>CM032489.1:11282383-12539883 GCA_019059595.1 Marasmia exigua | reverse complement strand
TACAAATGTTGGGTCCGCATTTGTGCATGGTTATTTAATAAATAGTATTTAGTGTTTGCCGAGAAATTGTAACCCTTAAATTGTTTAAAATAGATCCGGTTTAGTAGCTAAAAATTGGCGATTCGCTAGTGTCACCTTAATGGACTACTCGTATGTTTTCAAACCTGCGTATTATTGCCCAGCCAAGTGCCTAGAGCCAAGCTCGGTACTTCGCGTCCATCGTTCAGTTTCAGCGTTGGCACCGCCGCCTCGCTTATCTGAAAATACGAAAAAAACAAAAGGTATTTTTCAAAACAAACCGAGTAAGGTACGTAGAGTAGAATTCCATAGCGAGAATTACATCCAATAAGTTATGCAGATACATACTGGCATTGGAGGCGATTGCGTGTGAAAAATCCGCTAGATGGAGTACTGTTGGACTGGTGTCTGGTGTCCAACATCAACAGCATTTTTTGTTTAGTTGGTCAAATTGCCATTTTGACAGATCACATTTGAAAATAACCTTAGACAATTTAAAAATAACCAATCACATTGTATATGGACCTCGTCCTATAGAACGCCATCTAGCTGATTTTTCAAACGCGATAGTGGCCCGCCCTCACTTTACTTCGAGACATTAGTTCCACTTTAAACCAATAGATGGCGCTAGGTGTCGATTACATCGCGCAAACGTTTCGTGTAGATTACCTATAACCGTGGCCGCTGTTTGTAGAATCTACCTCATAGTGATCTGTGTTTACCTGTGTAAAGAGGTTACTGGCGTTAAGTTCTCCTGTTGTATCTTTTTGTGCAATAGTTGCAAAAAAAATTAAGACTCTCATTTAGATCGTTAATAGATATCAAAATGTTTACTGTGGCTTGTTTATCAGCTGTTCAAAGCAACTTCTACAATTTAGCAATGTAGGTATACCTACCTCCTATAATTTTACCAACATTCCTAATAAAAATGTTATGTTTGTAACGTAAAAAATGTCCGAAATAAATGTTAGTTACTTACTACAACTCCCAAGATGACGAACACCAAAACATTGGACATTATTCTTCCACAAGTAGTTTACTTATCTTCCTATTTTAATAACCTTGGCACAGAGTAAGATAAATCGACCAAACTTATGCGAGAGCGCGCGAGTCGTGTGTGGAATATCGGGATCTTTCCCCACTCTTCGTGACGCGTCAAAGATTAAATACCTGGCTAATTAACTATACTCCTTTCGCTTTAGCCCGATATGGGTGACAGATGTCAAAATCTATACATTTTTCCATTTTCCCGTTAGTCTCTTTGTAACGTGTTACTCACTTGGACTTACGTATAACTCTGTCCAGGAGCCCAATTCTCGTGCTCGTGATATTTATTTTCATACGACATATTGTTAAACCTACTTGGGTTTCCATAGACAAAGTCACAGACTGACATACAGGATGTCTTCTTAAAACTAGAGTGTAGACTTTGTCTACACTCTAGTTTTACACACTTTCCGTTCCGTTTTCTACACTTTCCATTGTTCTATGGGTGACTTAGAGCCTTCTTAAGCGGCTCAATGTAAGAAAAATACTAAAATGTATATATTTGCAATTCCGCTGTTAGTTTTGACATCCGTAAGGTGCTTCGGCTATATCTCGAAGTCAGATCAATGTATGTGATGTTGTGAAATATTTATTTATTTATTTACTCATGTAGACGGATCGCCTAATGGTAGCTTTAGCTCCCGTTCCCGATTGGACCTTCGATACCCTAAAGCATTCTGAGGTCCAAGGCCTTACAGAATACCGGCATGAAACAACGCCTGATCTAGGTTTCTCGACTAGAGATCGGTCGAGCCAATATAAAATAGAATATATTCAAAACAAACCTTGATAAAATCTAATCCCTAAAATTTCCATTCATCATTTGAAACATATTTATAGACAAAAGCCTTTGTTAGTGTTCCTATCGACCAGGCCGCGAGACCCCTCATCAGAGAAACATCTGGTTTGCCAACGTTGAGGGAAAACGTGTGGCAGAGGTCAAGGTACACTGGAGGATTGGAACCTGTTTTGCCTGGCCATTTGTGATGCAATGCAAAAAGCTGATGTATGGGCATAGACTGAGGGGTACAGACGGTAGACATATGTGGAACTGGGAGGTAGTTGAGTACACACCGGATATCCCCGGGGGTATTGGGTGGGTATTAGACTCACGAGAACGATTTCTGTGCGTTTATCACGGAACTCTATACCACGTAACTCAATTTTGTGGAAATTTTGGCTGCAGAAGTATTTCCCGAAGGCTACGATAGGGACCATCAAAAGAAAAGCGGCCGATACTTGGTGTCCCGCAAGGATGCATACTTGGACCTTTCCTCTTCATTAGAGAAACTCTAGCCAGAATTGATAAATACGGGCAGCCACCCATTAGGTACGTTATTACAATGTCAAATTTCTTCAATATAAATTTAACCAAACGTGTATGATGTTAAAGTGAGTAAGATCGATTGAAGAAAAACGTACCAAAACAAATATGAGTGCGGGGCTGTCCGTACTTGAGTTGACATTTTGTCTCTGTATTAATTGTGTCTGTATCAATGGTCGTTAAACTCAGACCTTGATGGCTAGCCGTGGTTAGTCACTTGGTATCCCGCAAGGGTATATACTTGGACCAATTCTCTTCATTACCTAAACTCGAGCCAAAATTGATAACTTGTTCACTATTATGTCTCTGTGGATAGCTTATCTTTGCCTGTTGAACTCAGACCTTGTTGGCTAGCCGCGGCTAGTCGCACAATACACCGGCGCCGGCGCAGGAACAAGTCGTCAACATGCGCGGTATTTTGCTTCTCTCGGCTGTTCTCGGAGTTTTTGCTGTAAGTATTGCTTATTTTGTATTGAGAAATCTACTTCTAAATATTGATTCAATTGCATACGGTACAACAATAAAACAGTTAAGGTTAAGTAGCAAGATAGTTTTTTTTTGTCTGGCTGTAAAACTGTATGGAATATCGAAAAAGTAAAATCTCTCGTTTTTGACAAATGGTTGTAGATTAAAAATCAGATTCGTTTTCTTTGCGTAGAAAAAAAATATTATCTACTTTTGGATAATAACTACAATAGTTTGAACTTTTTTTTCCAACAAACTTTTATGATAATCTTCTTCTTCTTATTTGTCATTTATATGTCATTCTGAAAGACACAACCAGACAAAATGATTTGTTTACATACTACTCTTTGTTTACAGTGTTTACAGACTTATTTCGCTAATTTCTTCAATTTCCTTAATTAATTTAGATCAAATTTCTGTAGCTAGTTATCTACATTTTTTTCAAAAAATTGTAGCTTCCACAACCCGCGAAATAATCAAAACCAATAGATATTTGTTCAAGTTCTCACAAAAAAAAAATTGAACATCTTGCAAAATCATCATCAAGAATGATGTAGACTTCATCTCATTCCACATCTACCCACTGAGTTTTCATTTCACCACTTCCTTCACTCCCCCTGTCAACCTGATCCACTGTCCTCACCGCAGTCACAAAATCATGGAGACAACGTGTGTCCACGTAACGTGTGCCCACATTATATCAATGCTATTTATAAAGAAGTAAAATCTACATACAACGACAAGGAATGGCGAACCACGATTCACGAGTCGACACTAGCTAACTAGGTTGGCGCAGCGACCCAAAGTGAGTCTTGGCATCCGATAATCTAAAGAGCCTCCATCCCGGTCGTTCTTGCGCCACTTCCTGCCAGTCATCCACCAAGAGTCCGCGCAAATCCTTATCGACCTCATCTTTCCAGCGACACCCACTACAATTTATTGGTAGAGTATGAAGCTTATACCTTTAGCAGGAAAGGAAACGACATGCAAAATGAAGTACGAACGAAGTGATGGCAGGCCACTAGTGTCATCATCATCAGCCCATTTAAGTCCCCACTGCTGGGGCACGGGCCTCCCTCAATCACATGAGGGGTAATTGCCATACTCACCACGCTTGGCAGACGGGTTGGCGAGGGTTTTGATATAAATGCAGAGTTTTCCTTCTCTGGGTGCTGATGATCATGCCAGCAGCTTTACCTTACCTTGGCCTCCTGGACTAATTATATTATCTAAGATAAAGATAAAGATTTCTTTATTGTCCACTGGAAAGCTTATTTGGGACGGCCAACTGCTCAACGCCCGGTCGGCCGTCCAAGATATCGCTGGGAAGATGTCGTGCTGGCAGATCCTCGCGAGCTGAGAGTCAGCGACAGGCGTGAAACCGCGAATAATCGGGACCAGTGGAGGATTCTTATATCGGAGGCCAAGACACGTTTTGGGTCACTGAGCCATCGGAGTAAGTAAGTCAGTATTGGCCACAGAACACAAATTTAAACACGAGTGACATAATACACAAATAGGACAAATTCTGTAGCCAACAAGGCCCAACCTCAGCATTTGCTGCAGGGGCCGAAGCCTTGGGCGATGTATGTGCACACATACATACAACAGGAAGAAGACAAAACAAGAAAAAAAAGCAATATAAGAATAATTGAACATAGGTTATTGATCTTACAAAAACTTCACGAACAAACCATGAGCTCTAAAAGAATTCGTCTTATCCAACCTAACCCGAACTGGGAGGAAGACCTCGAGAACACGGTGGTGGTGGGACCCTCTGAGCTTCAGAAGGTGCACTCCTACGCACATTCAGGCTTGAAGAAGAAGCCGCCGCGGCGTTGTGGATGCTCGGTAATGGAACTTCCTCTCTCATCGCTGAGTGTCATTTATTGTAGACCTGGCAAGAACGTATCTTTCAAAAGATTGGAACATATGCATCTGGATCAGTGCAGAGATGCGAAACAGTGAAACGCTTCATTTGGAACATCGACTCTCAGATAGATCCGTGATTCTTTCCGCTCATTCGGATCATTCAGCTCACTCGGATCATTCAGCTCATTCGGCTCATCGGACCATTCCGCTCTTTCGGATCATTATTATTATTTGTTAGAAATGGGGTGAGCCCTGCGTCTCATAGCCACTGCGACCAGTAGATGATCTATTGTGGCAGCCCCATAACCTATTACAGCACCTCATGTAGCTCCAGTTCCAGGATAAACCCGAGAATGGAGCTGATGGGGGAGCTCTTGATCTCGTCAGCTCAGATCCACCACCTAACGTCAGCATGTGTGCACCCAGGTGCCGGCTTCTGCAGCGGTGCAGCGCTATGCACTCGCCGAGGACGTGGATAATCGTTTCCTCGTCCTCGCGACAGAACCTGCAGATTTTGGTATCTGAAAGGCCCATGTTGTGCAGGTGCTTGTTCAATTTGCAGTGCCCTGTGAGGGTCCGAGGGTCCTTACGGATCATACGGCACACTCGGATCATTCCGTTTATTCGGATCACTCGGCTCATCGGATCATTCGCCTCATCGGATCATTCAGCTCATTCGGTTCACTCGGGCTCGAGATCCATTTGAGTCGAATGATACATTTAGAGCGATCATAAAGATTCGGAACAGTGTATCATTTGGCTGAGTCGGATCACTGAGTTGTTTCAGTAAAGAGTTACACACGTCAAACTTATTGCGTCCCAAAGATGTCATTAACATTACAAAAATCTTGCCCTACAAACGTGTGCGCATTTTTTTATGAGATATTTTGGAAATCTCTTGCAGACCAGCCTTGGAGTAGGAGTGGCTCCAAAAATCAAGTTGAATGATGGACGCGAGATCCCAGCCCTGGGACTTGGAACATGGCTCGGATTTACTAAAGACGTAAGTACCAACAAATACATATCTTTAACGGCACTAATCTTTTTTTAACCGACATCGAAATATGTATGTCCGACTTCAAATATGTATGTATAAAACTGGGTGTCAAAATATGAGACACAAAAAGGCTTGAAAAAAAAATTTCTGCAAAAAAAAAGCCGCCTTTAATAACCACGACTATACTAATAAAATGAGATTTTTTACACTTTATACACCTCAAATAACATTTTATAACAGTACATTCGAGAAAAGGTTTTACCGAAGTCGGCGCCTAATCCCTGTTGAATAATTGAATGTTGTATTAAATTACAAGATAGTATTGTTTATGCGATGGGTGGCAGACGTGCAGACGGATTACCTGATGGTAAGCAATTGCCGCCGCATATGGACACCTGCGACACCAGTGGAGTCACAAGTGCGCTGCCAACCTTTAAAGTTTAAACCACCGTTCCCCAGGATTTTGCCTCCGGTACCCTCACTCACGCAGCGAAACACAGCACAATGCTGCTTCACGGCTGGTGCACGTGAGGCCGTGGTATCACTCCGGTCGAGCCGGCATTCAGGCTGCAGTGTGGCTCTCCAACGGTCATAGATTCATAGAAACACCCAGACCAATACAAACAGACATGTTCATGCGCACAAATGTTTGTACTGTGCTGGCCACAACTCTTGCACCAAAGGCAGCGTTCACTACCACTGTTCTAAACGGATCGTAACGTCAGATCACGACTGCATACTCAATGTGTGTTACCTTCCCCAGGGTGGCCGTGTACCAGCGAAGGGCGACGAGGTGGAGCAAGCCGTGAAGTGGGCCATCGATGCGGGCTACAGACACATCGACACTGCTGCCATCTACAACACGGAGGGGCAGGTGAGTTTAGGCACGTTTAGGGTTACCATATGAAAAATTGAAGAGTCCTGAGTTGGTCTCTTGAAAATCATGAGTTCGGGTGTATCATCTATGATATCGCGCTCTTCTTAAATACATCGTGTTTTTCAGGGTTCCGTAGCCAAATGGCAAAAAACTTAACCCTTATAGATTCGTCATGTCTGTCTGTCCGTCAGTCCGACTGTCCGACTGTCCGATTGTCCGACTGTCCGACTGTCCGGCTGTCCGACTGTCCGACTGTCCGACTGTCCGTCAGTCCGTCCGTCCGTATGTCACAGCCACTTTTTTCCGAAACTATAAGAACTACTTATACTATTGAAACTTGGGAAATAGATGTATTTGGTTAACTGCATTACGATTTTTACACAAAAATAGGAAAAAAAAAATTTGGGTCCCCATGCCGAGAACTGAAACTTAAATTTTTATTTTCTTCAAACCATCGAAAAATGAAGGACCTCAGCATTGAGGTTTCTAAAATTAATACTTTACGCAAGAGACGCTCCCAAAGAGGTAAAATGGGGACACATTCCCCCCTCTAACTTCTATAATAAAATAATTAATGTAATAATATTAATATATAAAATAATGTATATTTCTGCCATTCTCAATTTCATTTGTACCTTGTTCCCTTATTACGAATACGATACTTGTTTCCTCTACACTAAGGTTGTCTGGAAGAAATCGCTACAAGCGATAAGACCGCCTTATTGTACTGTCTGTTGCTGTTGTATCATGCTTGTATTTTATTTTTGTGCAATAAAGAATATGTATCTATCTATAATTATAAAACTAAAAAAACATATATGATGCAGAGGGTGGACAGCGGGAATAAACCTCCTTATGCCTACACACATCCGGGAGTCTCCCCCCACCTACCTACCCTAAGCTTTCCTCATCATTATTTTGTGTGCTTAAAATTTCAGGTTGGAAGGGCTGTTAATCAGAAAATAGCTGATGGGGTCGTCAAACGCGAGGATCTATTCATCACTACTAAAGTAAGTTTTACCATAGTAAAAGCATAATTTGGGTCAACCAACCTGTCGACGCACGGTCGGCCACTCCAGACATCGCTGGGATGATGTCACGCAGGCAGATCTTCGCTATGTATTGTCGGGCCCTCAGTGTAAGCCTGGGGAGTGACGTGAAGTAAGGTTCTTCAGCCCGTACTCATGTCCCCTCCCCACTCTGGCGATGAGGGAGCGTCGCTGGGTTTAGTCGGTATGCTTCTAGACGGTTTCTCGTTAGGAGAAGCCCCGTCAGAGGAGAGCCCGACATAACCCACCTGTCCCCTGACAGGAGAGTATGCATAAGGAGGCAGTCCCCATCGTCAAAAAAAAGGCAGATATTCGTGGGTGAGTAAACTGGGGCTTGACCAGTGGAAGAGTCTTCTATCGGACGCCGAGACACATTTGGGTTGTTGAGCCGTACTCCGTTAAGTTTTGAGTAAGAGTAAGAAATGTAAGTTTTGAGTAAGGTTACAAAGGTTCGCCTCCTTTTTTATTACCCGACTACGGCAAAGCAAAAGGAGGGTTATGATTTTGACAGGCTATGTATGTATGTATGTATGTATGTATGTATGTATGTATGTATGTATGTATGTATGTTCATCTGTTTCCACGTAACTTCTTAACTACTTATCAGAATTCGACAAATGACATATCATTATAAGCGTCTTGATCGTCCGCTGGTTATAGGCTATATGAAGTTTCACAAAATCTAATGTGGCGCCCTCTAGCGGACAAAACATACAGAGTAAAAAAATAAAGTTATGATAAATATGCCGTGTTTGGTGTCATTTGAAAGCGCTTGACTTGTACATTTTGAATATATATATATATATATTACTAGCACTTGGACACCAAAATAGTACAAATAAAATAAAAGTAAAAAAACTAAAACCCAACTACGACAAAAAACGTCGCTGAAAAAGTATAAAACAAGCCTTCGTTGTCAATTTATGCAATATTCACTATGTAGAGATAAAATTTCATGTTTGGAAAGGCGTAGTCACACGTTAAATATACTACCCTTTGACAACGTGTGACTGCGGATTTCCAAACATGAAATTTTATCTCTACATAGTGAATATTGCATAAATTGACAACGAAGGCTTGTTTTATACTTTTTCAGCGACGTTTTTTGTCGTAGTTGGGTTTTAGTTTTTTTACTTTTATTTTTGTGATAGCAGACGAGGCCGTGTGGTTCCCGGCAGAGTGGAATAGGCCACCCTCACTCATACCGAGGTGTCGTAAAAGGCGACTAAGGTAAAGCTGCTGGCATAATCATCAGCACCCAGAGAAGGAAAACTCTGCATTCATATCAAAACCCTCGCCAACCCGTCTGCCGAGCGTGGTGAGTATGGCAATTATCCCTCATGTGGTTGAGGGAGGCCCGTGCCCCAGCAGTGGGGACTTAAATGGGCTGATGATGATGATGAGACGAGCAGACTGATCACCTGATGGTAAGCGATTGCCACCGCCCAAGACACCCGCAACACCAGTGGAGTTAACAGTGCGCTGCCAATCTTTGAACATCCCTTTCTCTAGATTGGACCTCCGCCGGTGCCTTCACTCAGCAGCGAAGCACAGCATGCACGCTGCTTCAGGCTGGTTTTCTGTGAGGCCGTGGTATAACTCTCGATCATCTCTCGACTGGGTCGATCCAGCCCATTCATGCCGAAAGCTGTGTCTAGGGAAAACGGCAGCTTTTTCTGGATCTAAATTTATTGGTATTTCTCCAGCTATGGAACGACCAGCACGCCAAGGAGGCTGTGGTGCCAGCTCTGCGCAAATCCCTGGAGGCGTTGGGTCTGGACTACGTAGACCTGTACCTGATACACTGGCCTGTCGCCGAGTTTGTGAGTACTACATTTCTACTTAGGCTAGATATAATGTTTAAGTTTTAACTACTTATTTCTAGATATCCTAGATCTCATCGTTGCTTTTCATCAGGTGTCATTGCCACCCATGGACACTCGCAACACCAATGGAGTCACAAAAGCGTTGCCAACCTTTAAACCCCCCTTTCCCCCGGATTGGGCCTCCGGTACCCTCACTCACGCAGCGAAACACAGCACAGCGCTGCTTTACACCGATTTTCTGTGAGGCCGTGATATCACTCCGGTCGAGCCGGCCCATTCCTGCCGAAGCGTGGCTCTCCCACGATTTGATATGAGATCATCCTTATCTCACCTCATTCCCGGTTGCGTCCAAAGCGATCGCCGGTACGCTTGGACCATATTCTAAGATTTAGTGATTCTGGTAATGCCGGCTGACCTTCGCATCCCTTTGAGGTGACGGGTAGGGCACACTAGCGACGCCAATCGATTTTAATTTTTAGCCACTAAACTGGATCTATTTTAAACAATTCCTGGGTTACAATCTCTCGGCAAACACTTATACTATTTATTAAATAACATTAAACAAATGTTGGGTTTGTTTTTGTACGCAAATAAAATAAAAGTAAAAAAACTAAAACCCAACTACGACAAAAAACGTCGCTGAAAAAGTATAAAACAAGCCTTCGTTGTCAATTTATGCAATATTCACTATGTAGAGATAAAATTTCATGTTTGGAAAGGCGTAGTCACACGTTAAATATACTACCCTTTGACAACGTGTGACTGCGGATTTCCAAACATGAAATTTTATCTCTACATAGTGAATATTGCATAAATTGACAACGAAGGCTTGTTTTATACTTTTTCAGCGACGTTTTTTGTCGTAGTTGGGTTTTAGTTTTTTTACTTTTATTTTATTTGCGTACAAAAACAAACCCAACATTTGTTTAATGTTATTTAATAAATAGTATAAGTGTTTGCCGAGAGATTGTAACCAAGGAATTGTTTAAAATAGATCCGGTTTAATAGCTAAAAATTAAAATCGATTTGCGTCGCTAGTGTGCCCTACCCGTCACCTTAATAGGGGAAACAGATTAACTGTATGTTGTAAGTTATCTTGATGATGTTATACGGATTTTCAGGCAAACCACACATTGGCTAACACAGACTACGTGGAGACATGGGAAGGCATGGTGCAGGCCAGGGAGCTGGGGCTGGCGCGTTCCATCGGCGTGTCCAACTTCAACAAGGGGCAGCTGGACCGGCTGCTGGCTCTCAACCCTGTCAAACCTGCCGTGCTACAAGTTGAGGTATAGCTTTTATTTAGTCTGTGGGAATGTCAGCTGTATGATGATGAGATGAAGAGAAGTGGCAACAGATGCTGAATGACTGAAACAGGAGCGAGACAGGACCAGTATAGCACTGGGACCGGAAAACCCCTTTTCAGAGTTAAGCCTATCGATAGGGTAACCCTATTGATAACGTACAAAATCAATAGGGTTACACTATTGATAATTAATCCTTACTGTATTGATAACCCTATTGATAGGGTTACAACCGCTTACCGCATAGTAAGGGTTACCCTCATCATCATCACCATCATCAGCAACCCACAATCGTCCACTGTTGGACATAGGTCTCCCGTAATGCACGCCACTGCTCCCGATTTTCGGCCACTCTCATCCAGCCCACACCAGCGAGCCTTCGAATGTCATCATCCCATTTTGTCGCAGGGCGTCCAACACTACGCTTAGTCGCTGAGTCGCGGTCTCCACTCAAGGGTTATCGTATTGATTGTCTATCTCTTTTCCAAGACCAGTCAAACGAACGAACTCAATCCGACCAATCCGAATTGTAAAATGTTATTTGAAGTGTATAAAGTGTTAGAAATATTATTTTACACTTTTTAGTTCGTGGTTTTTAAAGGCGGCTTATTTTTTGCTTACCATCACATAGCCTGATGGGAGCTACTGTAAAGAAATACAAAACTACACATATTCTTTTGTCTCCAGATCAACCTGAATCTCCAGCAACCGGAACTGCGAGCGTTCTGCAAGGAGAAGAACATCGCCGTCACGGGCTACACGCCCTTCGGGTCGCTGTTCTACAGCAAGGCGAAGGCCGATGCTCCCGCGCCGAGGATCGACGACCCGGCCTTGGTTGCTATAGCTGACAAGTATAACAAGACTGTGCCGCAAGTCACGCTGAGATACGAGGTGAGGAGTAGCTGGTAATATATGAGCAGTGGTTTAAGTTTCAATAGCTCATTGAATTATGACGCGCTTCCCATGCGGTCGTGGTTCGAACCCGACTGTGCACCTCTGGAGTGGTTTAAGTTTCAATAGCTCATTGAATTATGACGCGCTTCCCATGCGGTCGTGGTTCGAACCCGACTGTGCACCTCTGGAGTGGTTTAAGTTTCAATAGCTCATTGAATTATGACGCGCTTCCCATGTGGTCGTGGTTCGAACCCCTATGCTCATATTTCTACCATAAGTGATGGAAGACATCGTGAGAAAACCAGCAAGTTTTGGATAGTTAGTTTCTTTAATGTGTAACCATAATTTTTACCTTGGGAGAGCCACGCTTCGGCATAAATGGGCCGGTTCGACCGGAGTGATACCACGGCCTCTCAGAATACCAGCATGAAGCAGCACTGTGCTGTGTTTCGTTGCGTAAATGAGGGTACCGGAGGCCCAATCCAGGGGAGAAGGGGTTTAAAGGTTGGCAGCGCACTTGTTACTGCACTGATGTCGCGTCGCGTCCATAGCGGCGGCAATCACTTACCTTCGGGTGATCCTTCTGCTTGTCTGCCACGGGTAGGGCACACTAGCGACGCCAATCGATTTTAATTTTTAGCTACTAAACCGGATCTATTTTAAACAATTTCGGGGTTACAACAAACCATGCATAAATGTTGGGTCCGTTTTTGTACGCGAAAAATTGATTCACGCTAAAAGTGTCCGCTTTTTTGCCGTAATCAATTTTTGTACATGATTATTTAATAAATAGTATAAGTGTTAACGGAGAAGTTGTAATCTCGAAATTGTTTAAAATAGATCCGGTTTAGTGGCTAAAAATTAAAATCGATTGGCGTCGCTAGTGTGCCCTACCCGTCATCTTAAAGCGATAGCTGCGCTTGGGATCCTGAGATCAAAAGTACCTGAGTTTCTCTAGGTACTGAGCTACTGGGGTATTGTCAGTGTCAGTCCAGAAGTCAGGAAGTTGGCGATCTTGTACACCTGTGATGAGTGATCATATATCTAGGTAGGAGGACATTTAGGCTGCTTTGCGTAGGAATGTGTTTTTGAGAGCAAATGGGATCGTTTCATTTAAGTACAGTCACGAGCTTTAATTTGGGACCCACACAAGGTTGAATGTTGTGTAGTAAACTTTCGCTGTTACTTACTTACTTACTCCACTGGCTCAGTGACCCAAAACGAGTATTGGCCTCCGAAACAAGAGAACGCCACTTTGGTCGATCCTGCACTACTTGTCGCCAGTCACCGGCCTGAAGTTCGCGTAGATCATTTTCGACGACGTCTTTCCAGCGATACCTAGACCGGCCTACCGGGCGTCGCCCATCGGTCGGCTCTGGTATGCTTACTTCACGAGACCATGCTCGTCCAGTCTCTAGAGGTGGCCAAGCCACCGAAGACGATGCGCCTTGGTCTCGCCGATGATGTTGGGCGTATCCACAACTTGTCTTGTATATTCTCAACTAGCGGCCGCCCGCGACTCCGTCCGCGTGGAAAAGTAACTTTTTACCCCCCTTTCAACCCCTTACAACCCCCTTTTCGCAATAAAAAGTAGCCTATGTCCTTTCTCAGGGTCTAGATTATCTGTATACCAAATTTCATTTAAATCCGTTGAGTAGTTTTGGCGTGAAAGAGTAGCAGACAGACAGACAGACAGACAGACAGAGTTACTTTCGCATTTATAATATTAGTATGGATTTCGTACTTCTGCTGAGAAGCTTGGACGATAATACTTTATGTAGGGCTGCACTGCAACGTAGGGTGTTAAACTTTGTTCGTAATTCGTAAACCGTAATGATAGCTTTTTGCAAAGAGGTTATTATTTCAAGCGTCGATTAGATAAGTCATATATGTCTTAACGTGACATTCAACATTATTGCACTAAGGTTTCGACCTTATTGACGCAAATGTGTCTCAAATTAAAGGTCGTTACTGTACCAAGCTTCTCTCAGTGAAGCGATTGTATTGGCTCTTAACAAACAAATTCCTCGCAACTTAATTATCCTCGCTCTTTTCTGGTGGAAATGGTGGAAATGATCAGCTAAATTGACTTTTGGGCGTATCTTGACTTCAATTTCACATTGATTTCAGGTGGAAAGCTTAGGAGTGATCCCGATCCCGAAGTCCATTACCAAGGAGCGTGTGGAGCAGAACCTGGACGTGTTCGACTTCTCCCTCACCCCCCAGGAGACGGAGCAGCTGAAGGGCTTCGACCGTGCCTACAGGACCATCCCTGTGAAACACTGGATCGACTCCCCTTACTACCCCTTTGAGAAGAGTTAAAGAACCCATTAAAGTATCTAACTAAAATATTTTGCTGTAGTTATTTTTAACCCCCAATGAAAAATCGACTTTGTGTTATAAGTCTCACGTATCTCTCTGGCTGTGTATGTGTATGTGTCTGGCCCCCCAATGAACTCTAAAGTCCTTGTTCACTTACTGTAAAAATCTACGAAAAAAAAACCGCCTTCAAAAACCACAAAGTAAAAAGTGTAAATACTTCATTAAATAGTTCAACAGAGATTAGGCGCCGACTTCTGTAAAACAATTTCTTGAGTGTACTGTTAATAAAATGTTATTTGAAGTGTATAAAGTTTTAAAAATGTTATTTTACACTTTTTAGTACGTGGTTTTTGAAGGCGGTTATTTTTTCGTAGATTTTTTTTTTTCATGTTTGTTAGTGTTTCATTTCTCGGTAGTCCGTAAAAACGTTGGCGTGGAGACTTATGTGGAGACACTTTGACAAGCCATAGGCGTAGTCCATAGAATTAGAATGTACAAGCAGGGCCATTAGTGTGCCACTAACTTTGAGAAGTTCCTTATTCAAAGAGTCATAACCACAACCAACGATTAGTTAAAGGATTAGGTAGGTAAGCAAAGATAAATAATCTCTTCGGTACAAAAAAAATGTACCCATGGAACTGGAAAACGCGAACTTTAAACGAAATGTGCCATTTTCGGAAAAAACGTTACAAAGTGTAAAAGAGATCCAACCGGCCCTGACGCAGATTCTATACGGGTGCGGTAGAGAAAGAACGTCGCCCAGCATGTCATCCCCGTACTAACCGTCTTTACGCGGTTTTTCAAGTAGGTATGGTTTTCTATAAAAAGGCATTAGTCTGTTTGTAGACAATAGTATAGTCGGTCCACGGCTATTTGGCACGTGGCAAAAGTCCGAACTAATGCTGTTTTCACATTTTCCTATGGAAAAAATATTGTACAATGCCCCCCTGTCAATGTCCTTGAAATGCCTTCTGATTACCTACACGCGGCGTACTAAAGCCATATCATGTGAATCGTCGAGATGGTTGGCAGAAACATAGATAATACCTTCCATAGTCCCATGAAACATCCAGAACAGAGCAATAGAAAATTCAGACGAAAATTATAATTTGAAACATTTTGCTGACGCATCCCCTCTTTATATACGAATGGAAACATAAAAACAATGGAAATACAGATCTTATCTGCCACCCATCCCTTAGAGGGGCAGCCCTTTGCTCAATTTGACCAAATATCGACCCAAATTTGGTAAAATAAGGTTGAAAATAACAAAAGGGAGGTTCTAGCCAGAGTTGGCGCCACCCAGACAACGCTTCGCCAACGAAAAATTTATCATACCATATCCATTTAACATTCCCCCCAACACAAAATGAACGTTAAGCTTTACTAACAAAGTTGCAAGTCGTTTGAATTCGATTGCGCGGAGAAAACTCGTAGAGGTTATATTGAAAAGTCGATACTGGAAATAGGAAAACTTTGCAAAAGAATATGTGTCTTATTGACTGCGGGATAAGGTGATAAGTGTGATTGTTCTCGGAGTGAAAGTTAGGTTATTTCGGTGTCTCGCTGGCGGGAAATTTTGGCGCCAGACTGGTCGACGCCATGTTTTCGTGTTGCGGAGGCAAAGGCATTCGAGTTTGTTCAGCCCGCTTCCGCATTTTCTGTTATGGTTGCTAATTTACTGTTATGGGGGCCTAACTTTGCGATGGGGCTGCGGGAGCGTTACGTAGGCTTGAGTGCTTTACGTATAATTAATTTGATTCGGTGCAGTTTTCACCAAAAAGCTTGTTTTTTTACCCGACTATGGCAAAGCCAAAAATTAAGGGTTAACATTTTATCAGTCTGTGTAAGTAAGTATATAAATATATTTATGTATGTTCCAAGATTCTGTTCGCCGATTTGTATCAATCGATTCCTTATTACTGTCAGGCGACCTAGGCTTATATTTTATTTGAAAATTATAGCACAGCGGGTGCTAGACGAAAAAAGACCTTTTTTATTTTAATATATCGAGTGCTTATCGAGTGTGCTGTTAAATGAAACAGGAGACAATTCTGATTCTAAAAAAAGAAATATAATATTATATATTAATTAATCTGAATGAGGGACAAAACAAAAAATAATTGTATTTCGTAAAACGCTTTATGCCCTACTATAGGAGACACGATGTTTCGAAATAAATATTCTTACCATACATTTTTGCATTATTTTTTTACATTTTAAGGACCACCGAGCAGGCCGTACCTACATTATATGGTAAGATTGGTAAATGATCACCGCCGCCTATGGACATCGACAACAACAAATAGGCATCACAAAAGCATTACCAGCTCTTTATGAAGGAATAAAATGTTTCCGGTCGTATGTGTCCAAAAATATCATCGATTGCGGCTGGTTCCACAATTTTACTATCCTGCCACAGTACGCCACTGCCAGCGAGTGCCAGGGTGTTTTAAGGCGTCATAGAGCCCATCACAAAGAGTAAGAAGCTTTGTACGCAATAGCGGAATATTTAGTAAGAAAGTCAGTCAAATTTGTAGCATTTTAATTTTCCATTCTTTTGAAATTTTTAATGAAACTTTTTAATTGTATTTCCTCCTAAATCAATATTGTAAATCATGGTTATGGTCCTCGCAGGACAGGCTATGCCTAGTGCGAGCTCCACTGTATATATCATATGATTTTTTGTATACTTGTGTTTACTTAAGTTAATGTTCGCCTGTCTTAGTGTATTGTTACCGCTTAGCTTTAAGTAAATGAAAAGTTTTTATTTATCCGATCCGTTTGGAACAGTGGTAGTGAACGCTGTCTTTGGTCCAAGGGTTGCGGGTTCGATCCCCGCACAGTACAAACATTTGTGTGCATCAACATATCTGTTTGTATTGGTCTGGGTGTTTTCTATGTATTATAAGTATGTATTTACAAAAGAAAAGTATTATATGTATATATTTGTAATCCCACTGTTGATTCTGATATCCGTAACACAGGTGCATGAGCTACCTATCTCGGAGTCAGATCAATGTATGTGATGTAGTGAAATATTTATTTATTTATTTTATTTTTAAATAGTTTATTAAAAGTCATATTACATCAAGATGTTACAAATAAACAAATTGATAAAAGTAAACATGTGACGCCCTGTAAGGGCATAGCAAACTTAGAATCTAATCGTTATTACTTACTACATTATATTTTTACATCAACAATTTTTATATTTATAATTAAGTAACGTGTTGTGAAAGAGGTGATAAGTATGATGAACCCGCAGTTTTCTGCTAATTTGACTTTAGCCTAGAATTTAATAATAATATTCTTTTCCCTTAGACAATTTAATCCTTTTCCTGCCTTTTTTTTTTTTTGCCGTGTGGTCCCCGGCAGAGTAGAATAGACCACCCTCACTCTTACCGAGGTGTCGTAAAAGGCGACTAAGGTAAAGCTGCTGGTATGATCATCAGCACCCAGAGAAGGAAAACTCTGCATTTGTATCAAAACCCTCGCCAACCCGTCTGCCAAGCGTGGTGAGTATGGCAATTACCCCTCATGTGATTGAGGGAGGCCCGTGCCCCAACGATGAATTTAATCCTTTTCCTATAAAATAATTACGTTCCGTAAATACCATAGAGTAAGGTATCCAGACTATTATTTTTTATCTTACTCTATGGCTTATTATAGTAATAATACCATGGAACCAAAGAATTATAACAAGACTAGAAGGATAGTTTCTTTACTGCTGTCACCTTAAATTTGAAGCACGAATTTGGTTTTTCAAGTTGGTACTACGTACGTAGTATCAACATAAAATCCTAATTAATGTTACCAGTCACAACATATTTCTCTCTCTATGAAAAGTCACAGTCTGTTTAGGGTGCATGTCTATGGTAAATACTCAGAATTCATAAAACCTCTTTGAAAATCCACCCGTCTTCCCTTCCTCTTCACTTTGACATCTGTCAACTCTCAACCATTATTTTTCCTCCGCCATCGAAGATGCGTGTGTGACAAAATCCTGAGTAGGTATTCCTGATCCCCCCTTCCCGTGGTGGACAAATGCTGGTGCTAGCGCTGGTGCTGTGGGTCGCCGCCCAGGATGCTGGCGCTCGGGGCTCGCGTGCAGCGGGGCATGGCCACCTGCATGCTGATTTCGACGATTATTATGACGAAGAAGGTGAGAATACGAATATAGCAAGGTGTAAGCTGCCTTGTACCTTTTTTCACAAAATTCTGGTGGCAAAAGAGCGTCCTGTTCGTCTGATGGTAAGCGACAACCGCTGTACCGGAGCATCCACAGGCTATGATTCCTGCAACTCTTGAGGACTTGCATCAGGCTTAAAAACCTTAACAATCCTTTTTGAAGAACCTCATTTCAGGGGAAAGTCTCTGAAGGGAGCTCATTCCAAAGCCGGAACGTTATCGGGAGAAATTTTCTCTGGAACCGTACCGTGCGTGACCAATTGGGTTCTAATTTATAAGGGAAACTCCCAGCTGCTCGTCTGATGGTAAGCGATAACCGCTGTACTGAAGCATCCGCAGCCTATGGTTACTGCAACTCCTGAGGACTAGGATAAGTGTTGTAGACCCTTTAAAAACCTTATCACTCCTTTTTGAAGAACCTTCATAAGAAACAGTCGGTGGCAAATAAGCGTCCTGCTCGTCTATGGTAGCAAATACCGCTTCACCACAGCTTATGGTCCCTGCAACTCCATGCAGAGGTTTTGCATTAGTGAGTTGTAGACCCTTTGGAAACCTTAATACTCCGTTCTTGAAGAGCCTCATCCTCTAGTCAGGAAGACCTCTGACAGGAGTTCACTCAATACGATAACTGCAAGCGGTGGACACTGGACAACACCAATGGAGTCACAAGAGCGTTGCCAACCACTAAATGTGAAAAATACGCTGGCACACAAAACACATTGGTCCAGGACTACTGGGATAGGATTCAAGCTTCCATCACTGGTTCCGCAAGAGCGGTTCTTGGCTTGACAAATGGTGGCCTTAAATGTGACAAGGAGAATTTGTGATCGAACGACACAGTCCAGAAGGAGATAGAGTTAAGAAAACCCTCTTTAATAGTGGCAAGCAACCAAACGTTCCGACTTGGCTACACATGGCGCCTAGGCACTGCTTCACTCTGGTTTTCTGTGAGATTTTCAGTTGGTCCAGCTCGAATAAGCATTTGCCCTGTGGCTAGGGCCGCTTAAGAATACTGCCAAGGTGTTCCCGGTCTATCGTAAGAGGTGACTAAACGGGCTTTCGGAGTACGTGAGCGTACCCACTGCTGGGGAGTGGCTTGCTCAGCATACGACTCCGCGGGGGGCGACGTTACCGGGTGTCCTGGTAGGGCGTCCAGCAATGAAAATGCATTGGTAGGGTGAAGCGGCGAGCGCCATCAGCGGTCTAGTCCCGGCTGTGAAGTTTCCGACCGCTATTGGGCAGAGATGGACACCTTAGAGGTTTTGGTTACACACCACCTTGTTCCCTACACATGGGCTTGATTGATTAACATTGATTGCGCCCTCTTGTTTCAAGATGCGCGAACAAAATGGAATACTTATAACTTGTTCGACTACCTATGGGCAGTCGCTTCATTGTAATTATCAGACATCCCGAATCTTTTATCATAGTCCAAGCGTGCTCCTGGCTTCGAAGCGACAGCATTGGACGCAACTGGGAATCAAATGCTTAGATGAGGAGAACGATGAGTTGAGAACGCGCGCCCGCTCTTTGCGGAGCGGTACATTAGAAGCTCTATGTGTAGCGAGAGGCTCTCGGCGCCCTGTATCTTCCGGCGCCCGAGTGCACCCCCCTGCACTAAAGGTAAAGACGCCCCTGTCCCTACACGTAGCATGATGACTGCCATGATGGTTTCCACTGGGTTTTTACCTTCGGCGAGCGTATGTGATTCCTTTCTTGTTTTAGTTATCGTCTCGTCGTCAGCATTAACGCGCCAGGAGACGCACACCCATCCCCGGGTGCGGCGCAGTGACGAGCCGCCGCCCCGCACACTTAGCCAGGATGAAATCCGAGAAGTCAAGGGTAAGGTATTAAATGATTCTTAAGTAAATTTATTTCACTTTAAAATCATTGTCTCATTGATCTTCGCGTTAACGTGCTCTTCTTATTTCTGCTCACCGTCCATAATGAATTCCAGGTTTCGTGCCATTTTAACCCTTTCCAGAGTAATGTTGTTAATCAGAATATCTTCCTTGTTATCCATTACCCTCTTTATTTGGTAAACTTACCCTCATATTATATAATACTTATATTAAAGGTTCTTCTAATGGTTTTTTTTTTATGTGATAGGTGGGAGACACCGCCGCCCATGGACGGGTGTCCATGGGCGGCGGGAATCGCTTACGACACCAGTGGAGTCACAACGGCGTTGCCAACCTTTAAACCCCCCCTTTCCCCCGAATTAGGCCTCCGGTGCTCTCACTCACGCAACTAATCACAGCACAGTGCTGCTTCATGCCGGTTTCCTGTGAGTGATGGATTTTAGCCTCGCTCACCGCTTCGAAGCCTCGCTCAACTTCGGTGGACAGGCAGCTCAAAATGAGCAGGAGAATATCAATCTATCGAATGTTCCCTTCAGGCGTTTTGAAGGAGATGATGGCTGGTCGCACTCTTCAGGAGCTGATGACGGCGCCGGTGACGGAGACGATGGCCAAACGGCTGCAGACCGTCGTGGACATAGTCACCAGGAGCGCGGCCTTCACTGGCCTCACCCGGTCCTCCCTGCGCTCCAGAAACTCAGGGTAAACTATCTTTGACAAAGAACTCTCTAATATTAATATCCTCCAACCGATTTCCTGTCGTGTCACGCTGGTGTCCCCTCTGAATATGAGGGTAAGGGAATAGAGAGTGCACTTGTGTTTGCGCACACACTTGAGCACTATAATACATAAATCCTGCGTGCGTCGCTAATCGTTGAGATTGGCCGCCGTGGACTGTAATCGGTTGGAGTATATTATAAGCGTTGCGGTGTCTAAGCTGTACTATTAAGGTGACGGGTAGGGCACACTAGCGACGCCCATCGATTTTAATTTTTAGCTACTAAACCGGATCTATTTTAAACAATTTTGGTAATCTCTCGGCAAACACCTATACTATTTATTTAATACTTATATTTAACTGTTTGGTCTGCTTTTGCACTCGAATTTTGGTTTACCGATAAAAGTGGCCGCCTTTGGCGTGAATAAATTTTTCGCGTACAAAAACGGACCCAAAATTTATGCATGGTTATTTCATAAATAAATAATATAAGTTTTTGCCGAGAGATTGTAACCCCGAAATTGTTTAAAATAGATCCGGTTTAGTTGCTAAAAATTAAAATCGATTGGCGTGGGTAGTGTGAGGGCACACTACCCACTACCACTGACGGGTAGGGACCCGTCACCTTAATAAAAACCGACCAAGTGCGAGTCGGACTCGCCCATGAAGGGTTCCGTAGCAGCAAGTAAGATATATGGAAGGTAAATTGCGGTTTACGGTTTATAACGTATTAAAAAAACTTTTCATTATATCTAGTTCAAACCAATTTTCGTTGTTAGTTTTCATGATTATGTACCTACATCATATATTTTTTCTAGTTTTATAATTCATTTATTACTAGAAGTTAGAGGGGGGACACACAATTTAACACTTTGGGAGCGTCTCTTGCGCAAAGTATTGAGTTTAGAAAAAAATGATGCTAAAAACCTCAACATCACTTTTAAAGACCTATCCATAGATACCCCACACGTATAGGTTTGATGAAAAAAAAAATTGAGTTTCAGTTTCAAGTAATGGAGACCCCCCAATTTTTTTATTTTTTTTCAATTTTTATGTAAAAATCGTAATGCGGTTAACAAAATACATCTAAAATTCAGATAGTATAGAGATGTGCTTTTGTCTAATATATTATTTATTGTAATCAGGGAAACTCAGTTCGTTGATCCGACGCAGTTTTACGAGAATATCATAGAGGAGATCATAGACAACGCGCGGAGGCAGGGGGGGAAGGGGGTGGCAACGGTGACGTCATCACAGGTGGCTTCAACACATGTGACGTCGACGCAAGTGACGTATGAGGGCTTCGTGGAAGAAGAGACATGGAGGCCCAAATTTGGTAAGGGTCTTTTTTGATGTGATAGTTGGCAGACGAGCAGACGGATAACCTGATAGTAATTAAGCGATTGCAACACCAGTGGAGTCACACTCACAAATGCGCTGTCAATCTTTTCCTTTTCTCCCCATTATAGGAGGATCGTGGGAAAGAGATGCTTCGGCATAGGAAATAGGCCGGCTCGACCGGAGTGATATCACGGCCTCACAGAAAACCGACATAAAGCAGTACTGTACTGTGTCTCTCTGCGTGGGTGAGGGTACCGGAGGCCCAATCAGGGGAAAGGGGGGTTTAAAGGTTGGCAGTGCACTTGTGACCCCGCAGCAATCGCTCACCATCAGGTGATCTGTCTGCTCGTCTGCCACCTATCACATAAAAAAAATCCAATAGTGGCTCACCCACGGTCGAGAGTTTCACCACTGCTCATGAAAATCTGAAAGATAAGAGAGGTGACTCATGCGTGCCGGCCTTTTTGGGGTTAGGGGGAAACTCGCCCTATTAAAACTCGTCGAATTGGCTGGGTTAGGTTAGACCTGTATTCTGGGACGAGTTTTAATAGGTTTTCCCCTACCCGCTTTTAGAAAGGAATAGGTACGCTCTTCTCTTGAAGGTCCCCAAGTCGTAGCCGTCAGGTAATACTCCCGCAGCCAAACCGTTCCACAGAATAGGTACGTGGGAGAAAGTTCTGAAAGAGACGCCATCAATCCGACCCATGAGGATGGAGTGTCAATGGCGTGCGGGTATGAATTTATATAAATTTATTTGTTGTTTCAGACAACTCTACTTCCGCTACAACTGGAGACGTGGAACCTGAGAGGCAGCTTAAGCGCACCTTCGGACCTCTGGAGAGGGTGGAGTATGACAGTGAACCTGACGTGAGCAGTGAGTTTGCTGAAAGTAAAAACTTTTGCATCAAGCAACCAAACTTCCGAATAGATACGATCTGGTGATCTTCGAGAAAAGAGCTTGTTCCTTTTTTTGTTTTGTTTTCCCAGGGTAAATGCCTTCCGTCATACCCGTTCGCATGACGGCGGGGGTCTACCGACTAAAACCCTGGACACCCTCTCTCATCCTCCCGGTGGGGAGATCGCACGACCCCCGGACGGTACCCATCTACCTACACTCATCATCATCATCTCAGCGTTTAGTCCCGGTATCGTCCCAAGCCGCCGCTTCGGAGCCCGGGGTCCGCTTTCCTGCTTCTACTCCTCCACTTCGCACAATCTTGTGTATCCAATGCAGTCACCTATCTATCTACACTCTGATTTTTAATTAGGCGAACTAAACTGACAGATGCAAATGTCAAGTTCCCATACATTTGATGACACTTTGCATCGGTCAAAAGTAGCATTGACACCTGTCAGTTAAGTTAACTCACCTTCACGGATTGGACGCCGATCTCCTGGACACACTGTAAAAACCATTGAACTATATTACTGTAGAGTTAGGTACAACCCACTGATATATCCCAAACATTTAGATTGCTTATTTGACTAAACCCCGATTCGACCAATCTTTATCCTGGGCAAAATCTAGGGTAAGTTAAACGTCAGATTTGTATAGAACGACAGCGGTTTACCATAGATTTAGTATCGGAATAAAGTTGGACGAATCGCCCCTTACCTAGTTAACTGTATATAATTTTATTTTCAGAGAATCCTAAATCTTCTAGTCCTGAAGACCTAGGTGATCTTGGTGAAGGAAAAAAGTTCAAAATGGCGGATTGGCTAGATTTCCCACAACGACGAGCCAATAGCAATGAAACAATTACAAGTGGGGACTCTGGTGACGACACGACGACACCACCGGAATCCGAGAAGACTACATCAGCTGCTGAGAACATCACGTTTTCTGAGAAGACGACCACTGAGAAGACGACCACTGAGAAGACTACAACTGAGAAAACGACCACTGAGGGTAATTTAAAACGTCTAATCTCAGCATGTATTTTCCGGTTGCGGCTGAAGTGAGCGGTTGCTCTGGAACAGTTTTTTTTTTATCTAATCCCTGCAGCTGAATTCTTACATTCAACCACACGCAAGCGATTGTCATTCCATCCCCCATCATCTTGATGGATGGCGGTCTACTGTGCGTTTTTCGCGGAACTTTCTACCACGTAAGTACCTCAGTTCTGTGGAACAGTTTGCCTGCCGGCAGTATTTCCCGGCGGCTACGACTTAGGGACCTTCAAGAGAAGAGCGTACTCCTTTTTAAAAAGGCCGACAACACATTAGCGATCTCTCTAATTTCGCGGATGTTCATGGGCGCCGTTGATTACTTTCCACCAGGTGACACGCTTGCTCGTTTGTCACCTCTAGCATAAAAAAGTGGTCGCTTCGGAGCCCGAGGTACGCTTAGACCATGATTCAGGATTTTGGGAGTCTGGTAATCACAATGAAGCGACGAACGTCTGACCATCATTACCCTTGAAAACGGGAACCAAACCAACTTAATCCTGGCACTAAATTATTCGAAACGTGCAGGTTTCCTCACGATGTTTCCCTCACCGCCGAGCTAATGGTAGAAATACGTACACAGATTCAAAAATTCCTAACATTTGTTAGTAAATGTTTTAATCAATCAATCAATCAAATATTTATTGCTTCAGTTACATGTATTTAGTATCAAAATGTTTTTTTTTCTATTGAACTGTAGGCTAACACTTGACCACAATCTCACCAGATGGAAAGTGACGATGAGTTACGTTACGCGTTTGCCTAGAAGATGCCTGTTCACTTGCCTTAAAGATGTCCAGATTGTAGTGGTCCGAAAAAACAGATCTTGGCAAGGAGTTCCATTCCTTAGCTGTCCGCATTATGAACGTGGAAGCAAATCGTTTCGTGCGGATAAGGGGTAAACCAACAACGTATGGATGAAACCCCTCGCCCCGCCTTGTTAGTCCGGTGGTGAATTGGGCTTGGGGGGATCAAATTATGCAGAACCTGCGGAGGTTCTGCATAATTTGATCCCCCTAGAACCCCACACTCTTCCGAAATGAATCTGGTAGAAGACTGAGAGACTTGCCACATGTCTGCGGTGGTCAAGGCTCTGCATGCCAGCCTCTGAGAGTACGTCATCACCGATGAGTCTCTTCGCACGGTGCTCTATTGTGTCCAAAGCATCCAGCTGATACCAGGCAGATCCATACCAAAGGTGACAGCAGTACCCTAAACCTACCCTATTAAATAAATAGTATAAATGTTTGTTTAGCAACTGCCGCTCCGAAATTGTTTAAAATAGATTCTGTTTAGTAGTTAACAATTTAAATCCATTGGTGTTGCTAGTGGGGCATACCCTTCACCTTAAAACTATTTGTTGCAGATATTGCTACCACTACCCCGACGACGACGACAACGACACTACGGACGCGGCGCACGCGCAGGAAAACTACCACAAGTAACTATACTTTTACTACAATAATAACAACTTTTGACTGTTCCCATCGGCCTCATAGAAATACGGCGTGAAACAGTATAGCGTCTGCGCGCTGTTTTGCCAGGTGAGTGAGGGTACCGGAGGGTAGAAAACTGATGTGAATCAGCGTCTGTGCTGTTTCGCCGGGTGACTGAGGGTACCAGAGGTCCAATTCTAGAGAGACAAGGAAGGGGGAACATACTACAGCTTCATAGAAAACTGGTATGAATCAGCGTCTGTGCTGTTTGACCGGGTGAGTGAGGGTGCCGGAGGCTCAATTCTAGAGGGAGAAAGAAGGGGGAAAAATACAACAGCTTCATAGAAAACTGGCGTGAGTCAGCGTCTGTGCTGTTTCGCCGGGTGAGTGAGGGTGCCGGAGGCTCAATTCTAGAGGGAGAAGGAAGGGGAAGATACTACAGCTTCATAGAAAACTGGCGTGAGTCAGCGTCTGTGCTGTTTCGCCGGGTGAGTGAGGGTGCCGGAGGCTCAATTCTAGAGGGAGAAGGAAGGGGAAGATACTACAGCTTCATAGAAAACTGGCGTGAGTCAGCGTCTGTGCTGTTTCGCCGGGT
The DNA here is from genome assembly GCA_019059595.1 of Marasmia exigua. Taxonomy (NCBI): domain Eukaryota; kingdom Metazoa; phylum Arthropoda; class Insecta; order Lepidoptera; family Crambidae; genus Marasmia; species Marasmia exigua. Next base: position 12,513,801 of record CM032489.1, on the reverse strand, counting down.
GAGTGAGGGAGGATTGGGAAAAAGGATGGCAACTCACTTGGGACTCCAATGGTGTGTTGAAGGTGTCTACTCTAGCGGCAATCGCTTACCATCAGGTGATACATCTGTTCATCTGTCACCCATCACCGCCATTTTTTACACACAATCATTTAAGTCCTAACTTTGATAAGGTCGATGTTTGTGACGACCCGTTTGGATCAATGGTAGTGGACGCTGCCTCTGGTGCGAGGGTTGTGGGTTCGATCCCCGCACAGTACAAATATTTGTGTTCACATGTCTGTCTGATGTTGCGAATAATTGTTTTTGTAGATATTTTTTTCGAAATATTGTTTTAAATGATGTTTTTTTACATTATCTGACCTGTGGGATTAAATATAGTCCGCGCCACCACAGAAGTCCCAAGGATGTACTGATCGGCGTATTAGTGGTTATAAAATAATTAAGACTTGTTTTAAACTTTCATGGACACTAACATATTATAAGTGATTTACGGGATTTCTACCATGTATTTTATTTTTGAGTTTCCGATATTTCGGCACTGTTGCAAGCGCCATGGTCACGGAGTAACTGAAGTGTTTGCGGGTAAGATGTTACTGGCAGACAAAACGGTCTACCCTCCTTCGCAGTCTTTTACTACGCGCACCTGCGGTACCACTGTTCACTAACTCACTATTTTCTCGCACCTGATCTCGATACTTAACACTTGCCATTGACCATGGCGCTTGCAACAGTGCCGAAATATCGGAAACTCAAAATTAAGGTAAATACTGTTGGAAGTGTAAACGAAACATGCTGCTCTATGCTTTAGACTATGGACTGTTTCTCTTGTTAGGCTGTGACATGGGCTTATGGCCATCGAAGAACTGAAATACAAATCTAAAACATAAACGCTTATTTATTAATACACAAATCTGCTGCTGCCGCCACTCTGCCAATTGGTTATGGGCCCAGTATTCTAAAGCGGCCGCCCTTTGTGTCTGCGGTGACTTTCCAGGGCGTGAAACTGAAAAACCGCAACCAACAGCGGAGGTAGGGCCGATGGAGTCCGCCTCGATACATTTTCAGTAACACATGTGATACAAAATATGTGAGTACACAATGTTGTATCACATAATAAATATCGTGTTAATTCCCGTCTTGATTGAATTATAGTGTTTTTCCGCTGTTAGAGAATACACAGCACTAGTGTTTCTTACACAGAACACTAGGCGTCTCTTGATCTTTTGGACATGTCATGACAACATGTCATGACATACACTAGTGCTGTGTATTCTCTAACAGCGAACATGACATGTGCTCATGACATGGCCAAAAGATCAAGAGACGCCTAGTGTTCTGTGTAAGAAACACTAGTGCTGTGTATTCTCTAACAGCGGAAAAACACTATAATTAATCAAGACGGGAATTAACACGATATTTATTATGTGATACAACATTGTGCACTCACATATTTTACTCGACGTTTCGGCTACGTTACAGCAGCCGTGGTCACGAGCGGACTGACTGTTTCGGCTGCTGTAACGTAGCCGAGCGTAAAGCTCAAATTTGAATGTTGATGGCGACTCAAGCGATTGTACGGGATTTCATTGGTGGCGCCACAAGTAAATGTGGGTGGCGCGGACTATAATGTATCTATTTTGACAGCTACGACGCCAAAGGAGGTGGTGGACATCGAGACCCTGGTGGAAATCATAGCCAACCTAACAATGGACTACGAATTGATCAATATTACAGATCTCTTCAATAAGGTAACACACCACATTTATAATGCGGACGGCTAAGGAATGGAACTCCCTGCCGAGATCTGTTTTTCCTGACCACTATAATCTGGGCATCTTTAAATCAAGAGTGAACAGGTATCTTTTAGGCAAACACGTATCATCCTAGACCTCATCGTCCCATCCATCAGGTGCGATTGTGGTCAAGCGCTTAGCAAAAAAAAAACATAAGAGTCTTTTTTATATATAATATGGCTCTATCCGAAGATATCTTGTGAAAGTCAAGTAACTTATTGAGAATAGTGGGTAGTCAACAGTGGGAGTCAGTCAAAGTCACAGTCACTCAATAAAACGCCGGTGTTTTACGTTTTATCGACCTACGGATTCTGCCGGTACCACTCTAAACACAATTGGTTTATTCCCGCTGTCCACCCTCTGCTTGTCCACCGCGGGTGGACAGTGAAACAATTGTGAAAAATAATCCCGCTGTCCACCCCTTCTTGGTTGAAAGAGGGGGTGGACAGCGGGATTTTTTTTAACAATTGATTCACTGTCCACCCGGGGTGGACATGTAGAGGGTGGACAACGGGAATAAACCAACACAATTCCGGCTTTTAAGACTGTTGGGTCCAAGCAAATTGTCACGTGACAACTCGCTCGACACACAATAGCAGTATTAAAACGATACAATTCAACGATCGTTATTATCAGGATCACTTGGTGTTTTCGGAATAGATATTCCGAAAACACCAAACGCGGCCTCACAGAAACCCGGCATGAATCAGTGCTGTGTTGTGTTTCGCTGCGTGAGTGAGGGTACCGGAGGCCCAATGGGGGAAGGGGGATTAAAGGTTGGCAGCTCACTTGTTCCTCGTGTCGCGGGTATCCATGGGCGGTGGCAATCGCTTACCATCAGGTGATCCGTCTGCTCGTCTGCCACCAATTACATAAAAAAAAATCTTGGTATAAGCGCCGCTGTCTGTTGGATTTACATCATTATATTAATAGGTAGTCTAGATAACGGATTACGGCTACGGCGGCCAATCAAACGATCAGCCACGAACGCAGGATATATTATTTTTAGTGTTCAAGTGTGTGTGCAAACACAAGTGCACTCTCTATTCCCTTACCCTCGTATTCCGATGGGACACCAGTGTGACACGACCGGAGAGGGATCGGGCGCAGGACCAACGGCTTAACGTGCTTTCCGAGGCACGGGGGTACAAGACCGCCCACTTCCAGATTTTTTAAGAAAACTCGAAAACTTACGTACAACTGTTGGTCCCAACCCGGGGATCGAACCCGGAACCTGTTGCGAGTGCGACCCACGGCGCCACCGAGGCAGCCAAACTTTATTCTTATTATTTCATCACTTTAGTCTTCACTTTACGTAAATAATCCACTCAATTAAATCTATACGCGTGTTCATGTGGGATCCTTCAGAGACAGGGTGACTGCTCTAAACACTGAGGTTTTTACTGACAAAAATTTATCGATTTATTAAGGTCTTGCCATGTGGTCCCCGGTAGAGTAGAAAAGGCCACCCTCACTCTTACCGAGGTGTCGTAAAAGGCGACTAAGGTAAAGCTGCTGGCATGATCATCAGCACCCAGAGAAGGAAAACTCTGCATTTATATCAAAACCCTCGCCAACCCGTCTGCCAAGCGTGGTGAGTATGGCAATTACCCCTCATGTGATTGAGGGACGCCCGTGCCCCAGCAGTGGGGACTTAAATGGGCTGACGATGATGATTAAGGTCTTTCAGTGGTCAAAGCAGTCGCCCGGTTAGCGGATACGTCGAAAATGGCTAAAAACGAAACTGTAAATTATTTAGACCCTGCTGAAGTACAACGTGCCCAAATGCATTGGCGAAGTTACCGAGACGCCCAGCACCACTTCGACGACCACGGAGTGGCCAGGGTTGGACCTGGCCAATGCTACCATCGTCTCTAAGGTAATCCACCCAGATCGGGTGCAGGACCTAACATCGGGAGCAGTCTAACATAGCTTCTAAGTCACGAAACAAAATTCTATGTTCATCATCATCATCATCATCATCATCATCGTCAGCCCATTTTAGTCCCCACTGCTGGGGCACGGGCCTCCCTCAATCACATGAGGGGTAATTGCCGTACTCACCACGCTTGGCAGACGGGTTGGCGAGGGTTTTGATATAAATGCAGAGTTTTCCTTCTCTGGGTGCTGATGATCATGCCAGCAGCTTTACCTTAGTCGCCTTTTACGACACCTCGGCAAGAGGTGTCGTAATTCTATGTTGTTTATTATTATTTATGTAATTATATGTTGTTTATTATTATTTATGTAATGTAATAATATTAATATATAAAATAATGTATATTTCTGCCATTCCCAATTTAATTTGTTAAACTACTTTGCACTGCCTTCCCTTATTACGAATACGACATTTCTTTCCTCTACCCAAAGGTTGTCTGGACGAAATCGCTACAAGCGATAAGACCGCCTTTTTGTACTGTCTGTTGCTGTTGTATCATGCTTGTATTTTATTTTTGTGCAATAAAGAATATCTATCTATCTATGAAAATAATGTGTAACTTTGTGTATCTTTGCGTAGCCTTTTTCAACTTTAGCCATCATTATGTATAGGTACCTACGTTTGTGTACGAATTTTGTTTTTTTTTTATGTTATAGGCGGCAGACAAGCAGACGGATCGCCCGATGATAAGCGATTGCCGTCGCCCATAGAAATATTCATGCCTATTCTGCTTATTTCTTAAGAAATATCATTCGTTCTAATTGCAAACGCGCCAGATGATCCTTGTTGCACCCAGGGCCCCGCGATCACGGCTCGGTACTAGCGACGCCATAGTTGATTTTAATTTTTAGCCACTAAACCGGATCTATTTTAAACAATTTCGGGGTTACAACCTCTCGGCAAACATTGGGTCCAACGCGTACACGAAAAATTTATTCACGCCAAAAGCCGCCACTTTTAGCGTGAATCTATTTTTCGCGTTTTGGGGTGGTGAGGGTTGGGAGGATTTTGTTATATGGGGAGAATATTTTTTTAAAACTTCCTGCAAATGTGGAAAAGTAAGAATAATATTTTACAAAAATATGAAGATAACCCTAGATACCGTAGGTATAATCTTTCTTTCTGTCACAAACCAAATAAGACAGAAAGAAAGATTATTGAAATATTACATTATATTATAATAAATCAATATTTCACAACATCACATACATTGATCTGACTCCGAGATAGGTAGCTCAAGCACCTGTGTTACGGATATCAGAATCAACAGTGGGAATACAAATATATACATATGTTACTTTTCTTTTGTAAATACATACTTATAATACATTGTAAACAGCCTTATGAAAGCATTATGAAATATTAATTTTATTATTTCGTTCATTTTATTTTATGTTACAATTAAACTATATGACTTGGTATGAGGATGACACAACATTGTATGAAAGTTTGGCGATTAAAAAGTTTCTTGCCGGATCAGAAACAACTTTCCGAGCCGGTGTGGTAGAATCGCGTTTTTTTTTGTATATTTTATTTATCAACAAAAATATTTAAATGTACAACTATTGTACATGTAAATTATACATAAGTACTCATAAATAGGTAAGGGCTGTGTACTATGGAAATATTTTTTTTTTTATATGGTTGAAAATGGCGGAGTGTCGATACTGCTTTAACGTATTTATCTACTGTGTCACCGGTAACGAAAATCTGTTGTTCCAGTGCTTCGTCTGTGGGCTGGAGACGCCCGGGATTCCACGCAACGCGTATTGCGCCGACGCATTCGCCGGGGACTTCCTGCCGCTGGTGCCGGTGGACCCTCGGGCCAGGGGGCAGATAGCGCGTTACAGGAAGTACTGTAGATATCTGGACATGTGAGTAACTAGACATCTGAAGTAACTAGACATCTGACATATTAGAGGAAGTACCTTCTGTACGTAATTCGATCCCCCCAGCCCATTCCATCACCGGATGACAAGGCACGGCGAAGGCTTTCATCCTTATGAACGCACGAAGCGATTCGCTTCCACATTTATAATGCGGACAGCTAAGGAATGAAACTCCCTCACTGCCAAAGTCTGTTTTTCCTGACCTCTATAATCTGGACATCTTTTAGGCAAACGAGCATCATCCTAGACCTCATATCGCTTTCCATCAGGTGCGATTGTGGTCAAACGTTAGCCTAGTAGTATCAGCCTACTTACTGTCCCACTGCAGGGCAAAGGCCTCCATCATAGAAATCAAGTCACCGCTACTATGATGGGATCAGGCTTAATCACCACGCTTGCCAAATGCGGATTGGTGGTCGCAAACCCGAGCTATGTTCGAAAAATTCGAATCATACCTTAGCTCGACCCGGGATTCGAACCCAGGACCCAGAGATCATGGCCCAGTACTTTAACCATTAGACCAAAAGGGCGTTAAAACGTTAGCCTATTGACCAAAAAAAAAACATATTAGAGGAAGCACTGGACATAGGTATTTGGACACCTGAGTAACTACTACAGGAAGTACTATAGATACCTGGACATATGAGTACAGGGGACTGTAGATATCTGGACATGTGAGATGCTACAGGAAGTACTGTAGATAGGTACGTGAACATGTAAGTATCTTCCACAGCTCTCACGTGGCCAAGCTAGTGTGGCCTGGCTCTAAGGGTGCCTTTCCGCCAGAGATGTCCTATGCAACTATGCTACCAAGGTGTTTAGTTAGAATGGTTATAATACTACGCTTTGTAGCTTTGCGAGGAAGCCTGGAGGGCCTAATTTAAAACGACATTAAATTAAGCCACCAGGTGACGCATCCGTAGCACGCCTAGAGTTACCGTATAGAAATTTGAGTCCTGAGAAATTGGCTAACCAAAGTCATAGTTTACTTGAACCGGCTTCCACCATTGCTACTCTATGGACCAATGAATATGATTGGTGTATATCGAATGGGTTCCCTTTAATTATGAAATTGGCATAATTTATTTAGCATAATATTAATTTGGCCGAATTTGGTTTTAGCATAAAATGTACTGTGGCATAATTATTATTTAGCATAATGCATTTATGCATAATTTTTTTTGGCACAATTTTTTTAGGCATTAATAGTTGTTTGATCGGTAAAATAAAAAAAAGCAAGTAAGTAACCAGTATTTCCTATATTATGTAGAGTAGGTTTAGGTGCGGCAGGGGTGGCCCTTGGGCCACCCGTAAGCCGCTTTTTAATGACTTATGGTTAATTATTTTATGCTTAATCATGTTTATGCTTACCGAATTTATGCTAAAAACTGTTGTGCTTATTATGCGAAATGATCATTAGTAGTAGGTACTTACTTTATGCTAACTTATTTTATGCTTAACATTTTTATGCTACGCCGTGTGGGCCCCGGCAGAGTAGAATAGGCCACCCTCACTCTTACCGAGGTGTCGTAAAAGGCGACTAAGGTAAAGCTGCTGGCATGATCATCAGCACCCAGAGAAGGAAAACTCTGCATTTATATCAAAACCCTCGCCAACCCGTCTTCCAAGCGTGGTGAGTATGGCAATTACCCCTCATGTGATTGAGGGAGGCCCGTGCCCCAGCAGTGGGGACTTAAATGGGCTGACGATGACGATGATGACGATTTTTATGCTTCTTGACAGTGAACCATATCAAATACATCCATAGCATAGCGTAGCAGATGTTTTGTGGAAGACCCTAAGACATCTTATGTGGATGTAGCGGCTTTACATTGTAACATTGTCGCGATTCAGCAAAAACTGCGACGCTCTGTGCGCAACGTGTGAGGAGCGCCAGTCGTCTACGGAACACCACTCGCTAGGGTTGCTTTAGTAATTATATTCAGAACTTGGTAATGTAAAGTTAATCCGCACATAAACCTAACGGTGTACGTACTGTGAACTTTATCGTGTGTTGAGAATTGTGAACTTTATCGTGTGTTGAGAATAATATTCGAGTTATCCCAAACTACCATCTTTTATTTACGATTCCAAATAGTCACCTAAATTGGTGACCCCGAATCGTGGCATTCTTTCACCATCCTTCGTGGCACCATCTTTTATTTACGATTCCAAATAGTCACCTAAATGTTCAGTCCAGGAGTGCTTCAGAACGAGACCCAACCCCGCTCCGTGTACGGCCGCTTCACGGGCGGCTGCTCCGTGCGCTGGATCGACCTGAGCGGCGTGTACACGCAGCGAGCCTGCAGGAACCGCCGGCGCGCCGTGATGGGACAGCACTTCGTGAGCAAGAGGATGGCAAAGCTAGAGATGGCGCTACAGGTGAAAGAGAGATAGGAAGAGTTCCTCATAGATAAATAGATAGATAGATAGATACTCTTTATTGCACAACATACAAAAATTAAAAGCTAGGTATACAGAGATACAATGTACAATTTAGGCGGTCTTATCGCTGGGAGCGATCTCTACCAGACAACCTTCAGGTAAAGGACATTAGATAGAAGAGGGGAGGGTGGTGCAATCCTTATGATTTTGAATATTGATTAAGTAAATTTATAGTATAAATACATATATCTAGATAATAAATAAATAAATAAACACGTTATCATACACTAATATATACGAATGTTAAATTACTATAATACAATAAAACCTACACAAATTATATAAAATTATATAAAATATACTACTATAAGGTTATAATAGAGAAGATATATTTTATACCTACAATATATGGATGGATCTGGGAGAGGACTAACGACCACGAGCGTCAATAACAGGAAAGGAAGACAGGTGAAGTTAATAAAAAAGGATCAGTTGGGGAGAGGGTTTCAGTTTTCAAGGAAGTGTGCTTTGACCCGAGCCTTAAAGATTGGCAGGGATGGGGACTAATAAATACAAACAAACACATCGCATTGTCATGGGGTTACATTTTGTCAGCATGAGGATGGCTAAGTTAGAGATAGCGTCACAGGTGAGAGAGAAGGAGATAGGAGAGTTCCTCATAGACAAATTAATACATACAAACACATCGCCTGTCATGGAGTAACACTTTATCACCGATGGTTAAGCTTGAGATAACGTTACAGATGAAAGAAAGAAATGGAAGGAGTTCCTCCAAGGAAGACCAATGTCTGTCTGTGTGTGGAGATGCATGCGCTAGAGGAAGTAACTGAGAGAATCGGTATGTGAGAGAGAGAGAAACTAAAAGACAATGATGGCGTGGGGGAAACATTGTTGATCAAAACTATGAAAAAAAGAGACGAAGAGATAGTGAATGACATTATGTAAAGAGAGATGCAAATGTAGAAAAATATAAAGGTAAGGTGTGTATTTGCCATATTAGAGAAATCACTGTAGCGTTGCCGTCCTTTTAGGAAGGAGTATGCTCGTCTCTTGAAGGAAGTCTGAGATAGAACTTTTCCTATCGTTTCCAGGCAGAAGACAACGGCTGCATCATCAGTCCGATGTCGTCTCTCGTCCCGCTCTCGCGCGGCATCTCGCTCTACGCGCGCTTCCACGCGTGCGTGTGCACAGGCAACTGGTGCAATATGGCGGACGCGCCGCCAGCGATGGCGCCATTTGCGGTTACAGCGATTCTTGCATGGAAGTTGGGTCAAGCCTGAAAACTTAAAAGGCTGACTGTTAACGCATACGGAAAATCCGACTGTGTCATGTATCTTCTGATTTATAAATGTGGACTTAACTGACAGACGCAAAAGTAGGGTTGCCGTCCGTCTGGATTTCCCGGGATTTGTCCTAGTTTGAAGGCCGTCCGGGAGGGTTTTCGAACAGTGTCCGGTACTACACCCGGACACTACAATTCATCTACTGCGGGTTCGCATTCAAGAAGACTCGGCAAAATATATAATGCCGGCTCTACATTCTCGCGAGACCGTATGCCGAGCACATTCGTACGAGAGTGTACTTGGTACGCCCCGCTTCGCCCCGCTTCGTGATGTCTCGGAATTTTTTAGCCTACTCTCGCCCCTGTGGCGGTATTTTGCGCCCGAGTCAAAGGGTCTCGCGAGAAACTTTGAGAGCATTGCTATACACTCTGGCCCGCTCCAGTTGCCAAATATCTCTGAAACTACTCCATGGTCTGAGGTCAAAAAACAGTCCTATTTCTCAAGGAAATTAACATCAAAATCGATGACCAAATCGACAGGGGTGTCCGGGAAAAAAATACATATTTTGCCCAAATGTCCGGGATTTTTGCAGTGTTTTTCCGGCGTCGGCAATTTAGGTGATGACAACCCTACGCAAAAGTGACGTTTCCATCAAATGTTTTGGACCTTGACAGTGACATCTGTCAGTGTAGTCCACATGTATTAAGAATCTAAGTAGGTAGACAGTCCCACTTCAATGCTATTGGCTGTTTTGGTACGAAAAGTTTCATTTTAACATGATACGTTAGAAATAACCAAGCACTATGCCCACATAACGCCATCTGTCGGATTTTTTACATGCAGCTCCTAATAAGCCGGATATTTAGGATTATATTCCGTAAAATATAGCTTGATTAGATAGGTAGAATGACAGCCATTGGTGTTACAGAAAAATTATCTTTTGGTCTAAAAGAAAGGTCAAGAGACAGCTGTCATTCTAATTAAGCTATATTTTCCGGAGTAATACCATTTCGCTCTAGCTCCAATGGTTAAGAGTTTGTTTCTTAAGTGAAACATGATAAATTAAAAATAATAGGGCCATAAAAGGACGCTTGGCAACCCTACTTGGAAGTGACTTTGCTATAACTTTTTTAAGGTTTTTTATGTCTGCGTATGCGTCTGTCGCGAAACTGGCAAATGTTTTAACCGTCGAGAAAGGGGGATTACTGTATTTATTAAAGTGTTAATCTTTATTGTTTTTTAACGTTGTCTGATGGTCAGGGAATCCAACTAAAACAATTCATAATTTCAATTGTCTTCAACAATTTTATATTGGATTTTTATATTTTAAAGTATATATTCCATCATAATTGAAATCGTTAATCAAATCCACTTTTTCTGATTAAATTGCAGGAATTTTTCGCGCAAAAAAAAGTTTTATATAATTTTTTGTTTGTTTTCATGATAAGATTTAAATGTGCTTGCTTTGTGACTGTCAATATACATTTATTATACCTTTATCAGTGTATTATTTTTAGGGAATCTACAAATGAAAGCCGTATTTTACAGAAATCCTATCAAAATAAAAAAAAATCATGAGGTCCGTGTAACACTTTTTAAAGAGACTTTTTTATGTGATAGGTGGCAGACGGGCAGACAGATCACCTGATAGTAAATGGATTCACAAGAGCGCTGCCAACCTTTAAACCCTCTTTTCCCCTGGTTTGGGCCTCCGGTACCCTCAATCACGCAGCGAAACACAGCACACGCCGCTGCTTCACGCCGGTTTTCTGTGAGGCCGTGGTATCACTGTGGTCGAGCTGGCCCATTCATGCCGAAGCGTAGCTCTCCCAGGGTGTGGACTGCATAAATTCAACATTCGCCACGAGCCGAAACATCCGTGTCTCACCGTAAATACTTTGCCAATATATCATCTCTCACCCCAAAGCGGTGACTAAACTAAGCCGATGCTAACACTTGTCATAGTTGTCATAAGAACCACTCTACATGATTGAGTTTCCCCAAAGCATTAAACCGACATCGCGAATAGGGTTGTCCCTAATAATATTAATATCCTCCAACCTTTTACCGTGGAACCACGCCTCGGCATGAATGGGCCGGCTCGACCGGAGTGAAAGGCGTGGAGCAGCACTGTGCTGTGTTTCGCTGCGTGTATGAGGGTACCGGATGCCCAATCCGGGGGAAAGGGGGGTTTAAAGGTTGGCAGCTCACTTGTGACTCCACTGGTGTCGCGGGGCGTCCACGGACGGCAAGGGGAATCAGAGCAATTAGATCATTGTTTTCAGAATAAATCTTAACATTGAGTGAGAATCCCGAAACGTGACCCCACTGGTGTCGCGGGTGTCTATGGGCGGCGGAAATCGCTTACCATCGGGTGATCCATCTGCTCGTCTGCTACTTATCACATAAAAAGAACCGGCTATGGTGGCGGATCTCAACGATTAGCTACGTACGCATGGTATACTTATTATTTGATAGAAATGGGGTGAGCCCTGCGTCTCATAGCCACTGCGACCAGTAGATGATCTATTGTGGCAGCCCCGTAACCTATTACAGCACCTCATGTAGCTCCAGTTCCAGGATAAACCCGAGAATGGAGCTGATGGGGGAGCTCTTGATCTCGTCAGCCGAGATCATGTGTGCTCCCAGGTGCCGGCTTCTGCAGCGGTGCAGCGCTATACACTCGCCGAGGACGAGGATTATCGTTTCCTCGTCCTCGCGACAGAACCTGCAGATTTTGGTATCTGAAAGGCCCATGTTGTGCAGGTGCTTGTTTAATCTATTATAGTATACAGCAGAGTGTTGTATCTGTAAACATTTAAGTTCACATCACTTTAGCCACGTGTTCTAAAAAATTCTGAACAGCATTTTGTTCTACTTTTTAAATCCATCGAAAAAAATTTTTCGGCTCCTCATACAGAATGACCAAGTAACGTGACTGACTTTGTATGAGAAATTGTCATTTTTTTTATGCGAATATGCAAAAGTTAGACAACAAAATGTTGTTCAGAATGGTTGATAGAATACGTGATTAAAAGGCGACGGGTAGCCCTAACTAGCGACACCATTCGTTTTTTATTTTTAGCTACTAAACCGGACCTATTGGAAACAATTTCGGGGTAACAACCTGTCGGCAAACATACTATTTATTAAATAACCATGCACAAATTTTGGGTCCGTTTTTGTTCGCGAAAAATTGATTACCGCCAAAAGCGGCCACTGTTAGCGTGAATCAATTTTTCGCGTACAAATGTTGGGTCCGCATTTTGGCATGGTTATTTAATAAATAGTATAAGTGTTTGCCGAGAGGTTGTAACCCCGAAATTGTTTCCAATAGATCCGGTTTAGTAGCTAAAAATTAAAATCGATTGGCGTCGCTAGTGTGCCCTACCCGTCACCTTAAATCCGTTGAAAAAATTAAAGGGAAGTAGGTACCCTAAATGTTTACAGATACACCCTACGACGAATATGAAGATTTCCATAACTTCCTTATAAATGTCAAATTTGATGACCAGTTTGGAACAGCTCACCTAGTAGGCAGCGAACGCTGCCTTTGGTCCAAGGGTTGCGACAAAAATAAACATTTGTGTGCATGAACATGTCTGTTTATATTGGTCTGGGTCTTTTCGATGTAGGTATTATACAAAAGAAAAGTATTAAGTGTACATATTTGTAATACTACAGTTGTTTCTGATATCCATAACACAGGTGCTTGAGCTACCTATTTGTCAGTCAATGGAGTCAGATCAATGTAAGTGATGTTGCGAAATATTTATTACCTATTATTAAATTCGATATCAATATCACGACCCGAGAACCGAACTCCAGTTAGTGAAACTTAAATTATAATAAACACATCATATCGTCAGCCTTTAAAACCCATCAAAGCCACAGACAGCCCATAAAACGCCGATGTTAATATGTAGCTATCGATCCGCTTCTGTCGACTTCCCCACGACTCCAAATTTCAACGCTCGGTTTTTATTTTGAAACATCTTTGATGTCCAAAGCCTCCCCAGCCAAAGCCTAAAAGAAGCCTTATATACAAGTCCCCCAGCATATAATGTAACGGCTAGAGAGTCGGCCTCACACCGGGACCAATGGCGCGCAGGTTACAACAGGTGGGCGGGAGCGGCCATTTTGGAAGTTTAAAAGCGCGGGGTTTTGTTAAGATGGCCGCAGAAATTTACTAAAATTTAGTCATGTTTGGATAATAGTTGGTTTATTTTAAGGATCTCCAACTAAAGATACACTAGATTGAATGGCACACAGAGTAAAACGCCCTGCCTGCGTCTGTTTTCCTCAGTGAATGCAACCCCAATATCCTCTTACCGTGGAATAGCCAAGCTTAGACCTGAATGGACCGGTTCGACCGGGGTGATTCCACGGCCTCATAGAAAACCGGCGTGAGGCAGCACTGTGCTGTGTTTCCCTGCGTGAGTGAGGGTCATCGTCGTCAGCCCATTTAAATCCTCACTGCTGGGGCACAGGCCTCCCTCAATCACATGAGGGTTAATTGCCATACTCACCACGCTTGGCAGACGGGTTGGCGAGGGTTTTGATATAAATGCAGAGTTTTCCTTCTCTGGGTGCTGATGATCATGTCAGAAGCATTATCTGAGTCGCCTTTTACGACACCTCGGTAAGAGTGAGGGTGGCCTATTCTACTCTGCCGGGGACCACACGGTGATCCGTCTGCTCGTCTGCCACCTATCACATAAAACCATACAAATCGGTAATTTTATACATTAACCCCTAATAATAAGTAGGTTTGAGTCGGAGCCAGCACTCCGACTCAAACCTACTTACAGCCTCGAAGAAGGCGCACGTTTATCCACTGACCTACCATCGGTCTAAACTTGAAGGATGGCGCATTTGGTGGTGACCAGCCTCATTCGCCAAAGGTCGTGGGTTCGATCCTCACCCTGGACAAACATTCGTGTGATGAACACTTGTGTTTGTTCAGTGTCTGGGTGTTATGAATGAATGAATATATATTTATTTAAGTCTATTATATATATAATGTATGACTGCCTCGGTGGCTCAGTGGTAAGTGGGTCGCACTTTAAAGCAGCGGCTGCGCAAGAGGTCCTGGGTTCGATCCCCAAGTCCGGCCAAAATTTTGTACCTGGCAGTTGGCGGTCTTGTACCCTCGTTAGCCGTTGGTCCTACACCCGATCTTCCTACGTCCTACGTCCTACCCCTCTTCAGTCGTGTCACACTGGTGTCAGATCGGAATACGAGGGTAAGGGAATAGAGAGTGCACTTCAGTCTGCGTACACACTTGAGCACTATAATGTATCCTGCGTCCGGCTGATCGTTACGATCGGCCGCCGTAGTCGCAATCGGTTGGAGGATATTATTATGTATTTAAGTATATATTTGTAATTCCTCTGTTGTCTGATATCCGTAACACACGTGCTTAAGCTACTTGGTACGGAATCAGGTCAATGTATGTTGACGTTGTATGAAGACCTAGCAAAAGCGTACCTATCTATCAAAAGATTGAAACATATGCATCTGGATCAGTGCAGATGTGCAGAACTGTGAAACGCTTCATTTGGAACATCGACTCTCAGATAGATTCACGGCAGTCAGCGGCATGAATGTTCTCCGGTATTGTTGATGTCTATGAGCGGCGGTTACCGTTACCATCAATGCTGCTTTACGCCGGTTTTCTGTGAGGACGTGGTATTACTCCGGTATTATTACATTTACCATCAGATAGGCCGCAAGCTCATCTGCCTATTATTCGCAATAATAAAAAAGAATCGTGATTCATTCCGCTCATTCGGCTCACCCAGATCATTGAGCTCATTCGGATCATTCGGCTCATCGAATCATTCGGCTCACTTAGATTATTCAGCTCATTCGGCTCATCAGATCATTCAGCTCATTCGGATCATTCGGTTCACTCGGACTCGAGATCCATTTGATACATTCGGAGCGAAAATTAGGGATTCGGAACAGTGTATCATTTGGCTGAGTCGGATCACTGAGTTTCAGTAAAGAGTTACACACGTCTAGTTGTATGATTTTGTATTAAACCTCCAACTCTAACAGTCAACTCGATCCATGACGTGAATATTTTTCCGAAAATAAAAACCCCTCCAAAATCAGTATCTTTCCTTGTAAATAACAACACAGCTCTCCCCTCTTTGCGAAAAGAGATAAATCATTGAAATTGACGCTGTTTATGGCTCTATATCTGCCCCGGGATCTGCAGCAAATGTAGAGATGACAAATTGTATCGAGACGCGGAGAGTGAATTTGGGAATGATATTGTTTTAAAGTTATAGATGTTTAATTATTTTTTTTGCAGGACCATGATTTCACTAAAATATAAGTTAGGTAGGTACAGCATCTCATATATACGTAGGTATATGTTACTGGCCATATACTAAATTTTCACAACATCACATACATTGATCTGACTGCGAGTTAGGTAGCTCAAGCACCTGTGTTACGGATATCAGAATCAACTAGTGGAATTAAAAATATATACATATAGGTAATACTTTTCTTTTGTAAATACATACGTATGATACATAGAAAACACCCAGACCTAATACAAACAGACATGTTCATGCACACAAATGTTTGTACTGTGCGGGGACCGAACCCGCAACCCTTGGACCAAAGGCAGCGTTCACTACCACTGTTCCAAATGGGTCGTCAAAGACCATAAATCAGAAAACTTTATTTGCAAAGCGAATGTTACATTTAGGTATATACAGTTAGTAAGGTCTGGCCAGCTAAAAAGCCCGATTTACCTAATCCTAAACCAATGTCTACAGGTAAATGTTAAAAAAGGTTCTCAGTGCGAACTTTTACCACTATTCACTTGGTAAATTCTAAGATTTATCAATGGTGGTAATAGTTCGAATAAATAAATGGAGACAACATCACATACATTGTCCTGATCCCAAACAAAGGTTTTCCCTTGTACTATGGAAACCATAAACAACGACATTATCACAAACAGACCAGACACAAATATCTGTTTCATCAACAAACATTTGTGTTAGTGCGGGAATCGAACCCGCGATCCTTGCGTCTCAACCGGCGCACACACCGCTGCCCTGAACGGGTCGTCAAATTTTTTTCATTAACCAACTCTACGTAGTTCGGGGTTTTACAGCAACATAAATATACACACCAGCGGGGATTCTCCATACTTTAGCCTAATTGCGTTACGTATAGGTCTATCGAACAACATAAGAATTACAATTTTAATACTCAAATACTATTAGGTACACCAAAACACCAGGGTGAGGATTGAACCTACAACCTTTGGCATATGAGGCAGGCAGGGACTCCATTCATATGTATTCAGTTTTATAAATCCTTTTTGAGCGAGCGGATCTTCTGATGGTATGTAGCTACACCTACCATAACCCGAAGAAAGAAGTTCTATAGCTATCCTACCACCAGCGGATGGCGCTAATCTGGCAGTTGGCGAAAGCAAAGTTCGCAGACCGACTTGAGATGTATACGCCAAACCAAAATGGTACACCGGACCATGGTCCCCGAGCCAATAAAACTTGGCGCGGTGGAAGATCTTCTCTTTACGTGGGAATCATACCGAATTCCTACAGTATCTAAGTAATTCACCGCCGTCTGTTAACATCTGCGTGATCATCAGAGCTGATGCGCTGCCGCATTTAGGCTGCGATTCCACAGAAGTGGAGCTGCGCGGAATTGAGTGGAGAGTTATAAAAATTTACCAATGACATTGCTCAAAATACACATCTCAGCC
Source organism: Marasmia exigua (assembly GCA_019059595.1). Lineage (NCBI taxonomy): Eukaryota > Metazoa > Arthropoda > Insecta > Lepidoptera > Crambidae > Marasmia > Marasmia exigua. The sequence goes on along the minus strand of CM032489.1, from coordinate 12,496,732 downwards.
ATTTTGAGCAATGTGATTGGTCAATCTTTGTAAGTCTCCACTCAGCTCCGCGCAGCTCCACTGCTGTGGAAACGCAGCCTTAGAGTGGAGTAACGACAGGAAATATTTTTGCTGTCAAAACCGTTCCGCAAAACTGAGGTAAGTATGTAGGTACTTAGTAGAGATTTCCGTGAGAAACGTGTGGACAGGGTTACGGGATTTCAGGATTTTTCCTGAGATCTCAGGATTCATAATCATAAAATCTTTATTTATTTATTTATTTATTCTTTATTGCACAAAGAAGTAAAGTACAATTGGCGGACTTAATGCTATACAGCATTCTCTACCAGTCAACCATTAGGCGATGCAGAAATATGGTATGACGGCTAACTAAATTTATATCCATAAACATACATGTGAGTAATATATAATATGACTAAATTAATATACATACATAACTATATAATACAATAAACCTACTTATACTACAATTAACTCATAAAAAAAACATAAAAAAAACAGAAACGACGAATACCGGCTAACCTACATTGTAAGCTTTATTGTGATTCACAGGTAGAAATGCAGTTGTTACAATTAAGATACAATCGTTTCACTGTGTTCCGCCTAATTGGCATACAATATAACATGTGTGGTGATCTTAATTATGGTCTACAAAAAAAATATATAAAAAAATTAAAATAATTTATTTAACAGTTACATTTACATAACATTATTAAGTAACTTTTATAGTTTAAGCCAGAGGTAAAGTAAAAGCTATGTCGGTGGGCCCCAAACTAGGCTAAGCCTGTATCTTGGAGGCCCCTGCAAAGTACATTTTGTTGAGGAGTTTGGCTGACAACACAAAAGCTTTTAATTCAAAATCTTTTCAGATAAAGACAGCATAATAGCATTTTTGAACCAAGAATTCATGCAGTTTAAGTTTGAATGGTAATTTGGTAATGTGGCGGATATAACCAGGGAGTTTGTTGTATATCCGAGGCGCGCGGATTATGAGGCGTTTCTCAGGATTCCGGCCGGACTTTCGGGCAAATCATCATCATCATCATCATCATCAGCCTATCGCAGTCCACTGCTGGACGTAGGCCTCTCCAATTTTTCGCCACTGTGATCTATCCATGGCTTCTCGCATCCAGCCCTTGCCAGCCATCCTGCGCAGATCGTCCTCCCACCTAGCCAGAGGGCGCCCTACATTACGTTTCGGGCAAATCCATGGACTAATTAGGTCATCATCATCATCAGCCTATTTAAGTCCCCACTGCTGGGGCACGGGCCTCCCTCAATCACATGAGGGGTAATTGCCATACTCACCACGCTTGGCAGACGGGTTGGCGAGGGTTTTGATATAAATGCAGAGTTTTCCTTCTCTGGGTGCTGATGATCATGCCAGCAGCTTTACCTTAGTCGCCTTTTACGACACCTCGGTAAGAGTGAGGGTGGCCTATTCTACTCTGCCGGGGCCACACGGCTAACTAATTAGGTACTCCATGGCAATTATTATCCGTCTGTTCGTCTGCCACCTAGAACAAAAAAAACATCGTAGGACTTATGCGTTGAAATAGTAATATTGTTTTAAACTTTCATGATTTTTTATTAGAATAATTATGTATTGTATGGGTTAGCTACCACGTACCTTATTTTTGAGTTTCCTTTATTTGGTGCCACCCCGTTTTGAGCCAAACCTCAGGATCATTGTAAAGTATCAGCCTACGCACCTTTAGAATTATAGAGACCTAATCCAAAAATTAATTGGACTTATTTTTATTTATAATGTGTAGATCAACAAGCGTAGTAAGATATGCAATTCTTAAAACATAACCTATTTGTATACAATTTCTAGATAACATTAATTTCCTAGTTATTCAATGTCGTGACATACGAATCTATATTGGCTGTTTCCCAAATTTAGTTTTTTTGCATTAGGTCCCTACATTTCTGAAGGTGCGCTATATACTGTCTCTCTGCAGGGCAAAGGCCTCCATCACAGAAGTCAATTCAATCAATCAAATCAAAACATCAAGTCATCGCATCGATTAGGCTTAATCACTACGCTTGCCTAATGCGGATTGGTGATCACCATCCCGAGCTATCGTCGAAAAATTCGAAACATATCTTTGCTCGACCCGGGAATCGAACCCAGGACTCCGAGATCACGGCCTGAACTCAAACTACTAGCCCAACAGGGCGGTTGTTCATTGTATCTGGACCAAAATCGCCTTTTACGCCAAAGGTCGTGGGTTCGATCCCCACCCTGGACAAACACTCGTGCGATGAATACTTGTTTCTGTTCGGTGTCTGGGTGTAATATATGTATTTAAGTATATATTTGTGTTCCTCTGTTGTCTGATATCTGTAACACAAGTGCTTAAGCTACTTAGTGCGGAATCAGGTCAACGTATGAGATGTTGTGAGAATTATAATTATAAAAAAAAGTCTCAGGATTTTTCAAATTCCCTTATGGTAACACCGAGAGTTGCAGGAAGTTACTAAAAATCCTGAAAAGGAAGAAAGATCCGACAAGAGGAAACTAACATTTCCTTTTATACAAGTAAAGATTCGCCGCGGTTCTCGCCACTAATTTAAAGTTTTGCGTCATCGAGGCATTAACCATTAAACTGCGAAGTCCTCCCCCCTGCCATTTGTTCCCGCTATTAACAGTTAACAATTAGTTGTTACTGTTACAGTTTGTTAAGTCTGCATCAGGGTTGTCTAATTTATTTTTAATATTTTTACTTTGTTATGAAGGTGCCATCTATAATAAATAATAATAATAATAAATAACTTTATTGAAATATCATAAGAACAACCAAATTGCTGAGCTATCGCCATTTTGCATCACAGCAACACACAAAACGCTAACTTTTTCACTCGCACATGGCAACTATCTATGTATTGTAAGTTTTAAATATGTTATGTATTAAGTAGTTTTAATTTTTATTATTTTTCGCATTTTCTTGTTTTAATTTTTTAACTTTGTAATCTGTTATTATGTGTGTTTCATGATGCAAATAAATGATTTATCTATCTATCTATCTATCTATCTAACAAATTATTACTTATAATCTACTTATACTTAGTGAGCAATTTTGAGTTTTGATGCCTGAACTAGGGAAACCCTGTATCTCAGGCAAAAGCAAAAAAGGTTAAATAACAATTAATTCTTAAATAAACAAACATAATATTTCAATTACAAATATTCTATCAATAAATTGCAAGTCACCTACCTAATCTTACGCGAAAGTAAATAATGTAAACCAGTGTTTTTCAACCTGTGGGTCGCGACCCCCTGGGGGGTCGCGAAGCTTCTGTAGGGGGGTCGCCAGAGGTCGGGTACTTTAGAAAAAAATATCCGATAAGTATGTACTTATATCCTAATCATGGAGACCATAAATACTTGTATGGAATGAATATTGGTAATTCAGTAACATACACACATAAATGATAAAAAAAACCGAAGGGTCAAGGGGGTCGCGAAATATTTTTTTATACCAGGGGGGTCGCATCATGAAAAAGGTTGAAAAACACTGATGTAAACTAACTAAATAAACCTACTTATGACATGACCCAGTTAATAACATTTTAATGAGGCTGATGATTTCATAACATCCATACAACCTGTGCGGATAAAGAATGGGATCAGAAATGGCGGCGCATCTATACTCGCACTCGTGGGGTGCGATTATAGACGCAAATAGTGTGCGAGCGAGAAGTGAATAGATGCGCCGTCATTTCTGATCCCATTCTTTATCCGCACAGGTTGTAATACTTTTCTTTTAAAAAAAATATTCAAAAATGTCTTTATTCAATTTAAGTCCATACAGAACGTTTATGAATGTCAAATATTATGTAATCCACCGCTGATTCGGAATGTCAATTTCTACCGAGAAGAATCAGCAAGAAACTCAGTAGTTACTCTTTTCAAATAATATGGTAATTACAATATTCATTCTTATACAAATTATGATTACAGTGATATACAATGCTTATAATCAATATCGTTTAGATAAATCGTCTATACTCGCACCCCACGAGTGCGAGTATAGACGCAAATAGTGTGCGAGCAAGAAGTGAATAGATGTGCCGCCATTTCTGATCCCATTCTTTATCCGCACAGGTTGTACCATCATACTGAAAATCGCTTAGCTAACATTAGGTACATACTAAGAAACACCTTACACTTATATTTAATTATATAATAGAAATATGATCAGAAAACAATTTTAAAATAAGAGTATGATAATAATAAACTTTATGCTAATTAATGTCGCTCTTAGGACTATTGTCTATGCATCCAGTTGCACTGAGATAAACTTCGATTTTGTTGAGGGAGTTATCGAACGCAACCATCGGCTGATGCAATCCAAAGAATTCAAAATATGTCTAGTGATTTTACAGTGCAGTGTAGTGACGAGACAACAATTGAATTGTATCACTTTAAAATTATCTGCGAAAAAAACCGCCTTCAAAAACCACGAACTAAAAAGAGTGGAATTATATTTTTAACACTTTATACACTTCAAATAACAATATTTTATAACAATACTCGCGAAAAAGTTTTACCGAAGTCGGCGCCTAATCCCTGTTGAATAATTTAATGTTGAATTAAATTACAATTTTTATTACGGTGGTTTATGAGGGCGGTTTTTTTCGCCGAATTTTTTTTCAGCTTTTTAGTGTCTCATTTTTTGGCAGAATTGTGTACGACTAAGTTCTACGACTAAGTAGAGACATAAAACTAGGCGTCAGTTGTGCCGAAAGAAATCAGTTTGTCAGCGAGCTGAACAAATTCGCTGATCATTCCGATGCGCCCCTGCAACGGTGCGATCATGGATCCTCGTGGCCATCTCCGATTCCGACCACGCCTCGTGGTAAGGTAAACATGTCCTGGTTTAAAACCTACGTTTTATTGTGATTTCGGTATAATGCGGATTCATTCGCTTCATAAGTTACGTTAAGTGTGATGTGAGTAGATGTCGGAAAACTCCCTCAAAAACTGCTTTAATGAATAGAAGTATTTTATGTATGGCTCCAAGGATCTACAATAAACTTCCCCAAAACTTAAAATAATTAAGTAAAATTATATTTAAAAATAAATTTAAACAAATTCTTACTGAGAAATGCTACTATAGTATAGATGATTTTTTAAAGATAAATTTTGACTGAATCCTATGGATGTATGCAGTTTAATTTAATTTCTATTGACATTTCTAAATACCAAACTAAAAATATTTTTAAAACTTAAGTAAAATTCATCTCAAAATGTATAACAATAATATCTGTTTTCTAATTTAAATTTTACACGCCAAATATTGGCAAAACCTGTTGAAACTCTAAATCTGTACCAACCCATGTTATGCTCTGTATTAATATGTTCTTACACATGTTTCCGTAAATAAATATCATTATTTTTATCTTATCTTTAAAGAAAGGAATATAAGCCAACCCTGGCCGGGACAGGCCGGGATGGGCCGGGACAAATCGTCCCGCGGATCATAACCGCAACTTAATGACACGAATCGTAATAGAGTTGTGAAAAAATTACGGGATAAGATGTAAAGTTTGCGGGACGCGCGGTGCGGTCGTGAGATTTGACATTCGAGACAATAAACGCCTTTAGTTTCCTCTTCTCGAAGGTTGACTACCAGATTTTTCAACTTTTGTCTGCCTTTGGCGAGGTGAAAGAGTTGTTTTACACAGTGATCCTGTTCACTATGGAAGTGGATCTGTTACAATAGCTCGTTTAGGATTCGCGCGGATGGACATTTATTTTTTAAACGTTATCTATTCCTCTTACCCGTCGTCTGGAAGAGCGATCTTTTCGCGAGCGATAAGACTGCCTACCAGTGGCGAAGAGTCCATACAACCCGATTCCCGTCGGCTTCCCTTACGAAAAATCGAATCTATGGGCCAACGATGTTTTTATCTGTTAAATTCACTTAGTGTCACACTTACTTATTTCAAATAGTTTGAATTATAGACTTAACGCCTACAAAATTGGATGAGCAACGCAAATAATGCAGGTGGCAAGCCGGTAAAATACCGAGTTACTTCTTCATACTACAAATTCTCATACTGAGCATCTGTCCTTTTCATTTATGTGTATAGATCGTCATGTTCCGTCTCGTTTTAGCACGTGCAAATTTACTAAGAAATAACTCGATGCCTATCGGCTTGTTATAGAGATAGGATAATTAGCAACGCACAGGTGCAAGCGAGAAAGAAGAAAAATTATAATGATTCCGAATTAAGAATGAATGGAGCACGGTATTAAATCATGACAGGAGCGTACTATATTTTTATTTCCCTTGCATTTAAGTTTTTATTTAATGGCGGATAATGCTAATTGTAAACAACTTGTTGCTTTCGTTTTGTCGAATTTTATTTGTTTTGGTGTTGAATTGTGGTGAATTGGATTAATTTTTGTATTGTGTGTTGTGCTGAAGTCATGTTAATGTCGGTCGTCGGTTAAAAATGTCATTAATACTGATATATTGTTGTCGCACAGATTATTTGCTATCGAACAAGACTTCGTTCTCTAAGTTTTGAAAACAAAACACATGTAGTAAAATTAGGCCGCGCCAATCAAAATAATTTTTTTTCGACTTTAATATATGACCGTGGGATAGCCACGCATCGGCATGAATGGGCCGGTTCGATCGTAGTGGTACCACGACCTCACAGAAAACCGGCGTGAAGCAGCACTGTACTGTGTTTCGCTGCGTGAGTGGGGGTACCAGAGGTCCAAGTCGGGGGAAAGTGGGGTTTAAAGGTTGGCAGCGCACTTGTGACTCCAATGATGTCACGGGTATCCATGGGCATGCTGAGCATTTTGGTAAGTTATATTCCGGCTTCCCTTTTGAAAATATTCACCCTTCGCCACTGCTGCCTACATTATGTAAACATTACTATCTACCAAAATTCCTTTAATATACTTAATAACATGAAAAATACAGAGTAATAAATTGAGGTATTTTTGCGGAAACATGCCCATGTCTGTGTCTACTTATTTTATTAGTAAATGCAGTTCAGTGTCCAAAATAAATAGTATAAGTACTTATATTTTATTGATAAAATATTTTTTTATCGATCCCGAACACATGATCAAATTAAAGATTTACCTTATTTCACACTAGCAACACTTACATGTTAACTAGTCAATGTTTCAGCATCGAATGCCCTACCGTTACCCAGAATACATCTAGCCGCCCCCACCCCTCCCCTGGGACAGATAACATTTGTTATTTTAACCATCAACAACTCCATAATTGCCGCGGCGGGGACTCGAACCCGCGACTCCTATATTGTTTCAACTGAGTGCTATGACTTGCAATACGAAGGCGGAGAAATTAATCGTCTTTTTGAATGATGGAATGAATGGAGGCCATTTTGAATTTCTTATAGCTTTTTTGTTGGGGTAATTAATAGTTGTGAAGGTTCTGACGATGACGAAAGCTTTTTAGAGACGTATAAAGATTATTAGGGACCATTTGACCACTGGCCTGTGCTGTGTTTTGCTGTGTGAGTGAGGGTACCGGAGGCCCAACACTCAATACTTGAGTTTTTAATATAAAACTAACATATGTTTTAAAATGGGTAGGTTAATATTTTTATAGACAAGTGTTAATGGAGACATAGATAAATATTTCCTTAAAGTGACGGTTAGGAAACACTAGCGACGCCAATCGATTTTAGTTTCTAGCTACTAAACCGGATCTATGTAAAACAATTTTGGGGTTAAAATCTCTCGGCAAACATTTATACTATTTATTAAGTAACCGTGCACAAACTTTGGATCCGTGTACGTGAAAAATTTATTCACGCCAAAAGTGGTAGCTTTCGGCGTGAATCAATTTTTCGCGTTTGTGCATGGACCTAACATTTGTGTATGGTTATTTAATAAATAGTATAAGTGTTTGCCAAGAGGTTGTAGCCCCGAAATTTTTTAAAATAGATCCGGTTTAGTAGCTAAAAATTAGAATCGATTGGCGTCGCTAGTGTGCCCTACCCGTCACCTTAATCCGAGTAACAGCAATGAAACATCGAGATATCCTCAAATTGCAAATTATTTTGGTATAACGTTTGTATGGGAAATTCGTTGTTCGCCGGCCCCTTAAATGGACCTACCCTCTCTTCTTGGTGCTTCGTGGAATATTTTGATTCGAGCATTAAGTAGAGAGGGGTGCTGTATCTATTCTCGACAAATTGGTACAATTTCTGAGTAAGGAAGCTGTTAAAGTGACTATATTTTAGATATTGTAGGACACAAATTAAACGTAACAAATACAAGTTAGTTAGTTAGCGAGCGGCACAGTAGAAGGAGAACGGTTAAATAAGTGTGTCAGAGACTATAGAAGGAAACTAATCATAGACAATCATATTACTGCATGGTCTACATAAATGAGGTATAGTAAAAATACCAAGTCTACACGATGTCAATTGTACAGCCAAAGCCATAGACTATCCAACAATTCTAATAGGCAAACTGCCTCATGTCACCATTTATTATAAAAATAACTTTTAATTCAAATATTATTCCGTACAAGGGTCTGAAATATATGTATAAACTTCAATAAATATAAATAAAAATTCAACATAAACCAGTTATATTTTTACTTGATTGAAAACACCGGCCGCCATGGTTCTACGTCACCATTATTGTAAACAACAAAACGTCAAACGCCAGTTTCAGGTTATTTGTGGACTTTCATTCCAGTCATGACAGTCACACGTATCGCTTACAATAACAGTGACGTCACGGCACAGATAATTAACAGACCATAGTGGCGGGCGGCTTTTATGGGTGTATAGCGAAAATATAATTTAAAATTTAAAATATATTAAAAAAGGTGCTACCAAAAAAGTCATATTTTATATGGCGTAATATAATCGTTATGAACCAAAAATAGGGGTTCCTCTTTCAACCAAGAAGGGGTGGACAGCGGGATTTTTTTTAACAATTGTTTCACTGTCCACCCGGGGTGGACAGCGGGAATAAACCAAAAATAGTGACAACCAGGCTTTTAAGCTACTTTTTACAGACGATAAACCTACAAAAGATTGAAGCTAGAAAAACACAAAACATGGTCACCCACTTTCTGCCAATCGCGAGGGCGGCACGGGTGACGTCACGCCGGAAGCATCCGCCGGAAGTGATGCGATCTGTCACCTATGGCAGCGATGCAGGATCGGGATTAAAAATAAAACTACCAGTTGCAGGAACGCTTGACATTTCCAAAAATGTTGAGAAAATACCTAAGTAGCAGGTACCTACAATAAGTTACTTTTTCAGGGTCATGATGACATAGGCTGATCGAGGACCATAGTACAGATACAGTGTATATATGCACTGCATGGTTATTTGTACAACCTGTGCGGATAAAGAATGGGATCAGAAATGGCGGCGCATCTATTCACTTCTCGCTCGCACACTATTTGCATCTATACTCGCACTCGTGGGTGTGCGAGCGAGAAGTGAATTGATGCGCCGCCATTTCTGATCCCATTCTTTATCCGCACAGTTTGTACCCTTATAATTTGATTTTTGCTTTGCTTTGTTTTTTAGGGTTCCGTAGCCAAAATGGCAAAAACGGAACCCTTATAGTTTCGTCATGTCCGTCTGTCCGTCTGTCCGTCTGTCCGTCTGTCACAGCCGATTTACTCGGAAACTATAAGTACTACAGTGATGAAATTTGATGGGAATATGTGTTGTATGAACCGCTACAAAAATATGACACTAAATAGTAAAAAAAAGAATTGGGGGTGGGGCCCCCCATACATGTAACTGAGGGATGAAATTTTTTTTTTCGATGTACATACCCGTGTGGGGTATCAATGGAAAGGTCTTTTAAAATGATATAAAGTTTTCTAAAAAACATTTTTCTTAAAGTGAACGGTTTTTGAGATATCAGCTCTCAAAGTCGTAAAAAGTATGTCCCCCCCCCTCTATTTTTATAACTACGGGGTATAAAATTCTAAAAAAAATAGAGGTGATGCATGCTAATTAACTCTTTCAACGATTTTTGGTTTGATCAAAGTATCTCTTATAGTTTTTGAGATAGGTTGATTTAACTGTAATTTTGGTTAAGTTATTGTGCTTACACTGAAAACGATGGCTGAACCTTATAAGATAGATCAAAAAATATACTACAGTATTGTACACCTTTAAAAATCCGCGATGATATAAAATCTTTATAATGTATATTTGCTGCTACGGAACCCTTTGTGCGCGAGCCCGACTCGCACTTGGCCGGTTTTTTTTTTCTGTATCTATTTTTATTTTGTTCTTTTGTAACTGATGTTTGTACTCGTATACAGTGTTGTAATGTCCAAAATAATATTTTTTTTCTTTCTTTCTGACTGATTGCACACAAACGGTTTCAATTCGATTTGCTAACTTTTACACACCAGGTCCATGATGTTGAGGTTTCTAATAAATTAATATTAGAATCCTCAACAACTTTTTCAATGACCTATCCATAGATACCCCACACGTATAGGTTTTATGAAAAAACAATTTGAGTTTCAGTTCTGTAAGTATGGGGACCCCCTAAAATTTTATTTTTTTCTTTCCTATTTTTGTCTAAAAATCGTAATGCGGTTAACAAAATACATATATTAACTAAGTTTCAATAGTTCTTATAGTTTCGGTAAAAAGTGACTGTGACATACGGACGGACGAACGGACAGACGGACAGACAGACAGACAGACATGACGAATCTATAAGGGATCCGTTTTTTGCCATTTGGCTACGGATCCCTAAAAAGTAGCCTATGTCATGTTCTTCACAGAGGGAACCACCGATCTATTACTATCATTAAATATGTGCGCTCCTTCAAATTCAAATTCAAATTCAAATAATTCTTTATTTGCATAGGCTTGTACACAGCACTTACAAATCGTCATACATTTGAATGACTTAAAACTATTTATAAGAACTTATGTATAATTTACATGTTAATACATATATATGTTGATACATAAAATATACTAAAGAAATAAATAAACATAATGCGATTCTACCACCGGCTCGGAAAGTTGTTTCTGGTCGAGAAGATCCGGCAAGAAACTCGCCAGTTACTCTTTTTAATCGCCAACTTTTTTACAATGGTTTATTATCTTCATACCAAGTCATACAGTCTAATGCAACACAAAATAGAATGAAGCAAATTAAAAGCTAAATATGAGGTAAACCGAAGCGGACCAGTCCCCAAAGGTGGCACCTGTTCACAAGTATGACGTATGTGTCAGCCATCATTTCACTCAACCATATTAGAGGGAATGTAATGACCCGCCACATAACGCCACCACCTCAGAGACATTTGAGTGAGCATGACTACTTAGGTTCTCCTCATAGGTCACAAAGAGTAGTAGTTACTTAATCTAATACTAATAAACTGCAGGACGAGGTGTACAATAGTAGGTGGTTAGCATCTTGTCAATTATTGAATAATCAATATAAATCAATTTTATACAGTAATAAATGCTGCTAAGCCTAATTTATTAAAATTCAGTAATTATATAATATTAATGATTTTTGTTAATATATATGAAAATGTTACAAGTGTGCAGGCTTGGAGGTCATTATGTCCATGAATCCTTATCATTTAAGTAGTCTACAATTTTATAGTATCCTTTACTCATTAAACAGGCTTTCACGTGAGATTTAAATTTATGCGTTGGTAACTCAATAACATTTTGTGGCAACTTATTGTACATTTTAATACTTAGACCAACAAATGAATTATTAATTTTTTGAAGTTTCAGATTTGGAATCGCGAGCTTGTGTTTATTTCTAGTGTTAAAACCATGACAATCAGATTTTTTCGAAAAAATATCAATGTTCTTTCGCACGTACAAAATACAGTCTAAAATGTATTGAGAAGAATGTATTGAGAAGAATCTTCCATTCAACTATCTCCATTAAAAAAACACGTCAGTCCGTCGCTTCGTTTTGCAGTGAAAGATTGAATATCTGTGGCTGTTTATACTAGATTGAGAAGTTTTCGTCTCGTTCGCGCAGAGCCTTGGCGCCCAACGTGGTGCACGGTTGTTCATTCGCCAGTCAGAATTCAAAACTTTTTTTTATGGTACAGGGGGCAGACGATCTGTCGTATCACCTGAATGGTAAGCAATTACCGCCGCCCATGGACACCTGCCACGTCAAAGGAGTCACAGGTGCGCTGCCGGCCTTTTTAAAAGGGAGTACGCTCTTTTCTTGAAGGTTTGCAGGTCGTATCGGTCCGGAAACACCGCAGGCGATAGTTCAATCCACAGTTTTGTCATACGAGGTCGTTCTTGAGAATCGCACAGTTGAAGACCGCCAACCATCTAAATGATGGGCATGGAACTGTTGACGAGTGGAGCGATGACGGGATGAAGCGGCAGGAATCAGTCCGAACAATTCCTCAGAGCATTCCCCATAGTATAAGCGGTAGAATATACATAGCGAGGCTACATCTCTACGCAGTGCCAAGGAGTCAAGCCGATTGGAAATATCTTGGCAGTCGACGATTCGAGTCGCTCTCCGTTGAATGCGGTCCAGAGGAAGCTGGTACATGGGCGCAGAAGATAAATACGCTAAAGCAGTATCGACACTCCGCCATTTTGAACAGAAAGTTACATACCGTATAGGGTTGTCCTCTTATTTTTGTAAAATATTAATCTTACCTTGGAACTACTGGTTTAAGTACCGGGCCGTGATTGAGGGGTCCTAGGTGCAACAAAGATCATCTGGTGCGTGTTAAATTAGAAATAATGATATTTCTTAAGAAATTTGCATAATATGCTAGCATACAATATGATTCCTAAAGTTGCAAAAAGCTACGCAAGGATACATAAAATTAGACATACTTTTCATAATGTTTTGTTTCGTTACTTAGAAACCACGTTACCCGATCGCTCGGGCCAAGACACAGTGAGGTCCCACCATCAATCAATCTCCATCTCCGACCCCCCAAAATGTAATTATGATCGTAACTCGTAAATTACAGCAGACAACAGTAAATTTCGACTAAAATAAAAAACAACACATGCACCACTTACCCACCCCCCTCCCCCCAATCATATCACATTAAATTCCGAAACCATTATTTGATAACATACATAATAATGTATCTACTTATTTTCTCTACCAAAATAAATTAAGCGGTACTCGAGTAAAACCGACAACCCTGAATTTAATTCCTACGATTGTACTCCGATGGGACCTTAGAATCCGTGTAAAGTGTGCGTCTGTGTGCGTGCGTAATCGAGCGTTTGTTCGTAGTGTCCATACTGCTTGCGTATATATCTACTGTGACATGGGCGCCCCTGCCCAAAGATGAAAACAGTATTCCATACACGGCCGAACATACACTCGTACTAAGTTATTATCTTGAAGTATTATTATTTGTTAGAAATGGGGTGAGCCATGCGTCTCATAGCCACTGCGACCAGTAGATGATCTATTGTGGCAGCCCCGTAACCTATTACAGCACCTCATGTAGCTCCAGTTCCAGGATAAACCCGAGAATGGAGCTGATGGGGGAGCTTTTGATCTCGTCTGCTGAGATCATGTGTGCTCCCAGGTGCCGGCTTCTGCACCGGTGCAGCGCTATGCACTCGCCGAGGACGTGGATAATCGTTTCCTCGTCCTCGCGACAGAACCTGCAGATTTTGGTATCTGAAAGGCCCATGTTGTGCAGGTGCTTATTTAATTTGCAGTGCCCTGTGAGGGTCCGAGTGAGTGCCCTAACATGTCCTATGCTCAGTTTTATTATTTCTACAGCTCGTCTCTGATCGAACGCCTGTATCAACGCCTTAGACTGTTCTAGTCTAGGTAGTCTTTTCCAATATTCAGTGCTTTGCTTATGCTCCCACTCTTTTAACTCGAACCTGACCATGCAGGCTGGAACGCCACTTATTGGTTCCGGTCCGAGTAGTGGGCTCTCTGCCCCGGCCTTTGCTAGCACGTCAGCGACTTCGTTGCCTCTGATATTGCAGTGTCCCGGTACCCAAATCAGATTTACGATGTTGGCATTGCCAAGCTGGTTTAGGAGCAGGACACACTCGCTAGTGAGTTTGGAGTCAAGTTCACAGGATGTTAACGCCTTGAGGGCAGCTTGACTATCTGAGAAGATGAATATCTTCTTATTCTGGAGATTCATTTGCAGACTCTCTTGGACACAGCCAATTATTGCGAAGACTTCTGCTTGGTACACTGTGGTATAGCGACCCAGGTTGGCGAATTTGCGTATTCTGAAGCGATCATTATAAAATCCCGCCCCGGATACGCCTTGCCTCCTGGAACCATCCGTATACCAAACGATGTCATTCTGCTTAACATTTCGGGAGTTCCAGCCTCCCAGTCTTGTCTACTAGGTAACAAGACTGTAAACCGCTTATCGAAGCGGTATTCACGGATCATGGAGTCAGAGGGCATATCCATGACCGGAATTTTCATTAGTTCATTGTAGAGGTTACCTATGACCCTAGATTGCCATCTCGTCCTTCCTCTGATTTTTGCTCTCGTAATGGCCATCCTCGCTTCCATCTGCACGTGAATGTGCAGAGGTGGAATGTTCAGGAGGGCATCCAGTGCTGCAGAGGGAGAGGACGAAAGAGCGCCAGTGGCTATAAGGCAGGCTGTTCTTTGAACTTTGCTGAGGTTCTCCACGCAGTTGAGTTGGTGCGTCTTCTTATACCACACACAGCAGCCATAAGTGACGATCGGCCTCACTATGGTTTTATAAATCCAGAGTGCGGCCTTGGGCCGTAGCCCCCATTTTAGCCCCACCAACCTACTGCTTGCCCCCATCGCTATTTTTGCCTTTCTAGTAATGTAGTCGAGATGCTTGTTCCATGTTAGTTTTTGGTCTAGAAAGACTCCGAGATATTTGACCTCGTTGGACAAGCATAGCTTCGTACCAAGAAGTGTTGGGGCGTGAAGCGCCTCTAGTTTCCTTCTTTTGGTAAACGGGATTAAGACCGTCTTCCGTGCGTTGACTGTTAGCACGTGTCTTGTGCACCAGTTTTCTACTATTCGTAGGGCCCTTTGCATAAGACTGGAAATGGTGCTAGGACATTTTCCTATGACCATTATTACTATGTCATCTGCGTAACCCTGAGTCAGGAATCTGGCTTCATTGAGCTCACAGATGAGACTGTCAACAACCAATGACCATTGAAGGGGTGATAGGACTCCGCCCTGTGGACACCCTCTGGTCACTCTATAATGAAGAGTTTTATTCATCAACGTTGTTGTTGCAGTTCGATTTTGTAGCATGGATCCCATCCATCTGGTGGTGGTATCGTCGATTCCACGATTCACCATGCTACGTGTTATAACATCGAAGTTGGTGTTGTCAAAAGCCCCTTCGATGTCGAGAAAGGCACAGAGTGCAATTTCTTTGTCTTCTATGGCTTTCTCAATTCTGTCCACCAGATCAATAAGTGCCGTTTCCGTGGACTTGCCTGTTTGGTAGGCATGTTGTCTTGCACTCAGGGGTTTTTCAACGAGGTATGTTGCCCTGATGTGACTGTTTAACACCTTTTCCATCGTTTTTAGTAGGAATGAGGTGAGACTTATCGGTCTGTAGGACTTGGGCTGTGATTTGTCTTTGTCCCCTCCCTTGGGGATGTAAGTGACCCTCGCCCGAGTCCACGCTGATGGCAGATAACTCCAAGCAAAGCTTGCACGGTAAAGTTTTATCAGCGTTGAGATGATGATATCTTCGCCCCGTTGCAATATAGCCGGGAAAATACCATCGACCCCACCAGATTTATAAGGCTTGAAGCTCCTAATGGCCCAACTTATCTGTTGGGGACGAAAAATAACGGAAGCTCTCCTCCAGTCTTCATTCCGCGGTTTCCTGTCCGGAGACTTACTGTCCTGGAGTTCTCTTTCGTTATTAATGTACACGGATTCCGGAAAGTGCGTTTGAGCAAGCAGTCTCAGTGTTTCCTCCGGGGATTCCGTGAAAGATCCGTCCGCTTTCCTTAGCAGGCCTAGATGGGATTCAGGTGTCTTGGCTAATATTTTGTGGATCCTGGCAGCTTGGGCAGTGTCTTTGATGGACCCGCAAAATTTTTGCCAGGATCTCCTTTTTGCTTTCCTGAGCTCCCTATTGAAGCGTGTTAGCGCCTTCCTGTAAGCATCCCAGTTCTTGTCTTTTTTTGCCTGATTAAATAAGGCACGGGCCTTTTGCCTCAGATGCTCCAGGTTTTTGTTCCACCAAGGCGCGTTCCTATTGCTCTTAGTGGTCTTAAGAGGACAATTTTCTAGATACGCTTTCATTAGGCTTCTGCCTAAGTCCTCTGCTGCGGCTTCCACTTGGTCCACAGTTTTAATGTATTTAAAATCTCCAAGGTATAACCTAAGGGAGTTCCTAAAGCCCTCCCAGTCTGTTCCCTTGGGGTCTCGGTACGTGTTCGGTTCCTTTGTTCCCGAGCATATTATGTCGTACCTAATATGGGTGTGGTCGGACAAGGACGGCTCATCTGAGACGTGCCAATTGGTTACTCGGTGTGCGAGATTACCTGAACACCATGTTATATCTAGTACTTCCTGCCTAGAACGTGTGGTAAAGGTTGGTTTGCTACCCACGTTAAGAACAAATTGATTGTTGGTGAGCAAGTAGTCAAACAAGGACTCACCTCTTGCGTTCGTGTCGGAGCTGCCCCATGATGTGTGGTGGGAGTTGCAGTCGGTACCCACCAGCAGCTGGGTTTCTCTCTCCAGACAATATTCCACTACCGGTGTCACCTTGTTCACCGGATCCTGGTCCTCTCCGGGTAGGTACATGGAGCTGACTATGAGTGTCTCTGCACCTTTCCCCCCGGGGAGGTCTATATACGCTGCAACAGCATCGTCTGTACACAGCGAAGGGATCGGGAGGTAATTTATATCTCTCTTGAAGAGCATGCATGCTCTTGGCCTCACTCCGCCGGAGTTACTTAATATCTTACCTGCCGAGTTTAGCCCCATTACCGTGGTTTTATTCACCCACGGTTCTTGGATCAAGGCGATGTCCAGGTCCTCAGAGAGGAATCTTTGGCAAAGGGCAGCTGTGGCTGCCTTTGAGTGCTGGAGGTTTACTTGTATCGCCTTAATCATTGTGTTGTTTTGGGGGACTGGGAGGGGAAGGGTTAGGGAATTTAGCTAAGACGGAGGGATGGGATAGGATTATATATAGGTGCCTAGGTTGTGTCTGTTTCTTTACGAAGGGGGGGGGGTTATGTGTTTTGTTAAGGATGCCACCCGAGCGCGGTTTGCATTCAATAAAGCTGGGGCCGTCACCATCGTCTGAGGTGTCAATACACTCCAAGATAGCACCTTGGAGCATTTCGACCCTCCCCTGGTCAATTTTACCCAGGGCGTCTATGATGCCGCACGTGACGGACCCAGCAACCTCCTTAAAGGTAGGCTTCGAGGTGGAAGGCTCGCCAAGTGTCGGTGCCTTGGTGGGATTACCTTGATTCGAGGTAGACGAGGTATTGAGAGGGCGCTTTGACGCCCGCTCCCTCGTTTCCCCCTCCTCTCGGGTCCTCTGCTTGGCCTTTTCACTCATGCGCAGTTCTAGCGCCTGCTCGAAGGTCATACCCTTCGCTACAAGCCGATATATTAGTTTTCTATCAGCTCCAGAGAGCTTAACCCTGGGTTTACTCTCTGGCCCCTTGGTCGACGTGTCCCTTTGGTGCTTTGCGCCCAGAGGGGTCGACTCTGCATTGGAAGTACCTGGTCCCTCAGTCCCAGGTGCTCCGGCAGTGTTCGTATGCTCCTCAGTATCGCTGCCAAGGAGCATAGCCTCGGAGGTACCTAGTACCTCTTCGGTAGAATTTAAATGGTCGTCTATTATGTCTACAATATCCATATAGTTCCCACAAGAAGCTAGGGAAGTAAAGGTCCACCCCTGCAGAGCCCCGCTTGCAGGGGTAAGGCTAAATAGACCTCGATTTCGCCTGGTTTCGAGGCCCCTCCGTTCGCGACCGAGCATCCCCTCGGCCATGCATCCATCGGCACGGATCGGATGACACCTTGGATTGGGGTTTTTGGAGACGAGGTTTCCTCCTCCAGGAAAAGAGGGGAGGGATGCGGTGATTAGGGTGGGGATGATTGGGAGGGATGGGGAGGGGAGCATGGGATTGAGGTTAACAGGAATGCTCCTAGCCTGGGATTGGGTTTTGGAGCAGCCATCTATTGTCCGGGGTCAACGTGACACCCTCTCCCGTCCTCATGAAAAGAGGTGGGAGTGGGGGAGGGCGAGCTATCCGCAACCTGCTCACCCGCTCGGTCGCATCAGATGACAACTGCGCAGGTCGCATACACTATCAATGGTCACTGGTCCCATAAACAGTGCATGCACCAACCGAGTATCTTGAAGTAAGTTACATATTCGTATTTGTGCAAATGTGCATCACATATTAGTCACTACCATCTATAAACATGTACATCTTTACCCCCAGTTCTCATACGAGGGGGCGGATGTCGTCACGCCGGAAGCGGGAAGCCGGAAGTGGCGCTGTCTGTCAGCCATGTTTTTTTCTCGCATGATCGTGCAGTTTGCGCTATTCGCCCATTTTCTTTATGCAGTTACTTCGCGGGGAAATGCGACTCCAGTTTACTTCGAGTAATGGTAGCTCAGTGCATAGTCGACCCGTTTGGATCAGTGGTAGGGAACGCTGCCTCTGGTGCAAGGGTTGCGGGTTCGATCGCCGCACAGAACAAACATTTGTGTGCATGAACATGTCTGTTTGTATTGGTCTGGGTGTTTTCTATGTATTTACAATAAAAAAGCGTTATATGTATATATATTATTTGTATAAGACAGGTGCTTGAGCTACCTGTCTCGGAGTCAGGTCAATGTATATGATGTTGTGGAATATTTATTTTAAAAAAATAGGAAGTGTGCCTTCTAAAATGAGAGGCTCGTAAGCATTTTTCAATGAGTAGTCGTCAGTTCGAATCCGAGCATACCGATTTAGATATTTCAAATTTATGTGCGTATTTCTACCACTATCTCGGCTGCGTATGGGAAGATTTTTCATGGGAAGTCGACAGTTCTATTTTGAGTATTTAAACTAGTTCGGCGGTGAGGGAAAACATCGTGAGGAAACTTACCACCAAGACGTATCTGGACACGTTGTAGTGTGTTGAGTCAAGTTCAAGCTAAAAATAGCAAGTAGCAAAGCATCGTGTCTAAGTTTTTTTAATGTGACAGGTGACAGACGATCAGACGGATCACCTGATTGCAACACCAGTGGACTCACTAGTGCGCTGCAACCTTTAAACCCCCTTTCCTCAAATTAGGCCTCCAGTACCCTCACTCACGCGGCGAAACACGGCACAGTCGCCGGGTTTCTGTGAGGCCGTGGTATCACACCGGTCGAGCCAGCCCACGGTAAATTTTCCAAATTACTCTTATTATTTTCAAACCACAACTTTCCTAGAGGGTATACCGCTTATATACTCAAGTAGCTACTCATGAAGTACATAGCGAAGGGTAGTATACCCCCGGTATCAAGAGGGTGGGTCGAGGTTAGATTTATGTCTCCTCACTCCACTGGGCGCGTTCGGCTGTCTTCTTCTAACTCGTTTGTTTAAGGGCGGAAGCGGGACATAACTTAGTGGATACTTTTGAGCTTGAATAATATCCGCCAACCGATTACGGCTACGGCAGCCAATCCCAACGATCAACCACGTACGCAGGATATATTATAGTGCTCAAGTGTGTGCGCCGATATTCCCTCAAGTGTGTGTGCAAACACAAGTGCACTCTCTATTCCCTTACACTCATATTCCGATGTGACACCAGTGTGATACGACCGGAGAGCGATTGAGCGCAGGACCAACGGCTTAACGTGCTTTCCGAGGCACGGGGGTACAAGACCGCCGACTTCCAGACTCCGGGCTAATACTAAGAATTTCTTACTGAAAACTTAGGTACACATGTTTGGCCCGACCCGCTGATCGGGACCTCTTGCGAAGCCGTCGCTTTAAAGTGCGACCCACTGAGGCATCGAGCATGAATATTATAAATAAAGGATTTTTTTTAAATATATATATAAAATACGATAATAGCGATATAGCACAGATGGTAACTCGGTGGATATGCACCTTTTCAATGGGCATACACCTCTGGATCTTTCAATTCTATGTGACAGGTCAGCCGTGAGATAAAAAATTCATCATCATCACGTCATCGTAACGGCCTCGCAGAAAACCGGCACTGTGCTGTTTCAAGGTTGGCAGCGCACTTGTGACTCCACTGGTGTCGAGAGTGGCTATGGGCGGCGGCAATCGCTTATCATCAGGAGATTGGTCTGCTCGTTTGCCACATAAAAAGGGTACTTACCAACTTAGGGGTCCGTAGGTAGGTATAGTAAGTATCAGCCTAAGTATATACTGTCCCACTGCAGGACAAAGGCCTCCATCATAGAAATCAAGTCATTGCTACTATGATGGGATTAGGCTTAATCACAAACCCGAGCTATGTTCGAAAAATTCGAAGCATACTTTTTGCTCTTTTTTTATGGCAAATACCCCTCATGTGATTGAGGGAGGCCCGTGCCCCAGCAGTGGGGACTTAAATGAGCTGATGATGATGATGATGATGATGACTTTTTGCTCGACCCCAGGACCCAGAGATCACGGCCCGGTACTTAAACCACTAGACCAACAGGGCGTTAGGTAGGTTTGTTTATCAGAAAATTCATCATCATCATCATCGTCAGCCCATTTAAGTCCCCACTGCTGGGGCACGGGCCTCCCTCAATCACATGAGGGGTAATTGCCATACTCACCACGCTTGGCAGACGGGTTGGCGAGGGTTTTGATATAAATGCAGAGTTTTCCTTCTCTGGGTGCTGATGATCATGCCAGCAGCTTTACCTTTGTCGCCTTTTACGACACCTCGGTAAGAGTGAGGGTGGCCTATTCTACTCTGCCGGGGACCACATGGCTATCAGAAAATTATTACCATATTTTTTATTGCGGAAAATAGGCAGACGAGCATGCGGCCCATCTGATGGTAAATGGTAATGGTATTTATTAATCTTACAATAATTGAAGCTGCAAAGACTACCATTAACTTAAAACTAATGAAGTTATCGAAAAATGGTGATTCGATTAAAAGCCTCCTGTCGCATCCATCGTCGTTGTCGTGAAATGGCGCTATCAAACTGTAGTTAAATGCGACAGCACTTAGCGAGACACCGCGGGCCGGGCTTACACCATGGGGTAACGTAATGATACACCCTGCGACCATGTGCATGAAAAGTATTTTAATTTAATTAATTTAATTGTGTTTGGAACACCAACAGCTTAATTTACAAAATATATAATAATAATAAATATTTCACAACGTCACATACATTGATCTGACTCCGAGATAGGTAGCTCAAGCACCTGTGTTACGGATATCAGAATCAACAGTGGGATTACAAATATATACATATAATACTTTTCTTTTGTAAATACATACTTATAATTACATAGGAAACACCCAGACCAATACAAACAGACATGTTCATACACACAAATGTTTGTACTGTGCGGGGATCGAACCCACAACCCTTGGACCAAAGGCAGCGGTCACTACCAATGTTCCAAACGGGTCGTCAAATAATTCTCACAAATCTCATACGTTGGCCTGATTCCGTACTAAGTAGCTTAAGCACTTTTCAGTTCGTGGTTTCTGAAGGCTGTTTTTCTTTATTATATGTATATGTTAGACTGCATGATATTTATTATATGGGCGAATGAAATAGTTCAGAATGTTTCTTATTGCCGGAAATAAATGAATTATTATGTATGTTTTATGATACTATGGCAATTATGTCTCGGACTTTTGTAAGGCAAGCGTGGAGCCGAAGCCAACAGGTAGGAGGCCGTTCAGTAGGGCACACTAGCAACGCGAACCGATTTAAATTTTTAGCTACTGAACCGGATCCCTTTTAAATAATTTCGGGGTTACAATGTCTCAGCAAACACTTATACTATTTATTAAATAACCATGCACAAATGTTGGGTCCGTGCACAAACGCGAAAAATTGATTCACGCCAAAAGTGGTCGCTTTAGGTGTGAATCAATTTTTCGCGTAAAAAGCGAAACGATTGGCGTTGCTAGTGTGCCCTACCCGTCACCTTAAAAAAATAAAGTATCAGCCTATAAACTGTCCCACTGCAGGGCAAAAGCCTTAATCATAGAAATCAAGTCATCGCCACTATGATGGGATTAGGCTTAATCACCACGCTTGCCAAATGCGCAATGGTGATCACAAACCCGAGCTATTTCCGAAAAATTCGAAACATAATTTTCACTCGACCCGAGAATCGAACCCAGGACCCCGAGATCACGATCCGGTACTTAAACCACTAGACCGACAACCCGTCACCTTAAACAAGTTATAATTATTATTTGTAGCGTGTCACTCAATGGACAACATTTCATATTTTTAACATGTCGATATTGTTTTTTTATATGAAAATAGACATAAAATGAACGGACCCATATTTTTTCTTTTTTCAAAATTTGTCCATTTTCATGCATAAAATAATTATTAAAATTCTTTATATTCTAAATAGACGTAAGCGCCAAATGACGTCATCGGACGGCTGAATACAGCGATATTCCTTTGCTTATCATTGTTTTAATAAAAAAAGGTACTACTGTCAAAGGTAAATAATACTAGTGTCAACATTGTCAACGTCATTCATTCATTCAACGTTGACAAGTTGTCTTTTTTTTGACAGTTGCATGTCATGGGTTTGGCATTTCGTAAATTTAAAACTATAATTTGCTTAGCGAAGAAATATTTTACATTCTGCCGTCCGATGACGTCTTCTTACGTTTTTTAGTTGTACATTTTTTTCGCAGTAAATAAGCAATATAAAAAAATAATAAATATATATTCGCGCAGCGGAAAAGTAAATAAAGAAATGGTATTATTTGTTTCAGAGCTTAGCAATTTTGAAATGTTGTCCATTAGTATTAGTCGGTTATCTGCTATCCGTAGCATTATATTAACTAACAAGAGTGAATCGGAACGTACGCAGTTTCCCTAAACCGCTACGTCGACAGTAGCGACACAGTGAGCGAGAGAGTTTTGACATTATCCCGCGTTCGCGCCGAGACGGCACGGTATTTTATTTGTTTTACGGCACAAAAAGTTAGTCAGTACATAACTTATAAAACTTTTGTAAAAGTGTGGACGAACCGAATACACGTATTTGTAACTGTTATCCGGACTTTCTACTTCCTACGAACCCTCATGTGGCGATTGCCCACCGCCACATATTGTTAAATCTAATATAAATGATAAAAAAAATACAGTAGGTGACTACTGTATTTTTTTTTATCATTTAAACCTTATAATAATTAGGTATGGTGAATAAGCTCTATTTAGCATGCTAGATTAATAATTTTATTATTACAAAATAGAATATCCACCCGACAATATTGTATGCTTGCTTTATTCACGATACCATGAGGTTTTCAGGATGTAGGTAGAGATAAAAAAATAAACCGTGTATTAAAGCGAAAGCTGACTGGCTGATCTATCAACGCAGGACCTAAACTATAATCACGTTATGATAAATCCCGATCTAAAGTTATTACCGTAATAAAGCGCATGTCATCCCTTTCCAGCACGCAATGTTAAAAGGGGCTGGTACTAATTTTGTTCCGGGACTATCTTTGATTCGTGATTTATAATAAAGGGGCTAAGGTAAGAAACTTGAAATTTTGCTGTTATAGCTTAGAGGAGCACTAATAAAGAATTTCTGTAAATTAGAATAGTTATTTACGGGATTGCTACCATGTCGTACCTTATTTTTGAGTATCCGATATTTCGGCGCTGTTGCAAGCGCCATGGTCACGGAGTAACTGAAGATTCTGCGGGTAAGATGTTATTGGCAGACATATCGGTCTACCCTCCTTCTTAGTCTTTTACTGCGTTCACCTCCGGTACCACTGTTTCCTAACTCACTATTTATTCGCACCTGTTCTCGACACACAACACTCACAGTATCTGCCCGCGAAACGACACTTTGTTTAGTTTTACGGTTCCTACACTTACAAATCACTGGATTCCAGACAAAAGACAGACAGAAGGAGGGTAGACCGATATGTCTGCCAATAACATCTTACCCGCAGAATCTTCAGTTACTCCGTGACCATGGCGCTTGCAACAGCGCCGAAATATCGGATACTCAAAAATAAGGTACGACATGGTAGCAATCCCGTAAATAACTATTCTAATGTTAGTGACCATGAAAGTTTCTGTAAATTCACCCCCTAAGGGGGTAAAACGGGGCTCGAAGTTGCATGAAACTTTACCGTTTTTAAAGTTGCAAGCGAAGCGAAGTCGGGACGGACCACTGGGATTATATGTATATTATAAAATGTAAAAAAAATGTATGAGTATACAAAAAATAAGGAATTAATATAATTTGATACATTTATTCCCTGTTCCCTAAAATGTCTTGTCGTGTAAACCATACCCTGTCCTCGTAACGCAATGAAGTCGAACATAAATACAAATTAACGCCAAGTTCAGGGCAATGCGATTTGCTCACTTGGCTGAGCACGCTGCGAGGCTCCTCTTAATGTGATTGATAGAATAAAATAGAGGGATAAAAAATCTGTATGCAAGTGCATCATATATTTTTCCTTTCTATCGGACTCTACTCCTCTACCTAAGTGTGAGGATAGCCAATGTTACTGGAAAGCAAATCTAACCTTGAACATCACGCATCAATAAACCGCCTTGTCAGAGTGTATGACAGTTCGATCAAATGCGAACGAAGTCCTTTGCCGTTGTCTTTTTATATCTATCTATACTCATAAAGAGGTAACGCCTCGGCGGGTGACTGACGTATCTATCAACGCACAGCCGAAACTACTGGACCGAAAATCATGAAAATTGGAATAGTTTTTTGAATGTGAATTTGAATTTTATTGAACGTGAATTTTATTATGTAAGCGCGCACTAAAAAGGGATTTTTAAAAATTCAACCCCTAAGGGGTGAACGGGGGGGTTAACGTCTGTATGAAGTTTGTAATTTTTGATGTTAGAGTTTTGAAAATTCTGATTATGTTTATTGATACACCGTTTTCTACCCCTTTAGGGTTAAAATGGGAGTAGAAACAATGTATGTAAGATTCTTACTTTTAAAGTTAGATTCATGAAAATTGGTATTTGGGCTCATCATACAATTTAGGAAAAGTAAATTTAACATTTTTCCCTCAATTCCTTAAAAAGTGAAATAGGGTTAAAACGTTGTATGGGAAATTCGCCATATTTGATGCTCGAGTTGATGAAAATCAGAATTTGGACATTCATAAAGGAAATTTTCAGCACTTTTTTATTCAACCCCTAAAAGGTTGAACGGGGGTTAAAACGCCGTATAGAGGTGTCGTTATTTTTAAAACTAGAATCATGAAACATTTTATTGGTATTTTTAACCGACTTCAATAAAAAAGAGGTTCTCAATTCGACATGTAAGTATTTATTATATATATATTTTATTTATATTCATACAGAAAAGTTTTAGCAGTTTTTTCTTCAACCCCTAAAAGGGTGAACGGGGGTTACAACGCATAGAAGTGTCATTATTTTAAAAGCTAAAATCATGAAAAAATATATTTGATCTTTTTATATAAATTATTTAGCATTTTTTTTATTCGAAACCTAAAGAAGTGAAATGGGGTTAACACGTGGTATGGAAGATTATATTTAGTGCTCATCAGTCATGAAAGAATAGAATAGAATAGGCCACCCTCACTCTTACCGAGGTGTCGTAAAAGGCGACTAAGGTAAAGCCTGCCGGCATGATCATCAGCACCCAGAGAAGGAAAACTCTGCATTTATATCAAAACCCTCGCCAACCCGTCTGCCAAGCGTGGTGAGTACCTACAGCAATTACCCCTCAAGCGATTGAGGGAGGCCCGTGCCCCAGCAGTGGGGACTTAAATGGGCTGACGATGTGGACGTGGCAGGTGTCCATGGGCAGCGGTAATCGCTTACCATCAGGTGATACTTGTACCATAAAAAAATGAACCTTATTGTACCACTTTCAGAGTCGAGATGTTTGTCATCTCATTGCAGGCGACTGTACATAATTATGTAGTCATATCGATTTCTGAAGACGCATCCTCATAAAAGTAGCCCATAATTAAGAAGATAAAATAAACCCCAACTAGGGTGGCCATCTGTCCAGCGGTTTATAGCTCATTAAAGCCCATCGGTATCGGGTTCGGATCTGGACAGCGGCGATGGCTCCCCGAGGAGCGGTTGACGGGACAAGTCCAGATTAGGGTCGCGGAATTGCATGTTTGTAATTAAAAACTTGTAGGCAAGAAACTGCATATCTATAGTAAATAACACACTTAAAAATTTCATCTCGTGTCCCGTCTGAACACGAGATGAAAATTTTAAGTGTGTTATTTAGGTACTTAAGAATAAATTGCAAATGATTGCTATAAAAAATATCAACTATTGATTTAGCAGTCTCATCTTAACTGGTGGTCAAATATTTGTAATAATATTTCCACTGGATTTTGTAAATATACCTACAATATTGATGAGACTATCGACAGCTCATGTCGAATCAAGCACTTACAAATTTCGTAGGCTTAATAACGCGTTCAGTGGTCTAAATTGGGTAGAACATTCACCCGGATTGTGGAAGGTCATGTTCATGTCCCGCCTGAACACGAGATGAAATTTTTAAGTGTGTTATTTACTTAAGAATAAATTGCAAAGGATTGCTATAAAAAATATCAACTATGCATATCTATAGTACCTACAAACGGAATCAATAATAAATGCACTTTTTTATGTGATAGGTGGCGGACGAGCCTGATGGTAAGCGATTGCCGCCGCCATAAGACACCTGTGACATCAGTTAAGTCACAAGTGCGTTGCCAACCTTTACACCCCCTTTCCCCGGGATTGGGCCTCCGATACCCTCACGACCTCTTGCGCAGCCGTCGCTTTAAAATGCGACCACTAACCACTGCACCCCCGAGGCAGTAAAACTATAATATATAAAGGAAACTATAATAAGTGGTAGACGGACGAGCAGACGGATCACCTGATGGTAAGCGATTGCCGCCGCCCATGGACACCCGCGACACCATGATGATGGGCAAAGGCCTCCATCATAGAAATCAAGTTATCGCTAGAATGATGGGATTAGGCTTAATCCCTGCCCTAAACGCCTAATTCGGTCTAGTAGTAACGCCCTGTTGGTCTAGTGGTTTAAATACTGGGCCGTGATCTCGGGGTCCTGGGATCGATTCCTGAGTCGAGCAAAAAGTAGGTAGGGTTTTGAATTTTTCGAACATAGCTCGGGCTTGCGATCACCAATCCGCATTTTGGCAAGCGTAGAGATTAAGCGTATACTTCAAGTACTCTATCCTAATGTTTGCTTATCAAATTGATACACCATAACCCGTTCCTCAATTAGAGGAGTGTTTTGTTACAATCCCTCTCGTAACCGGAGTCGCGGCTAATATGAGGGCAAACAAACCCGCGGGATGTCGCGAGGGCGCGGGATTACCACTCAATTTGTTAAGTGACTAAGACTGTAGCTTTCACTATGTTTGTGGTAACATTAAAAAATCTACGAAAAAAAACCACCTTCAAAAATTAAATTGAAAATTTAAAAAACCTCCGACAAAAACAAATAGGTTATTCGTCATTTTCTGACGGCGGCCATCTTGAATTTGAAATTTGACACAATAAATATATTCTGCTACTCAAGCCCTTTTATATGATAGATACTTACCTATATTGTGGGAGTTGTTTTAAAACATACAATCCATATTTTTGTGACGGCGGCCCTCTTGGATCGATTATTATCCAACATAGCTACGAACACGCCCCCCTTATTCATCTTTCAAACAAAAAAATCTAAACAGGTTCATTTGTTCGGGAGCTACGATGCCATAGACAGACACACACACACACACACACAGACACGTCAAACTTATAACACCTCGTATTTAAAACTAACTAAAAAGTTTCAAATAATATTTTTAACATTTCATACACTTCAGATATCATAGTCGGCGCCCAATACTATCTAAATACATTCAAAAATATTTTTACTTCAGACAACAAAACCAGGTTATGTGAAACAAAACGTCACTGGACGTATGATTGAATGATTCGATCAATTTTGAAACTATCCTGCGGTACTAAGTGTTCTATGGTTAGTCGAGGATTTGTAATAAAACATCTTAATGTTAAAAGCTAACGTTCATCATCATCATCAGCAACCCACACTCGTCCACTGCTGGACATAGGTCTCTCCTAATGCAAGCCACTGCTCGCGATTTTCGGCCACTCTCATCTAGCCCACACCTGTCAGCCTTCGTATGTCATCATCCCATCTTGTCGCAGGGCGTCCTACACTACGCTTACCGAGTCGCGGTCTCCACTGCTGTCATTTCTGCGGCTAATGTGACCAGTCCACTGCCACTTCAGTTTGCTAATTCGGTAGGCTATGTCGGTGACTCTGGTTCTCTGTCGGATTACATCATTTCTGATGCGGTCCTTCAAAGATACTCCGAGCATAGCCCTTTCCATGAGCTAACGTTATGCCGTAACAATCATGAACTTGCTAGTTTAGGATTAAAGCCGGTATCGGAGTAGTTTTTTGTAATAGGAGGGATTAAATTTCGCGCGAATCCTCCAAATTGACTGTCGCAATTCTTAGAATACTTCCGTTTTTTAGGGTTCCGTAGCCAAATGGCAAAAAATGGAATCCTTATAGATTCGTCATGTCTGTCCATCTGTCCGTCTGTCCGGCCGTCCGTATGTCACAGCCACTTTTCTCCGAAACTATAAGAACTATACTATTGAAACTTGGTAAATAGATGTATTTTGTTAACCGCATTACGATTTTTACACAAAAATTGGGAAAAATATAAAAATTGGGGGGGTCTCCATACTTGAAACTGAAACTCGAAAATTTTTTTTCATCAAAACTATACGTGTGGGAAATCTATGGATAGGTCTTTAAAAATGATGTTGAGGTTTTTAACATAATTTTATTCTAAACACAATAATTTGCGCAAGAGACTCTCCCAAAGTGGTAAATTGTGTGCCCCCCTATAACTTCTATAATAAATGAATTATAAAACTAAAAAAATGTATGATGTATATAATCATGAAAACTAACAACAAGTGAGTAGTTTTTTTTTAATACGTTATAAACCGTAAACCCCAATTTACCTTTCATATATCTTACTTGCTGCTACGGAACTCTTCATGGGCGAGTCCGACTCGCACTTGGCCGGTTTTTTCTTTTTAGGTACGGAACCCCAACTAGGTCGGAATTAAGTGAGAAGGCCAGAATTCATAATTGTAATAAGTTCGTATGCTAGTACTTTCTTATTAATAGTTTCCTTAAACTTAGGTACCTACTTGGTATACCGAAACAGATCTACTGCAAAGGGAGGAACCCCTCATCAGCTACGGTCTATGAACTAACGTACCAAACTTTTATACAATTGTCATCTCCCTTTGCAAATTTTTCCCTTACCACTACCGCAAATCCACCACCTAATCACCAAGCCATAAAGCTCACAATTGATCGACAATTATGACAAAAGTGAAGATGAGTTGGAATTTTCGCCATGTTCCGCGGTGAACGAATGAACGAATGACCCGTGCGAAATGTACATTAGTTGGATTCTTTACGATATTATGGTGATTTGGGTAATAAATCTTGGTAACTATTGATTTGTATTATGAAAACTATTAGGGTCGTGCTTTTATAATAAACTAGCTTAAACCCGCGGCTTCGCTCGCGTTAGAAAGAGACAAAAGTACTATTTTTATGACGTTGGGGAAGCCAAAAGTACTTAGCCTATGTTACTCTCCATGCCTTCAACTGTCCCCACGAAATTAGACCGGCCAAGTGCGAGTCTGACTCGCGCACTGAGGGTTCCGCCATACATTTCATTTTATTAAAAAAACATTTTTATATTATATAACTAAAAAAATGTGTTTTTCGCAATTCTTCCCATAATTGCATTATATGACAATGCTTCATGCCAAATTTCAAGATACAGAGTTTACGAGAAGTACCCTGTAGGTATTGGTTAATTTGCGAGTGTCGAAAATTTGTTGAAAATATCGACATAATCGGCTGTATCTTTTGATTTTCTTCCTATTTTCAAGTCCCGTGTCAAAACTCACTTCCTATCTCTATAAATAGGTACACTGTTTTTTCCTTGTCTCTTCTTCCCTTTTTTATGTGGTCTGCTCTCTGGTCATTTATACCTATCTATAAGAAATATTTTTATTGAATTTTTGTTATAAATTATCTATGTATATATTATTGGGTATGTATGTATTGTTTATTATTATTTATGTAATGTAATCAGCACCCAGAGAAGGAAAACTCTGCATTTACATCAAAACCCTCGTCAACCCGTCTGCCAAGCGTGGTGAGTATGGCAATTACCCCTCATGTGATTGAGGGAGGCCCGTGCCCCAGCAGTGGGGACTTAAATGGGCTGATGATGATGTAATGTAATAATATTAATATATAAAATAATGTATATTTCTGCCAATCTCAATTTTATTTCTTAAATTACTTTGCACTGCCTTCCCTTATTACGAATACGATATTTCTTTCCTCTACCCAAAGGTTGTCTGGAAGAAATCGCTACAAGCGATAAGACCGCCGTATTGTACTGTCTGTTGCTGTTGTATCATGCTTGTATTTTATTTTTGTGCAATAAAGAATATATATCTATCTATTTATTGACTTGGCTTAGAAGTTTGATATTTTCACAGCTTAAAGGGACAATAGACCTGAGTATTTCATGTGAATTTCAGCTTGATACGTCCACGCGTTCTTGAGATAAAGGGTCTTGACAAACAGACAGACAGACGGACAACAAAGTGATCCTATAAGGGTTCCGTTTTTTCCTTTAGAGGTACGAAACCTTAAAACACCCGTCAACCAACACGACGCTCCGTTTTACCGAGAAAGACGAACAAACAGACAGACAGACACACATTCACATGTACATTCATACATATAATATTAATAACTATGGATTTCTCGTTCGTTAGTAACTAATGTTTACCCGACTACGGCGAAGCAAAAAGGAGGGTTATGATTTTGACCTGTATGTATGTATGTATGGTTGTTCATCTGTTCCCTCATAACTTCTAAACTAGTTATCATACTTATTTGAACAATTGAGGTGTCGTTAGAAGCATCTTGATGGTCTTCTGGTTAAAGGCTACATGACGTCACGTTAAATTGACTACAGCGCCCTCTAGGGGACTTAGAATAAGGAACTAAAAAAAATTTGCTTGACGGTACCATGTGGGATATCAAATGAAAGAACTGTTTTAGCACATTTCAAATATGATTTTTTTTTTACATAACTGAAAATATGTTAAATAAAAATAAAGTTTAAAAACTAAAACTCGACTACCAAAAAAACACGCTCTAAAAAGTACGAAACAAAAAAATTGTCTCTGCTGAAATTATTATGCCGTATTAACAGCCTTTATCTCTCTGACTTGGATTAAACACCTAGCAAAGTCACGGAAGAAAGAGAGAGCGTCAGAAACTCGGAACCCCACGCGCGCATAATTAAGGCGACGGGTAGCCCTAACCTGCGACACCATTCGTTTTTAATTGTTAGCTCGAAACCAGATCTATTTTAAAAAATGTCGGGGCTACAACCTCTCGGCAAACACTTATACTATTTATTAAATAACCATGCACAATTATTGAGTCCGATTTTGTACGCAAAGAATTGATTACTTACCGCCAAAAGCGGCCACTTTTAGCGTGAATCAATTTTTCGCGTAGGTACAAGTGTTGGGTCCGCATTTGTTCATGGCTATTTAATTAATAGTATAAGTGTTTGCCATGAGTTGTAACCCTGAGATTTTTTAAAATAGATCCGGTTTAGTAGCTAAAAATTAAAATCGGTTGGCGTCGCTAGTGTAGTCACCTTGATGTAGGCACGGCGGGACAAAACGTCATGCTGTGAGTAGATGCTACTACGAGTATGTACAGTGGCGGACAGGTCAAGCTATACAATACTGTCAAATTTCCTCAATCGATTTCGAACTCAATGTGTAACAATATAAGGTTTATAATCGAATGAAGAAATTTGACAGTTTTGTATAGCCTGATGTGTCCGCCACTGTACTTACGTATAAAAATAACCGCTTCTTGTCTCGTGTACACACGGCGTCACGTCAAGTTACCATTGTTGGACTTTGGACCGTCCTTGTATGCTCAAGTGCTACTTCGCACTGTATGTAAGTGTCTTGAGCTGAAGCCGACTGTACATTAATTATTTATTCAATCACATTTTTGAAATTAATTCATAGTTTCATCCACTGAGCTCCCATCGCTATTTCGCTGTTATTACCCAGCTTATGCCAGTGCTACATGCAAAGTTGATAAGCCTAACAAATTGGCCAGGGTACTCTTACCCCGGGGTAAGTGGCGGCGAAAATATTGACGCGGGATAAACGCTGGAGACCGCATTAACTTATTGGCGAACAAGGATAAATAGCTTTTGGAAGTGGCAGTCAATTAAAGGATAGCGAATGAGGAGTGAAATCTTTCTAGAACTTTATCTATCTATACCTTAGACAAGTCTAAAATCTATCTTTAATATAAAAATGAATGTGTTGGTAAGCGCATAACTCAACAACGCCTGGACCAATTTGGCCAATTCTTTTTTTAAAATGTTCGTTGAAGAAGAGAAAAAATCGAATAATTTTCGGAAAAGCCCTAAAAACAGCCCTTTTCTTTTTCACATACAAACGTTTTCTAACTAAAACGTAGAATCGATTTGAGTTTTATTGCTATTACATAAAGTTCATATTTGTTACCACATTACAATTTTTTTGACAGGACGAAGTCTGTTGGGTCAGCTAGTGCTTAATATAATCGCACAAATCTATGCTGGCTGCAGTTATTTGGGAGGTGACGAAAATTGAAACTTATGCTATTTTTTATGTAATATGTGGCGGATCACCTGATATTAAGCAATTGCCGCCGCCCATGCGACACCAGTGGAGTCACAAGTGCGCTGCCAACCATTTTACCTCCCTTTCCCCCGGATTGGGCCTTCGGTACCCTAACTCACGCAGCGAAACACAGAACACAGCACAGTGCTGCTTCACGCTGGTTTTCTGTGAAGCCTATTTCCTTTACAAAGTGTCATAGACAACATCGGTTTGACATTTTGCCATAGAAGCACCGCCCTCCTGTCAATATCACTAAAATACCTGGAGCCCAATTCTCGGGCTTGTGATATTTTGAAAACATGGCGGATATCACCTGAAAACCATACATAAAAACCATGTTTTAGTGATATATGTCGTATGAAAATAAATGTCACGAGCCCGAGAATTGGGCTCCTGGAGCCCAATTCTCGTGCGCGTGATATTTTAAAAACATGGCCATGGGCCATGGGCATGGGCGTAGCTGTGAAATCGATACAAAAAACTATGTTTTAGTGATTTATGTCGTAAGAAAATAAATGTCACGAGCACGAGAATTGGGGTCTTGAGTTCTGATCATGGCCGCACTTTTCCCCGATTGGGCCTCCTTGGGTTTTGTCATTCTGGGCAAGATTCATAACATTACTGAACGCAACTTATCTAATCTGTGGTTTTGACATTTCTCTTCTTCATGATACTAAATAAATAGAATTATTGAAAAATGAAATGAAAATGAAAAAATATTTATTTCCAACAAAATGATGATACATTCCAAGAAAAATTATAATTATAAAGGACAATATA
Organism: Marasmia exigua; assembly: GCA_019059595.1. NCBI lineage: Eukaryota > Metazoa > Arthropoda > Insecta > Lepidoptera > Crambidae > Marasmia > Marasmia exigua. The sequence goes on along the minus strand of CM032489.1, from coordinate 12,462,948 downwards.
TTCTTACACCAAAACATTTTGTTGCTTACAAGATGTCCAGTTAGATTACCTTTGGTCCTCACACTAGGATAACCTGTATCGTGAGGGCCTGGCATGCGATTAAAATATTAAGATTAAGGCGCTCTTGAAAACATAGTGCTAATAGTCATAATAAATTATATATATTTTGTGTCTATATGTATGTATATGTGTGTATATATATTATATTATTTAAAAGTACATAATTATTAAAAGGATAATATAATATAAAAAGTTATAATATAAGATTAATAAGTAGTGACTATCACATTGCAATTTGTCTCGCTACCATAATAATACAGACTCATCATATGTTTATGTTATTACTTACAACCCGTACGGATAAAGAATTTGACGACCCGATTGAAACAGTGGTAGTGAACGCTGCCTCTGATACAAGGGTTGCGGGTTCGATCCCCGCACAGTACAAACATTTGTGTGTATGAACATGTTTGTTTGTATTGGTCTGGGTGTTTGCTATGTATTATAAGTATGTATTTACAAAAGAAAAGTATTATATGTATATATTTGTAATTCCACTGTTGATTCTGATATCCGTAACACAGGTGCTTGAGTTACCTATCTCGGAGTCAGATCAATGAATGTGATGTTGTGAAAAAAAAATAATAATTGTGAAATAAAGAATGGGATCAGAAATGGCGGCGCATCTATTCACTTCTCGTTAGCACACTATTTGCGTCTATACTCGCACTCGTGGGTGTGCGAGCGAGAAGTGAATAGATGCGCCGCCATTTCTGATCCCATTCTTTATCCGCACAGGTTGTAATAAAGTGTATAATTGGGAGCTAACGTTACCAATACTAAAGCGTGGCTCCCCCACCAGTCGCATTTCTATTGTCTCTTCCAGTGCGCACACACACGATTGACCCCTGTGATATTTGCGCACGCGACACGGTCCGTCGAATGTCACGTACGTTGAGGGGAACGGGCTAAATGTTTAGGGATTTGTCGACTTGAATCCTTGATCCGGATTTCAATTTCTTATGGTATGTAGGTAATATCTGTCACCGCAAAATTACTGCGTTAGATTTTTTAATGTGATAAGCGGCAGATGGGCAGACAGATCGCCTGAAGGTAGACTTAATGTACTTCGGAAAAACGTGGCTGTGACATACGGACGGACGGACAGACAGACAGACATGACAAATCTATCTGGACGGAGCGATGACCCGATTGGAACAGTGGTAGTGAACGCTGCCTCTGATACAAGGGTTACGGGTTCGATCCCCGCACAGTACAAACATTTGTGTGCATGAACATGTCTGTTTGTATTGGTCTGGGTGTTTGCTATGTATTTATTGTAAGTATGTATTTACAAAAGAAAAGTATTATATGTATATATTTGTAATCCCACTGTTAATTCTGATATCCGTAACACAGGTGCTTGAGTTACCTATCTCTGAGTCAGATCAATGTAGGTATGTGATGTTGTGAAATATTTATTATTTTATTTATATGGGTTCCGTTTTTTGCCATTTGGCTACGGAACCCTAATATGCAAACCTGTTTCCACGTACTAAAGCACTCCGTTCACCCGCACTGCAGGTAGCATGCCTAAAAATTAAATTGAAAATTTATAATACCCCCGACAGCTGCCATCTTGGATTTGAAATTTGCTACAGTAAATTTATTCTGCTACTCAAGCCCTTTTATATGATACCCATATTGTGGGAGTTGCCTTTTAAGGCAAGATATGGATTGTATGTTTTAACATACAATCCATATCTTTGTGACGGCGGCCATCTTGGATCGATTTTTATTCAACATGACTAAGAACACTCCCGCCTTATTCATCTTTCAAACAAAAAAAAAACAAAATCAAAATCGGTTCATTTGTTCCGGAGCTACGATGCCATAGACAGACACACAGACACACAGACACGTCAAACTTATAACACCCCGTCGTTTTTGCGTCGGGGGTTAAAAATCGACCGGCATGGGATTTTTGAGCATGCTAAAAACTAGCATGCTTATTAATAGCACGTCCGTCCACACATGCTAAGTAGCACTTGCTCAAAAGTAACATGCTTTAAGCACGAATATAATCATGTGTAACAGTACCTAACTTAACACTACGGCTTTCTCCGAGTATTTGATACGTACACTAACTCATTCGTTCGCTATAGGCTGCGAGACCCTCGAAGATACCCATCTATATATCTGCATCGGCAATAGAACGAATGGCGATCCAATGGATAGGGTAGATAAAATTAATGGCATGGCTCTACGGACTTGTTTTGGTGTCTACGATCTTCCAATCGCTTACATGATAAGGCTGTTAGTATTTTTTGTTTACAACATCACATAACATAACGAGTACTTCCACTTTGCCCCACCAAGAGGCATATTTGAATACTTTAAAATTAGGTGTATTCTGCCCCACTAGGGTCTTGGTGGGGCAAAGTGAAAGTACTCAAAATAACAGGTTTCGTAAAAAATCACACAATCTCACCTTGGACGCATCTTTTTGGACGTTTTTTCTTCCGACGCTTCTTCTATAGCCTGGCTCCTTCTTTCTCCGAGCCTGCTCTGTACACATAATCGTCACCTCATGCTGCCGTCGCCTTTACCGTCTTAGCCGAGCCGAGGTAGGTAACTTTATGTCCAAAATGGCGGAGTGTCGACACTGCTTTAGCTTATTTATTGTACTAAGGGGGTTCCCATAACCAGAGTTATACCTATTACCATGTTATTACACCATACTACTATACGAGTATTATGTGGTTTGGAGGTTCCATGGTGAAGACAATTTCGCAAAATGGCATTTATGTCAGTTGGTGTTTTCGGGTGGTTTCTAAGAGCAACACCAGATGACGCTACTCTCACTATCAATTAAAAGTTCCTTTTTTGTCTATGATAGTTCTGAAATATTTGATAAACCAACCATCATCATGACATTTACTTTCACTTTGCCCCACCAAGACCCTAGTGCCGGTATATAATACTACTCTTTGCCCTAGTGGGGCAGAATACACCTAATTTTAAAGTATTCAAATATGCCTCATGAGTGGGGCGTCTTGGTGGGGCAAAGTGAAAGTACTCAAAATAACAGGTTTCGTAAAAAATATTTTTTTTTATGTATGTTAGAATAGCCAGGACATTTGACACAATCTCACCTGGACGCATCTTTTGGACGTTTTTTCTTCGAACGCTTCGTCTATAGCCTGGCTCCTTCTTTCCTCCGAGCCTGCTCTGTACACTAATCGTCACCATCATTCTGCCGTCGCCTTTACCGTCTTAGCGATCGAGTAGGTAACTTTCTGTCCAATGGCGGAGTGTCGACACTGCTTTAGCTATTGTTGATTGTACTAAGGGGGTTCCCATAACCCAGTTTACTATTACCATGTTATTAACCATACTACTTACGAGTTATTATGTACTTTGGGGTTCCCTGGTGAAGACAAAAATTTCGCAAAATGGCATTATGTCATTGGTGTTTTCGGGTGGTTTCTAGAGCAACACCCACAGATGACGCTACTCTCACTATCAATTAAAAGTTCCTTGTTTGTCTATGATAGTTCTGAAATATTGATAACCAATCCATCATCATACATTTACTTTCCTTGTGTGCCCCACCAAGACCCTAGTGCCGGTATATAATACTACTCTTTGGCCCTTTGGGGCAGAATACACCTATTTTAAATATTCAAATATGCCTCATGAGTGGGGCGTCCTTGGTGGGGCAAGTGAAAGTACTCAAAATAACAGGTTCGTACAAAATATTTTTTTTTTATTATGTTAGAATAGCCGACATTTGGACACAATCTCTGACCTTGGGACGCTCTTTTTGGCGTTTTTTCTTCCGACGCCATTTCTAATAGCCTGTCTCTTCTTCTCCGAGCCTGCTCTGTACACTAATCGTCACCTCACGCTGCCGTCGCCTTTACCGTCCTAGGCGAGCCGTGTCGTCCCCATCTCGTCTCTGGACCCATCCTGGAGAGACCTGCAACCTGCCTCGACTCCTATTGTGCTCAGGGAGTATTAGCTAATAAGGGGTTACCAAGTGTGTACTCAATTAGAACCCACTCTTTCTCTTTTCTTGTGAAATATAGTTTGTTCTTGAAACAACTTCTTTCATTAAATATAAAGATAAAAGATAAAAAATTCTTTATTCAATTTAGGTCCACACTGAACACTTATAAATGTCAAAATAGGTACATAATTATCTACCTCTGGTTCGGAATGTCGATTTCTACTGAGAAGACACCAGCAAGAAACTCAGTAGTTACTCTTTTTAAATATTAAATAAATAAATAAATATTCCACAACATCACATACATTGATCTGACTCCGAGATAGGTAGCTAAATCACCTGTGTTACGGATATCAGAATCAACAGTGGGATTACAAATATATACATATAATACTTTTATTTTGTAAATATATACTTATGATATATAGATAACGCCTAGACCAATACAAACAGATATCTTCATGCACACAAATGTTTGTACTGTGCGGGGATCGAACCCGCAACCCTTGCACCAGAGGCAGCGTTTACTACCACACTGTTCCAAACGGGTCGTCAAATATTGATGATGTAAAAGAGTTTCAATTGAGTTAAATAGTCGTATACACTATAGTAACCTTTCTTCATTAGGCAGGGCTTTAATATGAGACTTTAAACTTATCCAGTGATAGGTTAATATCCTAATACATAAGCCAACAAATGAATTACCGATTTTATGAAGTCTGGGGATTTCACCAGAACCTAACGTTTCAAGTGAACGTGATGATGTGGCCGAGGATGGATCATGTCTGTCTAGTAATAGCCTATTCACTCTTTTCTTGAATAAGTTCAGATCATAGCGTTCAGGAGAACACATATTACGGCAGAGAGTTCCATTCCTTAGCCACACGCAACATGAATAAATAAATAAATATTTCACAACGTCACATACATTGATCTGACTCCGAGATAGGTAGCTCAAGCACCTGTGTATTTGGAGAAATTATGTTGGCAGGACAGCCACCAGCAGTAGCTTTCCGTGAGGAAGAGCCACGCTTCGGCTTCAATGGGCCGCTTCGACCGGAGTTATAACACGGCTTCACTGAAAACCGGCGTAAAGCAGCACTGTGTGCTGTGTTTACCGGAGGCCCAATCCGGGGGAAGGGAAGTTTTAAACGTTGTAAGCGCACTTGTGACTCCACTGGTGTCACGGGTGTCTATAACGGCAGTAATCGCTTAACATCAGGCGATTCGTACTGCTCGTCTGCCTCCTATCACATAAAAAGATAACAATGAGCAGTTTTCCAGTAGGTATTTATAAATTTCTCAGTGATTCGCTAGATGGCGCAATCAGTCCCGGTAAATGTTAGGTGTGTATGATATTTCATGTGGACCCTAATTATGGGAAAATTGTTAAAGGTTTTTTACATTAAATATCTTAGACACAGTGAGGTCCCACAATCCCCCCCCCCCTATCAAATCCCCCTATCTCCGACCCCCCAAAATGTTAATTGTGACGCGAACTCGTAAATTAACAGCACCACCACGTCAATTTGAGACTAAAATAGGAATAACGCCATGAATAAATCCTTTATGTATTCATGTGTCTTAGTTACATCACTTACCTACTACTATCATAATTATCACTTTAAAAATCCGATAAACATTTTTGATAAATATACATAGATAATGTTTCTACTTATTTTCTCTACCAAAATAAAGTAAGCGGCACTCGAGTAAAACCGACAACCCTGAATTTAGTTCCTGCGATTGTACTCCGATTGGGGACCTTAGAATCCGTGTAAGTGTGCGTCTGTGTGCGTGTGTATCGAGCGTTTATTCGTAGTGTCCATACTGCTTGCGTATATATCTACTGTGCCCTTAGGGCATGTTAAATTGTCTAAGGAACCCCTAAAAACTTTTTTTGGCAGCAACAGCAATAGTTTCTATCTTCTCTTCTACGTCTATGCCGCAAATATCTTGTCGATTTTTATGTCACCTATTTTTGAAGTATTTACAACTTATAAAAGTTTCTGTCAATACTTTTTTTGTATTTGTTTACTTTGTTTGTATCAAAACTCTACCAGGATTAAAATCAGCTCCATAATCATAATGTTCTAGCTGCACAGACTCAGTCAAAGTCCCAGAGATCAAATTCAAAGATGGTAAAAACAGCATGTGTAATCTTGACCGTCCTTATAGTAGTAGCCATCATGGCTGTTTGCGTCATGGTAAAATTTGCCACAGAAATCACCATCCAGGAGAAGAAACGGGAATCCTACACCCACGAAGGCGGGAGCATCTATAACTTCGCCAAATCCATGGGGGTCATCTCGCTTAACGACAACAGTTCCCAGTTCATCTCCGAAAGGTTCCCATACGTGGCTGCGATCACCAGAAACTCGTCTTCGAAGTGGTCTTTCTCATGTTTTGCGAGCGTCATCCTAGTCAAATGGATTGTGACGTCAGCCCATTGCAGGAAGCACGGGGCTACCCATCGCGTGCTCATATACCATGACTATGTTAAAAACTATACTCATACATACCCGATTCTCTTTTGGCAACTCCACAAGAAGTTTAATATGAGTAGACCTTCGCCAAAATATGATATCGCAGTCGCAAAACTTAATGTAGACTTGTATTCATTTTCGATGAGGTCCGCTGTGTTTGATGAGAAGCCGGTTAAAGAAGTCGAGGTTAGCGTTTGGAAGACAGTATCGACAATGAATAAAAAGCTGTTTCTGACTAATGATTTCGATAAGTTTGAAATGGCGATAGTGCATCCCTCGAGATGTTTTGAAAGCTACGGAGTGGAGTTAGATGAGTCTTTGATGTGCGTGGATTTGTCAGAATATGAAGACTGTTTCACACACGAGTTTGGACCTTTATTTTATGGGGATAAAGTGGTGGGTATTCTAGCAGTGAAGCCGAGGGACTGTGACGTCAAGGTGGCTATATTCACAAATGTGTCGTACTATTCTAACTGGATACTGAGGTCGACTCACACGACGTATTACGGTTAAGATTTGGAAGTTTCTGCTTTTTTTAAATAAATGAATGTGGAGCCTCATTTCAGCGTGTCATTTTCAGTTGCACCCATATCCCTCTGACGAACCGTTTGGAACAGTGGTAGTGAACGCTGCCTTGGTCCAAGGGTTGCAGGTTCGATCCCCGCACAGTACAAACATTTGTGTACACGGACATGCCTGTTTGTATTGGTCTGGGTGTTTTCTATGTATTATAAGTATGTATTTACAAAAGAAAAGTATTATATGTATTTATTTGTAATCCACTGTTGATTCTGATATCCGTACAGGTGCTTGAGCTACCTGTCTCGGAGTCAGATCAATGATAAAATAAAAGATAAAGATAAAAAATTCGTTATTCAATTTAGGGTCCACACGAACACTTATGAAATGTCCAAAATAGGTACATAATATCTACCGCTGGTTCGGAATGTCCGTTTCTACTGAGAAGACACCAGCAAGAAACTCAGTAGTTTACTCTTTCAAAATATTGATGATGTTACAGAGTTTCATTGAGAATAAACAGTGTTGGATTACAAATATATACATATAATACTTTTATTTTGTAAATATATACTTATGATATATAGATAACGCCTAGACCAATACAAACAGATATCTTCATGCACACAAATGTTTGTACTGTGCGGGGATCGAACCCGCAACCCTTGCACCAGAGGCAGCGTTTACTACCACACTGTTCCAAACGGGTCGTCAAATATTGATGATGTAACAGAGTTTCAATTGAGTTAAATAGTCTTGTACAATATAGTAACCTTTCTTCATTAGGCAGGCTTTAATATGAGACTTAAACTTATCCAGTGATAGGTTAATATCTTAATACATAAGCCAACAAATGAATTACCGATTTTATGAAGTCTGAGGATTTCACCAGAAACCCCTTAACGTTTCAGTGAAAGTGATGATGTGGCCGAGGATGGATCATGTCTGTCTAGTAATAGCCTATTCACTCTTTTCTTGAATAAGTTCAGATCATAGCGTTCAGAGAACACATTTTACGGCAGAGAGTTCCATTCCTTAGCCACACGCAACATGAATAAATAAATAAATATTTCACAACGTCACATACATTGATCTGACTCCGAGATAGGTAGCTCAAGCACCTGTGTATTTGGAGAAATTATGTTGGCAGGTCAGCCACCAGCAGTAGCTTTCCGTAGGAGAGCCACGCTTCGGCTTCAATGGGCCGCTTCGACCGGAGTTATAACACGGCTTCACTGAAAACCGGCGTAAAGCAGCACTGTGCTGTGTTTACCGGAGGCCCAATCCGGGGGAAAGGGAAGTTTAAACGTTGTAAGCGCACTTGTGACTCCACTGGTGTCACGGGTGTCTATAACGGCAGTAATCGCTTAACATCAGGCGATTCGTCTGCTCGTCTGCCTCCTATCACATAAAAAAGATAACAATGAGCAGTTTTCCAGTAGGTATTTATAAATTTCTCAGTGATTCGCTAGATGGCGCAATCAGTCCCGGTAAATGTTAGGTGTGGTATGATATTTCATGTGGACCCTAATTTATGGGAAAATTGTTAAAGGTTTTTTACATTAAATATCTTAGACACAGTGAGGTCCCACAATCCCCCCCCCCCCCTATCAAAATCCCCCTATCTCCGACCCCCCCCAAAATGTAATTGTGATCGTAACTCGTAAATTACAGCACACACGTCAATTTTGACTAAAATAGGAATAACGCCATGAATAAATCCTTTATGTATTCATGTGTCTTAGTTACATCACTTACCTACTACTATCATAATTATCACTTTAAAAATCCGATAAACATTTTTGATAATATACATAATAATGTTTCTACTTATTTTCTCTACCAAAATAAAGTAAGCGGCACTCGAGTAAAACCGACAACCCTGAATTTAGTTCCTGCGATTGTACTCCGATTGGGACCTTAGAATCCGTGTAAGTGTGCGTCTGTGTGCGTGTGTAATCGAGCGTTTATTCGTAGTGTCCATACTGCTTGCGTATATATCTACTGTGCCCTTAGGCATGTTAAATTGTCTAAGGAACCCCTAAAACTTTTTTTGGCAGCAACAGCAATAAGTTTCTATCTTCTCTTCTACGTCTATGCCGCAAATATCTTGTCGATTTTTATGTCACCTATTTTTGAAGTATTTACAACTTATAAAAGTTTCTGTCAATACTTTTTTTTGTATTTGTTTACTTTGTTTGTATCAAAACTCTACCAGGATTAAAATCAGCTCCATAATCATAATGTTCTAGCTGCACAGACTCAGTCAAAGACCCAGAGATCAAATTAAAGATGGTAAAAACAGCATGTGTAATCTTGACCGTCCTTATAGTAGTAGCCATCATGGCTGTTTGCGTCATGGTCAAATTTGCCACAGAAATCACCATCCAGGAGAAGAAACGGGAATCCTACACCCACGAAGGCGGAAGCATCTATAACTTCGCCAAATCCATGGGGGTCATCTCGCTTAACGACAACAGTTCCCAGTTCATCTCCGAAAGGTTCCCGTACGTGGCTGCGATCACCAGAAACTCGTCTTCGAAGTGGTCTTTCTCATGTTTTGCGAGCGTCATCCTAGTCAAATGGATTGTGACGTCAGCCCATTGCAGGAAGCACGGGGCTACCCATCGCGTGCTCATATACCATGACTATGTTAAAAACTATACTCATACATACCCGATTCTCTTTTGGCAACTCCACAAGAAGTTTAATATGAGTAGACCTTCGCCAAAATATGATATCGCAGTCGCAAAACTTAATGTAGACTTGTATTCTTTTTCGATGAGGTCCGCTGTGTTTGATGAGAAGCCGGTTAAAGAAGTCGAGGTTAGCGTTTGGAAGACAGTATCGACAATGAATAAAAAGCTGTTTCTGACTAATGATTTCGATAAGTTTGAAATGGCGATAGTGCATCCCTCGAGATGTTTTGAAAGCTACGGAGTGGAGTTAGATGAGTCTTTGATGTGCGTGGATTTGTCAGAATATGAAGACTGTTTCACACACGAGTTTGGACCTTTATTTTATGGGGATAAAGTGGTGGGTATTCTAGCAGTGAAGCCGAGGGACTGTGACGTCAAGGTGGCTATATTCACAAATGTGTCGTACTATTCTAACTGGATACTGAGGTCGACTCACACGACGTATTACGGTTAAGATTTAGAAGTTTCTGCTTTTTTTAAATAAATGGATGTGGAGCCTCATTTCAGCGTTTAATTTTCAGTTGCACCCATATCCCTCTGAAGAACCGTTTGGAACAGTGGTAGTGAACGCTGCCTTTGGTCCAAGGGTTGCAGGTTCGATCCCCGCACAGTACAAACATTTGTGTACACGAACATGTCTGTTTGTATTGGTCTGGGTGTATTCTATGTATTATAAGTATGTAGGTATTTACAAAAGAAAAGTATTATATGTATTTATTTGTAATCTCACTGTTGATGCTGATATCCGTACAGGTGCTTGAGCTACCTGTCTCGGAGTCAGATCAATGATAAAGATAAAAGATAAAGATAAAAAATTCGTTATTCAATTTAGGTCCACACAGAACACTTATGAATGTCAAAATAGGTACATAATATCTACCGCTGGTTCGGAATGTCGATTTCTACTGAGAAGACACCAGCAAGAAACTCAGTAGTTACTCTTTTCAAATATTGATGATGTTACAGAGTTTCAATTGAGAAAAAAATACAATTATGAAAGTTAATAGACTACTATGAATAACAACTCAAAATATTAATCAATTAACTTGACCAAGAATCCTTATCATTTAAATAGTCTTGTACACTATAATAACCTTTCTTCATTAGGCAGGTTTTAATATGAGACTTAAACTTATCCAGTGATAGGTTAATGACATTTTGTGGTAGCTTATTAAATATCTTAATACTTAAGCCAACAAACGAATTACCGATTTTATGAAGTCTGAGGACCGGGACGGCAAGCCTATGTTTATTTCTGGTGTTAAGACTATGACTATCGGACTTTTTTGGAAAAGTGTGCAAGTTCTTACGTACATACATAATGCAGTCGAGGATAAATTGGGAAGCCACGGTTAAAATATTTATTTCTTTAAATATTTCCGTCGCCTTGGATTCCGGGGTGAGTTTGGCCCATGATTCTGAACTTGATAAGTCTGGTAATGTCACTTTTTTAATACGTTATAAACCGTAACCGCTATTTACCTTCCATATATCTTACTTGCTGCTACGGAACCCTTCATGGGCGAGTCCGACTCGCACTTGGCCTGTTTTTCTGACTCGGTCTCTACTTTTTTTCTGTTCATTATAAATTTCCTGTCTCTAAGTACCCGATGTTTGTCTGGAAACAAATTGCAATTACATTGTGATAACGCCCTGTTGGTCGAGTGGTTAAGTTCCGGGCCGTGAAGTCAGGGTCCTGGGTTCGATTCCCGGGTCGAGCGAAAAGTATGTTTCAAATTTTTCGGACATACTCGGGTTTGTGATCACCAATCCGCATTGGCAATCGTGGTGATTAGGCCTAATCCCATCATAGTAGCGATGACTTGATTTCTGTGATGGAGGCCTTTGCCCTGCAGTGGGACAGTATATATAGGCTTATAGTGATAAGATCTTTCGTATGACTTTCCTGTAATGAACTAACACTTTTAACCATACACACGCTTTGGCAAGAATGGGCCGGCGCGCCCGGTATTCTGGGAGGCCGTGGTACAAACCGGAGTGAAGCAGCAGCTACGCTGTTTTTTAAGGGTACCAAAGGCCAAATCCGGGGAGAAGGGAAGTTTTAAGATTAGCAGCGTAATTGTGACTCCGACCTGCAACCGTTTTGACCGTGGATGAGCCACGCTTCGGCATGAATGGGCCGGTTCAACTGGAGTGATGCAATGGCCTCACAGAAAACCGGCGTGAAGCAGCACTGTGCTGCGTTAGTGTGGGAATCGGAGGCCCAATCCGTGGGAAAGGGGGGTTTAAAAGTTAGCGGTGTACTTGAAACTCCACTGGCGTCGCGGGTTTCCATGGGCGGCGACGACTTACCATCAGGTAATCTGTCTGCTCGTCTGCCAACATCACTTAAAAAAAAGGCAATAACATAAAACAAAACCATTACTATTATGTTCAATGCCGTCACCCCATCGAATAGTACAGGGTACTTAAATTAAAACGATTTTGTAAATCAACTTGATTTAACTTTTAATTGGATAAACGTAACGATTAATTTGTATTAAAAGTACTTAACTTAATCAGAAGCCATTCGAATGAAACGAGTCCACTTTGTTAAATTGCAAAACTTATTTCTTAAACAAAAACCGGCCAAGTGCGAGTCGGGCTCGCGCACAAAGGGTTCCGTAGCAGCAAATATACATTATAAAGATTTTATATCATCGCGGATTTTTAAAGGTGTACAATACTGTAGTATATTTTTTGATCTATCTTATAAGGTTCAGCCATCGTTTTCAGTGTAAGCACAATAACTTAACCAAAATTACAGTTAAATCAACCTATCTCAAAAACTATAAGAGATACTTTGATCAAACCAAAAATCGTTGAAAGAGTTAATTAGCATGCATCACCTCTATTTTTTTTAGAATTTTATACCCCGTAGTTATAAAAATAGAGGGGGGGGGACATACTTTTTACGACTTTGAGAGCTGATATCTCAAAAACCGTTCACTTTAAGAAAAATGTTTTTTAGAAAACTTTATATCATTTTAAAAGACCTTTCCATTGATACCCCACACGGGTATGTACATCGAAAAAAAAAATTTCATCCCTCAGTTACATGTATGGGGGGCCCCACCCCCAATTCTTTTTTTTACTATTTAGTGTCATATTTTTGTAGCGGTTCATACAACACATATTCCCATCAAATTTCATCACTGTAGTACTTATAGTTTCCGAGTAAATCGGCTGTGACAGACGGACAGACGGACAGACGGACAGACGGACATGACGAAACTATAAGGGTTCCGTTTTTGCCATTTTGGCTACGGAACCCTAAAAAGCATAGTAATACCACAGTGCTTGTTTAACCAGTAGCTTAAGGCGACGGGTAGCCCTAACTAGCGACACCATTAGTTTTTTATTGTTAGCTACTAAACCGGATCTATTTTAAACAATTTCGGGGTTACAACCTCTCGTCAAACACTTATACTATTTATTAAATAACCATGCACAAATGTTGGGTCCGTTTTTATACGTGAAAAATTGATTCACGCTAAAAGTGGCCGATTTTGGCGGTAATCAATTTTTCGCGTACGCGTTGGATCCAACATTTATGCATATTTATTTAATAAATAGTATAAGTGTTTGCCGAGAGGTTGTAACCCCGAAATCGTTTAAAATAGATCCGGTTTAGTAGCTAAAAGTTTAAATCGATTGGCGTCGCTAGTGTGCCCTACCCGTCACCTTAAGGTGACACATCGACGAAAGCTAGCGCTGCCAGTAGATTTAAGGTGAAGGGTAGGCACACTAGCGACGCAAATCGATTTTAATTTTTAGCTACTAAACCGAATCTATTTTACGCGAAAAATTGATTCACTCAATTATTACGGAACAAAAACGGACCCAACAATTGTGCATGGTTATTTAATAAATAATATAAGTGTTTGCCGAGAGATTGTTTAAAATAAATCCGGTTTAGCAGGTATAAACTAAAATCGATTGGCGTCGCTAGTGTGCCTTACCCGTCACCTTAATATTAATTGTGGTGATTATGAGAGATTTTTTTAAAAAGTACAACGTTAAATCCATAAAGGATAGTATCAAGATTCTTTTGAGATTAAATTATGTCATAATTTCTTCCTACAAGTACCCATATTTTATTATAATTGCTAAAAGTGGCCAATTTAGGCAACAATAAGATTTATGGTGACTTGTAGAAACGACGATTATATTACACAAGTACATCTCAATTTTTTTTTAATTTTTTTCTTCATGGATTCACCGTCTAAAAAATCTTATAAGCGCTACAATGGGGGCTATAGCATGTGAAATATCCGCTAGATGGCGTGCGTGTGAACCGAGGTCCAACTTCAACATCATTAGCTCATTTATTCATTAATGGACAATTTGACATATCAAATCTTAAAATTCTCAATAAACTTGTAGATGGACCTCAGGCCTGTAGTACGCCAACTTGTTTTTGAAATGTTTAATTTATAATGTCTTAATTTCAATTTGGCCGTGTGGTCCCTGGCAGAGTAGAATAGGCCACCCTCACTCTTACCGAGGTGTCGTAAAAGGCGACTAAGGTAAAGCTGCTGGCATGATCATCAGCACCCAGAGAAGGAAAACTCTGCATTTATATCAAAACCCTCGCCAACCCGTCTGCCAAGCGTGGTGAGTATGGCAAGTACCCCTCATGTGATTGAGGGAGGCCCGTGCCCCAGCAGTGGGGACTTAAATGGGCTGATGATGATGATGATGAATTTCAATTAAAGTGTTTTTTATTCGTGGGAAATGATGGTTTAATAAAATTTCTACGTATTAGTGAAAAAACATATCCAAATATCTTTGATTTTCCTCTTCTTCTCTCAAGTCAAAGTTAAGGTAACCGCTTTGAGCTGACCTCCCCTGCTGGCGGCGCTAGTTACGCGAGGCAGCACCTTAACATGTCATCATCATGACATCTTCATCGTCACATGAATGGAGTCACGAAACGCCACGAAAGAAGTACCGCGGAAAAATACGGAACTAATATTTTAGATTCCTTGTGATAAGCATAAAGCTCAAAATTAAATGTTAATGGCGACTGAAGCGCGCTTTACACGGCACTCTATTGTGCGATTCTCACGGAACTCTCTGCCGCGAACCTACGTACCTACCTATTTTAGTTCTACCGCGTATTTTAGTTCAGTGAAACATTTCGGCTGCTGAGGAAGGCGGCAATTTCTTGCCATCAGGTGATTCATCTGCTCGCCTGCCACATGTAACATACATAAGTTTAAATTTTAAGTATTCTGAATAAAATTAAAATAAATACCTTATAAATCCATAAAAGTATGTGTAAATAAAAAAAAATTGAAAAATTCAAAAACTCCCGACAAAAATAAGTAGTTTATTCGTCATTTTCAGTCGGCGGCCATCTTGGATTTGAAATTTGTCTTAATAAATATATTTTGCTACTCAAGCCCTTCTATATGATAGGTACCCATATTGTGGGAGTTGTGTTAAAACATACAATCCATATCTTAGTGACGGCCATCTTGGATCGATTTTTATCCAACAAAGCTAAGAACACTCCCCCTTTAATCATCAAAATATTTGTAGTTATTTAGCGGTTATGTAATGTACAAATTATTTCAAAGTAAGCACAATAAACTATAAACTAAACTAAACTATATCTTTCAAACAAAAAAAAACAAAATCAGTTCATTTTTCGGGAGCTACGATGCCATAGACAGACACGTCAAACTTATAACAACCCGTCGTTTTTGCGTCTTATTTTGTTGATCATACTTGTGTAGGTTTCTCCACATAATTTAATTTAACTTAAAAAAGCTATTATAAAAGCGCTTCCTCTCTCCTAAATCTAAGTTACTCACGTCAAAGAAAGTGGCCTCACTGGTAAATCGAGTGCGGGGAAGCGACAACAGCCTCCTGAGGGTAGTGGCCGATGATCCGCATGCACCTGTGGTAAGGCACTACATGCGAACCATGACCGAAATTTCAATGGGCACATCCGCCGGGTCGAGTTTGCAACGAGTGCCCCTAAGGTACATGGTACAATAAGTAACTCAAATAAATAAATAAAATAAAAACCCCCGTACCTATTTACTAACCCTATTATTAAGTTTTTTTTTATTATAATTGTACTAAACCATGGACCTATGTATGTTGTCTGCAATAAAGAAATTTGAATTGAATTGAATTGAATAAGTTCGCCTAAGGGTCCATTGTTCAAACACTATTGTCATCTTTTTGAATACTGTTGGACGAGGCCAACGTTAGGCAATGGCGCTACTCAACGAGCAGTAACATACCGACTTACCTTATTCTGTGGCATCACTTTAGCCCCCCAGACCCCTTCTAAAGTTATGGTGACGTGCCCTAGCATTTTTGGAACATAAAATTATTCATAACTTACAAACTATCCCTTACAAATGCGAACATTAGAACGAGAGGGGTGTATAGAGTCGTTTGTCATATTTTTGCGAGGGTCATTTCGAGGAGATATTTCGATGGTATCATTGTGTGTTTAAACTTGGTGACAATTTGTTGAGTAATTTAAATTAAGAACAGAATGTTAGATGTATTTTTTTATATGGCTCTACCCGAAGATAATTCGCCAATGTCAAGTAACTTATTGAGAATAAGTAGGTAGTCAACAGTCGAAGTCAGTCAAAGTCACAGTCACTCAATGAAACGCCTGTGTTTTTACGTTTTATCGACCTACGGATTCAGCGGATATCACTCTAAATGCAATCGCGGGTTTTAAGACTCTATTAGGTCCAAGCAAGTTGTCACGAGACAACGCACTCGACACAATAGCAGTGTTAAAAACGATAAAATCCAACGATTCTTATTATTAGGATCACTTTTCGGCACTTCACTGCACAAATAAACCCAAATGTACCTATCCACTAAAAACCACTCAACACTAATTTAAAACCTTTGAATTGCATCAGCCCTCTCGGCTTGTCTCATCCCTACCCGCCGAATCCCAAGATATATTACTTAAAACTTTTTATTTTGTAAACTATATTTTTTGTGCTTTAATAAATTCATTTTCATTCCATTTTCATATAACTACAGTTAGAACCATAATATTTTTTTAATCACCATAATTTTGATTGATTGATCTGCAGCCGAAAAAAAACGTTTTCTAAACTGTCCCGACTGGGAATCGAACCCAAGACATTTGAACTTGACACGACAGCATAGCCACTTCGTCATCGAGGTCGTCAAAGCCCTACATAGATAACACATTATCTATATTCTTATCTTCTTCTTTTTAGGGTTCCGTAGCCAAATGGCAAAAAACGGAACCCTTATAGATTCATCATGTCTGTCCGTCTGTATATACATCTATTTACCAAGTTTCAATAGTATAGTTCTTATAGTTTCGGAGAAAAGTGTACCGGAATCAGAGGACCAGCTCATTAATGATTAAAATCTTATTTAGACAGAAGGCTTCAATGCGTGGAGATAAACCAATTAAATAAAATAGATAACAAACCTAACTTTTTATAGATCCAATTTTTTTATATAATAGATATGGAGTTCCACAAGGGAGCATCTTGGCCCACTTTGTTTCTATTATATATAAATGACCTACCGAATATAGCACTTAATAAAACAATTCTCTTTGCTTACGATATTTCGATAATAGTCTCCACCAAGAAAACTTTTTATATCGAAGAACATAAAACAGACATTTTGACGACACTAACTACTAGACTGGTTAAATAAAAACAACTTGCAATTAAATTTACAGAAAACCAAGTTAATGAACTTTAAGGCTACGGGTAGCCCTAACTAGCGACACCATTCGTTTTTAATTGTTTGCTACTAAACCGGATCTATTTTAAACAATTTCGGGGTTAAAACCTCTCGGCAAACACTTATACTATTTATAAAATAACCATGCACAAATGTTGGGTCCGTTTTTGTACGCGAAAATCGATTACCGCCAAAAGTGGCCACTTTTAGCGTGAATCAATTTCTCGCAAACAAATGTTAGGTCCGAACTTGTGCATGGTTATTTAATAAATAGTATAAGTGTTTGCCGAGAGGTTGTAACCCCGTAATTGTTTAAAATAGATCCAGTTTAGTAGCTAAAAAATAAAATCAATTGGCTTCGCTAGTGTGCCCTACCCGTCACCTTAACAACTTTCAAAACTAAATGATTAAAACTCCTGGATAGCGCTAGCAACGTTACATTCCTCGGACTAATTATAAACTCAAAGTTGTCATGGAAAGATCACATGGAAAAAGTTTGTACAAAAGTCGACAGATTCTCATATGCACTGTATAAATTAACCAAAGTACCTAGCTAGTGTAAACACAGCAGTAACGGCTTACTTTGCATATGTCGAGTCAGTTCAGATATGAGAGGGGACTACGGCGGCCTCTTCGTGTGGCCCTTTCGGTAGTATTTTTGCTCTGTTTGGAGCTGTCCCTGGGTAACGGCGGGTAGTAATCGGCATCGCCCATTGCTACCCGGCGGCTAACATCTGCACACACACACGGGAGGGCTCCTGGAGGCGTTCTGTCGAGCCCCCCCCCGGGGCCTAGGACCGGCATCACGGTTTGGCGAAACCTCTTTCCTGTGGCCTCTTGTTCCGGGCCTGGGGCGCCCTGTCCGGCGTCACCTCGCACGTGATTGCGTTTTGACGTGGGCCCCATCAGAGTGGAGCGCCTTCGGGCGCAGTGGCCCAAAGGCCTTTTTCGGAGTCCAGTGTCGAGTCTTCGAGCCATGGGGCTCGATAGTTGGACGGTGTTGCCAACTTTCCCGGCTCCGTATCCAGCGGAGTTGGGTTTCGCGGTGGCTTCGCTTTGAAGCCTGCGGGGTTTATTTCCCCAATCCACTCTGCACTGCAGCCAGCAGTGTATGGGGAAGGGTGGGGAAGGGTACCCGCAGTCCGTATCTCGGTAGTGTTTGCACTGCAGCCAGCAGTGTGTGTGCCATTCAGGGGGCGGTGTTTGGTGGGCCGTGGGAGAGGCCCTGGGTCCGTTGAACCGGAGTGTGGAGAGAGGCCGTACTGACGACCTCTTTCGCCCTGAGCGGGTTCGCAGAGACTTAAAAAGGTTCATCCTATAGCCCGTGTTCCCGCTCTGGGAGTTTCTCCCGGGCGAGGGATGGAAACTGTCGCAGAGAGTTTAGTGGGTATGCCCCTGGGAGCACCCCAGGAGAGAGCCCCACATTACCCGGCCGACTCCCAGCGGCCAGGTGTGGATAAGGCGGCGCCGACCTACGGCGCCGACGTCGGCTCCTTACGAGCCGGCGGCGTTCTCTGTTTTACCAAAAAAAAAAGTTCTAAGATATGGGCTGCTGATTTGGGGTAAAGGAACAGATATCCAATCTGTTTTCACAGCCCAAAAGAGATGCATTCGGGCCATATGCAATATTCAATCAGATGTTTCATGTAAGCCATATTTTAAATTGTTGAATATTCTACCTCTCCCTTGTCTGTACATACTGGAGTAAGTACATTCGTCATACAAAGCAAAAACCTTTTCCATCTCTAAAGGAACACCAGACACTCAAACAATTTATCATTAAATGTAGCCCCTAACACCAGTCGATTCTTAAAAAACAGTTATACCTATTATGTGTGTAAAAATCTTTAATAAAATCCCAGATCACATTTAAATCCTCCCACTGTCCAATTTTAATAATTGTTTACGCTGTTGGCAAGGACAACATGTTTTATTCCATCAATGAGTTTTTAAAATTTAAGTGTACCCAATCAAATTATCGTTAGTTTCAGGGATTATAAGTGTGCAGAGGTTTATCTGAAGTTTTGATTTTAGTTTAATATATTTAATTTAGATTCTCCCTTCGTAACTTGTAAGAAAAATTATTCATATGTCTTTTAAAAGACTAAATAGGTCTAAGCACTAATATTTGTATTCATCTACAAATGTACCCACCCTATTTATGATGAATAAATGATTTTGTATTTTGTAATCGAAATCATTTGTAATGATTTCTTAATACTGTTCCACAAGTACTGGCAAAATACACAGTTAGAAGATATTGCTGCTAACTTACTTCCAGGCGCTATAGTCCGTCGTAAATAAAATTCGATCGATCGCTTCAAAGATTTTAATTGCTAATAATAATGTATAACTTGAAATTATTTTACAAATTATAGCTACTACATAACATTAATAGTTTGAACATTGTGCCCATTCATAAAAAATATAATTTATGGAAATGTTCAACTGTTTCGTAGATCTTAATTTCGTATGTTGATCTGCAATTAAGACATTATACGATGTCAAAATGCTATTAATCAATCAACTCTTTTATATGATAATAACGCTAGATGATGTGGGTGGCGCGTCAGCCCCACTGTGGCCACACCCTAACGCTAAAATGGTGCCAAATTATTGCACTGCAGAGACGATGCGGCATAAAACACTGCATTACTGGGCTGTTAAAAATTATCCCAGCTCGTTATTACATATAGTCTAGACGCATTAATTAATAATGAGATAGTACCTCCAGGAAAGAGCGACGTTACCAATAATTCATATAAAGTCTTATTATAAAGTACTTAAGTAAGTACTTATGTATGTGACCTACGCCAATAATTAACTAAAGTTGGCAGCTTCTAACTTAACTAATATCTTTCCCGTTCCGATAACATAAGATAATGTAATAGGAACTTAATTTTAAGTAGGTATTAATTAAATTGTATCATAACTAAGTAATTTGTGATTTCTCAGCAGAAGGCACGAATGTCTTACGTTCACAGACAAATACGTGTCATATTGAATCAAGATCAAAAAGTGGGACGGAAGTTAATGACAGCAAGACCGAATCAATTGAAAGAATTGATTCGATTTCCCCACACAATCCTACGCTCTAAGACCTTGCTGACAACTTGTGATAGAATCTAGCACCGTTATTAACAGCTACCGTATAAGGACTTGTCCCGTGTCCCCGTACGAACCGCATTACTTGCTGAATACGCACAATAACAAAGATTACAGAATTTAAAGTAAGAAACTGAACAGAAATAACTATGAGTCAAACTTTGCTTCCATTGCGCGAAATCGTGAATCAGCTGCGGTCTGCAAAGAAAAATCAATACTGAACACGCTACTTGATTTTTTACTTGAACGCAGACTACTACAGACTTTAAACTAGTTCTAACGTCTATCATTGATACAAAATAGTGTTTCCGAAATACTGGTTTACTGTTTTTAAGGTGTAATTAGTAAAGTATTCATTTGGTGTGTCGAAATTAAAATTAACACCAATCTGAACATAGCCGCAGGTGTCGTACTGCTGCAGTTTCCGTACTGACCGCAACCGCTAGAGGGCGCAGTTGTACTCGTGATGTTGTTACATATCGTATGGGCGTGTGAGTGCTTGTGCAAAAAAAATTGTGTTTTGTGATGTTTTAAGCGCTAATGGAAAAGGAAAACGGTGAGTACAGTGACTTAATACCCTAAACTATCCGATACAATGATCACAAGGCTGTGAACATTACAGAAATCGTGTAGGAAATGAGAAATCTTACATCTGTGCGATCAGATGTATAACCCGACCGAATTTGGGTCGCCTCATTAGTGGTGCACTTCCTACTGTTCCCGGTGTCACTCATTCGGTCGGGTTATACTCCCGCCATCTTGTAGGAGCATTTCAGGATTTCATATAAATATATCGATCGGAAGCTTTCTGTAACCTAATTCCGTGGTTATTCTGGTTCGAAATGAGTTGAGGAGTTAGTAAATCATTTACTGTTAGTTACACGTCAGTACGTAATCGACGTAATGTGTATTTTGTTTTGTTGACATTAGTAGTTCAGTAATTTCGCCTGAAAATCTTTATTACCCCATGGTTTTATGGGTTGGAAGTCCTATACAGCATAGCTGGGGTGTTCCTTCCCCTGTGAGGATGGCAAAACGTCGATAATTCATGGCATATTGGTGCTCTGCGCTAACTTTTTTGGCCTTGTATTGCGGCGCCTACATACTAGAATATGACATCACAAATTTTAAATAGAATTCAGTGAAGAATAAAGTTTTTTCCCGCAGCTGTAGATAACGTATTAGCTTGTACACAAAATATCGTGTTTACAATACAGCACTCTACGAATCTTTAAATTCTTACTGATAGTGTTTTGTCAATGTTTAGAATGTCACTTATTTTTCACTGCAATTTTAAAATTCCTACAGATGTATTCTTCTCATTACTAACATAGCTAGTGCACTTTATTGTTTTAATGAATGCCTAGATTATGAGAATACATTTAAAGTTGCCTTTTAATTTAGTAATTTTCACTGTTAGATAGGCCCCATATGTATAATCCCTATAATAATTATTCCCTAATATATTGCTCTGTGAGAGGCAATTATACAAGAGATTGATACAAGTTTCTTATGTAAGATAGACAGTGAACAATCAATAAAATTATTTGAATGTGTTCGGGGAACACTTTATGCACTAGTATTCAGTAATTAATAAAAATATTCAATATGTTTGTTATCGTTGACATGTTGAAAAGGTTTGCTGTATCAAAGTCTGCAAGAGTTAAAATCACTTACAAGCACCTTCACTAAATGCTCAGTCAGCTTTAGGTTCTCATCAATACTTATGCAAGGCAATTTGAACTTAAAAGTATACTGTTAACTAAATTCAAATTCATGGAAATTGCTAGGCTAATGGTCTAAGATATCATATAAAGTTCTTATTAAATGTATAGACAATTCTCTCTGTTTTATTTTAATAGTGATTGGCATATTCTCAATTCCATCATGTGGTTAAAGAGGGTCTTAAAGTAAACAGATTCGCAAACATGAACCCATATTTTGAACTAATATTGTGTATATCACAAAACCTAGTTCTCTCCTGTGCTTTTACACAATGAAATGACATGACAATATTGTTATCACATTATTATGAATAATTATTGTATTAAGCAACATACCTATTCCATTGTATTATTTGTATTAATGTTGTAGTTATTGTCAAACATTTGATTACAGAAATAATTCAGACATTAAGGTGGTTATACAAATTTTAAATTAATTGGGCTATTCCTCTAAACTCAGATTTTTAATTAACTATGTACTTATAGCAAACTGACAGACAAGGCACCCAACGAATACAGCAGTTTGACCCATTCACATTTCGTCATGAATTCAGTAAGAGTCTTATTCACATTTTTTTTTTACATTATAGCATTACATCTGCGACACACATTTGGTATGCATTATTTGTTATGGTCCCGTATGCATTTTGACCCGTTTGCATTTGATCTCGTTCTCATTTTGACCCATTTTTATTTGGTCTTCTCATACGCATTTTGACCAATTTTCAATTAGTCTTCTCATACCCATTTTGACCAGTTTGCATTAGGCCTTATTCGCATTTTGACCCATTTTCATTTGGTCTTCTCATACGCATTTTGACCAATTTTCAATTAGTCTTCTCATACCCATTTTGACCCGTTTGCATCAGGCCTTATTTGCATTTTGACCCATTTTCATTTGGTCTTCTCATACGCACTTTGACCAATTTTCAATTAGTCTTCTCATACCCATTTTGACCCGTTTGCATTAGGCCTTATTTGCATTTTGACCCATTTTCATTTGGTCTTCTCATCTCCATTTGGTCTCATTTTTGACGCATTTTCATTTGATCTTAGCATTCGCGTTTTACCCTTTCCGTCTTCCATCGCACAGAGAATTTATAATAAACAACTAATTCTACCGTTGCCTCTCGGAACCAGTTTCGTAATCAACTTCCTGCGCTGTTTTTAGTCGGTCCCGTTTGGTTGACGCCCGTGCATTATTTATATTCGCCATAATGGCTATTTTGGAGCAAAAACGACGAATGAGAAGACATTTAGAGTGAGCCGTCCCTAAATATTGTCCTATGTTGAATTCAAATAAGTCATCGCCAGCCCATTTAAGTCCCCATTGCTGGGGCACGGGCCTCCCTCAATCACATGAGGGGTAATTGCCATACTCACCACGCTTGGCAGACGGGTTGGCGAGGGTTTTGATATAAATGCAGAGTTTTCCTTCTCTGGGTGCTGATGATCATGCCAGCAGCTTTACCTTAGTCGCCTTTTACGACACCTCGATAAGAGTGAGGGTGGCCTATTCTACTCTGCTGGGGACCACACGGCTTACTCTGCTGGGGACCACACGGCTTACTCTGTTCGGGACCACACGGCTTACTCTGCTGGGGACCACACGGCTTGAATTCAAATAAGTAATAGAAGATTATTCCTTAAAAAGCACAACTTCAGTGGATAGTGGGAGAGTATTCAGCATGAAATAGAAAACCGGTGTGCAACAGTACCTGATCTGTGTTCGCCGAATATGTGAGGGTACAAACAAGTATGGGATAGCTTCAGAAAGGGTGTAGAAATGATATTCAGTTATATATTCACAGCACTGTAATCACAAACTTTTTCCAAGTGTTATGAGCATCGTCTTTTCCGATTACCACCGCCGAGACTGCCAGCGCCATGACATCCAACCGCGCTATCAATAAACAATCTTAAATTTATATTCACAATAATACCCTGTTTAGGCATTCAATAGTCATACATAATTGGACATTGATTCCTATACTAATTAATTTAATAGTATAAAGATAAGGATTGTAGAATTTTGAATTATCCTAGCATATACGGTGGGCTTAATAGATACACCCTCCTCCTTTTTTGAAGTCGGTAAAAAAGCCGAAACAATAACATCTGTATGCCTTATCAACCGGGTCAAGCGTAATGGACTCTTGCGCTGAACCGATGACACTGGCTCGCTAAATCGATCGATGACGTAATGACCGATCAATTTAAAAGCTTCAGCGAGTGAAGCTCATGATGAGACATGGATAAGGTTTTCGGACATAAAACAATAATTAGTTATTTTTCTAACGCTGGCCCTGTCGCCATTACAACTATAGTAACCGAGGCAGGCAGACGCCGTGTGGTTTCCGGCAGAGTAGAATAAGCCAACCTCACTCTTACTGAGAAAAGGCGTGGCTAACCCGCACTACCAAATAATCCATCCTTAGCAGACCTGGTTCTCAGAGGGGGGAACCGAACCTTGCCTGTCGGCGCCGGGCACTCGGGTATAGCTGGGATCTCCGCGGGAGTAATCGAATCCCTCTTGCGCGCCAGTACAAAGACTGGCCTAACTGAGTTTGACCCTAGATGATCAGTGTACAGTGAGGCCGTGTGGTGCCCGGCAGAGTAGAATAGGCCACCCTCACTCATACTAAGGTGTCGTAAAAGGTGACTAAGGTCTTTACCTTTGCTGGCATGATCATCAGCACCCAGAGAAGGAAAACTGCATTTATATCAAAACCCTCACCAACCCGTCTGCCAAGCGTGGTGAGTATGGCAATTACCCTTCATGTGATTGAGGGAGGCCCTTGCCCCAGCAGTGGGGACTTAAATGGGCTGACGATGATCAGTGTAAATTGTTTGGCGCTATCAACTCTTCGGAAACGCTTGTAGTCTATCCCTTGGGTCTAAATTATGCAGTCTCTATCGTGAAGGTTACGTTTACTTTCAGTCTGGGTGGCAAGGTCTGCAATACGTCTACAGTTTCTTAGAAGACATCCATGTCACCTCTGCATAACTATAATTGATCCGTGGGAGACCGGAGAGATACCACGGCCTCACAGAAATCCGGCGTGAAGCAGCACTGTGCTGTGATTCGCTGCGTGAGTGAGGATACCTGAGTCAAAACCGAGGGTCCGGTACCCTCACTCACG
Organism: Marasmia exigua; assembly: GCA_019059595.1. NCBI lineage: Eukaryota > Metazoa > Arthropoda > Insecta > Lepidoptera > Crambidae > Marasmia > Marasmia exigua. Next base: position 12,437,541 of record CM032489.1, on the reverse strand, counting down.
CAGCGAAACACAGCACAGTGCTGCTTCACGCCGGTTTTCTGTGAGGCCGTGTTGTCAAGCCTATTATACAGTTAATGATTACTTAAATGACAAGAATTTGTGGAAATGTTAAACTGTTCGCCTACACCCATGATACTGTACATACATTGGCGATTAAAAAGAGTAATTGGCGAGTTTCTTGCCGGATCTTCTCGTCAGAATCAACTTTCCGATTCCGGTGGTAGAATCACATTATATTTATTCATTTCTTAGTATATTTTTTGTATCGACATATACGAGTATTTTTTCATGTCATGTTCATGTTTAATTACATGTAATAATATACAATAAGCTTATGCAAATAAAGTACTTTTGAATAATTATTTTTTAATCACTCTTGTCGAGCCGGCTCATTCATGCCGAAGCGTGGCTCTTCCACGGTAAAAATAAACTTTATAATTTTCGTAAAGGGCACTGTCAACTTTTTACCAATCTCGAACCAGATTAATTTGCCAGGTATACCTGAAGCTATAGAAACAAATATCCAAGATAGCTCAAATAACTAATTCGGGAGTTGTCGAAAAGTCGGGTCTTCGTTGATTTGCATTTTGTACCTTGACCCTTATAAGTTTACACTAGGGATGTTATGGATATGGAATTTCGGTTACGGATTGGATACGGATATAGGAATGATTATTATACCGGATACGGTTACGGATACGGATAATAAATTATTTCGGATTATCCGTTAGTTTCGGTTACGGATATTATATTTTTAAGGAATTTTAAAAGTAAAATACTAATAGGTAATAAAGTAGTTTTATTTCGTTTTTGGCAGGAATTACAATCAGTCTGTGAGTAATTATTACAGCTATTTAAAATAAAAATAAATATAAATAATTATATTATATTGAGTATTATCTAAATTTTAGATGTTTTAGATCAAAAACACCACCTATCCGATACTATCCGAAACTTTCATTTCGGATTCGGTTACGGTTACGGATGATTTTTTATATCGGATATCCGATAGTTTCGGTTACGGTTACGGCGCTCCCTAACACCCCTGACTTTACACCTAAAAGGAAAGTACATCCCACCAGATTTTGAGTCTTACCTGTCCTGACATAAGAGCGAAAACCAATGATTTTTTTTAAACCGTGCCCACTCAAGGGTTACTCCCCCGTTACACCTCCGTTGAATAGGCAGTTCGCATCAATAGAACGACGAATATAAAAAGCTAAGTCAACAAATCATAAAGAGCAAGACAAAAGTCAAACATCGTCTACAAATAATGCGAGCTCAAAGATGCCTTAAATCTCGGCAGACAGGTGAATCGAATCCACTACGATCGTAGGAGTGAGTTCATAGCTGGCGGGTGGCCAACGGTCAGAGAATAGCAGATAAGGCGGCTGGTTTACAAGGCGTAATTTAGAGAGGAAGTCTACCGCTTCTGCACTTCAGAACTGCACATGAACATGCTGCTTAAATCTATGTAGAATGACCGGTTTGATACAACGGCCTCACAAAAACGACGTGAAGCAGCGACATCGCTGCCCTTCGCCGAGTTAGTGAGGGTAGAGGCCCAACTCAGGGGAAGAGGAAACATTGGTCTTTGCCCCAGAGACCATGGCCTATCTCCTGATATGCCATTTGTGCCATAGCTGTCCGTATGAAGACTTAGTTCGAGTGACGGAGTAAGGTGCTTGGAAAATAGATTTGATTCCGACAATACGAAGCAGCAATGCTTAAAAAAACTGAACGGGGGACAGTAAATTCAAAAGCCTGTAGCCTACTGGAAGACTGAAACTGCCTATTTACTGACCAATCGTTGGGAGAGTTTGGCCTTTGAATTAGTACTAATTAACGACAAGAGGAATGCTGAGCCAACGTTTGGCAAACATTACGTGTGTGTTCGTTTCTGTAGACAATGATCTATTCAACTACCAAAATGCATTTTAGAGTTCTTAATGACTTAGGAAAACAAAAATGGACAGTTTAAATAAGCTCCAACTTCATCAACTACCAGGAGCCCAATTCTCGTGCTCGTGATATTTTAAAAACATGGCGGATATCACCCAAAAGCCATACAAAAAAACTATGTTTTAGTGATATATGTCGTATGAAAATAAATGTCACGAGCACGAGAATTGGGCTCCAGGTCATCTTAAGTTACTTATTTATAATTTAGTAACTTAAGACTGTTTAGTTGCATATCCAACCGAATCAGGCATCAGTTAATTCGTAAGGTGTAACATTTTATTTAATTAGTGTATTTTCTAATTGCACCTTCGACCTTTGGAGCATGAGGTAGGGACATCAAATGCGCTATCTGGTCAATCAGGATGTTAGGCTTTTTAACCCACATTGCTAAGTCCGTCCGGCTTTTCGGTTTTAACACCGCAGTATTTTCTATTTTTATTCCGTGGAATTGGGTCATTTTATGTCCTATCAATAGAGGTGTACAGTGAGGCCGTGTGGTGCCCGGCAGAGTAGAATAGGCCACCCTCACTCTTACCGAGGTGTCGTAAAAGGCGACTAAGGTAAAGCTGCTGGCATGATCATCAGCACCCAGAGAAGGAAAACTCTGCATTTATATCAAAACCCTGGCCAACTCGTCTGCCAAGCGTGGTGAGTATGGCAATTACCCTTCATGTGATTGAGGGAGGCCCGTGCCCCAGCAGTGGGGACTTAAATGGGCTGACGATGATCAGTGTAAATTGTTTGGCGCTATCAACTCTTCGGAAACGCTTGTAGTCTATCCCTTGGGTCTAAATTATGCAGTCTCTGTCGTGAAGGTTACGTTTACTTTCAGTCTGGGTGGCAAGGTCTGCAATATATACGTCTACAGTTTCTAAGAAGACACCCATGTCACCTCTGCATAACTATAATTAATCCGTGGGAGACCGGAGAGATACCACGGCCTCACAGAAATCCGGCGTGAAGCAGCACTGTGTGATTCGCTGCGTAAGTGAGGATATCTGAGTCAAAACCGAGGGAAAGGGAACCCCCCTTTCCGGTACCCTCACTCACGCAGCGAAACACAGCACAGTGCTCTTTCTGGCCGGTTTTCTGTGGGGCCGTGTTGTCAAGCCTATTATAAGAGAGAAAGAAAGAGCCTTATTATACAGTTAATGATTACTTAAATGACAAGAATTTGTGAAAATGATAAATTGTTCGCCTACACCCATGATACTGTACTTACATTGGCGATTAAAAAGAGTAATGGGCGAGTTTCTTGCCGGATCATCTCGTCAGAATCAACTTTCCGATTCCGGTGGTAGAATCACATTATATTTATTCATTTCTTAGTAAATTGTTTGTATCGACATATACGAGTATGTTTAATTACATGTAATAATATACATAGCTATAATTTATATTTTTTATGTATGACGATTTGTAAGCTTATGCAAATAAAGTACTTTTGAATTATTTTTTTTTTAATCACTCCAGTCGAGCCGGCCCATTCATGCCGAAGCGTTGCTCATCCACGGTCAAAATAAACTTTATAATTTTCGTAAAGGGCACTGTCAACTTTTTAGCAATCTCGAACCAGATTAATTTGCCAGGTATACCTGAAGCTATAGAAACAAATATCTTGGAGATAGCTCGAATAACTAATTCGGGAGTTGTCGAAAAGTTGGGCCTTCGTTGATTTGCATTTTGTACCTTGACCCTTATAAGTTTACACCTTTTAGAATAAAAGGAAAGTACATCCCACCAGATTTTGAGTCTTACCTGTCCTGACATAAGAGCGAAAACCAATGATTTTTTTAAACCGTGCCCACTCAAGGGTTACTCCCCCGTTGAATAGGCAGTTCGCATCAATAGAACGACGAATATAAAAAGCTAAATCAACAAATCATAAAGAGCATCAAACAAGACAAAAGTCAAACATAGTCTACAAATAATGCGAGCTCAAAGATGCCTTAAATCTCGGCAGACAGGTGAATCGAATCCACTACGATCGTAGGAGTGAGTTCATAGCTGGCGGGTGGCCAACGGTCAGAGAGTAGCAGATAAGACGGCTGGTTTACAAGGCGTAATTTAGAGAGGAAGTCTACCGCTTCTTCACTTCAGAACAGCACATGAACATGCTGCTTAAATCTATGTAGAATGACCGGTTTGATACAACGGCCTCACAAAAACGGCGTAAAGCAGCGACATCGCTGCCCTTCGCCGAGTTAGTGAGGGTAGAGGCCCAACTCAGGGGAAGAGGAAACATTGTGACTCCACTGGTGTTGCGAGTGTCTATGTTTGGTGGCAAGCTCTGAACATTAAATAGTCCATCTGCTCTTCTGCCATACCACCTATCAATCACATCCATCTAACACAAAGTAAAATAGAGTCGGCGCCATGAAAGAAATATCCCGTTCATCTTAAACTGGAAATATCATTGATTTACCTGTACATAAGTTTAAGTTGCATGTAAAAAACTGCCTAATGCAGAAAGGCTACTATAAAGTAGATGATTATTTGAATGATAAGGATTCTTGGACATGTTGATCTCTTCGCCTGGCCTCTAATGTATAATTCATTTCATAATTTTTCTTTGATAATTTATCTAAACGATATTGATTAAAAGCATTGTATATCATACTGTCACTGTAATCATAATTTGTATAAGAATGAATATTGTAATTACCATATTATTTGAAAAGAGTAACTACTGAGTTTCTTGCTGATTCTTCTCGGTAGAAATTGACATTCCGAATCAGCGGTAGATTACGTAATATTTGACATTCATAAATGTTCTGTATGGACTTAAATTGAATAAAGACATTTTTGATTTTGATTTTGACTAAAATTTTAGATTCCTCAAATTTGAATGTTCACGGCGACTGAAACGCGCGTTCACGGGACTCGTTTGGTGTCGCGGACACTATGTTGTAAGTTGACGTAGTAGAAAGAGATAGGATGATTAACTAAGGAGTTCTGAAAGTTCAAAAGCTGTTGGGTATACATACCTATTTCCATCGTGCTTTTTTAAAGCATCAGGCAATCTGTGTTGTTTAGATTGCCGCCGCAGGTCTTTGCCCCAGAGACCATGGCCTATCTCCTGATATGCCATCTGTGCCATAGCTGTTCGTATGAAGACTTAGTTCGAGTGACGGAGTAAGGTGCTTGGAAAATAGATTTGATTCCGACAATAAGAAGCAGCAATGCTTAAATAAACTGAACGGGGGACAGTAAATTCAAAATTAGCCTACTGGAAGACTGAAACTGTTTATTTACTGACCAATCGTTGGGAGAGTTTGGCCTTTGAATTAGTACTAATTAACGACAAGAGGAATGCTGAGCCAACGTTTGGCAAACATTACGTGTGTGTTCGTTTCTGTAGACAATGATCTATTCAACTACCAAAATGCATCTTAGAGTTCTTAACGACTTAGGAAAACAAAAATGGACAGTTTACATAAGCTCCAACTTCATCAACTACCAGGAGCCCAATTCTCGTGCTCGTGATATTTTGAAAACATGGCGGATATCACCCAAAAGCCATACAAAAAAACTATGTTTTAGTGATATATGTCGTATGAAAATAAATGTCACGAGCACGAGAATTGGGCTCCAGGTCATCTTAAGTTACTAATTTATAATTTAGTAACTTAAGACTGTTTAGTTGCATATCCAACCGAATCAGGCATCAGTTAATTCGTAAGGTGTAACATTTTATTTAATTAGTGTATTTTCGAATTGCACCTTCGACCTTTGGAGCATGAGGTAGGGACATCAAATGCGCTATCTGGTCAATCAGGATGTTAGGCTTTTTAACCCACATGTCCGGCTTAATTGCTAAGTCCGTCCGGCTTTTCGGTTTTAACACCGCAGCATTTTCTATTATTATTCTGTGGAATTGGGTCATTTTATGTCCTATCAATAGAGGTAACAAAGCTAGTTTTTTAATTGAGGATTACATCTGTGGCCTTCTCACTATCATCTGAGCGTTTTGTCTCGGTTGCGTCACAAGATGTTTTGGATTCCGGGGTCCGCACTTCGCACGGTCTTGTGCATCCCTAGTGGTCATTAGCACGCATGTCATCCTTTACAGTGTCAAGCCACATCTTTTTAGGTCTACCTCTTCTGCTGGGACATGGTGGTGTTGATATGGCCAGACTGTTTCCCACGAAGCTGTCCGGTTTTCGCATTTTTCGTGGCAGGAAGTCCCTTCCCCTAACATTTATAAAAGTAAAGTATCAGCCTATAAACTGTCCCACTGCAGGGCAAAGGCCTCCATCATAGAAATCAAGTTATCGCTACTATGATGGGATTAGGCCTAATTACCACGCTTGCCAAATGCGGATTGGTGAAAACCCGAGCTATGTTCGAAAAATTCGAAACATACTTTTCGCACGACCCGGGAATCGAACCCAGGACCCTGAGATCACGGCCCAGTACTTAACCCACTAGACCATCAGGGCGTACCCACCTACATAATAGTGTTACAAGAATTATGAGGCAACGAGAGAAACTTTAAAATTAGCCATTCTTTAAACAGATGATTCACTTTGTTTTGGTCAGGCACCCAGCCTTGACATAATAAGTTTAAATTTAAAGAATTCGATGACTGCACAGCTGGTAAGGAAAATTGTGCTAAAATAAAGTTACTCAATCGAAAACATGTGTGCTATTATTCTTTTCAATGACTCAATTGAGTTGAAAGGTTCTTGATCGCACGATGTCGTCATATTTAGTTCAAATTACTATGGATAATTATTTAATGAGGTCAATAATGGGAGTTTCTTTGCTAAAGATGGTCCTTCGCATGAGCTCGACGATGAGGGAAAACAGCGATGGTACATACCTCAGTGAACAAACGCACCTTTCATTCGGGGGGTCGTGGTTCGAATCAGAACATGCACCTCTGGATATTTTAAATCTATTTGCGTATTTATACCATTAGTTCAGCGTTGAGGGAGTGAGAGAAAGCTGCACGTTTTTTTTTTAAATAAATAAATTTTTCACAACATCACATACATTGATCTGACTCCGAGATAGGTAGCTCAAGCACCTGTGTTAAGGATATCAGAATCAACAGCGGAATTATAAATGTATACATATAATACTTTTCTTTTGTAAATACATACTTATAATATATACAAACATCCAGACCAATACAAACTGACATGTTCATACACACAAATGTTTGTACTTGGACCAAAGGCAGCGTTCACTACCACTGTTCCAAACGGGTCGTCAATGGCTTCGGATAGTTTCTGAAACGTGCCACCATGATTCAGTTGGTCTGGTTGCCCTGTTAAAGGGTTGCGAAGATCAGACGGCAGTCACTTCATTGTAATTACCAGACTCCTCGAATCCTGGATCATGGTCTAAGCGTACCCCGGGCTCCAAATCGACAGCTTTCTACGCAACCGGGAACTATACGCTAAGATGAAGAGAGGTGAGGGACCAGCGTGATTAAACTTGCACATTTCGGATTAGTTTCTTCAAATAAGCGACTACTTACTATATACGGGTTACTCTTAGATATAAGTGCCCGTAGTCTTCTGGTTTAGGGTAAGCGTTACCTAGAAGGTTCATCCTGTCCAAAGCATATTTTTAACCGTAGGAGAGCATCACATCGGCATGATCGGAGTGACATCACGGCATGAAGCAAGCTCTTGGTGGCTGTGTTTCGCCGAGTGATAGCACCGGGGACCAGTTTATAGTTTCGCAACCCACTTGTAATTTTATTCCACTGGTGTTGCGTGTGTCAGGGATCTGTCTTCTTGTCCTATTATTATTTTACCTATCAAGTAAAATAAAAAAAAAACCCCTGGAGACCTATTTTTGATTTACTCGTATGACTTAGCATCGTGATGAGCGCACGATTTCTACTGATTTTCCTTCGACATATGAAATTCCACATTTTTTAATCATCCGTCTGCAACGAGTGACCCCACCCACTCGTTGGTCGAGCGACTTAAAGCGAGCGGTAGAAGCAACGTCAAAATAGTTGTCAATAGCAACAAGCATACACAAAATATTATAAATTTCAAAACTTTGATTTGACTGATTTTGACAGGTGACATTCATAGTTTTTTGTGACAAAAAAGCAAAGATTTTCATATTCAACCAATAATCTATGGTTTTTGCGTTCCGTTTGCAATGCGAAAGTTACCGGTTTTTATAAAATTCTGCATGGAAGGGTTAGAATGTCAATTTACCGTATTATATTGGCAACATCGAAATCGAATGATTCAAAAATAAGAGAAATCGGCTTCATGCGACTTAGAAGGCGAATGTGACTTACGTCGCATGCGACGACGCTAAGTCATTACGAGTGAATCAAAAATAGAGCTCCAGGCCACTTTCACGTAAAAGGTGTTTTTTGGTTTCGGTCTCCTCCTTGCATGATCTACAGCCGCTGTTCGATGTTAAGTAGGTCTATAATTTTAGGGAGAGTCCTATGACATAGTATGTTGCCAGCACTCGTTATATGAGATCGCGTGAACTGATGACAGTACACAATTATGTCATTGCGCGGCCTTGCTCCACGAGTATGTATGGCCTTATGAGATGGCATGCTTGTGGCTATTCAAACATAACTACATTCATATTTACAAGGAAAAGGTGTCTTTAAGTTTTATCAAATTATACATATGTATTTTTATTTACCTTTTTGACCTTTTGAGTTTATTTTAATAAAATTCGAACTCCTTGAGCATTCTACATTGAAGTCGAGGGTTCGAGGCGCCCAGGGTGCCTACTCTCGTGCGATTGACATTGATCTAGAAATCGAAATTTATATGGACGAATGTATTTAATTAAGGTGACGGGTAGGGCACACTAGCGACGCCAATCGGTTTTAATTGTAGTTACTAAACCGGATCTATTTCAAGCAACTTCGGGGTTACAACCTCTCGGAAACACTTATACTATTTATTTAGTAACCATGCAAAAATGTTGGGTCCAACGCGTATGCGAAAAATTGATTCACGCCAAAAGCGGCCACATTTGGCGGTAATCAATTTTTCGCGTACAAAAACGGACCCAACATTTGTGCATGGTTATTTATAAATAGTATAAGTGTTTGCCGAGAGGTTGTAACCTCGAAATTATTTTAAAATAGATCAATATTAAACAGGGATTAGGCGCTGACTTCGGTAAAACTCAATAGTGAGGTGCGCAATATTGATTCAAAATAAATACTTTGCGCGTAGAGATTAAAATAACTTGGTAGAATTGTACAACCCTATCTTAATATAGTAAGCCTATTATAGGGTGTTCCGTGATGATAGCGCTTACCGTAATGAATGGGTAAGCATATTGATGAGGTAAGCCTATGATAAACCAACCTCATTGATAGGGTGTAAGTCTATCAAAAACCCTAATAAGGGTAACCGGTTCCGGTCCCTGCCAGAAAGCACGCTTACCAAAAATTAATTGATTTTTATTTCATTCATTTCACCATTATTCTAGCTAGCTTTAATTTAAGTCTCATTGTTTCCAAGAACATGAATCTTATTCTATTTAAAACGCACATACAAATAATTCACCGACCCAATTTAGTATCGGCTGGTCAGCCCGTCTTTTGGCCCGTGAGTCACGCCTATAGCGGCCCATTGATGCTGTTCCGTGAAACGACCAAATCCTAGTGATGTACAAGGTTCAAGGCGTCGAGTCCTATTTTAGAAGCCTACAGGCGGAATGGCAAGACTCGGTGAGCTCGTTAGGCTCCCGAGTCCTGAGATGAGGCTCTCTGATTCATACCTCGAGTCTTTAAAAAAGCTGGAGCGGTAAAATAAATACATTCCCTCAATAAAGGCTCAAGTTTATGTTTAAGAATCAAACGCATAAATTTATATCGTGTATTCATAACGTGCTATTTTGCTCTACATATACTTTTTTTTTTTATTATGACAGGTTGCAGACGATCAGACGGATCACCTGATGGTAAGCGATTTCCGCCGCCCATGGACACCCGCAAACCAGTGGAGTCACAAGTGCGCTGCCACCCTTCAAACTCCCCTTTTCATCTTATTTCTATTCATCAACCTTTTTAAAACAAAAGTACAAGGAAAAGTTACATTAAAACAAGAGCACAGAAAAAGTCAAGTTTGTTAAAAAAATCTGTGAAAAAAATAGCCTTCCAAAAATCACGAACTAAAAAGTATAAAATAATATTTTTAACACTTTATACACTTCAAATAACATTTTATAACAGTACACCTCGAGAAAAGGTGTTACCGAAGTCAGCGGAATACTATCTTGTAATTAAATGCAACATTCAATAATTCCTGAACAGGGATTAGGCGCCGACTTCGGTAAAACCTTTTCTCGAGTGTACTGTTATAAAATGTTATTTGAAGTGTATAAAGTGTTAAAAATATTATTTTACACATTTTAGTTAGTTTAGTTTAGTTCGTTTTTTTCGTAGAAATTTTTTTTTCATGCTTCTTATTTATTACTATGCCAACAAATGTGACATTGTTGGCATCACTACGGAAAGGTCTTGAATGGAGAGGTTTTGTGCATTCTTATCATCATTGTAGTATTTATATCAGTGTACATTATCTCATAGTGACTGCTTTATCTGGCTAATCTTGTTGCAACTATTGCAGTTGACGATAAGGTTATCTTGATTAGTTGATGAGGCGTCTTAAAGAATAAGTTATTCAATCTTTTCTTTAGGCTGTAATAATGAGTCAACTAGGTGAGCGAACTTAGGGTCTGTCCATTAAGGCGACACTAGCGACGCAAATCGATTTTAATTTTTAGGTACTAAACCGGATCTATTTTAAACAATTTCGGGGTTGACAACAAACCTGCCAAAAAATGAGATACTAAAAAGCTTGAAAAAAAAATTACTCCGTTTCTTGAGTGTACTGTTGTAAAATTTTATTTGAAGTGTGTAAAGGATTAACAAGACAAAATTAAAAATTTAAAAAACCCCCGACACAACTAAAGCTCTTTCATTTGATACCTATATTGAGGCAGTTGGAACAACAAATAGGTTATTCGTCATTTTCGAACGGCGGCCATCTTGGATTTGAAATTTTTCATAATTAATATATTCTGCTACTCAAGCCCTTTTATATGATACCCATTTTGTGGGAGTTGTGTTAAAACAGAATATCCAAATCTTTGTGACGGCGGCCATCTTGGATCGATTTTTATCCTACATAGCTAAGAACACTCCCTCCTTATTCATCTTTCAAACAAAAAAAACAAAATCAAAATCGGTTCATTTGTTCGGGAACTACGATGCCATAGACAGACACACACACACACACAGACACGTCAAACTTATAAATCACAAAGCATATGCATCGATACAATAGAACTATACTATATATCATTAACTTCTCCTAGTGTATAAACTTTTTGTGCAATAAAGTTGTGAATAAATAATACTATTTAAAAGAGATCAATCAAACAGACAGCGGCAACGCTAATAGGTAATCCGAAAACACGAAACGCTTGCGCGATGTAATCGACACCTAGCGCCATCTATTGGTATAAAATGGAACATAAGTCCCAAAACGAAGTGAAGGCGAGCTACTAGTCAGGAATATTTATGCTGACATCATTGCGATGTAGTTCTATTTGTAGGCGCTTATTATAGTTATTTGAATTTGTACTGATTGCTCGGATGTGAATGAAAAACCTACGCAGGAAAAATAATATAATTCTGCTATACCAAACTATGAGTCAACTAAAAACTGATGATAACCATGACTCATACGATGAAACTATTGCAATGGATTAAATTGCTATAGAATAATAATAATAAATAAATAAATATTTCACAACATCACATACATTGATCTGACTCCGAGATAGGTAGCTCAAGCACCTGTTTTACGGATATCAGAATCAACAGTGGGATTACAAATATATACATATAATACTTTTCTTTTGTAAATACATACTTATAATACCAAAGTTATCGACATTGCTCACCAGATTAGCAAGCTTAAGTGGCAGTGGGCTGGCCATATTAGCCGCAGAACCGACAACCGATGGGGTAAACGGGTTCTGGAGTGGAGACCGCGTCTTGGAAAACGTAATGTAGGGCGCCCTCTGGCTAGGTGGGGGGACGATCTGCGCAGGATGGCTGGCAAGAGCTGGATGCTAGAAGCCATGGATAGATCACAGTGGCAAACAATTGGAGAGGCCTACGTCCAGCAGTGGCCTGCGATAGGCTGATGATGATGATGATGATGATGATGATACTTATAATACATAGATAACACCCAGACCAATACAAATAGACATGTTCATGCACACAAATGTTTGTACTGTGCGGGGATCGAACCCGCAACCCTTGGACCAAAGGCAGCGTTCACTACCACTGTTCCAAACGGTTCGTCAAATAATAGAATTGAAGTCGAGTTAGTACTTATTTATGTATTAATAATATCCTCCAACCGATTACGGCTACGGTGGCAGGGACCGGTTAACCCATTTTCAGATTTAAGCCTATAGATAGGGTAACCCTAATGTTAGCTATCCAAATCAATAGGGTGACCCTATTAATTGTATAACCTGATTGTTTTGGTAACTCTATTGATAGGGTTACAACCGCTAACCAAGGGTTACCCTATTGATTGTCAATCTATTTTCCACGACGAACGAACTCAATTCGACCAATCGGCTGCTGCCGTTAGCGAGGTGCACAATATGTATAAAATTCTTTGTGGGTAGAGATTAAAATAGCTTGGTCAATTTCTAAAACCCTATCTTAATAAGGTAATCCAATTATAGGGTTTTCCGCGATGATAGCGCTTACCGTAAGGAATGGTTAAGCATATTGATGACGTAAGCCAATGACAGGCCTACCTTATTGATAGGGCCCAACAAAAAACTCTATCGAAAACCCTAATAAGGGTAACCGATTCCGGTCCCTGTACGGTGGACAATCTCAGCGATCAGCCACGTACCAAGTGTGTGCGTATGTGTCCAATCACATTCCGATGGGATACCAGTGTGACACGTCCGGAGAGGAATCGGCCGCAGGACCTACGGCTTAATGTGCTTTTGAGGCACGGGGGTACAAGACCGCCAACTTCCAGACTCTGTGGGCTAACATCAAGAATTTCTTTATCGAAAACTTAGATCGAATTTTGGGACCTCTTGCGCAGCAGTCGCTTTCAAGTGCCACCCCCTAACCACTGCGCCACCGAGGCGGTCATTATTATTATGATTTAGTTATTGCCATTATCCAAAGTAAACTATCGATACATCGACATCACTACCGTGAATCCCGCGCACCCGTTATCCCGCATCACACGAGATTGTAAAATGACCTTTAATACCGCGATCTCAGTATTCTGGGATTGGGAACCCTATTATCAATGTCAGCTAAAGTGGATCTCGTACCGTGGGAGAGTCACGCTTCGCCATGAATGATGCCACGGCCTCACACAAAACTGGCGTGAAGCAGCACTGTGCTGTGTTTCGCTGCGTGAGTAAGGGTACCGGAGGCCTAATCCGGGGGAAAGGGGGTTTAGAGGTTGGGAGCGCACCATGTGACTCCACTGATGTAGCGGGTGTCCATAGGCGACGGCATTCGCTTACCATCAGGTGATTCGTCTGCCAACTTATTAACCAACTTCTAAAAAGAGATGTGGTTCTCAATGTGTCCGAATCTTATGTTTTGTGCATAAGTTTCATAATGGACAATGTTTAGCTAATCTATTGTACTACTACCTACGGAATTACGAACTGACCATAAGGTCTGAGGTCCGAGCAGTGATTTGAATTCAAAATACAAAATATCAATTGCTAATTCAAGTTTTCTCAGTTGGAACAAGTGGACGGCCATGACCTACTAGCCGGTCCGATTCAAGCAAAGAATGGAAATTAACAATAATCAGGTTCTTAATCTTATCTTACCTTAAAGTGTTTTAAACTTTCATGGTAACTAACATTAAGATAGTTATTTACGAAAACTCAAAATTAACAATGATCAGGTTCTTAATCTTATCTTACCTTAAAGTCTTTTAAACTTTCATGGTCACTAACATTAGAATAGTTATTTACGAAAACTCAAAATGATGGTACATGGTAGAAATCCCGTAAATAATTACCTATTCTCTTACCTTGTCGAGAAGTGGCGAATTTGCCGCGAATTTAGTCACATTTTAGTAACACTGCCGTAAATGTTGCAAGGTGTGTTACTTACAGATGTAAGCTCCTTCTGCCGCCATTCATAGACATCAGGAACACTAATGGAGTCAATGAAATGAGCTGCTAATCTTTAAATTCCCATTTCTTTGGAATTGGGCTTCCGTTACTCTCAAATACTCGATGAAATACAGCGCAAGCGCTGCTTCACGGTTTTCTGTGAGGTCTTAGTATCATTTCGGTCGATTCTGCCCATTTTTAGCGAGGCGTGACTCTCCCACGCCATCATCGCTGAAGCTAGAACAATTCTGCAAAAGCTTTAAATTTCATTTACGACGTCACCTCAAACCTCAAATGGTGGATGACGTCACTGGCCTCTGCAAGGTAATCACCTATGTTTGGACAGTTTCAACCTCACACTTTATTTTTAAAGGAAACGAGCGCTGTATAATCTCATCGTGACATAATGCTCGTGTGGGTGGCTTGATTCAACAGTTAGCAGTTAAGACTCAATTAGTCAATCTAACTCGTGAGTGTACTGTTTGTACTTACATACCCCGATGGCTCAGCGACCCAAAACGTGTTTTAGCCTCCAATATAAGGCTCCTCCTCTGGTCACAATCGTGGTTTCTTTCTACTTTGATTGCTACCATTTGATGATTGAACTCGTGGGCTTCCAAAGCTGCATTTATCAGCATTTTAGTCCTAGGACCATTCCTTTTGCAACAAAAAATATATTTATTTACTCTCTAAATGATATGTATACTTGTAAAGTGAGTAAGGGTACCGGAGGCCCAATCGGGGGAAATAAAAAGGAGTTGAAATGTTGCCAGTGCACATGTGACTCCATTAGTGTTTGGTTGGGTGACTAGGGGTGGAAGCATACGCTTACCAATAATTGATCCGTCTGCTCCTGTGCCACCAATCGCATAAAATAAGTAGCTTAATTTACATCCGTGCTTTGAGCGTCTATACATATCTTAAATCTATAGCCATAAAAACAACATAAGCAAGCCATTATGTTCCGACTTCCGACATTCTAGGAATGAGATAATCAGTTAATAAGGATTCTAAGGACGTTTCCACGTCTTCGCTTATCTTATCAATACTTACTGCAGCTGATATTAAGATCTATTATTGATTGAAAGATATAAACATCTTTAGAAAGCCTTAAAGCATATCTTTACTGAACGTTTCTATAATGTTTTGGATCTGAGTATTCTGGAATACGTCGCCGGCTATCGTCAACTCATTGTGCAGGGAATTAAAGTTTAAAAACAGTAATCGATGTGAATTTTCTGGCGCATTATTTCTTTTAGACGAAATTCCGAATCCATAGATCCCACTTGACATCAAAGAAATAGATTTATAAGTACATAGTGGATTTTTCCCAATCTCTATAATGGTGTTATGATTTTCTCTACGTCGATGATTCACGAACATTTTGAACTCGCGAATGGTGTTACGAGTTACGCAATGTTGTATTTCTGGGGTCGTTAGCGAGTACGGGAACTACGAGTGAACGGCGGCTTGGACACGGCCGGGAATATGATGGATTAGTATGAGACTCATGGTGTTATGTGCGGCATTCCCGGTCGCGACAGGCTCTGTCGCTATGGAGGCCGGGGTACGTTTAGATCATGATCCAAAAGGCCTTTAATGAAACGCTCTTGCAATGAACCGGGATATACAAACTTTGTTTTGTTTTCATATAAAAATGATGAATGAATAATTTGATTTTTTTTGTGAACGTGCACCTTCCATTCATACGGGAGGTTGTTGGTTCAAATCAGAACATGCCCCTCTGGATTTTTCAAATCTATGTGTATATTTGCTACGCTCGTTTCTGAAACGTTTACCATGATTCAGTCTGTCTGGTTCTCCTATTAAGGATCGCCAGTGTGACACCACCGTCAGGTAGCGTCTCGGCTCTGAAACGTCAGCTTTGAACGTAACTGGAAATGACACGCTTAGATGGGGATGTGTGAGGAAAATATAAAAAAATCTGTCGGTTGCGTGCATAGCCGTTGCTTCGAAACTTCGCCAATCCATACTCCACGACGTGAAGTTCGTACAGTCCCGCCAAGCGATCTGCGACAATTACGAGCCACGAGCGGATATCGTTGCGACACCGCCGTGGGTGTACGCCTACGGAGGGCCAGGCCCTCTGGAGAAAGTCGATGCTGTATAAGCGGTTTAAATCGCAATGATACGTGGGATTTGCCCTTTAAATTTAAATACTTTAACTTTCGATCTTCAATCAAGATTGCAAAATTAAGGTCGAATATTTCGAGTATCATGTACAGAATCAGATTTTTTTTTCAAATCTTAATGCGTATTCCAAACGAAGCGTGAAGAAACATCTCGCGGGCCAGTATGGCAGTGTCAACTAAAGTGATGCCTTGACATCGCGTCCGTTGTAATTGCAAAGTGGGCTCTCCTTTTGTTTAACATCAGGCTGAGGCGAACCAATATACTGTGTGTGCACTATAAAAAAATTGCTTAGGGAAGACATCGCGAGGATGAAAACGATTCTGAGCGTGAAAATATGATTTAGTTGGCCTGGTTTCCATGTATTAGCCTTATGCCACCTTATTATAAATCGTGATCTAAAGTTATTACCGTACTAAAGTTCATATCATCCCGTTCCAACATTGTTAAAAGGGGCTGGCGCGAATATTGTTCCTTGATTTGTAATAAGGTGGGTAATGTTCAGGCTGTCGCTTCATTGTAATTACCAGACTAAGAAGCAAAGTCATGCATGGTCCAAGCGTATTCATGGTTCCGAAACGACAGCTTTTGAATGCAACTGGGAATCACACGTTAAGATTATGAATGTAATGGTTTTCAAATATCTTTTAGTTCCGTTTGTATTTATCTATAATTATTTAAGACAGAGATTAACGCGACGTTTGTTATTTAGTATAATATTTTGACCTAACATATTTTGTTTGGCTTTTCGGCTACGTTTTGCGTAGCCACATACGGCACACTATTCATATTTAATTAATAGTTATAATGCAGCGCCAAAATCTCAAAAACTAAGATGAATGTGATCCTAAAGACCTTGCATGGATGAACTTTAGCTAAGTCTGCCATAACAGTAGTAAACATTGTATTGTTATAATGATAGAGAGAGATAAGATAACCATTTCCATGGTTGAGATCTTCACGTTTATTGGTGCAAATCTGACGAAGGTCAAAAGCGTGCCAGTGGCGGCATAACTTACTATGTTTAAATATTTTTGGTTCTTCGAACCGCATGCGCTACGTAGATTTATTAAGGCTACCAAAACTGTAATCCATTTTGTCTTACCATCAGGCGAGCTGCACGCTTGTTTGCCACCGACGCAGTAAAATACGACCGATCTATCAGGAAATAGGTCCGTTTTCAGTTGCCTAATTGAAGGGACGTGCCGTATCTTCCGCTATTTTGATTAAATCTAAGGTATCTTTCTAAAAGACTGGCAACTCATCAGAATATCGATATGACTTGCTAGTTTGTTTATCTCCCTTTCGCATTAAAAAGGCGTCATAAAACTTATATTATCCTGGTCGAGCGAGAGCACCCGATCTCGCGCTTTCCTCATCAACAAGACATAACATAGGTACTTTTAAAATTCAGGTTCCCCCACAATATCCCATTAATTTAGTCCCATTGGGTTAGTCTATGCAGATTGCCGGACGCAGTTACTAAGAAATACAAAGTCCATTCTCAGAGCATGGTAATATATGCGAGTGTTGTACGGCTCCTAATATGGATCCATTGACTGCTCATTAAAATACTTGTGACGTACAACATGCGTACTAATACAGTGTAGACTGTGGACAGAGGTGGAATTTTTGATATGGAACCTTCAGAGATCTACATTGAGTGGATTAGAATATAGGAAAGTGAAACGAAAGATCTATTAAGAATGCGTATCTTTCAAATGAACCGTGAAGAAATATTACGGGGGCCAGTATCATTTATGACCATCGCTTTTAAAGTCAACTTTATGACAGAGACAACAAGATGCTTGAATAAGTCTCGAAGTTAAAACGCGTTTATTTAAACCCAAGTTTTTTCGCGAGCTTGGAAATATGGCGTAACTTATTGGCCAACTGAATGTCAAAAGTAATGTAATACAAGCATTGTATCAGAGCGGGAATGCTCCTGTGCGTACGCGGCGGTCGCAGATACGGCGCGTGCGCAGATAATGAGGACGCCATGTTGCCGCTAGGGCTGCCGGCTGCGTGCTCTGATTTTTAGTAAATCAAAAGTTACTCTTAAATTAACATATTTTTTAAGTCCTTATAATGTGGGTTGTTTCGTTCTAGTGTCAAAAATTTCAACTATCACTTACGCCTCTAATGTGGATTTTTAAATCAATAACATGAAACAACCATAGATTAAGGTAATATAATAGTCCGGGATAGACAACCAAGGACATCGTCCTTCGATACTACTATCAAAATGACGGGACGACCATTTAGTGTAATAATACCATGAGAGAGCCACGCTTCGGTATGAATAAGGGCGGCTCTATCGGAGTGATACTACATACGACGGTCGACAGAAAACTGATATAAATTGCGTGGTAAAAGGAAAGGTTAGCAACGCATTTGTGATTCCACCAGTGGTGCAGGTCTATTGGCGCCGGCAATCCCTTACTATCAAGTAATCAAGCTGTTCGTCACATAAAAAATTACGTGAATAAGTGTCTACCCAACATAGTAGTGTCGACTCCTTAACTGAACACTAGGACATCTGAACCTTCCTTCAGAGTTCCAGCAAGTGAAGTTAAGCCACAAAGCTGCCCTCAAAAAATGTAAATCTAGTTAGTTCTTGTTAAGCTATTTACAAGTGAATTATATCGTCATAATATGCACCCCTACAGGCCGTCAGCCGCTATCGTTGTTTTATTTATAAACGACGATACATATTCATTTCGTCCGAGGAAGGCGTTAACGTGCGCACCGACTTCTAGGGAAACGCGGATTAAGGATACTACGTTGAAGGCTTAGACAGAAATAAATAGTTGGAAACGTCGGAGGAATTCAGATTGAGATGCAACGCTCGCAACGATTTGCTCATCATCTAGATGCATGGTGGTTCTACGTTTCTCTCGGATGTTTTCACCGTGATCGTGTACCTTAGTTGTGTGGAACAGTTTGGCTGCAGTTTAAGGCGAAACTGCGACGATACCAACGCCACCTATTGATTTATATTGATTGTGGCGAATAGGAAAAAGTGAGGAACAAATATTTAAAAATATATTTTTTGCATAATTTAAAAGTGACTACTTTTAGCAATTATCAAGATTAATCTTACTTACAGGAAGAAATTATTACATAAATTTGTATTAAAAAAAATATAAATCTTCTTTTTACACACTTTTTAAAAAATGTCTCCTACACACAATATCTAATAAATATAAATCCACAATATCAATATATAATAAATATAAATCACTTGGCGGCACTAGTATCGTCGCAGTATCACTTTAAGGCGGCGATGCCAATTGATTTTAATTTTTAGCTACTATTTAAAACGATTCACGTCTAAAGTAGTCGCTTTTAGTTGTAATCCAAAATTCGAGTGCAGACTACTGACTGGAGCCCAAGTTGTTTAAAATAGATCTGGCTTAGTAGCTAACAATTAAAATCTATTCCCTACCTTAAGGGCCTTCAACAGACGAGCATAAGGACCTCTTAAGGACGGCAAACCGTCAGTCAGCAACTCATCAGATGGGCGGTGGATCACATACCATCAATTGACTGGCTGGTTTCTCGCAGCGTAATTTCCCCTGTTGAATTTTAAAATCCAAATCTGCAGACTTCTAGCTATTTATGTTAACTTTTAACTCCAATGGTGTTGTCAAATCTACTAATAATAGCATTCAACAGTTTCCAATAGATTTTGCTTCAATATGACAGTAAACCTTAATTGTGGAAATTGTACATTTTAATTCGGACTGGTTCACAATAGAAACACGTTTCGTTACGAAGAAATCATATATTATGGAAAAAACACGCGAAATAAAGTTGCCGCGAAAAGAAAATTTGAATTTTTTTTTTCACAATGACAGATTGGAATGACAAGTTCTTTTTTCTTTCTTTTTTTTAAATTTAAAAATAATCACATGAGCCGTCGCTAACAATCCCCACCCCACGTCGGTCCACCTTGTGGGGGGCCTGCCACGGCTGCGACTTCCTGTGCGTGGCCTCCACTCCAGGACCTTCTGCCCCAACGCCCGTCTGTTCTCCTCGCTATGTGCCCTGCCCATTGCCACTTGAGGCATGCAATCCTTTGGGCTATGTCTGTAACCTTAGTTCTCCTGCGGATCTCATCATTTCTGATACGATCACGCAGGGAGACTCCGAGCATAGCTCTCTCCATTCATTGCTCTCTGGGTGACTTTGAGCCTCCTTAATCGGCACAATGTAAGCGGCCACGTTTCGGTTCCGTATGTCATCACTGGCAACACATACGCATTGAAGACTTTCGTCTTGAGACACTGCGGTAGGCCCACCCCAGTGCTGATCCTTATTTATTGGCTTATGATGTCAATGATATGTCACATTTGTTCCTTTCCGGGACATCCGTACAAAACCACTTCGCATTTACGTATTTATTTGTTTGTTTAGTTCGCAAACAGTTGTTGATATAGTGATAGCAACCCTATGTCGATGTGTGCGCTAGTTGTTAGCGCGGAAGAGAATGCGGCGCGTGTTAGTTAGCTTTGTACACAGATTGTAAATATGTTTCGCAAAGTGCAATGATTTATCTCGTTCGCTCCATACATGTGTGTATGAAATGTGTACTATTTACGCACAATGTTTGTTTATATAACCAAGGGCTCAAAATTTACAGCCAAGACACTCGTCAATATATATTAATGGGTCAAATTGCTTCAATCGCTTGTCATCTTAATGTCAACGTTTGGTTCCACATCAATTAAGGAGTTCGGACAGATTGTATTACCCGAATGTATGTCTGTACGAATATAATGTTACCGGAAAATAAAAAAGGAATCGTAAGTTGATCATACTTTTCTAGGTAGTTGTAGTAGAATCATTGTAACAATATTATTGTTTTAAGAGAACAACTCCTGAGTTTCTTGCTGGTGTCTTCTCAGTGGTGATCGACATTCCCCAACGATGGTAGATTAAAATTGTGTACCTATTTTGACATTCGTAAGTGTTCTGTATGAACTAAACTTTAATAAAGAAAAAAAAATTTTTCCGACTATATTTTCGACTTCAAAAAGGGAGGAGGTTCTATGTTCGACTGTATGTATGTTTTTGTGGATGGTCAACTCCTCAATGATTAGGAGTTAAAAGATGTCTCTTTCCATACTGTACTCCCAATTAGTTTGTTAGTTATTAGGCGGCTGCCGAAAAATGAGACACTAAAAACCATGAAAAAAAGATTTTTGCGAAAAAAAAAACCGCCTCCCAAAAACCAAGAACTAAAATGTGTAAAATAATATTTTCAACACTTCAGATAATATTTTATAACAGTACACTCGAGAAAAGATGTTTTTGAAGGCGGTATTTTTCGTTTTTTTTATTGTCTCTTATTGTACTGTAAGTATAGTAACCAAAGCTATCATACAGTACCAAAGAACTTCCAACCGTCTATGGAGACGACGAGATCATCATTAATATTAATTCTATTATAGAACAATGTCTAATTTGTTTAAACAGATTGCTACACTTATCTAAACATGGAACAGTGTTTCAATTGAATTATCATTTCAAGGTCTTAAATGAATTAACGTTAAATACGAGACGCAATAAACTCTGATTTTCAAGTGTTAGCTTTTACTATGACCTAAAATTGTAAGGGAAGACATGCGTGCTATTAAACTAAATGACCACTACGGACGCACAAGACCGCGCGAATTGGAGGAGTCGAAGTAGGAAAGCGGACCCCGGGCTCCGAAGCGACGCAACCGGGTCAAAACGCTAAGATGATAATGAGTGTCCTTTCTACTAACCCTAAGTTGCATGCCCGACATGGTCCGTAGCAACACTATTAACATAATTTTGACATCGTCCTGTACATCATGGTTTGTTCTAAGCTTCAGAATGAATGGGCTGGCTTGAATGGGCTCACTGGTCTGCTACCACGGCCTCACGGAAAACCGCCGTGAAGCAGTGTGAGTGAAGGTACCGAAAGCCGAATTGGGGAGGATATGAAAGGATGTCAGCGAATGTGACTCCACTGTTGTTGTGGGTGTACATGGGTGGAGGTAATAACTTACCATCATGTGGTATGTCTGCTAGTTTGCCCTGCCACCTATCACAATAAAAATAAAAAAAATTGAACAAAAGAAGACGAACTTAAGAAAATTAAGACAATAACTGATACGTAAAGCTAAGCCAAAATAAAGTAGGTCCCTGTGGCAGTGTCCCCAAAATGCTGGCAGCATTACCCCGCTGGATCGCGATTTGCTGGGCGAGTTAGCCTTTGGCTCTCCCGTGACTTCGACTAAACACTTAGCTAAGTCACGGAAGAAAGACAGAGCGTCGTAACCCCACGGGCCCAGTGTTTCATCACCGAAAGCTACAAAGTGGTACCGGATAGATGCCTATACGAAAAAATAGTTTTCCAATATGATCTAATAGATATCAAAATTGAAACGACTTCGACATCGCATAATCTCGCCAAACATCTCATACCATTTAATTTTATTACCGATGCACATCGTAAATCACCTCGATAACCGAGTTTAGAGACAAATGTAATGTCGTTTTTTTGTCAAACGATAAATTTAACCGAATCAGAAAGCAATAAATATGAAAAGCAACCCTCGGGAGTGTACGGAGGAACACCACGTTGGGCGCCAGAGATGAGAAATACAAAAGGAAATAACAAGTAATATGTATGACTGTTATTATAGATGTTAGGCGTGTCGCCCACACGACAGTCGCGGGCTGGAGTTTTCATATGATAGGTGGCAGACGAGCAGACAGAGCACCTGATGAGCGCCCATAGGCACCCGCGACACCAGTGGAGTCACAAGTGCGTTGCTTACCCTTAAACCCCCTTTCCCCCGGATTGGGCCTCCGGTACCCTAACTCACGCAGCGAAAGACAGCATGATGCTGCTTCACGCTGATTTTCTGTAAAGCCGTGGTATCATTCCGGTCGAGCCGGTCCGTTCATGCCGAAGCGTGGCTTTCCGTCGGTCAGGAATAGAAGCAGCGCGTTGTGTTTCTCATTAGTTTGGATGCCACAGAATGTATTCTACTTTCGCTGGTAATGGGATGTCTTCGCGCTAAGGCCCCTGAATATAAGCGGCGAATACCTAAGGTTTCTGCAAATATTTTATAAATAGCGTGCGCTCACATTCTGGAGTCGCGGCACAGGTGAGCTGGGTGGCGGCGGCTCGTAGTCGCGGCACAGGCGAGGCAGCTGCGTTCAAGTGTGCCCGCGCCACGACCCAACCGCCATTATGTCATTTCGTTTCGTGCGTATGAATGAATTAAAATGAGAAAGAAACATAGTCGCCCGCGCCTCGACTCCAAGACAACCCCGCCGCGACTATCGTGTGGGTGACGCGACGCGCTTTCTGAACATTCTTCCGCATCTCTGGATTTATCGTGCTTGGGTATTTTTACTAAATTACTAACTCGTTAACTCGGTGGTAAGGGACAAAGTGAGAAAACCTTAATATATATAGTTACTAGAAATTTGTATGATCTCATGTAGAGTCATGGTCTGCTTGATTTATATTAGCAAATGTTTTGGGTATAACCACTTCAAGTTAGCATAAAGTCTTAGTTTCCAAGGACTTTTTCGCTTTCTATGCATGGGGTGGTGGGTGGAGGTTTTTACTGCGTCACAAACAAAAAAGCTTCGAAGAGTTCAAGATTTGTCGTTCTACATTTGAATTCCAAAAGATCGTGATTCCAAAAGATACTGTGAGGATCGCAATGATTCTATTCAAAAACCGCGAGCCCTTAAAAATAATACATCGAAAACATGAGTCTGCCGATTATTTCACATTCTATCTAAAAAAAAAATCTCCCAGGATCGCAATGACCCGATTCTGAAAGCCCGGGCTCCGATCCGGGCTGAGCCAGGCGCCTCTTACATAACGCGGCGCCAGACGCCTAGCAGACGGCGCCCGCCGGCCCGGCGCCTCCCGAGACGCAGCCTCTCGCTCGCGCAGAATCTTGGCGCCCAACGTGGTGCATGGCCCTTCGTCCGCCAGATATGGATTGGCTTAAACTCGAAACACATGAATTAGATTCAATATAATGCACCTTTAAGGTAAACATTAATTCATAGGTTTAAAACATTACTTACTTCAAAAAATTAAAGAAGTTTGTAACTATTGAAACTCGATTAAAAAGAAATCTTGGCGCCCAACGTGGTGCATAGTCCTTTGTACGCCAGATATAGATCTTATACACGTGTTAGATTTTAGTTAAATTAACCTATACATTAATTGAATAATATTATACCGAGCGTTTAAGTTTTGTTTGTTGGGAATAAAAGAGTATCTTCTATTTAGCTTTAGGACAATAATTAATTGATGAGTTCAAAAGCTGCTACTTATTTAAAAAATAAAATGTAGGCTATGACTGTTATTATTTGATTAAGAAGTTTCGGTCTCGTTCGCACAGAACTTTGGCGCCCAACGTGGTGCATGGCTTGTTCTTTCTCCGGTTAAAATACTCAAAACTTTTTATTTACTTGAAGTTACTTAGATACTAACAAGATAAAACAGGCAGACTAAACTTATATGGGTATTAGAGGCACGTGTATTAGAGGGTCTAGAGTCTAGGCAAGTGGATTGGATTTAACATTCCGAACCAGCGGTAGATTATATGTGCATCTATTTTGACAGTCATTAGTGTTCTGTATGGACCTACATAAATTGAATAAAAGAATTATTATTCTTGTTTAATTGTCCTTTTACTAATGAATTATTTATTGTCTCCAGGTACAAAGACTGAGATGTGAAGGAGACAGACAAATCAAGATCGCCAAACGAGTGCCTTTTAGCAGCTAAACAAGTGCCTGAATAGATTTAGAACGAACGACTACGACAAACGAAACTTAGTTAATAATAGGTAAGTTTCTAAGTGCATATTCCTTTAGCTAATCATCAAAGTTACTACGTTTCATCATCAGACTGTCGAAGTCCCCTGCTGGATATTCTTCTTCTTCGGGTGCCTCTTCACTATTGATGGTTGGCTGCCAGTTTCTTAATACATACATAAATATAATAAAAATACAAAATAAATATGTCACAACATCACATACATTGATTTGACTCCGAGATAGGTAGCTCAAGCGCCTGTGTTACGGATGTCAGAATGAACAGGGATTACAAATATATAGTAATACTTTGGGACATGATTGGGTCAGCGGATACAACGGCTTTACAGAAGACCGGCATGGAGTGTTTCGCTTTGATCTATGTGGGCCATGTATGTTCGATTAAAGGTTGGCAACGCACTTGTGACTCCACTGGTTTTCCTGGTGTAAATGGGCAGCGACAATCGCATACCATCAGGTGGTCCGTCTGTTCGGCGGTCACCTATCAACGCCAATCTGACACTTCCCAAATCGAGACGCGTTCTCCACTCCAGACCTCATTAACCCCAACGGTTTGCTTATATCGTTTTGATTATATCGTTTTGATTCTCACCGCTATTTCTTTATTTTGTTTGCTACAAACAACCCTGCTTTCCGATCAAAACAAAACTTTTTAGAGTTGCAGTAATATTTTTTTATTCGCCAAATCGCCCTCGGAGCCCCCCGTTGAGAAGCACGTAAAATAAATTCGAGAAGGACCCCTTCTAATGGTGGGTGAATTTCCGAAACACATGAGTAACATTTCCATACGTAATAAGTGCAAGAAAACTAATAAAAATAGCGATGGTTGCTAAGATGGCAAAAGGAGTGAGTGAAGTTTGGTAAAAAAAATAAAAAATTTTTTTTTTCAGAGATTAGGCGCCGACTTCGGTAAAACCTTTTCTCGAGTGTACTGTTATAAAATGTTATTTGAAGTGTATAAAGTGATAAAAATATTATTTTACACTTTTTAGTTGGTGGTTTTTGAAGGCGGTTTTATTTCGCACAAAATGTTTTTTCAAGCTTTTTAGTGTCTCACTTTTTAGGAAAAAAATGACACTAAAAAGACTTTTTAAAATTTTAGGGTTATCATTCTTTTAGTAGTGAAGTCGGTTAAAAATATGAGCAAATGAGCCTCTTACCAAAATAATGTGATGACTTTCCTCAGTCAGGGGAACCAGACCGACAATATTTTGGTAACACATTCAATTGAAATCGTTGTCTTTTTTTTAATTTGATAGGTGACAGACGACCAGACGGATCACCTGATGGTAAGCGATTGCCGCCGCTCATGTACACCCGTGACACCAGTGGAGTCACAAGTGCGCTGCCAACCTTTATACCCCCTTCCCCTGGATTCAGCTTCCGGTAACTTCACTCACGCAGCGAAACACAGCACTGTTCTGCTTCACGCCGGTTTTCTGTGAGGCTGTGGTATCACTCCGATCGAGCCAGCCCATTCATGTCGAAGCGTGGCTCTCCCACGGTGTCTCAACTATTTTGGGTGGGTTTTGGGAAACTATCGGGTTTTCTTCGAGGATTAGGAGAAAATTAATTAGTGAGCGCTGGAATTCAAACACACTACTATTGTAATTCGGTAGTTTTAACTTCGATCGTATATTATATTAATGATTATTTAAGAAAACTTGTATCTAATCTTTCCTCTTAGCACAGCGAAGCAAGACTAGTTTAGGGCTCCGATATATGAGATTCCCTAGTTGATATTTTTATAGCAATCTGTTGCAATTTACGCTTAAGTAAATAACACACTTAAACATTTCATCTCGTGTTCAGGCGGGACCCAAACCCACACTTTTGTTCTACCAATTAGACCACTGAACGCGTTAATAAGCCGACGAAATTTGTCAGTGTTTGATTCGGCATGAGCTGTCGATAGTCTCATCAATATTGTAGGTATATTTACAATATCCAGTGGAAATATTATTACAAATATTTGACCACCGGTTAAGATGAGACTGCTAAATCAATAGTTGATATTTTTCAATTTATTCTTAAGTAAATAACACGTTTAAAAATTTCATCTGGTGTTCAGGCGAAGCGGGTGTCCCGCGACGAACACCAGAAGGGATTTTTAAGTGTGTTATTTACATATGAGATTCCCATTAGTATCCACTCCATTTTCCAACGCTAACGTGGACATCTACTGATGATTGTCCAGTGGGTGGGGTGGTGGGTTGTCAGAATATTACTCGGAGCCCCCTCGCTTCGGCATGAAAGTAACAAACTGACTGGACACTATAGAAGAAATGTCCGTAAAATGCTAGAAATCATAATATTAGCGTGTGATTCCCGGTTACCTTACCTCCAAAGCTGTCGCTTTGGAGCCCAAAGTTGGACCATGATTCAGGATTTGGGGCATCTGGTAAATACATATACCTACATCTGCCGTGTGACCTTCGTTACCCTTTAACAGGGGAACCAGACTTACTGGATCATGGTTACATGTTTCAGAAACTATTCGAAACGTGCAGGTTTCCTCACGATGTTTTCCCTCAACGCCGAGCTAATGGTAGAAATATGCACATAGATTTGAATAA
This sequence comes from Marasmia exigua, assembly GCA_019059595.1. NCBI lineage: Eukaryota > Metazoa > Arthropoda > Insecta > Lepidoptera > Crambidae > Marasmia > Marasmia exigua. The sequence goes on along the minus strand of CM032489.1, from coordinate 12,409,849 downwards.
TCCAGAGGTGCAATTAAATTCCTGTTAGTTATTTTGTCATAGAATAAATATATTGATTGCGTACTGCGTGATCGTATCAGAAATGATGAGATCCGCAGGAGAACTAAGGTCACAGACATAGCCCAAAGGATTGCATGCCTCAAGTGGCAATGGGCAGGGCACATAGCGAGGAGAACAGACGGCCGTTGGGGCGGAAAGGTCTTCGAGTGGAGGCCGCGTACAGGATGTCGCAGCCGTGGCAGGCCCCCCACAAGGTGGACCGACGATCTGGTGAAGTTCGCGGGAATCTATTAGATGCGGGCGGCACAGTACCGATCTGTGTGGAGATAATTGGGGGAGGCCTATGTCCAGCAGTGGACGTCTATTGGCTGAAATGATGATGATGAAGAAATATATATTGAGGATAATAGGAGACGCCGAACAGGTGCAGACGTGCACCTCTGCACTCACTTCTCTCGGCGACCGGTGCGGGGGCGTCAGCGTCGACATTACATAGGCCTTTTCTGCAGCCCAGTAAGGACGGTTCGGTGCTCCCGGCTGTCCCTATCACTCCCCCCATACCAACCGGGGGGAGTACTGTCGGGCCCGCGCTTTAGTCGATCCTCCGCCAGGGGAGGGACATTAAGGGAGACTTCTTAGTCAGATTCTCATGTCCCCTCCCCACTCTAGCGTAGAAGGTAGCACCTCCGGAGTTTTAGTCAGTAGACCCCCGCCGTCATACGGGGGGAATCTGATATTTCTCCTGTGAGACATATTGAGGATAATGAACCGAGCAACCTTTGCATTGCGACGGAATAAGGTTAATAGATCAACTTCTTCGAATTATTTATTTTTTCCGTGTAAACAACTTAATCTGTTTACAACTACTTTTAATACTGTTCGTTGCCATGCAGCGTATTAGGAATTATTTAATTAAACCGGTTTCGAGTTATGCATAGAACATTACTATTTTGTTAGATTGTAGGTTTAATTTTAGACTGACCTTTATCTTCTCTGTATATAAAAGTATTAGTGTGACTAAGGTATTAAGTGTCTAGGAATGCACCCACAGTCCGAACTACAGACCCTAGAAACTTGAAATTTGGGCAGGGGGTTCCTTTAATAGTGAATATATAAAATTCAACCCTTAAGGGGGGTATCTTTGGTGTTAGGAATTTGAAAATTTGTATGTAGACGAATAATTCGAAATTAAAAACAACTCGATCAAAAGAGTTTTGGAAAATCACCCTTTGAAGGGGTGAAATAGGGGGTTATTTGGTGATTCTTCACTTCAAAGGCTGATTTTCCAGAAATGCAGTATGGGGGTTTGCTATTTAGGTAAGTAAGAAACATTAAATTGTGGTTTATGCACGGGTTTTGAATAAAAAAAATTACCTTTGAACTTTCAACCCCTTGGGGGTAGTTGCGCGGGTTTGAAGTTTGAATGAAGACTTGTAATACAAAATAATAGAATAATATAATAATAAAGCCTAAAACTGCGTGAGTAACGCCGCGGGCGCAGTAATATTCCTAGATGGTCTCATCTCATATCAGTGATATTTGACGTGGTTTATAAGTAGAGATTGTTGATGGGATTTTGCAGTTTATAACACTCAGAATTTATTAGCTTCGAGTCCCTATGACTTTGAGCCTCCTTAATCGGCACATTGTAAGCGACCATGTTTCGGTTCCGTGTGTAATCACTGGCAACACATACGCATTGAAGACTTTCGTCTTGAGACATTGCGGTACATGGGTTGGGACGGAAAGGTCCTCGAGTGGAGGCTACGTACAGGAAGTCGCGGCCGTGGCCCCCCACAAGGTGGACCGACGATCTTGTGAATCCATTGGATGAAAGCGGCACAGGACCGTTCTGTGTGGACAGCATTGGGGGAGGCCTATTTCCAGCAGACGCCGTGTGGTCCCGGCAGAGTAGAATAGGCCACCCTCACTCTTACCGAGGTGTCGTAAAAGGCGACTAAAGTAAAGCTGCTGGCATGATCATCAGCACCCAGAGAAGGAAAACTCTGCATTTACATCAAAACCCTCGCCAACCCGTCTGCCAAGCGTGGTGAGTATGGCAATTACCCCTCATGTGATTGAGGGAGGCCCGTGCCCCAGAAGTGGGGACTTAAATGGGCTGATGATGATGATGATGATGATGTCTAGCAGTAGTGGACGTCTATTAACTGTAATGATGATTATGAATTCTAGAACCCGCGTTACAAAAGAAGTCCCGTGAAAAGCGCTTGAGTCGCAATCAACATTCAAATTCGAGATTTATATGGACACAAGGAATCTCAGATTTTGATTCCGTGTTTTTCCGCTGGACATCTGTCATGTCGCTCTAGGCCTCTAATTGTGAGTCCTACTCCAGCCAATCATAAGGCCAACCCCTTGTTTATTATTTCAGTCAAATTGTCATCTCCTCTGAGCAAGCACTTGAAGTGATATAGGCAATACGCAGAGTAAACTTTAAGTTATCAAGTGCGGCACTCGAAAGTTGTCTGCATGAGGCGCGCAAACAGGTTGAAATAACACCGCTTAGGGTTAGCAATTGTCATCATTTTAATCATCATTAACACTATAATTAACTAGCTGACCCGACAGACTTCGTCCTGTCAAAAAAATGTGTAATGTGGCAACAAATATGAACTTTATATAATAGCAATAAAACTCAAATTGATTCTACGTTTGAGTTAGAAAACGTTTGTATGTGAAAAAGAAAAGGGCTGTTTTTAGGGTTTTCCCGACAATTATTCGATTTTTTCTCGCCGTAAGAACCATCCTTGGACTTCGACGAACATTTTAAAAAAAGAATTGGGCAAATTGGTCCAGGCGTTGTTGAGTTATGCACTTACCAACACATTTTGCGATTCATTTTTATATTATAGATTAAGACGGGGATTAACACGAAATTATGAGATACATCATTATGTACTCACATATTTTGCTTGATGTTTTAAACATCGATACTGTTAGTGTGTGTGTCAGAGCAGCTTTTGTACGCGAAAAATTGATTCACGCCAAAAGTAGCCGCTTTTGGCGTTAATCAATTTTTCGCGTACGCTTTGGACCCAACATTTGTGCATGGTCATTTAATAAATAGTATAAGTGTTTGCCGAGAGGTATAGTATATAGCTAAAAATCAAAATCGATTGGCGTCGCTAGTGTGCCCTATCCGTCACCTTAAGTCAGGTTGGCCGAGTGACGAAATCGGGTGGATAATGGTTCGATTCCGAGTGGGCGCGGGCCTTTTTTAACTTTTGCTTTATTTATTTAGGTGAATATGATTCAGTTACAACGCCATCTAGTGAAATATTGAATAAATAACTACGGAAATGTCCATTTTCTTGTGATGGTTGGTATTGAGTTGGTTTAAAGCAGTAAGTAGGTTGGTCAAAGTTGGAACATCACACATTTTTGACAGAACTGACAGGCAGGGGCTTGTATGGAAGTGCCGACTTTTGACAAATGACATATCATTATAAGCGTCTTGATCGTCCGCTGGTTATAGGCTATATGAAGTTTCACAAAATCTAATGTGGCGCCCTCTAGCGGACAAAACATACAGAGTAAAAAAATAAAGTTATGATAAATATGCCGTGTTTGGTATCATTTGAAAGCGCTTGACTTGTACATTTTGAATATATATATATATATTACTAGCACTTGGGACACCAAAATAGTACAAATAAAATAAAAGTAAAAAAACTAAAACCCAACTACGACAAAAAAACGTCGCTGAAAAAGTATAAAACAAGCCTTCGTTGTCAATTTATGCAATATTCACTATGTAGAGATAAAATTTCATGTTTGGAAAGGCGTAGTCACACGTTAAATATACTACCCTTTGACAACGTGTGACTGCGGATTTCCAAACATGAAATTTTATCTCTACATAGTGAATATTGCATAAATTGACAACGAAGGCTTGTTTTATACTTTTTCAGCGACGTTTTTTGTCGTAGATGATGTATTCTCTTTGGTTTGATCATGATTTAAATGTACCCCGGGCGCCAAAACGACGGTTTCGGACACAACCGGATTTGACATGAGATGAGGCAGCCCTAAGCGTGAGATAATATCGACTGGCACAATATTGGCTTTTTAAATCACGCCTCTACTCGTCACATCGAAGTGACAACAATTAAAAAAATGTTAAATAAACAGTCATCCCCTGTGCTTTTTAAAAAACACTTTTACATAATCTGTAACTGTTTGTATAGGTGCAAATTATTGAAATTGATGATAATTGGAAGGAATTAATTTTTTTTTATGTGATAGGTGGCAGACGAGCAGACGGATCGCCTGATGGTAAACGATTGCCGCCTCCCATGCGACACCAGTGGAGTCACAAGTGCGCTGCCAACCTATAAACCCCCTTTACCCCCGGATGGGTCTTCGCTAGTCTCACTCACACAGCGAAACAGAGCACAGTGCTGCTTCGCGCTGATTTTCTGTGAGACCGTAATATCACTCCGGTTGAGCCGGCCCATTCCTGCCGAAGCGTGGCTATTTACTAAGTCTGAGTCTGAGGTCACCACTTCACCCCCTACATGGGTGACTATTTCCAGCAATCTGATTTGCAATCCAAACACGCCGCGTTCGATGCACATGTCCAACCGATTTGTGTTAACTAAATTGTCAAACGTGTCAGTGTTGCCAGAAAGGTGAGGGAGTTACGATTATTTAGGAAAAAGTTATGACTTTGTCGATACAAGCCCGTCACCACTTGTCTGATGTCGGTTGTATGTTAATCGGGTGTCAAATATTGTTTGCAATTGACACATAATCCTCCGACAGGTGTGTTTGTTTTATCTGATAGGTGGCAGATGAGCAGACAGATCACCTGTGATGGTAAGCGATTGCCGCCGCCCATGGACACCCAAATATAACTGCCACTGAAACCTCTGATTAATATACAGATTTGAACCCATGACGCAAATATATTCTATTAATTCGTTAAAGAGATTATAATAGTTTAGGAGCGATGGTAGCTTGGATAAGAATGTACGCCGACCGAACGTGAGAGGATCCGGGAAAGCATTCTACAATTTTTAAATCTATGAGTATATGCGTATTTCTACTTGGAAATTTCGGCTAGTTTCTCAATTCTGTACTACATATGTTGTTGTTTTATCAACTTGTATATTGTTTTTGTGCAATAAAGAATATCTATCTATTTATCTACAGAGCCCCAGTTGGACTAGCTTCCCTGTTTAAGGGTTGCAAAGGTCAGAAGAGCAGTCGCTTCAATTTCCTCGGCGGCTTGTTTTGTCGAAATATGGGATAAAACGACACATGTAATATCTAAATACGGGACAGGATGATCAAGAATGGAACGTATACAACCTAAGGACGTAGAGAAATTCCGCTCGTTTTTGGGACTTGGCAACTTTCTCATTGAACCTGCATAGCAAACGATGATTTAACATTTCCTCCAGGGAGATCTCAAAAATATCAGGGACAGTAAGTAGGTTGGTCAAAGTTGGAACACCACACATTTTTGACAGAACTGACAGGCAGGGGCTTGTATGGAAGTGCCGACTTTTTTACCCGACTACGGCAAGGCAAAAGGAGGGTTATGATTTTGACAGGCTATGTATGTATGTATGTATGTATGTATGTATGTATGTATGTATGTATGTATGTATGTATGTATGTATGTATGTATGTATGTATGTATGTATGTATGTATGTATGTATGTATGTATGTATGTATGTATGTATGTATGTATGTATGTATGTATGTATGTATGTATGTATGTATGTATGTATGTATGTATGTATGTATGTATGTATGTATGTATGTATGTATGTATGTATGTATGTATGTATGTATGTATGTATGTATGTATGTATGTATGTATGTATGTATGTATGTATGTATGTATGTATGTATGTATGTATGTATGTATGTATGTATGTATGTATGTATGTATGTATGTATGTATGTATGTATGTATGTATGTATGTATGTATGTATGTATGTATGTATGTATGTATGTATGTATGTATGTATGTATGTATGTATGTATGTATGTATGTATGTATGTATGTATGTATGTATGTATGTATGTATGTATGTATGTATGTATGTATGTATGTATGTATGTATGTATGTATGTATGTATGTATGTATGTATGTATGTATGTATGTATGTATGTATGTATGTATGTATGTATGTATGTATGTATGTATGTATGTATGTATGTATGTATGTATGTATGTATGTATGTATGTATGTATGTATGTATGTATGTATGTATGTATGTATGTATGTATGTATGTATGTATGTATGTATGTATGTATGTATGTATGTATGTATGTATGTATGTATGTATGTATGTATGTATGTATGTATGTATGTATGTATGTATGTATGTATGTATGTATGTATGTATGTATGTATGTATGTATGTATGTATGTATGTATGTATGTATGTATGTATGTATGTATGTATGTATGTATGTATGTATGTATGTATGTATGTATGTATGTATGTATGTATGTATGTATGTATGTATGTATGTATGTATGTATGTATGTATGTATGTATGTATGTATGTATGTATGTATGTATGTATGTATGTATGTATGTATGTATGTATGTATGTATGTATGTATGTATGTATGTATGTATGTATGTATGTATGTATGTATGTATGTATGTATGTATGTATGTATGTATGTATGTATGTATGTATGTATGTATGTATGTATGTATGTATGTATGTATGTATGTATGTATGTATGTATGTATGTATGTATGTATGTATGTATGTATGTATGTATGTATGTATGTATGTATGTATGTATGTATGTATGTATGTATGTATGTATGTATGTATGTATGTATGTATGTATGTATGTATGTATGTATGTATGTATGTATGTATGTATGTATGTATGTATGTATGTATGTATGTATGTATGTATGTATGTATGTATGTATGTATGTATGTATGTATGTATGTATGTATGTATGTATGTATGTATGTATGTATGTATGTATGTATGTATGTATGTATGTATGTATGTATGTATGTATGTATGTATGTATGTATGTATGTATGTATGTATGTATGTATGTATGTATGTATGTATGTATGTATGTATGTATGTATGTATGTATGTATGTATGTATGTATGTATGTATGTATGTATGTATGTATGTATGTATGTATGTATGTATGTATGTATGTATGTATGTATGTATGTATGTATGTATGTATGTATGTATGTATGTATGTATGTATGTATGTATGTATGTATGTATGTATGTATGTATGTATGTATGTATGTATGTATGTATGTATGTATGTATGTATGTATGTATGTATGTATGTATGTATGTATGTATGTATGTATGTATGTATGTATGTATGTATGTATGTATGTATGTATGTATGTATGTATGTATGTATGTATGTATGTATGTATGTATGTATGTATGTATGTATGTATGTATGTATGTATGTATGTATGTATGTATGTATGTATGTATGTATGTATGTATGTATGTATGTATGTATGTATGTATGTATGTATGTATGTATGTATGTATGTATGTATGTATGTATGTATGTATGTATGTATGTATGTATGTATGTATGTATGTATGTATGTATGTATGTATGTATGTATGTATGTATGTATGTATGTATGTATGTATGTATGTATGTATGTATGTATGTATGTATGTATGTATGTATGTATGTATGTATGTATGTATGTATGTATGTATGTATGTATGTATGTATGTATGTATGTATGTATGTATGTATGTATGTATGTATGTATGTATGTATGTATGTATGTATGTATGTATGTATGTATGTATGTATGTATGTATGTATGTATGTATGTATGTATGTATGTATGTATGTATGTATGTATGTATGTATGTATGTATGTATGTATGTATGTATGTATGTATGTATGTATGTATGTATGTATGTATGTATGTATGTATGTATGTATGTATGTATGTATGTATGTATGTATGTATGTATGTATGTATGTATGTATGTATGTATGTATGTATGTATGTATGTATGTATGTATGTATGTATGTATGTATGTATGTATGTATGTATGTATGTATGTATGTATGTATGTATGTATGTATGTATGTATGTATGTATGTATGTATGTATGTATGTATGTATGTATGTATGTATGTATGTATGTATGTATGTATGTATGTATGTATGTATGTATGTATGTATGTATGTATGTATGTATGTATGTATGTATGTATGTATGTATGTATGTATGTATGTATGTATGTATGTATGTATGTATGTATGTATGTATGTATGTATGTATGTATGTATGTATGTATGTATGTATGTATGTATGTATGTATGTATGTATGTATGTATGTATGTATGTATGTATGTATGTATGTATGTATGTATGTATGTATGTATGTATGTATGTATGTATGTATGTATGTATGTATGTATGTATGTATGTATGTATGTATGTATGTATGTATGTATGTATGTATGTATGTATGTATGTATGTATGTATGTATGTATGTATGTATGTATGTATGTATGTATGTATGTATGTATGTATGTATGTATGTATGTATGTATGTATGTATGTATGTATGTATGTATGTATGTATGTATGTATGTATGTATGTATGTATGTATGTATGTATGTATGTATGTATGTATGTATGTATGTATGTATGTATGTATGTATGTATGTATGTATGTATGTATGTATGTATGTATGTATGTATGTATGTATGTATGTATGTATGTATGTATGTATGTATGTATGTATGTATGTATGTATGTATGTATGTATGTATGTATGTATGTATGTATGTATGTATGTATGTATGTATGTATGTATGTATGTATGTATGTATGTATGTATGTATGTATGTATGTATGTATGTATGTATGTATGTATGTATGTATGTATGTATGTATGTATGTATGTATGTATGTATGTATGTATGTATGTATGTATGTATGTATGTATGTATGTATGTATGTATGTATGTATGTATGTATGTATGTATGTATGTATGTATGTATGTATGTATGTATGTATGTATGTATGTATGTATGTATGTATGTATGTATGTATGTATGTATGTATGTATGTATGTATGTATGTATGTATGTATGTATGTATGTATGTATGTATGTATGTATGTATGTATGTATGTATGTATGTATGTATGTATGTATGTATGTATGTATGTATGTATGTATGTATGTATGTATGTATGTATGTATGTATGTATGTATGTATGTATGTATGTATGTATGTATGTATGTATGTATGTATGTATGTATGTATGTATGTATGTATGTATGTATGTATGTATGTATGTATGTATGTATGTATGTATGTATGTATGTATGTATGTATGTATGTATGTATGTATGTATGTATGTATGTATGTATGTATGTATGTATGTATGTATGTATGTATGTATGTATGTATGTATGTATGTATGTATGTATGTATGTATGTATGTATGTATGTATGTATGTATGTATGTATGTATGTATGTATGTATGTATGTATGTATGTATGTATGTATGTATGTATGTATGTATGTATGTATGTATGTATGTATGTATGTATGTATGTATGTATGTATGTATGTATGTATGTATGTATGTATGTATGTATGTATGTATGTATGTATGTATGTATGTATGTATGTATGTATGTATGTATGTATGTATGTATGTATGTATGTATGTATGTATGTATGTATGTATGTATGTATGTATGTATGTATGTATGTATGTATGTATGTATGTAGAACGCACATGTATATCTAAATACGGGACAGGATGATCAAGAATGGAACGTATACAACCTAAGGACGTAGAGAAATTCCGCTCGTTTTTGGGACTTGGCAACTTTTATGAACCTGCATAGCACACGATGATTAACATTCCCTCACCGTGAAATCTCAAAAATATCAGTGTACAGAAAAGGAAAACCTAGCATTTGAAAACACCAAGCGTCTCGTAGCTTCTCGGGGATAATATGGTCTAATTATGTTAGAACTCAAAACTGTACAAATTTCAACGATGTGACAACACCAACCCGCCAAAGTTGCCGGCCACCCTCCCGTCCTCGCGCGTTACTTCTGCGCCGTCGCGTCGCGCACAACATCCATATTAATTGTCCGCGAGAAGGGTTAACATCACAGCCAAAAACAATTCAACCCTATTACCACACAACAATGCATAGTTTCCAATGACTATTCCTCTTTCAAAAATCTACTTAGAGTAAAGGTACTTTGAACATCATAGCGAATAATAATTAACCCTATTACCAATGCAACAGCGTATATTTTCGAATGATTAACTCCTTGTACAAAAATCAACTCCTTTACTTATTGCACATTTGACCTTATTTAACAAGTGAGACAGTGTATTTTTGAATGGGAGCAGGATTGGGACGACGTTTTTGCGAAGTGGCCACAGGTGTATTGTTAAGTGTAGTTCGATGACCCCGCGGAATGTATCGGGTTCGATTCGCGGTGGGGTCAATTTGGGGAAGCCGTTTGATGGGGGCTAGGTGTTTTGACAGATGTGTCATGAATGAGATGTGTGGATTGTACACAATGAGCTAACGTAGTTTTGATTGCATATTTGACTTTCAAATCTTTAAGAAACAAGCTTACACCTTCCTAAAAGTCCGGCAATGCATCTAAACTGCGCACTTGTGACTCCACTGGTGTTGCGGGTGTCCATGGGCGGCGGCAATCGCTTACCATCAGGTGATCCGTCTGCTCGTCTGCCACCTATGTCATAAAAAAAAACCATCCGAATCAGTTCCTCAAATTATATTTAGTGCTTTATAATTACTCTTCTTCATTCTTGTAAATCCTTCAACATACACCTTTATCATTATAATCTTGTACTTCCATAAGACAATCAATCATGTAAGTATTTAAGAGTGGTAATAGACCACCCTTAATACTATGGTAATACAGTTGAAAGTGGGAGAGATAAACTGTGAAGTTTTGGCGTTCCTTGATCCCGTATCCGATGCGTATAAAACCCTTTTACTACGGTGTTCTGTTGCTATTTTCGATTATGATCTATGGTCGCTATATCAAATTATATTTTTGTGGTTTGAACTCTCTTGAATTTTATATAAATTGTTAATAATGGAAATATAGACTGTCATTGACAATACAATAAAGCAGCCATTAATAAAATAAGTACGTTTGGATGAAATACTTTTGTATATGTTGTTATAACAATATACCCTAGCCGTATTTGTACAGAAAATACGATGATTGTATTTCTCCCGTGACAGAAAAAAAGCGCTCCATAATTTAGGAATGCGATGCAATAGAAATTAACGACCGAATTTTTATTGCACTTCCATAAAAGCACGTCAGCAGTAAATCTCCAGATAGGGATTAATAAAGCAAGCCCAAACTCTGCGATACGAATCAATAAACAAAATCTCTAACGGAAATCTGAGTGGAGGCTGAGATGCATTTCCATCTTTCATCGTCTTTTCACCCTCCGAATATCATCCCCAAGTCGCTTCCCCATCGCGGACACCCAACAAGTGCGAGCGGGATGGAAAACATACAAGGCGCGTGCGCGAGTCGACCCCTCATGAGCTTTGGACAACGTTGATAGTCCGCAGGAAGAGATCCTGGCGCGTTGCCGGGGACTCGGGACATTCCTCCGTGGACCGTCCGCGGAGGCGGAGGTCCAACTCTCTCACCCCCTGCCCTCAAACGCTGCACTTCTGCACTAAACAGCCAACTCTCGAAGGCGTCCCACAAGGACCCAATCTAACCCCCAAACTATTTCTTTTAAATCTAAACCTACCCGAAGCAATTGAAATCTGAATTAACAATTGAACACAACCAGGGCGTGAGAGAGCGGGAGAGGAGAGTTTTTTATTTAAAGTGGGAACGAGACGAAGCGATGGCCCGCCGCTCCCGGCTGAGGTAAGTGCCACTTGTAAAGCCACGTGTTTGGAACTTTCAGTTTTCAGTTTCAGGTGGTTCATGAAACTCGCTGTTGTGTGCTGTTTGTTCTTTTGTTTGGGCGGCTATTGTCGGTTTCGTGGGTCCATTACCTGAGTCGTGAGTGTCATTGGGAACGTTCCGACCGTTAATAATGTTGCTCTGTTAAGTTATTGTTTTAGTTTGTTACATTTTGGGCTTTTAGTACAGTTTTTTGAACTGGACATCTGTTTTCATTACAGCAGTTGGTTATTATCTTACATATTTGGTTCTTAAATCTTTGAGTTTAGAATTCATTTAGATTTGAGAACTTGAAATTATCGTGAACCATGTGATATCGAGTAAAAAATGTAGTAACTTGAATACATTTTAATTGCTGAGATATGTGATTGATAAATAATTTAAATTCTAATTAAGCAATAATTTTCGGTCGCTACTAGTTTCAGTAGATTAAAATCTCTTGGATATTCTGTGCGATATGACTTTTTTTCTTATTCTACTCGTAGTATTTTTGATGCAAATTGAAGCTCCTTCTTCGCTCTTATTTAGAACGGCATCAATTTTACCTAATCATACATACATATATTTGTATTAAGTGAAAATTTACCTTTCCCTTAAAACAGGATTTTTTTGTTCGATTACGTAATAGTACAAAATCTACTCATTTAACAAATGAGATGATTTTCTACTTTTACGTTTACTCAAGTCATGCTCTTCAAGTCAACCACAGCATCTGCTTTATTACTTAAAAATACTTCAAATGTTCACATTACCCTGAGTATTTTGTACACAACATTATACTTACCTTTACTGTATTCCCTTAGACACAAATATGTATCTCAATCTACATTTAATCTGCGCAGTATATTTCCCTCCACATCATACTCTCTAATTACACCATACACAACATCGTCTAACTTGTATACACCGTCTGAATTAGAGTAATTTAGTAATTTGCAATCTGTACTGCATTGAGCCCTTGATTATATCTCGTTAGGTCCCATAATACCACCCTGCAGGACACCGCGTAATTCAGAGTATTCAATAAGGGTAATTTTATCGAGACTTTAATCGGTACCTAATTTGTTGTTTATTGTATGATCGATGGCTAATGGAATCGCTTCTTTGATTTCAAGCGGGTTTTCTTGATGGATGGGGTATGATTCTTATTGAGAGTTTTGAAATGCTTTATCTATATTGCCGTTGTCAAAATGCACGTATTAAATTACACTTACGTCTATCTTAGACGTTAGTGTAATTTAATACAGTGTGTGCTCATTTCTTAACAATAATTACGTTCAGACTGAATCTTTTTGTGTTTTCGTACTTAGTTGCAAATTATAAATTTTCGGGTGTTTATTTAACGGGTCAGCAAAAAAAAACCTAAGTAAACCTACCCAATAAATGATAGATCAGCAAAAATGCCCATTTGCGCAGCAAGTAGGTTTGCTGATCACTTAGTTATTTTGCTGTAAATTTTAAATGTGTAACATTTTGACTAATGCAACAAATTCAGTTGTTTCTCTTTACCTAATCAATATTACTCTAAAAGTCTTACTTTTACTAAGATTACACAGTTTTCCAATATACAAGACAAACCGATCGCCGCAGCAGGAGTCCTCGCCCCGCAGGGTTCCTAACGAACTTCCCAGCAGGACTTCAAAGCTCCCAGTTTTAACAATGACGAAGGAAACGACGAATCTGACGATATTGATACTGAGACAAGCTAAGATAAACTCGCTGGTGACAATGTTGGAGTTCTAACAAGATAATCTACTTACGGGGCCCTTGTGTAGGAAGCCAATCGTCGCAGCGGGAAGGCTCCTAACGAATACAAGATAATTAATTGATGATTTGCAACTTTGGCTTAGGATTAGCATTTTAGCTTCAATAGTAACATGAATGGGTGAAAGCTAGTTTCACTTGCATCAGTTAATACAAACCAGTTCTAATTTTTCTTATTTTCTAAGGATTATAATTTTTTTCAAAGTTAATAGGAACCATACACGGGTGTAGCATTTCTAAAATGTTTAATTTTAGGTTTGAACTGGAAATCCTGACTACAATTTTTTTGGGACTTTAAAAAAAGTTTTTGAAAGCATATGAAAAGCATGTGATTTAACAAATATCTTGCCAATAATTTGATGTTAGTAGAAAAAACATAGTTATCTTGTAAGATTAAAAATGTACCTTCTGAATTACGAAATATTGGATGCTAAACTTCTACTATTGTAAATGTCTTTTGCATCATAATTTATTTGTTCTATATTGTCTGTCTGTGATATAATTACACAGTTTCGTAGTTTCCCGATTCACTGATATACTCGTAATTATTTCCATTTATAAATGTGCATTACGACTAGGATTAATATTTCCCCTCGAAAAAGTAATCCCTAGTAATAAAATAGTTATCCCTAGTAAAATACACTCGAAGATAAATACATTAGCATCAGATTGAAGTTCCGGCGTCACTTCCTGCTGTCATCGGATTTCCGATATTCCGCCATCTATCTATTAGCCTGAAATAGGGGACACGAGTGGACACAGGGGAAGTCAGTAACATGACGCTATCTTGGGAAAACTAAAGTTTTTGTTCACAAGGCCAACAGGGTGGTCTTGTCTTGCCAATAGCTATCATCATATTTTCCTAGGAGCCTTTGACAATATAAAAAAACGGTCAAGTGCCAGTCAGACTTGCCCATGGAGGTTTTTTTTATGTGAGGCGGCAGACGAGCAGACGGTTCACTTAATGGTAAGCAATCCTGCCGTCCATGGACACCCGCAACACCAGTGGAGTCACAAGTGCGTTGCCAACCTTTTTCCCTTCCCCCATTGGGCGTCCGGTAACTTCACTCACACAGCGAATCCGTTTTCGTTTCGATCGAATCCTACGTTACATTTAAATAGCATACCAAACATGGCTGGTTACCCACAACTATCCGTTTCTTCTCGTCTGCTCCATATCACTCAAAAAGGATATCTCATAATTTGGTAAAAAAAGGTGGTACATTTTTTTTGTCTAAGACGCATTAAAGATAGAACCTCTTACTGATAGGGGTACTAAAGAAATTTCTCCTCATATACGGAAATTGTACACTTCAAAAAGTACGTATAAATGCATAAAACAACCACGATTGATTGGCACTTCATTGTCCAAGAATCATTGAATGAAAGAAGCAAAAAGGCAAGTCTCACTAAGGTACCTAAAATACTCCTCATAATATTCTTCACGGCCATCGTCCGAGAGGTAGACCTTAAAAGATATGGCGTGACATTGCATCCTAGACCAACACTCCCGTTTACATTTAATTGTACATTGTATCTCTGTATACCTAGCTTTTAAGTTGTGCAATAAAGATAATCTATCTATCCCATAACTGGCAAACTAGCAAATAATACGACCAGTGGAAGCAGTGGAGGCCTTTGCCCAGCAATGATACAATTAGGTAGAGATAAAAAAAGACACAGCACAACTTGGTAAAGAACAGAAAATTCATGTCATACTTCATAGGTTCAAGTCACTGATTGATAATACATTAGCATCAGATATTGAAGTTCCGGCGTCACTTCCTGCTGTCATCTGACATCCGATATTCCGCCATCCATCTATTACTCTGAATTAGGGGACACGAGTGGACACAGGGAAAGTTTAACATAACACGGGATCACGGACCCAAGGGGAAGATTAACCTTTTTTGGGGATTAAGAGATATCTGCAGTCGAAATGGCGCGTGTGATTGTTTTCATTTTGTTATTTAGGTGATGTGTTTATATTGATTTTTGGTGTCCAGATAATTAGGTTGCTCTACGATGAACCATTATTGTAACCTCTAAGATAAAATGTTGCTATGGTTTTCACTTTTTCAGTTTAATTCCGCACATTTTTTTTAATATCATGAACTTATTGTTGTAAAATTTTAATCAAACTTTTATATCGATTGATTTATTTAGTCTCCTTATTTTAAGTACCTAGCTGACTGTACTTATAATATAGTTTTATACTTGCTTTTATTTCTATGCCTTCAAGTTCCTAATACATGTGTCCATCCCCACTCACCATCCTTATTTTCTCTGACATTTTGTATGTACGAGGATGTCATATAAAATCTTTCTACTAAACACCCACACCACACCCATATCATGGCTCTTTCTAATGTACATACATTTTTATGTACGTATATCCTTATTATTATATTACTTCCTGCCCTCTGACCTCTACACGTCCTCAGTCATAATCTCAACCTTTCTATATACTAATTCCAGTAATTCTGTCCCTGTCTGCCCCCTATTGTACGGCAGAGACAGTCGCCAAGGCGCCAGACTCGTCGGCGCCGGAGTGTATCGATTTGCCCCCCACCATGGGTTTCTAGGGAGGGGGGATTGGGACAGCGCATGCGTGGTTCTTGTTTGCGTACATTTCTACAGATTATGGATTTTCACGTCTAAATGTGTTATTTTTGGCGTCTTATAAGATTGGATTAATTTTGTTAGATTCTGTATTGGCTTATCTTGTAAATAATATATCCGTGATTTATGAAATATTAGTAACTAGCAATTGAAAGTACCCCCACTGAAAAAGTAGCTAAAGAAAACCTAAAAAGGATTGGGAATTATGGATTGGCACTTCATTGTCTAAGATAAATTAAATAAGAAAAGATCAGATGACGTATTCCATACACACGTTCACCTTACTGATTGACGTTATTGTCTAATATCCATTAAAGAAGAAAATAAAAGATATCATGCTCGATACACAAGTTCGAGTTACTGAGTGGCATATTATACCATTGTTCAAGAAAGTATCTCCCATTGAAGTGGTAAAAGGAAAGACTCCTCATATAATCTATACATCACAAAGTACCTTAAAGAGAAAACCGGTGACAGGATGAAAGATTGACATTGGCAATGAAGGTAGCTATAGAAAATACACCTCCTATTATTTAATTTAGACATCACAAATTAGTTAAAGAAAGTTAGAAAGGGCAATAGAGTGAAGTTACTAATTAACAGTTTTAATATCGTCCACTGAAAAGAAAAGATAAAGCCTTCTCATATAATCTAGACATCACAATGTACTTAAAGAAAAGATAAATAGGATTAGGATTTATTGATTGGCACTTCATTGTTCAAGATACATTAAATAAGAAAAGACATGTTATCCATACACAGGTCTAGATACTGTTTGGCATTTCATTGTTCAAGACGCATTAAAGAAAGTATCTCCCACTAACCAGGTAACGAAAGAATATACTCATCATAATGGGCATATCACGAAGTACTCGTACATAAAGGCAATACAAAACATGTCATAAAGCTCAAGTTACAGATTGGCACTACATCGTCAGTATTGTTGTGTTGTGTCTCTGTCGTTGTATTAAAGAAATAATATCCCATTGACGAGGGTAACGAAAGAAGACACTGCTCTTATAATCTATTCGTCACGGTGTATCTAAAGAAAAGATAAAGCAGGTCAGGCTCTGGCTACTGATTAGCACCTCATTGTCTAAGAAATTACCAAGACGTATTAAAGAAAATATTTAATACATACCATAGACAATACCCCCATTAGATTCAATCATGTCATCATAGACAAAAGGATAGCTAACCAAATAATAAACTATACATCACAAAGTACCAAGATAAAGGGTCACAAGTATAATTACCTGATTGACACTTCATTGTCTAAGATGTCTTAAAGACATAATTTCCCATTGATAAGGTAACTAAAGAAATGACTTCTCATTTAATGTACATAAACCACAAAGTAGCTATCTAAAGAAAAGTCAAGACAGGTCACAGGTTCCAGTTACTGACTGGCACCTCATTGTCCACGATGTATTAAAGAAAATATCTCCCACAAGGTAACTAGAAAGACTATAAACGGCCACAAACAATAACTCCATTAGATTCAATCATGTCACCATGAACAAAAGGATAGCGAAACAAAGAATTCATCCCTAGACACAAAAGGGTGACACAAGCAAGATACAAAACAGTAGCCGTCAAGTTGAGACAACACACATTATGGTGTTGTGTTACAGTAAACATCTTTGAGGATGTTGGGGTGATAATTGATATTAGTGGACAGATTGAAAAGGATTCGAGTAATAAACAACTTGGCTTAACGCGCTACCACATGTCTAGATCTTAAGTAGTCACAAATATTTTTGTTAATTCTTGAGATCTAAATTTTATTGGTAACTACTGGACATCTTATTGTAGATGTCTTCATGATGATGATTGGTTGCAGATAACCAGGAAACATGGTCGAATTTCACACAAAACTACCATTTATCTCAATGCTGAGTCTATACTCACTCAGCCTCTGCTTTTTGCTTTAAAGTACTCGGTTTTACATGATGATTGGATCTTGATGTATCATCATCAGCCTGTCTTAGTCCACCGCTGGTTATAGGCTTCCCTTAAGTTCGCTATTTCACTCTGTCTTCAGCGTTACGCATCCAGTCTACATCCTGTGCCGCCCGCAGCCAATAGATTCCCGCGACCTTCACCAGATCGGTCGATCGGTCAACCTTGTGGGGGGTCTGCCACGGCTGCGACTTCCTGTACGTGGCCTCCACTCGAGGACATTTCCGTCCCAACGGGCGTCTGTTCTCCTCGCTATGTGCCCTACCCATCATTGCCACTTGAGGCATGCAATCCTTTAGGGCTATGTCTGTGAATTTAGTTCTCCTGCGGATTTCATCATTCCTGATACGATCACGCAAGGAGACTTCCGAGCATAGCTCTCTCCATTGCTCTCTGGGTGACTTTGAGCCTCCTAAATCGGCAGTAATCGGCACATTGTAAGCGGCCTCATTTTTCTGCTATAGTTTTTCAGATTTGGCCAGCTTGTTTCCACTTCAGTAATCTGATTCGGTACACTATGGTCAGTAACTTTAGTCTCAGCATCATGGTTATACACGTTCGATCGGAATCCTTATCTGGTCTCCACAGTAGCCGACTATTCAACACGTGCGGAACCATTTCCGTGTATATCAGGCACATTCATTTTGACGCGTTTACCCTACGATCGGCACAGGCGGATCGTGACCCAGCGACCCGTGAAAGATGCGACTCGACGCACCCGCGGGGCGCTACCAATGAATAATATTTGAATTAACAAACCGTTTTGACGCTACGCTTTTTTCTCCCGAATTGGGCCTCCGTTACCCTCAACGCAGTGAAATACAGCAGAGACGTAGGAGCGTGGCTCTCTAACGGTTCAAAATTTAAAATCTTTGAATTGCATCTGATTTTCAAATCTTTGAATTGGCTGATGAGCCAATACGTTTCTCAAGAGTTCTTATGATATTCCGCATTTTTGAATCGTTCGCCTGCAACGAGTGACACCACCCACTCGTTGGTCGAGAGACTTTAAGCGAGCGGTAGAAGCAACGTCAAAATATTATAATTTAAAAACTTTGATTTGACTGGTTTTGACAGTTAACACAATGTGACATCCATATAGTTTTTTCTGACTACAAAAGCAAAGATTTTAGTCTATGGTTTTTGCGTTCCGTTTGTAATGCGGAAGTTACCAGTTTTTGTAAAATTCTACATGGAAAGGGTTAGAATTTAAATTTTCTTATTATATTGGCAACATCAAAATCGAATGATTCATAAGTAAGGAAAATCGGCTTCATGCGACTTAGATAGAAGGCCAATGTGACATACGTCGCATGCGACGACGCTAAGTCATACGAGTAAATCAAAAATAGGTCTCCTGATTTTTTAAATGTATCAATGACATAAGCACTACCAATGATGTAAGAGTTGCGCTTACTGTGCCGATGACTTCATAACGTCTTTCATGTCTCAGTTACATCAATTTTTAGCTCCTAAAGGCATAAGCAATTAATCGCTCCATTATTTCCTATGTAAATTGTACCGTTGCGAACTGTTCTTCCTATTTAAAATCTTTTAAAAAGGTTTTCACTCGTAGAGGATCTTGGATCAATAATCCAATCTAAAATGTGAATGTTTACAGTGTAAAATTTACAATTGATTTTGGAGAGGATATATTCCGTTCGAGAAAAAGGTTGTATGCTAAAGGTTTTGATAAGAACGATATTCACAATTCAACCATATCATAACTTCGTAGCATCTTATGTGTAGATTCCTCAAGAAGAAATGAAAACCGTGTCTTAAATCTCAACAGATTACCAATTCGCAACCTACAGCTGGAAAACCACTTTTCCAGAATGCAAATGCACAAATCATAACCGCCATACATTTTCCACGTGAACCACGTTGTACCAACCCCTGTTTAATGGCCGAAAGAATATTCGCAGTCATACGCGATTTGGCAGCCGACGTGTGACGAGCAAGCGCGGGCATGCGTGAAACTGGAAGTGTTTTATTATTGTAATAAAACATGCGTATTACATATTCGCTAAGTTGTGGAGGTTTGACACCCTTGGCGTTTGAAAATTTATAATATTTTACGATAAATGAAGCAGTAGTAAAACTGTTGCATTAATAGAGAGACCTCTTTCTTCTTTGTCTTCAGAGCATCTTTAAGATCTATGTATATTAGCCCCAATCGTCACTTTCCTTCAGATCTCTTTGCGGTCGTTAACCTAACTATAGCTGGTGATTTTAGTAAGTTTTCGTTTAAGGTTTTATAGCTTTTTTTAATTTGCTTGAATTATTACCTTAATTATTTTTTTTCGTTTGTCTTTAGACACTACGTCACTTAATCAAATTGAAAACTCCCCAACATCGCAGCAATAGCTATAAAGTCGTCCAAATAACCAGACCACTCGCTCATATTGAACTATTAAAATTCCCGTACATCTCGTCTCTCTCCGACCGCGTGGAATGAGCCATACTACTGGCTTTTTATGCAAAACCGTATGCAATAACTCGCCCCCGTTATGTCCAAGGGGATCTTAATGAGGACACTTGAATTTGGCAGTACCCGTCGTGTAAGTTCAACCGTATTGCTAAGTAAGATTGTATTGCTTTGTTCAATTTAATGGTTGTCTGGTGCAAATTGCATATTTTGTAAAAACCGTTAATACAAAAAAGTAATCGAACTTCAGTATCTGACGAATAAATTCGTTTCGAATTGTAGCATTCTGAGAAAATCCGAGTATAGCGTGATCCATCTTCCGCTGAGTTACGTCATAAACATCCAAAGAACTTACGTAGATAGAAGACGTAAAATCCATATTTGGTAGGCGTTAAGACTCTTAGTTTGTTATTTGGAATTAAGCGTGGGTTTTTTCATAAATACAATCTTGGTTATGTCTGATGTAATTAGTTGTAGAGTGACTGTTATCCACAGTTTACTGTATTAAAAAGATAATAAGTTTTGCTTCTTTTAAGTAATTTCAAATCAAATCGAATTTCTTTATTTCAGACAACAATAGGTCTATGGGTTAGTAGAATTAAAAATTAAAAACTTATGAGTAAAAATCAAATTTATGAAATTCACACATTATATTTTTTATTATTGTACCATGTACGTCTTCTCTCGGCACTCACTGCGAACTCGTTCCAGAAAAGTTTCCGATTGCAATTTCGATCATCGTTCGCACCAAGTGTGGTAAGGCCACAGGCGCATGTGGATCTTCTGCCACAACCCCAGGATGCTGTTCAAATTCAAACAGCATCAAAAAATTTGGGAATAAGTGGTAGTTTTGTAAATTTGATTTGACGAACAGTGTTAGTGAACGCTGCCTTTGGTCCAAGGGTTCGATCCCCGAACAGTACAAACATTTTGTGTGCATGAACATGTCTGTTTGTATTGGTCTGGGTGTTTTCTATGTGTTATGTGTATATATTCGTAATCCCACTGTTGATTCTGATATTCGTAACATAGGGGCTTGAGCTATCTATCTCGGAGTCAGATCAATTTATGTGATGTTGTGAAATATATTTTTTTTATTTAAATCATGAGTAACATGCTACAGTCAAAATACGTGTTGTAGTTTCTGGGATTTCACGAAACGCCGATAGGCATGTGGGTGTTTAACGATTGTGTTAAGTGTTAAATGACACAACTAGAACCAGGGACCTCAGGCGGTGCCGTCTTTAAGGTGCGACCCACAAGCCTCTGCGCCGTAGAGACAGTCAAACACTATGCCGATACATTTTTAATACAGGTGGTCTACAACGAACCTGTCCCGTAAAGACCTAGAATATACTGTCGCATCCAAACAAAGGAGACACGCAGTGCGTTTGAAAGGGAGGCTAACTCCGATTCGGTCGTATCGTCAGGTTCGTTGTAAGCCACCAGGCAACGCCGAGTAGAAACCATTAAAACGCCTTCGGTTATTGACCACTTAAACTAAATGTTTACTACATTTCTATTTCTGTAATCTGGAGTGAGATTTCAACACGATAGCAGCTTTCTCGGATTCTAAAGATAGGATTCGAAATCAAATCAATATGGTGTTTTCAACTATCAATTGATCCACATTACCGTGGGAGAGCCACGCTTTGGCGGCCTCACAGAAAACCGGCGTGAAGCCAGCACTGTGCTGTGTTTCGCTGCGTGAGTGTACCGGAGGGCCCAAACCGGGGGAAAGGGGATTTTAAAGGTTGGCTGCACACTTGTGACTACACTGGTGTCGCGAGGGTCCATGGGCGGCGGCAATCGTTTACCATCAGGTGATCCGTCTGCTCGTCTAGCACCTATAACATAAAAAAAAACCAGATAATTTGTGATACTGATTCAGAGATGAATAGCGATCGTAGAGCAATGGTAGCTCAGTAGATGAAAATGTACGCTGCATCCGAAATATATGTGCGTATTTCTACCATAAGCTCGACGGTAAGAGAAAACATCGTGAGGGAACCTGCACGTTTCAGATAGTAAAATATGTTGAGATAATTATTTTTAGCGAAGGTCGAACGGTAGTCGCTTTTTACCGACTTCAAAAAAGGGGGTGGTTCTATGTTCGACTGTATGTATGTTTTTTAGGGTTCCGTAGCCAAAATGGCAAAAACGGAACCCTTATAGTTTCGTCATGTCCGTCTGTCCGTCTGTCCGTCTGTCCGTCTGTCACAGCCGATTTACTCGGAAACTATAAGTACTACAGTGATGAAATTTGATGGGAATATGTGTTGTATGAACCGCTACAAAAATATGACACTAAATAGTAAAAAAAAGAATTGGGGGTGGGGCCCCCCATACATGTAACTGAGGGATGAAATTTTTTTTTTCGATGTACATACCCGTGTGGGGTATCAATGGAAAGGTCTTTTAAAATGATATAAAGTTTTCTAAAAAACATTTTTCTTAAAGTGAACGGTTTTTGAGATATCAGCTCTCAAAGTCGTAAAAAGCATGTCCCCCCCCCTCTATTTTTATAACTACGGGGTATAAAATTCTAAAAAAAATAGAGGTGATGCATGCTAATTAACTCTTTCAACGATTTTTGGTTTGATCAAAGTATCTCTTATAGTTTTTGAGATAGGTTGATTTAACTGTAATTTTGGTTAAGTTATTGTGCTTACACTGAAAACGATGGCTGAACCTTATAAGATAGATCAAAAAATATACTACAGTATTGTACACCTTTAAAAATCCGCGATGATATAAAATCTTTATAATGTAGGTATTATATTTGCTGCTACGGAACCCTTTGTGCGCGAGCCCGACTCGCACTTGGCCGGTTTTTTTTATTTTTTTTAGTCTATGGTATAAGTGACAACTGTGGACGTAATTTGCAATGTCACGATGATCATTTGGTTCAGCGTGACATTCCTATAAAATAAATAAATAAATATTTCACAACATCACATACACTGATCTGACTCCGAGATAGGTAGCTCAAGCACCTGTGTTACGGATATCAGAATCAACAGCGGAATTACAAATATATACATATAATACTTTTCTTTTGTAAATACATACTTATAATACATACAAACACCAGGACCAATGCAAACAGCACTTGCACACAAATATTTGTACTGTGCGGGGATCGAACCCGCAACTCTTGGACCAAAGGCAGCGTTCACTACCATTGTTCCAAACAGGTCGTCAAATAGTCTATAGTCCGTCCAATCACGGTTATGTGACACATAAAAGTCAGAATTAATGCTGTTTTTTGACATTTTCGCATAGAAAAAACGTTGTACAACGCCCTCTTGTCAATGTCACTGAAGTGTCTTCTGATCTTAGTCGGTCTGTAGACCAATTCAAATGTTTTAAGAAACAGAGCACGTTATAGTCCAGTTCGAAAATCTTACTACAGATTGTAAGCAATCTCGTGAAGTTATGCAACGTTCATGTACCACTAGGGTTGCCAGATCGAATTTTCATAAATGTCAGAAAGGAGCAATTACAAAATTCTCGGGATTTTTGTACTTTTGTCGGGAGAAATCAGATTAGCGAAAGACAATTTTTAGACGGAAAAATTTAATACGATTTTTAACTTTCGCGTTCCATTATACTAAAATTCATATATTGATATTTATAAGGCACAAGTTCGGCCCCACATGGAATACTGCTCCCATCTCTGGGCTGGTGCACCTCAGTACCAACTTCTTCCGTTTGACCGCGTACAACGTAGGGCTGCTCGAATTGTCGGTGACTTGACTGTCAAGGGGATCAAATCGACTAAGAGAATCGACTTGATCCTCTAGCACTGCGGCGGGACACAGCTTACCTCAGCATTCTATACCGCATCTATCATGGGGAGTGCTCTGAAGAACTGTTTGATCTACTCCCTGCAGCCGAATTCTTACATCGAACCACTTGCAAGCGATTGTCATTCCATCCTCATCATCTCGATGAATGGCGGTCTAATACTGTGCGTTTTTCCCGGAACTTTCTACACCTCAGATTTGTGGAACGGTTTGCCTGCAGGAGTATTTCCGGACGGCTACGACTTAGGGACCTTCAAGAGAAGAGCGTACTCTTTTTTAAAAAAAGGCCGGCAACACATTAGCGATCTCTCCGATTTCGCGGATGTTCATGGGAGGCGATGATTACTTTCCATCAGGTGACTCGCTTGCTCGTTTGTCCGCCTCTAGCATAAAAAAATAAATTGAGTCCACTTGTGACCACGGCCGTTGTAACTTGGTCGAAACGTCAAAAGTCAAGCAGTAATTTATTTTAGTCGCGTTCAGGCCCGATATTTGAATTTTGGAAAAGTCGAATTTTATTTTTTAGGTTTTTTCCACTTTTTTGAGAATGGAAAGAAAGAAAGAAATAATATTTATTTAGTGACACAAATAAAGTAACAAAATTACAAAACATTGTTACATCTATAAAAATATTAAGGTTAGGTACAGTGATAGAGATAAAGGCAATAAAAAAAAAATGTGTCACCAAAAAGGTTTGCACTCTGCATATGCCAAGGGACGCTTCGACGCTGGTCTTCCGTGCAAGCCTCGTGAGGTAGAGCAACTAGGTACATTGTATGTGGTATATGTGTTGCAGTGGTTTATTATGTTCCTTACAGCTTAGTTAGGCAGTATGTACTTACAATAAAATCAGAAAAAAAATAATAAAAAAAAGATAAAGAGACACAGCACAGCTATACACTCTTTTGCAAATTTAATAAATACTCCTTAAAGTTAACGAGAAAAGATGTTAACGTATGTAGAATGGGAGGACATATTATACAAATCCCCACCATCTGGTAACCCTCATCATCATCATTTTGGCGTTTTGTCCCGGTCCCAAGCCGTCTCTTTGGAGCCCGGGGTCCGACTCCTCCACCTCGCACGCTCTTGTGCATCCATAGTGGTCAATTTATCGTCACGTTATCCTTTACGACTTCTAGCCACTTCTTTTTGAGACTACCCCGTTTGCTGGGACCTGACTGCGGTAGAAAACCACGGTACGGTACCAACGTAGCAGTACCAACTTTCCAGCAGTTTGGCTGTTATGTCACGGACATGGAGGCTGTGACGTATCAGTGAGACAGTCAAGCGGTCTTTCCCCGTAACCCCACACATCCACCGAAACTTATTCATCTCCGTGACATCTGGCAACCCTATCTGCCCCATAGTCGCCCCGGTTGTTCAATGGGGCCACATGGCTGCCGGTCACCTGTGCCGAGTATTTTGGGCCAACTATTAATAGATACGGCGTGAAACGAGACGTGGACAGTGACGGATGGCTGTCTTGGTGTTTTGGGATTTTATGGGGTGAATTTGTGAGAATATTAATGATTTTGATTTTGAAATAACTAGCGATATCTGAGCATGCATACACCTCTGGATTTTTAAAATCTATGTGATTATTTCTACCGTTAGCTCGGCGGTGAGGGAAAACATCGTAAGGAAGCCTGCACGTTTCGGATAATTTCTGAAATGTGTAACCATGATTCAGTTGGCCCGGTTCCCATGTAAAAGATTGCGAAGGTCAGGCGGCACTCACCAAATTCTAAATAAGCGTACCCCGGACTCCAAAGCGACAGTTTAGAACGCAAGTGGGGAATTACACGCTAGGATAAGGATTTTGAAGACTCGTCTGGAGACACTGCAGTAGATGGACCGAAAATATGCTGTGTGTTGCCAGTGATGACATACGGAACCGAAACGTGGCCGCTTACAATGTGCCGATTAAGGAGGCTCAAAGTCACCCAGAGAGCAATGCAGAGGGCTATGCTCGGAGTCTCCCTGCGTGATCGTATCAGAAATGATGAAATCCGCAGGAGAACTAAATTCACAGACATAGCCCAAAGGATTGCATGCCTCAAGTGGCAATGGGCAGGGCACATAGCGAAGAGAACAGACGGCCGATGGGGCGGAAAGGTCCTCCAGTGGAGGCCACGTACAGGAAGTCGCAGCCGTAGCAGACCCCCCACAAGGTGGACCGACGATCTGATGATGATCGCGGGAATCCATTTGATGCGGGCGGCACAGGACCGATCTGTGTGGAGAACATTGGGGGAGGCCTATGTCCAGCAGTGGACGTTTATTGGCTGAAATGAATGATAAGGATTTTGAAGTTACTAAAACGTGGACCTTGGAATCGGCTAGTTTGAGACAAATAATTTTGTTCGCAGACTTCCCTAATCCTGGATCGATGGTCTAAGCGTACTTTTGAATGATCCAACCTGGAAATAGTTATTCCACTGAGATGGTGATGAGCTGATAAACTACTCATTTTAATTTATAAAGCATCACGTGGATAAACCAAATGAGTCCGAAATAATGTCTGACTCAACGGGATGGGATGGGATGGTCGATGACGTTTGACGCCTCAGGTCTCCCGGACGCGGTGTTTCGTCTCCATGACGTGTTGTTGTGACATGTAGCGTGTTGTTTTGATTGCTCGACTTTTTAATAAGTATTTATTATTTAAATTTACTAATTCACGTAGCATCTTTATCTTAGTTCGTGGCTTAATACAGCTGTTGGATGTCCAATAGAGCATATTTTCTTCAGGTTTGGAATTATTAAGAAATTCCTATCTTTTCATTTGGTCCATTAGAGTCCTGGACACAACAAGCATTATAATAGTTGTGCATACAATACCACGACGTTTCGTAAGGCAAATCAGAAAGAAACCGCGGGAACTTACGAAGGGCTCATGCTCGTAATAGCAGCTCGTAATTATCCCTAATCTAAGTTTTAAAATTGACTTAAATGGTTTTCTACAAATCTCTAACAAAGATTTGTAGAAAACCATTTAAGTCAATTTTAAAACTTAGATTAGCCATCATCATCAGTAGTCATTATCTTTCCACTGTTCAGATAGTAGCATTCGTATGTTTAAAATTGTTGCTGAATTAGAACACGGGTGACGAAAGTATAATTCGTTTTCACTTGTAGTGGCCTGCTGCGGTACGGCTGGTCCACAAGTTAAAGGTCGCCCAGCGGGCTATGGAACGAGCAATGCTCGGCGTCTCTCTCCGCGACCGAATCCGAAATGAAGTGATCCGGCAGAGAACCAAAGTCATCGACATTGCTCACCGGATTAGCAAGCTTAAGTGGCAGTGGGCTGGCCATATTAGCCGCAGAACCGAAAACCGATGGGGTAAACGAGTTCTAGGGAGACCGCGTCTTGGCAAACGTAATGTAGGGCGCCTTCTGGCTAGATGGGGGGACGATCTGCGCAGGATGGCTGGCAAGAGCTTGATGCAAGAAACCATGGATAGATCACGGTGGCGAACAATTGGAGAGGCCTACGTCCAGCAGTGGACTGCGATAGGCTGATGATGATGATGATGTAGTGGCCTTAGTTTGTTTACAACATTGCATCACCTGCAAGTTTTATTTTTTTTACTTAGTCCACATTGTCTCAATGCTGGGCTAAGTCTCCCCCGAGTCTGGAGTCTCTCACAAAAACCGGCGTGAAGCACGGATGTGCCTACCGCATAGACGTGTGTAACTCTTTACTGAAACGACTCAGTGATGGTGAATGTATCATTCGACTCAAATGGATCTCGAGTCCGAGTGAGCCGAATGATCCGAATGTGTTGAATGATCCCAGTGAGCCGAATGATCCGAATGAGCCGAATGAATGAAAAAGTAAGCTGTGGGCTGTCCGGGGTGAATATGTAACGGTCTTTCCATGTATTACGCGGGGGAAAGAGATAAGTATATTACATGGCTCAGCACGGGGGGATCGATTATTTATTCGTAACAAAATCAATTAGAGTTGATGTTCCGAATGATTCAAATGAAGCGTTTCGTTGTACCGCATCTTTGCACTGATTCGGATGCAAATGTTACAATCATTTAAAGGATATGTTTTTACCAGGTCTACCACCGCGAGAGGGGGCATCTCGGCAGGTAACCCATCGATAACTAAACACAATTTTCTTTGTCCACAGACGTGTAGCGACCCGCAGTCACCGCAAGCACTGGCGGGCGCGTGACCCTCTCTCCGGGAGCGAGTCGAGCTCGCACTGCAGGACAGCTGGCGCCGGCTGACAGCGCCCAGGACAGTGAGTATATCTTGGATCATGAGCACACTATCCTGGAACTAGGATACGCCATCCCCTTTGTACCGTCGAGAAAACTGAGCTACGGCTTATCATTGTTTCTTGGTGAATATTCCTCGAGCATACAAAGCGCTTTCGGGGGTAGACGAACAGACGGATCGCCTGATGGTAAGCGATTATCGCCGCCCATGGACACCCGCGACACCAGTGGAGTCACAAGCGCGCTGTCAACCTTTAAATCCCCCTTTCCACGTATTGGGCCTCCGGTACCCTCACTCACGCAGCGAAACAGCACAATGCTGCTGTGAGGCCGTGCTATCACTCCGGTTGAGATGGCCCATTCGTGCCGGAGCGTGGCTCTCCCACGGTTAAAAGTAAATCAGACCAAAGAAACTGGATCACAGTGGCAAATTCATGTTTATTATCTTCCATCTTCCACAGTAGTACTTCTACAGTCTTCCAGAGTATCAAACCACTTACTATACAATACTTGCAGGTCCCCTCTGCTTGTTTTGCATATAGATTTGGAAATTCAAATCAAATCCAAAGGTGAAGTCGCCAAGGACCCTAAGGCCCTAACGTGCACGTTTGGGACATTGGCACAGGACTCAAATGTAATAGCGAAGTTTGACATCGTAGGCAAATACCCATTTTAAATAGCTGAGTATGCTGGCTCATCGATCTAAGTATGTAAAAGGTTCGTGCTTAGATTAGAATCTACAACCTCCCGTTCAGAAGTCGCATGTCCTTATTGACTGAGTCACCGTATCTTCTCATATACTCTAGCATTTTCTGTTCCGTTCTTATTTACAGACTTTTCAAAATGATATTCTTTTTAAGTAAATAACACACTCAAAAATATCATCTCGTATTCAGGCGGGACTCGAACCCACATCTTCCACAATCCGGGTGGATGTTCTACCAATTAGATATTCTTTTTGTTCCAGGGTTCATACCCTCACCGGACTCGACACCGCTCCTTCAGCCAAGAGAGACGCAAGCAGAGACGAGGCAGCGCCCACTCCTTGGACCTCCAGGGCTCCGACCACGAGCCTGAAGAGAGGCCTTGTCAAACTGCCACTATACACAAGTAAGTTTATTGTCATCATCATTTCAGCCAATAGACGTCCACTGCTGGAGATAGGCGTAGTCTGGCAGGCCCCCACAAGGTGGATCCGGTAAAGGTGGCGAAATATCCTTGGCTGCAGGCGGCACAGGACCGATCTGTGTGGAGAACATTGTAGGAAGCCCAGTTGTACCTATGGGTAATGGAGAAGTGAACTGGAGAATCGGAGAGCTCAATTCGCAATTTGATGTCACTGGGGATTGCCGTGTGGTCCCCGGCAGAGTAGAATAGGCCACCCTCACTCTTACCGAGGTGTCGTAAAAGGCGACTAAGGTAAAGCTGTTGGCATGATAATCAGCACCCAGAGAAGGAAAACTCTGCATTCATATCAAAACCCACGCCAACCCGTCTGCCAAGCGTGGTGAGAATGGCAATTACCCCTCATGTGATTGAGGGAGGCCCGTGCCCTGCGAGCCCTGCCGAGCGATGACTGGACTTAAATGAGCTGATGATGGGGATTGCCACCAGCCCGGAGTAAAAAAGGCTGACGTCTCCGCCTGCGAAGGAACAGTAGGGTTATGTCAGGCTCTCTTAGGCATCACAGATGCGATGCCAGCTCTTAAGGATGGAATAACTTCTTTTCTTGAATACTTTCTTCAGATAGCCGATGGCTGCTCGCAACACCAGTGGAGTGGAGTGGAGTGGAATATTATTGTCTCTAAAATCCTGAGGACATTGGTTAAAAACACTTTACTTACTTCGCTGGTCTAGAGACCCGAAGTGGATCTTGGCCTCCGACACGAGAACTCGCCATTCCGTACTGTTCTCAGCCACTTATCCCCAATCCAGCCATATTAGGTGACCGAGATCCTTATTTACATTTCCATATTTATATATTTCTTTTTATTTTTCGCAGAGCCCATTCTCTAAGCAAGATGGCAACGATGTCTCTGAAGATATCCCTGGACGGGGGTAAAGTGGTGAAGACCATACAGTTCGATCCGTCCACCACGGTGTACGACGCCTGCCGCATCATCAGGGAGAAGATCCTTGAAGCCAATGCGAGCGAACGTGAGTACTCTGTCCTCTCACTCCCACCTACAGTCACCATCATTGGCAGTACTGAAGATGAGTGTTCTTTGCGCCCGCAGCTGAGTATAGTTGTTCTCCTTTCTTTTGGGACAACGGATCCGGTAATGAGCAACACGAGTTCATGTTCTACCCTCGATTTTAGGAATATCATCAACCCTTTGTGGTACGAAATGAAGGTCTGGCCGCCCAGAGAGAAGATTTCGTTTCGTAATCACTTTTCATCTCGCCTAGTTAGATGGCCTGTTTTAATTCCACTTGATCATTCTTTAATCTGATGATCAGAAGGCCTATTAATGTATGAAATCTCAAAATTCGACTTCAATGTCCAGTGCACGAGAGTTGAATCTCTGCAATTTGTCCTGCGTAGGATTTAAGACTTCCTTATTTTCGAGTCTGATGCCGAGTATGTTTAATACCATGATGTTTTGGCAGCTCAATTACATACCACAGACGCTGGGTCCGTGCCTTTTGTTTGCTAGTTAGAGTTTGTTTGCTTGCTAATACTAGTTATGTTTCTCCGTGCACAAATACTTTTCTCACATTAATACATTGACTTATCTGTTTCTTTTTTGCTAACGTAACAATACTGCCACTAGTCTAAGCAGCAGCTCTAATTTTGCACGGTCTTCTTTTAAAAGAAGAAGAATAAAACATGTCTCTTTGTCCACAGCGAAAGAGTTCGGTCTCTTCCTCGCGTCTGAGGAAGACCCGAAGAAAGGCATATGGCTGGAGGCGTCCCGCAGCCTCGACTACTACATGCTGCGGAACCTTGACATGCTCGAGTACAGCAAGAAGACCAGGAACCTTCGCGTCAGGATGCTTGACGGTGAGTTCAGTAGCGAGAACCGTCGAGACGGTTCGACCGTGGGAGAACTACGCCTCGACGTGAATGGGCCGCCTCGACCGGAGTGATACCACGGCCTCACAGAAAACCGGCGTGAAGCAGCATTGTGCTGTGTGTCGCTGCGTCATTGAATCCGGGGGAAAGGGGGTTCAACGGTCGGCTGTGCGCTTTTGACTCCACCGGTGCCGCGGGTGTTCATGGGCTGCGGCTATCGCTTACCATTAGGTGATCCGTCGGCTCGTCTGCCACCTATCACATAAAAAAGAGAAGACAAACTTTGAGCTTTGTGATAGGTAGAAGAGCAGTCGGATCATCTGATGCTAAGCGATTGCCGCCGCCCATTGACACCGCAACACCAGTGGAGTCGCAAGTACGCTGCCTACCTTCACGCAGCGAAACACAGCAGAGACACTGCTTCTCTGTTCACTCCGGCCGAGCCTAATCGTTTACCATCAGCTTATCCGTCTGCTCGGCTACCTCCTGTCACATAAAAAGTCGTATCTTAATAGTAAGTAAGTAAGTAATCATTTATTTGGAAAAATAAAGATACAAGCCAAACATGCAGAAGAAAAGGATCGGTTAAATACAATACAGTAGGTACAAGATATGAAACTTATAAGTAATTACCGATAAATAGGCACCTGCTCAGAATGTTGCCCTGGTCTTCCTGATCTGGCCGGCCAGGGCGCTGATTCTCAGCGGGACCCACTTTAGGAGCCGCCCACCCGCTCAAACTGACAATATCAGAAGTAAGCAGACACACAACTCAATTTGTAGCATACAATAGTACCACGGAATGGATCTGTCGAGTATAGATAGATAGATACTCTTTATTGCACAACATACAAAACTTAAAAGCTAGGTATACAGAGATACAATGTACAATTTAGGCGGTCTTATCGCTGGGAGCGACATTAGATAGAAGAGGGGAGGGTGGTGCAATCCTTTTGATTTTGAATATTGATTAAGTAAATTTATAGTATAAATACATATATCTAGATAATAAATAAATAAATAAACACGTTATCATACACTAATATATACGAATGTTAACTTACTATAATACAATATAACCTACACAAATTATATAAAATATACTACTATAAGAAGATATATTTTATACCTACAATATATGGATGGATCTGGGAGAGGACTAACGACCACGAGCGTCAATGACAGGAAAGAAAGACAGGTGAAGTTAATAAAAAAGGATCAGTTGGGGAGAGGGTTTCAGTTTTCAAGGAAGTGTGCTTTGACCCGAGCCTTAAAGATGGGCAGGGATGGGGACAGTGTAATTGGTAGGGGTAGGGAGTTCCATAGGCGAATTGACTGGACTGTAAAGGATTGAGTATATGAATGAGTGGAATGGGGAGGAAATCTAAGGTGGAGATATTTGAAGTATCTGAACAATGAAGTAAAGAGTTGACAAAAATAAAATTTAAATTTAAGTGGCTACAATATGGCATAGGCAACAACAAACATTTATTTAAGCTTATGGCACTTAACAACAGATGAGACAAAGAACATCATTCATATTCACCGAGATTCAAATAGAACAGAATCTCGTTTATTTGCCATTGTTATACCGTGGTTGTAGGTTTCAATAGTTTGTCACCCCATATCTGAAGATACTCTCATCATCAGCATTTACAGTGGCGCTAAACATGAGTTATACTTCCAGGTACGGTGAAGACCCTCCTCGTAGACGACAGTCAAATAGTTGCCAACCTCATGGTGGTTATCTGCACCAAGATCGGAATCACCAACTACGACGAGTATGGACTGGTGAGTAAAAATACATATGCATGCACGTACGTGATCATTCTCCACGATCGTGATAGTTCACGATCATTCGTCACAAATCACGATCGTGCTCGTGCACGGTAATTCGCTACGATCATGTCAAACGCGCACGTTTGTTCGTTCAGGGATTTATTTACGGTATGTTTACGGTGTACATATGTACCTACATCTCTGGGGCATTTAGCAAATAAATAAATAAATAATCCGTTACGCACCCTTAGTAAAATACCGACCTAACTCAAAATTGTTGATATTTTTATAGCAATTTTTTTGCAATTTATTCTGGAGTAGGTAAGTAAATAACGCACTTCAAATTTCATCTCGTGTTCATATGTAAGTGTACCTATTTACTTAACTCAAAATTGTTGCTAGGTGACCTTTCATCCCTGGATTTTAGCCGATACTATTTTCACTTAGCATCATATTAAAATTTTCAGTTAGGTCGGTATTTTACTAAGGGTGCGTAAATGGCGCTACATAAACTTGAAGACAAAATCACGAAATGACAGAAGAGAGAGCGTGGGAGAACCACGCTTCGGCATGAATGGGCCGGCTCGACCAGAGTGACACCCCGGGCTCACAGAAAAGCGGCGTGAAGCAGCACTGTGGTGTGTTTTGCTGCGTGAGTGAGGGTACCGGAGGTCCAATCCGGGGGAAAGGAGGGTTTAAAGGTTGGCAGCGCATTTGTCGCGAGTGTCCATGGGCGGCGGCAATCGCTTACCATCAGGTGATGCGTCTGCTCGTCTGCCACTTAACACGTAAAAAAAAGGCTGGTTTTCAAAAATAGATGAACATAGATTCGCGAAGATGCGGTAGATGCCTCGGAAAGCAGCCGTTGGTCCTGCGCATACCTCACCGGTCGTGTCTCGCTGGTGTCCCATCGGAATATGAGGGCAAGGGAATAGAGTGCACATGTGTTTGTCACACGCACACACTTGAGCACTATAATATAACCTACGAACAAAAATATATTCAGTGTAAACAGAGGTTTTATTAATGGAACAAAAACAAGAAAATTAAGACAATAACTAAGAAATAAAATGAAACTAAAAGTAAATAAAAAGCAAAGTTAAAACAAAGTAGGTCCCTGTGGCAGTGTCCTCAAAATGCTGGCAGCATTACCCTGCTGGATCGCGAGTGTAAACATAAAATTAGTAACATGGAAAAAATAATTAAATGACATGGCATGGGTCAATGACTCCCCGACGCTGGTCTTCCGTATATCCCTCCAGAGTGAGCACTACTGCACGCAGGCAGAAATCAGTCTTAAACTTAGACTTAAAATCAAATATCAAATAAAATAAAATAAAATGTGGTATTTCGCTTGAGATTTGCCGCCGTAGCCGTAATGAGTTGGAGGATATTAACAAATAGTATTTTCTTATCTAGGTCCGAGAAGAGCAAAAGGAAGAACCCGACCCCTGCGAGAAACCGAACTACGGCACCCTGACGCTGAGGAGGAAACACCACGAGAAAGAGCGAGACGCCAAGATGGAGCAGTTGAGGAAGAAGCTTCGCACTGATGATGAAGGTATGTCTGTAGGAGTAACACCTAGCTTTTAACCGGCTGCCGAAGAAAAGAGTGCAATGTTTAGGGAGCGTATGTATGTTTCCATTTCTATGGTACGCCATACTACCTGAATGGGTTTGACGTATTTTGACATGCATTGGAGGAAGTTCTACTCGTATGTTCGCCTTTTTTTTAGGGTTCTGTAACCAAATGGCAAAAACGGAACCCTTATAGATTCGTCATGTCTATCCGTCTGTCCGTCCGTATGTCACAGCCACTTTTTTCCGAAACTATAACAACTATACTATTGAAACTTGGTAAATATATGTATTTTGTTAACCGCATGACGACTTTCACACAAAAATAGGAAAAAAAAAATTTTTCGGGGGGTCCCCATACTAAGAACTGGAACTCATTTTTTTTTTCAATAAACTTATACGTGTGGGGTATCTATGGATAGGTCTTTGGAAATGATTTTGAGGTTTCTAACATAATTTTTTTCTTAACTTAATACTTTGCGCAAGAGACGCTTCCCAAGTGGTAAAATCTGTCCTCTCCCCCCTTCCCCTCCCCCTTCTATAATAAAAGTTTTTATTAAGAAGGTCCTGGTTGTAAGAAGATCCTTGGTTGGTCAATATTCTCGAACTGAGCATAATATGACTAACTCCGTTCTCTCTCCTTTAGTGAACTGGGTGGAACCAGCGAAGACCCTCCGCGAGCAAGGCATCGACGTGACGGAGACGCTGCTCCTCCGCCGCAAGCTGTTCTTCTCCGACCGCAACGTGGACTCCCGCGACCCGGTGCAGCTCAACCTGCTGTACGTGCAGGCCAGGGACGCCATCCTGGACGGCACCCATCCTGTGACGCAGCAGAAAGGTAAATTATCAGCCTATATACTGTCCCACTGAGGGCCAAAGGCCTCCATCACAGAAATCAAGTCATCGCTACTATGATAGGATTAGGCTTAATCACCACGTTTTGCGAAATGCGGATTGGTGATCATACGGATTTGTGATTTATGCGGATTGGTGGATCAGAAAGGTGGGTATCATAAAACTTTCTGATCAATTTTATGATACCCACCTTTCTGATCCACCGTCTTTGCCAGAGAACGTGGATGCCATCTAAAACATTATTATTAAAAGCCTGTCAAGTTCCACGGCATGAATGGGCCGGCTCTACTGGAGTGATACCACGGCTTTGCAGAAAAAAGGCGTGAAGCAGCACTGTGCTGTGTTTCGCTACGTGAGTGAGGGTACCGGAACCCCAATCCGGGGGAAAGGGGGGTTTTATGGTTAGTGTCGCGGGTGTCTATGGGCGGCGGCAATTGCTTGCCATAAGGTGATCCGTCTGCTCGTCTGCCACCAAAAACACAATTTGTAAAGAAAAACATGTAATATCAAGTTAAATGAATGTGTCTTCAAAAGTACCTAGTTTATTTCTTTCTCTAACATTACAGCTTTTCCCTGCTTCATGCCGATTTTTTGTGTTAATCCGGGGGGAAGAGAGATTCATGGAAGCATGACAGCGCCTTTGAGACTCCACGGAAATAACTAATTACCGCCACCCATGGACACCCATTGGAGATGATAATCAATTACCATCACGTGATGTGATCTCTCATCTGCCGCCATCTATCACATAAAAAGTTATATTTGAATCTATTACTTTTGTCCACAGCTTGCGAATTCGCCGGCATCCAATGTCAGATCCAATTCGGAGACCACAAAGAGGACAAGCACACATCCGGCTTCCTCGACCTGAAGGAGTTCCTCCCGGCCTCCGAAGTAAAAGTCAAAGGCATAGAGAAGAAGATCTTCAAGGAACACAAGAAGCATTTAGGGCTGAGCGAGTTGGATGCGAAGGTTCTGTACACCAAGAGTGCCAGGGATCTGAAGACTTATGGAGTCGCTTTCTTCCTTGTCAAGGTCAGTTTTATCATAGTCACAGATATTATTCATAGTTTAGGAAATAATTAGGGGTGTCTTAACCTGAAGGTCTTCAAAGAAGAAGTATCTATAGTCGAAGGGTGCGGAGTCGCTTTCTTTCTTGTCAAGGTCAGTTTTAGCAGACTTTAGGAAGTTTCTAAGGGGTCTCATCCTACGAGGAATGTCAGAGGCATATAGAATGTCTTCAAAGAAGAAGTATCTTTGTACGAAGGGTGCAACAGATCTGAGGACTTATTGAGTCGCTTTCTTTCTTGTCAAGATTCTTACCCTTCGGGAGGGAAGGTCAAATGCATCGAGAAAAAGATCTTCAAAGAACATAAAGATGCATTTAGGTCTGAGTGAGTAAGATGCAGGAATATAATTGTAGTTTGAAGGTTCTATATACGAAGAGGGTGAGGGATCTGAAGACTTATGGAGTCGCTTTCTTTCTTGTCAAGGTCAGTTAGGCACTTTTACTATGGTGAAAAAAATCGTGGCAATTTTTTTCCATCAGGTTATCCGTCAACTCGTCTGTCGCCTATCACATAAAAATCGTTCAGAGGTGGAGGGGGTTCACAAAATGTAACAGGGGGTGGAGGTTTTAAACTTTTTGACGTCATATTTCTAAATTTCAGCCTATCTCAACAGATACATCGTTAAATCCGCTCAGGTCCTAAGTACAACCATAAATGAGAAGAAAATATTAACTACACATCTTCTTTTTCCTACAGGAAAAAATGAAAGGCAAGAACAAGCTAGTGCCGCGCCTGCTCGGCGTGACCAAAGACTCGGTGCTCCGCCTGGACGAGAAGACCAAGGAGATCCTGCAAACTTGGCCGCTGACTACCGTGCGCCGCTGGTGCGCCAGCCCCAACACCTTCACCCTGGACTTTGGGGACTACAGGTAATGATGGTGTCACAGCTAACACTATAGGGTGTATCTGTGAACATTTACATCCCTACCACATGTTCTTCTAACTATTATGAACAACATTTGTTCTAACATTTTTGGAAAGTTTAGAATGATATCAATCAATCAGTTTAGAATCGAATCAATATAGAATCAAGTAATTCTTTCAACCGTGGCCGTGAATTGAAGCCGTGTGGTCCCCGGCAGAGTAGAATAGGCCACCCTCACTCTTACCGAGGTGTCGTAAAAGGCGACTAAGGTAAAGCTGCTGGCATGATCATCAGCACACAGAGAAGGAAAACTCTGCATTTATATCAAAACCCTCGCCAACCCGTCTGCCAAGCGTGGTGAGTATGGCAATTATCCCTCATGTGATTGAGGGAGGCCCGTGCCCCAGCAGTGGGGACTTAAATGGGCTGACGATGTAATTCTTTCAACTATGTTTTTATCATTGAGAGGTCTTTTGATTACAAAATTAAAAAGAAAATAAGTAGTCAAATACCGAATTGCGCGTTGTTACAGCGACCAGTACTACTCGGTGCAGACGACGGAGGCGGAGCAGATCCTGCAGGTGATCGCGGGCTACATCGACATCATCGTGCGCAAGCAGCGCGCCAAGGACCACCTCGGCATCGAGGGCGAC
Organism: Marasmia exigua; assembly: GCA_019059595.1. NCBI lineage: Eukaryota > Metazoa > Arthropoda > Insecta > Lepidoptera > Crambidae > Marasmia > Marasmia exigua. The sequence continues at coordinate 12,371,215 of CM032489.1, read as the reverse complement.
GAGGGCTCCGCCATGCTCGAGGACTCCGTCGCGCCCTCCAGGTGACTGCTTGACCACAATCTCACCTGATGTGTGACGTTGAGTTCTAGTTGATGCCTGTTCACTCTTGCCTTAAGGGTGTCTCGCTATAAGCCCTGCCCATTGCCACTTGAGACATGCAATCGTTAAGGTGACGGGTAGGGTACACTAGCCACGCCAATCGATTTTAATTTTCAGCTAGCCGCCGCCGGATCCATTTTAAACGATTTCGGGGTTACAACCTCTCGGCCAACACTTATACTATTTATTAAATAGCCATGCACAAATGTTGGGTCCGTTTTTGTATGCGAAAAATTGAATCAATTTTTCGCGTACGCGTTGGACCTTATATTTTTGCATTGTTACTTAATAAATAGTATAAGTGTTTACCGAGAGGTTGTATTCCCGAAATTGTTTAAAATAGATCCGGTTTTGTAACTAAATATTAAAATCGATTGGCGTCGCTGGCCCTACCCGTCACCTTAAAACGAATAAGAAATAAAGTTAAACTTAAAAAAAGTGGGAAACGCAGGTGTCATTATTTTTTTAAGTTTAACCTTATTCTACAGTTAGTTGTAATAAACTCAAAATACAACAGGTCGGAGTAATCAACTTATAGTAGAATGAGCCATTTATATTTTTCTGAAATGGTGAAATTTGTACCCAGGGCCAACATAATCCAACACGACACATTCAAGTCCGGCAAAGTGAACACCGAGTCGGTCGCCAAGCCGGCCGTGCACCGCCCGGGCGCTGAAGGTATGCTATCATTCACTCATTCATTCATTCAATGTCTCATCAGAAAATTGTTAACTCTGTCAGTCTGTTATAGTTAATGATCTATCAACTATTATTTACCTCTTTCAATGCCACAAAAGGAATTCTAAGGGCCAAGTTCACCAACTTTTCAACTCTTTAACCATGCAAGCACCAATAATATCCTCCAATCGATTACGACTAAGGCGGACCAATCTCAACGATCAGCCACGTACGCAGGATTATAGTGCTCAAGCGTGTGCGCAAACTCAAGTTCACTCTCTATTCTCTTACCCTCACATTTCGATGGGACACTTCTGTGACACGACCAGAGAAGGATCAGGCGCAGGTCCAACAGCTTAACGTGCTTTCCGAGGCACGGGGGTACAAGACCGCTAAATTCCAGACTCCGGGCTGCCCCTAAGAATTTCTTACCGAAAACTTAGGTACAAATTTTTGACCCGACCCGGGATCGAACCAGGGACCTCTTGCGCAGCCGTCGCTTTAATGTGCGACTTAAGTACTAACCACTGTGCCACCGAGGCAGTCATACAAGCACCAATAGCAAGCACCCTTAAGGTGACGGGTAGGGCACACTAGCGACGCTAATCGATTTTAATTTTTAGCTACTAAACCGGATCTATTTTAAACAATTTCGGAGTTACAACTTCTCGCCAAATGTGTTATTTTATAAATAGTATAAGTGTTGCCGAGAGGTTGTAACTCTGAAATTGTTTAAAATAGATCCGGTTTAGTTGCTAAAAATTAAAATCGATTAGCGTCGCTAGTGTGCCCTACCCGTCACCTTTAAGTGTGATAACCGTCGTTTTAAAGTAGGTGAACTGGGCCCTTCATCATTTTCCAAGGCCTGATAAGTGTCTTCATAAAATTCATGAAAATTGATAAGTAGGTAGGTTAAGCAATCGGATTTAAGAATCCATAGAGAATCTGTTGAGTTATATGACGTAAGATTGTAGGAGTTAACAATTTTTCTGTAAAGTAATCTACTATTAGAAATATTTCTTAATTTGCCATTTTAAAGCACTGCTATATAAATATATATTTTAATTATTTTTTTATTATCTGTGTTGCCAAATAGAATTTTGTGTACGTGTTTAAGATTAAATATGGCAACACACGAAAGATTTGTTATAAATGGGTTATAAAATTGTGTGACAAACTTACGTAGCTTATATAATACTATAATGAATTAATGAGTAATTGAGTATCGCAATTAGTGATGCGTCGAATAGTGGTTTCACCGAATAATATTCGGTTTAATTTTACCGAACCGAATATTCGCCCGAATTATTCTGTTCACGATTTCATTCAATTTTCCGCGCTAACAGGTTCCAACAATGAACGCTACATCTCAACATTTTTGAAAAACATCGCACAGTTAGGATATAATGTTATGATAATGTGGTTATCATAACAGAAATATTGACAGAATTTAACCTCAATCCCTTTTATTACAATAAGTGGATTAAACGTGAATGTTGATTTAAGGTTTCAAGTAAATGTTGAATATACCTACTAACTAATAGACAGCTTAAAAAATAAATATGCTGACCAAAGGATTCAAAATAAAAGTTCATTTGAAGTTTATTTGCTACATTTTATTGTTTCTTTAAATTCTACTTATAAAACATAAATCATATAGAATAACTTTTGTCATTTAGATCGATTCGAAGTCATGTAATACCTGCAGCTGAATTCTCACATCGAACCACTCGCAAGCGATTGTCATTCCATCCCGATCATCTCGATGGAAGGCGGTCTAATTCTCGCGAAACTTTCTACCACGTACCTCAGTTCTGTGGAACGGTTTGGCTGCGGGAGTATTTCCGGACGGCTACGACTTAGGGACCTTCAAGAAAAGAGCGTACTCTTTTTTAAAAAGGCCGGCAACAAATTAACGATCTCTCTGATTTTGCGGATGTTCATGGGCGGCGTTGATTACTTTCCATCAGGTGACTCGGTTGCTCGTTTGTCCACCTCTATCATAAAAACAATTTTGCAAAGAAAATAAAAATACTCAATACGAATAGTGGAAATTATGCCGAATATACCGAATACGAACCGAATATTCGGCGCATCTCTAATCATAATCATTCGCCTCAATATCTCATAAAAAAAATTGTACAAAAATTTGTTGCTCACACAATTTTGAACCTACAAACGTTAATTTTGATTTGCAAATCCGTACTCTACCGGTACGTACACTCGGCTTATTATCGCTTGCACTGTAGGCGCGAAGCCGTTCGCCGTGGGACACATGACGGGCGCGCAGCAGACCACCGTGTCGGGACAGATCATCACGGGGCACACGCCGCCTGCGGTATGTAATTAAATATAGTTATGGCTATTTCTTAGCAAGTAAGGGGCCGTTCATTAACCACGCGAGGCCCAAAAGTGGGTGGTCCGAAGAAAACCACCAAAATCACCAGGTGCGTCCCCACCTGGTGATACTTGGTGGGTAGTTTCAGGAGATATCATATGTATTTTTAATATTTTTTCTTTATTCTTCTCACTGAACTACCAGTAGAACAATTTTACATTTTGAAGTGCCTTGTTTATACTTAGCTTGGATTCTCTTGGTGGTTAGAGATGACAGAAAGAAGAAAATGAGATACAACTACAATTCAATGTAGGACACAATGGGCACACTTGACTTGACTTCGACTCTTTTAAAGTCTCTGTTGGACTCTTCTCTCTCTTTCCATCAATTGAGGTGAAGCTAATTGAGGCTATCGCGTGCGAGAAATCCGCAAGATGGCGTAATATAGGACTGAGGTTCATCTACAAGGTAATTGGGTATGTTCAGACAAGCACGCCATCTAGTGGATATGTCACACGCGATTGCCCCCATTATACTGATCTGTTTCTAATTTAATCAAATGAACAGTTTGGGTACATATTGGTAAATGTGTTTTTTGTTTTTTCCACGCCTTTCTAAATGGACCACGAACAGTCATCGAAATGGGCTGTGTAGGTACATACATTCTTGGTATTATGTAATCTTAGCTCTGATTTACATACATATGTTGTAAACTCAGATTTTTAACTATGCGAACTAAACTGACATATGTAAATGTAAAGTTTCCATGCATTTTGACATTTCGTTATGGTCAAAAGGAGCAAAAATGTATGGGAATAGTTCGCATAATTTAATATCAGAGTTTAGAGTTGTCCTAGGATGTTACTACAATATTACTCTTAATATTTTTCAGTTTTGGTAAGGAAAGTGGTTTACCAAAGAATTGTGAAGTTAGGGCGATATTGCTGCGTAACTAGCGCCGCCAAGTGATTAATAATTTAATCTTGACTGTGGCGAATAAGGAACATTTTATTAAAAAATGATCAACAAATACTTTAAGGACATTCAATTCAATTCAAATAGTTTATTGCAAGTCACATTACATCAAGATGTTTACTTTTATCAATTTATTTATTTGTAACATGTGACGCCCTGTAAGGGCATAGCAAACTTAGAATCTAATAATTATAATAGGACACTGGTGAACCTATTTCCTACCATACAGGGTGTATCGTTGTCAATCAAATCAATCAATCAAATAGTTCTTTACTTGCATAGGCTTGTACACAGCACTTACAAATCGTCATACATTTGAATGTCTTAAAACTATTTATAAGCACTTATGTATAATTTACATGTTAATATATATATATGTTGATACATAAAATATACTAAAGAAATAAATAAACATAATGCGATTCTACCACCGGCTCGGAAAGTTGTTGAACATTTGCATCGCTTTAGCCACGTCTAATTTAAACATTTGTTCTACGACTTTTTGATTTTTGAAAATTTCGACTTTTTATACAAAGTTGATCACGTGACGTGACATTTTGTATGGAATGTCAAAAATTTTTCGACGAATTTTCAAAACCCCCTGTTGGTCTAGTGGTTTAAGTACCGGGGCGTGATCTCGGATTTTCGGGTCGAGCAAAAAGTTCGAGTTTTTCGAACATAGCTCGGGTTTGTGAACACCAATCCGCATTAGGCAAGCGTGGTGATTAAGCCTAACCCCATCATAGTAGCGATGACTTGATTTCTATGATGGAGGCCTTTGCCCTGCAGTGGGACAGTATAGACAGTATATACATAAAAAAAATATTTCAAAAGTCGTGGAACAAATGTTGTTTAGATGTATGATAGAAGACGTGATTTAAGGCGACGGATAAGATTCACTAGCGACGCCAATTGATTTTAATTTTTAGCTAGTATACCAGATCTATTTTAAACAATTTAGGGGCTGCAGTCTCTCGGCAAACAATTATACTATTTATTTAATAACCATGCATAAATGTTGGGTCTGTTTTTGTACTAGACAAATTGATTCACGCTAAAAGTGGCCACTTTTGGTAATCCAAAATTCGAGTGCTAAAGCAGACCAAAAAGTTAACTATAATATTAAATAAATAGTGGTGTTTTTCAAGAGACTCGAGCCCCGAAATTATTTTAAATATATCTGGTTTGCTAGCTAAAAATTAAAATCAATTGGTGTCGCTAGTGTGCCCTACCCGTCGCCTTAAGGGATATGAATGTACACAGATACACCCTGTGTATATTGCACTAGCCATTAGCCACCTTATGTGCTAAATCATTATGGCGGTCTTGTACCCCCGTGCCTCGGAAAGCACGTTAAGCTGTTGGTCCTGCGCCCGATCCCTCTCCGGTCGGGTCACAGTAGTGTCCCATCGGAATATGAGGGTAAGGGAATAGAGAGTGCGCTCGTGTTTGCGTACCTCCTGCGTACGTGGCTGATCTTTGAGATTGGCCGCCGTAGCCGTGATCGGTTGGAGGATATTATGTGCTACATGGAGCAGGTGACATGTTCCAGACGTCGCAAGTGCAGCAGACGCGCGTGACATCGGTGATGTCGGAGCCGCAGCGGGCGCTGCTCAGCACCATCACGACGGGCCGCGAGGTCATCGAGCGCGCCGAGAGGACGCTCACCAGGGTAAGACGGTGTATACCGTTTTTTTTTTTTTTTTATAATAATTCTCACAACATCTCATAGGTTGACCTGATTCCGTACTAAGTGGCTTAAGCACTTGTGTTACAGATATCAGACAACAGAGGAACACAAATATATACTTAAATACATATATTACACCCAGACACTGAACAAACACAAGTGTTCATCGCACGAATGTTTGTCCAGAGTGGGGATCGAACCCACGACCTTTGGCGCAAGAGGCAGGGTCACTACTAATTGCGCCATCCGGTCAGTCATTTACATCCCGAAAACCTCATAATCTCTTGTGTTTCCTCCTTCATACAATCCGGGGTCTTTGAGGCGGAGCATGAAGCGGTATCTCAGCAGGCCATCAGGGTGAGGATGGGACATACCCACTGAGTAGTGGGTACTTTGTTAGTTCTTTTGTGCCTGTCAACCTCATATTTGGACGACCCGTTTGGAACAGTGCCAGTAGTACTGCCTTTGGCCCAAGGGTTGCGGGGTCGATCCCCGCACTGTACAAACATTTGTGTGCATGAACATGTCTGTTTGTATTGGTCTGGGTGTGTACTATGTATTTATAAGTATGTATTTACAAAAGAAAAGTATTATATGTATATATTTGTAATTCCGCTGTTGGTTCTGATATCCGTAACACAGGTGCTTGAGCTACCTATCTCGGAGTCAGATCAATGTATGTGATGTTGTGAAATATTTATTATTTATTTATATTTGGATTTCACGGCCGCTTACCATCAGGCAGAGTGAGGTCATCCTGATTGGCATTTCTATAAAAAAAATAGGTATCGTGAATGAAGTGCATTTAGCAGGTTAGATAACAAAATAAGCGAAAAAAATCTGCTGTTTTTCAACTGGACCCTCTGCATCCTTTTCAACTGATCTTTCTCTCGTTGTCCACAGGCGTCGATCCCAGCGCTGGGCGCGGACGCGGCGTCGGTGAAGTGGAAGCAGGTGACCATGGATACCAACAAGCAAGCCGTCACGTCGCAGATAGCTGCCATGAATGCTGCTACTGCGCAAGTCGTCACACTCACCTCCGGTAAGAGATAATTATTGTTACGTGACAGGTGGCAGACGAGCAGACGGATCACCACCGACGGATGGTAAGCGATTGTCGCACCCGCAACACCAGTGGAGTTCCAAGTTTGTTGGCAACCTTAAAAACCCCCCTTTCTCCCGGGTTGGGCCTTCGGTATCCTCACGCAGCGAAACAACATAGATTCTGCTTTTCATTGGTTTTTTGTGAGGTCGTGGTATCACTCCCGTCGAAATGTCCCATTCATGCCGAAGCATAGCTAGATCATCAACTAGGACCTTGAAATTAAATGAAATGAAATGTATTATTCGATTTTCCAAGTCTTCAGGTGGTTATCGAACCCACAAGCATTCATAAATTCAGCTACCGCGGATGGAATCAACTCGAACCCATATCTGCCACAATCCGGGTGGCTATTCTACCAATTAGATCACTGAACGCGTTACTAAGCCGACAAATTTTTAAGTGCTAGATTTGACATGAGCTGTAGAGAGTCTCGTCAATATTGTAGGTTTATTTTAAGTGTGGAATAAATTGCAAAAGATTGCTATAAAAATATCAAAATTGATTTGGTAGTCTCATCATAACTGGTGGTCAAATAATTTGTAATAATATGTTGTAAATATACAGACAGCTGAGGTCAAATCACACATAAAAATTTCGTCGGCTTACTAACGCGCTCAGTGGTCTAATAGTAGAACAGCCACCCGATTGTGGAAGATGTGGGTTCGATATCCGCCTGAACACGAGATGAAATTTTTAAGTGCGTTATTTCATAAAGTCCTCGAACTAAAACAATTTTCTCGTTTAGGACCAACCGAGGAAGTGGACCACACAGCTGTAGGCGCCGCCATCACCACAATCACCACCAACCTGCCCGAGATGACCAAGGGGGTCCAGATGATAGCAGCCCTCATGGAGGACGATGGTGGAAGACTTCTAGACGCCACCAGGAAGCTGTGCTCCGCCTTCTCAGATCTGCTGACGGCGGCTGAACCGGAGACTAAAGAGGTATGTCGTCATCATCAGTCTTAGTCTACTGCTGCACGTAGCCTTTCCCCACTACAAAGATGACCTAAGTGGACCAGATGATAGTGGCCGTCATGGAAGACTCCTGGATGCTACCAGAAAGCCTTGTGTGCGGGATACTAAAGAGGTATGTCGTCATCATCACACTCGCAGTCTATTCCTGGACATAGGCCTCTCCCAATGTTTGATGTTATTTCCTGTCTTCAGCTTGAAGCATCCAGTCTATACCAGCTACCTTTCGTAGATCGTCACTCCATCCACCCTGAGACTGAAGGTATGATTATCATCAGATCCATTGACATATCTTAGTCAATGAATGGGTATAGACCGACTACCATCACCAAAAACCAGCCCGGGAAGACCAAGGGGGTCCAGAAGATAGCAACTGTTAGATGCCACCAGGAAGCTGTGCTCCGCCTTCTCAGATCTGCTGACGACTGCTGAGCCAGAGACTAAAGAGGTATGTCATCATCATCAGTCTTAGTCTACTGCTGGACATAGGCTCTCCCCACTACAAACTTGCTCGAGATGATTAATAGTGGCCGTCATGGAACACGATGGTGGATGATTCCTGGATGCTACCAGAAAGCTTTGTGTGCCGGAGAGTAGAGAGGTATGTCCTCATTATCAGACTCTCAGTCCACTGCTGGACATAGGCCTCCCCCTATGTTTGAAGTTACCTTCTGTCTTAAGCTTGACGCATCCATAGCCAACCAGAGACCTTTCGTAGATATTTGTGTTGGGTCTGGGTGTTTGTGGTACCTTCGTTGTTCCTGGTATCCATAGTACAAGGGAAAACCTTAGTTTGGGACCAGGACAATGTATGTGATGTTGTCTCAATTTATTTTAAAGAAACAATTGTAAAAATTGGTATATTATACGAGTATGTAATCTACCACTGGTTCAGAATTTCTATTACGAAGACTTAGGACACCCTCGGAGCTTCGGCAGGCAGAAATTAAAACCTAGTTCCGTCTTGACTTGTTACGTTTTATGTTGGAATTGCCATTGGCATGCGGCCCGAGGTCATTGTCCCGGTGTCACGCCTTGCTTGCGCGATGCAAAAATGGATAGCGCCATCTACCGGAACAACGACGAACCGCCTGCTTGTTTACTCTTTGTACAAAGACAATAAATGCCTACAATAAACCATTTTTTTTTATTATTCGGGTAAACAAACAGTACACACATTAAATATCTTAAGATAGAATTACATGTCTAGTAACCAGCAACGTTAACCACAGATACCATTTATCAGAGTTGAGAGTGGATCCATGTATTATAATAAAACAATGTTAAAGAGGCTAGAAGTTAAGCCACACAAACCATTGAGTAAATTGAAACCTAAACTAAATCTTTATTATTTCCAGCCACGCCAGAACCTTCTCAACGCGGCGTCTCGCGTCGGGGAAGCGTCCACGTCCGTGCTGCACACCATCGGCGAGGAGTCCGAAGAGGACAAGGAGACCCAGGTAACTGACGACCGAAGACCCGGGAAGAAATCTTTCTTGTACAGGAAACTTAATTATTGCTACGACAATTTCTACAAAGCCTTCTTTAAGACCGTCGATTATGACTCTGACTTTGTCGATGCGGAAGATAAGAGGTATGATGATGAAGGGATTTATGAAGATATTGATATGAGTAACAATTGGGGTATGTTGGAAGCGATACAAGAAGAATCTGATAGTGATTATTATAGAAGCTTAGATTATTGTAACGCAATGTTCAATAAAGGAAAAGTCACGTTAGATGCTGATGATAAAAATAGTAACAAAAGTGATTTCGAAGCTATATTATCGAATTGTGAAAACTATTTAGAAGATAAAAATTTAGACAAAGATGAGCAGCCTAAATTGTACCCTAAAACTATATCGGATAAGATTTACAATTTCAAAAAAGATTTCTCTAATCATGATTATGTCAATGTAAATTTTAATGACTACGAAAATATAAACTTGGATAGGAAAACTAAGAATGACATTCTCCGTCAACGTTTCTTTTTAGAAGGGCACAATAAAGATAAAATTAATGATAACGGTATAAATGCAGATAAAAATTTAAATAACGGTAACCGTGTTAATGCAGGAAACGTATTTAACGATAAAAACAAATTTAACGATACATTTTCTGGTTTTAACGATAAAAACCAAATTAACGATCATTACAACCGCTTTAACGATAAAAAGATTGAATGCCACAGCATTCGTAACGATGTCACCAAAACTGGGCCTGATGTTAAAGTTTCAGGGTCTCTAAATATGAAACTACTTAATTTAGACAAATATAATCGCGTTCTTACAACCACAGAAACATTCGTAGAGAAAGCCGAAGCTAGTTTCACCAAAAACGAGCTACACAAGAAAAATTCAGATCTAGAATCGTTTATCAAACGTAGCGAAAAGTATTACACTACAGAATCACGAGATAGAACTACGACTGTCGAGTTGAACAATGCAAAAGATACCGAAAAGGGTAAAACAGAAATTCGAATTTTCTATAACCCAACTTTTAAATCTACGGGCGATAAGTTTATAAGAGGTTTCTGCTCGTTTTGCCGTCGCAGGTGTCCAAGGACCGAGCAAAAATGTTGTCCGAAGTGCATATGTTTGGAATTGGAGTTCAAAAAAATTTGGAAGGAGAATTGGTTGAATATTCTGTTCTTTTTGTCTCTGATTGTCGTTATGTTGGCGCTGTTAATACAGTGTTTTATACCTAGATATGTGTGTGAGAAAAATGGGAATTCGACGGATGATAAGTGTTTTGAGATGATGTGAATGTGATTGAAATGGCCGTAGATTCAGAAGATGGAATTAAAAAAATGGATATTTTTTGAGCTGCTTAAACTTAGGGCTTTTTTTATAAGCAGTCAATAAACCTTTGTTAGCTGAAACGGTGTTATAGAGGTGTACTTATTGAAGTTTAAACAAAATATTTTCATGAAAAGATAAAATAAATTTTTAACCCTGTTTTAGCTAACAAAGGTTTAACAAACGTTTATGAATTAGACTCTTAGAGTTTTATTCATAAACGCTCAATAAACCTTTGTTAGCTAAAACTGTGTTGTAGAGGTGTATTGACGTTTAAACAAAATATTTTCATTAAAAGATAAAAATAATTTTCAACCCTGTTTTAGCTAACAAAGGTTTAACAAACATTTATGAATTAGACCCTTAGAGTTTTATTCATAAACGCTCAATAAACCTTTGTTAGCTAAAACGGTGTTATAGAGGTGTATTGACGTTTAAACAAAATATTTTCATAAAAAGATAAAAATATTTTTTTAACCCTGTTTAAGCTAACAAAGGTTTATCAAACATTTATGAATGAGATCCTTAGGGCTTTATTCATAAACGCTCAATAAAAACCTTTGTTAGCTAAACGGTGTTATATAGCAGTTCTGACGTTTGAAACAAAAACTTTTATACAAAGTTTTCGAAATAAAGAACGTAAACAGCTTTATAACACCGTTTTAGTTAACAAAGGTTTAACACACATTTATGAATACGACTCTAATGTTTTTTGTGTCATAAAATTGACATTGCATGAAAGAAATAGCATATTGTTTGGGCCGCTCCCAGAGATGAACAGTCTTTGAGTATTCGAAAGTAAAACATCTACAAAATAACGGTATACTTACAGAATTAAGACAGGAGTATTATATGGCCAAAGGTTTCTTACGATCAATAAATCACTGACATTTCCCACATTTTGTTAATGAATTTCTAACATGGGGCTAAAGGGATTTATAGTTATTTTTGGGGCTTATGCAAAAGGTTTTGGGATAGTTTTTAATGGGGAAACTATTTTTAATATTAACTGGTGCTTTAATATATTATTTTGATGCAGATCAGAATGATTACTAAGATCTGATATAGATTTCCTAGTTATATTGTATTATGTGTATTTTTTTGTCTGTGTCCATAAATATTATGACAGGTGTAAAGACTGCATGACATTTTTTTTTATGTATTATTTGTGATTATTTTGCCGATTTTCTTTTTGTTTATAATGTTTTAATCTTTCGTTTATACCTGTTATTAATTTTGTAACAAAGTTTTTAAAACCAAGATTGAAAAAGATGTTTCATGAAACGTAATTATTTTGAAAGATTGAATATGAAAATGTCACTATAAAAAATGACAGTTGAACTAATTGATAAAGAAAAAAAAATCTTTTATTCCCGACATATTTAACTTTGTTCCTTATAAATACGGAACGGTTTTGTTCGAGAGTCGCAAGTATGTGTGTCGTACGTTGCCAGTCTTTTAGATAAAGACGAAACTTATAAAGTAAAAGACTGCGAAATGACAATATTTATTGGGTAGTTAGTAGGTTAAGCTAGACAGCAGGCGTCATCTTGTTTTTAATATAAAATTGAGTATTTTAAATATATTTTTTTACAAAATTCTGTATTGTTAAAATAACATACATTTCTTAAAATATTTACTTGCTGAATAGATGGACTTATCATATAAGAATCTCATTTACATTTAAATTTTACAATATTTAATAATCACGATCTAGCTAGACCCATCCTTTCTGAAAAAGGACCGTCCTAATAAAAACCTGCTTTCGTTCTAGTCCTAAAATTGTCTAGTCTACAAAATTATGATCTGAAAAAAGACGTTATTTAACGCCCCTGTTGTCTAGCAAACATTTGTTGTTGTTTACTTAATGTTTACCTTTGTTAACATCGTTATAAGGCTTCACTAATCTAGTCTTACGGTTCTGATTAGGTTTATTAATTTTAATATTCGATTAAAGGCAGCTGTCGTTGTTTTAATAATGCCTTTGTAAATTAAGCGACTGACCAAAATTAGACTTTAACATTTAGGAATTTCGTTATAAAATTAACTAATTATTTTTAAAATTAACAAAAAAAATTTTACTAAAACAAAATTTTGGGGAATGAGTTAAGATGAATATTAAAAAATGAATCAGTATTATTTGGTATCAAAATTTTGATAGATATTTCTAATTTTATCTTATTGTTAAGTTTCTAATTTTGGTTTTGGTTTTTTTAATTTCTAAAACAAAATGTACATATCTTTAATTTTAATTTAGTATGTAGATGTATCCTCGTTTAAAAGTATAAATTTTCAATCAATAGAAAATCCGAGTAAAATACAAAGGATTTTTTCATTTGGAAACTCTTTAAAATACTATTTTTATACAAACTTCAGTTACTTAAACGGATCACTATATTATATCAGATCACTTTAAGGAGTTGTTAGATCAGATGGAATAATTTGGTTACGTGTAAGGTTCGAGCCGGGGATGCATCTGCAAAATATTTTATCAATTATTTTTACTAATATATTTATACATTGGTAATATTTATTAATCTACTGCTGTGAAATAGTACAAATATAAAAGTCATTTTTTGCCATTTTTGTTTCTGAATATACAGTCGAACACATGTGCCATTTTTTAAATTAAATTTAATGAATTTTAAATAACTTAACTAAATTACTTATAAGCAATGTGTGAGACTGGAGAAAATTATAAGTTACATGCTTGTTTAACGAGAGATTTCATATTAAATCGGCTTTTACTTAACTTTGATGTATCTAATGAATTACTAATGTTCTGAAATTTGAATACAGACATGATATATCTGTAAAGTTTCATTTTTAACCATATAAATTATATTCATATTTTTTTCTGAATTTAATGCCATTAATAACAAATGTAATGGACGTAGAGGACGGACGGACAACGACGTCCTCCTCGCAACGTGCTCATTTGGTAACTCAGTTGGAAAAAGCAATCAATTCAATAGTGAAATTTGGGTTTTAAGTACATTAATATTAAATTACACTAATTTTAAAGACCTTTTGAAAGTTCGCTTAATCTTTCTCTAAGCTGAAAACAAAAAACTGTCCTAACAAATATATTGTACATTATTAGTAGAATAAAAAGAGGATAAAATAATGTAACTCTTTAAACAACCTACTATACAGATTTCAACAGAAATTAACTAAAAGGTGATACAATTCTCTCGTTGAACAGTTTATTTTTAAGGAGCTATATATACTTTTTTTAATTTAGATATTGTTTGTTTAAAATACTTGCACTCACATTCATTACAGTGATATCTTTGAATTAACTATTATTTTAATATTTTTAATATAATTTATTTTTCAACTCTTACTTTTGAAACCTCTCAAGTTGTGAGTCTCAACATATTAGTGAGTGTGTGTATTTATCAGAAAGTATATTTTGTTACTCTTCATTTTGTCTCTGTACTTATCCATTACATTTAGGTATAATAATTTACTCGGTTCAAGTATAAATTAATCGTAGTGCATATTTGTCGTCCTCTTTTTGGCGCAAAAATCAATCGAAGATTTTCCTTCCCAAAAATGTAAAGTTATGGTTGGCGTAAAATCTGGATGCTTGTAACATTACCTTATTACAAATCGCGATCTAAAGTTAATACCGTACTAAAGCTCATGCCATCACGTTATAACACGCAATGTTAAAAGGGGCTGGAACGTGATTTGTTCGACAACTATCCTCATATCACGTTTTGTAATAAGGAGGGGTTTACTTTCGCATAACTTAATTTTACTAAAGTTTATTTTTAAACATTTTTCAGTTTTAATAGTGTGCTAAAGAATACTAAGTGAAATCCTGTACAAAACACAGGGATGTAAACACACAATTGATTTTATTTTTAATTTATATTTGAACCTAGTTTTCTGGTTTCGGTATCTTAACATTCACTGCCATGTTACTACATAGTAAGGGTTATGGTTATTTTTGTTAATACATTTGCTTTAAACACACCGGAGTTTTTATTTACGACTAACATTCCGCACGAAGTGAATGTAGTGACAAAAATAACTAATGCCACAGATTGCGAGACTCATTGCACGGAGACTAGATTTTACAGTTGTTACTAATTTTAGTAATGTTCGTAAATTTTCGTAAATTTTATTAGTAGCTTAAGATTTTTCCTATAACTAGTAAAGATTTGTTAAATGTTGTGAAAGTTGTAAACTTTGCATAAATTTAAAGATTTTTAGTAATTAGATTTTTATTATTAGCGTTACACGTATTGGAGTCGGTTGCCTAAATTAATGATTATTTCTGATTCCAATAATTTGGCAAAAGTAACAACTATTATAATCAGTCAAAGGAGTCTCCTTTTTGTGACATTAAATACTAACATACCCTTTGTATTATGTATGGATCATCAAAATTATACGGCAAAAGTTGAGTTCATCTGACTTAAAATCTGAATCAAAATCGACATAAGTTCAAGCACCTGCCCAGTTTTGAGAGTCTAAAACGTAACGGAATTGACAACCGAATATTTATCCCTATTCCTTTCACACGCTCTGTGCGTGTCATATGTTTGGATGTGACAAGAATATTCTCATTCTTTATAGGACTGGGTTCGTTGTAGGTAGTGATGCGCCGAGTACTACTTTTACCGAGCTACCCAGTACAAAGTAAACTCGGTAAAGTTCCTCAAACCGAGTACTCGGCCGAGATAATCGGTTCAGTTTTGGGACACAAAAACTTCTTCTGTTTTCAGTATAAGTATATTTTACGGGACTGCTACCATATTATGTTACCTTATTTTTCAGTGTCCGATATTTCAGCACTGCTGAAAGCGTCAATTTCCTAAAAAAACCTATTCTAACGTTAGTGATCATGAAAGTTTAATAACTTCCAGAATTACAAAAATGATTATTTTCTCTCATATTTGGGTTTCAATATAATGAATGCTTTATAACATATTATGTAAGCCGACGAGCGATGGTAGCTCAGTGGATAGTAACGCGCCTTCCATACGGGGGAGACCGGGTTCGAATCCTAGCATGTACCTCTGGATTTTTAAAATCTATCTAGGCACCCCTCTTGCTTACTATCAGGCTGTCGAGAGCTAATACATATACTGTGTCACCACAAAAAATAAATACCGAGTTACTCGGCATTGGTGCCGAGTACCGAGTATCAATAAACTGCCGATAACACCGATTAGTAACAGAGTACTCGGCCCATCTCTAGTTGTAGGCTCTCTGATCCGTTGGGACTTAGGATCCATATCGTTCCTGCGATGTGACATGCAGTGACTCGACGGAATTTTAAACTTCGTGAAATTTACTACACAAATCCCTGGTATGGGATTATATAGTGTATATATATTATATACTAGCTTTTGCCCGCGACTTCGTCTGCGTGTAATTCGAATAAAAGCAAGGTTTTATAGATATCTTTATAAATTATAGTCTATGTGTTATTCTGATCTATAAGCTACATTACTGTAAAGTTTCATTAAAATCCGTTTAGTAGTTTTTGCGTTCTTTCACGCAAAAACTACTAAACGGATTTTACAAACATCCATCCATACATCCATCCATACATCCATCCAAACAAACTTTCGCCTTTATAATATTAGTAAGGATAACTGTGTATATATATTATATATACACAGTTATTTTTTACCGTTTACATCCCGAAAACCTCATAATAGGTTTCTCTCAAAATAGGTGAATGAAGTTAATTTAGCATGTTAGATCAAAAAAATAAGCGGAAAAAAATCTGCTGTTCCATACATATAGGCTTTTAGTGTGGTTTGGTGCAGGCGCCAGGGGCTATAATAACATCTTAGCTTAATATTCCCGTTTGCGTCCAAAGCCTGTGGGGCTATCGCGTGCGAAAAGTCTGCAAGATGGCGTACTATAGGCCTGAGGTCCACAAGGTCTACAAGGTGATTGGGTATTTTCAGACGTGAAATGTCAAATTGTCAATTAACGAATAAATCAGCCAATGATATTGAAGTTGGACCTCGGTTCACAGGCACGCCATCTAGCGGATATTTCACACGCGATAGCCCCCATCAGACCATGATCTAGGATCCGACTGCCAAATGAAGGAGGTCGTGATATCACTCCGGCCCATTCATGCCGAAGCGTGGCTCACCAACGGCTATCTAGGTGATTACTTCTTTATGTCAAAATGTCAAAAGGAAACAACCAATGCTGTTGAAGTTGGACCTCAGGCCAATAGTACGCCATCTAGTGGACATTTTGACGACCCGTTTGGAACAGTCTTAGTAACGCTGCCTTTGGCCCAAGGCTTGCCGGTTCGCATCCCCGCACAGTACAAACATTTGTGTGCATGAACATGTCTGTTTGTATTGGTCTGGGTGTTTTCTATGTATTATAAGTAATGATTTACAAAAGAAAAGTATTATATGTATATATTTGTAATTCCGCTGTTGATTCTGATATCCGTAACACAGGTGCTTGAGCTACCTATCTCGGAGTCAGATCAATGTATGTTTATTATATTTATTTTCACGTAATAGCCTTTGCAATATTACCACGCTAGTCCAGGATCCTCAACCGTCTAATTCTTCGCCAGGACATCCTGCTGGCCCTGGCCAAGGCTGTCGCCAACACCACGGCGGCCCTCGTACTGAAGGCTAAGAACGTAGCAGCCGCCTGCAAGGATGACCAGCCACTCCAGAACAATATTATTGCTGCGGCCACCAACTGCGCTTTGGCTACGAGTCAGCTGGTCGCCTGTGCTAAGGTACGTGAAGTAAAGTCAAATTAAAGTATCAGCGTATATACTGTCCTGCAGCAGAGCAAAGATCTACAGAAATCAAGTCATCGCTACTATGACGGGATTAGGCTCAATCACCTGGCTTTATGCAGATTGATGATCTCAAACCCAACCCAATCAGTAATTTTTGTGAGCAAAATCAAATAGTTCTTTATTTGCATAGGCTTGTACACAGCACTTACAAATCGTCATCCATTTGAATGATTTAAGTACTTATGTAATAATTTACATGTTGGTTGATACATAAAATATAAGAAAAAAGTAAATAAACATAATGCGATTCTACCACCGGCTCGGAAAGTTGTTTCTGGTCGAGAAGATCCGGCAAGAAAACTCGCCAGTTACTCTATACAATGGTGCAAGTGTCGTGGAAAAATGTGAATGTGCTCATGTGTGTGGTGTATTAACCACCTACTTAAAATATTGACTGCCTCGTTGGCGCAGTGGGCATTGCGTCGCACTATAAAGCGACGACTGCGCTTGGGGTCCCGGATTCCGGGCCAAAATTTGTACCTGAGTTAGTGTCAGCCCGGAGTCTGGAAGTTGACGGTCTTGTACCCCTGTGCCCCGGAAAACACGTTAAATTGACAGGTAGGGCACACTAGCGACGCCAATCGATTTTAATTTTTAGCTACTAAACCGGATAAATGGAAATGGAAAATCAATATTGGTGTTGGACTATGCTGGTCTACTGTCTAAGTCTTCGTCATCGTCAGCCCATTTAAGTCCCCACTGCTGGGGCATGGGCCTCTCTCAATCACATGAGGGGTAATTGCCATACTCATCACGCTTGGCAGACGGGTTTTGATATAAATGCAGAGTTTTCCTTCTCTGGGTGCTGATGATCATGCCAGCAGCTTTACCTTAGTCGCCTTTTACGAGACCTCGGTGAGAGTGAGGGAGGCCTATTCTACTCTGCCGGGGACCACACGGCCTAAGTCTACGGTCTAAGTGCTCTCCAAGAAATGTCACACACAATATCGATAGAAAGCCGGCTTGAAGCAGCACTGTACTGTGTTTAGCTGCGTGAGTCCCCCCTTTCTCGGGGGTTTAGAGGTTGGTGGCGCACTTGTGACGCCACTGGTGTCGTGGGTGTTCATGGGCGGTGGCAATCGCTTACCACCTGCTCGCTTGCCACCTATCACAAAGAAAAAGTGTCTATATTTTTTCTGAAGTAACCATTAAAGTTAATTTGACATTTTTGAGTGCGGTAGCTAGATCACTCTGGTTTTAGCATCGCCATTGGTATTAAAGATGAAGATTTACCATTCTTTCTATTCTATCTGGTGAATATATCATTATCTTCTTCTTCTCAGTCGTACACTTCTGATTGTATGTATGTTGGGTAGCGGCTTTTGCGAGACTTCTCCATCTTTCTCTGTTAGTGGCACTGTGTGCATTCATTCAAGGGAACACTTCATCGTTAGAATCAGCAATATGTAATATTTCCTCCCCACCAGGTGGTGGCCCCCACACTGCACAGCCAAGCCTGCCGCGAGCAGGTGGTGAGCGCGGCGCGCGCCGTCTCGCTCGCCGTGGAGAGGCTGCTCGACGCCGCGCCCGCCGCGCCCGCCGCCACGCACCGCCTGCCCGACGCCGCCCGGCGCGTCACCGACGAGCTGGACCGGCTGCTGGCGCATTGCACACTAGGTGAGTCGGCGCTAGCACGAGTGACATAGGACACACGGCTCATAGAGACCGCCCCTGCCTGCCCGACGCCGCCAGGCGCGTCACCGACGAGCTGGACCGGCTGCTGGCGCATTGCACACTAGGTGAGGTGGCGCTAGCACGAGTGACATAGGACACACGGCTCATAGAGACCGCCCCTGCCTGCCCGACGCCGCCAGGCGCGTCACCGACGAGCTGGACCGGCTGCTGGCGCATTGCACACTAGGTGAGGTTGGCGCTAGTAACATAGGAGGATATTCGTCAATTCAGATGACTCAGAAATGACGCCCACAAATGACTGAAGCACATTGTACGCTAGGTGAGTTGGGCATCATCATCGCGGACGCATTTTAGCGGTGGCGTCCAAAGTGATCGCTTTGAAGTCGAAAGTATGCGTGAACCATTATCTAACAAGTACTTTACCTTTATGACTAACAATAAAGCGTCTGCTGTTGGTACAAATTATTCAAAATTACTAAATTGTTTGTTTCCCAAATAAATAAATAAATAAATGTGTAGGATTTTAGAATAAATGTCAATATAGTGACGTGGGGAAATGAGTTACTGACAAATTGGACAGGCTGTTGGCTCATTGTACACTAGGTGAGTTGGTCATCATCGTCATTTTAGCGGTTGCGCCCAAACAGGTCGCTAGTTACCTATATTTTCCCAATCTTCCTGAAAATGTAAGGCTATATTTACAGAGACTGGCCTCGGCTACGAAGGCTTCCACCTCTGCAGCGCGACCGTGACGTACACAAATATAGGCCCGATCGCCGCGGCTTCTGCCGCAGCACGTCGGCATGCTCTACGTTACACCGCTCGAGCACGTGTCATCAACATAGCCTTGTCAACAATTAGAAAAAAATCATATGCTAATAATTAACTACCTGAAGCATTGAAGTCAAAAGTATGCGTGAAACAATATCCAAGACTTTAGGAATATCAATGACACGGCTGCCGTCTGATCTTGGCAATCTTTCAGCAGTTAAACCAAACCAACAATCGCCATGTGGTCCCGGCAGAGTAGAATAGGCCACCCTCATTCTTACCGAGGTCTCGTAAAAGGCGACTAAGGCAAAGCTGCTGGCATGATCATCAGCACCCAGAGAAGGAAAACTCTGCATTTATATCAAAATCCTCGCCAACCCGTCTGCCAAGCGTGGTGAGTATGGCAATTACCCCTCATGTGATTGAGGGAGGCCCGTGCCCCAGCAGTGGGGACTTAAATGCGCTGACGATGAACTGTATCATGGTGAGTTGGTTCTGGTAATATTTAGCTTTAGGAGTAGTTGCTGTAGTCGAGAGGCATCTTTTAACCGCAGAATTTCAAAACGGGCCTTTTTATAACAGCTGGCCGTAATGTAATACGGCGGATTATTACATTACTGCGATAAATAACAATAAATTTTAAAATATATCTTTATTTTGTTACAGAACGTCACGCACAAGCCTCAGTGACGGAGAGAACAGTGGAGACGGTGATCACGGCGTCCGAGCGCGTGGTGGACTCCGGCGACGCCACGGAGATGGTGCGCCACGCGCGCCTGCTCGGCCAGGCCACGGCGCACCTCATCACCAACATCAAGGTCAGTCGTCATCATCATCTAGCCAGGAAACACTCAATGCTGGACATAAGCCTTCCAAACTTTCAATGGATTCCACCAATTCCAATGGTAGGTGAGTCACCAACGATCCGAAATAGACTAGGTCAAGCAATCCTGCATCGCGCAAGCAAAATGATTTTATGAAACTACTAGAGGCTAGGAACAACTGGGAGCTATAGTGCATTGGATCGATGCACTACACTAGATATTAGGTACTCGGACAGGCCATTGCTCACCTTATCCCGAAATAGACTAGGTCAAGCAATCCTGCATCGCGCAAGCAAAATGATTTTATGAAACTACTAGAGGCTAGGAACAACTGGGAGCTATAGTGCATTGGATCGATGCACTACACTAGATATTAGGTACTCGGACAGGCCATTGCCTCACCTTATCACCAACATCAAGGTGAGTAAGCATGGTCGTAATCCTGCATCGCGCAAGCAAAATGATTTTCTGAAACTACTAGAGGCTAGGAACAATTGTGGAAGTTGGTGCATTGGATCGATACACTCGACTATTTGGCTAGACTACTGCACATCTCATCATTAACTTAGAGGTGTGAGTGACCTCCAAGCTCGATCTACGGCCATCATCATCATTTTTTTAGCCAAGAGACGCCCATTGCTGTGCTGGACATTGGTCTCCCCCACCCCCAACATCCAAACTAATCGGTCCGGTAGCAAACGCGTCCAATGGATTTTTTCGATATTCAGTAAGTCTTCGAAACACCTTGTAGGGTGCACGGCGTAAACCCGAAGACATTTCCCCCAACGGTCGTCAATCTTCGTTCAATTCAGACTAATTTCATGAGTTCTATCTAAGTCTGATATGAGGTGATAATGCACCATAATATCATGGTTACATTGACTGTATGCGACAGGTATCTCGTGTTTTGTTTCAAGAGCGTTTCCTTGTAGGTGCCCTGGTTATTAAAAGCAGTTAAAACCTACTTAAAAGACCTATCCCCACATGAAGCCAAACGTAAAATTAAATCCTGCCTACTGGACCTAAAGTATAATGACACAGAACGTATTCTCTCTTAACTATGACATATACATTCACACACACGCGCGCGTACACATGCGATACAGGCCTGTGAGCCTAGTGCAATAGTTGATGATACTGCTCATTGTAATAATATCCTCCAACCGATTACGGCTACGGCGGCCAATCTCAACGATCAGCCACTTACGCAGGATATATTATAGTGCTCAAGTGTGTGCGCAAACACAAGTACACTCTCTATTTCCTCACCCTCATATTCCGATGGGACACTACTGTGTCACGACCAGAGAGGGATTGGGCGCAGGACCAACGGCTTAACGTGCTTTTCAAGACACGCGGGGTACAAGACCGCCAACTTCCAGACTCCGGGCTGCCACTAAGAATTTCTTACCGAAAACTTAGGTACACATTTTTGGCCCGACCCGGGGATCGAACCCGGGACCTCTTGCACAGCCGTCCCTTTAATGTGCGACCCACTAACCACTGCGCCACCGAGGCAGTCATGCTCATTGTAACTTAATATGTTTTGGACGTGATGATCCCATCAGTGAAACGCTCTTGCTCTGGAGATAACAGCCTTTATTCTTCTCTTGTTTTAGACACTGTGCCGTTAACAATATAAGTTCTCATTCCTGAATCAGTGGACCGACATGAATTGAGCCGGAGAGATCCAAACATATAGTGCAGGTGTCTCTGGTCAAGTGTCTCTCTGTACCATAGAGACCTTATCTCTGTGGAAACAATATAGGGCCTGTATACATGCGCCCACAATGTCAATAAAGATGACTTACTTACTTTTAGTTGTCAATCTCTGTTATTATTTTGTATAGACGGAAGCAGAGAGCCAGCCATCGGACTGCCAGCGCAAGCTGCTGGCCGCCGCCAAGCTCCTGGCCGACGCCACCGCGCGCATGGTGGAGGCCGCTCGCCAGTGCGCCTCGTCGCCGCAGGTACGACTACATCGCTACTGCCACATGCAGATACTCGCGGCAGACGGTAGAACATTCCGTTCATTATGATAATAAGGGTGAATTCGACCAATCTTTATCCAACCATAATCGATGCACCGGGGTACCGGAGGCCCAATCCAGGGGAAAGGGGGGGTTTTTTAAAGGTCGACAGCGCACTTGTGACTCCACTGGTGTCGCGGGTGTCCATTGGCGGCGGCAATCGCTTGCCATCAGGTGGTCCGTCTGCTCGTCTGCCACCTATCACATAAAAAAAAAACATCACAGAGTAAATTTTTTTCGAAACTTAGTTAAAAAAATACACTTGTGGAGTTATTCTATCGTATGAGCGATTTGTATGAACATATAGAATAAAATTATAAATGGTAAAATCTCTACCAGTCTTCTATCGGATATTCACATGAAAATCCCAAAAAGATCCGCTAGGTATGATTGTCCATTCAGTGTCCCCCTTTGCAACAATAACGTTTCATCTCATAACCCTATCTATAGAGTATGTCGCGAATATAACGCAATATGTAAACGCTTGGACGATGTACCTGACATCTTTAGTTCAACCGTTCATAGATGGAAACACGCTTTCCGTCAATTTTAAATTAAACTGCCTACTCAGGTATCCTATATACTTCTTAATGATATTATAAATTCATATTATCTATTATTTACTTATTTTACTATTACTATTACTATATATTCTTTATTTATTTTTGATATTGATATTTATAAATAAAACATTAAAACTTGTTAATACTTACACGATAGTTCTCTTATATGATTGTTATGTTGTGTACACATATTTTTGGTGTTGCAACCTACCATTATTTTCTATGTTTTGTTTTGAGTAATCATGTATTGTTGTAACTCTGTTCTGTGTACCAAATAAAGAAAATAAATAAAAATAAAAAGTAATAGAGGTCTCCGGTCTAGCCGGCCCCCCGCGTGCCGACGTATGTTATGTAATGTTATTGTGACGTGCGCAGGACCGCGAGAAGCAGGAGGCGCTGCGCAAGGCGGCGGAGGAGGTGCGCTACATCACGGCGGACTACGCGCAGGGGCAGGACGTCATCGGCTCGCAGGTCGCCCGGCTGCAGGTAACGCGCGAGCGTGCCGCCACTGGCATGATCACTAATCTAATTAAATATAATTAATGGACAACATTTCATATTTTTAACATGTCCATATTGTTTTTTTATATGAAAATAGACATAAAATGGACAGACCCATATTTTTTCTTTTTTCAAAATTTGTCCATTTTCATGCATAAAATAATTAATGAAATTCTTTTTATTCTAAATAGACGTAAGCGCCAAATGACGTCATCGGACGGCTGAATACAGCGATATTCCTTTGCTTATCATTGTTTTAATAAAAAAAAGGTACTACTGTCAAAGGTAAATAATACTAGTGTCAACATTGTCAACGTCATTCATACATTCAACGTTGACAAGTTGTCTTTTTTTTGACAGTTACATGTCATGGGTTTGGCATTTCGTAAATTTAAAACTATAATGTGCTAAGCAAAGAAATATATTACATTCTGCCGTCCGATGACGTCATCTTACGTTTTTTAGTTTTTAATTTTTTTCTCAGTAAATAAGCAATAGAAAAAATGAATAAATATATATTCGAGCAGCGGAAAAGTAAACAAAGAATTGGTATTTTTTGTTTCAGAGCTTAGCAATTTTGAAATGTTGTCCATTAAGACGGGGATTAATACGAAATCTATAATATAAAAATGAATCGTAAAATGTGTTGGTAAGCGCATAACTCAACAACACCTGGACCAATTTGTACAATTATTTTTTTAAATGTTTGTTGAAGTCCAGGGATGGTTCTTACGGCGAGAAAAAATCGAATAACTGTCGGGAAAACCCTAAAAACAGCCCTTTTCTTTTTCATATACAAACATTTACTAACTAAAACGTAGAATCAATTTGAGTATTATTGCTATTATATAAAGTTCTTATTTGATGCCACATTACAATTTTTTTGGACAGGACGCAGTCTGTCGGGTCAACTAGTTTATTATAAATAAATAAAAAATAAATATTTCACAACATCACATACATTGTTGATCTGACTCCGAGATAGGTAGCTCAAGCACCTGTGTTACGGATATCAGAATCAACAGCGGAATTACAAATATATACATATAATACTTTTCTTTTGTAAATACATACTTATAATAGAGGTGTTGAGGTGTCTGTATGACGCTGCTAATATGTCCGTAGTAATCCATAATGGCCAAACCGAGCCTGTCCTGCTGCGACGCGGGTGTGAGACAAGGAGATGTTATATCTCCGAAACTCTTCTCCGCTGCGCTGCAGGACATATTCGGAACGCTAAACTGGAAAGAGCACGGAATCAGTATTAATGGCGAGTACATGTCACACCTACGATTCGCATGCGACATCGCCATCTTGGCGGAAACCCTACAAGACCTACAGGAGATGTTTGAGCAGCCTGGCTGAATATTCCAACCACATCAGCCTTCGGATGAACTTGGATAAAACCAAGGTCATGTTCAACGAGCTCGTTGATCCGGGACTGGTCGTTGTTAATGGAAAAATTCAAAATATCTTAATTTGCATAGGCTTGTATACATACAGCACTTTCAGATCGTCATACATTAGAAATTATAACTATTTATTTGATATACCTTTTTAGTGAAATGAAGAAATTGTATTTTATTTACTTATTATATTGTTTCTTAGGAGAGCGCACGTCAAGCCGCTTCCAGCGCTACCCAACTCATCACCTCCGCTCAGAACGCGACCCAGCACAACACCAACAAGTACTCGCAGGAGACGCTGCTGCAGGAGTGCCGGTCGCTGGGCGAGCAGCTGCCGCGCGTGCTGGACGCGGCGCAGGTGTCCAGCGCCCGCCCGGCGGCGGCGGCGGCGCATCTGGACCTCATAGCCGCTTCCGAGACCTTCCTACAGGTGTGTACACTTGTCTTTTACCAACATATACTCAGAATAAACTCTTCTACAAGTGTGCAAGTCGCCAAAAAAACAGATTCCATCGCTGCGGCCCATTTGGAGCTTATATCCCCTTCTGAGACCTTCCTACAGGTGTGTACTGTTTTCTTTTACCAACAAATTCTCAGAATAAACTTCTATAAGTGTGAAAATCGCTAGAGGAATAGGTTCCACCGCTATGACTCATTTGGACCTTCGATTCTGCGGCCCATGTAAACATAAGATGCTGCGGCGCATTTGGACCTCATATCCGTTTCTGAGACCTTCCTACAGGTGTGTACTGTTTTCTTTTACCAACAAATTCTCAGAATGAACTTCTATAAGTGTGGAAATCGCTAGAGGAATAGGTTCCACCGCTATGTCTCATTTGGACCTTCGATTCTGCGGCCCATGTAGACATAAGATGCTGCGGCGCATTTGAACCTCATATCCGCTTCTGAGACCTTCCTGTCTCCGGTATGTCTTTTTTGACTTGACATTGGCAAAAAGACTGGACGAGGTTACAAGGGCTATCACGTGTTAAAAATCCGCTAGATGGCGTACTGTTGGCTTAAGTCAATCGTCAACGGCAGTGGTTGTTTCGTTTGTCAAATTGATATTCATTAATATCACGATCAAAATTAACCAAACATCTTGTAGATGGGACTTCAGTCCTAAACTATGCCATCTAGCGGATTTTTCACACGTGATAGTCGGCATTCAATGATTGTCGTGGGTATCAAGTTTTAGTGGCCACTGTTAATTTAAATAATACTCGAAATTGTGACATGCATAAGCTTCAAAAATCGCATATACATTTGTACCTAAAATGCCTTGAACATTTTCAATTAAATGTCATATAAATTAACTGTCGGCGTCACTGCTACGGTAAAGCGCCCTTATGATCACTTCGCATTAATTTTAATTGTATCGTTGTGTTACGACCTAATTTTAATCTATAGACTAATCATTATAACTTGCATATTCTCTAACAAATTTTCCTTGTCTTTTACTTGATAGTCCTTTAACCGAAGTTTGTTTCGTAGAAATCGCTTTCAGCAATGAAACCGCCGAAATTATACATACAATTTCTGTAATGCCTAGTACTTAAGTTGTGTATTTTGTGCAATAAAGTATATCTATGTAACTTGTCCCACAGGCCAGCGGACACGTGATCGCGGCATCTCGCGGAGTGCTGCCGACTGTACAGCAGGGCCACGCCAGCAAACATCTGGCCGATAGTACTCACCGTTTGACTGCCAACTGCGCTGACCTGAGGTGAGTTTTGTCATTGAAACGTAACTGTCAAATTCACCTTTTTACGCTGAATGGACTATAATAATAATAGTTCTACGCCTATGGTACTACGGATCGTATACAGCGTGTTTATTTGATACGGGCGAATATTTTAATGGCGATTACTATCGGACCTAGGGAACCTGTTTACATACATTTCTTTAGGAAATTAAGGTACTTTTTCTTTCATACAAAATAATTGAGCACGCAATGTATTGCATCCACTGGTAGTTAACGTTAATAACATCAATTAACGTAGACATAAGTATCTAAACGTCATACGAGTGTCATGACACTCATGTCACTTGTCATGTCAAACAAAGTTGGACGGCATACATTGCTGCTGGGTTGCACTTTAGAAAAATCATTACACCTAATTAACCACAAAATTTAATGAAATGATTATCTTATACGATTCGTAGGATCAGATATTATAGCTGGATTAATTATTCGCTCGTATAAAATACAAACGCTGTATTCATAGATCCGGATCAGAGGCCTTACCATGAGTTTGAAATACTATCCTCGCTATCCAAAACTATTGCTCCGTCTCTTTCACATGCACCACAATGAAAGGGACAAAGCTATAGTTTTCGATAGCGAGAACAGTTTTATGAAGCTCTATTTCCTTCGTCCCCAGGTCGGCCGTGAGCCGCGCGCGCATCTCGTGCAAGGGCCTGGAGCTGGACGCGGCGGCGGAGATCATCCGCAGCCTGCAGGCCGAGCTCGACGAGCTGGAGGACGCCGCCAGGGCCTTCGAGCTGCGCCCTCTGCCGGGACAGACGGTATGGATTCGATATTTGTGTCTCAGTGGATCAGGACGAAACGTCTTCCAAATGGATCTTTGACCTATTTTTACATACATTAAGTAAATAACACACTTAAAAATTTCATCTCGTGTTCAGGCGGGACACGAACCCACACCTTCCAAAATCCGGGTGAATGTTCTATCCTTTGTCCCGCCTGAACATGAGATGATTTTTTAAGTGTGTTATTTACTTAAGGTGGAAGCTCACGCAATCCTGCTAAACGATTGCTAAGAGATGGCTCTGTTGTCAGTGAATCGAGAAAATAAATAATTACGACTTCTACAGGACAGTAATTTTAAGTGTAGAGTGATTCGCGACATCTACGTAATAACTGCGATTTTTTGATGTATTTCAACAATTTACAACTAAACCAGAATCGTTATATTGCTGCATCGTTGCTAAATTAATATCAACTTGTGTACGTACGTATCGTCCCCACACACACATACAAAGCTGAAGTATGGTTTTTATCGGATAGCTGTTATTCCTGGCTGGCAATAGATGGCGCCTAAAAATATGATGTGGGTAGGAATTACGGAATATATGAATTTCTTCTTCGGATCTATCGAATGGACTACGGATAGGTAGCGATGGTAATCTAGTAGATAACTTAACACACACTGGACTTTTCGAAATTGAAGTGCGGTTTATTATGTAACTAGCGGTCCGCCCTCACTTCGTTTCGGGACGATTTTTTGCCACATAACGTCTGTAGACCTAATAGAGTAGGCTGGGTGTGCGTAGGTGGGCGACTTCTAATAACTTCATGTAGATAGGTTCGTGCAGAAGAAGTGGAGTGGTATAAGTCCTTAGGAATGATAATTAAAAAACAATCAATATAATAAAATCTATATTTGAATCCTTTAAAACAATTTCATTAGTATGTATAATTTACATGTGATTACATAAATATGCCGATACATAAAATATATTAAAATATAAATACACAAAATGCGATTCTACCACCGGATCGGAAAGTTGTTTCTGGACGAGAAGGTCCGACAAGAAACTCACCAGTTACTCTTTAAACGCCATATTTTTATACAATGTTTTATTACACATTATACAAAGTATACCTTATACCAAGTCATACAGCTAATAATGCAACACAAAATAATAAGCTAAATATGATTTAAACCAAAGCAGACCAGTCCCCAAAGGTGGCACCTGTTCAAGTATGACATATGTTTTAGCCATCATTTCACTCAACCATAGCAGAGTGAATGTTATGACCAGCCACATAGTGCCACAACCTCAGACATTTGGGGAGCATGATCATTAGTGAAGTTCCCCTCATATGTTACCAACAAAAGTAAATATTCCAAAACTAGTTAACTGTATGACGAGGTGTACAAATTAGTAGAGGAGTAGGTAGGCAGGAGGTAGTATCAAGTAAATTTTTGATAATTAATAAAAAATATTTACATCAATTTATATACAATAAAATGCTTCTAAAGTAACTTTGAGTGTTTCTTGAAAATCACCATGCTTGAATGCTATGCATTCTATCCCAAGTGGACTGAAGTATCTGTAAAAAGAAATAAATAATGTAAGAATGTTTGTAACAATTAATTTATATTATTTCAATTTGTTATTAAATATTGTTACCTGTCTGTCCCCTTTATTAAAAAAATGGTCTACAAGGTTTAAAAATGACGCTGTCACTTTTATATAACTTTCAAATGAAAGTGACAGCATCGGTTTTAAACCAAGCCTAACTTTAGAGCACGTTTTGTAATAAAGGGGTGTGTGTTTTATAACACATTCTATTATTACTTTGAACTCCCGAATTGGTAAGAAATTTTTTTAAAGTAATAATACGGGTACACACGGAGTTACCCTTATTGGACTTTGTACTGTCCTTGTCTGAGACACATTTTCAGTGGGATTAAAGTTTTACTTGCAATAATTCAATAACAATGAAAAATGTATAACAAACAAGTGATTATAACAAAGTTAAACTTACCATCCCAGAAGATGAGTTAAATTTATGCCCATATGATCTTTTTAGACAGTGATATATGGCACCCCATCAGGGGACATGTGTCCCTTTTCAATGGCGATGGCTCTTTCTTCGGCTCCAGCTTTTATTATCTCCTCTATCAAGTGATGTTGCCACACAGATCCCAATTCTTTTTCAATTGAGTGAAACTTATTCGGTGATAAAGTTGGTATATCCATAAGCGCAGTCATCTGGGCTACTTGTGCATAGTAGCTGCCACTTGTCACAGCACCCCAAACTAGGGCTTTATTTATGTGACCATCCTTTTCACTAGCTCGCTTCCAGAGCATTCCACACATGGTACATTCAAAAGAGTAAACACTGTGTAATCCATTTTTTGTTTCATCATTCAGTTCAATTTGAGGTTTGGTTAGAGAATAGGTCTTTCTGTAATTGAAAAGCAAAGTTTATTGTTCTGTACATAGTAAGAGAGTAACACATTAAAAAGCTCGATTTGTTTGTCCTTCCAAAGTCCATTGTGAACACCCAGCTCCTCACTTCATCTCAAACAAAACTATCAAAAAAATCAGCAAAATATAGGAAAGTCAATCAAATAAAATCAAATTGCATATAATACCTAAACAACGATCAGAACAAGTCAGTCAGAAATTCAGACATAATGAAAAAAAGTTGTTTGAAAAAGTACGAGTAGAGTTGTTTATTTTGCTATCAGAGAAGCTGGCAATTTATCGATAAAAGCATTATTCAAATGAAAATTTATCATCATAACATAGCATACATTTTATTGGAAAAATACTATTAAATTTTTAATTACAGACTATCACTTTTTAAAATAATATTATCATAGGTAGTAGAAGTTAAAAGTAGCAAGAAAAGTAAGTTAAATTGGTAGGTGAAACGGGGCAATGTTAGCCGTCGTTAGTTTTCGATGATGTTTAGTTCATGAAAACACACGAGTCCATACACAAGAGCGTTTAATCAGTAAAATAACACTTTCACACAGTATACTATTCGTATAACACTAAAAAAAAGGGTAATGAAGTAACTGTCTTATTAATAACTATTTATCAATCCTCGCAATCGTAATCCGTGTATCGTTTCGGACGCTTGGACACTCGGCGTGGCAGCATGCGCGAGAGGGGCGCGGAAAAGTTCTGCGCGTCGCCGTTAGTGGCGCTGGTGCTTGATTATCCAAGGGAATTGGCGTAAGCCACACTAACTTCCCCGCGCTACATAGGTATGTACTTACGCAGCTTAACTTTTTTACTTAATTCAATCAATGACCACAAGAGTTACATTTGACTCTTATTCGCAAGAGTTTATCACGAGTTCCCATAACTTAATGCCAATACATTAACCAATGGAGTCACTATTTTTAATCATCCCCAATTGGACTTTATCCCTCTAAACCTCACGCTTAACATTAAATATTAAAACATGTCCGCTTGATTAACACTACGCGACGTAAACAATAAATTGCACAGATGAGTTCAAACCTTAACTTTGTACCCTGACGAACTTGCTTCAATATCACGGGTCAAAAAACCGTTCGCTCATAGAAATCTAGCACATTCGACCTAAATACGGTAATTTCACTAAACTAACGGGGCAGTCGTCCTTTGCGCCACTTGCGCGAGATTGCGCCGTACCACCGACGCCCCCCCGACAGACCGTATCCGCGGGACCTAGTCCCGGCGGATACATAGACGGACATCGACACCAAGCCCCCCGCTGGCTCGAGACCGCTCACCGGACGTTCCATCCCTCGCGGGTTGGGATTATGCCGGTGGGGCCCGGACTCGTCAGCGGGGCGAAGCCCACCACCGGATTTGACTACCCGGACCCGACACCCAGGCCTAAAACTAGGCCGCACCAACGCCCCGCGCATCTCAATGCGCGGCGAACGCCCCTACTGATATGGGTAACTACCCCAGACCAGTTTCTCCCGACCCCTTGCGGGGCCGTGAGCATACCTCCGTCGATATAGTCACCTACTTGTTTTGATGAAACGGTTGTAATAATCTCGTAGATTCTGATTCCCTTGTATATAGGTTACGATCAGACTTCAGTCGCTTCAGTCATTGGGATGAAGAGAAGACCAGACTCGCCCAATTTCTTGGATTTTGGTCCTAGCGCATCCAGAGCTGAGCTCTGCCGTCATCGTCCAAGGTGACGACTTAGGACGCAAGTGGGAATTACTGGCTAAGACGATGATGCTTATAACATCATCATCATCAGACTAGGTAACAGCTGGTATCCGTCCGCTAGAATACGCGCCACCACTGCTCAGCATACTGAGCCGCAGAGGCGCGAGAGGTGAGTGACGTGCTACTGTTGTACGGCTGTGCATTAGACTGTATGACTTGGTATGAGGATAATAAACCATTGTAAAAAAGTTGGCGATTAAAAGAGTAACTGGCGAGTTTCTTGCCTGATCTTCTCGACCAGAAACAACTTTCCGAGCCGGTCGTAGAATCGCATTATGTTTATTTACTTTTTTTACTATATTTTATGTTTCAACACATATATGTATTAACATGTAAATTATTACAGTAGTACATACTTATAAATAGTTTTAAATCATTCAAATGTATGACGATTTGTAAGTGCTGTGTACAAGCCTATGCAAATAAATAATTATTTGATTTTGATTTTGGCTACGGATAGATGGCGTTACGACTACTTTACTTCACGCAAGCGTTTCTATTTTCTAGAAGTATAAGGATCTCCATAGAAATACATAACATATAGTCACCTACTTGTTTTGATGAAACGGTTGTAATAATCTCATAGGTTCTGATTCCCTTGTATATAGGTTACGATCAGACTTCAGTCGCTTCATTCATTGGGATGAAGAGAAAACCAACCTCGCCCAATTTCTTGGATTTTGGTCCTAGCGCATCCAGAGCTGAGCTCTGCCGTCACCTTGGAGCTCTAAGAGCTCCAAGGTGACTACTTTGGACGCAAGTGGGAATGACTGGCTAAGATGATGATGCTTGTAACATCATCATCATCAGACTAGGTAAGAGCTGGTATCCGTCCGCTAGAATACGCGCCACCACTGCTCAGCATACTGAGCCGCAGAGGCGCGAGAGGTGAGTGAGAGACCAAGCGAATGGGAGATATAATAGTACGCGCCGGCTGCGGATAGATGGCGTTAGGAGTATTTTTTATCCCGCAAGCGTTTCGATTTTTCAAAAGTATAAGGATGTCCATAAAATCTTGTTTTCTTACCTACTGTTTTTGATGAAAACGTCTCTCTCTAAGCCTTATATAGATGGTGGAAAGATGGATGCCTAAGATCTAGTCGCTTCTGGTTCCCTACCTATAGGTAGGTTACGATCTCTTATTGTTTTGATGAAAACCCGACCCGGGGTTCGAACCCGGGACCTCTTGCGCAGCCGTCGCTTAAAAGTGCGACCCACTTACCAATGCGCCACCGACGCAATCAGCGATTATTATCCATTGACTTTTAGCCTTTCCTAACCCTCAAACATCGAAAATCTAAATTGTGTATATTGCCAACAGAGTGATATCGTCGGGGCGGCAGGTGCTGAGCTCATCCCTGACGCTGGTGGAGACCGTGAAGACCTACCTCACCAGCTCCGAGCACATGGACACCGCGCATATCGTCTCCATCGCCAAGGACATCTCCGAGGTATATAAATATAAATAATTAACTTCTGAAAGACAAAAAGTAGCCTATGTCACTCTCCATCCTTTCGAATATCTCTACTAAAAAATCACGTCGATCCGTTGCTCGGTTTTGCTGTGAAAGCCAAACAAACCGACAGATTAACATACACACTTTCTTCTTTCTTTTTCTAACCGACTTCAAAGAAGGAGGAGGTTCTTTGTTCGGCTGTATGCATTTTTTTGTTTCTTTTTATGTATGTTCACCGATTTCTCCGCCAATTACTAACCAATTTACAGACTTCTTTTTTTATTTAAAAGAGCTCACTCTCCATATTTAGTCCCATTGTCACCTTATCAAGATCTGATGATGGGATCCCAGAGAAATTGATCCCAGGCAATCCTCAAATTTTGTAGGCGCATGTAATGATTATACCATAGGTGATCGTTTGGATACCATATTCGTTCAGTGTCATGTTACCACCTCAATGGCCCAGTGGCTATAGTGTTGTGCACAAGTTGTTTCTCTGGTTCGATTCCCTTTCGCATCAATTTGATTAGAATGTGCTGAGGAACGCCCCCGGCTATGTTATCTAGTAGATATTATAGAACGTAGTTAAAAAAAGCCGTGTGGTCCCGGCAGAGTAGAATAGGCCACCCTCACTCTTACCGAGGTGTCGTAAAAGGTGACTATGGTAAAGCTGCTGGCATGATCATCAGCACCCAGAGAAGGAAAACTCTGCATTTATATCAAAACCCTCGCCAACCCGTCTGCCAAGCGTGGTGAGTATGGCAATTACCCCTCATGTGATTGAGAGAGGCCCGTGCCCCAGCAGTGGGGACTTAAATGGGCTGATGATGATGATGATGAGTTAAAAAATCCAAATCCCTTAATTTGAGACTAGAAAATCAGTAGCTAGATTAGATTTTTCAATCTTCCAGAGTCCGCCCCGCCAAAATAGTCCCGCGGCAAAACTCATAAGTTAAATTTAATTCTTATGCTTTTAGTCATTAAGCTCAAATTTGAATGCGATTGAATCGCGCCTGTCACTGGACTTTGGTCCTTTGGTGATGCGGACTAGGATTTTAACAAATCACGTTCAGAAATAACCAATCATCTGGTAGATGGACCTCAGTTTCTCACCGATAGCCACCAATGTTTAGGGCGTTAATGTAAATAAAAGATGTACTTACCATGTTGTTATGCACAGGGTTTAGAGACGACACTAGAAGCGGTGCCATCCCAGACGGAGCTGGACGCTGTCATGGAGAATATTAACGAAACACTCAACATTCTCAACATGGGAGAGTTCCCGCCCTCCGATAAGAGCTACGGGTGAGTCTAAAACCTAATATACACACAGAAGTCTTCAGGCCGATAAAAAGCGTCAGATGGGCTAGCACGAACATACAAAGAATTCTAAACGTTAACGTAACGTACCCCCGCTACGTTTATCGAGCAATACGCTAGTGAAGCATTAGACCTGGTAAAATGTAACATATGTGTGCGTGAACATGTCTGTTTGTATTGGTTTGGGTGTTTCTATGTATTTTAAGTATGTATTTACAAAAGAAAAGTATTAAATGTATATATTTGTAATTCGGCGGCTCTGATATCCGTAACACAACTTGAGCTATCTATCTTGGAGTCAGATTATTGTATGTGGTGTTATGAAATATATACATTTTTTATGTGATATGTGGCAGAGAGCAGTGGAGGCACAAGTGCGCTGCCGATTTGTTAAAAAGGAATACGCTCTTTTCTTGAAGGTTTATGGCGTTCGAGTTAGCATAAATAGTGATTGAATATATATCCTCCCAGCGAACTGCAATCGGAGCTGAACGCGGCCGCGGTGGAGCTGAACACGGCGTCGTCGGGCGTGGTGGCGGGCGTGGAGCGCGCGCAGGCGCTGGGCGCGGGCGCGCGCCAGCTCGGCGACGCCTTCAACCGCCTGCTCGGCGTCGCCGTGGAGATGGCCGGCCAGACCGAGGTAAGCGAGACAGCGCGGGCGTGGTGGCGGGCGTGGAGCGCGCGCAGGCGCTGGGCGCGGGCGCGCGCCAGCTCGGCGACGCCTTCAACCGCCTGCTCGGCGTCGCCGTGGAGATGGCCGGCCAGACCGAGGTAAGCGAGACAGCGCGGGCGTGGTGGCGGGCGTGGAGCGCGCGCAGGCGCTGGGCGCGGGCGCGCGCCAGCTCGGCGACGCCTTCAACCGTGGAGATGGCCGGACAGACCGAGGTAAGCGAGACAGCGCGGGCGTGGTGGCGGGCGTGGAGCGCGCGCAGGCGCTGGGCGCGGGCGCGCGCCAGCTCGGCGACGCCTTCAACCGCCTGCTCGGCGTCGCCGTGGAGATGGCCGGACAGACCGAGGTAAGCGAGACAGCGCGGGCGCCATTTGAGGCCACCTGCGGGACCGTTCAGCCAAAGGATGTCACCATAAGTGTCATTTGAGCTCGAACCCGTCATTTGAGTGATCCCGTAGGAGGCGCTAGCGTTGGCAATGGACAACATTTCAAAATTGCTAAGCTCTGAAACAAAAAATACCATTTCTTTATTTACTTTTCCGCGGCGCGAATATATATTTATTAATTTTTTATATTGCTTATTTACTGAGAAAAAAATTAAAAACTAAAAAACGTAAGATGACGTCATCGGACGGCAGAATGTAAAATATTTCTTTGCTTAGCACATTATAGTTTTAAATTTACGAAATGCCAAACCCATGACATGCAACTCTCAAAAAAAAGACAACTTGTCAAAGTTGAATGTATGAATGACGTTGACAATGTTGACACTAGTATTATTTACCTTTGACAGTAGTACCTTTTTTTTATTAAAACAATAATAAGCAAAGGAATATCGCTGATTCAGCCGTCCGATGACGTCATTTGGCGCTTACGTCTATTTAGAATATAAAGAATTTTAATAATTATTTTATGCATGAAAATGGACAAATTTTGAAAAAAGAAAAAATATGGGTCCGTTCATTTTATGTCTAATTTCATATAAAAAAAACAATATGGACATGTTAAAAATATGAAATGTTGTCCATTGATACCACCACTAGGGATGCAAACGATACATCGATTTTTTTCAAACATCGATGTATCGTTCATAAACATCGATGTTTTAACATCGTTTTATAGTTTGCACTTCCCAATCAACATCCAAATTTATTTTTACAAATAGGTTTTTCACATTTCTTGGACCATACCTTTATAACAAAATAAATAAAGAACTAGAGATTTATAACCTAAATAACCATAAGTGCAAATTAGTAATAAATAAATTCTTAAGAACATTATCGTACGACGATACTGAAAAATTACTTGTAGTTTGTAAATAAAAGTTTAGTTTAGTTTTCACTTCAAAATGTAATTAGTTTTGCTCATAAGACGTTTAAAATTGTTAATTATTAATTGTAAGAAATTAGTAAATCTTTTACCTTTATTTGTATAGCCTGAAGCACAGGTTTTAACCTAGTTTAGGCAATGAATAACCCTGGTATTGTAATTTATTAAGTTTTAATGTATTGTAATGTGCCCTTATTTACTGAATAAACAATTTATTCATTTATTTATTTATCGATGTTGAAACCTAAAACATCGACGATACATCGTTCTTCATGAGCGATGTTTTATGAACGATATTTTATCATAGTGCTATCTTCCATTGAAATTGAATTTTACTAAACCACTAGAAAAATCCACCAGCCACTAGAAGTAATTTTTTGCCACTAAATGGACAGTCAAAACAACCAGTTTTAGTAGAAAATCCACTAAGTTGGCAACACTGCCTAACTGACACTTCTCTCAGTCACACACAACACAAGCGTTGATTTTGTTATTTAGCGTTTTGTGCCCTCTGCAATCTGCAATATAAAACAAACGCCTGCGATACTTCTGTTAAAAAAATATATTTATTCGATATATAAATGGTGATAAAAAACATCGAAAAAAAATCGATATATCGTTCATAAACTTCGATGTTTTCGACATCGATGTTTCAGTTTTGAAAATATCGATGTTCTAATATCGATGTTTTTAAGAGCGATGTTGCATCCCTAACCACCACTAAAGTTATCTACACTAATATTATAGAGAGGAAATATTTGTATTTTTGTATATTTGTAATGAATAAACTCAAAAACTACTGGACCGATTGCAATAATTTTTACACCATTAGAAAGCTGCATTATTCAGAAGTAACATAGGCTATATTTTATCCCGGTACGAGAAGTAGTTCCCTCGGGACGCGGGTGAAAGCGCGTGAAACAGCTAGTTTGACTATAAAATTGTCATTTGAGCCCGCAAGCCTATGAACTGAACACGGCATCATCAGATGTGGTGGAGAGGTCAATAGACCTTGGCGTAGGAATAGGGTGGTAGTGGCATCGATAAAGATGGCCGAAGAGACTGAGATAAATTTGGTATCTATTTCTTATGGATGTAAGTTAAAACATCGTGGAGAAACCTGCACGTTTCGGATAGTTTCTGAAACGTGTTGTCAAAGTTACGAAGGTCAGACTCGCGTCGCTTCATTTGTTATTACTAGACTCCTCAGATCCTGAATCATGGTCCAAGCGTGCCCCGGGCTCCAGAGCAACAGCTTTGGACGTAACCGGAAATTACATATGAGATGGAATTAAAATATTTCACTATAACTAACAAAAAAATCAAAATTTCTAATTTTCCTTAGATGAAAGAATATTGTAAAAAAAAATCTTTTTGTATTTTTTAAGCGTGTGTACCTCCAACACGTTATTTATTGGTTGATGGCAAAGTGACGTCACAATATGTCTGTAAATGACAGCTGTCACCACGGACCTGTGTTGTTTGACGTTCAATTACGTCATAGCCTTGCGAGTAAGGCCGTAT
Source organism: Marasmia exigua (assembly GCA_019059595.1). NCBI lineage: Eukaryota > Metazoa > Arthropoda > Insecta > Lepidoptera > Crambidae > Marasmia > Marasmia exigua. Next base: position 12,332,993 of record CM032489.1, on the reverse strand, counting down.
TTCTGTGCTAGTATTTTCACTCGTTATTTAAACGATGCAAATTTATAGTGTTTATAATAAATACTACTTACATACTACCCGACCCGTTTGGAACAGTGGCAGTGACAGCTGCCTCTGGTGCAAGGGTTGCGGGTTCGATCCCCGCACAGTACAAACATTTGTGTGCATAAACATGTCTGTTTGTATTAGTCTGGGTGTTTTCTATATATTATAAGTATGTATTTACAAAAGAAAAGTATTATATGTATATATTTGTAATCCCACTGTTGATTCTGATATCAGTAACACAGGTGCTTGAGCTACCTATCTCGGAGTCGTATCAATGTATGTGATGTTGTCAAATATTATATTATTATACTTTGACCTCTGAATTTTTACCACGATAAATAGTGCCAACTATAAAGGAAACTTTAGTTTGGTTCAGTGATATGAAAAATCAGAAATAATTTATTTCCTTGAAAGATGGTTATATACAGGATGTTAAATACAATTCAATTGAGAACATTCATGCTACAAATTACTCATACAAATATTATGTATGCAAATTAATTCATTAACTTTTTTTGATTGAATGATTTGTTTTCACAGGACCAAGAGACGCAAACCTTGATGGTGAGCTCGATGAAGTCGGTGACGGTGAACTCGTCCAAACTCCTCAGCACCGCGAAGTCCGTCAGCCAGGACCTGACGAGGCCCAACGCCAAGAACCAGCTCGCTGCTGCGGCGCGAGCGGTCACCGATAGCATCAATAGACTTGTGAGTGTTATCCTCATCGCCATCTCAGCTAAGAGACATCCATTGCTGAACACAGGGTTCCCCCATTGACTATCAAATTGACTAATCGTACAGGGAACTTGCGCATCGACTCGACGGTGGTGCCATTCAATGAGGGTTTTCGCGTGTGAAAAATCCGCTAGATGACGTACTGAGGTCCAACATCAATCGCATTGGTTGTATAGTTTGTCAAATTGACATTTTGACAGATCACGTTTAAAAATATCTAATCACGTTGTGTATTGCTTTTGATGTCGTGAAGTGTACACATGTTTTTGGGATAATGTCTGGACTAAAAATATTTAATTTGTTAATTTTGATGCTATTTTGATGTTATTCTGTTTTGTGTGCCATGAAATAAATAAATATGGACCTCACCCCTATAGTACTCCATCTAGCGGATTTTTCACACGCGAAAACCCTCATTGAAGTTACTAGTCAATGCAAAGTGCTGTCAGTCTACATAGACGGTGGTGCCAACTGGTGCCCTTCATTAGAAGTCAGTAGTCATTACAAAGTGCTGTCAGACCACATAGACGGTGGTGCCAACTGGTGCCCTTCATTAGAAGTCAGTAGTCATTACAAAGTGCTGTCATACCACATAGACGGTGGTGCCAACTGGTGCCCTTCATTAAAAGTCAATAGTCATTACAAAGCGCTGTCATACCACATAGACGGTGGTGCCAACTGGTGCCCTTTATTTGAACCTAGTAGTCAATACAAGATGCTGTCTGTCCACATAGACGGTGGACGGTTTATACGGACATAGTATTTCCGGACGGCTACGACTTAGGGACCTTCAAGAGAAGACCGTACTCTTTTTTAAAAAGGCCGACAACACATTAGCGATCTCTCTGATTTCGCGGATGTTCTTGGGCGGCGTTGATTACTTTCTCTCGTTTGTCCGCCTCTAGCATTAAGAAAATTGTGTTATAATTACTTGATTTGTTCTTATTGACCACGTGTGGTTGTTTGTAGGTGGACGTGTGCACAGAAGGCGCCCCGGGACAGAAGGAATGCGCGGCCGCCATCAGAAGCATCGCCAGTACGCGGCCATTACTCAGCTCCGTCAACCAGCCGCTCTGCGAGCTCAGCTACTTCGCCTGCCTCGACACGGTGGTGGACCAGAGCAAGGGACTCAGTGAGTGTCTCTAGCTATACATCAGAAGCATCGCCAGTACGCGGCCATTACTCAGCTCCGTCAACCAGCCGCTCTGCGAGCTCAGCTACTTCGCCTGCCTCGACACGGTGGTGGACCAGAGCAAGGGACTCAGTGAGTGTCTCTAGCTATACATCAGAAGCATCGCCAGTACGCGGCCATTACTCAGCTCCGTCAACCAGCCGCTCTGCGAGCTCAGCTACTTCGCCTGCCTCGACACGGTGGTGGACCAGAGCAAGGGACTCAGTGAGTGTCTCTAGCTATACATCAGAAGCATCGCCAGTACGCGGCCATTACTCAGCTCCGTCAACCAGCCGCTCTGCGAGCTCAGCTACTTCGCCTGCCTCGACACGGTGGTGGACCAGAGCAAGGGACTCAGTGAGTGTCTCTAGCTATACATCAGAAGCATCGCCAGTACGCGGCCATTACTCAGCTCCGTCAACCAGCCGCTCTGCGAGCTCAGCTACTTCGCCTGCCTCGACACGGTGGTGGACCAGAGCAAGGGACTCAGTGAGTGTCTCTAGCTATACATCAGAAGCATCGCCAGTACGCGGCCATTACTCAGCTCCGTCAACCAGCCGCTCTGCGAGCTCAGCTACTTCGCCTGCCTCGACACGGTGGTGGACCAGAGCAAGGGACTCAGTGAGTGTCTCTAGCTATACATCAGAAGCATCGCCAGTACGCGGCCATTACTCAGCTCCGTCAACCAGCCGCTCTGCGAGCTCAGCTACTTCGCCTGCCTCGACACGGTGGTGGACCAGAGCAAGGGACTCAGTGAGTGTCTCTAGCTATACATCAGAAGCATCGCCAGTACGCGGCCATTACTCAGCTCCGTCAACCAGCCGCTCTGCGAGCTCAGCTACTTCGCCTGCCTCGACACGGTGGTGGACCAGAGCAAGGGACTCAGTGAGTGTCTCTAGCTATACATCAGAAGCATCGCCAGTACGCGGCCATTACTCAGCTCCGTCAACCAGCTGCTCTGCGAGCTCAGCTACTTCGCCTGCCTCGACACGGTGGTGGACCAGAGCAAGGGACTCAGTGAGTGTCTCTAGCTATACATCAGAAGCATCGCCAGTACGCGGCCATTACTCAGCTCCGTCAACCAGCCGCTCTGCGAGCTCAGCTACTTCGCCTGCCTCGACACGGTGGTGGACCAGAGCAAGGGACTCAGTGAGTGTCTTCTCATTACTGCATAGTATATAACAAAGTATCTACCCTTGTGTGTCCCTATATAGGGTTTGATCTTTAAAACTACATGGAAAGACAGTTACCGTTTCACGTCGAACAGCCCACGGATTACTCTTTCGCTCTGAATTGGGATCATTTCGCTCATTCGGAACATTCGGCTCACTCGGATCATCCATATTAGTGAGCGAGATTACTACTGCGTACAGTCCGAACACGGTTAATGGGCACGTGAAAAAAGCCGGAACTAATGCTGTTTTGACGTTTTCGCATAGAACTCGAATCGTCGACTGCTAAGATATGTCTAATAGGCTAGACTCCTTAGCACTGCGTAGCCTGTAGCCTCGCTATGTATACTCTACCGCTTATACTATGGAGAATGCTCTCAGGAATTGTTCGGACTGATCCCTGTCGCTTCATTTCGCCATCGTTCCACTCGACAACAGTTCCATCGACATCATCTGGATGGTTGGCAGTCTTCAACTGTGCGTTTCTCAAGAAACTTTCTGCCTCGTACGACAAAATTATGGAATGAACTATCGGCTGCGGTATTTCCGGACAGATACGACCTGGAGTCCAATTCTCGTGCTCGTGATATTTTGGAAAACATGGCGGATATCACCTGAAAACTATACAAAAAAACTATGTTTTAGTGATATATGTCGTATGAAAAGATAGACTGACCGGATGGAGCAATTAGTAGTGACCCTACCTCTTGCGCCAAAGGTCGTGGGTTCAATCCCCACCCTGGACAAACATTCGTGCGAGGAACACTTGTGTTTGTTCAGTGTCTGGGTGTAATATATGTATTTAAGTATATATTTGTGTTCCTCTGTTGTCTGATATCTGTAAATCAAGTGCTTAAGCTACTTAGTACGGAATCAGGTCAACGTATGAGATGTTGTGAGAATTATTATTATTATTATTATATCACGAGCCCCTTTTAAGAGGTCGGCTTGCGCACTTGTGACTCCTCTAGTGTTCATGGCGGCGGTAATCGCTTACCATCAGGTGATCCATCTGCTCGTCTGCCCCCTATCCATTAAGAAAAAAATAGATAAAAAAAATTGTAGAACGCCCCCGTATCAATTGTCACTGAAGTGCATTATGATCGTAGTCGCACTGTAGCGACTGACCACGAGATCCATTAGAGTCGAATGATACATTCTGGCATGATCATCAGCACCCAGAGAAGGAAAACTCTGCATTTATATCAAAACCCTCGCCAACCCGTCTGCCAAGCGTGGTGAGTATGGCAATTACCCCTCATGTGATTGAGGGAGGCCCGTGCCCCAGCAGTGGGGACTTAAATGGGCTGATGATGATGATGGTGATGATGATACATTCGGAGCGGGCATAAGAGATTCGGAACAGTGTAATCATTTGGCTGAGTCGGATGACTGAGTCGTTTGAGTAAGAGTCAGACACGTGTATGGGTGGTTGCAGGCGAGGGCATGTCGGGCATGGCGAGCGCGGTGAAGCGCTCGGAGCACGAGCAGTTCGCGCGCGCCGTCGCGGCCGTGGCCGCCGCCGTCACCGGCCTGGTGGAGTGCACCGCGCAGGCGGCTTACTTGGTCAGTATTCCAATATTACTCATAATCATATTTGACTATTTTTTTTATTTTTGTAATCCATTCCATCACTCCATTCATCAATCAGTGTCATTTCGGGTAAAAAAAGGTACTACTGTCAAAGGTAAATAATACTAGTGTCAACGTCATTCATACATTCAACGTTGACAAGTTGTCTTTTTTTTTTGACAGTTACATGTCATGAGTTTGGCATTACGTAAATTTAAAACTATAATGTGCTAAGCAAAGGAATATTTTACATTCTGCCGTCCGATGACGTCATCTTACGTTTTTTAGTTTTTAATTTTTTTTCTCAGTAAATAAGCAATATAAAAAATTAATAAATATATATTCGAGCAGCGGAAAAGTAAACAAAGAATTGGTATTTTTTGTTTCAGAGCTTAGCAATTTTGAAATGTTGTCCATTCTACCTTGGTAGTAGGTAGGCTAGGCCATAGGGACTCGGGCTGTTTGAGAAAGGCGGGCCCGTGCCACCACAGATCAGAACTTGGGACGTCTTGGGGATTGACACCTCTGGAAGCGAGGTCAGCGGGATTTTGAGAAGTGGGCATGTGACGCCAACCTCTCAATGATAAAAACATCCTTGAAATAATTACTTCATTCTCATTTAAATTACCTGAGATATCACAACTTTAAAATCAAATTATTTTGGGCAACAAAAAATGTTGTACGTATATTGGCCTTTCTTTTGGAAAACTGTACTGTTTGGGGTTCTCAACCCCAAACAGTACAGTTTTCCAAAAATTGAGTGTTTGCTATTTTGGGTTTTTGGTTGGGTGTAAACATTTGGGTGACACCCAAATGTTTCACAAATTATTAAGTTTGCTCAGTGGAAGACTTGTACTTTATTTATATATGTAGACGTGTAAAACATAAGATTTGGCTTACCTCCAGTCCGAATATGACATGAATAAAACGAATAGATACCCTCAGACAAAGCTCCGACTTGCGCAAGCTCCCTAAGCCCCGGTCATTCTTTATCCAACCCAGATATCCCGATCTGCAGGGGCACAATTCTCAGGCCACTCGAATAAAGTTCACATTCGAAAAAAGTTCGAAGATCGATTTTTTTTCGAGGAGACTTAATTTGTTTTTACAATCAAAATAGAACACACAGAACTTCACAATCGAAATAGTTCGAATGTTAAGGACCGGTAGAAATCGGAGTTCGAATACGAATTTACTTGTCAAATTTTATTATAAGGTTATCTAACAACAAATATGACATTATTTAAAATACGAATCTAACTCACAGAGTACTTTATTATATAGGAAAATCTAACTGTACACCCAGTAAGGGTGTCACAGAAAATTATTTTGTTTGTGAATTTTTTTTGCCATCATCTTCTTTTAGCTCGGATTTATTGAAAGTTGAAGTAAATTTTCCCAACCGGATCTGTGGATCAGCCTCGAGATTTTATGCATTTTTTTGTGTTGCACGTTTTCCATCTCTTTTTCAAACTTTTCATCTAAACAAACAAAATGGAGTTTTAAATTGACTTTGGCGCGTTCTGTTTCAACAAAGTACACGAAATATTCAAATATAAAATTTTCTAATAAAATTTTGTAAATTACACGGACATACTAAGAAAAATTAATAGCTTTAAATTTGGTCGCTGCAGCGTCTTCAAAAATAAGGTCCTGCATGCAGTACCCATGGTTGTAATGGAACGTTAAAAATATTGTCTATTAGTGCTGAGAATAGAGTTTATGCACACCATTCGAACTTTTACAGTAGAATCGGAACATTCGTATACGTGTGGTAGACACGGAAATAGTTCGAGTGGCCTGAGAATCGTATCCCTGGTAGTTGCATAGAATCGGTTTTCCAGCACCAATCTCACCATTCACATATTACAATGCGCAAATGAATCCCGCTCACATAACCTCAATTCTCGAAACACGGTGTTCCCCGAAAACCGTCTCGAACCACTCGTTCACAATTACCAATGCACCGCCGTATGCTAGACCTATGGTCCTAGACCTCAAAACACTGTATTTTGCTGATATTATATACGCGTGGCCGTGTGGTCCCCGGCAGAGTAGAATAGGCCACCCTCACTCTCACCGAGGTGTCGTAAAAGGCGACTAAGGTAAAGCTGCTGGCATGATCGTCAGCACCCAGAGAAGGAAAACTCTGCATTTATATCAAAACCCTCGCCAACTCGTCTGCCAAGCGTGGTGAGTATGGCAATTACCCCTCATGTGATTGAGGGAGGCCCGTGCCCCAGCAGTGGGGACTTAAATGGGCTGACGATGATGATGATGATGATGATATACGCGTGACAAAACAAAACGAAACAACGAACCCGTTGGCCATGAAAGAAGAGACGTATAACACGACGCGGAGCTAGTGTTGCCCGCAGGTGCGAAACCACAGCCCAAGGGGCGCTTATACGGAACATGTACCTATTACCTTCTACTTGTACCTTGTAATTTTAGAGTTACAACCTCTTGGCAAACGCTTATAATATTTATTAAATAACAATGCACAAAGTTGGGTCCGTTTTTGTATGCGAAAAATTGATTCACGCCAAAAGCGGCCACTTAAGGCGGTAATACAGAATTCGAGTGCAAAAGCAGACTAAATAGTTAACTATAAGTGTTAAATAAATAGTATAGTTGTTGGCCGAGAGGTTGTAACCCCGAAATAGTTTCAAATAGATCCGGTTTAGTAGCTAAAAATTAAATTCGGTTGGCGTCGCTAGTGTGCCTTACCCGTCACCTTAATACAATATACTTTATCACAATTTTATGGTTTTGGTGTTCTTTTTTGTATCGCAGGTGGCGGTGTCGGACGAGACGAGCGTGGCCGGGCGCCCAGGCCTAGTGGACCAAGCGCAGTTCGCGCGCGCCTCCGCCGCCATCGAACAGGCCTGCCGCGCCCTCACAGACCCCGCCAGCAATCAGCAGCAGGTAAAGATAAAAGATTTCTTTACTGGCCCCAGAACACAAATTAAAAAACGAGCGACATAAATACACAAATAGGACAAATTCTGTAGCCAACAAGGGCATTTCCAAATGGGGTGCCAGCAATCTTGTCGGGTTTAACTCTAAGAAAACACGGGTGTGTGTATTCTCTGCTAAGGTGTCACCTTTCCTATCCTATTCCACTCTTCAGAGCACCCCCTTACCAATACAGGATAGTGGCAAGACAAGCATGGTGAATCTTTGGCAGTTAGCCTTGATATCGCCAAGGCTTTCGACCGTGTTTGGCATCGTTCGCTTCTCTGCAAGCTTCCGGCATACGGTCTGCCACCTCGCTTATGCGATTGGGTTGCGGGATTTCTAGAGGGTCGTAGGATTCGTGTTCGCTGTGATGGACGCGTTTCTTGCTTCCTTCCTGGATAAGTTCTGGAGTGCCTCAAGGTTCCGTCCTGTCGCCGACATTGTTTCTTCTGCACATTAATGACATGTTATCATGTGGTAACATCCATTGCTATGCAGATGATAGCACTATCCACGCACGCTATTTCGAAAGACCTGCGGCAAAGCAGACCGATACCTAGGAAAAGAGAAATCTTCTTGTTAATGAGCTCGACGGGGTCCTGGACCACATTTTCAAATGGGGTGCCAGAAATCTTGTCGAGTTTAACGCTAAGAAAACACAGGTGTGTGTATTCTCTGCTAAGGTGTCACCTTTCCTATCCTATCCCACTCTTCAGAGCACCTCCTTACCAATACAGGATAGTCTCAGCATCCTTGGCATCGGTGTTCGTAGCAACCTACATCAACGGGACTATATCGAGAGCGTAATAAGAACTGCTTCCCGTTAACTCGGGATTCTGAACAGAGTGAGACGGTATTTTACTCCGGCGCAGCTTTGTCTCTTATACAAGGCACAGGTTCGCCCGTGTATGGAATATTGCTCCCATCTCTGGGATGGTTCTGCTAAGTACTTGCTGCAGGCTCTCGATAGGTTTCAGCGACGTGCTATCCCTATTGTTGGAGATTATGATTCGACTAAGTCCCTAGAACCTCTTCAGTTACGTAGAGACATTGCCAATCTATGTGTTCTCTACCGCCTCTATAATGGGGAATGTTCTGATGAGTTATATCAACTTATCCCATCCTCCCCTTTCCACTTCCGAACCACACGTGCTGGACAGCGTTGCCATCCGCATACCATCCAGACAATGGCGGCGCGCACCAAGAGGTTTGGCTCCTCGCTCCTGCCCCGAGCCATCAAGGCATGGAATGCCCTCCCAGCTCATGTGGTTCCTCCTTCATACAATCCGGGGTCTTTAAGGCGGGGCGTGAAGCGGCATCTCAGCAGGCCATCAGGGTGAGGATGGCAGACACAATGGGTACTTTGTTAGTTCTTTTGTGCCTGTCAACCTCATATTTGGATTTCACGGCCGCTTACCATCAGGCGGAGTGAGGTCATCCTGAATGGCCTTTCTATAAAAAAAAAAAATTCAACCTCAGCATTTGCTGCAGTGGCCGAAGCCGGTTTTCAGGCGTTTTCATAAGGTGAAGGAAAGTGGGTTTAAAGGTTGACAGCGCACCTGTGACTCCACTGAAGTTGCAGGTGTCCATGGCCAAAGCCAATAGCTTACCATAAAGATGATTCGTCTGCCATTTATTTATTACTTTAATTAAACCGGTAGTTTGCGTGGGAGAGCCATTATATGTATTTAAGTATATATTTGTGTTCCTCTGTTGTCTGATATCTGTAACACAAGTGCTTCAGCTACTTAATACGGAATCAGGTCAACGTATGGGATGTTATGTGATTTATTATTATTATTTTCGTAGGTGCTCTCCGCGGCCACAGTAATAGCCAAGCACACGTCGTCGCTGTGCAACGCGTGCCGCGTGGCGTCGTCCAAGACGGCGGAGCCGCAGGCCAAGCGGCACTTCGTGCAGGCCGCCAAGGACGTCGCCAACTCCACCGCCGCGCTCGTCAAGGAGATCAAGGCTCTGGACACCGACTACAGCGAGGTAACCGACTCAACCTATGGCTGGGCCGTGATTTGATTTGATTACTTCTGATTTTTAGCCTAAGAACTAGACTAGGAGCCCAATTCTCGGGCTCGTGACATCTATAATCATTCGACATAATGTCACTACAGGAGCCCAATTCTCGGGCTCGTGACATCTATAATCATTCGACATAATGTCACTACAGGAGCCCAATTCTCGGGCTCGTGACATCTATAATCATACGACATAATGTCACTACAGGAGCCCAATTCTCGGGCTCGTGACATCTATAATCATACGACATAATGTCACTACAGGAGCCCAATTCTTGGGCTCGTGACATCTATAATCATACGACATAATGTCACTACAGGAGCCCAATTCTTGGGCTCGTGACATCTATAATCATACGACATAATGTCACTACAGGAGCCCAATTCTCGGGCTCGTGACATCTATAATCATACGACATAATGTCACTACAGGAGCCCAATTCTCGGGCTCGTGACATCTATAATCATACGACATAATGTCACTACAGGAGCCCAATTCTGGGGATTTCGATATGAAAAAAACATGGCGCATATCACCTGAAAACCATACGAAAAAACTATATTTGGGGATATATATCGTATGATGACAAAATATCACGCCCCGAGAATCAATACTCGGGAGCCAAATTCTCGTGCTCGTGACATTTATTTTCATACGACATATGTTCGGAACGAACACTTTTATGTTGCAATACTTTTATGATGTTAGGTACGCGCGGTAATGAGGTCAAACAGCCTACGCGTCGTACTATACTTTAAACTTACAAATTAGTGCATATTTCGCCGTTGGTACAATCGGGCGCACTCATCAACATACCATTTCATCAAACATTAACATTAGTTTTAACTCATAACATTTAAGAATATTTGTGGAACTTTTAATACATTTTATTTACATAATCAACTCTATCATTTAAATCAAATAACCATCCCGAAGCTCAGGCACCAACAACATATATCACCAAAACATAGTTTTTGTACGGTTTTAAGGTGATATCCGCCATGTTTTCAAAATATCACGAGCACGAGAATTGGGGTCCAGTACATTCAGCGTAAGAAGGCGAATAAAAAACGTTTCGTATCATACATCCAACTTTCTACAAATAGAAATATTAAGTTGTAAAAATCTTTTAAGGTGACGATTAGGACACACTAGCGACGCCAATTGATTTGAATTTTTAGCTACTAAACCGGATTTATTTTAAACAATTTCGGTAACAACCTCTCGGCAAACACTTATATTATTTATTAAGTAACCATACACAAATATTGGGTTCGTTTTTGTACGCGAAAAATTGATTTGTACCTCCATATGTGGCCGCTTTTGGCGTGAATCAATTTTTCGCATACGCGTTGGACACAACATTTGTGCATGGTTATTTAATAAATAGTATAAGTGTTTGCCGAGATATTGTAACCCCGAAGTTGTTTAAAATAGATCCGGTTTAGGAGCTAACAATTTAAATCGATTGGCGTCGCTAGTGTGCCCTACCCGTCACCTTAAGACCGTGATTTGTAATGAGGTGGTTGAAATGCGGACGGCTAAGGAATGGAACTCTCTGCCGAGGTCTGTTTTTCCTGACCACTATAATCTGGGTATCTTTAAGGCAAGAGTGAACAGGCATCTTTTAGGCAAACGCGTATCGTCCTAGACCTCGTCGTCGCTTTCCATCAGGTGCGATTGTAATCAAGCGTTAGCTTCATCACATCATCATGAGCCCATTTAAGTCCCCACTGGTGAGGCACGGGCCTCCCTCAATCACATGAGGGGTAATTGCCATACTCACCACGCTTGGCAGACGGGTTGGCGAGGGTTTAGATATAAATGCAGAGTTTTCCTTCTCTGGGTGCTGATGATCATGCCAGCAGCTTTACCTTAGTCGCCTTTTACGACACTTCGGTAAGAGTGAGGGTGGCCTATTCTACTCTGCCGGGGACCACACTGCGTTAGCTTATTGACCAAAAAAAAGTTTTTCCCGATTGACTGTTGTGTGGTAAGGTAAGTCACGTCCACATACGTGATACCTTACTACATAGATACCGAAGGCATCTTACTCCTTAGCACGTATTAGTTAGTATATAAGCTGTAGAGTAATTAATAAATAGGTTGATACCACACCGAACACTCGTCTTATTATTATGTATAGTCCCTCCACCAGCCCATGGTCCTTCCTACCGTCTCGGTATACGGACCGAATCTTGGGAGACGCTCACCAGGTACTTGCTAAGGGCTCTTTCCCCGGTGCGATTCTTCACTCCCTACAAAATCTGTGTCTGTGTCCCATCTCAATGTCACTTCTCCCCAAATGGGGCGTGAAACACCACAACACAAGCGACTCGCGCTCGGGCAGTTCCACATCAATCAATCTCCTTCCTAATATTAAGCCTTTTGTGTGCAAACGCACGCAACCGTCGAAAACCTTCTGCAGAGTTGACCATCTCTTGATGGTATACTGGTCCTATCTCGTTTCTGTTCCAGTCATTCAGCATCTGTTGCCGCTCTTCTTCATACAGCTGACATTCCCACAGCACATGGTCCCGAGTTTCTTATTATTACCCGACTACGGCAAAGCAAAAGGAGGGTTATGATTTTGACAGGCTATGTATGTATGTATGTATGTATGTATGTATGTATGTTCATCTGTTTCCACGTAACTTATTAACTACTTATCAGAATTCGACAAATGACATATCATTATAAGCGTCTTGATCGTCCGCTGGTTATAGGCTATATGAAGTTTCACAAAATTTCAAAAAAACGTCGCTGAAAAAGTATAAAACAAGCCTTCGTTGTCAATTTATGCAATATTCACTATGTAGAGATAAAATTTCATGTTTGGAAAGGCGTAGTCACACGTTAAATATACTACCCTTTGACAACGTGTGACTGCGGATTTCCAAACATGAAATTTTATCTCTACATAGTGAATATTGCACAAATTGACAACGAAGGCTTGTTTTATACTTTTTCAGCGACGTTTTTTGTCGTAGTTGGGTTTTAGTTTTTATGTATAAGTGGATCATCCCCATCACGACGTAGCGACGACACATTACCGTTGCCCGCAGAGCAACCGCGCGCGCTGCGCCGCGGCCACGGGCCCGCTGCAGGAGGCGGTGCGCGGGCTGCGGCAGTTCGCGGACAGCCCGGAGTTCGCGAGCGTGCCGGCGCGGATATCGCCGCAGGCCAGGCTCAGCCAGGAGGAGATACTCGACTGCGGCAGGTCAGTGGAACTACTACCTGTGCGGATAAATTATGGGATCAGAAATGGCGGCGCATCTATTCACTTCTCGCTCGCACACTATTTGCGTCTACTCGCACTCGTGGGGTGCGAGTATTTGTGAGTAGATGCGCCGCCATTTCTGATCCCATTCTTTATCCGCACGGTTTGTACACACCTCGACTTTGTCTACGGATATATTGTTTTTGATGGGTTATTGGGAAAATAAACCAGGATAGGTTCAATATTATGTGATTTATTATAAACTAGCTGTTTCACGCGGTTTCACCCGCGTCCCGAGGGAACTACTTCCCGTACCGGGATAAAATATAGCCTATGTTACTTCTGAATAATGCAGCTTTCTAATGGTGTAAAAATTATTGCAATCGGTCCAGTAGTTTTTGAGTTTATTCATTACAAACATACAAAAATACAAATCTTTCCTCTTTATAATATTAGTATAGATACGTATTTACAAAAGAAGAGTATTATATGTAAGTACTACACTGCAGGGCAAAGACCTCCATCATAGAAATCAAGTCACCGCTGCTATGATGGGAATAGGCATAGTCACCACGCTTGCCAAATGCAGATTGGTTATCACAAACCCGAGCTATGTTCCAAAAATTCGAAACATACTTTTTGCTCGACCCGGGAATCGAACCCAGGACCCCGAGATCGCGGCCCAGTAATTAAACCACGAGACCAACAGGGCGTATGATATGTATATATTTGTAATTCCGCTGTTGATTCTGATATCCGTAACACAGGTGCTTGAGCTACCTATCTCGGTGTCAGATCAATGTATGTGATGTGGTGAAATATTTATTTATAATAATCAATCATTTATTCGTAATTCGTTCTTATATATATATATTTAATACATTTAAATTTCACTTTAAAATGTAGCTTCTACACAATTGTTTTTATATTTTAAGTGAGTATTTTGTAGACGTGCGTTACTCAATTCGTAAATATCTCAATTCGTCCTCAGGAACATCATCACCGGCTCCTGTTCCATGCTGGAGTCGGCCAAGGCTCTGGCGCTGTCGCCGCAGGAAAGAACTCAGTGGCAGAACTTGGCAGCTCACAGCAAGACCGTCTCCGATAGCATCAAGGCGCTTGTCACAAACATTCGGTGCGTCTATTTGTTCATATAAATATTCAATTAGGGATTTTACAAATAAGGAGTTAGGTTACTTTTATTATCAGTATTTGTGCGGCATATCTTTTAGGTAGAGATGCGCCGAATGTTCGGCCGAATATTCGGTACATTCGGCATATTTTTTCATGTTCATATTCGGCCGAATGTTCGGTTGATTTGCCGAATAATTACCGAATATTAAAAGTATTGTTAACATTTCAATCTGTTTGTATTGGTCTGGGTGTTTGTATGTATTATAAGTATGTATTTACAAAAGAAAAGTATTATATGTATATATTTGTAATTCCGCTGTTGATTCTGATATCCGTAACACAGGTGCTTAGGCTACCTATCTCGGAGTCAGATCAATGAATGTGATGTGAAATATTTATTATTTATTTTATTTATTTCAAAAAATAATATTTAATTAAAGAGTAAGGTTAACAAATTACTATATAGGTGCGGTTTATTGCGAAAGTTTTGTTTGGTTTTAAAAATGAAACATATACTACTTCTTGTACCAGTAATTTATTGTGAAATAAAAAGATGTTGGTTGTTACCAACAAATAATTATTTTACCATAGGAACTGCTACTACAGACGATAAATTAAATCTTTATGAAATTGTAAATTTTAAGGACACTGATTTGGGTAACAACTATTCAGAAAAAATGTTTTTTAGAATATTTATAATGATTACATTATAACTATTATATTTGATTACTTGTGTCTGTTCCTTAAGATAGTAATTATTAAATTACTATCTTGCAGCGGCATGACTTGCTCCGGCATTATTGATGTCTATGAGCCATTTATCATCAGATGGGCCGCATGATTGTCTGCCTATTATTCGCAAAAAAAAACATGCGATCTTTTACGTCCACTCATCTTCAAAACGTTCGACGTAACGTAAATAATTTTCACACGATATTATGCGAGAACTGCTATATTTACCCGAAAGAGCAATGCATCGACTGAACGAATCGCGCTCGCGCTAGCGCGAAGGAGCCGAATATTCGGTTCGGTACATTTTGAACCGAATATTCGGCCGAACATTCGTATTCGGTTTAATCCACATTCGGTGCATCTTTATTTTTAGGCCAACGCGTATCATCCCACCCCATCGTCGCCTTCCATCAGGTGCGATTGTAGTCAAGCGTTAGCCAATTGACCAAAAAAAACATAATTTGTGAAAGTTTAAACTATACACCGTCATTTATAGGGTTCCGTAGCCAAATGGCAAAAAACGGAACCTTTATAGATTCGTCATGTCTGTCCATCTATCCGCCTGTCCATCCGTATATCACAGCCCCTTTTTTCCGAAACTATAAGGACTATACTAATGAAACTTGGTAAATAGATGTATTTTGTTAACCGCATTGCGATTTATTTTACAAAAGAAGGAAAACATTTTTGGGTCGTCCCCATACTAGGAACTGAAACTCAAATATCTTACTCATCTAACCCGTATGTGTAGGGTATCTACGGATAGGTCTTCAAAAATGATCTTGAGGTTTCTAATATATGTTTTTCTAAACTTAATACTTTGCGCAAGAGACGCTCCCAGAGTGGTAAAATGTGTGTGTGTCCCCTCTAAGTTCTACAATAAAAGAATTATATAAAAAAATAAATTTAAAATTTAAAAACCCCCGACACAACTAAAGCTCTTTCATTTGATACCTATATTGTGGCAGTTGGGACAACAAATAGGTTATTCGTCATTTTCTGATTGAAAATTGGATTTGAAATTTTTCACAATTAATATATTTTGCTACTCCAGCCCTTTTATATGATACCCATATTGTGGGAGTTGTGTTAAAACATAAAATCCAAATCTTAGTGACGGCAGCCATCTTGGATCGATTTTTATCCAACATAGCTAAGAACACTCTCTCCTTATTCATCTTTCAAACAAAAAAAAGCAAAATCAAAATCGGTTCATTTGTTCGGAAGCTACGATGCCATAGACAGACACACACACAGACACGTCAAACTTATAACACCCCGTCGTTTCTGTGTCGGGGGTTCGTCGTCAGGGGTCGGCGCGTCGAAATTATTAATTGAAGAATTGAATATAATTTAATGTTCTCCTACAGGGACAAAGCACCAGGAGTGAAAGAGTGCACATCAGGCCTGGAGACACTCAACCGTCTCCTTCGCACCCTGGACACGGCCGCCATCCAGGCCGTCAGCCAGGAGTTAGAAGCCAGGCAGGGGAACACCTGGCAGGGCTACTCGGAGCAGATCGAGAACAGCGCGACGGAAATGTTGGAGAGGCTGGAACCCATGAGGGTCGCTGCCAATGGGGAGGCGGAGAATTTGGGACACGCCGCCACACAACTGGTCAGTGATTCATGTCATTCACAATGTTGCCGGCGCGGAGGCGACGGGTGTACAAGAGGTCCCGGGTTCGATCTCAGGGTCTGTCGAAAAATTTGTACCTAAGTTTTAGGTAAGAAATTCTTAGTGTCAGCCCGGAGACTGGAAGTTGGCGTTCTTGTACCCCCGTGCCTCGGGAAAGCACGTTAAGCTGTTGGTCTTGGTCCCGATCCCTCTCCGGTCATGTCACGCTGGTGGAATATGAGGGTAAGCGAATAGAGAGTGCACTTGTATTTGCGCACACACTTGAGCGCTATAATATATCCTGCGTACGTGGCTGTTCGTTGAGATTGGCCGCCTAAGCCATAATCGGTTTTAGGATATTATGTTGGTCATATGCCTTCGCCTATGACTTTCAGACTTCACTACCATCACTTACCATCAGGTGATACGTCTACTCGTCTTAAAAGGCAGATAATCTTATCTTAAGGGGCAGAAAATATATCATAAAAATAAGACTGGTAAACTAAAACAGTATACCGTATCCTTAGTCTATGGTAAATAATTGTATCCGTAAAATCATCAATAAGTACCAGGAGCCCATATCCAGCAAGAAATGTCATCGATATTTGAATATCGCGGGCCAGTATGACAGTCCTAACGGAGGTGATGCCTTGACATCGGCTTTCGGTCGGCCTTCTCTTGCTTACCATCAGGCTGAGGAGAGCCAATATACTGTGCCACTATAAAAAGAACATAAACCACAAAATAAAGACAGAACCTCGGCTCTAGTTCGTTGACCCATGCGCTAGACAATATTCGCATCGAGTGCATCGAGTATACGTATAGCCGGTGTTTGTCTCACGGAGAACAACTTTGAGATTTCTTATTATAGTTGTATTACTTCAAAGCGATCATTGAAAAAAAAAATCACACCTAAATCCGATGATTTGAGTGTCGACATCGACATCCATCTGACGTCGACGAAACTAGCACCGAGAATAGATTTGTACTAATTGTGGCGATTATGAGACATTTTTGAATAAAGTCAACGATGAATCCAAAAAATTATATCTAAATTTCTTCCTTTAAGTAACCATACATTTTGTAATTGCTAAAAGTATTATGGTTAGAATAAGAACAATGGTTACATGTATGAAGACAACATCCTTTATGGATTCACAATTGTACTTTTTTTTTAATGTCTCACAATTAATACAAGTATAGATTTGCCACAATTATACTCGAAACTGGAATTCAAGACCAAAAAAGCTACTACAATGTTGCCACTGCAATAAAATGATCGTACAATAGTATATACCTATTTTCTAAAAACATACGCTGACATAATTCATTTATTGGTAATTTTATTTTTATAATTTAAAAAAGTATTTTTATTTACTTATTTTGACAAGACGCTTTAATAAAAACTTGATCATCCGTAATGTTTGGTAGAAAGGCTGGTTTTGAGCTTGTCCCATTTCAGGTGTTAATAACATTTGGTACAAAATTTGAAGTTACATATTGTTGTTTCGTGCAGTGAGGTGCCGCCAAGTGATATTAATAAAATAATTAATCTTTTTTAACACTTGCTATTGTGTGAGTTGACACGTGAATAATATGCTAGAACCTAAGAGAGTCGTAAAACCGGAGATTTTGTTAAGAGTAGTCTCGGCAGAATCCATAGATAGATAAAACGCTAAACACTCCCGTTTTATTGAGTGACTGAGACTTTGACTGACTTCGTCTGGTGACTATCCACTTTGTCAAAATATCATTTGACTATTTTCCTTACGAGTTATTTTACTTATTAACGCCTAATATCTAAAGCATGTTCGAAACTGGACGAAATAATTGGTGGAAACCTAATCATGGATTGTGCCAGCTTATTCTAAGAAAATAAGTGTATAACAAAAATGTTAGCAAAACCTGAAAACTTGATTTGACAATGACATAAGTGACATTGAAAGATTTGACGGTGACGTATCTTTCGTAGTTTTTTTGGTCTTGAATTCCAGTTTCGGGTATAGTAATACGCATCGAGTCCGTAACCTCAAGTATTTGCGCAATGTAATCGACACCTAGCGCCATCTATTGGTAAGACAATATGTAACGCTGTGTATTGGTATGAAATTAAGATCCGCAACAAAGTGAGGGTAGGCCACTAGTTTTACCTAAATTGACGGCTTTTAAAACTGTAGTTCTGTCCGTAGGTATCGTACGCGGAAGCCACAATCACCGGTACAGTCGGGCTCGCGTCGCTGGTCACCGAGTCGGCGTCGCAAGCCGCTCTGCTGGAGCACGCCCGGACTGTACTGGAGACCAGCACGGCTCTGCTGCAAGCCGCTAGGAACGCTAGAGGGAACCAGAGGGTGAGTGTCATCATCATCATCATTTCAGCCAATATCCGTCCACTGCTGGCCTCCTCCAATGTTCTCCACACATTCGGTCCTGTGCCGACCGCATCCAATGGAGTACCGCAACCTTCGGCAGATCGTCGGTCCTGCTTTTGGGGGGCGCCACGGCTGCGACTTCCTATTTGTGACCTCCACTAACATATCCTTGGTATTGCCATACACGAATTATCTGTAGTATTGCCGTCGTATTTTTATAGGGAAATACATATTATAAGAAGCCGTATTTTCCTTAAACATTTCGACAATTTATAAAAGAATTGGCAATTTTTTTTGAAGGGACAACTCCAAAATATAATATTTAGTCTTCAGAAAGGACTTTTGCATTAATCTTTCATTATTTGTGATCAATTCAAGATTTTTAAGGCAATATGTTTCTACATAACAAACCAATTTAAAGCAATAAGTTTCTACATAACAAACCGATTTAATACCAATAGTGTGTCCCAAAGTTTTGCATAACATCACAGCGCCTGCGCTGTGTTTCGCCGTGTGAGTGAGGTTTCCGGAGGCCCAATGGGGAGAAAGGGGAAAAGGTTGGCAGCGCACTTGTGACTCCACTGGTGTTGCGGGTGTCCATGGGCGGCGGAATTGCTTACTATCAGGTGATCCGTCTGCTCGTCTGCCACCTCTCATATAAAAAAAAATAAAAAACATGTGATAAATCCGCTTAAGGTCCAACTTTAACAACAATGGTAATTTTATTCGTCAAACGAAACAAACCAATGCTGTTGAGTTTTGACGAGATCCTCAGTTACGCCATCTAGCGGAGTATCACACGCGATTACGCATTAAAGAAGAAGTCGTTAAATTCCTTTAATATATGCTGTAACAGAAATGGTGTTATAATACCTAATACATTGATCAGCATATTTTGCCATATTAGGCGTGGGAATGTCATTAATTGGTTAATAATTATTTACATTACATTATTATAATAAATTACAGTCGGTTCTATTATATTAAAAGGATACTTAAATGCAAATGTCGAAGTAGACAATTAAGAAAAATGCTCGAAAAGATTATTGCATTGATGCGTTATTTAAATTTTGCATTGTATAACATGGTTTACATAATTTCCATCCATGTGCTAATACCTATTAATAATTTATTATAGTCTATTCAGTATCTGAAGGCGAATAGGACAGTTCAAACGTTTCGTATCATGCATCTAACTTTCGTGTTCTCATTCTTCCAAAATAACAAGTATTCATATTTCTCAATTAATCTGAAATAATTATTAACAATGAATAAAAATTGTAAAAAATATCTTATGAATTGCATAATGCGCTAATCGGAATTTTTGCTCATAGGGTTTGACACAAACAATCATAATGTATCAGTAATCAGTATGGACCGGCTTACCATCGAATCGCGATTATTGTGTCGTGCAAAATATGTCCGCTATAGTTATAGGAACTTTGTAATCATGTCATAATGTAAATCAGGCTGTTGGTTTCCAATTAAAATAAAAATTATATTTGTCTCCTAATTTATAGTTCCAACGTTTCTAAATTTAATTTTTTTCCTAGGCGGTGAATTACCACAGCGAAGTGAACGCCCAGACGTCGCTCGCTCGCTCGTCGCTGAGCGAGCTCATCGCTTTCGTGCGCGAGCTGAGCACGCAGCGCGGAGCCGTGGGGCCGCTGCTCGAATCGCTCGCTAGGTGTCGCGCGAGACTTACTGAGAATAGGTGAGTGTTTTAAAACGTCTCATGTAATTTTGTCTACGTGCAAGCTGTATGCATAGTTCAAAAATACTTTATTTGCATAGGGTGGTAGGTGGTAGTATACATACAAAATTACAGGCAGTGCCATCCGAGAAACATTATCACAACACTCAGATGGCAGAGTGCTCACGCAGCGACCCCCTTAGGGGTCGCTAGCGGTCATAGTCACTCCTTTGGTGACCCCCCATATAACTATACCAACACCCGATCGCAGTGAACCCTATATTACTATGCTCACAGGACCCACTCGCTAGAGTCCGCGAGGGGGTCGCTAACAATCAAAGTGACCCTCTCTAGTGACTTCAGTCAAATAGGAGCTGCATAGGACCTTTGCTCGAATCACTCGCTAGATGTCGCGTGAGACTTACCGAAAATAGGTGAGTGTTTTAAAACGTCTCATGTAATGTTGTCTAGGCGCAAGCTGTACGGCTACGTCATCATCGAGTTGCATAGTTCAAAAATTCGAAAATACTTTATTTGCATAGGGTAGTTTAGATATAGTAAGCAATCGCTTACCATCATGTGATCCGTCTGCTCGGCTGCCACCTGTCACATAGAAAAAATCCACTTTATACCAATAGATGGCGCTAGGTGTCGACGCACAAGCTCGGATTACATCACGCAAACGTTACATGTTTTCAAATGACCTATAAGCATCACGGAATACCGCTGTTGGTTCTGTGCACTGGCTTTAAGGCGACGGGTAGCCCTAACTAGCGACACCATTCGTTTTTAATTATTAGCTACTAAACCGGTTCTATTTTAAACCATTTCGGGTTAAATAACCATGCACAAATGTTGGATCCGTTTTTGTACGCGAAAAATTGATTACCGCCAAAAGCGGCCAATTTTAACGTAAATCAAGTTTACGCGTACAAATGTTGGCACCGCATTTGTGCATGGTTATTTAATAATAGGATAAGTGTTTGCTGATGGGTTGTGAACCCCGAAATTGTTTAAAATAGATCCGGTTTAGTAGCTAAAAATTGAAATCGATGGGCGTCGCTGGTGTGCCCTCCCTTAAGATTTATAAATATGTAGTTGGTATATCTAGAAAACTGAAATCAAATAGTTTAATACGATTTTCGCAATATTGCGATTACAACAAGTTCTGGTTAGCTTCGGACGGTGAGGGACTTATAACATGACCAGCTTCACAACTATGTCGACACTCGAATTCCTGAACTATAACAAAATTAAACATGATTTTGTAACAACGAGTACTCTACGCGTTAGACGTGTAAGTAATCCTCATCTTAGCGTGTAGTTCCCGGTTGCGTCCAAAGCTGTCGCTCTGGAGCCCGGGGTACGCTTAGACCATGATTCAGGAATTGGGCCCTCTTATTACAAAAAACTACTCTGATACCGGCTTTAATCCTTTAACTGCAAAAAATAAATTGACTACTTTCTCACTAATAACTTTCGTGTAAAACGGAATGAACTGTCACAAGTATAAGTTGTCATGGTTACTGAATCGATATTTTGAGTTTATTATTTTAGTGCTCTTTTTAAACTAGGGGTCCAGGTGGTTCAACTTGAGTACTATAGTTGACATACTAAATAATGTTAAACTTAGTTTTGTAATAATGTTTTTTCTAGTTCTTCAGTTATTCCCAGTTTCAATCCCACTACTTATTTTAAGCCACGTTTTGGAATAAGAGGGGGGAGTCTGGTAATTACAATGAAGCGACTGCCGCCTGACCTTCGCAACCCTTTTTTTTTTTTTTTTGCTGACCCAGGAGAAATGCGTTACGCATACCCATCCGTCTCTAAACGGATGGGTTATGTCGGACTCTCCTCTGGCGACGGCTTCTCCTAACGAGAAGCCGGCCAGAGGCATACCGACTAAAACTCCTGGGACTCTCCCTCATCTGTCCATGGGTGGGTGAGTGACATGGGGCCAAAGCTCGGAGCCTTTCACCACGTCACCCCCCGGACAGGGACGCCCGCCTACACGGCGGGCACGGCGCTTCTCCCCCCGCGGTCGGGGGGAGGGATGGGGACAACCGAGAGAGTCGTGCCGTCCCCACCAGGCGTAGTAGGAGGTCCGTGCAATGCCGGTGGTGGGGTTACAGCCCTACGCACCAGCGGACCTGCTCCTCGCAGGGGAAGGAGACGCAAGTATTGGCGTCGTCTCCTCCCTCTACGTGCCTTGCGGATCGCGGGGGCGAGAGGGTCAGCCTCTCGCTCGCGTTCCGCCGCCTCCTTCGCCTCCATCACATGCTCGCAATATGCGGCAAAGTCCTTCCAGGCATCCTCAGTAGCTAATATAGCTCTCGCTATATTAGAGAGTGAGAGGTCCTGGCCGACCTTTGCCACCAATGCGTGGCGAGCCTGTGCCCACGGCGCACACACCGCGCCGTGTCCACAGGGTGACCTTCGCAACCCTTGAACAAGCGACCCAGACTTACTTAATCATGGTTACACGTTTCAATAATAATAATATCTTTTTTTTTTATTTTATTGTTTAAGTACATACTATATTCTGATTGTAAATCAAAAAGAACTGGCATGATTATTATTATGACACTCTTTGTTTTATATTTGTATGCCTCATAGGTTAAAACATGAAGAATGTATAACTTTCTTTTTTTTTTTGTAACATCTTAAATTACTCATGTTTTTACAAATAAATTATCTTTATCTTCAGAATCTATCCGAAACCTGCAGGTTTCCTCACGATGTATGTATTCCCTTACCGCCGAGCTAGCGGTAGAAATACGCACATAGTGTTCCACACCTTTTTGGGTCAACCCCTACTGTCGGGCCCCGACGGTGGTGGCATGGCCAGACATTTATTTCCCACGTAGCTGTCTGGCTTTCGCAGGATATGACCGTACCGTAGGCGACTCTCCAGCAGTTTGTCTGATAGCGCCACGAAAGAAGTCCCGTGGTAGAGAACGCTGCTTCTGGTGTAGGCGTTGCGGGTTCGATCCCCGCACAGTACAAACATTTGTGTGCATGAACATGTTTGTTACAAAAGAAAAGTATTATATGTATATATTTGTAATCCCACTGTTGATTCTGATATCCGTAACACAGGTGCTTGAGCTACCTATCTCGAAGTCAGATCGATGTATGTGATGTTGTGAAATATTTATTTATATATTTGTAATCCCACTGTTGATTCTGATATCCGTAACACAGGTGCTTAAGCTACCTATCTCGGAGTCAGATCAATGTATGTGATGTAGTGAAATATTTATATTTATATATTTGTAATCCCACTGTTGATTCTGACATCCGTAACACAGGTGCTTGAGCTACCTACCTCGGAGTCAATGTATGTGACGTTGTACTTTAAAAAATGGATCTAAAATTTAAGATTCCTTGTTTCTTTGTTTATTAAGCTCAAATTTGAATGTTAATCGCGATTGCAGCACGCTTTTCATGGGACTTCATTCGTGGCGCGGACTCTGTGTTAACTTCACAACTATGTCGACACTCGAATTCCATGAACTATAACAAAATTAACCAAGATTTTGTAACGCAACATGTAATATGCGTAAGTGGCGACAAACAGAGTCGTTACGTCGCTCGGCGACCTTATAACCGCGCTTGCGACGCACGGCTAAATATACGCGCCAGCTGATCGGAGCGGTTAAGGCCGTGGGGTGACTGGCTAGTAAACAGTGGGAGAGCCGCGCTCCGGTATGAATGGGCTGGCTAAACCGGAGCGATATCACTGCTTCACAGAAAAAGTCGTTAGAGCGATGGTAGTTCGTTGGTTCAGAACGCGCCTTCCATGTGGGGGGGCGTGATTTGAATCCGAGCATGTACGGTCAGCATCAATATATTATTTGCACTGCCTGGTTATTAGTACTCATTATTTTGTTTTTCCTTTGTTTTGTTTTGTTTTTATTTTCTGTATCTATTTTGTTTTTCTTTTTGTTTGTTTGTTCTTTTGTAACTAATGTTGTACTCGTATGTAGTGTTGTGATGTCCAAAATAATAAATTTTTCTTTCTTTCTTTCTTTCTTTCTTTCAATAGTAGCTCAACACTTTAGTAGGCAGACAGTTACTTTGACATGGTACCTCTGGATTTTTCAAATTGAAGTGCGTATTTTTTTTTAGGTAGGCAGACGAACAGACGGATCACCTGATGGTAAGCAATTGCCGCCGCCCATAGACACCCGCGACACCAGTGGAGTCACAAGTGCGCTGCCAACCTTTAAACCCCCCCCCCCCCCTATCCCCCGGATTGGGCCTCCGGTACCCTCACTCACGCAGCGAAACACAGCACAGTGCTGCTTCACGCCGGTTTTTCTGTGAGGCCGTGGTATCACTCCGGTTGAGCCAGCCCATTCATTCCGAAGCTTGGCTCTCCCACGGTAAATTAGGATTTCGACTATTACCTCAGCGGTGAGGGAAAACATCGTGTGAGGAAATATGTTAGAAATCTTTTTTGGATGGATTCGATTCTAGACACATACCACCTTATTACAAATCGCGATCTAAAGTTATTGCAATACCAAAGCTCATGTCATCCCATTCTAACATGCAATGTTAAAAGGGGCTGGCATGAATTTTGTTTCAGGACTATCCTTAGTTCGCGATTTGTAATACTTTATAGCGTGGATTCCATACCTGCGAAGCGTACTCGAGGTGACCTACGTACGTATGAACAGTACAAGATTTTAAATGTTCTGATCTTGCAAACTCCGATGACTTTCTGAAAACAAAACTAAGTGCCCGAGATTCCTTATTCACTATATTATTTATATGTTCATCAAATAATAAAAAATCTGCGAAAAAAACCCCCTACAAAACCACGAACTCAAAAGTGAAAAATAATATTTTTATCACTTTATACACTTCAAATAGGTAACATTTTATCACAGTACACTCGAGAAAAGTCGGCGCCCAATTGCTATCTTGTAATTTAATACAACATTCAATTATTCAACAGAGATTAGGCGCCGAATTCGGTAACACCTTTTCTCGAGTGTACTGTTATAAAATGTTACCTATTTGAAGTGTATAAAGTGATAAAAATATTATTTTACACTATTTAGTTCGTGGTTTTTGAAGGCGGATTTTTTCGCAGAAAAATTTTTTCAAGCTTTTTAGTGTCACATTTTTTGGCAACTAAAAAGACCTTTTTAAAATTTGAGGGTTCTCAATTTTTCAGCAGCCAAAATACTGAGCCTCTATTAAAAAAATCTTGCTGAAGACTAAGGTGACGGGTAGGGCACACTAGCGACGGCATTCAATTTTAATGTTTAGCTACTAAACCGGATCTATTTTAAACAATCTCGGGTTACAACCTGTAGACAAACACTTATACTATTTACTAAATAACCATGCACAAATGCTGGATCTGTTTTTGTACGCGAAAAATTGATTCCCGCCAAAAATGGCCGCTATTGGCGTGAATCAATTTTTCGCGTACGCGTAGGACCCAACATTTGTGCATGGTTTTTTAATAAATAGTACCTATAAGTGTTTGCCGAGAGGTTGTAACCCCGAAATTGTTTAAAATATATCCGGTTTAGTAGCTAAAAAATAAAATCGAGTGGCTTCGCTAGTGTGCCCTACCAGTTACCTTAAGAAACCATTTCATAAACGCACAATTTCATATAGCTATCGAATAAAGCTATCTCGCGATGCGCACAAACTAGTGAGAGCTGACGTCAGGCCTCTGACGTCACGCTGACATTAAGGGAATCGTCTAGATTTTTAATTGGGTATAAAACGGTTAAAAAATCACGGTGTAAATTTGTGATTCCTCTGTTGTCTGATGCCCGTAACGTATGAGATGTTGTATGCATTTTTTATTTTTATTTTATTTTCTTTATTAAGGAAAAATACAGCTGTTAAATAGTACTCTGTTCTAAAATTACTTAAATAATACATCAGCAATTAAAATTTTCCACTAAAAATTAATACGTTTAGTGTTGTGAGACAAAATACAAAAAAAAAATGCGAAAAAGGATGATTATTTTTGTTATAATTTAATTCAAGACTAAAGATTTTTTAAAAACTGTAATCTTATCATGAAAAATGTCGATATGGTGCTGCTATTAAATTTATTACAAGCTCTAGCAATAAAACTATTTTTCCTGTAATTACATTTACATAAAGGAGTAGCAAACGTATTCTTATGCCGCGCGCTAGGTCTGGAACACTTATAAAACAATTTGCTTAACAAGTAAGTGGAATCGACCATGTTGTTAATTATTTTATATAACAATAACTGACAATAACTGATCCCGGTGCTCTCTTTTTTATAAACACAATTTTATAAACACTTGCCAGTGTTCGGAAGAGTGTTCCGGTATTTTGCATGACGTAACGCCCCCCATTGACTGACCGTTGGTCCTTAGCCGTTTATATCGGTCGGCTTAGGTCATCGCTTGGAGCGAGTGCGTCTGGCGGGCCGCCAGTGCAGGCCGCCGAGATTCCTGCCTATAGAGATATTAACTTTACTAATGGGGGCTAATTGGATTTTTTATGGAATCAATGTAAAATAAAAAAATATATATATTTCACAACATCACATCCTTACATTGATCTGACTCCGAGATAGGTAGCTCAAGCACCTGTGTTACGGATATCAGAATCACAGTGGGATTACAAATATACAGTGTGTAAAAAGCCGAAACCTACGTATTCAGCACATCATCAGGACCATTTTTTCCTTCTAGACCATACCTGGGAACTCAATACTTTCCGAGTTATTGAAGCTCAAAGTCAAAATAAAAATCTCAAGATTTTGATGTAACTAAATTTTAAACATTATTACCTAATTTTTGTCCCAAGACCAGCAACCCTTGTATCAGAGACAGCGTTCACTACCACTGTTCCAATCGGGTCGTCAAAATTGCGAATGAAATATGTAGTAGATGGCGTTATCTACTTGTTTGATGGTGTATTATGCTTTAAGGCGCCCTACCTTTATAGATGGTAACTTTGATGAGAGAGCGATGGTAGTTCAGTGGATAAGAACACGCCTTTCATGTGGGGGGCCGTGTTTCTTTGAATCCGAGCATGCACCACTGGGTTTTTCAAATCCATGTGCATATTTCTATTGTGCTCACGGCTGGACTAGTCCACCGGTTCAAAGTCGCTCAAAGAGCTATGGAAAGGGCTATGCTCGGAGTATCTCTGAAGGACCGCATCAGAAATGATGTAATCCGACAGAGAACCAGAGTCACCGACATAGCCCACCGAATTAGCAAACTGAAGTGGCAGTGGGCTGGTCATATTAGCCGCAGAACTGACAGCCGTTGGAGCCGGAAAGTCCTTGAGTGGAGACCGCGACTCGGTAAGCGTAGTGTAGGATGCCCTGCGACTAGATGGGATGATGACATTCGAAGGCTGGCTGGTGTGGGCTGGATGAGAGTGGCCGAAAATCGGGAGCAGTGGCGTGCATTAGGGGAGACCTATGTCCAGCAGTGGACGAGTATGGGTTGATGATGATGATGATGGTGCATATTTCTACTATTAAATAAATAATAAATGGTTTGGAGGACATTTTTATTTCAAATTTGTTATATGTATGATATATTTATAATCGAGATGTGCTCGTGCATTATTTGCATGATTCTCATTTCGACTCAGTTCAATCACATCTAAATAAGATGCCATGATTCACGCGCCATGTGTCCGGCAGTGGCGCGATGTTTCGCGGGATGACCGCGCGTGTAGAACTCTTCGGAGTCTGTTCACTATAATAGTTTACGTGATTGTACCTCGGTGATGATGATGAAAAAGATGAAGTTTGGGACCAAAATGTAGGTGAATGTGGTGTTGTGAAAAGGATGGAAACCTGCACGTTTCGGATAGTTTCTGTGTGATCATGATTCAGTTGGTCTGGTTCCCCTGTTAAAGAGTTTTTTTATGTGATAGGTGGCAGACGAACAGACAGATCACCTGATGGTAAGCGATTGCCGCCGCCCATGAACACCCGCGACACCAGTGGAGTCACAAGTGCGCTACCAACCTTTAAACCCGCCTGTTTTCTGGGAGGCCGTGGTAACACTCCGGTCGAGCCGGCCCTTCATGCCGAAGCGCTGCTCTCCCACGGTCAAAACGAGTTGCGAAAAAGACGTGCGTTCTTTGTAATTACCAGACTCCCCAAATCCTGAATCATGGTCCAAGCCTACGCCGGGCTCCAAAGCGAACGCTTTGGGTATGAGACACTAAAAAGCATTAAAAATCCATTCCCTTTTTTTTGTTGCCCCTTGGCTGTTGTATTTATATCTATAAGTTTGTCAATATATTTAAAATCTGTTTTTGGCTGTTAGTAGTATATACATTTTAAACAGTTTAATTTATAGCTGTAAATTTTGAAAAACAAATAAATAAAATAAAGTGAAGTGATTATGAAGTGTTAAAATTATTATTTTACACGTTTTAGTTCTTGGATTTAACCGACTTCAAAAAAAATGCTGCTAAAAAAACTGAGAACCCTAAAATTTAAAAAAGGTCTCTTTAGTGTCAAAGTCGGCGCCTTATCTCTGTGGAATAAATTGATTGTTGTATTAAATTACATTATACTATTGGGCGCCGACTTCGGTAAAACCTTTTCTCGAGTGTACTGTTATAAAATGTTATTTGAAGTGTATAAAGTGATAAAAATATTATTTTACACTTGTTAGTTCGTGGTTTTTGAAGGCGGTTTTTTTTCGCAGTTTTTTTTTTTCTTGGAGGCAGTTTTTACTGTAGATTTTTTTTTTGTTTTCTATGGGGCGAGCTGTATGCTTGTTTGCTTAACTTAAGCTGTAAAAACAGTACATATTATTTTGATTGAAGAGCCGCAAAGACATCATTGTCCATTATTATCATTTTTGACTCTAAAACTTAAGCTCCTCCAAAAAAACAAAAATAGGTGAAATTCTTTTTTTTTATTTAACTAATTTTATTTAAAATAGTTAATCATAATACTAATTAACAACAATATCATTATTGAATTAAATACAATACAAACGTCAAAAGATTACAAATTAAATATAGGTACATTCATTAGTCATTATGGGTCATTCATTAGTCTTGAATCAGAATCTTAATTGCTTATAACTGTAGGTATTACAACTTGCTATTGTCTAATCGTAATGTTTTGTCACCAGGATGTCGCTGATTGGTTCGTACGACGAATCTGATTCTTTCGTGGACTACCAGGCCCGCATGATCGCCGCCGCTAAGGAGATTGCGAGACTCGCCACTGACATGGTACGTACTAACTAGTACATATAAAAAAATAAATTTAAAATTTAAAAAACCTCCGACAATCCATCCATCCATCTTGGATTTGAAATTTGTCACAATAAATCTATTCTGCTACTCGAGCCCTTTTATATGATACTCATATTGTGGGAGTTGTGTTTAAACATACAATCCATATCTTTGTGACGACGGCCATCTTGGATCGATTTTTATCTAACATATCTAAGAGCACTCCCCCCTTATTCATCTTTCAAACAAAAAAAACAAAATCTAAATCGGTTTATCTGTTCAGGAGCTACGATGCCATAGACAGACACACACACAGACTTATAACATTAGCCTTATGACTACCTCAGTGGGCGTCGCATTTTAAAGTTACGGCTGGGCTTGGGGTCCCGGGTTCGATCCCCGGGCCGGGTTAAATACTGTGTCGCCTTGATTCTGGAAGTTGGGTGTCCCCCCTTTTGTTTCGGAAAACACGTTAAGCCGTTAGGCCTGCGTCCGATCCCTCTCCGATCGTGTCACACCGGTGTCCCATCTTATTATAACCGCAATAGAGAGTGCTCTTGTGTATGCGCACGTAAATGGCTGATCGTTGAGATTGGCCGCCTTAGCCGAAATCGGTTGGAGGATATTATTATTAATGTTAGGATATTCCTACTCAGACGGCGAAGTCAGCAACGGACGCAAGTAAGCTGGTCCAGGTGGGCAACGAGATGGTGCAGAAGTACGAAACCTTGGCGCAGGACAGCCTGGGCGCCGCCGCCACCACGCCCAACGCGGACGTCGCTAACAGGTAAATATATAGCTCCTTTATAGGTCACGATTTGTCATTGGGCAAAAGTAGGAACGAATGAAAATCAGATTTATAATATGTATCACCGAATGTCACCAGTGTAACTTTATTTTCAAGTAACTATAAACTCATTTACATTTTCGATTCAAATTCAATAATAAGTAAATTAATAAAAATTAAATTGAAAATTTAAAAAACCCCCGACATAACTAAACCTCGTTCATTTAATACCTATATTGAGGCAGTTGGAACAACAAATAGGTTATTCGTCATTTTCTGACGGCGGCCATGATGGATTTAAAATTTTTCACAATTAATATATTCTGCTACTCAAGCCCTTTTATATGATACCCATTTTGTGGGAGTTGTGTTAAAACATAAAATCCAAATCTTTGTGACGGCGGCTATCTTGGATCGATTTTTATCCAACATAGCTAAGAACACTCCCTTCTTATTTATCTTTTCAAACAAAAAAAAAACAAAATCAAAATCGGTTCATTTGTTTGGGAGCTACGGCCATAGGCAGACACAGACACGTCAAACTTATAACACCCCGTCGTTTTTGCGTCGGGGGTTAAAAATAAACTAATACAATTAAATAGAAATAAAAATCATTAGTCACATTATGTTAGATTACATTACATACAATTATGTGTGCGATCGTGGGTGCGTGTGTGTGAGCGCTGGTATAAGTGCATGTGTGTAGAATGTCACCTTAATGGGGTTATGGACTTTTCTGTGTCTGTGTAGGATAACTTCTGCACCCAGAGTCCAAATAATTTCTTTGCGACGATGTATAGGTTCATCTCTCATAGTAGCGTGTAATTCCCTGTTGTGTCCAAAGCTGTCGCTCTAAAGCCCGGGGTATGTTTGGACCATGATTCATGATTAGGGGAGTCTGGTAATTATAATGAAGCGACGCACGTCTGACCTTCGCAACCCTTTAATAGGGGAATCATAGCAACTGAGTCATGGTTACATGTTCCAGAATCTATAGGTTTTCTCACGATGTTTCCTCTCACACACATAGACATAGATGTTCGGATTCGAACCCGATCCCTCCGTATGAAAGGCGCGTTCAAAACCACAAAAAATTCGAAATACAAAAGTAGATTATTTGCATAGGTTTATATACAGCTCTTAGAAATCGTATATCATACAAGAAAAATATAAATTATACATGTAATTAAACATCTATGTCGATACAAAAAATATACAAAGAAATTAATAAATATAATGTGATTCTACCACCGGAATCGGAAAGTTGATTCTGACGTGAAGATCCGGCAAGAAACTCGCCAGTTACTCTTTTTAATAAAGCCAAAGCTTGTATAAGTACAGTATCATGGATGTAGGCGAACAGTTTATCATTTCCACGGATTCTTGTTATTTAAGTAATCATTAACTGTATAATACGCTTTTGCTATTAAACAATTTTTAACATGTGATTTAAATTTGGGCATTGGTAAATCAACAGGCGTTTGTGGTAACTTGTTAAATATTTGAATACCTGACAGACAGAGCTACCATCGTTATCGTTCCTGCGTTATATAGGTTATATTAATAATTTCGCTTACCTCTGCCCCAGTATCCGCTCGGCGGTGGTGGAGCTGGGCGAGAGCGTGGCGGAGCTGGTGCAGGCGGGCGGGCAGTGCCGCCTGGCCGCGCTGCCGCACAACCAGCGCGCCGTGGCGCTCCACGCCAAGCTGGCCAACGAGAAGGTACCGAACACGATACATTACATCGCAAACAATACCAATACCACAAACTAACGCAAATAAAAAACAAATTATAATAAATAATGGGTACAATTAATCAATGGGAACTTTATTTTTAATTTATTTATTAAGAAAACTTACTGCTATTAATGTTACATAAAGCTTATGTATAATTATTTATACTTTTTTTGACGACCCGATTGGAACAGTGGTAGTGAACGCTGCCTCTGATACAAGGGTTGCGGGTTCGATCCCCGCACAGTACAAACATTTCTGTGCATGAACATGTTTGTTTGTATTGGTCTGGGTGTTTGCTATGTATTATAAGTATGTATTTACAAAAGAAAAGTATCATATGTATATATTTGTAATCCCACTGTTGATTCTGATATCCGTAACACAGGTGCTTGAGCTACCTATTTCGGAGTCAGATCAATGTATGTGATGTTGTGAAATATTTTTTTTTATATTAATTTTTTTATTTATACTTAAGCAAATTGTTTTCAAGAGTATTTTATACATTTTGTTTTGTTGCTAGACACTTTAAGTACATTCCGTTAAAAAAAAACGTCACCAAATCAATGATTTGATAAAAACGATGAAAATACATAATAATCAGAAGTCCAGTGACCGTTCCTGCAACGAAATGCAAAAAATAAGTAAATTTGAAGTTACATATTATTACAGGCTTATTAAAAAAAAAATGGAAAATTTAGCTGTGTGCTTAACTGATAGGTTTACATACAAGCATGATTAATTTAATTACAACTAATATGACTTCTCAAGAAGCTACGAAAACGTGTTAGTTTTTGTTAGTTCTTTTGTGCCTGTCAGCCTTATATTTGGATTTCACGGCCGCTTACCATCAGGCGGAGTGAGGGCATCCTGATTGGCTTTTCTATTAAAAAAAATATATATATTAAATGTATTTGCACTTGACCTCATCTCACCTGATGGAAAGTGACAATAAGATCTAAGATGTAGTGTGCTTACCCAGAAGAAGCCTATTCACTCTCGACTTAAAGACTCCCAAATTGTAGCTCTCTGGGAATACAGAAGCCGGCAAGTTGTTCCATTCCTTAGCAGTTCGTACCAAGAAATAAGAAGCGAAACGCTTAGTACGAGCTGGTGGGACTTCATAAGTGTAAGGGTGGATTCCTGTCGTCTTCCGCAATGTCCGATGGTAGAAAGGAGAATATTTTACAACATCACATAAATAACCGTGGGAGAGCAAGGCTTCCACATGAATGGATACCACGGCCTCACAGAAAACACGGAGTGAGTTGGCAGCGCATTTGTGACTCCACTGGTGTCGACGCTGTGGGCGGCGGCAATCGCTTACCATCAGGTGATCCGTCTGCTTGTCTGCCACCTATCACATAAAAAAAATAACACAGAAGGTCGGCTCTAGTTTACATTGTATAGAAGAGTTCGTTTCGCGCTAGGCAGTATTTCGTATTGTGCACACTATGTGCCGGAATATGATTTAAATCTCTCCCACCGTATTACATAATACTATCTTAAGTTAATTACCGTACTAACGTCATCCTATTCCAATTCGCAACATTACAAGGGGCTAGAACGAGTTTAGTTCCAGGACTCAGAAAGTATCTTAAATTAGGGGGTCAAAATGTATGTTTTGATCCTCAGGTCATCGCAGTCCTAAGCGCGCTCCAGTCGTGCTCCCGCGGCACCCAGGCGTGCATCGACGCCGCCTCGACCATCGCCGCCATCATCGGCGACCTCGACACCACCATACTGTTCGCCAGCGCCGGGACACTGCACTCCGAGAAGGAGACCGACACGTTCTCTGACCACAGGGAGAACATATTGAAGACTGCGAAGACGCTGGTGGAGGATACGAAGACGCTTGTGGGGGGTGCGGCCGGGACCCAAGAACAATTGGCTGCGGCGGCGAACAGTGCTGTTAGCACGATCGGTGAGTCTACTTATATCTCTAGGCTCTGTAGAAGGTCATGGTTGATGCCTGATGCCTTCGTGAGTCTACTTACATGTATGCTATCCGTAATAGATCTTCGTTGATGCGCTGTTAAAATATCTACCAACCTTGAGAAGACATTATCATAGGTAGCGGTGTCTTATGTATGAAGTCACTACTAACACCTATACGGTCCGTGTAGGTCATCATTGATGCGCGATGACCTTTGGTTTTAGTGTCTCGGCTGCCACCTGTCATAAAAAATAGATATTAACATTTGCATCTGGATCAGTGAAAAGATACGGAACAGTGTAACGCATCATTTGGAACTTCGACTCTTCCGCTCAGTCGGATCATTCAGCTCACACGAATCATTCAAATCATTCGGCTCATCCGTATCAGTGGACGAGATTACTACCGCGTACCGATTATCCACGAGATTAATTTGAATGGAATGATACAATTTTAGCGAACATAACAGATTCGGAACAGTGTATCATTTGGCTGAGTCGGATCACTGAGTCGTTTCAGTTAAAGAGTTACACACGTTTAACGTAAGTTAACATTAACCATGATCTACTACAACCTATAGATGTAAATCTTGTAGTAGGTCATGGTTAATGCGTGATGCTTTCGGATTCGTGAGTCTATGCTTGCATGTTTAAGGTCTGTAGAAGGTCATGGTTGATGCCTGATGCCTTCGTGAGTCTACTTACATGTAATGCTATCCGTAATAGATCCTCGTTGATGCGCTGTTTAAATATCTACCAATCATGAGAAGACATTATCATAGGTAGGGGTGTCTTATGTATGAAGTCACTACTAACACCTATACGGTGCGTTTAGGTCATCACTGATGCGCGATGACCTTTGGTTTTAGTGCCTAGGCTGCCACCTGTCATAAAAAAAAGATATTAACATTTGCATCTGGATCAGTGAAAAGATACGGAACAGTGTAACGAATCATTTGGAACTTCGACTCTTCCGCTCACTCGGATCATTCAGCTCACTCGAATCATTCTGAATCATTCGGCTCATCCGTATCAGTGGACGAGATTACTACCGCGTACCGATTATCCACGAGATTCATTTGAATCGGAATGATACAATTCTGAGCGAACATTAAGGATTCGGAACAGTGTATCATTTGGCTGAGTCGGATCACTGAGTCGTTTCAGTTAAAGAGTTACACACGTTTAACGTAAGTTAACATTAACCATGATCTACTACAACCTATAGATGTAAATCTTGTAGTAGGTCATGGTTAACGCGTGATGCTTTCGGATTCGTGAGTCTATGCTTGCATGTTTAAGGTCTGTAGAAGGTCATGGTTGATGCCTGATGCCTTCGTGAGTCTACTTACATGTAATGCTATCCGTAATAGATCCTCGTTGATGCGCTGTTTAAATATCTACCAATCATGAGAAGACATTATCATAGGTAGGGGTGTCTTATGTATGAAGTCACTACTAACATCTATACGGTGCGTTTAGGTCATCATTGATGCGCGATGACCTTTGGTTTTAGTGCCTAGGCTGCCACCTGTCATAAAAAAAAGATATTAACATTTGCATCTGGATCAGTGAAAAGATACGGAACAGTGTAACGAATCATTTGGAACTTCGACTCTTCCGCTCACTCGGATCATTCAGCTCACTCGAATCATTCTGATCATTCGGCTCATCCGTATCAGTGGACGAGATTACTACCGCGTACCAATTATCCACGAGATTCATTTGAATCGAATGATACATTCGGAGCGAACATTAAGGATTCGGAACAGTGTATCATTTGGCTGAGTCGGATCACTGAGTCGTTTCAGTTAAAGAGTTACACACGTTTAACGTAAGTTAACATTAACCATGATCTACTACAACCTATAGATGTAAATCTTGTAGTAGGTCATGGTTAACGCGTGATGCTTTCGGATTCGTGAGTCTATGCTTGCATGTTTAAGGTCTGTAGAAGGTCATGGTTGATGCCTGATGCCTTCGTGAGTCTACTTACATGTAATGCTATCCGTAATAGATCCTCGTTGATGCGCTGTTTAAATATCTACCAATCATGAGAAGACATTATCATAGGTAGGGGTGTCTTATGTATGAAGTCACTACTAACATCTGTACGGTGCGTTTAGGTCATCATTGATGCGCGATGACGCGTCTCGGCTAACAGTTCTGTTAGCACGATCGGTGAGGCTACTTACATTAGACCTGGCAAAATAGTATCTTTAAAAAAAAAATACTAGACCGTCCGAACTACTGAAGTGATACCACGGCCTCACAGAAAACCAGCGTGAAGCAGCACTGTGCTGTGTTTCGCTGCGGGAGTGAGGGTACAGAAGTTCCAATCCGGGGGGGAAAGGGGAGTTTTAAGATTGGCAGCACACTTGTGACTCCACTGGTGTTGCGGGTGTCCATGGGCGGCGGCAATCGCTTACCATCCGGTAATCCGTCTGCTCGTCTGCCACCTATGTCATAAAAAAAGATTGTAACATTTGCATCTGGATCAGTGAAAAGATACGGAACAGTGTAACGCATCATTTGGAACTTCGACTCTTCCGCTCATTCGGCTCACTCGAATCATTCTGATCATTCGGCTCATCCGTATCAGTAAACGAGATTAGG
Organism: Marasmia exigua; assembly: GCA_019059595.1. Taxonomy (NCBI): domain Eukaryota; kingdom Metazoa; phylum Arthropoda; class Insecta; order Lepidoptera; family Crambidae; genus Marasmia; species Marasmia exigua. The sequence goes on along the minus strand of CM032489.1, from coordinate 12,296,233 downwards.
ATGATATGCGTTTCACTCTTGCCTTAAAGATGTCCAGATTATAGTGGTCAGGAAAGACAGACCTCGGCAGAATCATTTGACTTTCCAACAATGCCTTTACTAACCCGCAACTGTCCTTCCAGTGCAACTATGCGAGGTGGTGAAGCAAGGCGCCATGTCGCTCGGCTCGGGCAGCCCGGAGTCGCAAGTGCTCCTTCTGCACGCCGCTCGAGACGTGGCCGCGGCGCTGCGCGACCTCGCCGCCGCCACCACGGCCGCCAGCGGCAAGCACCACCACCACCCCGACATGCAGCGGCTCAAGCACGCTGCCAAGGTACGACGGAGAGCATGAATGGACAGGCTCGATCGGAGTGATATCACGGCCTCACAGAAAAACGGCGTGAATCATCACTGTGCTGTGTGAGTGGGAAAGGGGGGTTTAAGGTGACGGGTAGGGCACACTAGCGACGCCAATCGTTTTTAATTTTTAACTACAAAACCGGATCTATTTTAAACAATATCAAGGTTACAACCTCTCGGCAAACACTTATACTATTAACTAAATAACCATGCACAAATGTTGGGTCCAACGCGTACGCGAAAAATTGATTCACGCCAAAAGCGGCCACTTTTGGTGGTAATCAATTTTTCGCGTACAAAAACGGACCCAACATTTGTGCATGGTTAAGTATTTGCCGAGAGGTTGTAACCCCGAAATTGTTTAAAAGAGATCCGGTTTCGTAGCTAACAATTAAAAACGAATGGTGTCGCTAGTTAGGGCTACCCGTCGCCTTAAAGGGTGTCAATGGACGGCGCCAATGGCGGTTATCACGTGTGAAATATCCGCTAGATGGCGCGCCTGTGAATCGAGGTCCAACTTCAACTTCATTTTCATTGGCTGATTTATTCGTTAATTGACAATTTGACATATTCGACATTATTCTAATAGGACGTATTTCATTTTTTAACATTAGGCTCCTGGAGCCCAATTCTCGGGCTCTCAACATTTATCGTTATACGAATATGTATTTCTAAAACATAGTTTTTTTGTATAGATTTCATGTGACATCCGCCATGTTTTTTCATATCAAAAATCAATCCCGAGTATTGGGCTCCAGGAGCCCAATGTTAAAAAATGAAATACGTCCTATTAGAATTAGGTCGACGATATCACGTCTAAAAATACCCAATCTCCTTGTAGATGGACCTCAGTCCTATATTACGCCATCTTGCAGATTTTTCGTACGCGATAGCCCCCATTGCTTACCAAGCCACGCTTCGGCATGAATGGGCTGGCTTGACCAAAGTGATACAACGGCCTCACAGAAAACCGGCGTTAAGCAGCACTGTGCTGTGTTTCGCTGCGGGAGTGAATGTACCAAAGGCCCAATCCGGGGGAAAGGGGGTTTTAAAGGTTGGCAACACACTTGTGACTCAACTGGAGTCGCAGGTGTCTATAGGCGGCGGCAATCGCTTACCATCAGGCGATCCGTCTGCTCGTCTGCCACCTATCACGTAAAAAGAAACCATTTGAAATGTATAAGGAGATAAACTTTCAGCTGCCAATTGTTCGCCTAATGGGGGGTATGCCTTAACTTGTCGTCATTTTATTTTATTTTTAACATTTTCAGTATTTTTTTTTTACAAATTTTACACCATGACTAAATCACACTAATGTATTTTTTTATTTTAGGTGCTATAAATACTAAGTAGGTCTCAAGTATCCATAACATTGTTAACTTGTACAAAATGGGTGAAACATGTAGATGTTGTACATTTGGCTTGTGAGCGTCATCCACGCACCCTGTATAACTGGTGCCTATGTGTGTGTCCATACATGCGCTTCTTCCAAATTTCAGATACGTGGGGCCTACGGGTGGCTGGTTACATTCAAATGTGCCCTTGGGATTTATTCATAAACGTTTAATAAGTAAATAGGTATCATAAAGTAGTTTAGACGTATGAATCATAAAAAAATATTACGAAATATTCGTAGAGAAATGAAAAGGTTCAAAGGCTGTTTATCCTTTACCCTTTGACTCCAAAAATTGCTAATATATGTGGTCATGCGTTACATTTTAATCAAATATTTCCTATCTATTGGTTTAAAGCAAGATTATATAATCAAAGAAATACAAATAAATCAACTGATGTGTATTGTTTCCACTTTTAGTTCTTTTTATATTAGAAATCATTTTATAAATTCGAGCATCCAATGTTGCAAGCAAATCCGGAAAAACACGAAATAAATTACGCCATTTTAATTAATTCTAATACAATACAAGCTTTTACCCACTGGCTTCTATGCCTATGTTACTCTTCATCTCATCTACAAAAAAACACGTCAATCTGTAGCTGTAAAAGATGGACAAACAGACAGACACACACACACACATGCATATTTAATTTTATTATGATAAGGGCACATTTGAACTGTAACCAATAATTTCTACAACATACATGTCCATTCAAACATGTGTTATGTCTGTCCAAATCATCCCAGTCAATATTGGACTTTCCCCGACTAATGCCGCGTTTATCCGGCAGCGCCTGTCGGAGACAACCAAACGATGGAGCCTGCCCCTTAAGCATAACACCGTCCCCCGAGCGAGACGGCTCTCCGTCCATCTCGCTCTCAAACCCGACTACAACTCGGCTGATTCCGAAACGGATCTCTTCCAATCTGATCAGGAAGAAGAATTGATTAAACTCTTGGATTATTCCAGTCAAGATGATGATGTGTCTCCTTCGGTATTCCATGATAATTGTGAAGAAGTTATTGGTTATATTGAAAGTCTGATGAAACATCCGAATACGACAAGAAAGCTTCTAAGAGATGACGTCAATGATAGATATAATTTGGCTGCAAGGAATAGCCTTATAGATATGGACTGGCGAGTTTTAAAGTATGGAGAAAATATCTTATTGGGAGAAATTAAGAAATTCGTCGACTTAGTCGCAGATGTTTCAGACAAACTTGACAATAAGAGGAAAAGAGAAATTATTTATAGACTCAAAGTCAATAATGATTTGGATAATGAAATGAAAAGAATGTCACAAGCTATAGAAGATATGGATACAGACATTGAAGAGATTACAATCACAAATGTTACCAATGTTACAAATATAACGAATGTTACTAATGAAGTAGAAGCGGTTCCCTCTAAGAAACCGAAAATAGAAGGGGAACTTACTAGTCCAGTGTTTAGAGTGAAGAAGGTTAAACCAGTGAATTTGTCTATAAATCGAGATGTTAGTCCTGAAACTAACATATTTAGTCCAGATGTACAGAAACAAAAGGACGAGTCTACAGAATTGGTTGTGAAACCTGAAGTAAAGACGAAGGAGATTCCCAAACTTGAGTTTTGGAAAATGTTCAGGGATGATTCGGAATGGTGGAAGGGATTAGCTAAAAGAAATTTGGAGAAAATGGAAGAAACTAGAAAAGAATTAGCAAGATTCAGTGGACATGAACTCGTATTAGGCGAGTTCCAGAATGAGATAAACAGATTTGAGAAAGAGAAAGCGAAGTTACAGTCGTTTATCAATGACGTTGATAGATCGAAAGCTGTAAATAAAGATTTGGAATATGACAAGAAGTATGAAGAAATGGTCTTAAAGTTGATTGAATTTGCAAAGAAAGATTTTATTTATAAAGGTTTCGATCCTCTTATTCAACAACTGAAAGATTTGTCCAATATCAAAATTGAAAATCGTAAGAAAAGAGTCAACATTCATGATATCATAAACGTATACACACAAATTGATATCACTAAATATTCTTATGAAGAGTTGTGCCTTTTAGAAAACTATTACAAAGAAATAATACGCAAATATAAAAGTGATTATTTAAACAAAGAAAATATACACACAAGACATGAAAGATCTCCAAGTTTAGTTCGTGAAGTTGAAAATAGGTCAGCCCCTCCATCTTACAATAGAAACGTCATACTGAATATAAATTCTACTCACAACCTGACAAAAAATATCAATACCTATTCCAATCAGACTTTATTCAATGGAAATTCATTAAAAAGATCTAAACAAAATCAGCAAAGGTTGGAAAACAACGTTGAAATCTTCGACCTGACCCGTACATATCCTATGGAATATTACGCCAACAACTGGTGGTCGATATACGAAGACGTTCTCAAAAGTCGAGAACAGCAATTCGGCTCCATCGACAACTGGTGGAAGTTCTACGAAGCTGTGTTGAATAAAGAAGACACTAATAATGAGGAGTTGGAAAGGATCCGTGCTGTTGTGGAATACAGGAACAGCTTGAGAAGACCACACAGTCGTCTAGGCGACCTGATGAAAAGGATAGATGAGGTCAAGACTCAGAGCTTCCGAGAGGAGGAGGATGTTCAGAACAGGAACGAGGACTCGGTCAGATTTTGTGCTAGCTGGGACGGCATGGTGTTCGCTTGTGTGGATAACGCGTCATAAGCGATCTAATATGTCCGGTCTTTCCACGGTATTTGGGGATTTAGGTAGGTCTTCTGTCTTTCGGCGTTCCTGTATTTTTTTCCTTCTCTGGTGCTATACTAATGTGACTTGGCATAAGTGTGACAGCGATCGCAATAGATGTTGTCCTGCTTCCGCATTTTATTACTTTGTGGACAGTTTTAAATTAGTATATCACGGATCTTCTTCTAAATTGTTACAAATCTCTTCGTCAAGATTTTTTCATGTATTTTCTTGTGTTTTCTTTTCATTCTTCTACTTTGTTTCTTCGTTACTTAAGTCAAGAGTTATTTTTGAGGGATTTTGCTAATGAAAAAATCTACAGATGACTTTTTAAAAACCACAAAATGAATGTCAATATTAAGTTTTATGTATAAATCGTCATCTAAAAGATTTTTCGTCAGTAAAAGGTCCTCATATATTTTTGAATTATGACGTTGCGCTATAATATCAAAGTCCCCAACTATCGTCGAAGGCCGGCACGAATCACTTTCCTGTCATTTCAGATTGCCTCATCTCAGATTGTTGGAAGTGTGTTTAGTCGTGTGTCCGTCTGTGGCATGAAACCCCCTGTACATTATTGGAACGGTTGAGGACTACTTTTTCATTGGGCTTAATATTGCCACGAAAATATCTCAAAAATATTTTATACTTTATTGATAACGTACATATTTGTAGCTTCTTTAAACAGTGTTAATTAAAAGGATAGTTTAACTGAATCGAAAATGACGGTTTTTTCGCATATGGAATGCAATAAGCATTCCATATGCGAAAGCTAGAACTAATTGAATTTCTTTGCATTTTGGGCCCTGTTTTATGATAAAAAACTAATATTATCAGTAGTGTAATAGGTATTATCATAATGGACTAATATATTTTATATAAAACCCGTAAATATGCCAGTATACCAGTGCAGTGTGGTCCCCGGCAGAGTAGAATAGGCCACCCTCACTCTTACCGAGGTGTCGTAAAAGGCGACTAAGGTAAAGCTGCTGGCATGATCATCAGCACCCAGAGAAGGAAAACTCTGCATTTATATCTAAACCCTCGCCAACCCGTCTTTCAAGCGTGGTGAGTATGGCAATTACCCCTCATGTGATTGAGGGAGGCCCGTGATGATGATGATGATGATGAAATATACCAGTTAGTATGTATTTTTTTTTAAACAAAGCCTTTTGAGAGAGTAGCCTGACGGCCATTACTAATATTAATTCTTTAAGCATCCATTATTGAAAAATTATCTTAAAACATGCCATATTAGTTTTGGCCAACCGTTTGTAGTTATCTCTCCCCTCTTCAATGTCGTGTCTATCAGAGTGGACTAAACACAATTCTGCGGCGTCTGAGCCACCCCATCGGTGCGAGCCTCCGCCATCTTATAACCAAACCACTAGCTTTCACATCGTGCTTCCAAAGTCCAATATTGACAAGATGATATGCACAATATACGTCGAACGGTCCGAAAATGTGCGAGAGATTTTAATACGTTGTAAAAAGTTGAAACGATGCCCATCGTGTGATCATCGCTATCGCGTGAAAAATTCGCTAGATGGCGTCCTGTTGAACTGAGGCCCAATTGGGGCTATCGCGTGTGAAATATCCGCTAGATGGCGTCCCTGTGAACCGAGGTCGAACTTCAACATCACTGGCAAATTTTTTCGTTAATTGACAATTTGACAAAATCATCAAAAATACCCAATCATCCTTGTAGATGGACCTAAGGCCTATAGTACGCCATCTTGCGGATTTTTCCACGCAACAGCTCCCACTCAAATAGCACTGTTTCGTTTTGACATTTTGACATAATCACGTTAAAAAATAATCAATCATGTTTGTGTGATGGGCCTCAATCCTTTACTATGTACGCGCTCTAGCGGAGTTTCACTCGCGATAGTCTCCAATATCTATAAATGACGTCACAAAGATAAATAGACAGACACACGGTGTATTTAAAATCTGTTAAGCTTTTACGATACTCACCTTTATTGTAATTGACATAAGGTGATAGTTAAAGTTATTTGACAGACAGAAGTACAACCCAACGTGTAACTCTCTGTACTCTTCAATCCATTGCTAATCCATATTTAGCGTATTTTAAATTCAAAAACATAAAAAAAAATTGTGACGTGATTTATAAACAACAAGCTTCCCAAAATCTGAAAGTCCAAACATTGTGTCGTTTTTTTTTTTCAATTTTGAACGTACATACAAAAATGTAAAAAAGACATTAAAAAAATAATAAAATCATTGCACATTTTTTGACTGACCCTATATATACAGGGTGTATTTTTTTTAACTAAGACATAACAGTGCCAGAATTAAAATTCTGCACTATACTTGGTTTTCAATAGCCCTGTCCTTTAAATTTGTATTAGTATGTATTGTATGTATGTATGATGGTGTATTTGAAAGCTTCTGGGTTCGCTGCATGGTGCTTTCGACGTCGCACTTGGTTGTTTTGATATCATTTTGAGAACCTAATCTTAACTAGACGGCAACCCAAAGCTTTAATTTGTGCCAAATGACGTCAGAGGAATATACAAAATGAAATCAATGGACATTATAATAAAGAGCAATTTCCCTTAAACATTTTCAAAAATTTTTGGGTTTGACGCCGTCACTTGTGTTCCTATAATAACAGCATACAAGAAATGTCATGTACCCAATCTACACACTTTCAAGCGTTTGGCCAACAGAAAGGGTGAAAAATACAAATACATACACAACATGTATGTATTTTTTTCATTGCTGTTTGCTATGCTGCACGCATATGGATTGGGCAAAAGACAATTTAGCCGTTCACCTATTGCTAGGTTATGCTGAACTAGGCCAATATGTAAACAATACACTTAAAAAAATGTCGACAGTCTTCGGTTAAATTGATATAAGTACCCAAAAAAATCATACGAATTAAGGCGATACCACACTAGCGCCGCCTATCGAATTGTATTAATTGTGACGAATATAGGATATGGTTGCAAAAAATGGGCAATGAGAGTCTAAAAAAAAGTATTTGTGTATTGTCAAGATTTATCTGGCACAAATTATCCCTCTACAAGTAACTTAATTTTTGATTTCCACCTAAAGTGGTCCACTTTTAGCAATTCTCAAAAATTTGTTTACTTCCTAAAGAGATATTTTGTGCCAGATATATCTTGAAAAATCACAAATACTTCTTTTTAGAATCTCATTGCCCATTTTTTACAAGAATATCCTATATTCGTGAAAATTAATACAAATCAATAGGCGGCGTTAGTGAGATCGCAGTATCGCCTTAAGGAGTTTCATCTTAACTGGTGTTAAAATATATGTAACAATATTTCCACTGGATATTTGTAGGTACATACCTATAATATTAATGAAACTATCGTCGGCTCGCGGCGAAGCAAAAAGTACTTACAAAATTCGTCAACTTACCAAGGTCTCCGGTAGCTAAGCAGTTGCCCGGTTAGCAAAAGATCTTGGGTTCGAGTCCCACCCGAAGACTGTCGATAAATTTTTAAGTGTATTATTTACTTCAGAATAAATTGCAAAAAATTTCTATACCCAAAAAAAATATAGGACTAATATTTTTGACACCCTGTATATAAACTGTTTGTCTCTTCCGTTATTCGGCACAAAATTGTCTATGTATATTTATTCAATAGTTATATTTTAACGAGATCACGGGTTCATCCGCAGAGATCATCGTCAACGCTGTATTCATCTGGGTTTGGCTTCATGTGTGAAGGCAAATAGCTTGAATGATTCTATTTGCCTTCACATTGCCAACATTAACGATTACTAGCTGTTTACTGAGTTGTGACGTCATCTCCCAGGTGATGGTGACAAACGTGACGTCACTGCTGAAGACGGTGAAGGCGGTGGAGGACGAAGCATACCAGAGGCACCAGGGCCCTCGAGTCTACCATTGAAGCTATCTCGCAAGAGATTGAGGTAAGTTCCATTCTGAATTCGGGAGAGCCACGCTTCGGCATTAATGGGCCGGCTTGGCCGGAGTGATACCACAGCCTCATAGAAAACCGGCGTGAAGTGACACGGTGCTGACTGTGCTGTTTCTTCGCTGCGTGAGTGAGGGTACCGGAGGCCCAATCCGGGGGAAAGGGGGTTTAATAGGTTGCCAGCGCACTTGTGACTCCACCGATGTTTGCGGGCGGCGGCAATCGCTTATCAACAGGTGATCCGTCTGCTCGTCTGCCACCTATCACATAAAAAAAACATATTTAGAAGTTTTGCCTCTGGAGGCACATCTTCTAAATATATAATATATTATATAAGATGTATATAATCTTTATCTGAATAAAGAGATATTGTTTGCAGTTGTGAGTTGGAAAAAATTAAGCTTTCTTTGTTGTGTTGTTATAACTAAATATACAACAACAAAAAATATACATTAAACATCTATAATTCCCCAGGTCCTTCTATCAGACTCGCCGCCCAAAGGCACGGCCACCGCCGAGGAGCTGGTGCGCTGCACGAGACAGATGACCACCGCCACGGCGAGAGCCGTCGCAGCTGGGAATGCCAACAAGCAGGACCAGCTCACTGCTGCTGCCAACCTTGGGAGGAAAACTGTGGTGGATCTACTGGTGGCTTGCAAGGTAAGGACCCTTAGAATGCTGCATCGTTTGTATGGGAATCCTGAATCGCGCAAGCAAAATGTTTTTCTGAAACTACTAGAGGCTGGAAACAGTGTGCTAGTTGGTGCATTGCAGTCCCTCGACACTGCAAAGTCCAAAGAAATGTAAATATAAGACGTTACTGCGAGAACTATCATTATCCTAATGGTAACATTACAAAAAAAATATCCTGGTAAATTAAAAATAGGTACTGCTCGTGTTGATTCTCTATGCCTTATTTAACCTTTATTTTGGCCGTATTACATATTGCTATTGTCAGGTTGGTTGCACTGAAATCGCGCCCATTTTTTGACAATTATAAACATCGGCCATTTTGAAATTACCAAAACATGGCATATAATTACAAATTTCGACTACTTTACTAAGAATATCTGGGTGAGTAGCTAGGTGGTGAAGTCTGGATTCAAAAGGTCGATGGTTCGAAACCGAGTGGGGCTGAGTCTTTTTCAACGTTTTTTTAGTTTTTTGGGTGGATAGAAATCAGTTACAGCTCCTTCTAGTGAGTAACTCAAATGCTTATTTTGTTCTGCTGATCTGATAGTTTGAATTGGTATTGAATAGACTGACAGGGGGTGGTATGGAAGTGCCGACTCTTATAACGTAGTGATTATAGTCTCTTTGGTGCCTTAGATTGATGTACTTAAAATACGATGGACATGCCAACAAGCAGGACCAGCTGACTGACTTGGGCCATGATCCAGGATTTTAATACCATCATCATCAGCTCAGTTGACGACGGACTCGCCGACAAGTTAACCTGAGCAGAAAGATTGAGGCGGCTTGCAAGGTAATTCGAATACCTTGGATGTATGTATTTCCATTACAGTACGTTTCTCACGTCACCGCGGCAGGCAAATTATGGAACTAGCTGATATCCATGGTAGTCCAGAGCGAGCAACCAAATCGAATCAGAACCTAATGTTCATAAACATACTAATATTAATAAGAAGATAATTTTAATTTAAGTCGATGTCAAAAATGTAAGTCCCCAATGCTGGGGCACGGGCCTTCCTCAATCACCTGAGGGGTATTTGCTATACTCACCACGCTTGGCAGACGGGTTGGCGAGGGTTTTGATATAAATGCAGAGTTTTCCTTCTCTGGGTGCTGATGATCATGCCAGCAGCTTTACCTTAGTCGCCTTTTACGACGCCTCGGTAAGAGTGAGGGTGGCCTATTCTACTCTGCCGGGGACCACACTGCTTGTGTGTCCTACCCGTCACCTTAAAGCCGGCTGTGCTTCTGTGATGCCTCGGATGTTGCAGATATCTACCTACCATCAGATATGTCTGCTCTTTTGTAATAAAATGTGATTTTCAGTTTAATCTTTGCAATCATAACATCACTTCATTATTTGTTCACAGTCAGCAGCATACACAGCGGAAAGCACAGAAATCCGAAACCGCACCATAGAAGCGGGCGCAGCCGCCGCTTCAGCATACCGAGGCCTGCTGGCCGCAGTCCTCGCCGCCGTGGGGGGCACAGGGGACAAGCAACACTTCCCGGAACTGTCGAGACGAGTGGCGCATGCCGTCGCTGACATCATAGCTGCGGCTGAACTGCTCAAGGGTGAGTTGATGAGAAAACGTTTGCGACTTCTGCATCAATTGTATGGGGATCCTGCATCGCGCAAGCAAAATGTTTTTTTGAAACTACTAGAGGCTGGGAACGAGTGTGTTAGTTGGTGCATTGGATTGATGCACTAGACTTTTAAGGTGACGGGTAGGGCACACTAACGACGCCAGTCGATTTTCATCTTTAGCTACTAAACCGGACCCATTTTAAACACTTTCGAGGTTATAACCTCTCGGCAAACACTTATACTATTTATTAAATAACCAAGCACAAATGTTGGGTCCTTTTTTTACGCGAAAAATTAATTACCGTCAAAAGTGGACATTTTGGCGTGAATCAATTTTTCGCGTACGCGTTACATTTTTGCATGGTTATTTAATAAATAGTATAAGAGTTTGCCGAGAGGTTGTTACTCCGAAATTGTTTAAAATAGATACGGTTTAGTAGCTAAAATTATAGTCGATTGGCGTCGCTAGTTGACCCTACACATCGCCTTAAGAGATAATTATAGCAGAAGCTATACCCAGCTAACGGCGGTGGGGTAGAGGGGGCACAGGGGACAAACAACACTTCCCGGAACTCTCCAGGAGAGTGGCAGATGCCGTAACTGATATCATAGCTGCGGCTGAACTACTCAAGTGTGAGTTAAAAATGTTGAGAGTAGGAAAATGTTAGGAATATCTGCGCCGTTTGTATGGGAATCCTGCATCACGCAAGCAACATTTTTTTTGTGAAACTACTAGAGGCTGGGAACAAGTATGTTAGTTTTTTTTTATGGCAGATATGGTAATCAACGCCGTCCATGAATATTCCGCGAAATCAGAGAGATCGTTAATGTGTTGTCGGCCTTTTTAAAAAAGAGTACGCTCTTCTCTTGAAGGCCCTAAGTCGCAGCCGTCGGGAAATACTCCCGTAGGCAAACTGTTCCACAGAACTTGGTACGTGGTAGAAAGCTCCGCGAAAAACGCACAGTATTAGACCGCCATTCATCGAGATCATGGGGATTGAATGATAATCGCTTGCGTGTGGTTCTATGTAATCAGCTGCAGGGAGTAGATCAAACTCGTCAACCCGTCTACCAAGCGTGGTGAGTATGGCAATTACCCCTCATGTGATTAAGGGAGGCCCGTGCCCCAGCAGTGGGGACTTAAAAGGGCTGTTGATGATGAGTAGATCAAACAGTTCTTCAGGGCACTTCCCATGATAGATTACAAATTGCAACTTAAGCTGTCGTGTCTCTCCCACATATGTTCCACACAGACAAATGTGGGAGAGCCACGCTTAGGCATGAATGGGCCGGCTCGACCGGAGTGATACCACTGCCTCACAGAAGACCGGTGTGAAGCAGCGCCTGTGCTGTTTCGCCGTTTGAGTAAGGTTACCGGAGGTCCAATGGGGGGAAGGGGAAAAGGTTGGCAGCGCACTTGTGACTCCACTGGTGTTGCGGGTGTCCATGGGCGGCGGAATTGCTTACAATCAGGTGATCCTTCTGCTCGTCTGCCACCTCTCAAATCAAAAGGATTGCACCACCCTCCCCTCTTCTATCTAATGTCCTTTACCTGAAGGTTGTCTGGTAGAGATCGCTCCCAGCGATAAGACCGCCTAAATTGTACATTGTATCTCTGTTTACCTAGCTTTTAAGTTTTGTATGTTGTGCAATAAAAAGTATCTATCTATCTATCTATCTCTCATATAAAAATAAATAATAATTGCTCTTGGCATTAAGTTGGTCTATTGTATATTTTTTGTGCAATAAACTTTGAAATAAATAAATGGAGTAGAGTACACAGTCCCTCCACCAGCCCATGGTCCTTCCTACCGTCTCGGCATACGGACCGAATCTTGGGAGACGCTCACCAGGTACTTGCTAAGGGCTCTTTCCCCGGTGCGTTTATTCACTCCCTACAAAGTCTGTGTCTGTGTCCCATCTCAATGTCACTTCTCCTGTCATGGAGTAGAGTAATAGGGTATTTGACTAAGCTCGATATTTTACAAAATATAAATATTTTATCAAAATATAGGTAAATATGTGTGAATAGCAAAAATTCTCAATTAAAAATATAACGTCTAGCCGGTTTTATGGTCATTCAAAGATTCATGGGCAAGTCCATTTTAAAAGTATGAAATTTTTAAAAAATAATTATTCCATTGAATAACTCATATAATTTACGCCAACTATTATAATGGAACCATTGACATAAACGAAACATTTAATATAGCTACCATACAAAATTCAAATGAAATGCATACAAAATACTGTCGTGTGACGTCACATCTTTGTAGCCATATGTATAGAGCGTTTTGGGTTTGCCCAAAATAATGTGATTTTAAAGTTGTGATATCTCCGGTAGTTTAAATGAGAATCAAGTAATTCTTTCAACGATGTTTCTATCATTGAGAGGTCTTTTGATTACACAAATGAAAAAAAAATAGTCAAATACCGTATTGATGTGAGCCTTACCCCGCCAGGCTCGGACTGGGTGGACCCGGCGGACCCCACGGTGATCGCGGAGAGCGAGCTGCTGGGCGCCGCCGCCTCCATCGACGCCGCCGCGCGCAAGCTCGACGCGCTGCGCCCGCGCCGCCCCCAAGCCGTGCAGGTAGGTTACTTGCTTTGCTCTCGCTCGGCTCATTCCAACGTCCGCCGACGACGCCCACCCGGGGCGGACAGCGGGAATGAGCCAAGCCTTCTATTATTACTGACCGCCGAGATTGTTAAACATACACCGTGCTTTTTTATTGGGGTTCCGTAGCCAAATTAGCCGGTGTTAGGTGCCAATTCACCAGTCCCTAGGCTTTGCAAACTACTCAATGGTTATAGCGATCTGATTGATATTCACGCCGATTCATTTGCGAAACTTAGGCAAATTTTGTGTAGGACCTGGCTCACGATGTAAAATTGTAGTGATTGTTTTTATTATTTTTTTTTTCTCTTTTATTGTATAACTTTAAAATAATTTTAGTCTATTAATGGTTTTAGACCTGTTTTGGTATAAACCTTAGATGAGTCTTTCTTTTGCATGCGGTGTTTACCTTAAAAGATTGTTGCGCTTAGTTGGTAAGATGTGATGTTATATTTTTATTTCTAGTTTCAGTGTAACAAACGCTGGTAAACCTTAATAAATAAATGGCTAAAAACGGAACCCCTATAGATTCGTCATGTCTGTCCGTCCATTTGTATATCACAGCAACTTTTCTCCGAAACTATAAGAACCATACTGTTGAAACTTGGTAAATAGATGGATATTGTTTACCGCATTACTATTTTTACACAAAAATTGGAAAAAAAATGAATTTGGAGGGTCTCTATACATGAAACTGAAACTAAAAAATTTTTTTTCATCAAACCTATACGTGTGGGGTATCTATGGATAGGTCTTTAAAAATGATGTTGAGGTTTTTAACTTCATTTTTTTCTAAATACAATACTTTGCGCAAGAGACGCGCCCGCAAAGAAATTGTGTCTGCTAATATGAATGAATATGAATAGCTCGGGTTTATGATCACCAATCCGCACTTGGCAAGCGTGGTAATTAAGCATAATCCCATGATAGTAGCGATGCCTTGATTTCTATGATGGAGGCCTTTGCCCTGCAGTGAGACAGTTATAGGCTGATTAAAAAAAATTGGATTACCAACATAGGATACAGCTATAACAAACAAAAACAAATCACAATAGACTATGAGCTAACTGTCCCTACAATTACAGGCAACCACATCATGCATAAAAAACAATAATAAAACAAAACTATATTTACAAATAAAACCACAACAAATTGAAATAATTGTGGCATTAGTTGTGTTTTTGACACCAGAAAAATATTATAACTAAAGAGACAAAAAAAATAACTTTTATGAGCGAAATATTATACTATATGAAACACACATTGCCAAGTACGCATGCTAAGGTACGTCACCAATTTTAATACAGCTTAAGAACTCATGGTGGCTCTGAAAATTGATATCGAGTTCAGGCTCATTTTTTTACTCAAGTCACTTTAAAGACGAGATAAGCGATCAACAGGAGAATCACGGCCCATTCGAGTTCAAAAAAATTTGCCTCCCCATAGTCCCTATACAATTTGCACCATGCAGCTATTTACTTTTGTATGGAAAGGTGATTTTTTTTTCTGAAAAAAGACCCGATGATCCTTGGGGGAAAATGTTTGTTTTCATTAGTATATTGCCCTCGATAAGGGTAAGTCAGTAAGATGGTTAAAAAAGCACGGTCTATAAAATAAGAGAGTACATTTTGCTGAACAAAATTTTTTTTGCAGGATGTAACATTGATGTACGGAAATATCCATATACAAATCTGTATTTCTTCAATCAATTTTCACTCTGATGACGTACACATTAGGTTCAATATTACTTTATTTATTTATTTATTTATTTTTATTTGGTATACAAAACATATTACAATCTAATAAGAATCATTTATACAATACATTCGACAAGTACCCGATTGCAATACAAAAACATGTATACACAGACTTGTGTAAAATATTCCACACAGTATCGATCAATGATCATGTTACACAATGTTACATCACGTTTAAAAACTTCTATTTAGTAACTGTAACAAATGTTCTTAATTTTATTTTTTGCTGAAACAGGAACTAGCTTTTTATTAATACTCATATATTTGTGTATTTCAATTATATGAATAAAATACTTAGCATAGGCGCGCACAGAAGAGTTGAAAAGAAGAGTTCAGCCGAAGATGTACGAGTGAGAAGATGTTAATAGAAGAGAGAAGAATCCCACGCGTCGCTGAGATATGTTTGATATTCTTGGTTGTTATACTTATCACCCAGGAATCAAACATATTACACAGCGACCGTGGGCCGGTCCACAGCCACTAATCCAGTGGAGAACAGAAGAATATGACGTGAATTTAATATTTTTAATTTTTATACTTAATAAATGTAGTATTTTCTATTATTAAGTACAAGTTTTGAATTTTTCACGACTAACGATAACAAATGTTAAATTTACATGCACCACCTTATTATAAATCGTGATCTATAGTTATTACCGTACTAAAGTTCCAACACGTTGTTAAAAGGGGCTAGCATGAATTTTGTTGCGGGACTATCCTTAGGAGACGATCAAGTATTACGTAAGCAGATTTATTACAGTTATTTATCCCCCCCCCCCCTTTGTCAGCCAAAGTAACTTACCCCCTCCCCCATGCTTAAGTAAACATTTGTCTTTTTTTGCCCCAGCTCGGCAACCCTACTAACCGTATGAATTTATTTGTGGGTAATTTTCAAGCAAACAGATTGTGAGGCTTGCCATTAGTGTTAAAAAGAAATTATTATCGATGACGTAATCATCATCTAGAGTCCCCCCCCCTCCCCCCCCCCCCCTCCCCCCCCCCCATGTCATCCAAAATAAGCAAAGCAAAGACCCCCCGCCCCCCATGGTGCTTACATAATACTTAAACGGCCCCTTACACGCCCCGTTGGTCCAGTGGTTTGAGTCGGTACCGGGCCGTGATCTCGGGGCCCTGGGTTCGATTACTGGGTCGAGCAAAAAGTGTTTCGAATTTTTCGAAAATATCTCGGGTTTGTGATCACCAATCCCCATTTGGTGATTAAGCCTAATCCCATCGTAGTAGCGATGACTTGATTTCTATGATGGAGGCCTTTGCCCTGCATTGGGACAGTTATAGGCTGATACATTACTTTCCTATCCTTACTTTACTTTCACATCCTTGTTCGCGATTTGTAATAAGTGGGGCAGTGTATGTGTGCGTAGCTGAGAATTCGCGTATTTAATGTGTAAATTATAGTTTTTAACCCAAACGTACCAATATTTATTAATTTTTTTTTTTACCCTACTAGTTTTACCCTATTTCAGAACCAAAAGGAACAAGCTATCAATTCAACTGTATTTCTTTTATGTTGTATATTTTGCACCGCGATTTCTCCAATAATTATGAAACGTTTTGAAAAATCATTCTTTCCACTCAGGAGACGGATGAAAGCCTGAACTTCGACGAGATGATCCTGCAGGCCGCGAAGTCCATCATCGCCGCCACGTCAGCCCTGGTCCGGGCTGCGTCCACCGCACAGAGGGAACTTATCGACCAGGTAAGGTCTTTACAAAACAGTTACAGTAACAGTTAAAAAAAATCAAAATTATTTATTCAAAAACACACGTCATATAGAAAATTGTGGTTGGAGCTACCTTTCAAGCAACAGATTTGCTTGTATTAAGGAACTCCGCTCTTCTTGAAATATTACATACGTTATGTTTAAACTTTCCTTAATTTTAAAATTTAGTTACAATATTACATTTATTTTGCTTTATTATAATTCAAATTCCATTAATATTCTATTAAACAAATTGTGTGTTTATGTGTGTATCATCTGCTGGGGCACGGGCCTCCCTCAATCACATGAGGAGTAATTGCCATACTCACCACGCTTGGCAGACGGGTTGGCGAGGGTTTTGATATGAATGCAGAGTTTTCCTTCTCCGGGTGCTGATGATCATGCCAGCAACTTTACCTTAGTCGCCTTTTACGACACCTCGGTAAGGTAGGGTGGCCTATTCTACTCTGCCGGGGACCACACGGTTCTCATTTATTAACTGTCACATAAAATAATAATTAGGATCATCCTCCCTGCCTACCTCCACTCTCTTTTTTAACGTGTGACGTAAATAACGGCTAAAATAGACTATCTAGAGCAGAGAGAGACTGTCTACCATCAGGCTTAACATAGGCATTTGTGTGTGTGTGTGTGTGAGAGAGTAAAAAAAGTAGGGAGATAAGTTGCTGTGATGCATTCGAGATCGTTGTAATCTATTGTTTTTAACCAGTTTATAACAGTACCTTTATGGACATATCTGTTGAATAGCCTTTGTACGAAGTACTCGTACAAAGCAACTCAGCAGCGACTGACAGATTTCAACCGTCTGTGTTGGATCTCATTTCTCCCGTTGCGACAAGACAAGACACCTTTAGCCGTCACTATGATCAGTCGAGTGAGCCTGCTCGACTGGCAGCGGTCCCCCTCTTACCTACCGTCCTGACTCTTCCCGCTTGCTACCCTGCGCAACCCGGTAGCAAGCTCCCTTCAATTTATCTATTTATTCCCACGGATAGGCAGGGCTAGGGCTCTAGGGACTTAGTGTCTTACACAAAGGGGATCCAGGCTCACTAGAGAGTTAGGTTCCCTTCCTTTCCTTATATTCGGTTCGCCGGGACGCGGTGCCTTACAACCCACGCTTCCCGCCCGTACAGCCTTATTTAGACACTGACTGCCTCGGTGGCGCAGTGGTTAGTGGGTCGCACTTTAAAGCGAAGGCTGTGCAAGAGGTGCCGGCTTCGATCCCCCGGTGTGGCCAAAAATTTGTACCTAAGTTTTCGGTAAGAAATTCTTAGTGGCAGCCCGGAGTCTGGAAGTTGGCGGTCTTATACCCCCGTGCCTCGGAAAGCACGTTAAGCCGTCGGTCCTGCGCCCAATCCCTCTCTGGTCGTGTCATAGTAGTGTCCCATCGGAAAATGAGGGTAACGGAATAGAGACTGCACTTGTGTTTGTGAGCACACTTGAGCACTATAATATATCCTGCGTACGTGGCTGATAGTTGAGATTGGCCGCCGTAGCCGTAATCGGTTGGAGGATATTATTTAGACACCAGCATTGTTGTTTCTCCAGGGCAAGGTGGCCCGCAGGCCGGCCGCGTCGTCGGACGACGGGCAGTGGTCGGAGGGCCTGGTGTCGGCCGCGCGCCTGGTGGCGGCCGCGGCGCACGCGCTGGTGGAGGCCGCCAACGCGCTCGTGCAGGGCGCCGCGTCCGAGGAGAGGCTCATCTCCAGCGCGAGGCAGGTCGCCGCCTCCACGGCTCAGCTGTTGGTCGCGTGTAAGGTGAGGACAATGTTTGCAACCCCTGAGTACTTTGTACGGGAATCCTGCATCGCGCAAGCAAAATTTTTTTCCAAAACTACTTAAGACTCGAAACAATTTTAGTGGAGTTGGTGCATTGGATCGATGCACTAGACACAAGAAAGATGTTATTGGGCTTATTAGATGAAGTAAGAGTTACATTTAGAAATATGGCCTAGGGTCGTTCGTAGTTAAATACAGACAGCGGCCTAGTTGGTTGGACAATATGGCATAGTGACTTAAAATGGCCTACAGGCCTAATGTTAATGGCATTTGGAGGTGACTTATTGCTTATTAGGTCACAATGAATATATTAGGCCTATACCATTAGCTACTAAGCCTTGGTGGAGGCCGCCAATGCCCTCGTGCAGGGAGTGGCTACCGAGGAGAGGCTCATCTCCAGTGCGAGGCAGGTCGCCGCTTCGACGGCTCAACTGTTGGTCGCTTGTTAGGTGGGGAAAATATTTGCAACCCCTGAATAGTTTGTATGGGAATTCTGCATCGCGCAAGCAAAATTTTTTTTTCAAAACCATTTAAGGCTCGAGACAATTTTAGTGGAGTTGGTGCATTGGATCGATGCACTAGACTTTTGTATGGGACTAGGTCTATTAGGATGAAAAATATTTCCTAGCCAGTATCCTATTCCATAAGCAACTGGATGTAGCCTAGTGTTTTGGTGTCAAAATTCGACTTGACCTAGTAACTTCAAATGGCTTACACACGCCTGTATCATTGGCATTTAAAGATGGCCTAATAGTAACATCTTTACACTAGACACAAGTAAAATCTTAGTTAAGGTGGCGGGTAAAGACCCAACATTTGTGCATGGTTATTTAATAAATAGTATAAGTGTTTGCCAAGAGTTTGTAACCCTGAAATTGTTTAAAATAGATCCGGTTTATTAGCCAAAAGTTAAAATCGATTGGCGTCGCTAGTGTACCCACCCGTCACCTTAACTGCAAATAGCGGCCTAGTTGGACAATATGACATAGTGACGTCAAATGGCTTACAGGCCAATGTCAATGGCATTTGGAGGTAACCTATTGCTCACTAAGCCACAATGAATATATAGGCCTATACGATTAGCTACTAAGCCTTGGTGGAGGCCGCCAATGCCCTCGTGCAGGGAGCGGCTTCCGAAGAGAAAGGATTATCTCCAGTGCGAGGCGGGTCGCCGCTTCGACGGCTCAACTGTTGGTGGCTTGTAAGGTAAGTTTGCAACCCCTGAATAATTAGTATGGGAATCCTGTATCGCGCAAGCAAAATGTTTTTCCAAAACTACAAGAGTCTAGGTACATTTTGTATGGAGTTGGTGCATTGGATCGATGCACTAGACTTTTGTAAGGGACTAAGTCTATCTATTAGGATGAGAAATATGGCCTAGCTAGTATCTTGTTCCATGAGCTACTGATGTAGCGTAGTTAGTGTTTTGGTGTCGAAATTCGACTTGACCTAGTAACGCCAAATGGCCTACAAGTCTGTATCATTGGTATTTGAAAATGGCCTAATAGTAACTTCAAATGGCCTACAGGCCTGCATCAATGGCATTTGAAGATGGCTTAATAGAAACTTCAAATGGCCTACAGGCCTGTAACATTGGCATTGAAGATGACCTAAACCACGACGATTACTAGGCTTTTTTAAAGGTTAAAATGGAAACCTGCCCAGCATTTCACATACAATTTTTCCCTTCCAGGTGAAAGCAGACCCCACATCAGAGTCCACCAGGCGCCTCCAAGCAGCCGGAGCGGAGGTGATCCGGTCTACCGACGGCCTGGTGCGGGCTGCTCGTGACGCGATACACTGCGAAGAGGAGCGTAGTCTGGTTCTCAACAGGAGGATGGTTGGTGGCATCGCGCAGGAGATTGATGCTAGGTGAGCAACCGTTGGAAAATGAAGTCATATACGTGTGGTAAAAATAGGTAAAAGTACCATGGTGTGTCGACTTAAAACAAAAGTGTTACTGTATGGTAACTAACGCCACCTAGTGGTCTTAGTGTCACAACAAAGCGTCTGCTTTTCGTATCTGCTAGTTTGTACGCAAGTACTAATTAATAAATGTTCCGGTAGATGTCACTATGCATTTTTACATCGCGCAAGCAAAACGTGTTTCCGAAGCAATGACCCCAAGCCTCCTATTTTTTTGTCATTCTAGATGATGTCAGTTCATGTCTACCAGGGCGGCGCGAGGCGAAAAATTGCAAATTCATAAATAATCAATCAATTTTTTCTTCCCCCACGAGCATAAAAAAAACTTATGAGGGCATCGAGAAGGAGTTGACGACCTATAAGTTCAGACCTAATGTACTACATGAAAGCAATAAATAATATGACTATGACTATCTCAAATATTGTAGGTATCCACAATTTTGAGGGAACTATCCGAGACGTGCATGTTTCCTCACGATGTTTTATCTCTGAGCTAATGGTAGAAATATGAACATAGATTGAAAAATCCACATATAAGGCGCGTTCATATTCACTGAGCTATCATCGAACTTTGAACTATCCATCCGTAAAGTTATACAGTAATACATTCATTTTAAATGGTACCAAAAAGAGTCCTACCATCTTTCACTTAGACTCTTTCGGGATCTACAGAAAGTAACAAATATTATGTTTGTATTTTGATCTTAACTGATTCTTCACTGCAACTATTTTACAAAAATGTTCCTTAATGATCCTTTATCCTTTTAGTATGTGTTTTTGTACTAGTAGTATATATGCATATACATATATACTCTATTGCACATGATGGTGATTCCGATTGTATTTGTTGTACAGATCGGAGGTACTTCGCATCGAGAAGGAGCTGGAGGAGGCTCGCGGCAGGCTGACGGCCATCCGCCAGGCCAAGTACAAGCTGCGCGCCGACACAGACACCGACACCGACACCGAGCATCTCGAGGTTGCGGACGCGCACAGGCAGAGGTACGGATCTCTCCCTCTCTCACTCTCTCTCACCCGTTCTACCTCTCTCTCTCTCTATCTCTATCAGTCACTCGGACGCGCACAGACATGTACGGACCTCTTTCTCTCACTCTCCCTCCCTCTCTATCTCTATCTGTCACTCGGACGCGCACAGACATGTACGGACCTCTTTCTCTCACTCTCCCTCCCTCTCTATCTCTATCTGTCACTCGGACGCGCACAGACATGTACGGACCTCTTTCTCTCACTCTCCCTCTCTCTCTATCTGTCACTCTGACACGCAAAGACATGTACGGACCTCTTTCTCTCACTCTCCCTCTCTCTCTATCACTATCTGTCACTCGGACGCGCACAGACATGTACGAACCTCTTTCTCTCACTCTCCCTCTCTCTCTATCTCTATCTGTCACTCGGACGCGCACAGACAGAGGTGCGGATCTCTTACTGTCTCTCTCTCTCTCTATTCTTATCTCTTTCTCTGACGCGCACAGATAGAGGTAACGGTCTGTTTCTGTCACTATATCTCTTTTTCACTGACGCGCACAGAGTTAGCGGTCTCTTTCTCTTACTCTCTCTTATAGCATTTATGAGATCCCCTTAGTTCGTAAAATATAGCTTGATTGAAATTTGTTGTCAAAAGAAAAATGATCTTTGTGTGAATAGTAATAAAAAAATCTATGAAATAAAGCTTGATAAAATAATAAACTTTAAGTTCATTGTAATAAAGGTCAAATGGCATCTGTCATTCCTAATCAAGCTTTATTTTACGGACGGTCTATAAGCTGCGGTAATAGCTTACCATCAGGCGACCCGCACGCTTGTTTGTCACTGACGTAGAAAAAAAACTTTAGGGTGACGTGACATAGTGGTTAACATAGTGAGGTTTATTAATTTTATTTCCAGGTTCAAAACGCCAAACAGCAGCTTCGCGAATACGACATACAGTCCGAATAGCACATACTCCCAACACAACACGACAAACTTCACACAAAACACCAGCAACCTCTCCCACAACATCTCCCAACTAAACCACTCCATACACGGCGCGCCCTACCAGCCCCCCAAAACGCCCACATCCCCCCAAAACTTCTCCCAGACCTTCACCGGGCAAAGTCAACATTATACTGGGCAAACTGCCCAAAGTCCCAACTACACTGCCCATAGTCCTAACTACACTGGGCAAAGTCCCAACTACACGGGGCAATCTGCCCAAAGTCCCGGGCAAAGTGCGAATGGTTACCAGAACGTGTACAGCCAAAGGGAGGAGAAGCAGTACTCGGTCCAGAGTCCCACTTTCTCCAGCTTCAGACCTCAAGAAGACGCCAAGCAGAACTATGAAGGATTCACAACACGGTGAGTTTGGGATTTTTGATGGGTTATGTGGTCGGCTTTTTTGTTTACATCACTTTCTGATAATGTCATCTAAGTAAATTACTTTTCTGATTCTTTTATTCATGGTAGAGGTTACGTGAGCTTGTAATTTATAGAAAACATTTTGAATTCATCCAGAACTAGATGACCTAGAATATAGTTTCTTTTCAGTAAAATACAAGAGCATAGTAAAAAAAATATCGATTTGTATGGTGCTAATAATTTGACTACTAATAAATTATCGCCGATTTGTCCTCATCTTAGCGTGCTATTCCCGGTTGCATCCAAAGCTGTGGAGCTCGGGGTGCGCTTGGATATCACCGATTTGTATTATAATTGTATTACTTGCTACGTTTTTAAGTACAAAGTAACGATAGCCTTAATTAAGATTAATTTGAAAAGACTGAAGCTAAGACTGACTAATTTCATAATAAAATATGTGACTAATTTAGAAATTCGTTTTTTATTATTTCCTGTCCATAGCAAGACCACGTAGTCTCTTCCATGAATAAATTAGTTTTTTTTAAACTCTTTATTGACTTTTAAAGCACTATTTTTAAAACAACATTATATTGTAAATACATAACTACAATGAAATAACTTTGACCACGATTTACGACCACTTTAACCACACTTACTCATTCCAGCTTTACTTATTAACATTTTCTAATGTTGTCTCTCTCTCGCACGCCGCTGGACCGCAGATGATCGAATCCTTCAATTGGAACATGTGCCTTTAAACCACACTTATGCAAAGTGCCTACACGATACTTTTTGTATATTTTTACTATTTTAAGCGTTAATTTTAAGAGGTTTTTTTATAAAACACTTTTTGGAAGGTGCGTTCAAAATTGTTACGAATTTTATGCGGTTTTTATAAAACATGTTTGGGTGACAGTTCAAAACATTTGACAGTTGAAATAGTTAAAATTGATCATTTTGTATTGTATACTTTTCAATATATTGCAAAAAAATATTCATTATAATATATTCAACTTAAAGAAACTTTTTAAATGTGTAACGTGAACTTTAGTTATCAAATGATTCATGTTACGAAACCCAAAACATATTTTATGAAAGCCACAAGCAAAAATATATATTTTTAGATGATAAGGATCTCAAACGCATGGCATATGCCTCCAGTACTGACCAGACATACTGTTCTTTCTATGTGCGTTTTTGTATTAATATACCTGCCTGGGTAGTTCATTCTATGTAATATAGGGCTTCAATATGCATGTTGGTTATCAGGATAGCTAGATTTACCTACTATAAGAAATCCTTTATACACACAGCTAATTGGCTTTTTGATCCAAGGAAATATTACACTATCAAAGTATACCAATATCTAGTATTCGAAAAGGTTATAATATATATAAATATGATAACCTTTGAATATTGAACTTCCCAATGAAATGACATAACGATAAGAAAGTGATTCTCAATACTAAAATACTAAACTTTCGTAATATTGAAGCCCTGTAACCGTTCCTGCCTAAACCGTTTCCGCAGACCGGACGCTTCCTTCTAGCCGAAACATTAATTCCTGTCTAGATTAATATTTCTAGTTATAATCGTGTATTTCGATTGCAGACAAAATACCTCCAACAATGACAGAACGATGATCAATAAGTAAGTCGTCAAAATAGGAAAACGCTTCGAGCTTTCCACCCCTCGTACTGTACAAAGCGTGGCTTTCCCCGCCCGCGCGTTTATAAGCCCGAATTATCGTTCTGTACATATATTTAATGCTATTTACCATTTTTTTGTTGTTGATTTTAATCCGCAGCTTCTTTTGACTGTAACCTGATAGAACCCTTGTGCTAAGTCTACAATTAACTTTCGAGAGTTGATAAAAGACACTAATTAATTAACGATTTAATATGTTGATAAATAACTTTGCTAAATCAAAATTTATTGAGCTATACAAGATAAACTTCTAAATTACTGATATAATACATACTTTTCTAAATTAATATCTTTACGATGAGTAAATAGTGTAACTAGATTATAATTAATGACATTTTTAAGCAAAGCTTTCAAATCTTGACTTTATATGGATGTACTCAATGTTCTACTACACTTTTATGTATGCCTTGCTAAATGCAAATCTAACTACACTATTATGAAATAACAAAATTTTAACAAGAGCTATATTTCGAACATTTACATTTCAAATCTTTTTTAAAAGTCTCTGCAAGGATTTTCTTATCAATTATTAACCAAAAAAATATGAAAAAAATTACTATAACAATATTTCATTTGTATTAGTAGTTTTTGCATAAATAACTTGAAATTAGAAATCAACTTGACTAATAGTTAAACGTTTGCAAACAATACTTACAGCTTAATCCTCTAAAAAGCCTTTATCAACTCTCGAACTAACCTGTAGCGTCTAATTCTTAACCCGCATGGGGACAGCATGTCTGAAGAAACCGTAGTGGTGAGGTCGCTGGCATTACCGGAAGTCCGCACCGCAGTCCTAGTGGAGGACGGAAGTGACGTCGCCAGGGTCCAGTACAGGCGCGAGAGGGCGCCACCGCCGCCGCCGAGGCGGATATCGCTACAAAAGTACGA
Organism: Marasmia exigua; assembly: GCA_019059595.1. Classification (NCBI taxonomy): domain Eukaryota; kingdom Metazoa; phylum Arthropoda; class Insecta; order Lepidoptera; family Crambidae; genus Marasmia; species Marasmia exigua. Next base: position 12,270,795 of record CM032489.1, on the reverse strand, counting down.
GCCGTGATGGTGAGGGGTACTTTAAGAATTGTTGATGGTAGTTTTGGGGGACTTGTCTGAGATTTGTGCCTTTTTAGGACCTATACAGAAATATAATAATAATTCGATTCGAGGCACTCGCTGATTGGGGAGTGTCAGTCAGTAATTGAAGTGTCTAGGCTCTTCTTTTTTATTTCATAAAAAGAGAAACCCATAATGTGTCATTAATAGAAATAATGCCATAATTATTTTACAGTAACTTACGAAAAACAATCCTTCTTCTAAAATGTGGATATGATTTAAAGGAACAATATAAATCTTATTTTCTGAATTAGTTCTCATATTACATGTTATCATAAACTGGTATCATCTGTAAACAGTAATAGTTTTCCTAAAAAAGCAACATTGAACTTAATATTGGGTTGTCGCCGGATTATGACGTCCTAAATCAATGTTTGAAAAGCATTAACTTATTTAGTGAGCTAGAATGGCACAAGTCTGCTCAGGTCTAACAAAACTATCTTGAACAATTCTCCTATCTTCGCACCGGGGGTAGGCCATCCGCACAAGTATAGGTTAGGCCATCCTACACGTTTATGGGTCGGCCGGACGCTGGCCGTAGTTTCATCTAGTTATCATTGATGCTTCTGTAGACTTCGATATTTATGAGAGAAATTCGTACATTTATAGCTAAAAAAATATGTTTCTGGCTGCCGTAATAGTCAAATTCTTTATTGCATCAGGTTACAAAGGGTCTTAAAGTATACAGGTACGCAACATGAGCCCGGTATAAAATAATAAAGGTATGTTGGTTGTGACAACAGTGTTGAAGAATTTTATAGGAAAATATTATTATCTTTTTAAGAGCGGATTTCTCAATTCCTAACTAAAGACAGAGGTTAAAAATGCAACCAAATTAAAATTCCTTAGCTATCGAAAATTGTGCCATACATCCTTTTCAAAATAATGGTAATAAAAGCATTATCAGGCATTATCAAAACTAAATATTTTATTGATTTCGAGCATTACAAGTTTTTAAAGACAGACAAGCTATCTAGTTTATAGCCAATGTCAAGGGAAAGTACCAAATGGATTATTTTCTTTTGTATACTTACTAAGACTCTACATAAAAAGCTGTTTTAAAAGCAAGTTCCATACTTTCATAAAATATCAAGCTCAGAAGCATCGCCTAGGCTCCACGTCATCCACGTAGCGACGCCATCACTATGTAATAACGACTTCATAATCTGACTAATTTCTTCTCTTTCCTACTAAACCGAAATGTGATCTAATATGACGGTAGCATGCGCATGGGGTTTGGTGTTTTAAAAAAGGAGAGATTTATATTTTAAAAAGGTCGAGCAGGTTTTTGGCGTCTTTTAATTTTATTCATAAATCTATTTTTTAGAATTGTGTACTTAGTTGTTTTGTCATCGCTTGAAATGCTTTCCATCTGTGAGCAAAGTAATTCTGTTAAATCCTTTATGTTGATAAATATGAAGCGTTTATGGATAAAATACTTTTTTTGTAGAATTTGGCGATCTCTAATAATTTCTACAAAATTTTGAACAATTTGCATGAGAGAATTTACGTTAGTTTTGATATTATTGTTAATGCTTGCAAAAAAAAAAGAAATTCTATGCTACGAAAAAACAGCTAAATTACTGCTATCACAAAAAAAAAACGTTGAGATTAAAGATCTCTGTCAAAATTGTACATCTTTTCGAATTCATATTAATTCGTATATAATTTACAATAAATCAATGCATGCTTTGATATAAAATAATACCACATTCTGTATGCGGGTGTAAGAAATGCCAAAACAGCATTAGCGGTCGCCTATACAAAACTTAAAGACGCCAAAGGGATAAACAAAATTGCAACCCATTTACAAAATAAAAAAGTAATAAACTAATGAACAGTAACAATTTCAGTTACGAGACAAGATTATACGACACGCCACGCCCCGTACATGAGTACAAGAGCGACGAACAGAAGTATGAGTCCAGCCAATATCAATACACGAAGGAAAAGTACGGCTATGACGCGCCCAAAGCCTCCCCCATGAGTCCTAAGTTCAACGCCAGAGAGCTCAAATTCGATGACAAACCTGAACCAATATATTCCTCCCTCAAAAAACCAAAATCGCCATATGACGGCATCGGGCAAACCTTTTCTGAACATCAGGTTTCCACTGAGGCAATCCCAGGGGGGACTAAGCATTCAGAATTTTCAGTCAAAAGCGAATCTTATCAGAGCTATCCAAAAACGGAATTCATAAAAACGGAAACGCGGCAAGAAACCAAATCGCCGTTTACCACGTCGACGCCTTCCAAAATGGACTTCCCAGATTTCCCGAAAACCTCCACAGAGCTAGTCAAAGCTGCTACTCCTGATTACGATAGAATATCTTCTCCTTACGGCAAAGATACTCAGAGCTATGGAGGTCCGAACTACATGGAGGAAACGACGACTGAAGTCAAAGAAATCCCTAATGGTACTCAAAAGATAACTACTACTAAAATCTACAGCTCATCTCCAGTTAATATCACGAGTACGAATACGAAATACGAACCGATTAAACTGGAAGGGATCGACGAACTGTCGAAATCTTTTGATAACGACTCGAGATATAGCACTTTGGACTCTCGGTTCAACACTTTAGAGTCCAAAATGAGTTCGGACACGAGCCGCTCTTTCATGAGACCGTCTGAGTTCCAATCTTCGGATTACCAGTCCACGACTAACGTGACGAAAGTGAAGAAACCAGCGGATTTAGTGAAAGAGATAGATAGTATGGATAAAAAGTTTTCGAAGCAGACAATATCGTCTGAGACTATTGAAAGAAAATCGGTAATGACCAGCTCCCACAAGTCGGAAACTAGTTCAACTGTAACCAAAAAGTTTGGCAACTTCTGAAAGGTATTGGCTTGGAATGTTTGGCCAACGTTGGCCGTGTGTCGCTTCTCAGACAGCAGTCATGTGTTGCGTGTGAACATTGTCTATGGTGTTAAGCTTAGTGTTATTGAATGCACGTGTAGTTGTAGATTGATTTTGTGTATATTCTTGTGACTTCGTCTCGAAAGTGTCTCGATTTTAAGCTTTTTAGTTACATATTAGAATAAGCTAATAAATAAATCTTTTAGATATTTTATATATTTAAATAAATTGTATAATATTTAAAACTAAATTGAGAAGTTATCTATATACAAGGCCTTAATTAGTAGATAATGAGCTGGTAGTTTATATAAAACTAATACATTTCTGGAAAGAAATAGGCAGCAATATAAGCAAACTCAAATGCCAAATTTAATAGACAGCTATTGAATCATTTAGATCTAATAGAAACTTATTGCATTTATTTATACACATCTAATAATTATATAAAAGTCACAAGAATATACGCACGGTTAGTGGATATAATGATCTGCGGTGCTAAATAGTTTTTTATTTATATATTTAATGTAATATAAATTAATTATAAAAAACGCAGTGCCTAAGACGGCCTTAGTACTAAACCGTACGTTTCCATTTTAACAAGATTCTAATTAAAGTTGAATTTTTGTGAATTTTATACAGATTTATACAGGCCAGGAGCATAAGGAATAACAAACATTTATTTTATACATTATTATTCGATATGCCTTATACATAAAAATTAAATTATATATAAATTAAAGAAGATAAAATAATAAGTTTTATATATGTTATTAAATATTAAATATAGGATTATCCGATTGCCCTGGTCTGGCCATGCGTGTTAAACAATAACCGCAAAGAGTCGGCTTCAGAAAGTGAAAACAAAAACTCAAGTTAACTACCTACATAGTTTTTTTTTGAGAATGGATTTTATTTCCCATACTTACGTCCGCCTTATCATAAATCTTAAAAATATGGCGCAGTGGCTGAAGTGTTTCGCCCAAGCGCAGGCAATCCTGGGTTCGATTTCCAGTCGAGTCAATCATTTGGTACGCATAGTACAGGAATGCGCAATTTTAAGACTAGATAAGCAGTGTGCCTGGCGCATATATTTATAATTCAATTTTGTATTACTTAACAAGTTTGGTTAATAGTTTGACACGCATAGCAATCAAAGCCAAATGAATCACAAAGTGCTAGCCCCGCCGGGGAACCTTATTTTGGATGCCTTTCTGAAATTTATATTTATAATGTTGTTGAACCACACCTTATGTGTTGTAAGGTATTTTTTGTTAAAAACACATTATGAATATAACCCAAATTAAAATACGTGAAATCAAACTAATAATTATCATGTACTCGTCAACAATAAATTGTATAATTTTCTGTAAAATATAATATTTAAAAACCTTTTTATTCTAAGGACTTTAATGTGTTTTTAACAAAAACAAAAATGATATAAAACAGCCGCGCGTGCCATGAATATGTGTATTTATTTTAACGTCGTGCCTTTCTTGTGGAATTAATGATAACGCGAAATCTCCGTGAGGTATATACAAGTGACAAAATATGTGTTTATTTAAAATTTTATAATAAGAAATAAAATTGAAAGAAAAAAAAATGTAACTTTAGGTGTATTTAAAATGCCAATCAATGCGGTGACTGATTGGCGTTAATAAAATACATTTATACATTTTGAGTATGAAATATAAACTATACAAGTTGCTTGTATATACTCCAGAAGTACATAAATGTATAGTATACTGACTAATGTGCCATCGTCCGCCATGTTTAATGATACGTTGTACATAAACATTCTGTATTGTTAAGATATACTCTCGTAGTGATCTTTGGTGCAATTTCTTAAACTAATAAAATAACCATTTACACACTAATGTACGTTTAAGAATGTATACATATAATACAGTATATATTCAATTGGACTAAAAATGTAATAGATTAACACATTGTAACATGTCGAACGATTGAGCGAAGTTATTAACTACCTAATAATATTTGCTTTTTCGTTTGGATTGAATGTGTTTTTGTAATCTCACACCTAATATAAAAATATTATTCTATATTGAGATTACGATAGCACGAAAATGTAACAATGTATAAAATATGTTTGTTTCTTTTGTAGCACGATTGTAACCGTGAAGTCGACCGAGGTAGCCTGAACTTCAAGCTTTTAAAATGATAAAAAAATATATTTACATAGTAATCCCACTATTTAGAGTTGTAACGTGCCTTAATTTGCAGCTTCTGAAATATTATATAGGTAACTATTTTATTATGATTTATTTTCACTCATTATTGTATAGAGATGCCCGCGAAAGCGATTCGTCCACTGAAGGTATAGAAACACCAATTCAAATAGAGTAGATTTATATTATACATATAACTATATGTAGATTTTAATATAGATACTATTAACGCCCTTATGTAATTATTGTAGCGTCAACTATAACAGTTATAAAATCTATATTCAAATTATATTACAAATATAACTGAAAAATTATACATATAATTGTAACCATGATCTCTAAATAGAAGCAGTTTATTTCATAGTATCGGCAACTATTCAAACCACCGTACTTAAGGGTGTCAAATTGGGCTCTAATGTGTCTTAATGTATGTAATTTAATGTTTTATATAATGGACGTGTACGTTTCTCTTTAGTACTAATTACGATATAATTATATAAATATTCATGTAGTTTTTGATACATTTTAAGATGGCTATTTTACCTACTTTGTACTGTATAATATTCAAACGTATAATACGTTATACATATAGTAATATACAGCACATATACGTGTCTTTATTGTAGCTTATACTTATTTAAGGATAATATTATATCTTTAATCTACTTAAAACTATTATAATGTCAATATTTGCAAAACCAAATAAAATTACTAATCATTCATTTATTATTGTTTAGTGATTATGTCAATCGATTGAATTATTTTTTTGAATAATTATTGATTTTGTTAATACGTTTTTGAGATTTTATTCGGTTCGGTGCGACTAAACTTTTAGTTGGGGCATTGTTCGGTTCGTATGACTTATATTTGTATGTAATAAATAAACTTTTGACTAATAAAATACTCGTTTTATTGCACTTTCTATCCTATTTTCATAGACAGTCAGCTATTTTACAAGTGCACAAACATCTCCACCACCGACGCCGAGTGTTAGACTCATATGCCGCGGCTTGTAGGTGGTATCTCCTCTTTAACTATAATCTCAATGTTATTTTCCTAATATTTTTTCGCATATATTATACAATGAGGAATTAGCTTCTTTTTACTCTTTGTAATTTTTTTTTGATTCGTCATTATAACGTTTCCATTGTGCATTTCGTCTGCAATGAGCTTTGTAGTGACCATTTAGTGTTTCACATACGGGGGGCACAAATTCAATTATTGACAGTAAATGAAACTCGGATCCTTCTAACAAGAGTTGTTGGTGGATCATCTATTGAAATAAATTGATTGAAAGGAATTAAATTCAAATGCAATAAGATCTCGCAACGATACACTAAATGATTTAACACCTTTACATTTACTTCGCCGGTATTCTAAAAGTTCTTGAGCATTAATTAAAGCATTATGGGATTCTTGTAAATTATTTATGGCTGAATTTATATCGACGTGTAGAATGGGTATGTTACGCTTAACTTTATTGATTGCACAGTCTGATTCTGTACAATGTTCACTTTCATCTACACTGTATATACAATCTATTAAAATGCGTTCAAATTTACACGGTTACCAGAGCCTAGACGATTAAACCGACACCTACATAACTTAGTTTTTGCCTTTATTATTTTATCAGGCACTTTTCCTTGGGATAATCTAAATACTTGCTACATCCTTTACATAACATATATTTGAAGTTATAACGAAATTAAATAAATGAAGTAAATATGAAGCAATTATTGACGCAATAGATTTCAGAAAACTCTGAATACTTGACTATAAACTAGGAAGTGACCAGCCAACCAAACGTGATGGCTGGTCAAAAAAATATGTTATTTCTAAATATTTGTCCTATGTAGCAATTATTTATTATTTAAAGCAAATATGAGTAATAATGTAGCAATTTTCGAATCAACTCTCATAGCCCAACGCCACAGGCAACCAGCCATTCTGATGCACATACGTACTCAGCTTTAGATAAATATTTAGAAATCAGCATGTGTCATGAATCCTAATTAAAAGAAACCTGGTATAGGCTTTGAAGACCTGTCAAGACCGACCGAGATAGATCGGAGGCAAGATTCACTATGGATCGATATGCCAACCTATTTAGTTGGTATAGGCAATCGACGCTTTGGCAATACTAGGTAGGCCTATATAGCAGTTGGATAGGCCCATAATAGGACCAATTAAATAAATTATTGTATAACGTCAGATTTGTATAGAATGACAGCGCTATACCATAGATTTATTTATTAACTTAGTCATTATGACAAAGTACTATAGTGTACACGTTTTTGAAGTCGACGAGAGTCGAATTTTTTTAGCAAATATCTTGTAATTTATCCCTTAATCGGACAGTGGTAAAATAGTTCCTACCAGATTTTGAACTTTATGTGTCATGGCATAAGAGCGAAAACCAATGAAATTTTTCACTGACTCATATCCGATTAATAAGGGTTAAAGTTGTTCAACATGACAAGTAACTTGGGTGAGTAATTGGACGTAGTTATGCTACAACGTTCCAATCCACACGAAGGTCGAACTGAGAAAAACGCGTTTTTGTGTTTTTGTGGTACACTTTTTTATGGTAGCATGTAGAACCGAGTAGTGTGTATCATCTATACGAAATAAATAAATATTATTTTATCATAAACCTTTCATTGATAAAAAATAATATTACCCATACAAATTTAAAAAAATTGTACATGGAACGTTTTAACAAAAAGGCATTTTATATGAAAGTGGGATTTAAATTAATCTGAGAAAACGTTCCAAACTGTAAAAGTTACTATAATTGAGTAATTTATATATATTTTATCGACAGTAAATACATATAAGACAATAAAACAATATTATTAATTATTTGAAAAATATTTATTAGAAAATCATTCAGCATCTTGGTCGAAATCCAGTTCCTTCCCATAACCGTCAACATCATCAATAGCTTCGTCAGATGCTTTTAAGTTTTTATAAAATTGCAAACAATCTGCTGGAATGAATTTATCTTCTTATTCTTCTTCTTAACTCACTTTTACTATTAAAGACACCCCTCTTCCCAAATTTAAAGTTTCTAGGGTCAGTAGTTTGGGCTGTGGGTGCATTCCTAGTCACCTTCTTAACTCACTTTTACTATTAAAGGTACCCCCTTCCCAAATTTAAAGTTTCTAGGGTCAGTAGTTTGGGCTGTGGGTGCATTCCTAGTCACCTCAGGTTCTCCTTTTATATATATATAGATATGATTTATATTTATATACCTAGATAGTATTGGCGCAAAATTAGCTTTCGAAAAAAGCACTCGCATGCACTGAGTAGGTACCTACTCGGAGAGAGAGTAGAGTAAGTTCAAAAGCTACGGAAGTTGTAATAGGCTGGTGAGATACGAATGTGCCGACTTTAATTTACAACCACCCAATAGTCCACTTACAAAGTTCAGTTGGAGCAGTTTAAGAAAAAGATCCTATTTAGGTACACGTCATGCTTGGCAGCCTTCCAATATGCGTGCATCGCGGACTTTTCTCCGCGTATCACCTTCAAAAATGGCTTTAGTTAATATTTATTCATTTATAAACAGCAAAAAAAAAGTTTATTACAGCTACATACTATTGAACCAAAGATACCTAGTAGATATTAATAATAATATTAATAAATTACTGCATGGAAAATAGTTTGGATTTACTAAAGGAAAATCCACTACTGATGCAGGAGTGGCTCTTATCAAATATGTTTTTGATGCGTGGGAGAAAAAACAGGATGCAATAGGTGTTTTCTGTGATTTGTCGAAAGCATTTGATTGCGTTAATCATGAAACACTATTGATGAAGTTACGGCATTACGGTGTATTAAATAACGCACTTGATATGATTCAATCTTATTTGTCTGATAGAATTCAAAGGGTTAATGTTAATGGAATCGACTCTTCTGGCGCTCGTCTATTAATGGGAGTGCCCCAGGGCTCAATATTGGGGCTTTTGTTGTTCTTAATATACGTTAATGACCTTCCATACTTAACGAAAAGATCTATGTGAAATAGTGTTATTTGCAACCTTAAAAATCAAGGAAGTGTCCTTGATTTTTAAGGTTGATAAATAAAAAGAATCAATTGACGACGTAAATGATACAAGAAAACTAAATGTGTAAAATTCACCATGCCAAATGTAAGGCAGGTCGATACACGTATTAAGATGAACAATGAATCTATTCAAACCATTAATTCCACAGTTTTTCTCGGTATAATTATAGATGCGAAACTGCAGTGGAGTCCCCATATTGCTGCCTTGGCAGGAAGACTAAGTTCCGCTGCATATGCAGTAAGAAAAATTAGGCGTCTGACTGATATCGAGACGGCAAGACTGGTCTATTTCAGCTATTTCCACAGTGTGATGTCATATGGTCTACTATTGTGGGGGCCTGCTGCTGACATACAAACTATTTTTACTTACAGAAAAGGGCTATCCGCGCTATATACAGCCTTAAATCACGTGACTAACTTAGGGAAATATTTAAAGAAATAAATATATTAACCGTGGCTTCCCAATTTATCCTCGCCGGCATTATGTATGTACGTAAGAACTTGCACACTTTTCCAAAAAAGTCCGATAGTCATAGTCTTAACACCAGAAATAAACATAGGCTTGCCGTCCCTAAAATCAGTAATTCGTTTGTTGGCTTAAGTATTAAGATATTTAATAAGCTACCACAAAATGTCATTAACCTATCACTGGATAAGTTTAAGTCTCATATTAAAACCTGCCTAATGAAGAAAGGTTAATATAGTGTACAAGACTATTTAAATGATAAGGATTCTTGGTCATGTTAATTGATTAATCTTTTGAATTGTTATTCATAGTAGTCTATTAACTTTCATAATTATATTTATTTCTTCTCTTCTCAATTGAAACTCTGCAACATCATCAATATTTGAAAAGAGTAACTACTGAGTTTCTTGCTGGTGTCTTCTCAGTAGAAATCGACATTCCGAATCAGCGGTAGATATTATGTACCTATTTTGACATTCATAAGTGTTCTGTGTGGACCTAAATTGAATAAAGATTTGTTTATCTTTTATCTTTATATAATTTTTTTCTGAGAGCACTATGAGCATAATGTAGTTGTTAATTTTCATTGTTTTTCAGGTCAGTGTCTAAGTTCTTTATTAAGTAACGTATGTAATAGTTTAAGCTAATATAATTTATTATTCAACCATACAAAATCAAACTTTTGTCATTACTCTATTTGTGTTGCATGTGTCTATAGGCGGCGGCCATTGCTTACGATCAGGTGATCCGTCTGCTCGTCTGCCACCTATTAAAAAAAAAATAGTTCCTTACGACCAATTTTAAGAAATCTAATTATTTTAGCTGCCTTCAAGTTTCAGTTTGTTGCCTAGCAAAATAAATAATACGTATTATTTTTTTAACAAGACCTTATATTATAAGAAATACAAAAGTGATGGATCGTTTCATGACTAGATAAATGTATGTTCCTACTAGTATATACGTTTTGAATCGTTTATTTTTACCATTATAACTTCTTTTCAACATTACAAAGCACTTGGAACGTTTTTTAGAAATAGATATTTTCATAATATACATTTTTACAAAACGTTCCAAGTTGACTGGACCATTGTTTTGTCCAAAACGACTTAAAAAATACGATCCAAATGAATTGACACATTTTAAGGATATAATTAGGTCTTTTGGGACGTTTTATCGTTTCGGCGGCTTAATTATTTCAATAATTACTATGGTAAGAGTGTCAGTGTCTTCAGCAGTAGATAGAACGGTCCTAAATACGTAGCTTGAGCATGAAAACTCGATTTTGACCACCTTGTGGATTGGAACGTTGTAGCATAACTACGTCCTGGACGTAGTTATGCTACAACGTTCCAATCCACACGAAGGTCGAACTGAGAAAAACGCGTTTTTGTGTTTTTGTGGTACACTTTTTTATGGTAGCATGTAGAACCGAGTAGTGTGTATCATCTATACGAAATAAATAAATATTATTTTATCATAAACCTTTCATTGATAAAAAATAATATTACCCATACAAATTTAAAAAAATTGTACATGGAACGTTTTAACAAAAAGGCATTTTATATGAAAGTGGGATTTAAATTAATCTGAGAAAACGTTCCAAACTGTAAAAGTTACTATAATTGAGTAATTTATATATATTTTATCGACAGTAAATACATATAAGACAATAAAACAATATTATTAATTATTTGAAAAATATTTATATAGAAAATCATTCAGCATCTTGGTCGAAATCCAGTTCCTTCCCATAACCGTCAACATCATCAATAGCTTCGTCAGATGCTTTTAAGTTTTTATAAAATTGCAAACAATCTGCTGGAATGAATTTATCTTCTTATTCTTCTTCTTAACTCACTTTTACTATTAAAGACACCCTCTTCCCATATTTAAAGTTTCTAGGGTCAGTAGTTTGGGCTGTGGGTGCATTCCTAGTCACCTTCTTAACTCACTTTTACTATTAAAGGTACCCCCTTCCCAAATTTAAAGTTTCTAGGGTCAGTAGTTTGGGCTGTGGGTGCATTCCTAGTCACCTCAGGTTCTCCTTTTATATATATAGATATGATTTATATTTATATACCTAGATAGTATTGGCGCAAAATTAGCTTTCGAAAAAAGCACTCGCATGCACTGAGTAGGTACCTACTCGGAGAGAGAGTAGAGTAAGTTCAAAAGCTACGGAAGTTGTAATAGGCTGGTGAGATACGAATGTGCCGATTTTAATTTACAACCACCCAATAGTCCACTTACAAAGTTCAGTTGGAGCAGTTTAAGAAAAAGATCCTATTTAGGTACACGTCATGCTTGGCAGCCTTCCAATATGCGTGCATCGCGGACTTTTCTCCGCGTATCACCTTCAAAAATGGCTTTAGTTAATATTTATTCATTTATAAACAGCAAAAAAAAAGTTTATTACAGCTACATACTATTGAACCAAAGATACCTAGTAGATATTAATAATAATATTAATAAATTACTGCATGGAAAATAGTTTGGATTTACTAAAGGAAAATCCACTACTGATGCAGGAGTGGCTCTTATCAAATATGTTTTTGATGCGTGGGAGAAAAAACAGGATGCAATAGGTGTTTTCTGTGATTTGTCGAAAGCATTTGATTGCGTTAATCATGAAACACTATTGATGAAGTTACGGCATTACGGTGTATTAAATAACGCACTTGATATGATTCAATCTTATTTGTCTGATAGAATTCAAAGGGTTAATGTTAATGGAATCGACTCTTCTGGCGCTCGTCTATTAATGGGAGTGCCCCAGGGCTCAATATTGGGGCTTTTGTTGTTCTTAATATACGTTAATGACCTTCCATACTTAACAAAAGATCTATGTGAAATAGTGTTATTTGCAACCTTAAAAATCAAGGAAGTGTCCTTGATTTTTAAGGTTGATAAATAAAAATAATCAATTGACGACGTAAATGATACTCTCTCACAGGTATTGCACTGGTTTACGACCAACAATTTACTTCTTAACTAAAAGAAAACTAAATGTGTAAAATTCACCATGCCAAATGTAAGGCAGGTCGATACACGTATTAAGATGAACAATGAATCTATTCAAACCATTAATTCCACAGTTTTTCTCGGTATAATTATAGATGCGAAACTGCAGTGGAGTCCCCATATTGCTGCCTTGGCAGGAAGACTAAGTTCCGCTGCATATGCAGTAAGAAAAATTAGGCGTCTGACTGATATCGAGACGGCAAGACTGGTCTATTTCAGCTATTTCCACAGTGTGATGTCATATGGTCTACTATTGTGGGGGCCTGCTGCTGACATACAAACTATTTTTACTTACAGAAATGGGCCATCCGCGCTATATACAGCCTTAAATCACGTGACTAACTTAGGGAAATATTTAAAGAAATAAATATATTAACCGTGGCTTCCCAATTTATCCTCGACTGCATTATGTATGTACGTAAGAACTTGCACACTTTTCCAAAAAAGTCCGATAGTCATAGTCTTAACACCAGAAATAAACATAGGCTTGCCGTCCTTAAAATCAGTAATTCGTTTGTTGGCTTAAGTATTAAGATATTTAATAAGCTACCACAAAATGTCATTAACCTATCACTGGATAAGTTTAAGTCTCAAATTAAAACCTGCCTAATGAAGAAAGGTTAATATAGTGTACAAGACTATTTAAATGATAAGGATTCTTGGTCATGTTAATTGATTAATCTTTTGAATTGTTATTCATAGTAGTCTTTTAACTTTCATAATTATATTTATTTCTTCTCCTCTCAATTGAAACTCTGCAACATCATCAATATTTGAAAAGAGTAACTACTGAGTTTCTTGCTGGTGTCTTCTCAGTAGAAATCGACATTTCGAATCAGCGGTAGATATTATGTACCTATTTTGACATTCATAAGTGTTCTGTGTGGACCTAAATTGAATAAAGATTTTTTTATCTTTTATCTTTATATAATTTTTTTCTGAGAGCACTATGAGCATAATGTAGTTGTTAATTTTCATTGTTTTTCAGGTCAGTGTCTAAGTTCTTTATTAAGTAACGTATGTAATAGTTTAAGCTAATATAATTTATTATTCAACTATACAAAATCAAACTTTTGTCATTACTCTATTTGTGTTGCATGCGTCTATGGGCGGCGGCCATTGCTTACGATCAGGTGATCCGTCTGCTCGTCTGCTACCTATTACAAAAAAAAATAGTTCCTTACGACCTATTTTAAGAAATCTAATTATTTTAGCTGCCTTCAAGTTTCAGTTTGTTGCCTAGCAAAATAAATAATACGTATTATTTTTTTAACAAGACCTTATATTATAAGAAATACAAAAGTGATGGATCGTTTCATGACTAGATAAATGTATGTTCCTACTAGTATATACGTTTTGAATCGTTTATTTTTACCATTATAACTTCTTTTCAACATTACAAAGCACTTGGAACGTTTTTTAGAAATAGATATTTTCATAATATACATTTTTACAAAACGTTCCAAGTTGACTGGACCATTGTTTTGTCCAAAACGACTTAAAAAATACGATCCAAATGAATTGACACATTTTAAGGATATAATTAGGTCTTTTGGGACGTTTTATCGTTTCGGCGGCTTAATTATTTCAATAATTACTATGGTAAGAGTGTCAGTGTCTTCAGCAGTAGATAGAACGGTCCTAAATACGTAGCTTGAGCATGAAAACTCGATTTTGACCACCTTGTGGATTGGAACGTTGTAGCATAACTACGTCCAATTATAAGGATATATTGAGAAATAAAACGACAAAAAGTTTTGCATTGCGTGTAATACAACTTATTAAAAATATGACAACATACAAAACGTCAGTCTGCAAAAAAAATAACAGTGAACGCTCGACTCTCACGCACACGTAACACTAGACACACTGCGACAAGGATTTATTGGCGTGTGACTAGATATCGCTCGAAGAAAACAAAAAAATAGAATGTTACATTTTTCAAAACGATCAGCTTATAAAAATTAAACTATGGTATTTTCGCTTTAGCATGATATCGGTGACAGCAGGACAGAATTATACGCGAGTCATTCGTTAGAAAGAGACTAACGTGAAAAATGTATAGGTACATTTGACATCTGTCACCCATATCAGGCTAAAGCGAAAGGACCATAGTAACTCACAATGAGGGCACAGTAGATATAATGAGGGTTTTCGCGTGTGAAAAATCCGCTAGATGGAGTACTATAGCAGTGAGGTTCATATACAATGTGATTGGTTATTTTTAAACGTGATCTGTCAAAATGTCAATTTGACAAACTAAACAACGAATGCGGTTGATGTTGGACCTCAGTCCAACAGTACCTACGCCATCTAGCGGATTTTTCACACGCGATAACCCTCATTCTCTAAAGTTAAGATATAGGGATACGTTTTTAATACCTCACTTATCTAGTATATAATGGTAAGTAATGTTTATTTTTCAATTGGGCACAGGATTAGTCATTTATTTTCTCAGCAAGTGACATTTTAGTGAACCAGCCAACAGATTTGTCTCACTGTACAGTCAGCCACAGAATTAACTATACATTGTTGATTATTCCATAAGATAAGACAAAAAGAGTCAACAGTGGATAGTTATGTATGGAAAATGTAAAAGCCCTCTACCAACAAACACACGCCAAAAGATCCTTTGTTTTACTAGCGTTACGTATTACATTCATAGCAATGGGCATGGAACATTTGAGCCATTATAACTAGAACAGCGTTTCCTAAACTGTGGTCCGTGGACCCAGGGGTTGACTTTGAACATTTGAATTAATAAATAAATGCAATCAAGTTTCAATATTGTCACTGGAGTTTTTGCAACCCCACCTCCTGGTTCTTGAAATTGTGTTTGAGGTGACGGGTAGGGCACACTAGCGACGCCAATCGATTTTAATTTTTAGCTACTAAGCCGGATGTATTTTAAACAATTTCGGGGGTACAACCCCTCGACAAACCCTTATACTATTTTACATAACCATGCACAAATGTTGGGTCCGTTCTTGTACGCGAAAAATTGATTCACGCCAAGTGGCCGCTTTTGGCGTGAATCAATTTTTCGCGTACGCGTTGGACCCAACATTTGTGCATAGTTATGTCATAAATAGTATAAGTGTTTGCCGAGAGATTGTAAAACCGAAATTGTTTAAAAGAGATCCGGTTTAGTAGTTAAAAATTAAAATCGATTGGCGTCGCTAGTGTGCCCTACCCGTCATCTTAATTTTCTAGGGGTCCGCAGACTCGAAAAAGGTTAAGAAACGCTGAGCTAAAGACATAAAATTGTGATGTTATTTGACTACAAAATATCACTTTATTTATCGCTCTACACTGCGACAAGGCAGTTGGGGCGTGGCGCAAATCGGAACTATACACATAATAGACACACAAACGGCTGCCTACATCGCATGCTAAACAGGCAAAACACATTCGCGCGTACAGTCATCTTGTCGTGAGATAAATCCAGATCATACGAAACATGTATGGAAGAGTTACGATACGATATACTGCCTAGCGCGTAGGCCAACGAACTTTTGGATATCAAGTAAATAATACACTTCAAAGTTTTTCGACAGTCCTCGGGTGGGACACGAACCCACGATCAATTTTTAAGTGCATTATTTACTTAAGAATAAATAGCTATACCTAAAAATCATATTTTCGATATCAATATCAAGAGCCAACCTTCTAATTGTTTTGTACAAATACTATTTTCATAACCACTTGAACGTCCCTGGTCACTACAGAGTCAACTATTTTTTATCGCTAAACTGCCCTGGGCACTCTGGTGCCACAAAAGCAGGGCGCGGGAAATGTTGGAATTATTAATAAATCTATGTCTCTGGCATGCTTTGGGTAAGTATTTAGTGTACACAAAGAAACACAGATGGCTCTAAACCAAACTTTTAAATATCGACTTTTATATTTTAATCTGTACACCGACTTGAAGTCATGTTTTCTGTGGTGAGCTGTGCGCATAGGTGTGTTGTACTGTGAATCCCTTAATTTTCTACATTTTTCGTATAATATAATATCATACTAATCATTTCTAGAAGATTTACTGTTTACAGTGGTGTATAAATATTATAGTGTTGAAACAGATAGCGTAGATTTTTGGTAATCAAAGAAGATTGCCAGAATATATAAAAAATTATACATTGTTTTAGTTTTACTTTTTTTTTAGTATTAAGATGTTAGTTTAATGGATATATTTTAAATAGCATTATTTCTCCATAGCCTTATCTAAATATACGTTATATTTTTTATTTTTGAATCGGCCTTATACTTTCCTTGTAATAAATACTTTTATCAAGAAAGAAATGGCCGACATTTCTACGCGTCTCCGATATCGGTCGGAACGTTTCCGCCACATCGTGGATATTGCGTTCGGACGTTTAAGTGGTTAGAAGACATTTTTTACCATTTTATTTAGCAGCACCACGTCCTTTTGTCCAAGTCATCCTCGCGCCCAAATACTTTGTCGCTTTGTATCATCAAATAACATCACTGTTTCACGAGTTTACATTAAATCATATTCATTAGTGACTACCTCTTACATTTCAGCTTGGATATTGCATTAATATGTATTATACAGCTGTATACCTACACACTTTACCACGACATAGTTCCTTCCAATTCAATTGATTAAAAAATGCATTTTATAATAAAACTTGATTTTATCTGTATCATTGTTTTAAAGATGAAATATATGAAATATTTGTTGGGAATAAACTAATAAACTGCTGGACCAATAATATAATCTTTGCACTAGTTAGTGGGTCGCACAGGTACGGGTTCGATCCCCGGGTGGGGCCAAAATTTGTACCTGAGTTTTTCTGTTAAGAAATTCTCAGTACCCCCGTGCCTCGGAAAGCACGTTAAGCCGTTGGTCCTGCGCCTAATCCCTCTTGGGTCGTGTCGCACTAGTGTCCCATCGAAATAAGAGGGTATGGGAATAGAGAGTGCACTTGTGTCTGCGCAAATACTTGTGCACTATAATATGTCCTGCGTCGATGGCTGATCGCTGAGATTGGCCGCCATGACCGAAATATCGGTTTGGAGGACATTATTATTATTATTATTAATGTAGCCTACGTTAGGCTAGACACTATTAAAGTAACTTAGGTTACACACAATATTAATATAGCCTATGTTAGGCTACATACTAATAATGTAGCCTATGTTAGGCTACATACTAATAAAATAGCCTATTTTAAGCTATATTTTACTAATAGAAAATGTTGTCACGCGATCAACAATGGAATCCCATTTTTTAATAGACCGAAATGTAAAGAACTATATTTTACACACATTTATCTACAAAAAATATCCATTGCCCGCAACTAACAGAGCTCCACTAGTCTACACTAACTTACACGACATACGCACGTACTATACACTTCACATCCCTACTTTGTATATGTATACGAGTATAGACAGCGAACCTATGGCCTTATACTTAATAGTGATATGACGTGATTTTAAGCTGCATGATGGTGTCAGATACATTTTCAAAAACTGTACAGACCGACCAAGATCAGAAGGCACTTCTGTGACATTGACAAGAGGGCGTTGTACAACGTTTTTTCTATGCGAAAATGTCAAAAAAGCATTAGTTCCGACTTATGCCACGTGCCGAAAAACCGTGATCGGACCATTTTTTTTGGAAAGTTTCACAAATTGTGTGGACTACAGTGTCACATGTCAAAGTAAAGATCCCATACAATTTGACAAAATGTTTAAAACTTGACATGGACATCTGTCGTTCACATAATTAAAAATAGAGTACAGACCGACCAAGATCAGAAGACACTTCAATGACATTGACATGGGGGCGCTGTACGATATTTTTATATGGGTAAATGTCAAAAGCACTGACACTTGTAAAGGAAATGGCTTTAGTTCTGACTTTTGCCACGTGCCAAATAACCGTAATTTGATTGTATAGTGACACCACCTTATCAAGCTTGTTTTGAATTACATTTTCAGTATCTTTCTTGAAAATTATTCATTTATTGAAGTATTTTTCCTAATTTTTGTTTCGCCTAATACCACGTCATTATGCACCATAATATCAACATTCTTTAAAGCTAATTCAACAGCCATCACAAAACAACAACTTTATTGGATTCTTAGCAACATGGTCTTTTAGAATGAGACACAAAATTACACCCTACTGTATCTCCTGTTCCAACTCTATGTGTGTGAGCGAGAAGCATAATCCGTCGACGTCGTCGAGTAAATTCTCATTCTAAAAGTTCAATAAACTAAAATGTTGAACAATCAATTCGCGCTAAAATGCAATCTATATATTGATAAAAAAATTATAGAAATGCATAGCGAGGTATCGTGTAGGATAATTCTTATAAAGCACCAAAATAGTACGTAACCTTAAATAATAAGAAGATCAAGTTGAAATAAAAATGGAAAACCATTTTCTTGTTAAAAATATCTTAATTAACGAAATACCATAATAATACGTAATATTTTTTTAAAAAACTAAGAAAATAATGTGGCAATAAGAAAGAAAAAAATACACTTACACTGCTAAGAAGATAGGTACTTAATTTGCACGAAAATACAATGATACACATTTCTAAATGGCCAAAAATTACCATGTTTCATAATAAAATATTTATTTTTATCTAATTAAAACTTGTATTACGTCACGAGTTGGCAAAAATATGTGCACATTTGCTTATCATTAAAATCTGAAGCAAATATACTACACGTATGCGTCTTCGTTAAATTTCTTACAATGTAGTGCCGAGTCTACCATCGCCTATGATATACAAAAATACACTAATACCGCATAAGTAGCAAAATCACACAGAATTTTATGTCCATCCTTTTGAGAGATCAATGTTGCCATTTTCCAGGCAATTTTATAAATACTTTTGGTGATTTATATTATCAGTGTAATTTTGAACTTATTCGCATAGAATACAAATCTATTATTGTGCTCGCAATCCGCTCGTTATCAGAAATTGTCATACGTGCAAGTAAACAACGGAAAAATATCCTTTAAGAAAATACCTAAAAATATTGTAACATTTTCTGAAAACGAACAGATATTTTGTACATGTTACTTACGTACCTACATGTCTATAGATCAAATTAACATGTTAAAATAAAAAATTTAAAATTTAAAAAACCCCCGACACAACTAAAGATCTTTCATTTGATACCTATATTGAGGCAGTTGGAACAACAAAAAAGCTTTCACTTGTACTGACTTGTCTTCTTAAGCAGCTGATGGAGTTCGCGCAAGAAATTCATTCTCTTTTTGTAGATTTCAGGAAGGCCTACGACAGTATTGACCGAGACTGCTTGTACATCATACTCAGGAATTTTAACATCCCCAAAAAACAACAGCAGTGGGGACTTTAATGGGCTGATGATGATGAAGTTCCTATATATTTTTGTCAACTTTAGATGCTAAAGGGTTTCCAATGTAATGTGAATGGGATTACCATACCACTATAACGTAAGCGATATTAAAGGCGACGGGTAGGGCACACTAGCGACGCCAATCGATTTTATTTTTTAGCTACTAAACCGGATCTATTTTATACAATTTCGGGGTTACAACCTCCCAGGCAAACACTTTTACTATTTATTAAATAACCATGCACAAATGTTGGGTCCGTTTTTGTACGCGAAAAATTGATTACCGCCAAAAGTGGCCGCTTTTGACGTGAATTAATTTTTCGTGTACGCGTTGGACCCAACATTTTTGCATGGTTATTTAATAAATAGTATAAGTATTTGCCTAGAGGTTGTAACCCCGAAATTGTTTATAATAGATCCGGTTTAGAAGCTAAAAAATAAATCGATTAGCGTTGCTAGTGTGCCATACCCGTCACCTTAAGACTCAATTATAATCTCGATGCAAAGTACGACAAAAAATTAAATTCGTATGTTCAGTTCTATAGACATGTTAGTTTGTATATTTACACCTATGTACACTAATCTTATTAATTATTGATATTATTATTTATCTATGTGACGTACTAAGTGTACTCGAAAAATATATTTTATTTTTTTGAATGTGTTTAATTTTTTTTAAATCAAGCTGTTAAAACGAAACAAACAAAGATTTATATCTACTGATGAATATATGAGAATAACAATTTTTTCTTATTTTTTAACTGTGGTAACAAAAGTTTAGTGATAAATAAACGCACAAACACTTCTTTAGCAACCGAGTGGTCGAGCTGTGGAACAAGTTACAACCTGTGCGGATAAAGAATGGGATCAGAAATGGCGGCGCATCTATTCACTTCTCGCTCGCTCACTATTTGCGTCTATACTCACACCCCACGAGTGCGAGTATAGACGCAAATAGTGTGCGAGCGAGAAGTGAATAGATGCGCCGCCATTTCTGATCCCATTCTTTATCCGCACGGGTTGTACCACAAGAAGTAGTCTCAGCCGGAAACACAAATATATTTAAGAATAGACTAGACAACTACTTACAAAATGGAAAATAAGATATACTTGTAATGTAACTGGATACAGGCAATAATCAGTTCCTGAACCGCCTGCGTGAATAATTAATAAAAATAATAAAATTCTTTGAATGGACTAAAAAAGGCATCAAGCACTATTTATAGGCGTTAGAAATTGTACAGAAACTACCTCCCCCTTATTAAAAACACGATCTAAGAAAAATCGTTCCAGCCCCTTTTAACATTTTGTGCTGGAACGGGATGGCATGAGTCTTAGTACGGTAATAACTTTAGATCGCATTTTGTAATAAGGTGGCATATATTAAGATTATGCTACCCTTTAACTTGACAGTCACATTAAGGTCGATAATTCAAAGCTTTCCATAAGAATGTTTAATCTTATGACCAGTGGTTAAAGGCAAACATTTATTACGTGCAGGGCACATATTTAATTACGTGGACCGTCTTGTCAGATAACACTTGAATACAGGCCATTTAAGGTGCTACATCGGTGACACTAGAGCCGCCAGTAGACAACAATAACAACATTTTAAACAATTGTTTCACTGTCCACCCGTGGTGGACGAGGGTGGACAGCGGGAATAAACCGACGATAAATAGCCAATAAAACAGTGGCCTGTTAAGGTGCTACATCGGCGAAACGACCGCCGCTAGGAGATTTAAATTGATTGCGGCGATTATGAGACATTGTTTAAAAAAGTACAATCTTAAATACTTGGAGGAAAGAATAATACATTTTTTGAGACGCAAAACAATATTTTTTACACGCGACAAGTAACAATAGTAAAAGTGGCTACTTTTAGCAATTATGGAGAATATTGTTACTTATAGGAAGAAATAATTTCATAAGTTTCTCTCTAAAAACCGTTAATACATTCCTCCAAGTCTTTAAGATTGTACTTTTTTAAATAAATGCACCTTAACAGGCCACTGTTTTATTGGCTATTTATCGTCGTTTTATTCCCGCTGTCCACCCTCGTCCACCCCGGGTGGACAGTGAAACAATAGTTTAAAAATAGTTGATATTTTATAGCAATCTTATGCGATTTATTCTTAAGTAAATAACACACTTAAAAATTTCATCTCGTGTTCAGACGGGACTCGAACCCACACCTTCCACAATCCGGGTGAATGTACTACCAATTATACCACTGAACGCGTTATTAAGTCGACGAAATTTGTAAGTGCTTGATTCGACATGAGCTGTCGATAGTCTCATCAATATTGTAGGTATATTTACAATATCCAGTGGAAATATTATTACAAATATTTGACCACCAGTTAAGATGAGACTGCTTAATCAATAGTTGATATTTTATAGCAATCTTATGCGATTTATTCTTAAGTAAATAACACACTTAAAAATTTTTTCATCTCGTGTTCAGGCGGGACTCGAACCCACACCTTCCACAATCCGGGTGAATGTACTACCAATTATACCACTGAACGCGTTATTAAGTCGACGAAATTTGTAAGTGCTTGATTCGACATGAGCTGTCGATAGTCTCATCAATATTGTAGGTATATTTACAATATCCAGTGGAAATATTATTACAAATATTTGACCACCAGTTAAGATGAGACTGCTTAATCAATAGTTGATATTTTATAGCAATCTTATGCGATTTATTCTTAAGTAAATAACAGTGCTTGATCAAGCACTTACAAATTTCGTCGACTTAATAACGCGTTCAGTGGTATAATTGGTAGTACATTCACCCGGATTGTGGAAGGTGTGGGTTCGAGTCCCGCCTGAACACGAGATGAAATTTTTAAGTGTGTTATAGCTTTGAATTATCGACTTTGTATGGGCCCTCCGTCAAAAGTCAACCATTATAAATAAATTGTTTATAATAAAAAAACGTAAAAACTTAAAAAAACATATTTTTTTCCTAAAATTGTATAAACAAATTTCACTGTATTAACTGTAGAAATATTTGACTACTTAATTTTTTATGTATTTAGAATAAATGGCAAAATGCAGGTACACGATCAAGATATAAGATTTGAGACTCACCACTGACAAATTATACATAAGATAGACCAACTCGCAACGAACTATCTTATGTATACTTCGGTAAAAGAGTAACTTTTACAAGAGAAAAACTCCAATAGATACCGATTACATATCTGCAAAAATCAAACAACTTGACATAATTGCGTCTGAAAATCCGCTAGATGGCGTAGTATTGGCCACAGGTTGAATTTCAACATTTTTATAATATAGATCTATCCGAAGATATCTTGCCAATGTCAAGTAACTTATTGATATTAGTAAGAAGTCAACAGTCAAAGTCATGATCACTACGTTTATAACGCCGATGTTTTACGTTTAGCGACCCACGGATTCTGCCGATACCACTAAACATAATCGTGGGTTTTAAGGTGACGGGTAGGGCTCACTAGCGACGCCAATACATTCATACGCCAATATTTTTTAGATCAGCTGCCTGAGGAGGTGTTCCCTAGAGGCTACATTTTGGGGGTTTTCAAAGCGCGAGTGAATAGGTATCTTCTAGGTAATCGTGCTACATCTTAGACCATATTATCACTTACCAGTCAGGTGAAATATGGTCAAACGCTTACCTATCTACAGTAAAAAAAAAGAGATACTAAACCGGATCTATTTTAAACAATTTCGGGGTTACAACCTCCTGGCAAACACTTATACTATTTATTTAATAACCTATGCACAAATGTTGGGTCCAACAGCGAACGCCAAAAATTGATTCACGCCGAAAGCGGCCACTTTTGGCGTGAATCAATTATGCGCGTACAAAAACGGACCTAACATTTGTGCATGGTTATTTAATAGATAGTATTAGTGTTTGACGAGAGGTTGTAACCCCGAAATTGTTTAAAATAGATCCGGTTTAGTAGCTAAAAATTAAAATCGATTGGCGTCGCTAGTGTGACCTACTCGTCACCTTAATAGTTTATTAGTTTCAAGCAAGTTGTCACGTGACAACTCACTCGACACACAATAGCAGTATTAAAAACGATACAATTCAACGATTCTTATTATTAGGATCACTTTGCGGCACGTCACGATATTTTTTTTCAATTCTTAAATTTCTATAGAGTTTACTCTCTGTATAAGTTTATCTCGCGTGGTTTTAAATATACGTAAAATTTACTAATAAAAATATATGTGCAGTCTTTTACAGTCTACAATACAAATATGTTATTTTAGAGGGTTGGTTTAATGTATTCCTTTTAAACCAAGTAATAGGAAGATCCTAAAAGACTCGAGGAAGAGTTGCGTGTAAAAAGTCTGGTAGATGGCGCTGTTGAACTAAGGTCGAACTTCAACAGCATTGGTTTTCGTTTGTCACATTGACATTTCAAAAAATTGATTACCGCCAAATCAATTTATTGAGTACAAAAACGGACCCAACATTTGTGCATGGTTATTTAATAAATAGTATAAGTGTTTGCCAAGAGGTTGTAACCCCGAAATTGTTTAGAATAGATCCGGTTTAGTAGCTAACAATTAAAAACAAATGGTGTCGCTAGTTAGAGCATGTATGAAATAAGCGAAAAAAAAAAATCAGCTGTTCCATACAGTATTGCCAGGTGGATATTCTATTTTGTATGGAATCCGCTAATTTTTATTCACTTACTAGCTGACCCGACAGACTTCGTCCTGTCAAAAAAAATTGTAATGTGGCAACAAATATGAACTTTATATAATAGCAATAAAACTCAAATTGATTCTACGTTTTAGTTAGAAAACGTTTGTATGTGAAAAAGAAAAGGGCTGTTTTTAGGGTTTTCCCGACAATTATTCGATTTTTTTCTCGCCGTAAGAACTATCCTTGGACTTCAACGAACATTTTGAAAAAAGAATTGGCCAAATTAGTCCAGGCGTTGTTGAGTTATGCGCTTACCAACACATTTTGCGATTCATTTTTATATTATAGATTTTGTTGATCTAACATGCTTACTTCACGATACATATTATGAGGTTTACGATTAAAAAATGACGGTATATAAAGGTGGACTTAATTAGCAATTCCTTATAGTTTCGTTGATATAAATATGATAAAGATAAATAAATGACTTCCCTACTAAAAATACACGGCGACGTAGGAGATGATGACAATATTTCTTAATATTTTAGCTGAAGTCCAACCAATTCTCTAACGCGTGTGAAATATCCGCTAGATGGCGTACTGTTGCCCAACTTCAACAGCATGACCGTGGGAGAACCACGCTTCGGCATGAATGTGCCGGCTCGACAGAAGTGATACTACGGCCTCACAGAAAACCGGCGTGAAGCAGCATTGTGCTGTGTTTCGCTGCGTGAGTGAGTACCCAATCCGGGGGAAAGTGGGGTTTAAAGGTTGGCAGCGCACTTGTGAGTCCACTGGTGTCGCGGATGTCTATGGACGGCAGCAATCGCTTACCATCAGGCGATCCGTCTGCTCGTCTGCCACCTATCACATAAAAAAGTATTGGTTGTTTCGTTCGTCAAATTGACATTTTGAAATATCACGTTCCAAAATAAGATTGCTTATTTTGGAATTTGGAGCTATATGACCAAAGACTATCCCCCTTTTTTTAAAATAAGTTTTTCATTTAGTACCGTACTAAAGCTCATGCCATCCCGTTCCAACACGCAATGTTAAAAGAGGCTAGAACGAGTTGAGTTTTATAATTCTTATTAGACTATTACAATAAGGGGGAAGGGATCTCAAATTATAGCTCCGTGTTTTGCTGCGAGATTTCTTACGTGGCGCGGACCTTAGATGGATCTCAGTCCTAAAGTACGCCATTTGGCGGATTTTCCAAACGCAATAGTCTCCAATAAGCGCCATATTCCGCTCAAAGATATGTAAAAAAAATATCACTCTGAAATAAAAGAAAAAAGTCTAAAATACACTGTACTTCAAGCTGTCGGTCCCTTAAATATGTGATACTCGTACATTAAGGATTTACGCCTTAGAAAAGTCTGAAACTGAAAGCCTACAACGAAACAGAATTCATAATCGAATCCTTATTCCTCCCTTTCACACGCGCTGTGTGTCTCATTTATTTGGACGCTACAGGTATAATCTGTGCGGATAAAGAATGGGATCAGAAATGGCAGCGCATCTATTCACTTCTCGCTCGCACACTATTTGCGTCTATACTCGCACTCGTGGGTATGCGAGCGAGAAGTGAATAGATGCGCCGCCATTTCTGATCCCATCCTTTATCCGCACAGGTTGTATATTCTTTTTCGTTACGAGTTTCATTGTAGGCCCTCTGGTTTGGTAACCTAAAGACAAAGAAATAAATAAAGGAGGTATTATTCAAGACAAGACTTCACCTAAAATTTCATGTAATATTAAAAATCACTTAATATATTAAAGCTACAAAAATAATAACTTAAGACAATCTAATAATTATACATACATATCTTAATGGAACGAGCGTACATTATATTTATACATAACATGGCAACATTTTATATTTAACAACACTTAATAAAGCCACGGTACAGTCAGCACCAAAAGTAGCTTAACAATAGTACCATGTCAAAAGTACACTAGTACCATATATTTAGTGAACTAAAAAATTTCAATAAATAGTTAATAAATATTAATTATATACATACATATGTATATTATATAAATTATATATCTATTATTTGGATTGTTCCCATCTTATACGCGAATCAAAACAAATAATATAGCGAAACACAAATCTAACATTGACAGCAGATGACTTGTATCAAATAGCAAGTCCCACTTCCTAATATGAAACCAAATACATAGGAAAAAAAAAGTTTTTTTTTTTACGTACCCCTTGGAAACTGACTATAACAGGCAGAACAGTTAATTTGACATGGTACTAGTGTTAAGCTACTTTCGATGCTGACCGTACAAACATAAATTAAATAGACACAGAAGGTCGGCTGCCTACATGTATACAGTGTGCTAAACTGGCTACGCACGTGAG
This sequence comes from Marasmia exigua, assembly GCA_019059595.1. Lineage (NCBI taxonomy): Eukaryota > Metazoa > Arthropoda > Insecta > Lepidoptera > Crambidae > Marasmia > Marasmia exigua. The sequence continues at coordinate 12,243,735 of CM032489.1, read as the reverse complement.
ACAGAGACAAACTATACGAAACGTGTGCGAAAGACACGATATACGGCCTAGCGCGTAGGTTATCCATTCGTCAACAAAGTCAGCCAAAGCCGACCTTCTCCCCCTTATTACAAATCGCGAACTAAGGATAGTCCCGAAACAAAATTCGTGCCAGCCCTTTTTAACATTGCGCGTTAGAACGGGATGACATGAGTTTTAGTACGGTAACAAATTTGGATTGCGATTTATAATAAGATGGTTTTTTGTCTATTATTTTGTGGTTAAAAGCGGTTTTTTTATTTCGAGTTAGTGTAGTTTTTTCTATTATATCAGCTTATTTTTATGTGGATTCTTTTAGACCTGTGCATTACAAAATATTATTTAATATTACGATATTTATTGCTCTTGATAAACATTATCACGTGGGGACTAAATTATTAAATATCTTTTAATGGAATGCACAAATTATTGAAAATGCATAACACCAGGGAACGAAGTTTTTCATAAAATACAGGATGTACTTTAATATAAACATTTGTTTTTCTATTTATTCTGATCAACTCTTTTAATTTCTAATTTCTGATTTTTAATTCGGAGAACTAAACTGACAGCCGCAAACGTCAAGTTCCCATACATTTTGACACTTTACATCTGTCAAAAGTAGCAAAAATGTATGGGAATGACTCTGACACCTGTCAGATTAGTTTGCCGAACTAAAAATCTGTTTATAAATATTAATTGTAAAACTGAAAAATATTTTTGCAATTAATATTCTATGTTAAAGTTGATTAGAATAACTAAGTTGAATATGAGCTTCGAACCCTGTTTTAAAATTATACAGGTTGTCCAAAAAGTTTAGATAAAATAACTTAAGAATTTATAAACAATCAAAATTGTATTAAAGCCATAAATTACAGGTGCACGCTTCTGTAAAAATCTCTATAATTTTTCCAACTTTTCGGACACTCTGGATAACAAAGATGTTACACAAAATTGTACCTTATGACCGTGAGAATACGGTCTGTTTTAGCACTTGTTTGCGTCGTACTGCTTCACCAGTTCTGGGATCGCGTTGGGCTCAACTGGGACGAGTCGCATGAGCTCATCAAGGTTCCGTACGTAGCTCAATTTGCGGAAGAACTTTGAGCTACAAAAAAATATATATATTAGATAAATAAATTGAGACAACATTGTCCTGGTCCCAAACTAAGGTCTTCCCTTGTACTATGGAAACCAGAAACAACGTCGATACCACAAACACCCAGACCCAACACTAATATCTGTTTCATCGACAAACATTTGTGTTGGTGCGGGAATTGAACCCGCGACCCTTGCGTCCCAACCAGCGCACAAACCACTGCGCTCAACGGGTCGTCAAACATTCATACAACATTTCATACATTGTGGGAGAGCCACGCTTCCGAGCTCGACCGGAGTGATACCACGGCCTCTCAGCGTATCTGCTGTTTCGCTGCGTGAGAGTACCGGAAGCCTAATCCGGGGGAAAGGGGGGTTTAATTGTTGGCAGCTGACTTGTGGTTCCACTGGTGTTAAGTGACTCGTCTACTCGCCTGCCACCTGACACATTAAAAACTGATTTTTTTTCTATTGTCTCTACCCAAAGATAATTCGCCAATGTCAAATAACTTATTAAGAGTAAGTAGGTAGTCAACAGTCAAAGTCACAGCCACTCAATAAAACGCCGGTGTTTTACGTTTAATCGTCCTACGGATTCAGCGGATATCACTCTAAAAGCAATCGCGGGTTTTAAGACTCTATTAGGTCCAAGCAAGTTGTCACGAGACAACGCATTTGTCAGATAATTTTTAAATAAAGAATGTAATTTAAGCTCTATAATGTATTAAAAGTATCTACACGAATTATTTTCATGGATTTAGTATTTCCGATATCCATCGACAAATCAATGACTACTTCAATACTGTATTAGAATCAATTACGATACCCAAATCATATAATAATGTATTATAGTCACAATATTAATTTAGTAATGTAAATAATTACATCATCATCATCAGCCCATTTAAGTCCCCACTGCTGGGGCACGGGCCTCCCTCAATCACATGAGGGGTAATTGCCATACTCACCACGCTTGGCAGACGGATTGGCGAGGGTTTTGATATAAATGCAGAGTTTTCCTTCTCTGGGTGCTGATGATCATGCCAGCAGCTTTACCTTAGTCGCCTTTTACGACACCTCGGTAAGAGTGAGGGTGGCCTATTCTACTCTGCCGGGGACCACACGGCTAAATAATTAAATAGAATTATTTATTAGTTACATTTTGATGTAATTGGAAATTGTGAGAATAGGTGTTATGAAAATATTATAAGAAGATTGTTGTATTGACAACTAGAGGATTCGATCCCGGTCGATTTTTCTAGTCCCGGGATTTCGGGATTATCGACTGTTCATACCGGGATCCCGGGATAGTCCCGGGATTTTATTGGTAAAGAAAATGGTAGCAATTAAAAAGAAGTAAACATATCAAAATCAACCTTTTATTTTAAATCTTTACTTAAATCTTCAAAAACAAAACAAAATTATTATTTCTTCTAATAAAATTAACAAACTAGGCCCTTATAAAAATTATTGCCTAGTTTGTTTTTTTTATATTTTACAATAAACTTAAAAAAATCAACTTCTAATATTTGTCAAAAGAGATCAATGTTAATAGGACTACTAATATTTTAAATAAAATAGACCAGGAACTATAATTTACTTATTTAAGCCACGAAAATAAAATCTAAGAAATAACAACGCATCCAACGTCTCATCCGAAAGCATGCTTCTTAATTTGTTGCACAAATATTAAGCAGGGGAAAACGCGCGTTCAGGCTCGATGGAAGTTGGAGGAATCGTCAATAATTTTTTATAAGCCTTCTCCAAATTATGACCTCGTGTGGAACTAGCCTCGAGTCCCGAAAATCCCGGGATTCATTGGATTTAATCCCGAGATTTTCGGGACTAAAATATGATCGGGATTCCGGGATCCCGGTTTTCGGGATCCCGGGATCGAATCCTCTAATTGACAACTGAAAAGGGCAATCACGTGGTAGATGAATAGTTTTGCTTCGGTTCAATAAAACCGGGAATCTAATGGTTGGAAGCCACTTTTTTAATGGCAGTAGAATAGAACGGTACTGTGAGACTAGATAAAGCTTTTTTTTTTCATTTGTGTAATCAAAAGACCTCTCAATGATAAAAACATCGTTGAAAGAATTACTTGATTCTCATTTAAACTACCTGAGATATCATAACTTTAAAATCACATTATTTTGGGCAAACCCAAAACGCTCCATACAAATGGCTACAGAGATGTGACGTCACACGACAGTATTTTGTATGCATTTCATTTGAATTTTGTATGGTAGCTATATCAAATGTTTCGTTTATGTCATTGGTTCCATATAATAGTTGGTGTAAATTATATGGGTTTTTCAATGGTATAATTATTTTAAAAAAATTTCATACTTTGAAAATGGACCTGCCCATGAATCTTTGAATGACCATAGAACCGGCTAGACGTTATATTTTTAATTGAGAATTGTTGCTATTCGCACATATTTACCTATATTTTGATAAAATATTTATATTTTGTAAAATCTCGAGCTTAGTCAAATACCCTATTGTGCTAAGTTATTGGTGAAAATATTAAGGAGTGTCTGGATTTTACAGCTAAGTATAATTATGTAATCCTAGCTTGCCTTTCTCCTAATAGGTCTAGAAATTATTAATAATATAATATATATAGTTATACAGTTTAAAAGAATAGGTACTGTATTTGTGTTGTGGAATATTGAGGAAATCCGAGTTTCTTGTTAGTTCTTCTCGGTAGTAGGTAGGTATTCCGAACCAATGGTAGATTACTAGAATAAAATATACAGTTTTTTAATAATTATTATCAGAGAATGGGGAGAAAATAATCGAAAAAGAAAAAATACGTATCGCTTATTTTTCGTCAAGCTATCAAAATAAAATAGAAAATGAGCACCTCAAAAAAATGAAATGTTGTCAATTGCTTAATATTTACCATCAGGTGATACCTTTAGTCTGTCACGTACCAAATGATTTTTTTTTATTATTATGGCTCTACCCGAAGATAATTCGCCAATGTCAAGTAACTTATTGAGAGTAAGTAGTCAACAGTCGAAGTCAGTCAAAGTCACAGTCACGCAATAAAACGCCGGTGTTTTACGTTTTATCGACCTACGGATTCAGCGGATATCACTCTAAAAGCAATCGCAGGTTTTAAGACTCTATTTGGTCCAAGCAAGTTGTCACGAGACTACTCACTCGACACACAATAGCAGTGTTAAAAACGATACAATCCAACGATTCTTATTATTAAGATCACTTTGCGGCACTTCACTGCACAAATAAACACCAAATTTGTACACTAAAAACCACTAGACACTAATTTAAAACCTTTGAATTGCATCAGCCCACGCGGCTTGTTTTAGCCCTACCCGCCGAATCCGTACCAAATGAAAGAAAAAATGACAAAAAATCTTTTCGTCTGGCACCCACTAGGCAATTATTTTAAAATAAAATATAAGCCTAGGTCACCTGGACAGTAATAAGGATTCTATTGATACCTCATTCATCAAAATCGGCTGTGTAGTTTAAACAGAATCTTGGAACATACAAACATACTTACATACATATACTGCTAAAATCATAACCTTTCCTTTTTGGCTTTGCCGTAGTCGAGTATAAAAAGATAAGATCTCGCAACACTTACCTGACAAAGGGTTTAGTTAATATCACGAAGGATTTGAGCCAAAACGTAGGGTGCACCAAGTACAGATGCTTCAGACTTTTTCGTAACCTGGAGGAGAAATCAATTAATTTTAATTATTGTATGGTAATAATTAGAGATGCGCCGAATATTCGGTTCGTATTCGGCATAATTTTTACTGTTCGTATTCGGTTGAATATTCGGTATTATTGCCGAATAATTCGGTCTGAATATTATTATTTTCTTAGCTACATATAAAAGACAAAAGTTATTCATTATGATTTTATTTATTTTAAGATTGCACCGCCCTACACCTTCATCAAGTGTCCTTTATCCAAAGGTTGCCTGGAAGAGATCGCTCATAGTGATAAGGCCGCCTTCGTTGTACACATCCTGTAATATCTAGTTTTAAGTTTTCATACTTTATTTTGAGTGCAATAAAAGTATATTCATTCATTATTTATATATTAGATAAGAAACGTTTCACTTCGTATTGGAATCGTGTGTTTTTTTTATGAGAAAGGGAAGCAAACTAGCAAGCGAGTCACCTGATGGTAAATGATCACCGCCGCCCATGGACATCAGCCACACCAGAGGGAGTGGAGATGCGCTGCCGGCTTTTTAGGAAGATTGCGGTTGAAGGATGTTGCGATCTTCAAGAAACGAGCCTATAGCCTTAAAGATCGCAATGTCGTATCGGTCAGTACTAATTTTAAAACATCTTTTTTGATAAAAGGGATTGAAAATAAATATTTCTGTTATGACAAACACATTATCATAACATTATGACCTAACTGTGCGATGTTTTTCAAAAGTGACAGCGTGGTTTGGGAGGGGGTAGCGGGCGGTGAATTAAATTAATTTAAACATTCTTACGCTTAATCCTACAAATGAATTTCCAATTTTATGAATTCTTAGATTTGGGTTGACTATCGATAGCGAAACTATCGATAGTTCCGCAACACTATTGAGCACTGACCTCCTGTCGATGAGCTTGTAGCACTCATGCAGCCAGTGGAAGGATGGGAGACGCCGCGCGCCCGCGCTGCCGTGCAGGTACACCAGCACGTACTCCTCCGTCACCAGCCGCTCCAGCGACCAGATCACGTACCTGGCCGACAGTAAACACGGTTTTACTTATGAAGGCAATCATCGTCATCGTCAGCCCATTTAAGTCCCCACTGCTGGGGCACGGGCCTCCCTCAATCACATGAGGGGTAGTTGCCATACTCACCACGCTTGGCAGACGGTTGGCGAGCGTTTTGATATAAATGCAGAGTTTTCCTTCTCTGGGTGCTGATGATCATGCCAGCAGCTTTACCTTAGTCGCCTTTTACGACACCTCGGTAAGAGTGAGGGTGGCCTATTCTACTCTGCCGGGGACCACACGGCCAGATCGTGAGCTATACTATATACAAACTTATATTCAATACTCGAATCATTTATTGAATATATAATACACAATAGATAATATACACCATGCTTTTTTAACCGTTTTACTTCCTAGCTGCGTAGCTTCCCGAACGCTGTCCGTTCGGGAAGCTACGCAGCATATTTTCGGCGCATCTACCGCAGTGTCTCAAGACGAAAGTCTTTAATGTGTGTGTTTTGCCAGTGATGACATACGGAACCGAAACGTGGCCGCTTACAATATGCCGATTAAGGAGGCTCAGAGTCACCCAGAGCGCAATGGAGAGGGCTATGCTCGGAGTCTCCCTGCGTGATCGTATCAGAAATGATGAGATCCGCAGGAGAACTAAGGTTACAGACATAGCTCAAAGGATTGCATGCCTCAAGTGGCAATGGGCAGGGCACACAGCGAGGAGAACAGACGGCCGTTGGGGCGGAAAGGTCCTCGAGTAGAGAAAGTCGCAAGTGGCCTACGATCTGGTGAAGGTCGCGGAAATCCATTGGATCCGGGCAGCACAGGAGCGATCTGTGTGGAGAACATTGGGGGAGGCCTATGTCCAGCAGTGGACGACTATTGGCTGAAATGATGATGATGATGACTCCCTTATCGAGTTCATTATACTGATGATAACCAATATTTTCCCCCAAGGAACACAGGAGAAGGACGAGGGAAAGGTCTTATCTAAAAAAAAATTGCTTTCCCATACTAATTGCACCGATCAGCTGATTACTTTTGAATGGGAAGGTTATTTTTTTTTTCTGAGATATGACCCTATGTTCCTTGTGTTAAAATGTTTGTTTTTATCTGTACAATGTCTTCGATAAGGGAGTAAGACGGTTAAAAAAAGAACGGTGTATATATTAATAATTATCTAAGGTAACCATAGAAGACAAAACAGTCATCATCATCATCATCAGCCTATCGCAGTCCACTGCTGGACGTAGGCCTCTCCAATTGTTCGCCACTGTGATCTATCCATGGCTTCTCGCATCCAGCTCTTGCCAGCCATCCTGCGCAGATCGTCCCCCCACCTAGCCAGAGGGCGCCCTACATTACGTTTGCCAAGACGCGGTCTCCACTCCAGAACCCGTTTACCCCATCGGTTGTCGGTTCTGCGGCTAATATGGCCAGCCCACTGCCACTTAAGCTTGCTAATCCGGTGAGCAATGTCGATAACTTTGGTTCCCTGCAGAAGACAAAACAGTAGCGCGATGTAATCAACACCTAGCGCCATCTATTGGTACAATAAGCCCTGAAACTATCAAAAGTAACACTGGCAATAAAATTAACTCACAGGAACAGGTTATCCATGACGTATCTATAGTCAGGCCGCGCGCAGTCGGGCAGGTGGCAAGCGCTGAACACGATGACCGCCGACCCCAGCGAGTCGTACCCGCCGTGGGAGATCACTCGCTTGTATGGCTCAATCACCTAAAATTTTAATCTAAATATTATGTCTTGTATGTACCTATGAAATTGTTTTTATGGCGATTTTCTTAAATTTGTATTTTCCATACTAACTTTTTGTAATGTAACTGTTAATGCTACTATTTCATCATTAATAATAATATCCTCCAACCGATTACGGCTACGGCGACCAATCTCAACGATCAGTCACGTACGCATGATATATTATAGCGCTCAAGTGTATGCGCAAACACAAGTACACTCTCTATTCCCTTACCCTCATATTCCGATGGGACACCAACGTGACACATTGGGATTGGGCGCAGGACCAAACGCTTAACGTGCTATCCGAGACAAAATTTGTAAAAAATATCTTATGAATTGCATAATACGCTAATCGGAATTTTAATAATAATAACAATAAATCACGCCGTGTGGTCCCCGGCAGAGTAGAATAGGCCACCCTCACTCTTACCGAGGTGTCGTAAAAGGCGACTAAGGTAAAGCTGCTGGCATGATCATCAGCACCCAGAGAGGGAAAACTCTGCATTTATATCAAAACCCTCGCCAACCCGTCTGCCAAGCGTGGTGAGTATGGCAATTACCCCTCATGTGATTGAAGGAGGCCCGTGCCCCAGCAGTGGGGATTTAAATGGGCTGATGATGAACAATAAATCAGTAATCGGTATGGCAGGCATGTTACCATCGAATCACGATTATTGTCTCGTGCAAAATATGTCTGCATGGATTGCATTAGGGACCAAGAACTGGTAATTTATCTTGGTGACGAGAAAGTGGTTCCGACACGTCAAGCGAGAGTTGTTATTTTTCAGATGAATAAGATGCATATTATTTCATTATTAATGATTTATTGCGTGTGTACCACTAAGAATATTTACGTATTGTATTCCATATCACTCACTTCCTATCTCTATAAATAGGTACACTGTTTTTTCCTTGTCTCTTCTTCCCTTTTTTATGTGGTCTGCTCTCTGGTCATTTATACCTATCTATAAGAAATATTTTTATTGAATTTTTGTTATAAATTATCTATGTATATATTATTGGGTATGTATGTATTGTTTATTATTATTATGTAATGTTAATCTCAATTTCATTTGTTAAATTACTTTGCACTGCCTTCCCTTATTACAAATACGATATTTCTTTCCTCTACCCAAAGGTTGTCTGGAAGAAATCGCTATAAGCGATAAGACCGCCTTATTGTACTGTCTGTTGCTGTTGTATCATGCTTCTATTTTATTTTTGTGCAATAATGAATATCTATCTATCTATCTATATCCAGATAATTTAAGTTCGTAGATAAAATGTTGATTAAGTTTAAAAATCAAACAAATAAAAAGTCGATTAAATTTTTAAAGAAAATATTCTCGATTCTTAAAAACATCGGTTAGGTTTAAGGTGACGGTAGGGCACACTAGCGACGCCAATCGATTTAAATTTTTAGGTAATAAACCGGATCTATTTTACACAATTTCGGGGTTACAACCTCTCGGCAAACACCAATACTATTTATTTAATACTTATAGTTAACTGTGTGGTCTGCTTTTGCACTCGAATTTTGGATTACCACCAAAAGTGGGCGCTTTTGGCATTAATCAATTTTTCGCGTACAATAACGGACCCAACATTTGTGCATGGTTATTTAATAAATAGTATAAGTGTTTGCCGAGAGGTTGTAACCCCGAAATTGTTTTAAATAGATCCGGTTTAGTAGCTAAAAATTTAAATCGATTGGCGTCGCTAGTGTGCCCTACCCGTCACCTTAAAAGGACCGTCAAACTTTAAATGTCCAAATAGAACTGTCCTATTCATCTTCACATACTGAATGGACTATCAGAATTTCTTACCGAAAATTTAGGTACAAATTTTTGGCCCGACCCGGGCATCGAACTACGAACCACTACGCCACTGAGGCAGTCTCCATAATTAACTGTGCTTTAATGAACAACGTTTAGGAACGTGTGTGATAGTTTTTCAGAAAAAATAATAAATTAATAAGATATTACCGCAAAAAAAATCAATTCTACCAAGTAAAAAAGGGTCATTTTCAAGAGTGCTTAATGCATAACAAATACAATAATATCTGATATCTAGGTATTTAATATCCGAGATATAGAGCGCCGGCTGAGACGCAAGGGTCGCGGGTTCAATTCCCGCACCCCGTTATGGGTACAGGATACAGGTGTTTGTGACTGTTCGCCTACACCCATGATACTGTACTTACAAACATTTTGGCGATTAAAAAGAGTACCTAACTGGCGAGTTTCTTGCCGGATCTTCTCGTCAGAATCAACTTTCCGATACCGGTGGTAGAATCACATAATATTTGACTCATTATATTTGATTGACTGACCGGATGGCGCAATTGGTAGTGACCCTGCCTCTTGCGCCAAAGGTCGTGGGTTCGATCCCCACCCTGGACAAACATTCGTGCGTGAACACTTGTGTTTGTTCGGTGTCTGGGTGTAAAATATGTATTTAAGTATATATTTGTGTTCCTCTGTTGTCTGATATCTGTAACACAAGTGCTCAAGCTACTTAGTATGGAATCAGGTCAACGTATGAGATGTAGTGAGAATTATTATTATTATTATTTTGTATCGACATATATGTAAGTTTAATTACATATACAATATATTTGAATTTTGAATTTTGTTTGTGGTTTTCATAGTACACGGGAAAACCTTAGTTTGGGACCAGGACAATGCATGTGATGTCTCAATTAATTAATTTATTATTATTTATTTAATCGACAGGTTACAAATAACGCCCCGTTGGTCTAATGCTTTAAGTACCGGACCATGATCTCGGGGTCCTGGGTTCGATTCCCAGGTCGAGCGAAAAGTATGTTTCGAATTTTTCGAACATAGCTCGGATTTCTGATCACCAATCCGCATTTGGCAAGCGTGGTGATTAAGCCTAATCCCATCATAGTAGCGATAACTTGATTTCTATGATTGAGACCTTTGCCCTGCAGTGGGACAGTTTATCATCATCAGCCCATTTAAGTCCCCACTGCTGGGGCACGGGCCTCCCTCAATCGCATGAGGGGTAATTGCCATACTCACCACGCTTGGCAGACGGGTTGGCGAGGGTTTTGATATAAATGCAGAGTTTTCCTTCTCTGGGTGCTGATGATCATGCCAGCAGCTTTACCTTAGTCGCCTTTTACGACACCTCGGTAAGAGTGAGGGTGGCCTATTCTACTCTGCCGGGGACCACACGGCCAGTTTATAGGCTGATACTTTATACATCTTATAAGCGACGGCATCGGACGCAACCCGAAATAGCACGCTAAAATGATGCGACTGTACCTTCATGTCGCAGGTAGAATGCGAAGTCCCCCGCTGTACACTCAGCCACGATCGCTCGTTGCTGAGCTCCTCCGCCGCTGAGTACTCAGGGATGGGGTCGCTGCATTCGCTCATTGTGTTGGTGGACTTTGACCTGGAAAGACAACACAAAAGTCATTTACCTTATAGTCATATTCAGACGCTATGATGGGCGTCACAACCTATTGAGACACCAGGAAACAGTTTGACACAAAGCCTATTTAGACATCAAGGCCTATTTGTAACACATACCTGCTGTACAGCCGTGTGGTCCCCGGCAGAGTAGAATAGGCATTCTATAATGGCGTTCCAAGCCTATTTAGACACCCTATGATGGCGTCTCAAGCCTATTTAGACAGCCTATGATGGCGTTCCAAGCCTATTTAGACACCCTATGATGGCGTCTCAAACCTATTTAGACAGCCTATGATAGCGTTCCGGGGCTATTTAGGCACTCTATGATAGCGGACTGGGCCTATTAAAACATCCTATGATGGCGCCCAAAGCCTACTTAGACACCTTATCATATAGTTCCAGGCCTATTTAAACATCCTATGATAAGTCTATTTAGAAACCCTATGATGGCGTTTCCAGCCTATTTAGACACCCTATGATGGCGTCGCAGGCCTATTTAGACACCGTATGATAGCGTTTCATGCATATTAAAACACCCTATGCAAGCATCACAGGCCTATATGATAGCATTCCGGGCCTATTAAAATATCCTATGATGGCGTCGCAGGCCTATTCAGACACCCTTTAAAGGCGTCACAGTACTATTGAGACACCCTATGTAAGCGTCACAGACCTATTTAGACACCCTATGAGAGCGTTCCATGCCTATTAAAACACCCTATGTAGGCGTCACAGGCCTATTAAGGCACCCTATTAGACACCTTACAATGGCGCCGCAGCATATTAAGACACCCTAGGATGACGTCGCAGATCTACAAACTTACCTCCTGGTGTCATCATCATCATCATCACTCTGCTGCGCTGGTTCGGGGTGGGCGGGGCGTGGCTCAGGAGGGGGGGGTTCGTCCTCAGACTCCATGGAGCAGGCGCTCACGCTGTCCAGGCTGCAGCGGTCATCTTCTGGAGGCTGAAGAGACAGAATTTAATAACCAATGGTAGGCACTGACCTATTTGAATTATTTTTTACCATACTTTCCCTCAACGCCGAGCTAATGTAGACAACGCACATAGATTTGAAAAATCCAGAAGTGCACGCTCGTATTCGGACCACGACCCCCCGCGCGCCTTACATATTCATATCTCTACCATTAGCTCGGCGGCTGAGGAAAACATCGTCCAAAAATAAAAAAAAAACAAATATACGCAGTACACCTGTAATACTGCGTATATAAGTTACATCGGCAAAATTCGTCTACGCTGTAGAGATGCGCAGAACAACTCTTTTAAAACACAAGGGAGTTATAACTCTTTTGACGAAAAGAGTTATATCGCTCTGGGAGTTACAGATGTAGTAACTCCCAATTAACTCCGTAACTCAAAAGACTAAAAAGACTTGTATGATGTGATTGATGCGAATTGCGATGGGTTGTCTCATCGACGTGTTTATCCCATCTAATAAATTCAATACAAATAAATAATTTTGAACTTTATTGCAACAGTGGTAGGGTCAGTTTTCTCCCCGGATATTTTTTTATGTACAGATTAATGGCGACGCGTTCCAATCATGCTCCGTCACTTTCGACTCGTAAAATCCCACTGTAGCGATTTCACTCCCTCCTTTTCGATCCGTAGCACCAGTCTCGCTCACTAACTCTCTTAACACCTTTAACTCCTTAATAACTATGTAACTCTAAGACTGAAAAGATTTAAAGACGCATTGATGTAATTGGATTGATGCACATTTTCACAGAATATTCAAAGGAAGTTTTTCTTATTTTTATTGAATTAATCATATCCTCTAAAATATTAGTTAAAATGAGTAAATATTGGTTCGGACTTCGTCCTTCTAAAACCAATCTTCACATCAGTGAGTTAAAGATGTAAAGAGTTATAAACGAAGCAAAGGAGTTACGGAGTTATTAACTCTTTTGCAATGATGTACATATTTTAGTCCCAATCACTCCCGAGTTACACAGGTCTACTACGCAGAAGACCAATCAATCAATCAATCAAATAATTCTTTATTTGCATAGGCTTGTACACAGCACTTACAAATCGTCATACATTTGAATGACTTAAAACTATTTATAAGTACTTATGTATAATTTACATGTTAATACATATATATGTTGATACATAAAATATACTAAAGAAATAAATAAACATAATGCGATTCTACCACCGGCTCGGAAAGTTGTTTCTGGTCGAGAAGATCCGGCAAGAAACTCGCCAGTTACTCTTTTTAATCGCCAAACTTTCATACAATGTTGTGTCATCATCATACCGAGCCATACAGTTTAATTGTTACACAAAATAAAATAAAGGAAATAATAATAAAATAAATATTATGAGGTAAACCGAAGCAGACCAGTCCCCAAAGGTGGCACCTGTTCACAAGTATGACGTACGTGCCAGCCATCATTTCACTCAACTATATTAGAGGGAATGTAATGACCCGCCACATAGCGCCACCACCTCAGAGACATTTGAGTGAGCATGACTACTTAGGTTCCCCTCATAGGTCACAAAGAATAGTAGTAGATGTAAGAGCAAGTTAAATCCGATTGCTTACGATTGCGAAAGCAGTTGAAATGCAGACTTTATTGCGTTACGTTAAGATTAAATACAATAAATCCAGAGAGGAATGCTGCCTCTCTCTCTTAACCGCACTCGCACCGAATATGGCGCTAATCCATCAACCAATAAGAAATTGTAATTTTTGGCGCTCGTAAATGGAGCGTTGTGATTGGTTAAGACTTTGCCGCAGTTTTCGAAAATAAGACTTCTGCGCAGGTACATTGGGTGTTACTTATAAAATTAGTAAAACTGTACCAATATGTAAGATTATGACCATACATTTGTAATAGAATTAAGTTCAGTGCTAACGCGTTCAGTGGTTTATTTGGTAGAACATTCACCCGGATTGTGGAAGGTGTGGGTTCGAGTCCCGCCTAAACACGAGATGTCATGACTTTTCAGTGTATTATTTACTAAAGAATTAAGTTATTTGCAATAAATATTTATTCAACTGGACATTAATAAAGAATCGATTGATACCTCACTTAACAAAACCGACGGGGTAGTTAAGGCAGAATCTTGGAACATACAAACATACTTACATACATAGACTGCTAAAATCATAACCCTTCCTTTGAAACCTCCGACGAAAAAGCGACTGGGTGTTATAAGTTTGACGCGTCTGTATTTATGTATGAGTGTCTGTCCGTGTGGCATCGTAGCTCCCTAACGGATGAATCGATTTAAATTTTGTTTTATTTTTTGTTTGAAAGGTGAATTGATCGGGAGTGTTCTTAGCTATATTAGATGGAAATTGATCCAAGATGGCGGCCGCCACAAAACGTCGGATTAACATATTGTATGACAACCCCCCTCGATATAAGTATCAAATAAAAGGGTTTGAGTAGTAGAATACAATGCACTTTGACAAATTTCAAATCCAAGATGGCCGCCCCCATAAAATGGGAGAGCCACGCTCCGGCATGAATGGGCCGGCTCGACCGGAGTGATACCACGGGTTCACATAAAAACGGCGTGCAGCAGCACAGTGCTGTGTTTCGCTGCGTGAGTGAAGGAACCGGAATCCCAATCCGAGGGAAAGGGGGGTTTAAAAGTTGGCAGCGCACTTATGACTCCACTAGTGTCGCGGGTGTCCTTGAACGGCGGCAATCGCTTACCATTAGGTGATCCGTCTGCTCGTTTGCCACCTATCATATAAAAAATAAAAATAGCGAAACAACACATTTTAATATAATATATACTTGAGAGGGGTGCCTATTGAATAAAAAAGAATTAGAGAGTCTTTTTTAAGAGCGAAAAAAATATTGTCTTGCGTTTTTAATTAGAGAGTCTTTAATTAGTATTGAATTAGAGAGTCTTTTTTAAGAGCGAAAAACATATTGTCTTGCGTTTTGAATTAGAGTCTTTAATTAGTCTTTGTTCAAACCCCATAATTATAATAATTTATTACCTCACTTTCATAATTCATCTCCTCAATAATCAATATAAGAACCCTTTACATAATTATTTCCCACAATTGCAAATAGATGGCGCTGTGCCTTTTTACATCGCGCTACCATTACGTTTTTCTCATTCTATAAGACCTGTATAATAATATTTAGTTACAAGAATTATTAATAGATGGCGTTGTTCAATTTTACATCGCACAAGAATTAGGTTTTTTTGTAAACATAAGAGGAGTCGTGAATATTTTCTAATATACCTACTTAGATCAGGCTACATTGTGGTTTTATTTATTTAGATTCCCCAATAGTAGTCGTACCAGTACAAATTTGGGTATCGCCCAAAACATTGGTCCATCGAGACCGGATTTTTTGAGACCAGAGTCCGTGTGAGACTCCAGCGTACTTACGGTGGATCGCCGTAGCAAAATAGTACAGCTGAATTTCAGTTATCAACGAGCTATCAAGGAGAATTTGACGTCATCACTTGCCGTCATAAGGAGGACAATAACGGACGTCATCATAGGAAGTTCCGGTACATCGTCACCAAGGTGACAACGTCGTGACGTAATTGTTGGAGACAGTACGCACCGGGCAGTGACGTCATCCCAGGAGGTGGTGTGTAGTACAACCTATGTGTGAGTTAAGTGCAGTGCAAATCGTGAGTACAATTTTAAGTCTTATTTACAAGGAAGAATAAAGTTTAAAGTGATCAAGAATTTGAACCGTATTTGTTTGAAGAAATTAACTTGTAAGAAATTTAGTTTAATATAACATTAACTTAGAAAATTTGGCCTTGCATGTTTAGGGACTTAGAATAGTTTCGTAAAAAACGACGGAACGGGGAATCCATGCCCGATTTTGTTTAGAGGTTAAAACACTTGTAAAATTTCAATAGTAAAAATTTCTATGTTAAAAAGGACTTAGAAAATTTTGTGGTAAAAGACACTTGTAAAATTTTATGATTGGAGAAATTTTAAATTGTTGAAGATGGAGAGTATCGTAAATGTTCAAAGGGAATTACACAAGTCAGTAGAAAAAAGTTTGATTAATTTTAAAAAGAGTCCAAAGGATAGAATTACAGTAGAATATTTAGAAACGAGGATAGAGAATTTAGAGAGAGATTGGTCTTTGTTTAGGAAAAATAATACAAAATTATATGAAGTGTTTAAACCAGTTGAAACAGAAGATAGTTCTTATGTGAAGGAAGAAATTTATGAAAAATGTGAGGATACTTACATAACTTATAAATCGATAATGAAGGTCGAACTAAACAAATTGTTATCAGTACAAAATAAAGTGGCTAAGGCCAATAATAATGTCGAGAGTGAGTCTACCAGCTCCTTTGTAAAACTGCCAAAAATATCAATACCTACTTTTTCAGGTAGGTATTCAGAATGGCCAACGTTTAGGGACCTTTTCACATCTCTTGTAGATAAAAACAAGTCCCTCGATGAAGTGCAAAAATTGCATTATTTGAAAGGGCATCTTACGGGAGAAGCCGAGCAATTAATTCGACATACTCCCATAACGGCCGCGAATTATAGCCAGTGTTGGGAGCTTTTGGAGAGGAGATATAATAATAAACGCTACCTCGCCAATTGTGTTTTAAAAAGATTGTTCGGCCAAAGACGTTTAAATTTCGAAACCGCTGCGGGGTTAAAGGAGCTGCTAGACAACACTTCGGACTGTCTAAATGCCTTACGAAACCTAAATGTAAACGTGAGTACATGGGATATTATCATAATCCATATCGTCACTTTCAAACTTGATCTTGAAACTCGAAAACAGTGGGAGTTAAATGTATCCAGTAATGACTCTAACGAATTGCCAACTCTCAAACAGTTCAACGAGTTCATAGAAACTCGTTTTAGGGCGTTGGAGTGCTTGGACTCCAAAAGACCACAGCCTCCTCCGGTAAGTACTAAATCGTTATTAGTCACAAATAGTAATTCTAATAATTTTCATTGTGAATTTTGCAAGGCCGGTCATAAACTCTGTTTTTGTAAAGAGTTTTCTAAACAGACCTATGATCAAAAAAGAGAGTTTGTGATAATAAATAATAAAATGTGTTTCAATTGCTTGGGAGGAAATCACACAGTTTACGATTGCAAAAAGCCTACCACTTGCAAACTCTGTAAGCGACGTCACCACACTTTACTACACTCTCATTCTACAAGTGAGAATACAAACAAATCGACGGGTAAACCCGACGCACCTAAAGCAAGTACATCTGCCAACAACGAAGCTACAATAGTAACCTGTTTATCTACAGACAAACTAGAGAGACCCAGACAAGTGTTGTTAGCTACTGCTCTGATCAATGCTGAAGCCAAAACCGGAGAGTTTCAAGTCGTTCGTGCTTTACTTGATCAGGGTTCACAAGCCTGCTTCATTACAGAAGCAACAGTACAACTTTTAAAACTGAAGAAAAGGGCTCTTCATGGTGTGATTTCAGGATTAGGCGAGAATAAGGCTATAGTGTCAAAGGGCGTAGTAGATTTTGTAATCCAATCTCGAGTAGATCCATCTGTCAAGATACCTATTAGAGCGTTGGTATTGAGCAACATAACCTCAAACTTACCGGAAAGGCATTTACAGGCAGTGGACTGGATTGAATTACACCACTTGCCATTAGCGGACCCCAAGTACTACAACTCAGGCAAAATAGATATTTTGATAGGTGCTGATGTGTACAGCAACATATTGCGAGAAGGAGTAAAAAGAAGTCCAACTGGATCGTTGATTGTTCAGAACACCAGTTTAGGATGGATCCTCTCAGGCGTTGTGACAGCAAACACTCCCTATAATGAGGATACTGGATTACCTAAAATAAATAATATTATCACTATGCACGTTCAGGTCAACGAGGATGATAGTCTAAGGAAATTTTGGGAATTAGAAGAACAACCATTAAATTTAAAAAACACATTAACAGAAGAAGAGCAACGTTGTGAAGATCTTTATGAAAATACGACTACAAGGACACTCGAAGGGAGATATGTAGTAAAGTTACCTTTTCAAGAAGATTCTCCACAGTGCACTAATTTCGGTTCAAGAGAGATAGCCGAAACAAGATTAAGATCATTAGAAAAAAGGTTCGCAAAGGATCAAGATTTGAAAGAAAAATATAAAGAGGTCATAAATGAATATTTAACGTTAGGACACATGAGACCAGTCAATAAAGAAGATAATAAGGAAGGAGTTTACTTACCTCACCACGCAGTCATAAAAAGTGATAGAACTACGACTAAAGTCAGAGTTGTGTACAATGCATCTGAAAGGAACAAAAATAATGTTTCATTGAATAGTACTCTTATGATTGGTCCTAAATTACAAGCTGACTTACGTCATATAATATTAAAATGGAGATTACACGTAATTGCACTGGTCGCGGACATAATAAAAATGTACCGTCAAGTCCTGATAGCTGAAGAAGATGTCAGATTTCAGAGAATTCTTTGGAGAGAAAATCCATCTGAAGATATCGCTGAATATGAGCTGCTAACAGTAACCTTTGGCACTTCATCAGCCCCTTATTTAGCAGTCAAGTCTCTGCAACAAACCGCCAAGGATGAAGGTAGGGACTATCCTTTGGCAGCTGAAAGAGTTCTGGATTCATTCTACATGGATGACTTAATGACTGGCTGTTCCAGCGTTGAAGAAGGAGTAGCAATTTATAAACAAATAAGCGAACTTCTGGAAAAAGGGAAGTTTAAATTACAAAAATGGAATAGCAATAATTCAGAGCTCAAACAAGCAATTGAAGATTTAGAAGTAGAAAAGGACAAACCACTGAATAAAAATGAAGCACACGACGAACACGATGAACCTGAAACAAAAATAAAAATTAAATTAGATAACACAACTAAAATATTAGGTCTTACCTGGAATCGCGAAGAAGATTGCTTCCAGTACACAGTTGTTGTTCTTTCTGCAACAGCACCTGCAACAAAAAGAGAAATTATTTCTGATATTGCGAGATTATTTGATCCGTTGGGATGGATAGCACCAACAATTGTAATAGCAAAGCAGTTCATTCAAAGGCTATGGCTAACTGGTGTAGGTTGGGACGAAAAGCTGTCAAAAGAATTGATAAAGGATTGGGATACTTACCGGAAGTCATTACCTGAACTCTCCAAAATACGAATACCTCGTTGGCTGAACACTAAGTCAGGAAATGTTGCTGTAGAACTCCATGGCTTTTCCGATGCGTCGAAGTCTGCCTATGCTGCAGTAACTTATATTCGAACGGTTGATGCTGAAGGCCAAGTAAAGGTTTGTCTTTTAAATGCCAAAACTAGAGTCGCACCAATAAAACAAGTTAGTATCCCGAGGCTGGAATTATGTGGGGCTGTGTTACTCTCGAGATTACTAATCGAAACTGCTCAAATCCTAAATATTCCAAAGGAAAATGTCAGAGCATGGACCGACTCGACTATCGTTTTGGCTTGGTTGAATAGTCATCCATCAAGGTGGAAAACCTTCGTTGCCAACAGAACGTCAGAAATTCTTACTAATATGAATTCCTCTCAATGGTCTCATATTACCACAAAAGAGAACCCAGCAGACTTGGCGTCGCGAGGAGTTTCACCAAATATTTTGAGTGAAAGCAAAATTTGGTTTTCTGGTCCGGACGTGCTTCAAGAAAAAACAATTAGGTATGAAAACCCTATCAATTTAAATTTAAATTTAGAAGAGTCTGCTAAAACCCATGTTGCTGTTGATAGAACCCCAGAAGAGTCTTTCATCGAACGATTTTCTTCATTTCAACGCCTGCTTCGCGTTGTTGCCTACTGCCGCAGATTCTGTAAACGCGATAATATAAAAAGAAATTATTTATCCAAGACAGAACTAGACGAAGCTTTGATGGGCTGTATTAGGATGGTGCAAAGGGAAGCTTTCAAAGACGAATATTCTGAACTAAGGCTCAAGGGATGTTTAGAGTCAAAAACTTCAAAATTGAAAAATTTATGTCCGTATTTGGACCAAAAGGGTGTCATGAGAGTGAGCGGTAGACTACAAAAGTCAAGTTTAGAGGAAGATACAAAACATCCTGTAATTTTGCCTCACAATTCAACTTTCACTAAACTACTAATAGCTGATGCACATCAAAACACTTTACACGGAGGATTGCAATTAGTAGTTAATTATTTACGAAAGGCGTATTGGATAATTGGAGTCCGTAATTTAGTCAAGCATCATATCCATCAGTGCGTGACATGCATACGACAGAAAGCCAAGACGCAGAATCCATTTATGGGTTCTCTCCCTACTGTCAGATGCTCACCAGCCAGAGCATTTTTACATAGCGGAGTAGACTATGCAGGACCTATAAAGATAAGAACGACAAAGGGAAGGGGTAACAGGTCCTACAAAGGTTATATTTGCTTATTTATTTGTATGGCGACTCGGGCGGTACACCTGGAGGTCGTTAGTGACATGAGCACTCAGGCTTTCTTAGCTGCTTTCCGAAGATTTGTATCACGACGTGGCCACTGTGCTCAAATATGGAGCGATAATGGTACCACATTTGTGGGTGCATCGAACGAACTTAAGCAGCTAAGTACCATACAGCAGGATGTTGCAGCATATATGGAAATTCATGGAACTGAATGGCATTTCATTCCACCACATGCTCCTAATTTTGGCGGTTTGTGGGAGGCAGGAGTGAAATCAACAAAATTTCATTTAAAACGTGTTGTTGGTGAGTCCACGCTTACCTTTGAAGAGCTTAGTACGTTTCTCAGTCAAGTGGAAGCCTGCTTAAATTCGCGACCCATAACCGTCGATAGTTCTGACCCTAGTGATCCAAGGCCTTTAACTCCGGGTCATTTTCTGATAGGAGAACCATTAGTCCACGTACCCGAACCCAACTATGAGACTTCTTCGGTGAGTTGTTTGACGAGATGGCAATTCGTTCAGAGAATGCTACAGGCTTTCTGGAAAAGATGGTCTCACGAATATTTATCCAATATGGTCCATAGGTATAAATGGAATGTTCAAGTACCTGAACCAGACGTTGGACAAGTTGTTTTGATTAAGGAAGACGATTTGCCACCAAGTCGTTGGCTTCTAGGTCGAATCTTAGACAAACATCCGGGAAGTGACAATATAACCCGTGTAGTCACGGTACGCACAAAATCGTCGATTATCAAAAGACCAATTTCTAAGATTTGTGTATTGCCAATAGCGGATTAAGAATAGTTGTAGTATAAAAAAGTGCCTGAATTAAAAATAAGAATAGTAGTTTTAGATATGCAATTATTAATTACCTATATAATTGATGAGCCAATTGTTACTGTACTTAATTTGTGGGGCCATATAGTAAATAATAAAAAGAGTTGTTATTACTTAAGTAAATCTATAAGTTATTCTTTAATTTTTGTTTATTGTAAGAACTAAAAACCTCTTTTGTTTTGGACCTTTTGTCAATAACGTCCAACGGGGGCGGTATGTTCAAACCCCATAATTATAATAATTTATTACCTCACTTTCATAATTCATCTCCTCAATAATCAATATAAGAACCCTTTACATAATTATTTCCCACAATTGCAAATAGATGGCGCTGTGCCTTTTTACATCGCGCTACCATTACGTTTTTCTCATTCTATAAGACCTGTATAATAATATTTAGTTACAAGAATTATTAATAGATGGCGTTGTTCAATTTTACATCGCACAAGAATTAGGTTTTTTTGTAAACATAAGAGGAGTCGTGAATATTTTCTAATATACCTACTTAGATCAGGCTACATTGTGGTTTTATTTATTTAGATTCCCCAATAGTAGTCGTACCAGTACAAATTTGGGTATCGCCCAAAACAGTCTTGAATTAGAGTCTTTTTAAGAGCGTAAAAAATATTGTCTTGCGTTTTTAATTGGTTTTGCCGTAGATAGATAGATATTCTTTATTGCACAAAAAAAAACACAACTTTATAAATCTAGGCATTACAGAAACTTAATTGTACTATTTCGGCGGTCTTATCGCTGGAAGCGACTTCTACCAATAGCCGTAGTCGGGTAAAAAGACGTTCATGTCACAATAATCTCTAGCAAGATTTAAAAAAGTAGCCACTAAAAATGTAAGGTACCTAAGCGACACAATCGCCCAGTTTGTAAACACCGTGCGACGCATTCGCCCTTTGTTCACATGTTAGGAAACATCGGTTGCGTGGGAGTCAGGTGAGCTAGTTAACTTTAGTACTCGGCTGTTTATAACCATTGATATGTTCAGAGAAAAATGTTACCCGGGTCGTTCTTCTTTTTTATTGACGAGCCAAACTTACAAATCGACATTTAACTTTTATATAACAGACTACAAAAGATAAATAGTATGTCCTAAATATTCGTTAATGTACTATTTTAGAGATGTACTATTACATAATGTAAAATTGCCGTGTGGTCCCGGCAGAGTAGAATAGGCCACCCTCACTCTTACCGAGGTGTCGTAAAAGACGACTAAGGTAAAGCTGCTGGCATGATCATCAGCACCCAGAGAAGGAAAACTCTGCATTTATATTAAAACCCTCGCCAACCCGTCTGCCAAGCGTGGTGAGTATGGCAATTACCCCTCATGTGATTGAAGGAGGCCCGTGCCCCAGCAGTGGGGACTTAAATGGGCTGATGATGATGATGATGATAATTAGGCGCCGACTTCGGTAAAAACTTTTCTCGAGTGTCCTGTTATAAATTTTTATTTGTGTTGAAAGGAACGCTAGAGATGCGTTCCTTTCAAACAATGTAATAGATGAGACAAAAATATGACGTAGGATGTTGTTATCTCGCTCTCGCTCTCTGTGTAGAAATCTGTAATGGCGGTTATAACGGGTAGGGGTGAATCAGTAAAATAGAAAAATAAAACTACAGTTAATATTGAGTATTTCTACCATTCAAACTCTTTCTATTTGAGGTGTATAAAGTGTTAAAAAAATTATTTTACAACCTGTGCGGATAAAGAATGGGATCAGAAATGGCGGCGCATCTATTCACTTCTCGCTCGCACACTATTTGCGTCTATACTCACACCCCACGAGTGCTAGTATAGACGCAGACAGTGTGCGAGCGAGAAGTGAATAGATGCGCCGCCATTTCTGATCCCATTCTTTGTCCGCACAGGTAGTACACTTTTTAGTTACTGCACTTTTTAGTGCAACATAGCTCGGGTTTGTGATCACCAATTCGCATTTAGCGTGGTGATTAAGCCTAATCCCATCAAGTAGCGATGATTTGATTTCTATGATAGAGGCCTTTGCCCTGCAGTGGGACAGTATATAGGCTGATACTTTATTCTTTTCTAATTTGATTTAGCTTACATATGGGTTAGAAAGAAGACATATACTCACAATTTGTATCTTTCTCCTGGTGATGCTAGCGGGACTTTTAGTCACCTTGACGTTATGTCTCAGAGCCACGCTGCCGGTGTAGGGGTCCAGAAGCGCCTGGTACGCCGACCTGTCCTCCTGGGTGGACGCCGATGAAATCACGTCCGGGGAGTCCAGGGTCTGGTGGAAAGAACATGTGTATAGATAAATAGAATGGGTATTATGAGAGAGTGAAACGGAATGGAAGACGAGTATAAAAAAATTCTGTAATGCCTAGTACTTAAGTTGTGTATTTTGTGCAATAAAGTATATCTATCTATATATCTATCTATCTATAATGGAACGGAGTAAGCGTGAACAGAGAACGAGTGAACAAAGAACGAGTAAACGGAGAACGAGTGTACGGAGAAAGAGTCAACGGAGGGAACGATTGAGTTTAGTGTGGGTGTGATACGAGGAAGGAAATGAAGACCCAAATTGGCGTGAAGCCAACTGCGATTTAGAAAAGTGATGTTATTACACTTATGCTTTTCCGAATCATTGTGACAAAATTTTACCGCACAAATCGTCATAGTAAAGACATTTTCGAGAGATGCGTTTGACAGGCATTGACTTTGACGACTACGGAGCGGTCCGGGCGTTTGGAGCCGTACGGCTCCGTTTGAGTTGCTTCAAATTGTGGGCGCAGACTAGGTTTCTAGTCTTGTTATAATTCTATGCTTCTACATTAGAATCATTAGTGAAAATACAATCATCCCATTAAATTTTATCAGAATTTATATGGGGCCAACTTCGGGGGTGAAAGTTATGCACAAAATTATACAGTTACATAATCAAGTTGTAAACACTAATAATAGTCATAGAGTCTGATAGGTAGAAGCAATTAATGAAATAAAAAATATAAGAATAATAATTAATGAACAATGTTGCAGCAAGAATGTTCCCCGTCTCAGCCTATGCCACAGCAAAGCCATGACGCTGATTTTCAGACGGCGGCCTCAGAGTTTGTCCGCGCCAGGCGAGGTGCAACAAATTTCGATAAAAATTAATTGTTAATTTTTGTATTGTGATGGTGTGAAAAAAGGTGTAAAAAAAAAGAAAACCGCAGTGTGATACAAACAATTTGAAAATTTGTAAAGTAATTGGAAATGTCGTTAATGGGTGGAATGTATTTATTAATAGTTAGAGATACACTTTATTGCACAAAATGTACAGATCTTAATCTATGGTATTATACTAAAACAATGTAGGCGGTCTCATCGCTAATAGCGATCTCTTCCAGACAACCTCAGGGTAGAGGAAAAGTATAGCTAATTCAAAAAAGGTAAATCCTTGTACAGAATTTAGACAGAATAACTAAAATTTATATTTTATATTTTTTATTTTTAGCCGTGTGGTCCCCGGCAGAGTAGAATAGGCCACCCTCACTCTTACCGAGGTGTCGTAAAAGGCGACTAAGGTAAAGCTGCTGGCATGATCATCAGCACCCAGAGAAGGAAAACTCTGCATTTATATCAAAACCCTCGCCAACCCGTCTGCCAAGCGTGGTGAGTATGGCAATTACACCTCATGTGATTGAGGGAGGCCCGTGCCCCAGCAGTGGGGACTTAAATGGGCTGATGATGAACTAAAATTTAAAATGGCGTTGTCATCGTCACAGCTGTTTTTGACTTTTGACATTACCTGTAAATATCCCGGTGACATTACGATGAACCACAAAACAATACAGTGCGACCACGATCAGAAGGCACTTCAGTGACATTGACAGCGGGCGTTGTACAACGTTTTTTTCATGCAAAAATGTCAAAATAGCTGTAGTTGCGATTTTTGCCACCTACCAAATAACGGTATGCCAACTATACATATCTATTGCTTTATGCCGGCCACTTGAGATATGGTATAGGCATAGCAGCGTTGGACGAAAACAATTGAGTTTATTACGAAAACAAAGTAACGGAGTAAATTATCCTGCGGATAGTTAGAATAAGAATAATTTATTACAGATAATGGACAACATTTCAAAATTGCTAAGCTCTGAAACAAAAAATACCAATTCTTTGTTTACTTTTCCGCTGCTCGAATATATATTTATTCATTTTTTATATTGCTTATTTACTGAGAAAAAAATTAAAAACTAAAAAACGTAAGATGACGTCATCGGACGGCAGAATGTAAAATATTTCTTTGCTTCGCACATTATAGTTTTAAATTTACGTAATGCCAAACTCATGACATGTAACTGTCAAAAAAAAGACAACTTGTCAACGTTGAATGTATGAATGACGTTGACAATGTTGACACTAATATTATTTACCTTTGACAGTAGTACCTTTTTTTTATTAAAACAATGATAAGCAAAGGAATATCGCTGTATTCAGCCGTCCGATGACGTCATTTGGCGCTTACGTCTATTTAGAATAAAAAGAATTTCAATAATTATTTTATGCATGAAAATGGACAAATTTTGAAAAAAGAAAAAATATGGGTCTGTTCATTTTATGTCTACTTTCATATAAAAAAACAATATGGACATGTTAAAAATTTGAAATGTTGTCCATTGTTACATTACATTATGGCACTTTAAACTTTAGCTAACAAAAATATATAAACAAAATTAACGAAGTGTAACATACAGGAGATCAGTCCGTAGGTCCAACACTAGGATAACCCTGTATCGTGGGCACCTACCTACATGACGAGATGCGAGTTGCGATAGTTGCGATAGATGTTTCATGTAGAAAAGTGAAGAACTTAAAATTTTTAAATAATATTTTTAAATAATATTTTTTTCTTATATAAATCTATTCATAAAGATAGGTAACTAAAAACTAAAATCTTATTATTTGTACAATTATGTATTTAAACTAAATGCCTGTGCGAATTAGCCTATATGCATGTAGTTATGAGTGGGTGTGTATGTGAGTGTGTTTGGGCGTGTGCAGTTGTGAGTGTGTGTGTTTTTGTGCGTTTATGTGTACGGTAGAGTTGTATTTGCAAGTCACGATTGTTATTTTATTTTAAACGGCTTATTAGGCTCTCTGTTTGGTGGTAGGTCATGGATAAGAGCAAGGAGGAAATTATCTTTTTTGCTTGGCCAACAGTGAGTTCTTTTATGTTGCATTTCTTTGCAACTCTGTTGTAAATATGAGGTGACATGAAATAAGGCAGTCTTTGTGCGAAGGCAGTTTTAACAGAAGCAGTAGGTATTTTAATCCTGTTATAACTGTTATGTTGGTCGAATCCGCCTTTAATGATAAAAAAATATATACACTTTGACCATGGGAGAGCCACGCTTCGGCATGAAAGGGCCGGCTCGACCGGAGTGATACCAAGGCCTCACAGGAAACCGGCGTGAAGTAGCTCTGTGCTGTGTTTCACTGCGTGAGTGAGTGAAGCAGGGCACTTGTGACTCCACTGGTGTCGCGGGTGTCCATTTTTTATAATAATAATAATTCTCACAACATCTCATACGTTGACCTGATTTCGTACTAAGTAGCTTAAGCACTTGTGTTACAGATATCAGACAACAGAGGAACACAAACATATACATAAATACATATATTACACCCAGACACCGAACAAACACAAGTATTCATCGCACGAGTGTTTGTCCAGGGTGGGGATCGAACCCACGACCTTTGGCGTAAGAGGCAGGGTCACTACCAATTGCGCCATCCGGTCAGTCACTCAACTCAAAGTCACCATTGGCGCCTCAATCGCTTACCATCAGGTGTTCCGTCTGTTCGTCTGCTATCACATAGAACACCTAGTTTTTTAGTCGATTAAATTGATTAATATATGTTTCTAATGAGAGTAATACCTATTTATTCTTTTAATCAGGCCTGTGTACAAATGTAAAATTCTGACGTGTGTACTTATATAGATTTGCATGCCATGTTATGGTAAATTATGTTGATCTCTTTTAATATCATAAGTACCGTATTTATGCAAATAAAGATTCACTCATTCATTCTTTTATTCATTCATTCATACTATTGTTTTAATGCATCAGACTCACGTTGTGCAATCCGATGCTGCTAGACATCTCGATAGGAAGCTCGAAGTTTGGCATCTTGCGGAGGTGGGACGGGGGACTCACACCACTCCGCCACCTAATAAATAAATAAATTCATATAACAATCCATTTGATCTACATAACGCCATCTAGCGGATTGCGACACCATAAAGCACCTTAAAACATGCGCGCGCAATGTTCGCTCGCACAGATTAAAATGTTTACATTTCATTGATTTACCGCCATTGTTTTTGTATATAATTGATCTTTTTTCTTTTTTTTTTATAAATATTTCACAACATCACATAGGTACATTGATCTGACTTCCGAGATAGTTAGCTCGAAGCAACTGTGTTACGGATATCAGAACCTACAGCGGAATTACAAATATATACATAGAATACTTTTCATTTGTAAATACATACCTATAATGCATAGAAACACCCTAGACCAATTCAAATATACATGTTCATGCTACACAAATATTTGTACTGTGAGGGGATCGAACCCGCAAACCTTGGACCAAAGGCAGCGTTCACTACCACTGTTCCAAACGGTTCGTCATAATACGGTATACAACTACTTTTTTTTTAATTTTGCAATCAAAAGACCTCTCAATGATAGAAACATCGTTGAAAGAATCACTTGATTCTCATTTAAACTACCTGAGATATCACAACTTTAAAATCACATTATTTTGGGCAAACCCAAAACGCTCCATACAAATGGCTACTTAGATGTGACGTCACACTTAAGTATTTTGTATGCATTTCATTTGAATTTTGTATGGTAGCTATTACAAATGTTTCGTTTATGTCAATGGTTCTATTATAATAAATGGTGGAAATTGTATGGGTTATTCAATGGTATAATTATTTTTTAATAATTTCATACTTTTAATATGGACTTGCCCATGAATCTTTGAATGACCATAAAACCGGCTAGACGTTATATTTTTAATTGAGAATTTTTGCCATTGGCATATATTGACTTATATTTTGACAAAATATTTATATTTTGTAAAATCTTGAACTTAGTCGTATACCCTATTTATGTTTGTCAAAAATGTTTGAAAGTGATAGTAATTTCGAAGATTTGACTTCTAAGAATATCTTAGAACGAGCATCGTTAGTCACAGTTAGTTAAAGAGATTACGATAAATGCTACGCTACGGAATTACTAGTCTAGTCAAAAGTGTTTCCTTATGATTTCTAAATTTGAAGATTAATAAAACATGAATGCAGATAAAGTGTATGAGACTACACATAACTCGGTATTAAAACACTCGCGACTTCTATTAAAACCTCGCCAAGGCTCGTTTTCTAAAATCTTGCTCGTGTTTTAATAACCCTAACGGACAATACGACAAAAAAAACATTTTCTGAAATGCAATATACTATTTTTAGATTAGACTCATAGAAATTACAACCTGTGCGGATAAAGAATGGGATCAGAAATGGCGGCGCATCTATTCACTTCTCGCTCGCACACTATTTGCGTCTATACTCGCACTATTTCTGCTGCCATTCTTTATCCGCACAGGTTGTAAAGAAAAATATTTTCAAAAATTTTACACAGATTTTTATGAGGAAAAAAAAAATTAAAATCCTCTTGTGAAGTCATCACCCGGCCTGACAAATTAATAACGCTTTTGCTCACGTTGATTAAAACAAAAAGTAACATCTTGGATCATAATATGACAAGACAAAATATGTAATAATGACAGTGACAGTTAGTATCTTAAAGTCACCTTTACTTTTTTATTTGACATACTAGCACCGACATCACTATACGTTGAGCCCCAGAACTACGTCACTTCCGCAATTTTAATTCATAATTAAAAAAATATATATTTAATAAAAAAAACACATTTAATGATAACTAAAAAATATGGATAAATTATGATCCATATTTTTCTCCTTCTTCATTAGAAAGCGTATAAAAATACTATTTTTTTATCGTATTGTCCGTTTTGTGACAGTCACGGAAACTACTATTTTAACTCACCCCAGAATGAAACTCATCGGGTTCTGGTATATCCACATTAGTAGACTTGGGCGTACTCTGACCGGTCACTTTATTCTTGTCGAGGAACTTGAGCAGGCCAGTGTCGACCCTATTCGCTTCGTGAATATGGCTCAGATTCCTGGGCGGCGTCTCGAAGTTGGCGTCTAATCTGATAACTCGCTTTTTGGGGTCGATCTCTGCACTCCTTACAATGTCCGGTGGCATCTAAAAGTAGACAATTTTTAATAGACACGACCACCGAAGTCTCCAATATTGTATGGAGGTTTGGCTAGGACCAGCCGTGTGGTCCCCGGCAGAGTAGAATAGGCCACCCTCACTTGTACCGAGGTGTCGTAAAAGGCGACTAAGGTAAAGCTGCTGGCGTGATCATCAGCACACAGAGAAGGAAAACTCTGCATTTATATCAAAACCCTCGCCAACCCGTCTGCCAAGCGTGGTGAGTATGGCAACTACCCCTCATGTGATTGAGGGAGGGCCGTGCCCCAGCAGTGGGGACTTAAATGGGCTGACGATGATTGGCTAGGACCTGAGGGCGTAATTTAAAGCAGAAGTTATGACCGAATCGGTGTTTCCCTCTCTTTCACACGTGCTGTGTGTCTCCTTTGTTTGGAAGCGACAGGTATAATCTCGTTCGTAACGGGACGACTTCAAATTAAGGCGATGGGTAGCCCTAACTAGCGACACCAATCGATTTAAATTGTTAGCTACTAAACCGGATCTATTTTAAGCAATTTCAGAGTGGGAGTCTCTAAGCAAATATTTATACTATTTATTTAATAATTGTGCACTACTTTTTGATTTGTTTTTACACTCGAAATTTAGATTCGCCAAAAACGGCCACTTATAGGCCGTTTTTAGCGATAATCTAAATTTCTAGATAATGTTGGGTCCGTTTTTGTACGCGAAAATTTGATTACCGCCAAAAGTAGCCACTTTTAGCGTGAGTCAATTTTTCGCGTACATATGTTGGGTCCGCATTTGTGCATGGTTATTTAATAAATAGTATAGGAGTTTGCCGAGAGGTTGTAACCCCAAAATTGTTTAAAATAGATCCGGTTTAATAGCTTAAAATTAAAATCGATTGGCATCGCTAGTGTGCCCTACCCGTCACCTTAATTGACAATTTGACATATCACTTCTAAAAATACCCAATCACCTTGCGGAGGGACCTCAGGCCTATAGTACGCGGATTCTTCGCACGCGATATTCTATTCTTTGTGATGGACTAGTGGCCCACCCTCGTCATATCGGGACATTAGTTCCACTTTGTACCAATAGATGGCGCTAGGTGTCGATTACATGGCGCAAGCTTTTCGTGTTTTCGGATTACCTATAAGCGTTGCCGCTGTCTGTGCGATTTACCTCTTTATAAATAGTAAATAGATTCGAGTTCTGGTGAAAAAATAATATCCTCTAACCGTTTACGGCTACGGCGGCCAATCTCAAAGTTCGCGACGTACGCAGGATACATTATTACTCATTGAGTCGCCAATGCACTCGGACGTGTGACCAAGTTAATGTTTTAATAATATAAGCAATAATTTGCAACATCGTGGCCTAGTCCTATGCGGTAGAGTAAAAAATAAGTGAAACTGTATTTAGTAGTAATTAGTGCCATGTTAAATTACAATACAATTAAGTGATTAAACTCTAAACTTAAAAATCCACTATTATGGAAGGTAGCCCGTTTAACCGGAGCGGGCTCACGCGCCTACGTAGCCCTCCACCTACCCCCGCGCCCCGACCGTCAGCAGAGCCCGCGCCCACCCAACAAGATGACCCCCCGGAAACAATAACCACTCCTGACCTTCAGACCTGGATGTCATTCATCGTGACCTGTCTCAAGGAAGTATGTGTTTCTACGTGTTCTTGGGCCCACTTCTCTATAATAGACTTAACGCCATAGACACCATATATCCACTGCCCTAAAAACACCTTCAGGAGGTGCTCCTGAAGTTGTCCTACGATGATACAGAGAAATTACTCATTGTCTAAATAACTGCTAAATAACTATCACCTAATTTTAATTGTTAGCGTAGAGTAAAATTAAGTTTAAGTTGTAATTTAGTGCTAACTTATACGATTAAAGTTTCTAAGACCTATTTTTAGCCTGAAACACAGGTCACCCTAGTTCAGGCAAAATGTTAAATATGTGTACTATTATTTAATATATATTATATAAAATCGGTAATTCGTTTGTTGGCTTAAGTATTAAGATATTTAATAAGATACCACAAAATGTCATTAACCTATCACTGGATAAGTTTAAGTCTCATATTAAAACCTGCCTAATGAAGAAAGGTTACTATAGTGTACAAGACTATTTAAATGATAAGGATTCTTGGTCATGTTAATTGATTAATCTTTTGGGTTGTTATTCATAGTAGTCTATTAACTTTCATAATTGTATTTTTTTTTCTCTTCTCAATTGAAACTCTGTAACATCATCAATATTTGAAAAGAGTAACTACTGAGTTTCTTGCTGGTGTCTTCTCAGTAGAAATCGACATTCCGAACCAGCGGTAGATATTATGTACCTATTTTGACATTCATAAGAGTTCCGTGTGGACCTAAATTGAATAAAGAATTTATTATCTTTTTAAGATTTATTGATCAATAGTTGTATTAGACATAAGTTATTTGAAGTAAATATATTTTTTTTTATTATAGTACTCAAGTGTGTGCGCAAATAATAGTGCACTCTCTATTTCCTTACCCTCATATTCCGAATGGTCATCGGCTTAACGAGCTTTCCGAGGTACGGGGGTACAAGACCGTCAACTTCCAGACTCCAGGCTGACACAAAGAATTTCTTACCGAAAACTTTGGTACAAATTTAAGTGAGAGTACCAGGGCCCCAATCAAGAGTGGAAGTTTAATGGTAGGCAGCGCTTGTGACTGCTGGTTTTTTTTTATAATCGCTTATAAAATAAGCAGACGAGCTTGCAGCCCATCTGATGGTAAACGGTAACAGAGCACAGTCATGCCGATGCCTAGCATGAAATAAGAACTCTTTTCAAACCTCGTTTGAAAAAAGACATGTTATAGCGGTCAGGGAACACCGCGGCTGGAAGCTCATTCCATAGTTTGCACGGTTTGGTTTCTACCGTGTACCTTATCTTTGAGTTTGCGATATTACGCTACTGTTGCAAGCGCCATGGTCACGGAGTAACTGAAGTTTTTGCGGGAAAGATGTTACTGACAGACAAATCTGTCTACCCTCCTTCGCAGTTTTTTACTACGCGCACCTGCGGTACCGCTGTTCACTAACTTACTATTTTCTTGTTCTCGACTCACAACACTTACAGTATCTGGCCGCGAAATGACACTCAAAAATTGAAAAAATAAGGTACATGGTAGAAATTCCGCAAAAAACTATTCTAATGTTAGTGACCATAAATGTTTAAAACAATATAATAAACAAGATGTTTATAATAATTACAATAGTGCAGCGGCAATTGCTTCCCATTACGTGACCCGTTTGCTCGTCTGCAACTTCAAATAAAAAAAAAAACACACTCACCTCTAATCTACTAGAATCGTTCAAAATCTGACTGTCAGCTGTGACGAAATTCTCGCTAAAATACAAATTATTCTTCGAAGTATTCCTCTGTGGATTATACAGGTACCCGTTCGTCTCATTATGTCGATCATCTTCTATGCTAGAAAGACTCAGATCTTTATCTTCTTTTTCCATTTTCTTTGGCTCCGAATTTTCCGGACTCCCCAAGGACATCAGAGGATGGTTTGTCGTTAGCGTCAAAGTTGAGCTGAACTTTGGGGGACTGATGCCCAAATTTCTAGGCCTGTTCTCTATTTTTGGAGAATTCAAATGTAGGTTCGACATTTTTGATATCAAACTGTCGTTTAGTTCCTCTTTTAGTTTTGAGACGGCTGTCTTTATGTTATGGTTGGCTTCGTTTGGCTCGTTCAGCCGTAGGACTTCTTCCGGATTCTGAAGTCTGAGTACATTGTCCGTGTCCTTGAAAATCAAAATACAAAATTATTTATTCAGTTTAGGTTCAACACTTAAAATGACAAATATCTGAATATTGGTAATCCTGTGTTTATTTAGGAAACATCAACTACTATCTAGTTACAGCTTTGGTGCTATAGGTGCTCCCTTTCACACGCACTGATTCTCTTTTTTTTTGGACGCGACAGGTATATTTTCGGTATTTCGTTACGGGACGTCTTCGCGCTAAGGGCTTTGATTGTACTGCTCAAACGTAACAAATTTATATATAGGGACAATATTGCAATCTCCAAAAAAATTGCATTTCCAAAGGAGATCCTTGGACCACAGATCGGGGACGAGTGTCCTCCTGATGTTCAAATGTCAAGTCAATCTTTCATTTAGATTTAGCATAACAATAAAAATGGTTATGTTAGTTAATTCACTGAAAATGTATGTATGATTACCCTACAGCTTTGGTGCTATAGTAATAAATACTCAGGGGGACTACAGCAAAAATGTTTCTGGCCGACAGTTGGACCAAAAAAGAGGACGTCCTAATTACATATGATTAGGTAAGTTTTTTTTTTTTGAGATTTCAATATTTTTCCCGTTAAAGGTGTTTTATTTGAACACTAAAATCATTATCTAGCTATGAAGTAGTTAATATGCAGGCGAAAACCTGTCCACGTCCTGACCTTGTCCTCGAAGTCCGACGAGAGCACTGAGTTGGGCGTATCCTGCGACCTGAAAGATTCGGAGCCGGTGTCCATCCGCTCGTCTGAGGACGGGGGCGTGAGGACCTCGTCTTCATTCAGGCGAGGGGATTTGAAATTACTACAACAAGAAGAGAAACTTGATGATAGGGCGTGTATTCCGTTATGAGCTAGTGAATAGCCTGACATCAAAATAGACAAACGGTCTTTGTAAGCGATGAAGGCTCAGTGAGTAAGATCATGCGCCTTATTTTAAGAAAGTCGTAAGATCAAATCCGTGTATACGCCTCTGGATTTTTCAAATCTATGTGCATATTTCTCCCGTCCACTCGGCTGCGCTGTGAGGCAAAACAACGTGAGTAAACCTTAATGTGTCGGAAACTATTCTGCACGTTTAATAATATCCTCCAACCGATTACGGCTACGACGGCGTCAACGATCGGCCACGTACGCAAATCAAATCAAATCAAATCAAATAATTCTTTATTTGCATAGGCTTGTACACAGCACTTACAAATCGTCATACATTTGAATGACTTAAAACTATTTATAAGTACTTATGTATAATTTACATGTTAATACATATATATGTTGATACATAATATTTGGCTATCCGTAGCCAAATGGCAAAAAAGGGTTCCGACCCTACAAACAAATCTTTCACTTTTTTTACCATTAGGTCAACTCTCTACATAAAAAAGCAAGCACCACCGCGCGCACCCACTAGTCTTAGCTCGCCCTACAAACCGAGTGAAAGCGCATCAGCCTCTAAACAATTCACTTACACTTTTAACTGCAACGGAACTTTCTTACGCCAAACGATATGTTAGTGTTGCCTGCTATTTTTTATGTGATTAGTGGCAGACGAACAGACGTATCACCTGATGGAAAGCGATTGCCGCAGCCCATGGACACCCTCGACACCAGTGGAGTTACAAGTGCGCTACCAACCTTTGCCTTTCCCCCGTATTGGGCCTTCGGTACCCTCACTCACAGCACATGCGAGGCCGTGGTATCACTCCGGTCGAGCCGGCCCATTCATGCCGAAGTGCAGCTCTCCCACGGTAAAAATTTACATTCGTACATACATGTATTGTGTACGCAATGAACGGCGCCCATGAGCCCAATTCTCGTGCTCGTGAGATTTATTATCATACGACATATATCACTAAAACATCGTTTTTTGTATGGTTTTTAGGTGATATCCGCCATGTTTTCAAAATATCACGAGTACCAGCATTGGGCTCCAGTAGTCATAAAGATACAGACCGACATGGAGCCCAATTCTCGTGCTCGTGACATTTCTTTTCATACGACATATATCACTAAAACATGGTTTTTTGTATGGAGCCCAATTCTCGTGCTTGTGATATTTTGAGAACATGGCGGATATCACCCGAAAACCATACAAAAAAACTATGTTTTAGTGATATATGTCGTATGAAAATAAATGTCACGAGCCCGAGACTTGGGCTCATGGTTTTCAAGTGATATCCACCATGTTTTCAAAATGTCACGAGCACGAGAATTGGGCTCCAGATCAGAAGGCACTTCAATGATATTGACAAGAGGGCGTTGTACAACGTTTTTTCTATGCGAAAATGTCAAAACAGCATTAGTTCCTACTTTTGCCACGTGCCAAATAACGTGTATGTGACCGCGTGTGAAAAATCCGCTAGGTGGCGTACTCGTGTCATAGATAAAGATTTCTTTATTGGCCACAGAACACAAATTTAAACACGAGTGACATTATTACACAAATAGGACAAATTCTGTAGCCAACAAGGCCCAACCTCAGCATTTGCTGCAGTGGCCAAAGCCGCTGCAGCGCTGGTTTTCAGGCGGAGCCTTGGGCGACGTACATAGGTACAATAGGAAGAAAGACAAAGCAAAGAAAAAAAAATACAATAAATAAAACAATAAGTCTTTGCTTTGCATACTTTTGATGACATGGGGGGGTAGGGTAGTCTAGATGATGATTACATCATCGATAATTATTTTATTTTTAACACAAATCTCAACCCTCTTAGCCGTGTGGTCCCCGGCAGAGTAGAATAGGCCACCCTCACTCTTACCAAGGTATCGTAAAAGGCGACTAAGGCAAAGCTGCTGGCATGATCATCAGCACCCAGAGAAGGAAAACTCTGCATTTATATCTAAACCCTCGCCAACCCGTCTGCCAAGCGTGGTGAGTATGGCAATTACCCCTCATGTGATTGAGGGAGGCCCGTGCCCCAGCAGTGAGGACTTAAATGAGCTGACGATGCAACCGTCACATTCTGTTCGCTTGAAAACGAAACGTATTTTCGGGGAATTACCTACAAACAAATGCATACGGTTAGTATGGTTGCCGAGCTGTGGCAAAAAAATCGAAAAATGTTTACGTAAGCATGGGGGGGGGGGGTAAGAGCTTTGCTTACTTTTGCTGACGGGGGGGGGGGGGGGGTAACCGTAATAAATCTGCTTACGTTACGTAATTCTTGAACGTCCCCAAAGGCACAGTCTGTTTATGGTCTACGTCTATGTATCTAACTTTGTCTTGACTGTCCGATCCCCGCACAGCCAACGTTAACATCCGAAAAGTTTTTCTTGACCCGAGGAATAGAAGACCTGCTCATAGAGTAAAGTACCGCCTGCGCTGTATTTCGCCGAGTGTCGCCTTCCTCCTCGATTGCGGTAATGGTTACCCACCATTACCGCAATAGGGGAGGAAGGCGAGGCAAGCTGGGCAGCGCACTTGCAACTCCACTGGTATTGCGGGTGGGGAGTCGCTTACCACAGGTGATCCGTTTGCTCATCTGCCGACTTATTTTATTTATTGATAATGATAATGATAATTTATTTCACAAAAAACAGAGTACATGAGATGGCATGGTAACAATAATATCCGTCTATTTAACCACTTAGTGGTATGTGAAATATTACATAAAAGGGCATGCATTTTATTTATACATACGTTGAATCAGATTTAAATTATAGGTTACAATTCATTAAATTCAAATTAAATTATAGTGCTAAATTTATCATTTAAGAAGTCATTAATTGCGTAGTAGGACTTTTTAAGAAGCCACTCTTTGAGGTGCTTTTTAAACTGATACAAAGTTAAATGTTTTATATGAGTTGGCAAATGATTATAAATCGTTATACACATTGCATAACAATTTTTTTTAAACAAGGTAGTCCTTGGTACTGAGTTGAAGACCAATCTATCTGGATTACGTGAATTTCTTGGATAGTTATCTTTAGCTTTGGTAAATAACTGCGGATGCATTTTCACAAAGACGCTTACCTCCATTATGTACATGCAAGGTAGAGTTAAAATACCTAAATCCACAAAATAAGGCTTACATGATACATCTGGTGGAATGCCTACAATTGCTCTAATGCACCGTTTCTGTGAAAGAAAACATCTATTCACCTCAGAAGCATTGCCCCATAACAATAGTCCATATCTTAATATAGAGCTTACATGACCATGATAAGCTAGAAGTGTAGTCCGTAATGAGGCAGTTTTTCTTAGTCTACTTAACACATAAACAAATTTATTTATCTTATTACAAACGTGATCAATCTGTAGTTTCCAATCATTGAGAGTATCCATAGTTATTCCAAGAAATTTCGTATTTTCGACTTCGTCAATCTTGATGTCATTGCATTTTACATTTAATTTTATAGAGTTGGATTGTTTACATTTAAAATTCATATAATTCGTTTTAGTTAAATTAGCATTCAAATTATTTTTTATCAACCATTGTGTCACCGTTTGGATCGTCCTATTTATTTCGTCATTAAAATTAATTAAGTCGTTACATGTTACGATTACAGATATGTCGTCAGCAAATAAAATACACTTATGATTAATAATGTCAGGCAAATCATTAATATACAGTAAGAAAAGCAAAGGGCCTAGAACGCTACCTTGTGGGACTCCGTATTTATTTAAGTCATACGAAGATCTGTTTTTTACAACCGTAAGGTCTTTTCCTACACTAGATATCTCCACACACTGCAAACGATTCGATAAGTAGGATACCAGCCAGGACAAAACAGGTCCCCTGATACCATAGTTTTGCAGTTTTTCAATAAGTAATTCATGCGATACAAAATCGAAGGCTTTAGACATATCGAAGAATACAACTACGGACGGTATCTTCCTATCAATATTTGTTATGACATTATGTACCAAAGTGAACGCTGCTAATGTCGTAGATTTTCCCTTTTGAAAGCCGTTCTGCTCAGTTTTTATTATATCAAATTTGTTTATGAATGATGTCAACCTTTTATGCATTGCTTTTTCAAATACCTTAGAAAATATAGAAATCAGTGTTATAGGTCTATAGTTGGACATATTTGTTTTGTCCCCTTTTTTGTATAAAGGTTTTATAACAGATTTCTTTAGACGTTGTGGAAAAGATCCTTGTTCAAAGGATTTGTTTACAAGGTCTGTTATAATGGGACTGATAATCAGACAATATTGTTTTAAAATATTTGTGGATACACCGTCATAGCCTACAGATTTAGTATTTTTTTAAATTCAAAATTATTTCCTGAATTTCTTTTGTACTCATGAATTCTAAATACATACTATTACTGATTGAGCTTTTATTTGTATTTTGCAAATTTCTACATTGGCTTGATGTCTGTTCAATGTAGAATTTATTAAATTGCGTGGCAATTTTATTTGGATTTGAAATTATCTCGTTTTCTACTTTTATTTCAGTGATAGAACTGTAGTCTAAATGGTTATCAGAATCATTTATTTATTTTATTTATAATATACACACAACACATTACAATCGTAAAAAAACAAAGTGAGAAAAATAAAATGCGGTTTTACATATCATACATATACAAATACAAATGATTTATTTGTAAAACATAGGTAGATTACAGATGTTGTTGGAGAGTATTGTGTCACTATGCCTTGTCTTTCACTGACGTACAAATTATAAATTTCAATGTTACACTATTATTACAATGTCATAGGAAGTATAGTACCTAATTGATGTCATAGTCAGGTAGTTCATAATAATTAAATTCATAACAGCGCGAAATGTCCAAATTAATTAATTACAATAATACAAATGTCAATAATAATTAAATAAAAATACAATGATTGAAATTGACATTAAATAAATAAAATATTTTACAGCAAGTCACAATAAATCTCTCAATTACTATGTCAAAGTTCATTTTGATTCTAAATATTCATTCACAGAGTAAAACGCATTTTCGATTAAATAGTTGAACATTTTTTTCATAAATATTGCAAGGTCATTACATTGTTTTATTGTGTTAGGAATTTTGTTATAAATTGTTGGTGCCATGACAAACACACTTTTGCTATATATCCCACATATCCGATCAATACATCACTAAAGCATGAAGAGCACGTGATCAATAGCAATTATTACATACGGACGTGAGTGCTGCGAGAAATAAAGCACGTCACTGTATGATATATTTACGTTTTCTAACATGCAAGTGAGGTATAAAAAAATATGAACGAAGATAATCGGACTTTCAAATTTTTTGTCTAAATATGAAAGAATTGCATGTCTCAAGTGGCAATGGGCAGGGCACATTGCGGGAAATCAGACGGCCGCTGATTTCCCGCAATGTGCCCTGCCCACGTGGAGGTCAAAGCCGTGGCAGACCCCCCACAAGGTGGACCGACGATCTGGTGAATGTCCAGCAGCGGACGTTTATTGGCCGAAATGATGATGATGAAAAAAAAATAATTTGCTGTATTCTGTTAGAACATCATCCTCCGATATTCAAATATTAAGATTTGACATTTTTTTTTATAGTCAATTCTCTGAAAATGTACGTAGATGTTGATTTTGAACTCAAATTTGACGAGTCGTACAAAATATAGAAAAAAAATCTGGCCGGCGCATGGACCAAAAAGAGTATTTAAGTTTCTGTAATGCCTAGTTTTTTTAAATAGTGTTTTTTGTGCAATTAAGTATATATATCCATCTATCTATGTCAATTGCCATTTTTGAATACTTTGATATTGACTGCCGAGGTGGCACAGTGGTTAGTGGGTCGCACTTTAAAGCGACGGCTGCGCAAGAGGTCCCGGGTTCGATCCCCGAGTGGGGCTAAATATTCGTACCTATGCTTCCGTATGCCTCGAAAAGCACGTTAAGCCGTTAGCCCTGCGCCCAATCCCTCTCCGGTCGTGTCACACTGGTGTCCAATCGGAATATGAGTGTAAGGGAATAGAGAGTGCACTTGTGATTGCGCACACAATTGATCACTATAATATATCCTGCGTGCGTGGCTGATCGTTGAGATTGGCCGCCGTAGCCGTAATCGGTTGGAGGGTATTATTATTATTATAATTTGATGTATGGCTGCATGTACGAACTTCATAGAATATAAGTGAATCATGGGCTTCCAATGTGAGGCAATCAATTTAGGTTAATTTTAAGTAGGTATTGTATTATTTAATTACATATTTAGGGAGGAAAACATATGTCCATATATAATTAGTTTTTATTATAAATGGTGAATGTTTATCACTGTTTTGCTCATTGTTGTTGGCTTTACAATATGTTTAAAGTTATTTTAATCAATATGTCCAACTAATACTCCAAATAAACTAATATATATTTGTTGTTGAGGTCCATAGGAAGCTGGTAGATTACCGGCTCGAAGGACCAAATGGACGGGCGGGAAGCGCGCGAATGGTTGCTAGGCACCGCGGCCCTGCGAACAGATTATAAGGAAAGGAAGGGAACCTAACTCTCTAGTGAGCCTAGAGCCCCTTTGCCTAAGACACTAAGTCCCTAGAGCCCTAGCCCTGCCTTGTAGGTGATGGGAGCTTGCTCCCGGGTCTCCCAGGGTAGCAAGCGGGAAGAGTCAGGACGGTAGGTAGGAGAGGAACCGCTGCCAGTCGAGCAGGCTCACTCGACTGATCATAGTGACGGCTAAAGGTGTCTTGGCCGCAACGGGAGAAATGAGACCCAACACAGACGGTTGAAATCTGTTTATTGATATTAGTTTAGTTATTTATATACAATGTTTATCTTTATTGTCACATTCAAAGGTATTTGCTAGTGTGCCGTCGGTGTAGAGTGCCGACGGTGCACGAAGACGGTACATCGGTCAGCCGCGCTGCATGTAGGTCGTTGCTGACCTAGTCTGTGCGACGTAGCTCGTACAAGTAGAATGCTATTATTTTTCCACCAGTAGAAAGCTATTCATTCCTGAGTAGACTCCATTTAAGGTGGCCTTAATCCAAATTTCGAGTACAGAAGTAGATCAAAAGTAGTGCACAATTATTAAATAAATAGTATAAATGTTTGCTTAGAGACTAACAATTTATATCGATTGGTGTTGGAGTTAGGGCTACCCGTCGCCTTAACAATTAGAAAATGTTTGATTCCTTTAGGAAAACATAATTTTCATATAGTATAGTATCAGCCTATAAACTATCTCACTGCAAGGCTAAGGCCTCCATTATAAAATCAAGTCATCGCTACTATGATGGGATTAGACTTAATCACCACGCTTGGCAAATGTGGATTGGTGATCACAAACCCAAGCTATGTTCGAAAAATTCGAAACATACTTTTCGCTCGACCCGGGAATCGAACCCAAGACCCCGAGATCACGGCCCGGTACTTAAAGCACTAGACCAACGGGACGTTTCATATAAATATTTAAAAATTATATTAAATAATTTTTAAAACTTCAATTATTTCCAAATATTTATTTGCTTTCGCACTGAACATGAGACTGAGTGTTCTGAGATCATCATCAACTACAGCCTGTGATACGTAAGCAAAAAAAAGTTCCATAAAAAAGTATAAAAATTATACAGTAATTTCTTCTTGGCCGTCACTTTTATGTTTGGACCAAAAATATAAGAAAGACCGAGGATCTCTTTTCTTCATCCAATTATCACCATAATTTCAAACATGTGCGGTTTAATATATAACACAGCTTTTTAACAACATAATTAGAGTTGGACACATACCTATGGTATGGAAAGTGTCAGAGATCATAATGATTCCCCAGCCGGGTAAACCCCCGCATCTTGTATCTTCTTACAGACCAATAAGTCTGCTGCCTATATTATCAAAACTGTTTGAGAGGATTATCTTGCGAAGACTAAAACGAATACTCAACGAAAATGAGCACCTTCCCCAACATCAGTTTGGTTTCAGGGTTGGCCACTCGACTATAGAACAGGTTCACCGGGTTGCCGACAGGGTAAGAGAGGCTTTAGAGAAGAAGCAGTACTGTTCTGCTGTTTTCCTGGATGTTCAGCAGGCATTCGATAAGGTCTGGCACCTGGGCCTGCTATATAAAATAAAGAAGCAATTGCCACATAGCTTTTACTTGCTCCTGAGGTCCTACCTGGAGGATAGAATATTCAGAGTTAAGGTAAATGACGCCTACTCTAGTTTTCAAGATATAAAGGCTGGTGTACCACAAGGCTCCATTCTGGGACCGACTATGTATTTCATGTACACTGCAGATATACCTACAGCTGATAATATTTTATCTGCCACATTCGCAGATGACACGGCTGCACTTTGTAATCATGAAGACCCCAACATGGCATCCTTGACTTTGCAGAATCATCTAAACAAGGTCAGCAAATGGATGGAAAGGTGGCGCATTAAAGCCAGCTCTAGCAAATCGGTGCACGTCACCTTTACTTTAAGAAGAGACAACTGCCCCCCGATTAAACTTGGAACCGAAGTCTTGCCCCATCAAGACTCTGTAAAATATCTAGGCATACATCTGGATAGGAAACAGACCTGGAGAACGCACATACAAAAAAAACGCGAGGAGTTAAACATACGTCTTCGAAATCTGGACTGGCTATTAGGTAGAAGATCACCCGTTACTCTGGCTAATAAGATACTTATATACAAAGCCATAATCAAACCAATATGGACCTACGGCATTGAGTTATGGGGATCAGCAAAAAACTCAAATGTGGAGATCCTTCAACGGTTTCAAAACAAGGCTCTCAAAGTCATCACTAATGCACCCCTATTCATAAGAAACAGTGAATTGCATGAGTACACCAAAATAAAAACCGTCAAGGAAGAGGCGGAGCACAGAGCAAGAGCGTACAAGTACCGCCTAGAAGCTCATACTAACAACCTGGCAACGGTGTTATCTGAACAAATGAATGGCAGAAGGCTCAAGAGACAACATATTTGGGACTTGGTTAATGATACTCCCTAATTTAATAAGAGAATGTTTCCTCACTGGAGGAACTACGCTCTCCCGTCAATATACCTCCCACAACCAATCTGTTAAAGGCTTGTCAAGCCGATCGCAAGATACATAAGTGTTTAAAAAAAAAAATGTGCGGTTTAATATCAATTGAGGAATTTCGA
Source organism: Marasmia exigua (assembly GCA_019059595.1). NCBI lineage: Eukaryota > Metazoa > Arthropoda > Insecta > Lepidoptera > Crambidae > Marasmia > Marasmia exigua. The sequence continues at coordinate 12,200,299 of CM032489.1, read as the reverse complement.
CAGATTGTTGTAACCTGATAAGTGGGTACATGTGTTTAGTATGTGATTTGTTGGATGTCCTATGTAAATAAACAAATAAGAAATTATACTAGCCATCATAATTGTAAATAAGTTGTTTTTTAGATTTTTGCGTTGCATTATAACTATAATGTATCAATACGGGAATTAACACAATATTTATTATGTGTAGCAACATTGTGTACTCACATATTTGAAACCGCTTGTGACCACAGCTGCTGTAACGTAGCCGAAACGTCGAGCCAAATATGTGAGTACACAATGTTGTTTCACATAATAAATATCGTGTTAATCCCCATATTGATACATTATAGTTGTAAATAAGTTGTTTTGTATGTTATAACATGTTTGGTTTGTACGCCAATTGCTTCTGGTTTGATAACTTTGTTTATATTTTATTATCCTGCATCTTAATGTGTAAATCAGCTTTTATACTGTCACCGAAGTTTCGTATTTTTCTTTTTTTTTTGTGATAGGTGGCAGACGAGAGGGACACCCGCGACACCAGTGGAGTCACAAGTGCGGTGTCAACCTTTAAACCCCCTTTAGCCTGGAATGGGCCTCTGGTACCCTCACTCATGCAGCAAAACACAGCACAGTTATGCTTCACGCCAATTTTCTGTGAGGCTGTTGTATCACTCCAGTCAAGCCGGCCCATTCATGTCGAAGTGTGGCCCAGTAAAATGCAGACAAATTACCAAAAAGTGAATGAAAAAATAAAATCATATATATCATTTAGACTGCCTCACACTCAGAATGGTTTTGGATTCAATTCCCATTTAGGACAAACATTTGTGTGATAAACATTTTCTCTGGTTTGGGGTTTTTCCAGGGCCAGGGAATTAATATGTTTTAAGTATATATTTGAGATGTCTCCATGGTTCTGATATAGCAACTGCCTAAGCTAGGCTTACTTTGGTGATGTTGTCATATGTATATTTTTAACATAATTAATATCTAAGAAGTCCCACAATTAAGATGAAATTCTTTTCCGAATACATACGTAAAAAAAGACAAAACCATCTTGCAACAAAAAACAGTCCTAATAGAAAAAGTTCGAAAGAATAATAAAATAATCGTAATAATGGTGTAAATTCTGTCCGCATTATTGCAATATTCGAGAACTCATTAAATGCTCACGTCCTTGGCATTTTGAACGATAAATTCACACCTTTACCAACGTTCAGCGGGTAAAAACAAATTATAATCGAAAGTAGGTAAACTTGAAAAATCTAGACAGAACAACTAATTGACGCGGCTAGAACTACTGGTTAGCAAACAAAAGGCACGAAATGAGTTGTATTCAGCGACAAACCCATAAAAGAACGCAACAAATACAAACAAATACTGAAAAACATTATTATACTATACAAACAGGTTTAATATTTTAATGAGAACCAAAATTATAATATTACTGGACTCACCTCATTGGTATAACTATTTTTAACTTAATATACACTAAACATTAAAGAAATAAGAATTATTTGGAAATCTATAAGAGATTTAACACAGATTTCGTGATTCCGTGACTGTTTCAGCTTGACATTTGCAAAGTGACGTTTTGTTGTTCAATACCTACTTTTTCAGAGTCTAATTTGCGTTTGGTTTCAATTGCAAATGGTTGAATGGTTTTAATATTATACATTCAAAATATTGTTAATCAACAAATTATTGTTGTTAAGCTAAATTATTTGTGAAATAATAATAATTAATAGATGTTTCTGAATATCCAAATATTTTGTGTTTATATATAAATAAACTAAAATCAATGTTTAGAGAAATAAATGACGATTATTATAAAACAATTGAACTATAATTTAGTTCAATTGAAATTATTTCTAGTTTCAATTAATTTAATAGGATTTTGCTGAATTAAAAAAAGAGAGGATTTTATAGTTTAGAAGTTAGAGAAAAATAGTTCTATTCTATAAAATTACGACTTTTAAGAAATCACCTTGCTGTATTATTAGTATGTTCGCTTGCCTACATCCAGACAATGAATGACTGAAAACTGATCTGGCCAATAACAATGGACAATGGTAAATTCCTAAGAATATTCATTTTTTATTCCAAAGCAGTTATTGAGTCCATCATCGGCCATTTATCATCATTTGCTGAATGGTTTTCGGTAAAGAAGTTCTGCAATATTTGTCTCTTCATGATAGGTAAGTGAAAAAAAAACCGCATTTTCATCACTAACTTAACACTATTTAATAAAATTTGAGGTTGCTGGTTATAAGTGCCATGGTGTGGTATGGTTTTCTTTCTATAGTGGTCTCGGATATTAATACTTAATATTAAAAATGAAGAACATGACTTACTTTGAATGAGCTCATTTTGGAACACCATTAGCTTTCAACTTCCAAATACTTTTGCCTAAATTATATTCAAAGTCAACATTTGATTGTTTGTTGAAACATAACGAGGAAATCAGAAAGATTCACATAACATTTGACTTCTTTTACTTCGTCCACGGATATCGTATGTCCATGTTTTCCAAATAATGAACTTGTCAAACTGTATTTCTAGCCGGAAAAATTGAAATGAAGATCAGAACTCGTTTGAGTTTCAAAAGAAGAGGAAGTGGGGACTGATTGGGTATTATTTGTTACAGATACGGCAAAAACAGTTAAAATGCAGCTGTTTCCTTTAGTTTTTATGATATATTTGGTGCCTGCCATATTTGGAGAGGATGTTAGTTGTAAGTGTTATTTTATTTTGTTCGCTATGTGTAGTTTAAAAAACAGTAGCACCTATTAATCTTAATCAAAATTAAGAGCTTGAAAGTGTTGATTTTTAAGATAATTAGAATCTCATAATATAGAGTTCTTATAATAAACATACTTTTATGTTATTACACGAGACTAGTTTTTCTGTTGTTCTATTTTTACAGATCAAGCTTGCGTGGATAAATATTCAAGAAAAGGCTACCAACCATGGCAGGAATGGTCAGACCACTACACTTGTCATCGATATAGATGTGAGATTCGAGACGGAAAATATTTCATTGCTGCTGTAGGGTATGAGCGCCAATTTCATGTTTCGAAATGTTATAGAATAGAAACAAGTATTTTAATCAAGTGCAGGGATAAGCCAGCTTATGTGAGAAGGCAAATATATAGTTTTTTTTAATTTATAGTTGCAGAAAACCGAAGATTCCTGAAAATGCTTTAGAATGTCATGAATACATAGAGGACGAGAATGTTGGTAAGTGCAACCAGAATAAATCCCATGATTGTCATCTTTTTACTTCAGTAAAAATTACAATGTGAATGATTTCAACATGTCAATTATTGTCTCATTCTCTTGACAGAATTCCCAACATGTTGCGCTCGCCTAAGGTGTGTGGTTGAATTAAACGGTGAAAGGATTGTTCAAACGCGAGGACAACCGGGAGAACTGTTTCCTGACAAGTAAGTGACACATTTTCCATAAATGCATAGGAAATACAAATCACAATTATGAATAAATTTATGTTAATAGCTAAAATCTATGAATATTTTAAAAGTATCTTATGTAAAATGTTGATGCTATTGATCCATTTACTTTTCTGCCACCTATCACATAAAAAAGTAAAACATTTACTTGATTATCACTTTTAAGATTAATGAGCTATCAAATTTAATTTTAAATGACTTACGATGCAAATCACAAGGGACTTACTTAGGTACTCCACTATCTCAGCGAATCGAACAGAGTCTTGACCTCCGAAATAAGAGATCGCCACTTCGGATGATCCTGCACTACTTCTTTTCAGCTCAGCGCGAGCTCCATAATGAAAAAACTAAAAATTATTCTAATAATGTTCTTCCAGACCCTGGAAAGGCCAGCAAAATGAGCCAAACCCAGCCGTAGTGGGTATGGGTGGTATTCAACAGAATACAGTTGGAGGTGAAGCTCAAGGGCAACCAGCTCCAGGGATTTTCAACAGCCGAGGCGCAGGCAAGATTGACAAGGTATTATTAGCCGCTGATTAAAAGTAGATTAATCAGCGGTTAATAATGTCTCTCATACTTTGTAATAGTTATTATACTGCAATAGTTTATGCACTTTTTTATAAAAATGGGAAGACAAATACTTACTGAGACTAGAAATTCTACAATTCCTTTTAAGAAAAAGTTGTCATAATTATAAACGTTCCTTTCTTAGTTGACGCTTTGCTTGGCTTTCGTAACAATTTTCAAAAGCTTTGATTATATTATTAACTTTTGGTTTTACCAACTTCAAAAAAGCAGGAGTTCTATGTTCAACAGTCATTTTATTTTTTTTGATAAATCACATTATTGCGTAATATAATTATTTTCATTCCATTTCATATCTGGAAAGTGTTCTGTTTAATAGTAATGTTTGATTAATAGCCAACGATATTCCCGACAGCGGATGGCAACGATATTAATGGGCGACGATATGTAGACCCCTACCCAACACAGCAGATGCAAGACTCGCCCAGGAGGAAGAAGAGGTCCACCGTCTACCCTTTGTTCGATAGAGGACTCCCAAGGGATTCATATCAACCTCATCAAGTTAAAATACATGGCTACTCCCCTGAAAGATATACCTCTTACTTTTCGAATAATGTAAAAGGCTTACATAACCCGAAACTACATTCGAACATGTCCTAATTTTCATCTTATAAATTATTTATTGTTATCCATGACGTGACATCGGCACTAAGCACTTCTCTTAAATCAATGCAATGTTTTATTGAAATTAGTTAAGGTTTTAGAATTTAGGTATGTGAGTTTTAAGCACGTTTTTGTTAATTATTGTATTTTTTTACAAATCAAAATAAATATTTTTAAAGTTTTTAGTTTTTTGTACACACCTCTCCTTGCCTATACCTAATTTATACTTAAATTTTACATAATAACAACATAGTAATGTCGGCGGAAATATTCTTTGGCCGTGTTTAAGAAAAGACTGAATAATCTGCTGCTAGACAGATATGAATCATCCACCATTTGCTACATTACTTAAAGTGTCCGCACCATGAAAGAAGACCCGCTTCAAAAAATGGAATTAAAATTTAGTTTTCTTGTGTGTATAAATAAAGCTCATAGAGTAACCACAAATTTTAATGTTGACGTGACGAGTGACTGATGTAACAGATTCAGTCGTTTAAAATAAGACTATAGTTGGGCTAAAATAAAAGGTCACATTTGATACTACTACATCATAATTCGACAACATAACCCTGTAACAAAGGACATTGACTTTATAAATCTTTCAATGTTAAAATAGCACAATTTCTTCACTTTTTAAAATTATATTGGCATTTATTTATTGCATAAAAGACAAAAAAGATAATTTCACAATTTACTTTCTCTGTTTAAATATTTACAAACTTATTAAAAATTTACATTTCTAGAAAATTGGACGTTGGTATAATGTTATATCTGTCAACCCATTTTTAGGGTTCCGTAGCCAAAATGGCAAAAACGGAACCCTTATAGTTTCGTCATGTCCGTCTGTCCGTCTGTCCGTCTGTCCGTCTGTCACAGCCGATTTACTCGGAAACTATAAGTACTACAGTGATGAAATTTGATGGGAATATGTGTTGTATGAACCGCTACAAAAATATGACACTAAATAGTAAAAAAAAGAATTGGGGGTGGGGCCCCCCATACATGTAACTGAGGGATGAAATTTTTTTTTTCGATGTACATACCCGTGTGGGGTATCAATGGAAAGGTCTTTTAAAATGATATAAAGTTTTCTAAAAAACATTTTTCTTAAAGTGAACGGTTTTTGAGATATCAGCTCTCAAAGTCGTAAAAAGTATGTCCCCCCCCCCTCTATTTTTATAACTACGGGGTATAAAATTCTAAAAAAAATAGAGGTGATGCATGCTAATTAACTCTTTCAACGATTTTTGGTTTGATCAAAGTATCTCTTATAGTTTTTGAGATAGGTTGATTTAACTGTAATTTTGGTTAAGTTATTGTGCTTACACTGAAAACGATGGCTGAACCTTATAAGATAGATCAAAAAATATACTACAGTATTGTACACCTTTAAAAATCCGCGATGATATAAAATCTTTATAATGTATATTTGCTGCTACGGAACCCTTTGTGCGCGAGCCCGACTCGCACTTGGCCGGTTTTCTTTTTAAGCTCTAGGGATGTTCCTAAAATAATCAAATTAATACAATGTTAGCTTCTTTTTAAGCATCTTTACTTTAAAATTAAGACTTTAGCTGTTAGTCTTAAATAATACGACTCAGTCTTTTACCGTATAAGACTAAAAAAACTTAAACGACTTAAAAGACTAAAACGACTTAAACAACTTAAACGACTTTATCGGCTTAAACGAACGAAGACTAACCGCAGCGTTCGAGTATAATGTTTAGGTTGCAATTGAATATTTTATTTATATTATACATACATGACGCGTAAAAAAAGTAATAAAACTTAAGGGTACTGCCACTGAGCGAAAACAAAAATCTGCCTAATGAACAACATACGCCTTACGATTTTAGACTCGTTAAGCTAATAACTAATTTTATTTTTATTTTATTTTATTTATTGAGGAACCAAACAGCTTAAATACTAATACATTTAGACTTATTAAATATAAGTAACTCACTTGCCCAATTAGTTTCCACTATTAAGTAATACAAATAATGTTGAATGAGAAACTCACACTTCAGGAATGGACAACATTTCATATTTTTAACATGTCCATATTGTTTTTTTATATGAAAATAGACATAAAATGAACAGACCCATATTTTTTCTTTTTTCAAAATTTGTCCATTTTCATGCATAAAATAATTATTGAAATTCTTTTTATTCTAAATAGACGTAAGCGCCAAATGACGTCATCGGACGGCTGAATACAGCGATATTCCTTTGCTTATCATTGTTTTGATAAAAAAAAGGTACTACTGTCAAAGGTAAATAATACTAGTGTCAACATTGTCAACGTCATTCATACATTCAACGTTGACAAGTTGTCTTTTTTTTTACAGTTACATGTCATGGGTTTGGCATTTCGTAAATTTAAAACTATAATGTGCTAAGCAAAGAAATATTTTACATTCTGCCGTCCGATGACGTGATCTTACTTTTTTTAGTTTTTAATTTTTTTCTCAGTAATTAAGCAATATAAAAAATGAATAAATATATATTCGAGCAGCGGAAAAGTAAACAAAGAATTGGTATTTTTTGTTTCAGAGCTTAGCAATTTTGAAATGTTGTCCATTAAAATTAACAGAAAGAAAAAGTTAATACGACTAATAAGGCTAGTCTTATGACTAAAGGTTCGGGACAAAAAGACTGTGACAGTCGTGAGGCGTCAAAAAGGAGGCGAATAAACACTGGCCTCCTTAAAAAGTAAAAGACTTAAAAGCCTGAGTCTCTTTCATCACTACTACCATCATATGAGTGAGATTACAGACCAAGAAAAAAGTGAGATTGCGGGCAAATGACAGATTGTCCTAAAAAAAATAAAGTATACATTTTTGTGTTAATGAATGGACAACATTTCATATTTTTAACATGTCCATATTGTTTTTTTATATGAAAATAGACATAAAATGAACAGACCCATATTTTTTCTTTTTTCAAAATTTGGCCATTTTCATGCATAAAATAATTATTGAAATTCTTTATATTCTAAATAGACGTAAGCGCCAAATGACGTCATCGGATGGCTGAATACAGCGATATTCCTTTGCTTATCATTGTTTTAATAAAAAAAAGGTACTACTGTCAAAGGTAAATAATACTAGTGTCAACATTGTCAACGTCATTCATACATTCAACGTTGACAAGTTGTCTTTTTTTTTGACAGTTACATGTCATGGGTTTGGCATTTCGTAAATTTAAAACTATAATGTGCTAGGCAAAGAAATATTTTACATTCTGCCGTCCGATGACGTCATCTTACGTTTTTTAGTTTTTAATTTTTTTCTCAGTAAATAAGCAATATAAAAAATTAATAAATATATATTCGCGCAGCGGAAAAGTAAATAAAGAAATGGTATTTTTTGTTTCAGAGCTTAGCAATTTTGAAATGTTGTCCATTGTTTAAGTCATAGAGTAGTCGGGCTTATCAAGCCCAATACGATATAATTGAATCATTTCGTTCAATTGAAAATTAAACCAACGACGCAACTGTTGTCAGCTGTCAATTAAGTTACTCTATGGCTGTCAACTTGTGATGACTGACGTTGACGTTGTCACTTGTCATCGTCATTATTTATTTTTCAATTCCCTGCTGTTTCTGGTTACTGTTTTGTATTTTTGTATCGAATTTGCCAAAATTTTAATTTAATTTATCAGTGTGTGAAATAATAATGGAGTCATTAATATAGTGGCTGTAAATTTTTACCGTTTTATCTAACAGTCGCTCATTTATGTACTCCAAGACAACCGACGATGTAATCTCAAGAAGTGTTCTTATCAATAGCTCTGTATATCTCTTTTATAATTTGTTAAAAGTGGTATCTACATCTATATTATATCATAAACTTCTGTAAAAGAACTGATTTTTGCCACAAATTTGCTACATTGAAGGCGGAGAAACAGGTTTTGTGTGAAATAATGGTGGAGCCAGAAAAGCCCTTTGCTTGTGGGATTCCCGACTGTGGGATGACTTTCACGAATGAGGACCACCTCCATGTGCACACTAAGAAGCACGACATGATGCTTCTCGGGCTTGAGCAGAAGGTTTACGTTGGTAGGTTCATATTAAGCTTTTCCTTTATTTTTCGTTAAAGGACTTTATCCTGAGTTTCCTGGATTTTTAAACTCTAATTAAGAAAAAAAGACCGGCCAAGAGCGATTCGGATTCCATGAAGGGTTCTGTAGCAGCAAGTACAACCTGTGCGGATAAAGAATGGGATCAGAAATGGCGGCGCATCTATTCTGATCCCATTCTTTATCCGCACAGGTTGTAAGATATATGGAAGGTTTATAACATCTCAAAAAAAAACTACTTTGTAGATCTAGTTCAATCCAATTTTTGTTGTTAGTTTTCATGGTAATTGATATCGTGAAATGAAATGAAATGAAATGAAATGAAATAATGAAATAAGCTTTATTGCCATGAAAGCATGTTACAATTTTGTTCTTAAAGCTAGCGGCTCTGCACTAAGCAAGATCTGCTTGTGTCGCAGTAGCCAATTACACAGTTATTTTATTCACATTATGTTTCAGGCTTAAGACTAGGGCAAATAAAGATACTTAGGGATAATGGTTAAAGTAAAAAAAAAAGTAATACAAACTTAGGATTAAATTAATACTTCCTTCCTACTTCTATGTCTGTGTTTGTGAATGGGTATGTGTGCGTGTGTGTGAACGTGTGCGCGTGTGGTTGTTTCTGTGTGAATGGGTGTGTGATTGTGAGTGTTTTTGTGTGGATGTGTGTGTGCACGTGTTGTAAAAGGGAGTGAATCGTTAGCATAAAAGTTGCTCTGTCTCTGTATAGTCTAACTTCATCAACCACATTTCGACAATCCGCTTAGCCTCACGTAGAGGAACCGATTTAATATCAACCATACGGCATGCTTTGTTGTATAAGCGTGTGAAAAGAAAAGTTGGATGTCGTTTTGCAAAGGTAGTCCGTACTCTCAGGACCGGGACCCTATACTTACGTTGCTTCAGCAATTTGTCGTAGCCGGGTGATTTCTGGGTCATGTTGTGAACGTACATCACAGCTCTCAAAACGTAAAGTTGACGGACTCTAAGAACGTTACATTCCTGGAATAACAAGTTGGTACTGAATCGAAAGGGTCTGCATAGCAAGACTTTAAGAACAGAGCGCTGGGCGCGCTCCAGCTCTATCATTACAGTCTTGGCAGCGCCCCCCCACATTTTGATACAGTACATAATAATGGACTCGTATATTTTTTTACTTTTTATAATTCTCTTATTATAGAAGTTAGAGGGGGAGAGGGGGGGAGACACATTTTACCACTTTGAGAGCGTAATATATAATATTTATTTTTTTCTAAACTTAATACTTTGTGCAAGTGGCACAAAGTATTAAGTTTAGAAAAAAATAAATATTTGAAACCTCAACATCATTTTAAAGATCTATTCATAGAAACCCCACACATATGGGTTTGATAAAAAAATTGTAGAGTTTCAGTTCTAAGTATGGGGACCCGCCTAAAAATGTTTTTTTCCTATTTTTGTGTAAAAATCATAATGCGGTTAACATAATACATCTAGTTACCAAACTTCAATAGTATAGTATAGTTTATAGTTTCAGAAAAAAGTGGCTGTGACATATGAACGGATGGACAGACAGACAGACATGACAAATCTATAAGGGTTCCGTTTTTTGTCATTTGACTACAGAACCCTAAAAAGTAGAATGTAATGGAGGAGGCCTTCGTGTCTTTGAGACATTGATCCGGTAGTGGCTGTTTAAACAAAACTAAATAACTATCTATATATTATATATATATATTATGTATATATTTGTGTTCCTCTGTTGTCTGATATCTGTAACACAAGTGCTTAAGCTACTTAGTACGGAATCAGGTCAACGTATGAGATGTTGTGAGAATTATTATAAATTATTATTAATTATTATCTATACTTACATATACAATTTTGAAATGTAATTTTTAATTAAACCTTTCTTATCAATAATTGAAGTTGATTGGAAAAAAGCATATAAGTACATACACTGCCCTGCTCACAATCTAATTAAAGTCAGAAGTTTGTTGATAAATGGAATTTGGTGAGTTTAGAGTTTTTCTGAATTATAATAATAATAATAAATTTGGAAAATGAATAAGGTATACATCGTGCCGCTGGTGCTCTCTAGCACTTGAATAATCCCCAAGCATTTGTTGGCGTCCCTAAGAAATCTAGACTTACCTGAAAGCACTTACATGATAATGCAGAAAGCCGCCATTCTCAATACCTGCCGTATTGTTCGAAAGTTTCTTCAGGATGATAGCTCACCAATAAACCATTCTACAGCGGAAACTGGGACTCACTTGGTCTAGGCCCGTGAGCCCAGTCAAAATACCGAAATATTTTGAACAATGTTTCGAGAAAGAAAAATTCTCAACAAAAATAATAATAATAATTCTCACAACATCTCATACGTTGACCTGATTCCGTACTAAGTAGCGTAAGCACTTGTGTTACAGAAATCAGACAACAGAATTAGAGTTGATGATTCAAAAATATCAGAAACTTTTTAATAAAATTAATTAATTCGTGGCTGTCCTTAAATATTCGTCCAAAATTGACACCAGAATCTTTATATTTAACTCAGAAGTCCTTTTCTGTAAAAAGTATAACTTAACATATATTTTAATAACCCTGATAAAACAATATTTCAATTTAACATTTTTTCACATAACTGCAGCAAAGGAGTGTCAAGTTTTCCCATTTGATTGAACGTGGACAAACATTCGTGCGATGAACACTTGTGTTTGTTCAGTGTCTGGGTGTAATATATGTATTTAAGCATATATTTGTGTTCCTCTGTTCTCTGATATCTGTAATACAAGTGCTTAAGCTACTTAGTACGGAATTAGGTCAACGTATGAGATGTAAAAAAAAAAAATGTTTTATGCAAATGATCGTGACAGGGTAGATCTATAGTAAGTCTTAAGTATAATTCTAGCTTTATTACCTATTTCCTTCCATACAATTCCTGTTGAATCCAAACAAAGAAAGATAGCGCATGTGAAAGGGAGGGGAACTCGCAAGTCAGGTGAAAAGCCTGGTTGGCTCTGGGCCCCTGGTGTTTTCTTGCCGAGGCTCCACTTACCTACTACACTGTCTTTAGCATCCATAGTAAGTAAATTATATATTTTAGCTGATCAAACACCAACCCCGACACGTTTCATTCGCAACTGCGAGGACTTGGGCATCTTCCAAGACTTGCAGAATGTCAACCCTTTCGATGAGGGGTTCAAACAAGCCATGGAGACTGCCAAGTAAGTGCCAATAAAATCATGGGCGTCACATGTATACTCCTTTTTTTTTATGATATAGGTGGTAGACGAGCCGACGGATCACCTGATGGTAAGCGATTACCGCCGCCCATGGACACCTGCAACACCAGTGGTGCCACAAATGCGCTGCTTACCTTTTAACCCCCGTTCTCCTGGATTGCGCCTCCGGTACCCTCACTCACTCCTTTTATAATAAATCATCTTTTATCATTATGATTTGCAATAAATGATTTGAATTTGAAGACTATAAGGTTGGTAGAATACTTGTGACTCCACTTGTGTAACAAGTGTCCACGGGGGACGGCAATCGCTTACCATCACGTGATCTGTCTGCTCGGATCTTAGTATTACTAATGGACAACATTTCATATTTTTAACATGTCCATATTGTTTTTTTATATGAAAATAGACATAAAATTAACAGACCCATATTTTTTCTTTCTTCAAAATTTGGCCATTTTCATGCATAAAATAATTATTGAAATTCTTTATATTCTAAATAGACGTAAGCGCCAAATGACGTCATCGAACGGCTGAATACAGCGATATTCCTTTGCTTATCATTGTTTTAATAAAAAAAAGGTACTACTGTCAAAGGTAAATAATACTAGTGTCAACATTGTCAACGTCATTCATACATTCAACGTTGACAAGTTGTCTTTTTTTTGACAGTAACATGTCATGGGTTTGGCATTTCGTAAATTTAAAACTATAATGTGCTAAGCAAAGAAATATTTTACATTCTGCCGTCCGATGACGTCATCTTACGTTTTTTAGTGTTTAATTTTTTTCTCAGTAAATAAGCAATATAAAAAATGAATAAATATATATTCGAGCAGCGGAAAAGTAAACAAAGAATTTGTATTTTTTGTTTCAGAGCTTAGCAATTTTGAAATGTTGTCCATTATTAATTCCTTCTATTTGTGAGGATAGTTCTTCCAACTGATCTTCGCAACCCTTACACTGGAGAACTAAATTAACAGAATCATGGTTACACATTCAGAATAATTATCGTAACAATTGTGCCGCAGTTTAAGAACGATCCAAATAGTGCAGGTGATCTCACAATGTATTTCTCCATCCCTATGACAAATATGCGCCATTAGATGGTCCGCATCCTCGACTATATCGCCTATTCCAGCAATAAAAAGAAATATTGATAGAATCAGAAGGTACATTCTCAGATTCGAACCTAAGAACTACTTTGTGGAAGACGCATATTCTTGTTCAATGCGCTAACAATGCTTAATTGAAATATACTTGTATAATTATACTGAGCGAAAACATCGTGAGGAAACCTGCATTTCACGGATAGTTTCTGAAACATGTAACCATGATTCAGTTGATCTAGTTCCCCTGTTAAAGGGTCGCGAAGGTCAGACGGCAGTCGCATCATTCTAATTGCCAGACTGCCCAAATCCTGAATCATGGTCCAAGCGTATCATCGTATCTTACCACCGTATCTTAATAAATGTACCTACAACCTGTGCGGATAAAGAATGGGATCCGAAATGGCGGCGCATCTATCCACTTCTCGCTCGCACACTATTTGCGTCTATACTCGCACTCGTGGGGTGCGAGTATAGACGCAAATAGTGAGCGAGCGAGAAGTGAATAGATGCGCCGCCATTTCTGATTCCATTCTTTATCCGCACAGGTTGTAAATCTTTGTTAGTCTAAGTAACTCGGTAAGCAATAAAGCATTTTTATTATTATTATTTTTTATGTAGGCTCCAAAGCGACAGCTCTGGATGCAACCGGGAGCTACACGTCGAGATGAAGGAATGGAGAATGTAATAGGTGTACAAAATCGTTTGAAACTATGGTTCCAGTAGAGCTATAGATACAAAAACACAATTTTTTTTCACAGAAAATTAAAATTGCGCAGGCGCGCTCTAGTATTGTGACGTCACCGAAAATATATTTTTTTAAATTGAGTATCTCTAGAAATACACGACGAATCGTAATCATATTTTCAGTCATGTTTTTTTTACAGCCAAGATTACGGAAATACGGGCGATGCATTACCGGGACACACGAGTGGACTGAGCTAGTGTTGCGATGTACTGGGACGGCGATGACGTCACTTTACATACCGTTTATTTTGAAATTGAATTCTCGGAAATTACACGATGTATTTTTTTCAGTCATATTTATAATTTTCAACCGAGTTTAAGGAGAGCTAAAAAATAAAATTAGTGAACATTCTCCATTATACTTGATTACAGACATGGTATGCTTTCCTTGGAAAACTCCTCTGCTGTCGATCCACTCCGCTGCCACCAGATACCGGAGGGTGCTCTGCCCTCTGACCATGACGTGCTGCACACTCCTCAGTTCATCGACCCGAGGGATTCCACCCTGTTCACTAGTAATAACCAGAGGAACATTACTATAAGCAGGTAGGTACATACTTAATTATTCGACTAGTATAATAATATCCTCCAACCGATTACGGCTACGGCGCCCAATCTCAACGATCAGCCACTTACGCAGGATGTATTATAGCGCTCGAGTGTGTTCGCAAACACAAAGTGCACTCTCTATTCCCTTACTCTCATATTCCGATGGGACACTACTGTGACACGACCGGAGATGGATCGGACGCAGGACCAACAGCTTAACGTGCACGGGAGTACAAAACCGCCAACATCCCGACTCTGGGGTGGGGGGATCCGGGACCATCCGCGAAATTTAGCCACAACAGTATAGGCACACTTGAAAGTGTGAAATAAGAAAGAAAGAAAACATCTATTACTATTGATGATGCTTGTCTCATTCTTGGGACATAGAAGGTCCACTGTATGATGTGGGTCTATGGTTGCGCTGTATTTATTAATAGGTTTTTCATTTGTAGATCATCCAGCGATGAATCAGGCGTGATCAAGGAATACGAAACCACTACAATATCAAAACTCACCAACGAAGTCACCACAATAAGCCGGGTCGTCAATAAACACGACGTCATTGACAAAATACACGTCACTGATGACGTCACGAACGCCAAACCTGATGAACACATCTGTCAGAATGATATTCATAATGAAACATCAGTATCATATACTAATAATGTTATAAAGATTCACAATAATATAGAAATAAGGAAAGACAATCTTATTAATGTAGAAACGTCGAAAGTACCTGTTAATTTAATTTACGACTCTGTCATCAAAGATACAAGTAGTGTAATAGCAAAAGATGTATTGCTTACAGACAGCAATAAAGATACGCTTAAAATACCTCCAATCATGAGTCAGAAATCAATTGATTTTGTAGTCGACAGTTTGACATCAGACTTATGTAGAAGCGAATCGAAAAAACCTGAAGTTAAAATGAAACCGCGAAGAAATCTAAAACCGTTGCCTAAAATAGCTCCTATTATAAATCAAGTAAATATACCAAATGAAGTTAATCATAATGTTGGTAAAGCTGTAGAAACTGATAAAAATGAAGATTACGAAGTGATTATCAAACTGCCTAATGGTAAACAAGTAAGAATGAAAGCTGTAGAAGAAATGCCCAATACAGAAAATAAAGTAGAAAATAACACAAAAGAAAAACTAAAGATGGCTATAAACAACAAAGCATCACAAAAAAATACTGTCTTCCAAAGACTGCAAACAATGAACTCAGCAGTTCCTAATATATTGCCTATTTCTACTGGTACGTTAATACCAGTAACATTAGTTAATACCACTGCTCCTATAGTACAAAAAATACCTATAGCACCATTAAATACTCTTCTAAAACCAAATCAAGAATTTAAAAAGACCGTAAAAAGAAAAAGTTCAGGTACAAAAGACAATGTAAGAAGTCAAAATGGCTCGTTAGAGGTAGACGAAGATTGCGTGATTGTGGATGAGAAGACAGAAGTGAGGAAGAAGAGTAAAGAAGATTTAGATAGCAGAGTTGCAGCTTCAAGGAGATACAGGTAAGTTTGTAAGAAGAAGCTTACATAACAAAATTCTTTATTCAATTAGGTCCATACAGAACACTATTATGAATGTCAATTTTACATATAGGTATTAATCATCTACCGGTAGTTCGAAATGTCGATTTCTACTGAGAAGACACCAACAAGAAACTCAGTAGTTACTCTTTTCAAATATTGATGTTACAAAGTTTCAATTGAGAAAAGAAAAATACAATTATTAATTAAATCACATTTCCTGAACCTTTGAGACCACTGTTCCCACTTCCTCTCACCCATCTCTTCCTGTCCTCTGAGAATCATTTGTCTGCTTTGGGATCCATTGTTATTATTTTAGTTGCTATATTTATCTATTTATTAATAATATATATTATATATATTGTATGTATTAGTATATTCATATTTTATTTATGTATTTGCATTTAAACTTTCTGTGTACCTAAGTATATAAATATTTAAGATTGCACCGCCCTACACCATCATCAAGTGTCCTTTATCCAAAGGTTGCCTGGAAGAGATCGCTCATAGTGATAAGGCCGCCTTCGTTGTACACATCCTGTAATATCTAGTTTTAAGTTTTCATACTTTATTTTGAGTGCAATAAAAGTATATTCATTCATTCATTCAATTATCAAAGTTAACAGACTACTATGAATAACAAATGTCGGCATACCATCTTATGGATGTCAAATAGTCTTCTAGTGCTAAAAGGAAAGAGTCACGCTTCAGTATGAATGTGCTGGTTCAATCGGAGTGATGCCAAGATCTCAGGCGATAAGGCGATACTAATAGTGCTTTATATTGATTGTGGCGAATACGAGACAATTTAAAAAAAATCTGCGAAAAAAACCGCGTTCAAAAACCACGCCTTGAATAATTGAATGTTTTATTAAATTATAAGTGAAGTGTATAAAGTGTTAAAAATATTATTTGACAGTATTAAAAATATTATTTTCACTTTTTAGTTCGTCGTTTTTCAAGGCGGTTTTTTTCGAAGATTTTTTTTTTCAAGCTTTTTAGTATCTTATTTTTGGCAGCCTCGAAATTGTTTAAATTAGATCCGGTTTAGTAGCTAAAAATTAAAATCGATTGGTTTCGCTAGTGTGCCCTACCCGTCACCTTAAGCAGCCCTCGTTTGTCACTTATCATATAAAAAATATGTTAATCCGACATTTTGTGGCGGCGGCCATCTTGGAGCAAATTCCATTTAACATAGCTAAGAACACTCCCGATCAATTCACCTTTCAAACAAAAAAAAGACAAAATCAAAATCGGTTCATCCGTTCGGTAGACACACTTACACACACACACACACTAACACACACACACACACACACACACACACACACACACACACACACACACACACACACACACACACACACACACACACACACAGACACGTCAAACTTATAACACCCCGTTGATTTTGCGTGGGGGGTTATAAATTAACCTCAAAAGCAAAGTTAGGGTGGACTACTAATAATGAAATAATTTTCATATTTCTCAGGGTGCGATTAAGAGAGACCATGGGAAGGCAAGTAGCTGAGATCAAGCACCTGAAGGAAGCCAACCAAAGACTGATTGAGGAGAAGGCGGCCTTACAGCTGGTCATCACGGAGCATATGCGTCACTGCCCCGACGCGTTCCACTTGAGTGAGTATGGGAGTCCTGCAAAAATAAATTATATCCTCCAACCGATATCGGCTAAGGCGGCCAATATCAACGATGAGCCACTTACGCAGGATATATTTTAGTGCTCAAGTGTGTGCGCAAACACAAGTGCACTCTCTATTCCCTTGCCCTCATATTCCGGGTACCGGGGGCCAACCTTTAAACCCCCCTTGGTTTAAAGGTTGGCAGCGCACTTGTGACTCCATTGGTGTCGCGGGTGTCTATGGGCAGCGGTAATCGCTTACTAACAGGTGATCCGTCTGCCACCTATCACATAAAAAAAAGAATCCGCGCCACCAAAGAAGTCCCTTGAAAAGCGCGCTTCAGTTGCCATCAACATTCAAATATGAGCTTTATGCTTATAGGAATAAGGAATCTAAAATTCTAGTTTCGTGTTTTTCCGCGGGACTTCTTTCGTTTTATTAGTTTATAGCATTTAATCTTACTTCATTTTAATCTATTTCAGAATCAGTGGCTGCAAAGTTTACAAAACCGAGTCCATCTTCAAATGTGTAAGGTATTTCTAAAATGCTATGTATAAGCTGATCACACATATAAAAACCTTGCCTTTTTTTTATATAAGTATATGTGAAAGGGAGGCAAACAAGCAAGCGAGACTGCTCTCTATGAAGCTAAAATAGAGAAACGTCAAATGTGGCCTTAATAAGCCAATACATATAAGTACAGAATAATTTCTGTCTCAACTGTAATAAAGTTCATAATCGTATGGACAAGTAAAATAATTTAACGCCATGTGTAATTTTTCTCGCAAATTAAATATTTGCAAGGAGAGGGCAAGTAAAGTGTTTTTGGTGTCAATGTGGCGCCCTCATGCCAGGTTTTTTAATCATTCATCATCATCATCGTCAGCCCATTAAGTCCCCACTGCTGGGGCACGGGCCTCCCTCAATCACATGAGGGGTAATTGCCATACTCACCACGCTTGGCAGACGGGTGGGCGAGGGTTTTGATATAAATGCAGAGTTTTCCTTCTCTGGGTGCTGATGATCATGCCAGCAGCTTTACCTTAGTCGCCTTTTACGACACCTCGGTAAGAGTGAGGGTGGCCTATTCTACTCTGCCGGGGACCACACGGCATTTTTAATCATTGGTTAGCCTAAAAACGAAGTATTATTGCTTTTTTAAGTAGTTTAAATGTAGTATAAGTAGTTAAGGGTATTTAGTTAAGTAGAATTTGATCTCTAAAAATAATTTATATGTTGAAATTGTGAATTATGTCTTATCTATTTGTGATGTCGGGTCTACCCGTGTTTTTGTTAAAAGTCTGTGTTATATAATATTAATTTTTATCTCTGTTTAAAGATAAATTTAAAAAAATTTACTCAATCATGAATTTTTACCGAAAAAAAAATCAGCTGTTCCATATTTTATTGCCGGGGTTGATATTTTTTTTTTATGGAATACCTGATTTTTTTCCGCGTGTTTTGTTGATCTAACATGCTAAATGGGCCTTATTACAGATACACATTAAACGATAAAAAATAAAGGTGTATATTATATGTAATTATTTTAATTATAATATAGAGAAATAAAAATAATATATTTATTTATATAGGTGAAACTGGTTTGATAACTTAATAAATACAGGTATCGTCATACTTTCCTGGTATCAAACTGAGTTTTTACCTTGAAACCCTTGTCTTAAGTTAGTTGTGCGGTTGACAGTACCACAAACATCTATATCCAATAAAAATATAAGTTTCACGAACCAATGTTGTGGTTATCGAACCCGCGACCCTGATCGACGGGTCGGTAAATGTTATATGAAAAATATAAATATATCTTTTTTTTAGACGCGCAGACGGCTCACCTGATGGTATGCGATTGCCGTCGCCCATGGACACTTGCGACACCAGTGGAGTCACAATGGACAACATTTCAAAATTGCTAAGCTCTGAAACAAAAAATACCAATTCTTTATTTACTTTTCCGCTGCTCGAATATATATTTATTCATTTTTTATATTGCTTATTTACTGAGAAAAAAATTAAAAACTAAAAAACGTAAGATGACGTCATCGGACGGCAGAATGTAAAATATTTCTTTGCTTAGCACATTATAGTTTTAAATTTACGAAATGCTCAACCCATGACATGCAACTGTCAAAAAAAAAGATAACTTGTCAACGTTGAATGAATGAATGACATTGACAATTTGACACTAGTATTATTTACCTTTGACAGTAGTACCTTTTTTTTATTAAAACAATGATAAGCAAAGGAATATCGCAGTATTCAGCCGTCCGATGACGTCATTTGGCGCTTACGTCTATTTAGAATATAAAGAATTCCAATAATTATTTTATGCATGAAAATGGACAAATTTTGAAAAAGGAAAAAATATGGGTCTGTTCATTTTATATCTATTTTCATATAAAAAAACAATATGGACATGTTAAAAATATGAAATGTTGTCCATTGCGCTGCTAACCTTTAATCCCCCTTTCCCCCGGATTGGGCCTCCGGTACCTTACACTCACGCAGCGAAACACAGCACAGTTCTGCTCTAAATATACTCGTATAAATGCTTTCAATCTTGTTATTTCTGTTTCTTTTCCTAAATTTGCTTTTCTTTGGTCACAATAAAATACTGTTGAAGGTTTGTAAATAATCAAATATATTATTTTTAAAAACTTACATACTACCTGTGCGGATAAAGAATGGGATCAGATAGGCGGCGCATCTATTCACTTCTCGCTCGCACACTATTTGCGTCTATACTCGCACTCGTGGGGTGCGAGTATAGACGCAAATAGTGTGCGAGCGAGAAGTGAATAGATGCGCCGCCATTTCTGATCCCATTCTTTATCCGCACAGGTTGTAATTACCCGAATTATAAAATTCCCACCACATTTTTTTTACGTTTTTATTAAATGAAATAATGCGTCAATTTAATAAATAAACTTAAGTTTTAATATTAAGTACATTTAAACAAATAAAAATATGGGTACTATTGTAAACCGTTTTTGATTTGGTCACATTCTAAAATACCTATGAGTATTGCCAGAAATCAAGCCTTATTAAGGTGACGGGTAGGGCACACTAGCGACGCCAATCGATTTTAATTTTATTAGGTTAGTTGCTAATAATTAAAATCGATTGGCGTCGCTAGTGTGCCCTACCCGTCACCTTAAGTACCCACATAATATTCTCCAACCAGTTTCGGCTAAGGCGGTCAATCTCAACGATCAGCCACTTACGCAGGATATATTATAGTGCTCAAGTGTGTGCGAAAACACTAGTGCACTCTCTATTCCCTTGCCTTCATAATTCGATGGGACACCAGTGTGACACGGCCGGAGAGGGATCGGACGCAGGACCAACGGCTTAACGTGCTTTCCTAGGCACAGGGGTACAAGACCGCCAACTTATAGACTCCGGGCTAATACTAAGAATTTCTTACCGAAAACTTGGTACAAATTTTTGGCCCGACCCGGGGATCGAACCCGGGATCTCTTGCGCAGCTGTCGGTTCAAAGTGCGAGCCACTAACCACTGCGCCACCGAAGCAGTCAACCGCCGACGGCGACGTACAGTCAGCATCAAAATTATCTTAGCATCCAAATCTACCAAAATTATCTGAGCTAAATAAAATACAGGTTGTTGAAATAAAAATGCGTCATTTATAACAATATCTCTATATTTATGGCACTTGAATATTTTGACAAAACACTTGCGATTACCTTAGGTTCGAAGCTATGAGAAAACAAATGGACACAAACTTCAGTGATAGCTATTCAACCATTTTGTAATAAAATTTTTTCTTAAAAAAAAGAATTTTGTATCAAACGATAATGGAAAAAGTGTGAAAAACCGATGGCGTACTGTTTTGTCCAACCTGAGATCCAATTTCAACAGTATTGGTTGTTTCGGTCGTTGAACGGAGGCTATCGCATCTGAAAAATCCGCTAGATGGCGTACTGTTAGACTGAGGTCCAACATCAACAGCATTGGTTGTTCAGTTTGTCAAATTGACATTTTGACAGATAACGTTTAAAAATAACCAATCATATTGTAGGACCACAGTCCTATAGTACGCCATCTAGCGGATTTTTCACACGCGACAGCCCCCAATGACAGTATCACGTTCGAACCAATCAATTTTCAAATTTACCTTGTTTTTATGGTACGCCATTTAGGGGATTATTCACATGCCATAGTTTCTATTAGATAATGCTGTCTAAGAGTCGGCAACACGTAGGAGGCCTCTGGCCTCTGGCACTGTGAGCGTCTTTAGAATATAGTAACTCCGCACTAACAGGTGAGGCGTAAGCTCGTTGAACACACTCCGTAGATAAAGTATGAAAAACAAACACAGTTACGAATGTCCATTCAATAATTTAAGATAAAGTTCACCGACTTCAACTAATTTGGTAAAAAAAAAATCAAGCTTTGACAGCTTGTATTGTTAAACAGCTGTTTTAATATTTCGTAGTTTTTAGGAGATAGGATATGGTAACATTTTATCTGTTTATATATTACGTTCTTAATTAAAAATATAAAACAAAAAAAACACTTCGATATCAGCAACTGAAAACAATCGCCGGGTTTTGTTTTAGGACAGATGCTGTGTTGCCAACTCACTATACTCTGATTTTTAATTATGTGAAATAAACTGACACATGTCAATGTCAAACATGTTTGCATACATTTCGATCTCTTTTGACAGATCCAAAATGTCAAAATGTATGGGAACTTATTAGCATGTACAATGTCTGTTTAATTCACACATTTGGAAATAAGAGTTATACAAGGCGCTTTAGTAAATCTCTGGAAAC
Organism: Marasmia exigua; assembly: GCA_019059595.1. Lineage (NCBI taxonomy): Eukaryota > Metazoa > Arthropoda > Insecta > Lepidoptera > Crambidae > Marasmia > Marasmia exigua. The sequence continues at coordinate 12,177,947 of CM032489.1, read as the reverse complement.
GGTTCAAATTATTGGTTTCGTTATTTCTGTCATAGATACCACTGAAATCCAGACCAGCTTTAGATCTTTAATACTGCTCGTTTTATTGTCAGAAAGATAGAAATTTTGAATCAAACCATCAGTTTACAGATATTATCATTCAGCATAGTTGACTGTAAGTTTTGAGCGAAAAAAGTTTCAGACCGAAAAAAAAATATTTTTACAACGAACGATCATTTGTATATTTTTATCAATTTTTGTTATCAAAGGCATTACATGTATTTTATCTTTCTACTTTGGACGTTTATCCAATGTTTATGTGACTTCTCTTGCCGTTTGATAAAACCTACCGTTTACTGCGTTATTATTTAATTGTAGCCCCTTTTTTAAAACGTAAAAAAAAAATCTTTTACAGTCAAATGCGCTGAATAAAAAATGTTACTTAGAAATAATGTTTCGGTTACAGAGGTATTCGTAATTTATTTTAGAGTGACCTTTTTCAATCGATTAGCGAAATCATAAATCTAAATTAGAATTTTTTCGATTTAAAAATGTCACCCTGTATATTCACTTTTGACCAACGGATGACATGAGAAAAATATGACAACGGGCCACATAGTGTTACTTATATTTGGGGATCATGAAACAAGCGTTTTCTAGAACATTTAATTTAAACGAATTTGAACCTTTTTGTCGCTTTTTTTCTACATAATCGAGATTTCACTCCTAGTAATAAGTACAATCACTGGTGACTGATATTGGAGATGCAGAAATGACTTAAAAATGAAAAATGTTAGATTTTTTTTTTACTTTTTTAACTAAAACAATAATTATTTTTTTTGCTCTCCAAAACACTTGTTCACTCCCCCCTCTGAGAGGGTCGGGCGAGCAGTAGACTCGACAATTTTGAAAGTAACTCGCAAAGCAATCAGCCTGTTAGTGGTTTTGAAAGTAAAAGTGCAATCATCATTATTATTTTTGTATTTTTTTGCCTGCTTTTGGATAAAATAACGACGCGTTTCGTAAATAGTTAACACTTTTTTTAACAATTTATGTAAGTAGGCAATAAAAGAGAAATAATTCAAAATTTGAAATCAGTCGTTTTGTGATTTGTTAACATTTTTGCAAAACACAATTATTATTTTTATACCAATGTATTTCAATTAAAAATACTTTCTAACAAGGCCGTGTGCCTAAACACGTAAAATTAAGTGTAAAAAATTATTATATATCAGCGGTAATTTTATCCAAAAGATATTTTGTTATATCAAAAAATAAACTCATGCTGAATAAACCCCAAGGTTGAAGACCTCAATAAGCCCAATTCTGCATAGATATGTCAAAAACTCTAATTGACTATGTAACGTTAGTTTTCAGAACAGCTAGTCGATCTAAATGCGTGATATGCAATAAGAAGAAGGTGAAGAAAATATTAAATTTAAATAAACGTGCTGGCACACACTTTTCCACAAGTTTCCGCTTCAAAACAAAAAAAAACTTGTAAAAATGTGCCCCATCACTACATTTACATTTTTATATTATCACTATTATATTAAATTAAAGCGAATAGGATAAAATTGTATTTACTTATGTCTTATAAACAGCTCTTGTAATAAAAATTCTAGATACAATACACATTCAAACTAGCCATCACTTTGAACACACATTTCTAACATTTTAGTAGTTTTTTATGATACTGGCAACACTTGACAATTGTAGTTTATATGGTATTGAATCTTACAACAGCGTCGTCGATACTTCGCAAGTATTTATTCAAAAAGCTACCCTATATCAAATAGATGATCACAGTGGTATTGGTATCAAATGTTTATGATACTCATTCTGTGTTAGGTATATTCGTAATAGTGACAGCTAATTTAAAACGGTAGTTTATAAAGGGTTTTTCTTAGCATTCCGAGGTGTCTTGGCTGGGTGGAAAGCCCATCTACGGTGCTGTGACTCATGCCAGACCGCTTATACCATAACATTGTTGCTAGCCTTAAAATTTTAAATTATTACCACATGCAATGAATGTGATATTTTTAAAAGATAAAGCACCTCATTCAATCTGGCAACATTTGCAGTTTTAAAAGAAATTTGAACTATTTTTGTCTGAGTAACTTATCAAATATTGCCAGAATCAAAAGTAGGTGATAATTTATACTCAAAATTATTTGACACATAAGTGCCGGGAGATTAGGTATCACTAAATAATTAATAACAATTATAGGAAGATTATTTCTATTATATGATATTATATTTTATCTATATTTTTCATAATTATTTTACATATATCAAATAACCTATTATATGCTTTGCACTCATTATATTAAATCTATATATATTTATATATACAGGGTAAATGAAAGCAAAAATAACTTGACTTATAATAAAGTGCCGCTTGTAAAAAGCTAGGCACAGTCTGTCCGGCGAATTATTGCACCGATGCCTAATATAACTCTGTGTATTCGTAAAGGAACTACCATGGTATGATGAATTATTCTACTAATCGTGGATTAGATTTAATTTACTGGCAACACTTGTCAAAATGGCGGCGGCAAATATTAAGGATATGTCGGCAAAAATATCGATAGAGAATCCGAATTGTTTCTCGTGAACGTGTTTGAAAATAATGTCCATTTAATTATTTTAAAGCAATACATTTTTATTAATAGTGTTGTAATGATTATTGAAGACTATGTGTGTATCGATAGATTTTGTTTATGGGTCCTTAAACGAGATTTCTATCTATCTTATCTATTCTTGTATTGCTCTGGCTCCAATTCGCAGAATAAAAAAATATTTTTTTGTGAGAACAATTATTTTTACATTATTATTATTGAGCTTATCTGTTTGCTTAGTTATTTTCATAAGTACTTGTTTTATTTGGTTTGTTGAACATTTGAATATTTTAGATTTTTATTATTACATATTCTGAAAATTTTAGGGTTGTAAGAAAATGTCAGTAAATTAAATATAATCTTAAAAAACAAATCAGCAAAGACTGTTAGGAGTTTTGAAGATAGACTGGGTAGAATAGACTGGGTTTTGTGTGTTTATTTATATGTTTGATGCTGGATACATATTAATGAGAATAAAATATACACCCTGTTTTTTAACCGTCTTAGAAACTTCTCGGGGTAACAACACTTGTCCTTAAAAATCTTAGGGTGAAGTATTAAAAAAAAATTACTCATACAATAGTGATCAGAAAGTGTTTTTTTTTTCATATTTCATCCTATTTTTCTTAAGGAAAATGAAAAATAGTATAGTGACCTGGAAAAGTTTCTTAGATGGTAAAAAATCACTCTGTATATTTTTTCAGTTGATAAAACATTTTAAAAAAAGATCGAATATCTCCTTATTCTTACTTGAAAAGTCTAAGTGGACCCCCTGAATTCATACGAAATTACAGTTCTTCATGTCCTTAATACATAGACAAACATATGCTTACCAGAAGGCATACTCTGTCACTAAAAATAAAAAAAATATATACATACGAGAAAAACTATGAAAACATTTAAGCTGATTCAGTTGGACAGATTCTAAGAAATCGGAACTCATTAAATTGCATCCAGCAGATATTATTTGAAGTGTGTGCATTTCAGATTAACATGGGATAAAAATAGTGCAGGAGATAGCTAATTTCAGGAACGAAGAGTAACTTAAAATAGTGACATGCTTAAGTCGATTTAACTTATCGATAAAATTTAAATCCACATGACTTATGTAATCGATTTAATAACAATCGCGTCCTTTCTATTGTTTACTCTTACACAACATGCGTAGTATTCCGACAAGGTCACTTTAATTGGCCAACGTATTAATTTTTATTTATTTATATTAAAATATTTCTGTATTTTGGGTCCGATTACTCCATTTAATACATAACAGTCTTTGTTGCTGTTTAGCCCTAACATTAAGTTTGCAAAATCCAAATTGACAAGTCTCAATCATATAATTTTCAATATATCAACTGTCTACATAAGGATGGCTCTGAATATTTATTAGATAGCGCAATAGAGGCGAGTTATAACGAATTTAGTTATTTATAAATCTTATATTTATCTAATATTAGCCTGCTAAAGTCTGAAAGCTTAATATAAATTGGAACTTTATCGCTGTAGCTTTAGCGCCTAAATTATGAAAATGAGATATGCAATTGATTTCTTATGAGACCATTCTAAAACTTTAGTTGAAAGTTTATACCATTCTCGATGATTTAAATAAATCAATTAACTTGTTTGTTGCTAACTTTAGCTGTGTTCAGCTAAAGTATTTATTTTAGTTTAGAAAATTAAATATTAGACTGCCAATTTGTATTTGTACAAACATAATGTAACGCGAAAGATATACACCTAACATTACTGTAATTGAAAACAAATTTGTTCCTAATAATGCCAAATTCATCACTGCTAACCAATTTTTTTTTATCAAACACTAAGCAGAAAACTTAACAATTAAAATATTATCATAATGTTAACGATTAAATTTTATTTGGTGTTTAATTTCGTATATTAAATTACACTTACTTATAATGCGTAGCTCCTACTATCTAGCTTTTAGTTTTGTCTTCCTTAAACTTAGAACTCACTTCAAAACTTCAAACCACACTCTTTTAGTTTAAATTATAACCTTCAGCGAAAATTAAAAAACGCATGCACAATCAAAATGCATAAAAACGTATGTTCGTGACGTTATGGATGAGTTATAAAGCAAATTTAAAAAATGCTAATAAAATAGCTAAATTGACTTTTAAAAAAATATCAAAATAAGCTTTTAAAAGAGAGGAATGACGTTCTAGAAAATAAGTCCAATAACTGATATTTCGTACAACACATTTACGGATGCAATTCGTAAGTTTACTTACATTCTTGCTAACTCTATACTTTATTTTTCAAAACGCTAATGTTTTTGTTTACTTGTGAAATCTATTCCTATGCCAGTTATACAACACACCGCCTTTATTGTATACTATGAAAAGTGAAGGCAAAATGTTCTCCATTTAAATGACTTAACCATTATATTTTAATGGCAGGAACTTGATCATTTGTTTATATTTCTACGTGATTTTACTAATATTGTCTACTTCGTTGATTTTATTTACTTTAATGTAACTAGTACACAGAAATATTGTTCACCTATTAAAATTATCATTTAATACAATGGGTATCATCAGTATACATTTTCTAGGGTATTTTTTCGCAATGCTTATCACAAATTGCATCCGAAACGTGTATTTAAAGGAAAATCCTTCTTAAAATCTTTCAAAAACTCACTCACTATCTGGAAATGCTATGGCTGAACTATTTATAGCTAATCAACCGGTAACCACACCCTTATAATAATTCATCGACCGTCTATAACGGGTATTACATTGGACTTTTTCCGCCTATTTTATTTTACGTGTACATTTTGCCATTGCTCAGGTAACTAAGTGCTCTATTACATTAGCTGTAGGTAGTTTTTGAGTCAATTTAACTATATTTTGTCTTTTCACCATCCACTATACTATGTTCACCGGATAACTCTGTCCTTGTCTTCGACGGTATAGAAGTACGATTGGTTGCAAGAGGTCTTGAGTGTCTATAGTGTTTACTCAATGATATCTTTGCAAACTATGGATAAAGACAAAAAATAGGAATGACGCCCAATGACCATATTCTTTCAAAATCTACTTTTAAAACATAGAAACACAACCTTTTTACATTATCGACTGTTTCATTATCATGGCGTCGTCTTATTGCCATAGTACGATTTATTTTAGACACCTAACCTACTTAAATTTTAACGAATATGTTTAATCCCCTTTCTACTTCTTACGGCAGTTCTCGCTAGTTCATTCCATTTCGTATTTACTATCTAATGTGTCTCACGTCTATAAATGTGCAACTATGAGCAAATCCTGGTCAAAACTTGGACCAATCACAAAGCGCGCGGAGATAATGTTTAATCGACAGATTTTATCGACACTTTCGCATCATTGTGACTGAGCAATATTTACATGCTATTTTTATTTAAATTTTTGGAAAACCGTTTCGCGTATTTCGCTATATCTCTAACCGTATTTGTATGGGGCACAATTCATACAGATTGGAAATAACAGAAAATATCAGAGATGTTATAAGACTTGTTAATTATAGCCTCGGTATATTTCACGTATGACAAATTTCAGTTAGATATAAATAATTAAAAACAATATCGATATTCAATATTTACATGTTTATTTTTGTCAAACTGAGATTTATCAGCCGGACACAAAATCCAGGATACAGGGCTACACACCCGATCGAAGGGAATTCCTAAAAACTATTATATAGGTTGTTATTGTTGTGGTATAATCTTGGGATTCAGCTAAATGTCCTACGATCAGGTCTTTTGGAAAAGAACAACTTGCAAGTTCAAATATGTCTCATGACATTTCCTATTTCTCACTGTATAGATTGTGATACACACGAAAATGCCTTATTTTTTATTTAGTAAATTTAGAGCAAAATGCTGAACATGAAAAACTTGTCTTAGATGAAAATGTGCTTAGTTTTCACTACGTCATTGTTTAGCAAAAGCTTCATAACGACTTAATTGAATCACTTTCAAAAAATCAGATTATTGCTAGCATCTTACGAGCAGATTTTTTAATTTATTTTGAATTTTTCCGACCATATCCCACATTTAATTGCTTTGATGTAAGATCTGTTGGTGATGAGAAAATTTAAAATGTATCTCTTTATAATAACCCCGAAATTGTAAATGTATCTTAAATATCCACGAGAAAATTAAAATCACGCAAAATGTAACGAATATCTTATCGATAAGGCGATTTTCACCTCACTATTGACTGTTTTAGCATTACTATATAACTTGTGAACAGTATTGTATTGCAATAACTTTCAATTTTAAAATCATATATTGAAGAGATATGTAAATATACGTATATTCTGGCAATGCTTGATTAAAATATATTATTTTTATTTAGTTTGCATTTCACGATGTATTTTTTTAAAGTGATTCCAAAAGGGTAAGAGAGTGAGTGTGTTATTTTGTTATTGTATCGAGACACATTCTTCATGTTCCGAATTCCCAACGGTTTCCACCTGTGAACAATCAAACTGGGACTCGGAATAACCCAGCACCGTAAAAACTAAGCACCAGACTAAACTACAGCTACTATTGGACGAAGAGTTATGTAATCAAATTTCAACTATTTCGGAGTCCATGTCAGTCGATCGATGTCGAGATTATCGGTAAATCTGATTATGGACAACACTATGCACCCTTTAGACGCCATTATTTTAAATCGTAAAAAATCTGAGCCATCAAAAATGATAAAGTAAAAATAAATAAATAATCTTAATTAAAGACTATTATTTTATGTTACTAATGGCATATTTTTATATTTATTTAGATATGTCAGATTTTTATGTTTCAATAATGGCGGAAAAAGAGAGCTATGTTAGTAATGTTACCTCTCAGTTGATGGACTGTCTGTTGTCATTGGATTATTAATTGGTCGTCTAAATATTTCAATATATGTATACAAAAAAGACATCTTGTATGGCATTACTTAAACGTACTGAAAAATTGAACTGTCTTCTAAACCGACATTATCTTCTTGTTGGTCAAAAACGAAATAGAAGCGACTATTCGTTCAATAGAAACAACCAATTATGAACAATAAATCAAAGGATATAAAGTTTTTAATTCATTGTTGTCATAACTATTTTGACAGAACTCTAGGATTTGGTCCTTCGAGACAGACAGCCAATCTACTGAGCCAACCAATCACAAACCCAAATATGAAGATTCTTAGTAGCAAGACAATTTCACGAGCGCCACTCCAATGACCTTGTAAATGGGTAACTCAGGGTTGTCAAAATTGTATGTCATGTGTATGACACACTGAACACTGACATTCGCGCTGCGACAGCCCTCATTGTAAGCACAATCTCTTGCTACTAATAATCTTACCCTTGAATACTCAACTGCTCTTTAGCTTCGAAAGCTCCTCAAATGATGATATCTCTCTCTAAGTCAACGGCAAGACAGAAACAACAATTTGTTCAGCTTTCGAAACTAAATAGCTTGTCCTTATTACAAACCGCGATCTTGAGTTACCATAAAGCTCATACCACCCCAAAGTGCAGTTAAAAAGGGCTAGAACGAGTTTAGTGCCGGAACTTAGATCGCGTTTGTAATAATATGGTGAGTGTTCGATCTCCCAAACGTACACCTGTCGCTGACTTACAGCGACAAACAACTGTCATGATCGACATGTTCCACATGTGATTGGTTGTCACGAAGCCCTCGACCGACTGAGTAGACAGCTACTTCACCTCAAGCATGCGCATGCTAGTGCTACAGCGGTGAGCGCGAGCGTCGTGCCCACTGCCGCCGCGGCGTTACACATGTCCTCCTCACAGAAACACATGTGGCCTGTGCCAGTACTTTCCATCATGCAAACGTGGTCTACCATGAATAAGTTTATTTGGAGCTGCGATGTGCACGTTCGGCGGACCACCTCGTACGCTGGAATGGAGAAAGTAACAGTGTTAGAAATGTAGCCACTAAATTAATTTGGGTCCTATAAGTTTAAGAAAAATGGGCAGGGTACATTGCGTGGAGATCAGACGGCCGTTGGGACAAGGTCCATGAGTAGAGGCCGCGTATAAGATGTCACTAGCCTGTGACAGGTCCCCCACAAGGTGGACCGACGATCTGGTGAAGGTCGTAAATATCTCGGATGCAGGTGGCATAGGATCGATCTGTGTGGGGAACATTGGGGGAGACCTATGTCCAGCAGTGGACTATATTGACTGAAATGATGAAGTTTAAGAGGACTTGATGTCGTAAAAGGTGACAAGCGTGCCAATAACCTTACCACTACACTGGATGCGAAAGACCGTGCGAAGTGGAGGATATACAATCGGAAAGCGAACCCAAGCACCAGCTTGGGATCATGAGCTTCGCCGTCTTCGCTATCTCGAGGGGTTGGACGAAGATCGTCTCTTGAAGAAAGCATACCAAGGTTTACCTGCGGGCTTTCGCCCAGTTCGCTGTCCTAGCTATCGATGGAAAGACGTTATCGCGGCTGACCTGCGCGAGTTCCAGGTTAATAAATGGCAACAAATAGTAATAGGATCGACTGAAGTGGCGATCTCTTGTTTCAGAGGCTTGTTTGGGTCGCTGAGCCAGCGGAGTGTATGTAAGTTCTCGGCGGTGGCAATCGCTTACGAACAGGTGGTCCATCTGGTTTTTAGTACATTACTAGTGCCCGCCTACCCCCACTTCGTTTCGGGGCTTAATAGTACTATTCGTTCCAAGCCGTATCAATAGATGGCGTTGGAAGTCTAGTACATCACGCAAGCGTTTCTCATTTTCGGTTTAAGACTTGTCGTTGGTTAGAGAATTTATCTTATAAATAGTGTAGAAAAGAATAGTCAGATACTCACGACTCTTGGAGTATCGCACCATCTTGACGCAGCAGCCGTTGCAGGTCTGCAGCGGCGGCTGGTCCCGCGGCAACGCCGTGTAGTTGAACGGATCCTTGCAGCGGTAGTCCGTCCAGCTGTCGCACTCGTAGCAGTATATGGTTCGCGCTGTGAACAGTGGCGAGGGTTAGTCATGTGGGAGTGAGAGGGAGACGGGTGAAGGGGACGGTAGAGTACTGGACTGTATGGGAAATTAAACAGAATTTAAACAGCTGCTGTCCAACAGAACCAGAGTCACCGACAGAGCCCACCTAATTAGCAAACTGAAGTGGCAGCGGGCTGGTCATATTAGCCGCAGAATTGACAGCCGTTGGAGCCGTAAAGTCCTAGAGTGGAGACCGCGACTCGGTAAGCGTAGTGGACGCCCTGCGACAAGATGGCTGCTGGATGAGAGTGGCCGAAAATCGGGAGCAGTGGCGTGTATTAGGGGAGACCTATGTCCAGCAGTGGACGAGTGTGGGTTGCTGATGATGAAACAGCTGCTGAAGCGATCAGTAGGTTTTGTTAATGAGTCGGGATTTTTTATTGGCCAGACATTAGGCTTCAATCTCACTTTGATGAAAAGTGGTTTTGGAAGAACAGGTAGTCCCAAAATGGTATAACTTGACGTCATCAGGGATGTTATGACATGCGTGCCAATAAACCGACCGCTATGGATGCCGAAGATCGTACGAAGTGGAGGAGTCGTTGCAGTAAAGCGAACCCTGAGTTCCGAGCGAAAGCTTGGCAGGCAACCGGGATAAAAAGCTAAGATGACGGTGATAATGTATTTATACCACCAAGAGAACCAAGTTCATCGATAGTTCACTGGATTAGCAAGATGAAGTGGCAGTGGACTGGCCATATAATCTGCAGAACCAACATACAGGTAAACGAGCACAAGAGCGGACGCCGCATCTTGTTTAACGTAGGGACGTCTTCAGGCCAGTTGATGTGGCGGTTTGACTTGTTTGACGAAGATGACATGCAGAAGCTGGATGCGTAGCCAAAGATCGATCGAAATGGCAAACATTTTCAGAGACCTCTGTCCAACAGTGAATTGCAACATGCTGATGATGTTGTTGACGATATCACCAGCTCTGACAATGACAGTAATGATGAGACTTCTGTCGAAAGACCACCTACCTAACCCTATAAACCATGACAGATAATCCTGGCGAAAAAAGATTAGGACAGTTAAGAAAGGACCGATCTTGTAATCCTGAAGCGTACGTGGCGGTGGACGATCACAGCAGAAGCGAAGACGATAAGGCTGATTCGGTGCGAAATAAAGCGCGAAGCTGAAGACCATTCAGGATTATGACGTGATTGCTGAGGACACTCTCTACTCCAGCTAGAGTATATAGGGCATTAAGTAAAAGTAAGTCGCCCATATTGCTATACAATTATGATATTTATGCTATGAATATTCATGAGATATTTTCAACAGCAAATGCTTACTCGGCAGCTTTTCAAGGTTTAGCTCAAATAGGGTTGACTCTAGTTGAAGATCTTTCACACAAATGCCAAGAAAAGGTCAGACCACAACTTGTAGAACGTAGCTAAATTCAGCATGTGAATCTTCGGAGATACACGCATAAGTTAGCAATCAGTGTATTGAAGTCAGGTACCTCAGTGTGAAGACATCTGATAAAGAAAGAGAATATACGAGCATCCAAAGAAAGGAGAAACACAGCGCATGTGAAAGAGAGAGGGACTGCGGCAGGCAGGCAGGCGGCAGGTCCCAGGAATTCTAAAACGATGCAGGACTAAGGTCCAAGACATCGGATTAAGGGTGATGAAACTCAAGTTGCAGATGGAGTAAACTTAAGACCGAGTTGTGCCCTAGAACCGTCAGACGAATTCCTGGTCTACTGCAAGACGATGGGTCGATGATATTACTGAAATCGGGGACACTACGTGGAGAATCCATGAGTCAGGGGACTTAGTGTGAAGACGTCCCTTAACAAACGAGAATATACCATGTCTCATCCAAACAAAGGAGAAACAGCGCCTGTGAAGAAGAGGAACTCCGATTGACATACTTAAGTGTTCTGTATGGACCTAAATTGAATAAAGATTTTTTTTATCTTATCTTTATTCGGTGGTAACGTTGGGTTCGCGCTAAGGCCCCTAGTTTGGAACGTCGGGAAAGTTGGCGTTAAAGAAATATCTAGGTCTACTCAATACTCAGTAGTAGAATGATGTTTTTTTTTATTCGGAAGACCAACAGCTGTCTTAATACAGTAGCAATTACAATGAATGTCTTAAAGCTAATAACAGGTCTTCACTGATAGAAATAAAGTAAGTAACAGTTTTAACATGCGAAGATCACGGAAAGCAACAGATCAAGTTGGCGATGAAACGTAAAAATAAATTTAGCAACACATACTGTTGCCGTTATTGGCGGCTTCCGCAGCCGCAGAACAGAACAGATTTGGCGTATGACTTAAGTTGTAGGCCCTAATTTATTAAGTCCATTACTCTACCATCTTCCAGTGGGTTACTAAAGCCTTGATATCTGGTGGCATGGGGCTGACAGCAGCCGTGAGCAGTGGCTGGTGGCAAGCTGGATCTAGGCTTTCCTATTCAAAGGTCGTGACGTATTCGTTTGTGTGATGATGGTCGCTGTAAGATACGGTTGAAGTGACGCAATGTTTAAACGTATTCAAATGGGCTTTTACGTCAATTGATTAGGATATATGTGATTAGGCAGGCCTTCCACAAGGTGGACCGACGATCTGGTGAAGGTCGCGGGAATCCATTGGATGCGGGCGGCACAGAACCGATCTGTGTGGAGAACATTGTGTCTATCACATCGCGCAAGCTTTTCCTTACTAAGCCAAGTTTTGTCCTTATTTAGATTTGTATGTAATCCTGTGTTGTGGTCTATAAATTCTTATTCTTGTTATATGGCGACAGTCTGACCCTAAAGCTGACGGTGACCATTAGTAAATAAATAAATGAATAATAAATATTTCACTACTATTAGCAGAGTAGAATAGACCACCCAGACTCTTACCGAGGTGTCGTAAAAGGCGAATAAGGTAAAGCTGCGGGCATGATCATCAGCACCCAGAGAAGGAAAATTCTGCATTTATATCAAAACCCTCGCGAACCCATCTGCCAAACGTGGTGAGTATGGCAACTACCCCTCATGTGATTGAGGGAGGCCCGTGCCCCAGCAGTGGGGACTTAAATGGGCTGATGATGATGATGATGAAATATTTCACAACATCACATACATTGATCTGACTCCGAGATAGGTAGCTCAAGCACCTGTGCTACGGATATCAGAATCAATAGCGGAATTACAAATATATAAATATAATACTTTTATTTTGTAAATACATACTTCTAATACATACAAACACCCTGACCAATACAAACAGACATGTTCATGCAACAAATGTTTGTACTGTGCGGGGATCGAACCCGCAACCCTTGGTCCAAAGGTAGCGTTCACTACCACTGTTCCAAACAGGTCGTTTAAGTAAAATTAGTACATTTATTTCTGAAGAACTTTGTTATTTTCCTGCTATAATATTCTCTATAGTACATAGTACCTACGCCATGTCGCGTGTTAGCATAGCCTTGCCTGCTTGGCGACCGCCGCAAATAGCTTAAGGTGACGGGTAGGGCACACTAGCGACGCCAATCGATTTTAATTTTTAGCTACTAAACCGGATCTATTTTGAACAATTTCGGGGTTACATCTTCTCGGCAAACATTTAAAGATGTAATGTAGGTAAGTAAGATGTAGGTAAAGTATTTAAAGATGTATTTGTTTTTTTAATCTCTCGTAATCTCTACAATAAATTAAAATCTATTGGCAGCGCTAGTTTCGCCGATGCCTCACTTTAAGATGACGGGTAGGGCACACTAGGGTAAATCCTGTGTACAAGCCTATGCAAATAAATATGTTTTTCACTTTGACTTCATCATTATCGTCAGCCCATTTAAGTCCCCACTGCTGGGGCACGGGCCTCCCTCAATCAAATGAGGGGTAATTGCCATACTCACCACGCTTGGCAGACGGGTTGGCGAGGGTTTTGATATAAATGCAGAGTTTTCCTTCTCTGGGTGCTGATGATGATGCCAGCCAGCTTTACCTTAGTCGCCTTTTACGACACCTCGGTAAGGGTGAGGGTGTGCCGTGTGGTCCCCGGCAGAGTAGAAAAGACTTTGACTGGCGACTACAATACTATTGGCGGCGCTAGTTTCGTTGATGTGTCACCTTAAACGTTTCTAGGCTCTAGGCAAGGGTTGGTAACCTACTTTCAGTCGTGAATAGCGCAGGGCTGGTAAATCATAGCCTGGTTGTAGAAAAATTACTTAACGAACAGGTATTGACTCATTTTTGAGTAGGGTTGACTCTCCCAATGATGTTCCTGTTTTTTACCTACTTTAAATTAATGGTAAGAATATTTATTGTGTTGCACAGTGCACCATTAATGCGTTTTACGAAAAAAAATATTTTTACCGTCTCTCGTTCAGATTAGGTGATAATATTATATTTCTCATTTTAGATAGATAGATAGATATTCTTTATTGCACAAAAATAAAATACAAGCATGATACAACAGCAACAGACAGTACAATAAGGCGGTCTTATCGCTTGTAGCGATTTCTTCCAGACAACCTTTGGGTAGAGGAAAGAAATATCTTATTCGTAATAAGGAAAGGCAGTGCAAAGAAGTTTAACAAATGAAATTGAGAATGGCAGAAATATACATTATTTTATCGTCAGCCCATTTAAGTCCCCATTGCTGGGGCACGGGCCTCCCTCAATCACATGAGGGGCAATTGCCATACTCACCACGCTTGGCAGACGGGTTGGCGAGGGTTTTGATATAAATGCAGAGTTTTCTTTCTCTGGGTGCTGATGATCTTGCCAGCAGCTTTACCTTAGTCGCCTTTTACGACACCTTGGTAAGAGTGAGGGTGGCCTATTCTACTCTGCTGGGGACCACACGGGCATTATTTTTTATAATAATATTATTACATTACATAAATAATAATAAACAATACATACATACCCAATAATAGATACATAGATAATTTATAACAAAAAATCAATAAAAATATTTCTTATAGATAGATATTTCTTTTAAAATCAAAATTTTCTCCTGCTTAATTTGACTTCACAGCATTTACAGTCGATGTATTAAAACAAAAAATGTCGAAAGATCTATCGGTTATTTTCGTCTAGCAGCCACTGCTTTTTTTATGTGATAGGTGGCAGACGCATTAACTGATGGTAAGCGATTGCCGCTGCCCATGGATACACGCGTCACCAGTGGAGTCACAAGTGCGCTACCAACATTTAAAATCACACTTTACCCCGGATTGGGTCTCCGGTACCCTCACTCACGCAGCGAAACACAGCACAGTGCTGCTTCACGCCGTGGTATCATTCCGGTCGAGCCGGCCCATTCATGCCGAAACGTGGCTCCCCCACGGTAAGACTGTGCTATTAGTAGTAGCTAGTAATAAGGAATCTATTAACACTCACACTTCTCTTCCACCCGTCGCGTACCCCGGCCGTGCTGTGTCGAGAATCCGCGATCCCGCGATCGCGTCGATTCTCCACGCACCCCCGACAAGGAACGCGACCGAAGTGAAGTGCAGCGCTGCACATCTTGTGCAGCAGTGAGTGCAACCGTAACGCACAAGTTACTTATATACAATTCGCGACATAGACGCTAGAAATTAAAGTGGGGTACTTGTGTGAAGTGGTGCATCGGACTACCCTCACCTATTTTGATAAATAGGTTGAGGGTGACCGCCCGTGCGAGGAGGACAGCCGTCCACATTTGCGGCCTACCCACCCGAACTTTAACATTTTTCTACGACATACAACATACCGACCGACCTGATGGAGCCCCGCAAGAGGACTCCATTATCGCTGCCAACGGACCCAGCCGATCTCCTGGAGGAGTTCCGGACCCCGAGTCCAAGATCCCCGACGAGCTCCGACTTTGAGGAGCGCTTCGGGGAATTACTGCCGACTGCACCCAAGCCGCGCAATTCGCGACCCGGGACTTCGGCCGAGGATGCCGAAGGAGCGATCATGGAATCGCTTCCCGCCGGCGATCGGCGGCCGAGAACCCGGACCGCGACCGAGCGCGACAGCCCGGAGGAGGGCGAGGATAAGCGGTTGAGGTTCGACTCGCCGCCACACCTCATCGTGGAGACGTCCAAGACGCCTTCGCCGCCCACGAACCCGCCCGTCACCATGACGTCATCGGATCAGGAGGAATTCGAGCGATTCCTCCTAAACCCGACGCACTCAACCCCGACCATGACCACGACGTCTGCCACAGCAACTGCGTCAACGTCCTACGCGACGTTGGCGCAGATTACAGGTGAGGGACCAACTTACGCGGCGAAAGCCGCCGCCCCGCCCCATCCCCGCCCATGCACACAGGGAGCGGTGCCCACCTCGGGTACCCGCCCACCCACGACCACCACCACCCAAACCTCACCCGCTCCGAGAGGCTACCCACCCATAGTGGTGGATAACCTGCCGGAGTGGGTTACTCACTTCAAAGAGCTACACAACCTTTTAGGGCACGCCCCCAGCGGCCGCCCCTTCAAGTCCGGTGTTCGCTTTCTGCCCAAGTCGGAGAGCGAATACCGGGTCTTGCAGAGGTACTTGGTGGAGCTCTCTGCGAGGGACAGCAATGTGCAGTGGCACTGCTACAGTCCCGACGCGGAGAGGCCCACCAAGGTGGCCATCGTGGGGTTGCCCTCGTGCACCAAGGCCGAGGACATAGCCCAAGCCCTGGAGGATTTGCACTTTAAAGTGCAACACGTCCGCCACATCCCCGCTCGCCGTGATAGGGCCGGGTGCGTTCACCACGTAACCCTGGACCACATGAGCGTGAGTGAGCTCGAGCGCCTGTACAAGGTGGACGAGCTCCTCTACATGCCGGGGTTACGCGTGGTGGCGTGGAAGGGCCGCACGGGACCGGCCCAATGCCACCGCTGCCAAGCATTTGGCCACTCGTCGGCAAACTGCCATCGAGCGGTCAAGTGCGTGCGCTGCGGTGAGGGCCACCTGGCGGCGGACTGCCCCCGCCCAAAAGACGCTGCCCCGACCTGCGCCAACTGCGGCAAGGGTCACGTGGCCAGCGATAAGCGATGCCCAAATTTTAAAAAAGAGGCGAGAAAGAGGGGCATGAGGCTCCCTCCGCCTATCCCCGCGAAGCCTGCCCCCCTCATTACCGCCCCCATACCACCCTCGGCAGAAATGCCGGAGCGCCCGACTGGCGCTACACTTGCGCCCCGGCCAATAACGCCACCGAGCGCACAGCGCAACCTCCCAAGAAGCGCAAGCGCGGGCGCCGCAAACGCAAAACCGTTGCGGCCCCGACGCGCACCACCCCCGCCACTATCACTACCCCCGCCGCCACCATGGAGACTGCACCTGAGCGGGTTCGAACCCCGACAGGTCAGCCTCCCAAAACAGGCAAAAGGGCCCAGGCGCCCACCTCCACCACCATCACGGCCGCCACTGCCTCCACACGGCCCATCACTACCGCAGTACCCACTAGTGAGCCTAGGCACACGAGTCGCACCGAAGCGTCCACCACAGCCCCGACCAAAGCCCGAGCCCCAGTGGCCCGCCTAGCCCCACCCCCACATCACACCAGCCCGCCTAGCGCTTCCGATGGCATTCGGGTCGTCGTCGAGATGCTTATAGGCATCCTCGGAGACGTCCTTCATGCCATCGCGAGTGGTGGCGACCCACTGGCCGCAATTGTTGCGGCATTAGGCCGCGTAGTAGCCGCGCAGGCGGCGCGCACACCTTCACCGGGGTACTGAAAGTAATATTTTGGAACCCCGGTGGAGTGACCACACACCGGTCCGAGCTCAGGATGCTGGCCCAGTCGCAGGATGCGCACATCATCCTACTGGGCGAAACATTCCTGAGCCCCTCCGCCAAATTTTCCCTCCCCAATTATCATGTATATCGTCGGGACGAGACGACAGCTACGGGCCGCCCCTACAGAGGTGTTGCCGTCCTCGTACGCCGCGATGTTATACATGATAATGTTATCCTACCCCCATACCAATCCCTACGATCTATAGGTGTCAAACTGTTGATAGGCACGCAGGAGGTGTGCGTTTTTGGCGCCTACAGACCTCCCCACCCCGCCCCCTTTTGCGTAGGCGACCTCGACAACATCTTTGTTGGTCCCCCAACGTTGCTGGCCGGCGACTTGAATGCGAAACACCCTATATGGGGGTCGCATACAATGTCGCCGGCCGGTAAGACGTTGCACGAGGCAGCCGTCGCAAAAGATATAGAAATCCTCGGTCCAAATGCTCCCACCCATATCCCAACCAACCCGGCTCATAGGGCGGATGTTCTGGATATAGTGCTACTCCAGAGCATACAGTGCCCGGCCACAGTCGAGGTTGTGTATGATACCAACACCCAACACCTCCCCATTCTCATCACCCTTGATCCCACCTGCCTAGTCTCCCCCAGAGCGCCGGCCCCCAGGACCGACTGGGCCCTGTTCGCGGACGCGCTTCGTGATGTGTCGCTCGGCGGCCCACTTTCCTCGAAGGAGGACGTGGAAGCTGCTGTGGCATACATCACCCAGCGTCTGAATAGGGCCAAGTCAGAGGCTACGCTCCCCCCCAAGCCCCCCAAGCACACAAGGCCGGACTTGCCCATCCGGCTACAAAACATGTTGTGTGGGAAGCGGAGTCTGCGCAGACTATGGGCCCGCTCTAGGTGCCCTCTTATTAAGTGCGAGCTAAACTCCCTTTCCTCCGAGTTGTCAGAGGCAGTGAAGACTTGGCGCGGCGAGTCGTGGGAGGGTCGTATCGACCAAGCCACCGACAGCGCAGCCGATCTGTTTTTGCTCGCCCGACAACTATCCAACTCCACTCCCCCAGTTTGCCCCCTCCTGGACCCGGAAGGGAACAGCTGCTATGCAGCTGATGAGAGGGCAAACATCCTAGCGGCCCACCTCCAAACTCAATTCACCCCCCACCCCGTGCCCCCCTCTACGCCCACCCACATCCGTGACCACCATAGAGCCGTCCAAATCCGGGTGGAGGAGTTTTTGTCGGCACCAGTACCGCATCTCAAAGGGGAAGACTTTATCTCCCCCTCTGAAATGCATCGAGCCATTCGCCGCTTCCCCAAGCGGAAGGCTCCTGGACCCGACGGAATCTCCTCTGCCATGGTCAGCCATCTCCCCAGGCGGTGCATCGTTGCCCTTGCACAACTGTGTAACGGTATCCTGCGACTTGGGTGTTTCCCCGACTCCTGGAAGGAGGGGCGAGTAATCGTCCTTCCTAAACCGGGAAAAGATCGCAGGTACCCTGCCAGTTATAGGCCGATCACCCTCCTCTCCCACCTCTCTAAGCTGTTTGAGCGATTGCTGCTGCGAAGGCTAAGTCCGTTCATTCGCCTTCGGGCCGAACAGTTTGGTTTTCGCAGTGGGCACTCTACGACGCTCCAGCTAACTAGAGTCCTCCATCACCTCGCTGAGGCAATGAACCGGGGCCACCGCGCTGTCGGAGTATTTCTCGACATAGAGAAAGCCTTCGATAGGGTATGGCACCCCGGCTTATTGTTTAAGCTAATACACGCGCATTTACCGCCCGCCTACGTGAAACTGATAGCATCCTACCTGGAGGACCGCCGGTTTTACGTGGCAGTGGAAAATGCAGTGTCCCCCCCCCACCCCTCCCTAGCAGGTGTTCCACAGGGCAGCTGCCTTAGTCCGATCCTATACGCGCTCTATACGGACGACATTCCCACCCTGGAAGGCAGGTTGAAGGAAGGCGAACGCGACGTCATGCTCGCGCTTTTCGCAGATGACAGCGCCTACTTCGCCACCTCCAGGAGTGCGAAAGTCGCCCTAAGTAGGTTACAGCGCGTCCTAGACCTCCTCCCAGACTGGCTCGACAAGTGGCGGATGGCCGCCAACGCGTCCAAAACCACCGCACTTGTCACCGGAGCCGGCAACAATCCCCACACCCAGCTCGCACTTCGCGGCCAGGCAATCGCCTGGAAGAATGTGATAACCTATTTAGGTTGCCACATTGACAGGAGGCTCACAATGGTCCCGCAGGCCAACCACGCCATCAATATGGCGAAGGCTGCGCGATCGCTACTGCGCCCCCTCCTGTCCTCCCGCCTCCCCCAGCGTACCAAACTAATGGTTTACAAAACGTACGTGAGATCGCGGCTCACGTACGCAATGCCAGCCTGGTACGCGCTGGCCTCAAATTCCACCCACGCAAGACTGCAGGCGCAACAAAACATAACGCTCCGTATGGTAGCGGGAGCCGGGCGGTACGTCAGGAATGACGTTATCGCCCGCGATATGAGAGTCGAGCCGGTGCGTGAGTTCGTGGAGCGGTTGGCGCGTCGAATGTTCGACCGCGCGGACAACTGCCCACACCCACACCTCCGCAACCTGGCTCCTCTCCACGCGCGACCCCCTGACGCGCCCGGCCGCCCGCTGCCACGGGAGGTTATTAGGGCCACACCCCCCCCTACACCCACACACACAACACACACCCCACATACACTAACAGATCACCCACTACACACTCCCACACGCCCACCTGCCCCCATCCCCCGACTACGGATTGTCGCTGGTCCGTCAGCAGCGGCAAGACCATCCCCCGTCCCCCTAACGACGACGGAAACGACTACGCCTATAACCGGCTCGTCACCGGTTGTATGGCCGACGTTTAGGGACGACGCGAGGGGACCTGACTGACCCAACTGACTGGTGGTCTCAATCAAAAAAAAATAACAATATAATTATTTCATATTTCACATTTAAAAAAAAAAAAAAAAAAATCAATCATCAAAAAAAAAAAAAAAAAAATCAAAAAAAAAAAAAATCAAAAAAAAAAAAAAAAAAAAATTGAGACCACCGAGACTGACAGGACTGACCAGCCTTTACAAAGGCGCGGCCGCTGAGGAGGACCTCGCGGCCCATCAACTAATTACCCTGGACCCGGGAGGGCCAGGAGAAGAAGCCCGGGCAAAGAGCTCAGGCTCGAGGCCCGTACTCTCGCCTCACGGCGAGAAAGACCGCCAAGAAGAAGAATCTATTAAATATAAAAACCGGCCAAGTGCGAGTCGGGCTCGCGCACAAAGGGTTCCGTAGCAGCAAATATACATTATAAAGATTTTATATCATCGCGGATTTTTAAAGGTGTACAATACTGTAGTATATTTTTTGATCTATCTTATAAGGTTCAGCCATCGTTTTCAGTGTAAGCACAATAACTTAACCAAAATTACAGTTAAATCAACCTATCTCAAAAACTATAAGAGATACTTTGATCAAACCAAAAATCGTTGAAAGAGTTAATTAGCATGCATCACCTCTATTTTTTTTAGAATTTTATACCCCGTAGTTATAAAAATAGAGGGGGGGGGACATACTTTTTACGACTTTGAGAGCTGATATCTCAAAAACCGTTCACTTTAAGAAAAATGTTTTTTAGAAAACTTTATATCATTTTAAAAGACCTTTCCATTGATACCCCACACGGGTATGTACATCGAAAAAAAAAATTTCATCCCTCAGTTACATGTATGGGGGGCCCCACCCCCAATTCTTTTTTTTACTATTTAGTGTCATATTTTTGTAGCGGTTCATACAACACATATTCCCATCAAATTTCATCACTGTAGTACTTATAGTTTCCGAGTAAATCGGCTGTGACAGACGGACAGACGGACAGACGGACAGACGGACAGACGGACATGACGAAACTATAAGGGTTCCGTTTTTGCCATTTTGGCTACGGAACCCTAAAAAAGAAAAAAAAAAAAAAAGAAAAAAAAAATTGAGACCACCGAGACAAGACATGACTGACCAGCCTATAAAGGCGCGGCCGCTGAGGAGGACCTCGCGGCCCTACTCCCTAATTACCCTGGACCCGGGAGGGCCAGGAGAAGAAGCCCGGGCAAAGAGCCTAGGCTCGAGGCCCGTACTCTCGCCCCAGGGCGAGAAAGACCTCGACGACGACGAATCTATTGATACCTCATTCATCAAACTCACACTCGTGAGTATAGAAGAGTAGTGATCTATTCACTTCTCGCTTGCACACTATTTGCGTCTATACTCGCACTCGTGGGGTGCGAGTATAGACGCAAATAGTGTGCGAGCGAGAAGTGAATAGATGCGCCGCCATTTCTGATCCCATTCTTTATCCGCACATTTAGTAAAGTAGCAACACTCGCAACCCTAGTGACGTGTGCACAATCAGTTTTTCGAATTCGACCTTAACACAAAATCGACCTGATTTGAAACTATTATAGGTTACCTACTTCATGGGAATTCTTGTATTGTGCCCTAATTAAGGTTGCCTTGAAATAAATGGCTTAGGCAATTTTTTTATTATTTAAATTACCTATTATTATTAACGTTGATAAGGAATATACCTATTGTGCGGGTTCGATCCCCGCACAGTACAAACATTTGTAATGTATTAACATGTCTGTTTGTATTGGTCTGGGTGTTTTCTATGTATTATAAGTATGTATTTACAAAAGAAAAGTATAAATGTATATATTTGTAATCCCACTGTTGATTCTGATATCCGTAACACAGGTACTTGAGCTACCATATCGCGGAGTCAGATCAGTGTATGTGATGTTGTGTAATATGTATAAAGTAAAGTATCAGCCTATACTGTCCCACTGCAGGGCAAATGCCTCCATCATAGAAATCAAGTCATCGCTACTATGATGGGATTAGGCTTAATCACCACGCTTGCCTAATGCGGATTGGGGATCACAAAGCCGAGCTATGTTCGAAAAATTCGAAACATACTTTTCGCTCGACCCGGGAGTCGAACCCAGGACCCCGAGATCACGACCCGGTATTTAAACCACTAGACCAACAGGGCGTCAATATGTACTTATTTTATTTAATATTTTTATGTGTATTAAAATTGTGTTCATTGTGGATATTGAATGTATTTGAAAAAAAAATCCCAGTTATGTAAAAAATCCCTATGTATAATAGTAATTCTATAAAATTAATTAATTATTTACTCTCAAAATTTCAATTTCCCCTATGTTGCTAACTTTTCTATAAGAATGTTGTGAATACTTGTAAAGGCTTACATATATATCCCTAATTGTTATGTGCTACTATGTAAACGTTTGTATGTAAAGCTGTAAGTATTCCTAATAAATAAATAAATAAAAAATATATTTTAATTTAAATATCTTTTTAACTGCAAGTACCTAAATTAAAATAATGTGTATATGTACTTGTGTTTAATTGTTTATTTATATTCAATTAATTTTGATAAAAAAATTAACGCGTTGATAAATGTTTTTTTTATGTGATAGGTGGCAGACGAGTAGACGGATCACCTGATGGTATGCGATTGCCGCCGCCCATGGACAGCCGCGACACCAGTGGAGTCTCAAGTGCGCTACCGACCTTTAAACCGCCCCTTCCCCCGGATTGGGCCTCCGATACTTTCACTCTCGCAGCGAAACACAGCCTAATGCTGCTTCACGCCGGTTTTCTGTGAGGCCGTGGTATCATTCCTGTCGGTCCATTCACGCCGAAGCGTGGCTCTCCCACGGTCAAAATTACTGTGTCTTCGCGACTATGGAAGCCATTAAAAATATCTTATATCTGGTCAGGCTTTTACATAATGTGAGATCTAATTATCGTATTTATAATTAGCTAACTGGGTTTGTATTTGCGTGCCGGGGATGCGCTGTAATGCGATTACCGCATCTAGTGTAAGGCTTTCCACCAGAGATGAGTGAAGAATGTGTTTGTTGCGGCCATTCATCACCACAGAAAACCGGCTTTGTCTTACTTGTCTAGCGAGAGCACCTGTCGAAACTCCGCGAGGGTCTAAAAATTGACACGCTTTTTTAGCATTTCAATGGGTTTTTTTTATATGGAATCAAATATTTTAGCAGGATATTCGTAATGATACAAATTTTTGTTTAAAAATAATTTGATAAATCAATTCTTTTAGTGCTTAATAAATTCGTTTAAGAGTATCAGCCTATAACTGTCCCACTCAGTGGGACAGTAGTAATCTACTGGTAAGGCAAAAGCCTCCTTCATAGAAATCAAGTCATCGCTACTATGATGGGATTAGGCTTAATCACCACGCTTGCCTAATGCGGATTGGTGATCACAAACCCGAGCAATGTTCGAAGAATTCGAAATATACTTTTGCTCGACCCGGGAATCGAACCCAGGACCCCGAGATGGCCCGCTACTTAATCCACTAGACCAACAGGGCGTTTAGACCGACGGGGCTGTCAGACCAACAGCGCATTCAGACCAACAGGGCGTTCAGACCAACAGGGCGTTCAGACCAACAGGGCGTTCAGACCAACAGGGCGTTCAGACCAACAGGGCGTTCAGACCAACCAGGGCGTTCGTGCACTAGGTGGTTAAACGGATGTAAATGTTTAGCGATACGCCCTGTATTTCTCGATGTTATGTAACAGACCGACGACGTAGGAGGAAATTAAATGTGGAGACGCCATGTCAAAAGTATCACAATGGGAGGTGAGCTAAAGGTTACACGCTGGGGGGAAGGGGGTATGTCAGTTAAATTGCTATTAAAGCGGTTTTGCACTACGTCTGATCCGAATCTACGGAAGCGTCACAACTCAAGCCAAATTTATATAGCACATATTATAGATTTTTACATACGCTATGACCGTGTGGTCCCCGGCAGAGCAGAATAGGCCACCCTCACTCTTACCGAGGTGTCGTAAAAGGCGACTAAGGTAAAGCTGCTGGCATGATCATCAGCACCCAGAGAAGGAAAACTCTGCATTTATATCAAACCCTCGCCAACCCGTCTGCCAAGCGTGGTGGGTATGGCAGTTACCCCTCATGTGATTGAGGGAGGCCCGTGCCCCAGCAGTGGGGACTTAAATGGGCTGATGATGATGATGATAATGACATACGCTATATTACGGAAAGAGGTGCTCAGTCTAAAGTAACATTATGTAAATTGTCTAGGGACTTCGGTATGCCTGCGGCACAGGTAACAACAGGGATAGAGTTACATCCTTAAATAAATTTGGGTTTCTAAAAAGTAATTCAAAGATTTGTTTTAAAGCCCATTTGAATAACGTTTGTGTTGCACTGTCAACCATAACCATTTGAGTCATTTGAGACATTTAATTTTTGTCTACGGTCAAAGAACAGAATTAACCGCACGAACCTTTTACCTTCAATGATAAAAAAGATGATGATGATGTCATTGTTGGAAGCAAATTCAGCAGTGACTATATTTTCAACGATGATTTTTTAACATACTAGAGTCTAAATGAGATTTCATTTAATCTTGTTCAATTAATGGTCAATTATGAACTTGGTGACTTAAAGTACTTATAATAGAGTTGATTGGTAACTTAGTCCTTTCTTGTGGGGTACACACTCGTGGGGGTTTATATGTTATATTTTTTAGGATCGGAATATGATCTATTTTTAAACGTGTAACGTACGTAGTTATGCAACTCACGAAAAATTAAATTAATTTGTGTTCTTTCAACCCAAATAACCTGAATTAATTTTGTACTCGTGGCATTAATGAGTAAAAAATTAATTCCATTCGTTTTTTTTTATTTGAAATAATACAAATTAATGTTATTTTTGCCGGTTAATTACCCTACTAGAGAGATATTAGTGCAACTCTCGAAAAATTAAATTAATTTGTGTTCTTTCAACCTAAATAAACTGATTTAATTTTGTACTCAGGGCATTAATGGGTAAAAAATCTTTTCAGTTTTTTTTTGTTTTCAAAGAATACATATTAATGTTATTTTTGCCGGTTAAATGTACCCTACTAGAGAGAACTAAGTTATCTGGTTAAACTATCAATATACACATTTTACTTTTAAAGGGACTTCCTTTAAAAAGTATGTTAAACGAATCTTTTATTATCTATTAACATTTTATAGTTACCAACGACAGCGCCTAAAAAAGAGACATCTAATCGACTATGTATAACAATTCGTAAAATTCCGTTTAACATTTTTTTAAATAAGTTAGAAATAGCCTTACCTGGAAAGTGTGCACATATACATTTTTAAACCTACAGAAGGAAAAAAAGATATTACCTACCTTTTAAAAAATACTATAGATTGTCATTTCATTGTGGGTGGTTTTCTTATTAATAAAATAAAAATAATTTTATTAATAACAAAAAAATGTGCATGTACCAACACTTTTTATTCACCCTGAATAGTTACGGTCATGTTATTCAGGCTGTATCCGTAAGATTTCATCCCTTTAAGGTGACGGGTAGGGCACACTTGCGACGAAAATCGATTTTAATTTTCAGCTACTAAACCGGATCTATTTTAAACTATTTCGTGGTTACAATCTCTCGCCAAACACCGAATTCGAGTGCAAAAGCAGACCAAACAGTTAACTATAAGTATTAAATAAATAGTATAAGTAGGTATTTGCCAAGAGATTGTAACCCCGAAATTGTTTAAAACAGATCCGGTTTAGTAGGTAAAAATTAAAATCGATTGGCGTCGCTAGTGTGTTCTACCCGTCACCTTAAGCACGTCTTCTACCAACCATTCTGAACAACATTTTGTTTTTCCACTTTTGGAAAGATTCATTCGGAATTTTTTTTGGACTTATTTTGTTGACTTTGTATGGGGCAAAATTTATTTGTTAATTTTGTATGGGGAAAAAATTAATTTGTTGATTTTGTATGGGGACAATATTGTATCGGGACAAAATTAATAAATCACGTAACCTACTTTGTATGAACAGTTGAAATCTTTTTTAGTAAATATCCAAAAATTGTTGTTAGAAGAGGTGGTTATGGGGATGTAACATTTGACACACACGCCCTGTATTTCACCATAGACTTAATTTGTGGTAGTTTGCCACAACAAATGAATAAAAAGCTGTTAAAAATACAACTATTAATATATTTTTTACAAAAATGTGTTTTGATTATTGTGTAGTGTATAATATGGTAAGCTTTTATAATTGTGTATTTTTAAGATTAGATGTAATATAATATAATACCATAATACCTTACCGTTTCAGTTAATTTTCTTGTTCAATACCTGGAGGTGATCTGGAAGAGATTTCTACTAGCAACAAGACCGCCTAAATTGAATTGCTGTGTCTGTAAATCTAACTAATGTGAATATTAGTGCAAAGGGCGTTCTAATCTATGTGTATTAATGTGTAGGTAATGAATGTTGATCATGTGTATGAGTTTAATTTAGGTAGTTGAAGAATTTGAGACTATCTGTCAACTTGCATACTATAATTCTGTGCGTCCTGTGAAAAGTGGTACATGTCGACTTATATCGAATTAGATTTTCTTCTTGCTTGATTTCTACTTCATCACAAAAAAAATCCTCTATTTTTCTGTCTGATCACACATGCAAAGAATCCTCCATTTTTCCGTCTGATCAGACAATAATAGAGATTTTTTTTGTGATGATGTAGCAAGAGGAAAATGAAATTCGATATAAGTCGACTTGTACCACTTTTCACAGGACGCACATAATTAATTAAGATGGGAATTAACGCGAAGTTTACACAACAATTTCTACTCAGAGGACCACGGCTTGAGCGGTCCGCTTGTGATCACGGCATCACAATGATTTGTACTCACATATGTGATATGTGAGTAGGTACTAATTATTGTTTGTCATAATAAAATTCCTGTTAAACCCCGTCTTATTTAATTCTAGGTATAATGCAACGCGGAAATCTTAAAAACTATTAACATCAGTACTTTTATGAGATTTAAATAAAAATGGCATTTTATGAACCGCTAAACTCTGACCCTCTTATTCCAAAACTTGGTTTAAAATAAGTAGTGTGATTAATACTGGGAATAACTGAAAAACTAGAATAAAACTAAGTTTAACGTTATTTAGTATAACAACTATAATACTCAAGTTAAATCACCCGGACCCCCAGTTTAAAATGAGTACTAAAATAATAACCTCAAAATATCGATAGAGTAACCATGACAACTTATCCCTGTGACAGTTCATTCCGTTTTACGCTAAAGTTATTTGAGAGAAAGTAGTTAATTTATTTTTGGGATTTTATCCCAAAAATATAAGCAATTCCTATGCATATTACTTGGAAACTTTACTTAGGTCAATATTTTAATTTATTGTTGCTTAAAAACAATTCTTCAGATGTTTTACTTCAGATAACAAAGTAAGGTTATGTAAAATGAAATGTCACTGAACGAATGATTTAATGATTCGATCAATTTTGACACTATCCTGCGGTACTAATTTGTCTATGCTTAGTCGAGGATATGTAATAAAAATTTAAGAACTAACATTATTCCGTAATAATCATGAACTTGCTAGTTTAGGATTAAAAGCGGTATCAGAGCAGATTTTTGTAATAAGAGGGTGATTTTTTAAATTAAGGTGACGGGTAGGGCACACTAGCGACGCCAATGGATTTTAATTTTTAGCTACTAAACCGGATCCATTTTGAACATTTTCGGGGTTACAACCAGTTACAACTTCTCAGCAAACACTTATAAGTACTATTTATTAAATAACCATGCACAAATGTTGGGTCCAACGCGTACGCGAAAAATTGATTCAAGCTAAATGCAGCCACTTTTGGCGTGAATCAATTTTTCGCGTACAAAAACAGAACCAACATTTGTGCATGGTTATTTAATAAATAGTATTTTTTTTATATGGTAGTATAAATGTTTGCCGAGATGTTGTAACCCTGAAATTGTTTAAAATAGATCCGGTTTAGTAGCTAAAAATTAAAATCGATTGCCGTCGCTAGTGTGCCCTACCCGTCACCTTAAGGGGTAATGTTAACTATACATATAGGGTCACTGTTCTTCACTGATATGACAAATTAAAATACAGACTTGTAGGCATCGCAGTAAAGGTTATTTTCCTTTACGCCGCGCTGTCTAGTCTATTTCAGCGGATGCCAAAAATGGAGCTAATGATCTATTTCTTCTCATCTGTTTTCGGCATTTCTATCTCTCTCTAGTGAAGTCAGGACAACGCCCCCGTCAATGTCATACAGGGTGTATCAGTGAACTTCTCTTTTTTTTTTGGGTATAGATTTTTTTTAAATTTGTCTTAAGGTGACGGGTAAGGCACACTAGCGACGTCAATCGATTTTAATTTTTAGCTACTAAACCGGATCTATTTTAAACAATTTAGGGGTTACAACCTCTCGGCAAACACCTGATACTATTTATTAAATAACCATGCACAAATGTTGGGTCCAACGCGTACGCGAAAACTTGATTCACGCCAAAAGCGGCCACGTTTGGCGGTAATCCAAAATTCGAGTGCAAAAGCAGACCAAACAGTTAACTATAAGTATTAAATAAATAGTATAGGTGTTTGTCGAGAGGTTGTAACCCCGAAATCGTTTAAAATAGATCCGGTTTACCCGTCACCTTAAGTTAATAATAGTTAGTCGGTAAAGCAGTTGCACGATTAGAAAAAGATCGTGGCTTCGAGTCCCACCCGAAGACTGTCGATAGTATTTTAAGTGCATTATTAACTTGTTGTATGACTTTTGGAAAGTCGCAAAAAAAGATATCGTTTCCATACAAAGTGGTTCAGGTGACTTGGTAATTTTGCCTTGAGTCGAAAAAAATTTCGATGAATTTCCAAAAGTCGTATATCTAACGTTATTAAGGTTGATAGATAGTTTTTTAGATTTTCGCGTTGCATTATAACTATAATGTATCAATACGGGGATTAACACGATATTTATTATGTAAAACAATATTGTGTACTCACATCTTTGGCTCGACGTTTCGGCTACGTTACAGCAGCCGTGGTCACGAGCGGACAGTCCGAATACGTGGTTGAAGGGATGTAAATGTTCACAAATACATACTGTATGTTGAACTATACGATTTAGATATTGATTGTTAACACTCAATTCATCTCAAAAGTGTTTAATGCATTCATGAATGTTACATAAAGGCATGTCGATTCATTTTAAAAAAGATCGATCTCTGATTCGATTCAAATCGGCCATACTAGAATTGATTCTTGTTTAAATCGAGCATTAAAAGATCGATTTTCGATTATCCGAGCCAATTTCAAACATGACTAATTAGTCATGTTTGAGGCAATTGCCTAATAAAGATTTCTCAATAAATTGATTACAATCAATCTAATCACTTACTATTTTTCTAATTAAAATAAATGCTATATGAACTATGCTATATCCACAATATATTTTTGATAAATAAACTCACTCACAAGAATGTCAAGAATAAATAGGTAGGTTAGGTTTGACAACTTTGACAGCCGGATAGAAAAATACAATGTTTTTTTTTAACTCAGTAACGCCACCTTCGGAAGCGTTCATAAATATTTACTCTATGACGCGTTCAAATTATTGACCAAGTAAGTACTACCAGTTGCTTTTGCGTCCGACAACAGCAACAAATTAAAAAAACGTGGAAGAGTATCATCGCAAGTTCTTTGAATCGATCGGTCCGATTCGGGAGGTTTATGAATCGATTCATTGAATCGACGTAGGGTTCAAAATCGATCTGAAAAATCGATTATATTACTCTTAATAATCGATTTTTCTATTAATCGATTTTAAATCGACATGCCTAGTTACATACAGGTGGTATAAAAATATTCCAGTACATCGTGTTAATATAATGATGACTGTTTGTCATCATTAGAATAAATTTAAAAAAATATACTGTCTATTGTCAACCCTTATAGCGTGTTCAGTATAAATTGTTGAACCGTTTAATAAAATATTCAGCATTTGAATGCGCAATATGCAGCGTGTGACGTAATCTGAAACCACTGGTTTGTGGTAACTTGTATTCGTGTGGAAATGTATGGAAAAGATCTCTCTGTTATGGCAAAATTCACGATACAATATACCGGGTATACAGGCATACGATCAATATTTTTTTAACTAAATACACGGTGTATCTGTGGACATTTACATCCCTTTAACCAATTGTTCTACCAACCATACTGAGCAACATTTGTTCTACTTATCGAAATTCGTCGAATTTTTTTTTCGGCTCCCCATACAAAATGACCAAGTCATGTGACCGACTTTGTATGAAAAGTAGATTTTTTTAATGCGAATTTCCAAAAGTCATTGACCAAATGTTGTTTAAAATGGTTGATAGAACACGTGGTAAAAGGGATGTAAATGTTCACAGATACACCCTGTATTAAACCTATTCAAAATTAATATTCTAAGTTAAATAGCACAATCTAGTTTATTTTTTAATATTTTCTAAATATTAATTTAAAAAATACGCTAAGTAAAAATCGCTAGTAGAGGGAACAGTTTAAAATAAATGTGCCTGTTTTACCATATTTTTACGTATAATATTTTTTTGCTCAATATGTCAAGGTAGGTATAAGGGACAAGCTCTTTAAAAGAAAATATATTTAAATTTATTTTTTCAGTGTTGAATAAAATCATAATTCATAACAATAATGAAAGAAAAAAATCTTTTTGGCATAATTTTTACAATTTGTCTTTGATGTCGTGGCGGCTTATGGCTGTTAATATGTAAACGCAACATTTTGTCAGTCGGTTGCATCAAGCCAACGATATTTTGATTCGCGTCAAAATAACACGACGCGTTTATTTTTAGTCACCCTTAGATTATAGATTCTATAAAGAGAACGACTCACAGTGAAATGAAATCATAATTTAACTAATGTTGTCATTATTTTTTTTCTTCGATCTTAAATGAACCACGAGTTACAAAACGCGATTAAAAAATATGAAAACGCCTCATAACTTTGGCGTCTTTATCATAAATTTGACTTAGAGCATTTCCCAAAGTTATAAAACGTTTAAATATCGAAGGGATTAATCATATAGAAATAAATGTAGAGGCTACAGACATTTTAAAATAAATATTTGACAGGAAATTCGATTATAATAACGTTCATACCTTTTTATACAATTTTTTGTTCAGTATTCTGTCAAAAAAATGTACCTAATAATAAAAAAAAAATGACAACCTTAGTTAAAGTATCTTTATTTTGTTACAATTAGAAGAAACTGCAGGCAACTACGCTTGCGGACATCAAAAAAATATGCAATATTAATTAATTTATATTATTCTTAGATTTTCCTCTTTATAATAATGTCATGTAGCTTTTGTCGTATGGAAATTGAGTGAGGTAGCTGAACTAAGTATAATATAAGAAGGCATATAATATATATTTATATATAACGCTAACATAAATATAATAAGAAGTAAAATAAATTTTGTACCCAGTCTACGGTATTTTGGTGTGTTCAAATAAGTTTCAAATTAAATATGTGAATATTTGTCGCTTATGCGCAATTTTTTAAAGTTTTCTTCCCAAAAATATTCCAATTGGTTTCATAGGAATATTCAAATATTTAAATTAATATATAACAAGCTATAATCAAGTGTCAGCTTTATAATTATGCGGTTTAAGCCCAAAGCATCTTTCGTGTAGATATGAAAGTAAATAGTATTTTTTTTATAATATTTCGTTTGATAATATGAAACATGTACTTACTTTGGCATTCCGCCTGTACTAGGGGGCTGAGACATAGTGCCCATAATGCTGAAAATCCATGCTTCAATTAGTAAAAAAAGAAAAAATAATATACATATATAAATATCGGAAAATTGTACATAGAACTACACATTTATCTAAACAGAGATAGATCACAATAGTTCAGCCTTTTCTTCCTGTAAATAACTGAATATTAAATTAAAAAGACCGTAGACTGGGTCTGAATTTGGAAGAGATTGAGAAATAAAAAGGCCTAAAAATGTTAGTTAAAAAAATTAAGAACACACTTTTTTGTTAGTAAAAAAAATGTGTTATTTTCTTACCCATCGAAAAGGTCTAGCGTGGTAACGTGTTTAATTGTAGTGTGATCAAAATCTAAAATATTATTAATTAAAAATCTGAAAAACAAACGTCAGTTATTCACAGGAGCATGTTTGAGTGTTTTTTTTAGTAAAAAATAAAATAAAATACGGTTTTGTACATCTCAGTGTACTGTTTAGGGTAGAAAGTGAATTGTGGCTAGGAAGTTTAGTTCATGCAGAAAATTACCCATTCCTGGTAACATCGCATTCCTGTGGACACTCAAACACATACATATATGACAACCAACTGCAAACATCGATATTAACCGATTCCGAGAGCGGACATCACTAGACAATAAAAACAGTCTACCGACTTCTACTTATCCCTCGATTACTAACATTCATATTCTTAAAAGCTTTTTACTAAATTTTAGTTTCTGTTAATTTTAGTTATAAAGCAAAATTCTTTCAAATTTAGTCAAGCAACAAACATAATAAAACACGTACTAAACTGACAA
Source organism: Marasmia exigua (assembly GCA_019059595.1). Classification (NCBI taxonomy): domain Eukaryota; kingdom Metazoa; phylum Arthropoda; class Insecta; order Lepidoptera; family Crambidae; genus Marasmia; species Marasmia exigua. The sequence goes on along the minus strand of CM032489.1, from coordinate 12,145,126 downwards.
CGCCATCTATCGGCGAGCATACCGAGCCTTCTTAAGCGCTCGCACGCTATCACTACGCCAGTCGCGCTAATGACTCCGTGCCGAACGGACGCCTATAACTTAGCGGTTTACAAGCAGTACTCGAATCGATCACCTCGTGTGTTTGCAGTACACATTCACGACACAAACTAATGAACAGTTTAACATCTATAAATTGTATAACGTACACATAGTCAGTGAGACATAATGGACACATTTACTAGTGGATTTTTTTGTTACCAGTTCTGATGCAGGAGTTGCTTTTTACTTGGTCCACTCCGAACCAGGACATGAGCAGAACTGAAAAAGAAAATACTAGTTATTATTGTTATTGAAACATTAACCACTTTATTTTCAAAACGCAGCCTAAGAATAGTTCGGGACAAAACTCGTACCAGCCCCTTTTAAAATTGGGACGCGATGGCATGAGCTTGAGTTCGGTTATAATAATTTTAGATCGCGTTTTGTGATAAGGTGGTAAAAAATTACATGATTCATCAAAATGTTTTACCTAACAATCCACTGTATTCACTCTTTATTGTGGATCTGTACAGGCAAAATGACGCTCGAAATGGAGTGAGGACAAGCTACTAAACTCAACGTAAATATTCCTGGCAGACGGTTTCATATCTGGGGCACGGCGCAGTGCCCCCGCCAAGTCGAGCAAAAAAGGCGGCACGGCTGTACCATTCAGGCTATTTTCGACCCCTCTATAATTTCGTTGTGGATAAAACAAGAAGCCTGAATTTTAAGTAAATAATCAGGCATTGTATAAACACGGTATATTTAAAATTTCAATCACTTTGAACCAGTAGTTTGAGAATGACAACTTGTTACAGTTTCTGAATTTTGTCACTCACTCACTCACCGATCATCATAAGTCCAAGGCACTTCTAGAAGACATAGAAGCTTCAAATTTAGGATACAAATATAATTTAGTGTCTTAATCATGGGAAAACTTATTGTACAGTTTTCTAAATACACCAACTGCATGAATAACTTTGTAATCTAATATAAATGTATAGGATTACAAAGTTACGTTTGCAGTTAAAGGTGAAAGCACCGGAAAGAAAAAAAAGTAGGTGGACTACAAAAAGAAATAACGATATCCCATAAAAAACAAAACTTTTTAAAGGATTTCATCATCATCTTCATCATCAGCCCATTTAAGTCCCCACTGCTGGGGCACGGGCCTCCCTCAATCACATGAGGGGTAATTGCCATACTCTCCACGCTTGGCAGACGGGTTGGCGAGGGGTTTGATATAAATGCAGAGTTTTCCTTCTCTGGGTGCTGATGATCATGCCAGCAGCTTTACCTTAGTCGCCTTTTACGACACCTCGGTAAGAGTGAGGGTGGCCTATTCTACTCTGCCGGGGACCACACGGCCTATATATAATAGCACGATAAATAAATAAATTCATACAAAATCGCATACATTGACCTGATTCCGTACTAAGTAGCTTTTAAGCTTAGTTTTTTTAACAATAATTAATATTAGTACTTTAATTTATATTAGCACGATAATGCACGTAGCATGCTATTCTTTAAAAAAGTGTCAAAAAATCTATCGGTTTTTTTCATATAGCACTAACTGTCCAATCGAAATTCGCCTGCGTAGTTTAGACAGAATCTTGGAACATACTAATACATTTACATAATCGTAACCCTTCCTTTTTGGCTTGGCCGTAGACGGGTAAAAATAGCATATTATTGTAATTTATCGTATAATACACGATAAAATTGAAAATTTGCCGTGTGGTGCGCGGCAGAGTAGAATAGGCCACCCTCACTCTTACCGAGGTGTCGCAAAAGGCGACTAAGGTAAAGCTGCTGGCATGATCATCAGCACCCAGAGAAGGAAAACTCTGCATTTATATCAAAACCCTCGCCAATCCGTCTGCCAAACGTGGTGAGTATGGCAATTACCCCTCATGTGATTGAGGGAGGCCCGTGTCCCAGCAGTGGGGACTTAAATGGGCTGACGATGACGATGATGAAATTGAAAATTTAAAAAACCCCCGACACAACTAAAGCTCTTTCATTTGATACCTATATTAAGGCAGTTGGAACAACAAAAATAGGTTATTCGTCATTTTCTGACGGCGGCCATCTTGGATTTGAAATTTTTCACAATTAATATATTCTGCTACTTAAGCCCTTTTATATGATACCCATATTGTGGGAGTTGTGTTAAAACATAAAATCCAAATCTTTGTGACGGCGGCCATCTTGGATCGATTTTCATCCAACATAGCTAAGAACACTCCCTCCTTATTCATCTTTCAAACAAAAAAAACATAATCAAAATCGGTTCATTTGTTCGGGAGCTACGATGCCATAGACACACACCAAGACACGTCAAACTTATAACACCCCGTTGATTTTGCGTCGGGGGTTAAAAATAGCAATAATTGCCAACATTATTAGTGTGAACCACTAGGATTACTGAAATAGTTTTTTCACTGTAACAGAAATTGGACATAGTGACGTAGGCATTATAAATACGATAACTGGGATAAGTAGGGCGTCCATATGATCGTCGCACGCGCATATTAACGTTTCACCTGTACGTTGTGTTTGAACGTTCAATTTTATGAAATAATATAAATTGTTTAAATAAATAAAATATAAATATAAAAAAAATCTGAAGCCTTATTCTCGGAATTTTCGATGGGATTTTTTTTAACAGTCTCACGTTCTCTCGCTAAAGCGGTACAGACCCATATTTGGGACGCAAAAGTATGGGTCATTCATCGCCATTATGGTCAAAAACCTAAGGCAATGGAATACAGCTCTTCAGAGCACTCACGGCTTCGATCATACTCACGGTGATAAAAGCGACATATTGCGAAGATGTCATGCCGTGCGTAAATGCTATTTTCAAAGATACCTCCTTTTTTGCTTACCGTCAGGCAGTGGCGTAGCGTGGGTAAACGTAGACGTGGGCGTGCCAGGTCCCTTGGGGTAGGGGGGGATTCCTGGTCGGACATAAGGGGGCCTCGCAAAGTTTTAGGAGAGGCACGGCCCCTTGCAAGGCCCTCTTGCGCTTGAAGTCTCTTTGAGTGCGAGGCTCCCTTGAGCGCGAGTTCCCCTTGAGCTCGAAGCTCCTTTGAGTGCGAGGCTTCCTTGAGTGCGAGGTCCCCTTAAGCTGGAAGCCCATTTGAGTGCGAAGCCCCCTTAAGCTCGGAGCCTTTTTGAGTGCGAGGTCCGCTTGAGTTTGAAACCCCTTTGAGTGCGAGGCCCCCTTGAGCTCGAAGCCCCTTTAAGTGCGAGGCCCTCATGAGCTCGGGGCCTCTTTAAGCTCTAAGCCCCTTTGAGTGCGAGGTCGTGACGATCCCGCGCCTAGCTACATCACAGCAATCCGGCATTTTATCGAGTATTTATCATTATATTTACCTGGTACGGGAAATATCCAGCGCATTTTTCGGTGATTGTCGCTCGACGCCTCCTCAACCGCGAACCGGACCGCGTCTCACCTTCTCCCGCAAGCCGCTTCTGCCAAGAAATAATAAGTAGTTACAGAAAATGATGAGAAGATAGCAGGAGAACCTGTCTAAGGTGTCGCTTACACGACAGACGCGGCGGAGGCAGCTTGGAGTCAACGCGCGTTTTAGGGAGTTGCCACACTGGCGGATTGGGAGCGTTTTCAAAGCGGAGCGAGATGCAACGAACACGTCGCGGCTGCGCAGCGTTCACGCAGCGGATGCGCAACGAATTCGCCGCGGAGATAAGTCTGAAGTCTTAACGCCATCGTTTTTTTGTGGCGGCCACGCATAAAATCGCTGCGAATCCGTTTCGCATCCGCGGCGTGAACGCTGCGGATGAGTTTGCTGCGTCGTCGCTCCGCTTTGAAAACGCTCGCAATCAGCCAGCGTGGTAACTCCCTTCGAATTTATGTCAATGTAGAGTCGTGGCGCGGACGAATATGTTTCCTTCTTATTTTATTTCAACCATATGCATGAAACGCAATAATAAAATGGCGGCAGAGTTGCGACGCAGGCACATTTCAACGCCGCCGCTGCAGCTCCAAGGCGCCGCGCCGTCTCGACCCTGCCTGCATCTCGCCGTGCCTCGACCCCACTAGTGATCGTACGCCATTACAGGACTCCAGCCCACCGCTGTCATGTGGGCCACCTGCCTTAGAGGGGAGGGGAGGGTCTTGGTGCCAGGGTTCGCCCATTTGAACCCATGACTCCTCCCCACTTAAGGCGATGAGGGAAAACCGCGGGGTTTAGTCGGTATGCCTCTAGCCGGCTTCTCGTTAGGAGAAACCTCCGCCAGAGCTCGGAATATAACGGGTTTAAATTGAAGTTTTAGTCACCCAGAGAGCAATGGAGAGGGCTATGCTCGGAGTCTCCCTGCGTGATCGTATCAGAAATAATGAGATCCGCAGAACTAAGGTGACAGACATAGCCCAAAGGATTGCATGCCTCAAGTGGCAATGGACAGGGCACATAGCGAGGAGAACAGACGGTCGTTGGGGCGGAAAGGTCCTCGAGTGGAGGCCACGTACAGGAAGTCGCAGCCGTGGCAGGCACAAGATTGACCGACGATCTGGTGAAGATCGCGGGAATCCATTGGATGCGGGCGGCACAGAACCGATCTGTGTGGAGAACATTGGGGGAGGCCTATGTTCAGCAGTGGATGTCTATTGGATGGAATGAATGAATGAAAGTTGAATTTTTACATCATCATCATCATCAGCCCATTTAAGTCCCCACTGCTGGGGCACGGGCCTCCCTCAATCACATGAGGGGTAATTGCCATACTCACCACGCTTGGCAGACGGGTTGGCGAGGGTTTTGATATAAATGCAGAGTTTTCCTTCTCTGGGTGCTGATGATCATACCAGCAGCTTTACCTTAGTCGCCTTTTACAACAACTCGGTAATAGGGAGGGTGGTCTATTCTACTCTGCCGGGGACCACACGGCTACTTACGGAATTTTTACAGCTATCCCTTATTTATATTTATTGAAGTTTATATATTTTGGACCCTTGTACGGAATACTATTTGAATTAAACGTTATTTATTATAGCAGATTGCCTATTGTGTCAAATAAAGATTTACTAATTCATCCATTCATACATTCATTCTTATCTCGGATGACTGACGGGATGCCATCCTGTGAGTCGTCCATACAAACTAAGTAGAAGATACTGTCGTCCGACATGTCGCTGGAGGGAAAAAGTCGCCAAGGATCCCAAGCGATTAAACGTGCTCGATTGGGCAGACTGGCACATAGGATAGTTTAAGAATTGAAGCATGCCCGGTTGCATGCATGCTGCATGCCCGGTTGCATGCATGCTGCATGCCCGGTTGCATGCATGCTGCATGCCTGCTTGAATGCTGCATGCATGCATAATAAGTAATTGTTAAAACGATTTTCTGGAAACTAATTCGTCTAAAATATGTTGAGGAATATTTAAAAACGTATAGATTTAAAAAATATGTTATTTGAAAATCGGAATATCAGCAATATGTCAATAGTTTTTTCGGTCAAATGAAAATATGGAAAAGAAAAATGTGGTAAAACGTTTTCGCTATAACGAAATTCGCACCAAAAACATTCGAATTTAAGATAGGTAACCGTTCAATACCCGTGACGGGCCAAATATTTGTACCACTCTTGTATCTCTTTGGTTGTGTCACACTGGTGTCCCATCGGAAAATGAGGTTATGGGAATAGAGAGTGCACTAGTCTTTGCGCACACACTTGCGCACTATAATATATCCTGCGTATGTGGCTGATCGTTGAGATTGGCCGTAGCCGTAATAATCACAATCGTAATCATAATCTTTATTGTGGAACACAGTTGTAGGATATGTTACATAGATTATACTTAAAGAGCTACTGTGACCTGCCTCTTAAGGCGTACAAAATATTTTGATTTAAACTATTATAAATTCAAACACATCAGTAATAAAATTAACATAGGTACATAACCAAACAATTAAATTATTAAATTAAATCATACAATATTGAATTGAGTAAAATTTTAATGTCATACTTATTATATTATATTTTTGTCAAAAAAGAAGTCTTTAACAGAATAATAACATTTTTTAATTAGGTAGTCAGATAGTCGTTTTTTAAATATATAAATGTCATTTACATCCCTAATGACCTATGGAATGTGGTTGAAAGATATTATTATTTTCACCTTTTTAAACTCTACACGTCTTCACTTGATCATGATTTAGTCCGCATTAGTACCTACAATAAATAGCATTGCTCACTATTAATTATAATTTGTTTATTTTTTTGCACGCGAAAAAAATTTTTCGCGTGCAAAAAAGGGCACAACATTTGTGCATGGTTATTTAATAAATAGTATAAGGGTTTGCCGAGAAGTTGTAAACCCGAAATTGTTTAAAATAGATCCTGTTTAGTAGCTAAAAATTAAAATCGATTGGCGTCGCTAGTTAGGGCTACCCGTCGCCTTAAAGAAACGTCAAACAAAATCGGAGAAATCGTCCGTTTGGCTCAGCGAAATTACAAATCAAATCGGTTTACTTTTGCCTTGGCTATGGTAGCAATTAGAGAAACGTACTTGCAATTACATAATTTCTGCATGCAATGAATGAAACAAAAATATAGTACCTAGTAACATTCAAAATTACTATTTATAAGACCATAATAAGACCCATTCTAATGTACGGAATGGGCCCACCCTCACTCTTACCGAGGTGTCGTAAAAGGCGACTAAGGTAAAGCTGCTGGCATGATCATCAGCACCCAGAGAAGGAAAACTCTGCATTTATATCAAAACCCTCGCCAACCCGTCTGCCAAGCGTGGTGAGTATGGCAATTACCCCTCATGTGATTGAGGGAGGCCCGTGCCCCAGCAGTGGCGACTTAAATGGGCTGATGATGATGATGATGAATGTACGGGTGTGAAGCTTGCACACAAGGCGACGGGTAGCTACTAAACCGGTTCTATTTAAAACAATTTCGGAGGGGGAGCAAACATTTTATACTATTTATTCAATAATTGTGCACTACTTTTTAAACTGTTTTTGCACTCGAAATTTGGATTAACGCCATGAGTGGCCGTACAATACAAATACGCCAAATTTCGAGTACAAAAGCAGACTCAAAAGTTAAGTATAAGTAATAAATAAATAGTTTAAGTGATTTACAAGAGGCTGCAGCTTCTAAATTTTTAAAAAGATATCCGGTTTAATTGCTAATAATTTAAATCAATTGGCGTCGCTTGTGTGCCCTACCTGTCACCTTAAAGAAGAGAATAAACTTCTGGTCACAGAAAGAAAAATGTTTGGTCCTAAGCAAGATGTTTTTATTTTCTGTATCTTTTTTAGGGTTCCGTAGCCAAAATGGCAAAAACGGAACCCTTATAGTTTCGTCATGTCCGTCTGTCCGTCTGTCCGTCTGTCACAGCCGATTTACTCGGAAACTATAAGTACTACAGTGATGAAATTTGATGGGAATATGTGTTGTATGAACCGCTACAAAAATATGACACTAAATAGTAAAAAAAAGAATTGGGGGTGGGGCCCCCCATACATGTAACTGAGGGATGAAATTTTTTTTTTCGATGTACATACCCGTGTGGGGTATCAATGGAAAGGTCTTTTAAAATGATATAAAGTTTTCTAAAAAACATTTTTCTTAAAGTGAACGGTTTTTGAGATATCAGCTCTCAAAGTCGTAAAAAGTATGTCCCCCCCCTCTATTTTTATAACTACGGGGTATAAAATTCTAAAAAAAATAGAGGTGATGCATGCTAATTAACTCTTTCAACGATTTTTGGTTTGATCAAAGTATCTCTTATAGTTTTTGAGATAGGTTGATTTAACTGTAATTTTGGTTAAGTTATTGTGCTTACACTGAAAACGATGGCTGAACCTTATAAGATAGATCAAAAAATATACTACAGTATTGTACACCTTTAAAAATCCGCGATGATATAAAATCTTTATAATGTATATTTGCTGCTACGGAACCCTTTGTGCGCGAGCCCGACTCGCACTTGGCCGGTTTTTTTGTTTGTTTGTTCTTTTGTAACTAATGTTGTACTCGTATGTAGTGTTGTGATGTCCAAAATAATATTTTGTTCTTTCTTTCTTCTTCTTTCAATGCTTATAACCAATATCGTTTAGATAAATCTTCAAAGAACCATTTATGAAATAAATTATATATTAGAGGACAGGCGAAGAGATCAACATTTCCAGGAATCCTTATCATTCAAATAATCATCTACTTTTTGGTAGCCTTTCTGTATTAGGCAGAAACTAAATTGTTCAGTTTTTGTGAGAAATTTCAGTGTCGCCCTCGTAGATAATACGGTTTATATGGTTGGCACGACACCTGATTTGAGGTAATAAAAATATTTTTAAACAGACATAGTATTATATTTTGTTAAAAATGTGGTTGACAGATTTATTATCTGACTGAAGACATCATATGCGTAGGACATATTCTGTCTGGCCTAGTTACGGCAATGGCGCTGTCCTACTACGCCAGCCAATAAAAAGATGTATTTTATGGCATAGAGTAACAATCGTCTTTGGAAACTATTTGAGTAGGAAGAGTGTTAGCTTTTCTTCGGCAACCGGTTGTGAGACTTAGTTGTCAATGAATAGAATGTTTAAGGCGACGGGTAGCCCTAACTAGTGACACCATTTTTTTTTTATTGTTAGCTACTAAACCGGATCTATTTTAAACAATTTAGGGTTTACAACCTTTTGGCAAACACTTATACTATTTATTAAATAACCAAGCAACCATTGGGTCCGTTTTTGTACGCGAAAAATTGATTACCGCCAAAAGTGGCTACTTTTAGCGTGATCAATTTTTCGCATACAAATATTGGGTCCGCATTTGTGCATGGTTATTTAATAAATAGTATAAATGTTTTGTTTAAAATATATCCAGTTTAGTAGCTAAAAATTAAAATCGATTGGCGTCGCTAGTGTGCCCTACCCGTCACCTTAATAGGTTACCTCAGATTATTATTGATTTACCGGTACATAAGTTTAAGTTGCATGTAAAAAACTGCCTAGTGCAGAAAGGCTACTATAAAGTAGAGGATTATTTGAATGATAAGGATTCCTGGACATGTTGATCTCTTCGCCTGTCCTCTAATGTATAATTCATTTCATAAATGTTTCTTTGACGATTTATCTAAACGATATTGATTTAAAGCTTTGTATATCATACTGTCACTGTAATCATAATTTGTATAACAATGAAAATTGTAATTACCATATTATTTGAAAATAACTACTCAGTTTCTTGCTGATTCTTCTCGGTATAAATTGACATTCCGAATCAGCAGTAGATTACACAATATTTGACATTCATAAATGTTCTGTATGGACTTAAATTGAATTAAGACACTTTTGATTTGATTTAACGTATAATATATGCACTCCAGCCGGAGGGAATGTATTATATACTGAGATAGAGGTATCAGTCGGCTAGCCAGTATTAGCGCCATCTAGAGGAAACTGACCAATACTCAACGGCTATGTAGTACGCCCAGGCCACCTTCGAGAATCAGGGAGACGATTAAGGTGACGGGTAGGGCATACTAGCGACGCCAGTCCAGTTTAATTTTTAGCTATCAAACCGGATCTATTTTAAACAATTTCGGGATTACAACCACTCGGCAAATACTTATACTATTTATTAAATAACAGCGGCCACTTTTGGCGTAATCAATTTTTCGCGCACGCCCTGGTCCCAACATTTGTACATGGTTATTTAATACATAGTATAAGTGTTTGCCGATAGTCCCGAAATTGTTTAAAATAGATCCGGTTTAGTAGCTAAAAATTAAAATCGATTAGCATCGCTAGTGTGCCCTACCCATCACCTTAAACCGTGACGGTTAATAAGAGAACAAAAATGCGTGCGTGTTTCTATTACTAGCTCGGCATTGACGGAAAACATCGTGAGGAACATCCACGTTCCGGATAGTTGACCACTCCAACAGTGCCACGATTCGGCATGAATGGGCGTTCTCGACCGGTGTGATGCCACTGACTGACAGAAAACTGGCGTGAAGCGGCACTGTTCTATGTTTCGCTGCGTGAGATAGATAGATAGATAGATATTCTTTATTGCACAAAAATAAAATACAAGCATGATACAACAGCAACAGACAGTACAATAAGGCGGTCTTATCGCTTGTAGCGATTTCTTCCAGACAACCTTTGGGTAGAGTAAAGAAATATCGTATTCGTAATAAGGGAAGGCAGTGCAAAGTAATTTAACAAGTGAAATTGAGAATGGCAGAAATATAAATATATAGGGCAGGTACCGGATGCCCACTTCGGGGGAAAGGGGGTTTAAAGGTTGGCAGCGCACTTGTGACTCCATTGGTGTCACGGTTGTCTATGGGCGGCGGCAATCGCTTACCTTGTCTCTTTGCTTGTCTGCCACCTATCACATAAAAAAAAACAATATGTGCGCGTGTTTCTGTTACTAGCTCGACGGAAAACATCTTGAGGAAACCTTCAGATAGTTTCTCAAACATGTTTTTGAACGTGTATAATCCAGTTGATCAGGTTAATAAATGAAAATAAATCAAATCCGACGCTTAAATTAAGCTGGACGCAACTGAGAATTGCACGCTAAAGTGGTATTATTAATTTCATAGTCATCGTCATCATCAGCCCATTTAAGTCCCCCACTGCTGGGGTCACGGGCCCTCCCTCAATCACCATGAGGGGTAATTGCCATTACTCACCACGCTTGGCAGACGGGTTGGCGAGGGTTTTGATATAAATGTAGAGTTTTCCTTCTCTGGGTGCTGATGATCATGCCAGCAGCTTTACCTTAGTCGCCTTTACGACACCTCGGTAAGAGTGGAGGGTGGCCTATTCCTACTCTGCCGGGGACCACACGGCTCATGATCATGAGTCCATGATTAATTTATGGACATGTCAAATCTTATTGAAAATTTTCGCCTATTTTCAGAATACCAGCTTTTGATTAGCATAAAAAATAAATTAAAATTTAATAACCCCCAACAAATAATAATAATTAAAGGATATGATTAGATAAGTCCAAAAATAAATTATTACTAGCTGTTGACTACTTACTTACGTATGGAAAAAATTCAGCCATTAATCGGCGATGGTATATAATTTGTTAGTGACTATGAAATACTTAGATTTAATAAATTATGTTAAGGTAAAGGGTATATCCCACTAGGCGACGGGCCAATTGATTTAAATTGTTAGCTACTTTAAACAATTTGAGGTTTGGTCTCTCAGGCTAACACCCTATCTATTTATTTACTCTTTAGTTTTTATTTTGGTATGCTTTTGCACTCGAATTTGGGATTACCGCCAAAAGCGGCCACTTTTGGCGTGAATCAACTTTTCGAGTACCTACCTTTTTTTTTTTTTTCTGGTTTCCCGGGAGAAATGCATTACGCAGACCCTGCCGCCGGGGGGCGACAGGGTACTGTGGGACTCACCCTCCGGGCCGCTTCATCTAACAAATCGACCTGATTGCATACCCACTAAACTCCCGGGGCTCAACCACCCGTGGGTATGGAATGGAGTCACGGGAACTGCACGAGGCTATTTCTCCCGCAACCCACTCCCCCACAGACCCCTACCTACCTACAGAAACAGACCCAACATGGTTATTTAATAAATAGTATAAGTTTTTGCCGAGAGATTGGAACCCCGAAATGGTTTAAAATAGATCGGGTTTAGTAGCTAAAAATTAAAATCAACTGGCGTCGCTAGTGTCGCCCTACCTGTCCACCTGAACTAACATTGACGTGACGCAATGTCAAGTTCCCATACATTTTAACATATTGCATCTGTCAAAAGGCGTCGAATTGTATAAAAATTGACGGTCCAAGGCATAGTTTTCGGTAGCTTAGATATTAGATTAGTGTCTTTTACGTGAAAAAATGATTCACGCTAAAAGTGGCCGCTTATGAATGGTTATTTAATAAATAGTATAAGTTTTTGCCTAGAGGTTGTAACCCCGAAATTGTTTAAAATAGATCCGGTTTAGTAGCTAAAAATTAAAATCGATTGACGTCGCTAGTGTGCCCTACCCATCACCTTAAACCGTGACGGTTAATAAGAGAACAAAAATGCGTGCGTGTTTCTATTACTAGCTCGGCATTGACGGAAAACATCGTGAGGTAACATCCCACGTTCCGGATAGTTGACTCCGACAATTGGTCCAACAGTGACACAACGATTCGACATGGTAATGGGCTTCTCAAAAGCCGGTGTGATGCCACTGACTGACAGAAAACTGGCGTGAAGCGGCACTGTTCTATGTTTCGCTGCGTGAGATAGATAGATAGATAGATAGATATTCTTTATTGCACAAAAATAAAATACAAGCATGATACAACAGCAACAGACAGTAACAATAGGCCGGTCTTCTCGCTTGTAGCGATTTCTTCTTTCTTCCAGACAAAAACACCTTTGGGTAGAGTAAAGAGAATATCGTATCCGTATAAGGGAAGGCAGTGCAAAGTAATTTAACAAGTGAAATTGAGAATGGCAGAAATATAAATATATAGGGAAGGTACCGGATGCCCACTCTGGGGGAAAGGGGGTTTAAAGGTTGGCAGCGCACTTGTGACTCTATATGTGTCACGGTTGTCTATGGGCGGCGGCAAATCGCTTACCTTGTCTCTTTGCTCGTCTGCCACCTATCACATAAAAAAAAACCAATATGTGCGCGTGTTTCTGTTACTAGCTCGACGGAAAACATCTTGAGGAAACCTCCACGTTTCGGAGAGTTTCTCAACCATGTTTTTGAACGTGTAAAATCCAGTTGATCAGGTTTAATGAAATTGAAATAAATCCAAATCCGACGCTTAAATTAAGCTGGACGCAACTGATAATTGCACTCTAAAGTGGTTATGATTAATTTATGGACATGTCAAATAAAATAAAATAAAATAAATTAATTAATTTTAAAAAATCTTATTGAAAATTTTCGCCTATATTCAGAATACAGATTTTAATTAACATAAAAAATAAATTAAAATTTAATAACCCCCGACAAATAATAATAACAAAGAATATGATTTAAGTCCAAAAATAAATTAATACTGTTGTTGACTACTTATTTACATATGGAAAAATTTCAGCCATTAATCGACGATGGTATATGATTTGTTAGTGACTATGAAATACTTCGATTTAATAATTATGTTAAGGTGAAGGGTATATCCCACTAGCGACACCAATTGATTTTAATTGTTAGCTACTTAACTATTTTAAACCATTTGGGAGTTTGGGTCTCTCGGCTAACACCTATACTATTTATTTAATACTTATATCTAGTTATTTATTTGGTATGCTTTTGCACTCGAATTTTGGATTACCGCCAAAAGCGGCCACTTTTGGCGTGAATCAACTTTTCGAGTACCTACCTTTTTTTTTTTGGTTTCCCGGGAGAAATGCATTACGCAGACACTGTCGCCGGGGGGCGACAGGGTACTGTGGGAGTCCCACAGTGGGACTCACCCTCCGGGCCGCTTCTTCTAACAAAAATCGACCTGAGGGCATACCCACTAAAACTCCCGGGGCTCAACCACCCGTGGGTATGGAATGGAGTCACGGGAACTGCACGAGGCTATTCCCCGCAACCCCACTCCCCCACAGGCCCCTACCTACCTACAGAAACAGACCCAACATGGTTAATTTAATAAATATCAGAAGTGTTTACCGAGAGATTGAAATCCCGAAATGGTTTAAAATAGATCGGGTTTAGTAGCTAAAAATTTAAATCAACTGGCGTCGCTAGTGTGCCCTACCCGTCACCTTAACTAAATTGACTGACGCAATGTCAAGTTCCCATACATTTTGACATATTGCATCTGTCAAAAGGCGTCGAATTGCATAAAAATTGACGTCCAAGGCATAGTTTTCGGTAGCTTAGATATTAGATTAGTCTTTTACGTGAAAAATTGATTCACGCTAAAAGTGGCCGCTTTATGCATGGTTATTTAATAAATAGTATAAGTTTTTGGCGAGAGGTTGTAACCCCGAAATTGTTTAAAATACCTATCCGGTTTAGTAGCTAAAAATTAAATCGATTGGCGTCGCAGGTGTGCCCTACCCGTCACCTTAAGTAACTGAATACTTGAGGCACGTCACTATGTTTAAAAGTATAACAGAGTTACGTTCTTTGAAATGTCAAAAAGGACTTCATAATTAGAACAGACTGTAGGTATAACTGTTTTTTCAACAACTACAAGACGTTAATTGAATAATTCTTGGTTAAAATTATGGTATTTTTAATTTAAAAAAAATTAAAAACTATTTGGCTCTCTTTGTTATCTATAAGTATCCCGAATTTCGAACAAAATTTTAAGAAAAAATAACATTATTATGTAAAATGACAATAGTAGGCACCGCATTAGCGTAAAAAAAAATGGTAAAACATTTTTTTTCAACGCTAATTTTGCTTATGAGTAGAAAATAACGCGGTTTATGTCAATAAATAGAAACATATCAATTGTTAAATTAAGCTGGACGCAACTGAGAATTGCACGCTAAAGTGGTATTATTAATTTCATAGTCATCGTCATCATCAGCCCATTTAAGTCCCCACTGCTGGGGCACGGGCCTCCCTCAATCACATGAGGGGTAATTGCCATACTCACCACGCTTGGCAGACGGGTTGGCGAGGGTTTTGATATAAATGTAGAGTTTTCCTTCTCTGGGTGCTGATGATCATGCCAGCAGCTTTACCTTAGTCGCCTTTTACGACACCTCGGTAAGAGTGAGGGTGGCCTATTCTACTCTGCCGGGGACCACACGGCTCATGATCATGATCCATGATTAATTTATGGACATGTCAAATCTTATTGAAAATTTTCGCCTATTTTCAGAATACAGCTTTTGATTAGCATAAAAAATAAATTAAAATTTAATAACCCCCAACAAATAATAATATTAAAGGATATGATTAGATAAGTCCAAAAATAAATTATTACTGCTGTTGACTACTTACTTACGTATGGAAAAATTTCAGCCATTAATCGGCGATGGTATATAATTTGTTAGTGACTATGAAATACTTAGATTTAATAATTATGTTAAGGTAAAGGGTATATCCCACTAGCGACGCCAATTGATTTTAATTGTTAGCTACTTTAAACCATTTGAGGGTTTAGGTCTCTCGGCTAACACCTATACTATTTATTTAATACTTATAGTTATTTATTTGGTATGCTTTTGCACTCGAATTTGGGATTACCGCCAAAAGCGGCCACTTTTGGCGTGAATCAACTTTTCGAGTACCTACCTTTTTTTTTTCTGGTTTCCCGGGAGAAATGCATTACGCAGACCCTGCCGCCGGGGGGCGACAGGGTACTGTGGGACTCACCCTCCGGGCCGCTTCATCTAACAAAAATCGACCTGAGGGCATACCCACTAAAACTCCCGGGGCTCAACCACCCGTGGGTATGGAATGGAGTCACGGGAACTGCACGAGGCTATTCCCCGCAACCCCACTCCCCCACAGACCCCTACCTACCTACAGAAACAGACCCAACATGGTTAATTTAATAAATATTAGAAGTGTTAGCCGAGAGATTGGAACCCCGAAATGGTTTAAAATAGATCGGGTTTAGTAGCTAAAAATTAAAATCAACTGGCGTCGCTAGTGTGCCCTACCTGTCACCTGAACTAAATTGACTGACGCAATGTCAAGTTCCCATACATTTTAACATATTGCATCTGTCAAAAGGCGTCGAATTGTATAAAAATTGACGTCCAAGGCATAGTTTTCGGTAGCTTAGATATTAGATTAGTCTTTTACGTGAAAAATTGATTCACGCTAAAAGTGGCCGCTTTATGAATGGTTATTTAATAAATAGTATAAGTTTTTGCCTAGAGGTTGTAACCCCGAAATTGTTTAAAATACCTAGATCCGGTTTAGTAGCTAAAAATTAAATCGATTGGCGTCGGCGGTGTGCCCTACCCGTCATCTTAAGTAACTGAATACTTGAGGCACGTCACTATTTTTAAAAGTAAAACAGAGTTACGTTCTTCGAAATGTCAAAAAGGACTTCATAATTAGAACAGACTGTAGGTATAACTGTTTTTTCAACAACTACATGACGTTAATTGAAAAATTCTTGATTCAAATTATGGTATTTTTAATTTAATTTTTTTTTAAACTATTTGGCTCTCCTTGTTATAACTATCCCGAATTCCGAACTAAATTTTAAGAAAAAATAACATTATTATACGAAATAGCAACATAAGCGTAAAAAAAATGGTAAAACCATTTTTTTTCAGCGCTAATGTTGCTTATCAGGAAAAAGTAACGCGGTTTATGTCAAATGTCAATAAATAGAAACATATCAATTGTTTTATCAGAAGTTCATTAATGACGTACCTAAATAATACCCTTATCATTCATCGTTATCGTCAGCCCATTTAAGTCCCCACTGCTGGGGCACGGGCCTCCCTCAATCACATGAGGGGTAATTGCCATACTCACCACGCTTGGCAGACGGGTTGGCGAGTGTTTTGATATAAATGCAGAGTTTTCCTTCTCTGGGTGCTGATGATCATGCCAGCAGCTTTACCTTAGTCGCCTTTTACGACACCTCGGTAAGAGTGAGGGTGGCCTATTCTACTCTGCCGGGGACCACACGGCCTACCCAACCCTTATCATTACGTAGATACTAATAAATGTAGCTATTTAAAACAGTAAAGAGCCAACGTGACGGAAAAAGTAAGCCATTTGGTCACTTTTGGCTCTTAAGCTCTTTTCTAGTTCATCAATTCTACTTGTATTCTTCTAAAATGTGTAATAAAGCGTTTTATTTTGAGTTGAATATGAAATAGACATAAAAGGAACATTTCTCCAAGTGATTGAATACTGTTGGTTAAATAATTCCCCCAAAAAAGCGCCAAAATACCGCTGCCTTGGTGAGTGTGGAAATGATGGCCTGTTCGAGTGCGCGGACATTATCGATTTGGTACAAAACGCCACTTTTGTCTCACACATTGTTTACTAAAACACAAACCAACCATTTACTTAACTCCAAAACTAAATTGCGATTAATATATTAAAGTTACTAATACTTACACTGAGCACTGTTTTGTAACACTTAAAAATTCAACAAAAAATTATGAACGTTAAAATTAATATCAACACGCGATGTCTGGTACACACCCTTAAATTCGATTTTTAATTTATGGATTAATAATTGATATTAAAAAGATTCTTACCGGCTAGTATCATTTTTAAAAAATCTCGTCACTGGTTTAAAAAAAAAATCACTATATATATTTATATATACGTATGTTATAATGGAGTAAAAAACATAGTTTGACTATATGTTGGTGGTTATACACGTATATTATAGTGTTTCTCGGGAATTATTTGGTTCGGAGCCCATTTTGTCTGGCGAAATTGAGTCTGGCCACCGCGCGCTCAAATGAGACTGGCGGGGATGCCAGCGCAAGGGGAAATACTCCCCAGAAATGTTGGCGTTTTCCCCATTCAATGGAAATGGTAGCTGTGTATACTCAATACTCAATCGTTTATTGCAAAACCATAATGTATAATAAGATGTTACAATAGTGATGGAACAATGTTATGGATCCTTAGGTTAACTAGGCAAACTTAGGTTTAGGGGAGAGGAAGTGCTTTTATAATAACTTTAAGTATAATATAAATAAGAGCTGTGGATTTTTGTAATAAATATAATAAACATAAAATAAAATATATGTGGTTGACTTTACCCCTTCTGCGCACGAAGCACACAGCGGTTCGCGCGAGCTTTCTTACAGCTAAAGAATGGAACTCCTTGCCGAGGCCTATTTTTCCGTTACACCTATGATCTGGACATCTTTAAGCGGTTCGCGCGAGGTTCGCCAATAGTAAAATTATATTTTAAGGTACAAATTAGATTTAAAGATAGATTAAATTCGATTTATATTATATGTAATTGATTGATACAATAAAATAAATTAATAATAAATTAGTATGCGATTACGTCTCTACTGAAAATCAGCACTATTGCTCTGGCCATACCTAAATTCCGAGTAGAGGGTCCGTTTCGGTACTTAGATTTTAAGATATCTCCTCTGTAATATCCATGTTAAGTGGCGAATAAATTATTTCTTTATATTTATACCTAAATCCTTACATTACGCACGAGACCCCTAACCTGAACTTGCGAAGGCAAGGCGGCAGTCGCTTCATTGTCTCCAAACCAGACTTCCCTTATCCTGAATCATGGTAGACCATGCCAGCCTACCCCTGGCACAGAAGCGACACGCGACAGCTTTGGACGCAACCAGGAATTGCACGCTGACATAAGTGACAGCTCATGTCGAATCAAGCACTTACAAATTTCGTCGGCTTAGTAACGCGTGCAGCGGTCTAATTGGTAGAACATCCACCCGGATTGTGGAAGGTGTGGGTTCGAGTTCCGCCTGAACACGAGATGAAATTTTTAAGTGTGTTATTTACTTATGAGTGATTCTTCACCTAAAAATGCCACCCACCCACGCTATGCTACGCAATTCTACGCTACACTACGCTACTGGCTCACGGCCAGTTCGGCACTACGGGGCGTATGTCGTCAATATGTAAGATTCGACGCTCGCGATAAAATTCTGGGTGGACATCAATTCTATTGATCAGTATAAGTTGAATTAACCCTCAATCATGGGATGATTGTGGGAGGGCCACGCTTCGGCATGAATGGGCCGGCTCAACCGGAGTAATTACCACGGCCTCACAGAAAACCGGCGTGAAGCAGTGTGCTGTGTTTCGCTGCGTGAGTGAGGGTACTGGTGGCCCAATCCGGAGGAAGGGGGTTTAAAGGTTGGCAGCGCACTTGTGACTCAACTGATGTCGAGAGTGTCCATGGGCGGTGGCAATCGCTTACCATCACCTGATGGTCCGCCTGTCCGTCTGCCACCTATCCCATAAAAAAAATCAACGCCTACCTTAAAGATGTCAACAAAAATAACTCACATCTCCAAAGTTACGTAAAGCGGGGAAAACTTTTCCCCAACTAGGGAGTCTTGCCCCAAACTGGCAACACAGGAACGCCGGCATTGGCTGCGCGTTGCTGCTATGCGGACACGTTAAGCACACCACCTACCCTTGTATGTTTTATTTCTCGTAATAAAGGACAACTTCGCGATAGGCGTACAAAAGAAAACGTGAAAATCTAACCCCCATCCAGACGCCTACGGTAACATTGCAGGCAATTCGTCTGTTGAAGTATTGCTCGGATGAATTCGTCAGGCGTGTACTAAATATTTACGTAAGAGTAGTAGGCACCGCATTGCAGTTATTTCAGTTCAATTCTGATCTGTATTGATAAGGGAATAGAGAATAGTGTTTTTTCTTTAATTTGTATAGGCATTTGAGGTTGACTTGACAGTGCTTTAGAGTGGGGTGTGTTTGTTATATGTACAGTGGCGGACAGGTCAAGCTATACAAAACTGTCAAATTTCTTCAATCGACTTCGAACTCAATGTGTAAAACAAGAACAAGAAAAACAAGTTTTTTTTTATAATAATAATTCTTACATCTCATACGTTGACCTGATTCCGTACTAAGTAGCTTAAGCACTTGTGTTACAGATATCAGACAACAGAGGAACACAAATATATACTTAAATACATATATCACACCCAGACACTGAACAAACACAAGTGTTCATCGCACGAATGTTTGTCCAGGGTGGGGATCGAACCCACGACCTTTGGCGTAAGAGGTAGGGTCACTACCAATTGCGCCATCCGGTCAGTCACAATATAAGGTTTACAATCGAATGAAGAAATTTGACAGTTTTGTATAGCTTGATGTGTCCGCCACTGTACCTACTAGATAACTAAGCCATTTGAGATACGTATTTCGAAGTAAGTGATATAGTTTTGATTTGCGATTTTACATTTTCGTCTTTAATGTATAGACCCCTTGCTCCGCTCGGGTTTTTTTTTCAACTAATTAAAGTTTCTATATCCGTTCTGTAGTTTCCGATCCAAGATTAGCGCGAAAAAAGATAGATTAAGGAATGGCAATTTAGTTCCAACTTCAACCAATAGATGGCGCTGCATGTATACTGCATCGCGAATTCTGATATAGTGATCGAACGTTACCGAATGCTGCTTTGATAGTTCAAAGCAGTCAGTCGAAGTAACATTACTGTTTTTTTATATGATAGGTGGCAGACAAGCAGAGGGATCTCCTTATGGTAAACGGTTGCCGCCACCCATGGACATCCGCGACACCAGTGGAGTCACGTGCGACCGGAGTGACACTGGTGACACCACGGTCTCGCAGGAAACCGGCGTGAAGCAGCATTCTGCTGTTTCGCTGCGTGAGTGAGGGTACCGGAAGCCCAATCTTGGGGAAATGGGTTTAAAGGTTGGCAGTGCACTTGTTGAGTCCAAGACCAGTTGAGTCGTCTTGCTTGATGGCTGCGGCCGCCTATGAACACCCGTTCATGGGCGGCCGCGGCCATCGCTTACCATCAGGTGATCCGTCTGCTCGTCCGCCAACTATCACATAAAAAAAAAGCCTCGTTGGCGCAGTGGGTAGTGTATCGCACTTTAAAGCGACGTCTGCTATTAGGGTCCCGGGTTCGATCCCCGGGTTGGACCAAAATTTGTACTTGAGTTTTTCTGTTAAGAAATTCTCAGTGTCAGCCCGGAGTCTGGAAGTTGGTGGTCTTGTACCCCCGTGCCTAGGAAATCACGTTAAGCCGTTGGTCCTGCGCCTGATCCCTCTTCGGAAATATGAGGGTAAGGGAATAGAGAGTGTACTTGTGTCTGTTCAAACACTTGTGCACTTTAAAGCTACGGGTGGCCTAACTAGAGATCAATCGATTTAAATTGATAGCAAATAAACTGGATATCTTATTAACACCTTCGGTAACACCTTTTCTCGAGTGTACTGTTATAAAATAATAAATAAATAAATATTTCACAACATCACATACATTGATCTGACTCCGAGATAGGTAGCTCAAGCACCTGTGTTACGGATATCAGAATCAACAGTGGGATTACAAATATGTACATATAATACTTTTCTTTTGTAAATACATACTTATAATATATAGATAACGCCCAGACCAATACAAACAGATATGTTCATGCACACAAATGTTTGTACTGTGCGGGGATCGAACCCGCAACCCTTGCACCAGAGGCAGCGTTCACTACCACTGTTCCAAACAGGTCGTCGAAAATGTTATTTAAAGTGTGTATAAAGTATAAAGTGTGTAAAGTGTTAAAAATATTATTTTACACTTTTTAGTTCGTGGTTTTCGCAGGCGGTTTTTTTTCGCAGAAAAAAATTATTATTAGTATGATGGCACTCAAAGACTTAGAAAAAATACCGTTTCATCTCTGCACAAGAAAGGGCCGGATGATAGAGTTCCTATGAGCATTTAACGTTTTATATAATATTATGTGCCTCTCATGGCCGTAATAATTATAATAATAATAATAATTCTCACAAAATCTCATACGTTGACCTAATTCCGTACTAAGTAGCTTAAGCACTTGTGTTACAGATATCAGACAACAGAGGAACACAAATATATACTTAAATACATATATTACACCCAGACACCGAACAAACACAAGTGTTCATCGCACGAATGTTTGTCCAAGGTGGGGATCGAACCCACGACCTATGGCGTAAGAGTCAGGGTCACTACCAATTGCGCCATCCGGTCAGTCATTATTAATTAAAATACATAAACAACACAACACTTCGCGTCTATAATCATGAATGTAGTAGTGTGTTTTATACAAGTGCATTATAAATAAATAGACGAAACACACAGTGCCCATCTTATCTTATCTGTTAGGGGCCATTTTCATGGGGCACGTCGACCCTAAAGGATCTTTTGTAGGGGAGGTCCCCTATCCTTTGCGCTCCTACTCACGAAAGATTCGTTCATCAGCGTCACGATGTCTTTAGGATTGAAGTGCCTGTAGTCTCCTGGTTTAGGATAAGCGTTACCTAGAAGACACATTCTGCCTCTGGCTAGTGAGTCGCATTCACATAAAAGATGTTCTATGGTTTCCGTCTCCTCCTTGCATGCTCTGCAGTCGCTGTTCGATGTTATGTTCATCTTCATCAGCATTTTGTTCGTTGCATAGGTAATGCCCTGTTAACGCTCCTATGAGCATCCTTGTCTGTTGTCTATTGTCGCCGAGAAGATATTTTTTCCATATCTTTGTATTGTCTCCTATGAAGGCCTTTGAATGTTTCATTCCTAGTTTTTTCTTCCATTCCTTAGTTTGCTCTCCGTATACATATTGCCGGAAGGCCATACTGATGGTGCAGCTCGGCAGTCCAACAAAAGGTTCCGGTCCAATGTATTTTGCTTTAGAGCCCTTTCTTAGTCCGTAGTCCTCGTGACCCGGTATCCACAATAGCCTTACCCTGTTGTGTCGTCCCAAGTAGTTCAGGCTTTGATGGCATCCCACACCAACTTAGAGTCCACTTTCGGCTTGGCCAATGCCTTCAGTGCCGATACGTGGATATACATAATATGATAAAGAACACTTACACCCATATTGTTTAGCTGCAAATAAATGTGAAGAATGATTACAATATTGCTAAGTAGTCATGCTCACTCAAATGTCTCTGAGGTGGTGGCGTTATGTGGCGGGTCATTACATTCCCTCTAATATGGTTGAGTGAAATGATGGCTGACACATACGTCATACTTGTGAACAGGTGCCACCTTTGGGGACTGGTCCGCTTCGGTTTACCTCATATTTAGCTTTTAATTTGCTTCATTCTATTTTATGTTGCATTAGACTGTATGACTTGGTATGAGGATAATAAACCATTGTAAAAAAGTTGGCGATTAAAAAGAGTAACTGGACTAACTGGCGAGTTTCTTGCCGGATCTTCTCGACCAGAAACAGCTTTCCGAGCCGGTGGTAGAATCGCATTATGTTTATTTACTTTTTTTAGTATATTTTATGTATCAACATATATATGTATTAACATGTAAATTATTACATAAGTACTTATAAATAGTTTTAAATCATTCAAATGTATGACGATTTGTAAGTGCTGTGTACAAGCCTATGCAAATAAAGAATTATTTGATTTGATTTGATAAGAATTTACGCTGTGACCTTGAAAAGTGTAATGAGATGGAAACTATGGTTTTGTTATTAAAATAAATCTCCAGATAGATAGGCCTCCCATCATACGCCAGTAAGTACCTATATTGCATATACAGTCCACATCACACGCAAGAAGCTAGATTAACACCACGAAGGTACACATATAAGTAGAGCATAGAATCTTAGAGGCAGCCCCTAGATTCCTACATGATACCGATTTGTACAATGCCAACTAGGTATGTCGAATCGTGGTTTTTGTTTAACCTATCACCGCGAGGGCAGTCGGCCTTCGACTTGCGATGGCGAGGCTCGATAACTCCTAGGTGGCAGCTCTTCACAATGAATAGGTTATTAGACTAGCTCACCTTAACTAGAACAGTCTAAGGCGTTGATACAGGCGTTCGATCAGAGACGGGCTGTAGAAATAATAAAACTGAGTAGAGGACATGTTAGGGCACTCACTCCGACCCTCACAGGGCACTGCAAATTAAACAAGCACCTGCACAACATGGGCCTTTCAGATACCAAAATCTGCAGGTTCTGTCGCGAGGACGAGGAAACGATTATCCACGTCCTCGGCGAGTGCATAGCGCTGCACCGGTGCAGAAGCCGGCACCTAGGAGCACACATGATCTCAGCAGACGAGATCAAAGCTCCCCCATCAGCTCCATTCTCGGGTTTATCCTGGAACTGGAGCTACATGAGGTGCTGTAATAGGTTATGGGGCTGCCACAATAGATCATCTACTGGTCGCAGTGGCTATGAGACGCAGGGCTCACCCCATTTCTAACAAATAATAATAAGCTCACCTTAAGGTGACGGGTAGGGCACACTAGCGACGCCAATCGATTTTAATTTTTAGCTACTAACCCGGATCTATGTTAACAAATTTCGGGGTTACAACCTCTCGGCAAACACTAATACTATTTATTAAATAGCCATGCCCAAATTTTGGGTCCGTTTTTGTACGCGAAAAATTGATTCACGCTAAAAGAGCGCTTTTGGCGTGAATCAATTTTTCGCGTACGCGTTGGACTCAGCATTTGTGCATGGTTATTTATTAAATATTATAAGTGTTTGCTGAGAGGTAGAAACACCGAAATTGTTTAAAATAGATCCGGTTTAGTAGCTAACAATTAAAATCGATTGGCGTCGCTAGTGTGCTCTACCCGTCACCTTAATAATTTTGATGCATTTTTTTCCTTGAGAGAACCACACCTTTCAAATAGACAAAAAGGATTTTGTCTATTTGAGGCGGGACAAAATCCTGGACCACGAGAAAACAGGGAATCCACATCTTATTGACAGAAATTTAAACTTACGTTCAAGGCCATATGGTTCTATTTCGCTTACGCGGATGTTGTGGAGTTTCGTAATACCTAGGTACTTATGTACTTAGTGTTTTTAGCTTGTAAGAGAAACCCTAGTAGTGGGACAGTTGTAAAATAATGTTTAATGCACCTTCTTACCGATATTGATACACTCCGGGTTTAAACTCGCAAGAATTCTTTATATTGCCCTCATTTTTTATGCGATTGGCAGACGAGCAAATGGACTGCCAACACCAGTGAGTCACAAGTGCGATGCCCAACTTTAATACCCCTTCCTGGTGTAAATGAGAATTTGAAAGAAAGAAAGAAAGGAACATTTATTGAACAAAAAAAAACTTAAGAAAATTAAAACAACAACTGAGACCTAGAGCTAAGCTAAAAGTAAGTGAAAAAGGATAGTTAAAACAAAGAAGGTCCCCGTGGCAATGTCCCCAAAATGCTGGTAGCATTACCCCGCTGGAGCGCGATGGAAATTCGCTGGGTGAGGTAGCTACCAGCCTTTGGCTCTCCCGTGACTTTGACTGCGACTTCCTGTACGTGGCATCACTGGCAACACACACGCATTAAAGACTTTCGTCTTGATACACTGCGGTAGATCTGCCGAAAATATGCTGCGTAGCTTCCTAAACGCTGCCCAGCCGAGATGGATTCGTCGATCGACCTCTTTCTGGAAGTTGGACTTACCAAGCTGGACTTTTTGTCCGAGGTGATGTACTCGTCTACAACTTCCAGTGTAGAGCTTCCATCCTTTACAAGAGTGGGTACGACATGGGAATTCAACATAATTTTCGTCTTATCCATGTTCATTTTCAGACCCACTTGTTGGGAGACTATTGAGGTCGTCGAGCATTTTGCCTAAGTCTTCCAAGGTCTCAGCCATGACTACGATATCATCAGCGAATCGAAGGTGCGGCATGTACTCGCCATTTATATTGATGCCAAGTCCATCCTAGTCCAGAAGTTTAAACACGTCCTCCAACAGAGTGGTGAACAGTTTCGGCGATATAACGTCGCCCTGTCTCACACCTCGCCGGAGAGGTATGGGCTTTGATTCCTGGTCCTGAAGACGGACTGACATTATGGCGTTTTCGTACAATGACACACTTGTATGTATCGGTAGTCTGTTCGGCACCTTTGGAGAGATTGTAGCACGGCCCAGGTCTCGACAGAGTGGAAGGCTTTCTCATAGTCCACAAACGCTAAGCATAGGTAATGGCAGATTATACTCTTCGGTCTTCTATATAACCTGCCGCAGCGTGTGTAGGTATGTGGTCTATGGTGCTAAAGCCTTTTCGGAATCCAGCTTGTTCGGGAGGCTGGAAGTCGTCGAACCTGCGTTTTATTTTTATTCTTCTTCAGATCAAGATATCTGGCAAAGTTACCACAACCCAATTTCTATAAATCGGTGATGGTCTTGAGACATGCATATTATAGAAATTTTCAGCTTTTATAAATCACGAAAGTCTGGCTGTTGTGGGCTCTTAGACTAGTACACCGTTATTTTTAGGGTTCCGTACCTCAAAAGGAAAAAACGGATCCATTATAGGATCACTTTGTTGTCCGTTTGTCTGTCAAGACCCTATCTCTAGAACGCGTGGACGTATCAAGCTGAAATTCACATGAAATACCCTGAGTATTTCATGTGAATTGTCCCTTTAAGCTGTGAAAATATCAAACTTCTAAGCCAAGCTAATCAAAAGATACAGCCGATTATGTCGATATTTTTTCGACACTCGCAAAGGAATCAAAACCTACAGGGTACTTCCCGTAAACTCAGAATCTTGAAATTTGGCATGAAGCATTGTCATACAACGCAAATATAGGAAAAATTGCGAAAAACAATTTTTTTTAGTTATATAATATAATACAAATATATTAATAAAATGAATGTACGGCGGAACCCTCGGTGCGCGAGTCAGACTCTCACTTGGCCGGTTTTTTTTGGTCATTATTCAATTCAAAATTTTATTTATTCAAAAAAAGGTTTTATATTTTCTCCATGCATAAAATAGTTAAGGTACTTGTCTAGTTGTTAACAACTACCTTGCCTATGCTAAGCCGAGGCTTGTGTTACAGCCTACAGGCAATAGTTGTCTTCCTAAATGTGTACAGAATATTAGAAAAATATTGTTTCAATTTGGTATAAAGGAGAAGATTAATTATGTTTATTGCTTAAGAACTAAGAACCAGCTAAGATACATATTTCAGCTATAATTGCTGAGATATTTACTCTATTATTGCCGGGTGGATATTTAATTTTTGTATGGAACAGCAGATTTTTTTTCGCTTATTTTGTTGATCTAACATGCTAAATGGACTTCATTCACGATACCTTTTATAAGGGTTTCGGGATATAAACGATAAAAAAACGGTGTAAGTATAGGGAGTAGAGAAGGAAACCAAAAAATATTAATGAACAATTTTTTTATTCAATGATAAGTCTTGTAAATACCATTTTGTGAAATAATCACACTATATTTAGATACAACGATGCAATATAAACCAACGTTTAAGTGTAACTAGTAATATTGGCAAAAATAAATGGAAAAACATAGTCCCAGTTGTAAAATATATTTTTTCATCTATTTTGTTTAAAATTCATACTATACCTATCTCTTATCTGCTGGCATGATCATCAGCACCCAGAGAAGGAAAACTCTGCATTTATATCAAAACCCTCGCCAACCCGTCTGCCAAGCGTGGTGAGTATGGCAATTACCCCTCATGTGATTGAGGGAGGCCCGTGCCCCAGCAGTGGGGACTTAAATGGGCTGACGAGGATGATGATGATCTCCTATCTTACACAATAATTAAAACCCTACATCGTTGAAAGTAGCGATGCCAATACATTTATATTGATTTTGGCGATAAGAGATTTAAGGCGACGGGTAGCCCTAACTAGCGACACCAATTGATTTAAATTGTTAGCTGCTAAACCGGATTTTTTTATAACAATTTCGGGGTTACAACCTCTCGGGAAACACTTATACTATTTATTAAATAATCATGCACAAATGTTCGGTCCGTTTTTGTAAGCGAAAAAATTGATAGAATTAATTTTTCGCGTACGCGTTGGAC
Source organism: Marasmia exigua (assembly GCA_019059595.1). Classification (NCBI taxonomy): domain Eukaryota; kingdom Metazoa; phylum Arthropoda; class Insecta; order Lepidoptera; family Crambidae; genus Marasmia; species Marasmia exigua. The sequence continues at coordinate 12,117,591 of CM032489.1, read as the reverse complement.
CCAACATTTTTATACTATTTATTAAATATTTATACTTAACTTTTGGGTCTGCTTTTGTACTCGAAATTTAAATTACCGCCAAAAGCTGCCACTTTAGGCGTGAATCAATTTTTGGCGTATAAAAACGGACCCAACATTTGTGCATGGTTATTTAATAAATAGTACAAGTGACTATTTGCCGAGATATTGTAACCCCGAAATTGTTTAAAATAGATCCGGTTTAGTAGTTATAAATTAAAATCGATTGTGCCCTACCCGTCACCTTAATGTTGGTTTCGAACATAGCCATTTTGAAAGAAGCTCGTATTTATAGCAGATTTTTTTATTTTCTGCCAATATTATTTAGTCAAACATACAATAAGATCACAATATCCATATAGTCAAGTATGAGTCAACTGAGTAATTTATTATTTTATTATTATTATGTGATAGGAGCAGACGAGCAGACGGATCACCTGATGGTAAGCGATTGCCGCCGCCCATGGACACCCGCGACACCAGTGAAGTGGATTTGTACTTAGACCAACTATTTTTTTTATCATTAATATGTCTCTACCCGAAGATAACTCGCCAATGTCAAGTAACTTATTGAGAATTATTGGGCTCAATATAACGTCGGTGTTTTACGATTTATCGACCTACGGATTCAGCGGATATCACTCTGCAATCGCGAGTTTTAAGACTCTATTGGGTCCAAGCAAATTGTCATGAGACAACTCACTCGACACACAATAGCAATGTTAATAACGATACAATCCAACGATTCTTATTTATTATGATCACTTCGAGGCACTTCATTGCACAAATAAACACCAAATTTGTACACTAAAAACCACTAGACACTAATTTAAAACCTCTGAATTGCATCAGCCCACGCGGCTTGTTTAAGCCCTACCCGCCGAATCTTGACCAACTATAAGACATACAACCTGCGCGGATAAAGAAAGGGATCAGAAATGGCGGCCCATCTATTCACTTCTCGCTCGCACACTATTTGCGTCTATACTCTCACTCGTGGGTGTGCGAGCGAGAAGTGAATAGATGCGCCGCCATTTCTGATCCCATTCTTTATCCGCACAGGTTGTACCTAGTCTGACTAACTTGCAAATGTTTTTTTTGCTGGCAACCCTAAGTGTCAGACGTCAAATCGCCAGCTCGTATTTTAAAATCTAATTTTATTAAAAATTAAGTGTTTTTATTGTAATAAACAAAGTGATTCGCCATAAAATACCTGAAAACATTACGGATAATTGTTAGCAAGCCTCCGCTGACTAGTCTTTAGTATATTTTATGTATCAACATATATATGTATTAACATGTAAATTATACATAAGTACTTATAAATAGTTTTAAGTCATTAAAATGTATGACGATTTGTAAGTGCTGTATACAAGCCTATGCAAATAAAGAATTATTTGATTGATTGATTGATTAGGTTTTCATAGGTTTTTTTTTATTTGTCAAAAGAGGTCAAAATTTATGGATGCTTGACATTGACGAGTTAAGTTCACATAATAAAAAATCAGAGTATAACCATGGTCCATGGTATAAAATAGTCGCTGCTTGCGGCATTCATAGATGTGTGGAAGTGGATTTTTTTTTACATGTGTCCCGCAAAATTAGTCCTATGATTTCAGGATTAATGCGATTATGTATCTTACTTTATTATCCAATCGACTCACACTTCATTTATAAATCTGTAGCGACTGAAAACTTCCAGGCTTACTGCTTAGCTTTGTTGCATAGACAAACCAAAATGCCTACGGCAGTATAGTAGCTTAAGGAATCCTTCCTTAAGGCGACGGGTGGGGCACAATAGCGACACCAATCGATTTTCAATTTTAGCTACTAAACCGGATCCATTTTAAACAATTTCGGGGTTACAACCTCGGTAAACACTTTTACTATTCATTAAATAACCATGCACAAATGTTGGGTCTGTTTTTGTACGCGAAAAATTGATTACCGCCAAAAGTGGCCACTTTTAGCATGAATCAATTTTTCGCGTACAAATGTTGGGTCCGCATTTGTGCATGGTTATTTAGCAAATAGTAGCAAGTAGAAGCGTTTATCGAGAGGTTGTAACCCAGAAATTGTTTAAAATAGATCCGGTTTAGTAGCTAAAAATTAAAATCGATTGGCGTCGCTAGTGTGCCCTACCCGTCACCTTAAGGAGAAAAAAACATCCAGCAAGCCGGCCGGCTGCTACCACAGATTTCAGTCGCTACTCCGTCCTACCATCGACCTATACCGATAAAATGCAAATTAAAATATTTCAGCTCTTATAAACCTGATGAACACGACTTTATTTTAATATTTCTATTGACAACAACATGGAGAAACCTACACAGAGAAAAAATAATACCTAGACTAAAGATTAATACGAAAGTTCAAACTAAAATATTATTGTTTTAAATGACAAAAGGCGCCAGATAAAACGGTCGTCATTTAAAGCAGTAACTACTTTTTTAAATGACGATATTTGCGCGTCATTTAGAACGGTAACATCAAATTCGACAATATCGTTTCCGTCACTCTAACAACTTTTTTTATTGATATTTAACTCAAACAAAAATAAAGGACTATTATGATGTACAGTTAATTTATTAAAACTTTTCCCTGTGTAAATTATTCCATTAGAATATTAGTGAATTATTGAAAGAAGTGACTTTTCACAAGAATATATTCTATGGACGACAAGTAACGTTAAAGTGACTTTTAAAACCGTTTTCTTAAATACGAACCTGATTTTAAACGCAATTAATATAAGACAATGTATTCCTTGAATTTATTAAGGAATAGATTGGCGTCTGTAAAAATTGCATAAAAAGAGATCTGTACTTCAGATTTGGGTTTACTGCATTTTATACTTGTTAATGTAAGTTAACTGACTCATTTTATGTAAATAGTAGAACTCACACTTTTGACGTCATAATAGTCACACAAATATAGAGATGACGTCAAAAGTGTGACGTATACTGATTTTATTTCTCGTAACATTAGCCAAAGCTTGGGTCCTAACAACCATCTTATGCATGACATCACATATTTATCCCATCTTATACATATCTTAAATATATATCCTCCGAACTTATCTTTTAAAGTAGGGTATGTTGCAAATCGAAATAAAGTTACTTGGTCAAATGAAACTATTACTTACGAACAGGTAATAAAGAAATGTTAATTAATAAACAAGTAAACAGACTATACGAGGCGGAAAATTATCAATCATACGGACGCGCAACATGCAAGTTGCATGTTACGCGTCCGTAAGATGACGTTTATTATTGTGTCACATCGGCAATTCTGCCAATGTCAAGTGATTAATTATTGTGTTGAAATTAATATTGACCAATAAATTTTTATAAAACTGGTTTCCAATTAGAGACTGCCATATGAACAGAATAAAAAGAGAAAGAAGGTAAACGATTCACAGCACACCCGTTAAAGCCTCAACACCATTGCCCGTCATAAAAATATTCTTATCATCCAAACTGTATCGATTTTGACATAAGTCATAAATACATAACAGAAAATTAACGTTTTCTTGTTCCAGACAAGTCATTCATATTGAAAACGATGTAAAATCACAAGTAAATATATTCCAACAGAATCCAGTTTAAGGTGACGCATCGACGAAACTAGCGCCGCCAATATATTTGTTTTGATTGTGGCGATTATGAGGCATTTTTAAAAGTACAACAGTGAATCCATAAACGAAAGTATTAAACATTTTTTGAGACAAAATTATGTCATAATTTCTTCCAACAAGTAATTTTTATAATTTTAATTTTATGTGTATTTATTTTTCTCTTTCAAAATATAACCTTAAATCTTTGAAATTGTAAAATATAACATGTACTTTTTCTAATAGCTATATTGTGTGTCCGTCGTACTAGGAAAACCTGTGTTATAGATTACCAGGCTCTGACCTTCTCGCTACATAAGTAAATCTAGTATTTCTAAATTGATTGCTAAAAGTGGCCACTTTAGGCAATAATAAAAAATATGGTTACTTGTACGAAAATAATTTTACACAAATACATCCCAAAAAACCTTCATCATCATCATCATCATCAGCTTATCGCAGTCCACTGCTGGACGTAGGCCTCTCCAATTGTTCGCCACTGTGATCTATCCATGGCTTCTCGCATCCAGCTCTTGCCAGCCATCCTGCGCAGATCGTCCCCCCACCTAGCCAGAGGGCGCCCTACATTACGTTTGCCAAGACGCGGTCTCCACTCTAGAACTCGTTTACCCCAGCATCGGTTGTCGGTTCTGCGGCTAATATGGCCAGCCCAATGCCACTTAAGCCTGCTAATTCGGTGAGCAATGTCGATGACTTTGGTTCTCTGCCGGATCACCTCATTTCGGATTCGATCTCGGAGAGAGACGCCGAGCATTGCTCGTTCCATAGCCCGCTGAGCGACCTTTAACTTGTGGACCAGCCGTACCGTAAGTGTCCACGTTTCGACTCCGTATGTCATGACGGGTAGGACGCACACGCAAAAAACCTTAATACTTTCCTTTATGGATTCACTTCCTGAAAAAATGTCTCCAATGAATGAAAATACTACTGACCTAAAAATAAAAGCGATGATAATACTTATTTCTGATGGTCAGAGCTTTTTTTTATATCTTTAAATCTTGGATTCCGTGAAATATATTTTGAAACTGATGTTGTAAAACGATTATGTAAGAAGTAACAATAGTAAAAACCTGTTTTCACTTAAAGCTTTTAGATTCCAAATTATTATTTCGGAAAAAGGGTGTTCAACAATATCTGCGATTAAAAAAAACAGTGAAAATTTATACCACAAAATTGAATTATAACTATAATTAATCAAGACGGGAGTTAACACGATATTTACTCGAATTATGTGATACAACATTGTGTACTGACATATTTTACTCGATGTTTCGGCTACGTTACAGCAGCCGTGACTCCGAGTCCGCTCGTGACCACGGCTGCTGTAACGTAGCCGAAACGTCGAGAAAAAAAATGTGTGTACACAATGTTGTATCACATAATAAATATCGTGTTAATTCTGGTCTTGATTGATTATGCTTCTCAAATTTGATAGCTGTTCAAACATGTTGTTGTCTCTTTCTTAAAGTTGACTTAGAGAGAGATGATAGGTCCAGAGGGCGCCTCTGAAGCGACAGTTTTGAACGCAATCGGGAACAATACATTGCAATTTAGAACTAAAACAATACAAAAGAAGAATTTACATGTATTAAGCATAGTATTTGTGACGTCATATAAAAATCGCTATTTGAAAATACCTTTTGTAACTAGATGTCGAACACCCTGTACACAATTTAAGATAAACATCAACAGAATCGATTCACTATAAAATTCCACGTCTTTGACATTGAAAATACTGCTTTACAAACAAACATTTGTTAATCACACACGTTTCTGAAACAACTAAGCGTCATACTTTACGAATAATATCCAACTTTATTTATATACACGTACAGTGCAATTTTGTACATACCATTCCATTTTATTATTGTATTCATGTGATATATTTTTTTAAATCGGTTATATTTATACCTGTAACATTTTTCGAATTTTATTATAAACGGTACAATCAGATTCATACGACACATTTTAGGGGATATGCCTCTCTTGGACTGCCAATTTAGACTACAAAAATATTTATACATGATTTTTGATAGTCGCAAATCTAGTTTTATTGTATCCCGTGTGAAAAATCCGATAGATGGCGTGATATTTGACGGAGGTCCAACTTCAACAGCATTGGTTGTCAAATACACATTTTTACTCATCCCTTCCTAAAATAACCAATAACCTTGTAGATGGAGCTCTTTCCTTCAGTATGCCATCTAGCGGCTATTTCACACGCGATAGTCTCCATAATTTTAGCAGGAATAAGGTTAAAGCGATGATTTAATTATCACGCGAATTATTTACTACAAAAATACTTTCGAAAAATGTTATTGATATAAGTAAACTATATTTTAAAATCCAAATAAAAACCCCATCATCATAAATATAAAGAAAATTATTATCTTGATATACCCAAGAATCCATTCATTGCATAACCTCATCACAATCGTTGCAGTCAAGATTTTTTCTATTTTTATTATTTATTTATTTATTGTTACAGATTAGTAAGGCTGACGTATCTATGTACATGCTCTTAACTCTAATCCCGAGAATAAAACCTTACCTTATCGACGGAGAACTGTAAACCGCCACAAAGTCGACTTTCCCATGGTTCTCGGGACGCGGGGCGCGGAGTTCGCTCGAACAATTCTGTTTAGGCCGACCAATTTTCGGATGTCAACAGTCGCCGTCACAGACCAATAAGTATGACACGAGTTTAAACTTTCGTGTTACATTATAATAAAAATCAAATATCGGGGCTAAACGCGATGAAAATGCTTGACGTTTCTAACGCGTTACAACTGCCGTGTTCACAAGCGGACTTATTTATTGTATACTTGTTTATTTTCGACGCGTTTAGCTCCGATATATGAATTTTACAATGGACAACATTTCAAAATTGCTTAGCTATAAAACAAAAAATACCAATTCTCTATTTACTTTTCCGCTGCTCGAATATATATTTATTTATTTTTTATATTGCTTATTTTCTGAGAAAAAAATTAAAAACTAAAAAACGTAAGATGACGTCATCGGACGGCAGAATGTAAAATATTTCTTTGCTTAGCACATTATAGTTTTAAATTTACGAAATGCCAAACTTATGACTGCAACTGTCAAAAAAAAAACAACTTGTCAACGTTGAATGAATGAGTGACGTTGACAATGTTGACACTAGTATTATTTACCTTTGACAGTAGTAACCTTTTTTTATTAAAACAATGATAAGCAAAGGAATATCGCTGTATTCAGCCGTCCGATGACGTCATTTGGCGCTTACGTCTATTTAGAATATAAAGAATTTCAATAATTATTTTATGTATGAAAATGGCCAAATTTTGAAAAAAGAAAAAATAAGGGCCCGTTAATTTTATGTCTATTTTCATATAAAAAAACAATATGGACATGTTAGAAATATGAAATGTTGTCCATTAGAATGACGTTCGCAGCTAGAACTGTGCGACTGCGTGAGCCCCAAAGAGAACTTTTTCGAATGGTCAAGTGTACTCCGCCCCCCGCGTCCCACGGACCATGGGAAGGTCAACTTTGTGGCGGTAAAGAATGAACCCTATCTTACAGAGATAACCTATTTAAGATAGGTGAATTCAGTTCTTCTCCATCGTTATGTAACATTCATTTATGTGGGTAACTAACTATAGATGTGATAAAAACAGTGGTTTATTTCAAGAGTTTGAAAGATTTTCTTGCTATGAAGAAAACAATTGCTTTGTTCTCAAGATTTCCTATCTTTACGCGGCAAACGACTGACCTGATGGTAAATGATCTCCGCCAACTGTGTTCAACTGTGTTGGCCGTGTGGTCCCCGGCAGAGTAGAATAGGCCACCCTCAATCTTACCGAGGTGTCGTAAAAGGCGACTAAGGTAAAGCTGCTGGCATGATCATCAGCACCCAGAGAAGGAAAACTCTGCATTTATATCAAAACCCTCGCCAACCCGCCTGCCAAGCGTGGTGAGTATGGCAATTACCCCTCATGTGATGGAGGGAGGCCCGTGCCCCAGCAGTGGGGACTTAAATAGGCTGACGATGAACTGTGTTCAAAGTATACTCGGCGACAGTTTAATTCGTTATTAGATTAGTTAAACGTGGCACGTAGATAAATCAAACATAATGGACATAGTGTTCACAAATCTAATCCATTACACGGATTGTTAACTTCGTTAATTATATTAACGGATTAACGAGTGAAAGCCCGCCTTTGCTTTGTTGCCGGCTTTGGTTCTCAATAGTTAGTGTATTAATTTTACACATTTTAAAATCAGCTTAAATTAGATCAGCTGGATGCTTTGGACACGATAGATCACCGTGCGAAGAGACTCATCGGTGATGACGTACTCTCAGGGGCTGGCTTGCAGAGCCTTGACCACCGCAGACGTGTGGCAAGTCTCTCAGTCTTCTACCGGATTCATTTCGGAGAGTGTGTATAATTTGATCCCCCCTAGCCCATTCCACCACCGGACAATAAGGCGCGGCGAGGGGTTTCATCCATACGTTGTTCGCTTACCCCTTATCCGCACGAAGCGATTTGCTTCCACGTTCATAATGCGGACAGCTAAGGAATGGAACTCCTTGCCAAGGTCTGTTTTTACTAACCACTACAATCTGGACATCTTTAAGGCAAGAGTGCACAGGCATCTTCTAGGCAAACGCGTATCATCCTAGACCTCACCACGCCACTTTCCATCAGGTGAGATTGTGGTCAAGCGTTAGCCTTCAGTTCCATAAAAAAAAACAAATATATATAAAATTTTAAAAATTTCTTCCAAATGTTTTCATATCTCTCACTTCCATCTATACATCCATACTAATATTATAAATGCGAAAGTAACTCTGTCTGTCTGTCTGTCTGTCTGTCTGTCTGTCTGCTACTCTTTCACGCCAAAACTACTCAACGGATTTAAATGAAATTTGGTATACAGATAATCTAGACCCTGAGAAAGAACATAGGCTACTTTTTATTGCGAAAAGGGGGTTGTAAGGGGTTGAAAGGGGGGTAAAAAGTTACTTTTCCACGCGGACGAAGTCGCGGGCGGCCGCTAGTTCATAATAAAATAATAATTTCTTACACAATAGTATTATTATCTTTTTTTCTTCCTAACGATTACCATATTTTAGATACATAAATATATGTGTGGTGGTCATTACTTCTATTAATAGCACGATCCTGCTTAACATAGGCATAATAAAAATCATAAATATATATTATTTTTTTTCGTTTTCTTTTCTCTAACAATCGTTTTTTAAATGCCTTGAGTAATCTTTACATTATTTGTTTTTATATTATTTCTCTACGCCATTTGTAAATAATAAATAATCCTAGCCATGTTGAATATCTGGGAAAATTTACCCCATCGTAATAATAATTTTGTCCCTAGTAATAATCATGCCACTTTCGAGAATAAATAAAAAATATCTTTGGTTCAAAACATAATTTTTAGACAAACAGCATTGCATGCTGTTTGGCTTACAGTTCCATACATTAAAGTTAAGCACGAGTGTTTGCATTTTGTATAGCAAGTTTTTCATCCAAATTTCGAATTTTAATACACACACATTCAAAATTCATCAATATTTGATATGGAGCTTTAAAATATTTGTCATATAAACAGCCCAATAAAGACGCACCATCAAAAAATAAAAAATCTATTCACCTATCCATGTTTTTTTAACCGCATTAGAAACTTCTCGAGGGCATTGTACTGATGATTTGAACTGATACCACCTTATTATAAATTGCAATCTAAACTTATTACCGTACTAGTTATCACTTTATACACATCAAATAACATTTTATAACAGTACACTCGAGAAAATGTGTTACCGAAGTCGGCTCCCAATGCTATCTTGTAATTTAATACAACTTTTTATTATTCAACAGAGATTAGGCGCCGACTTCGGTAAAACCTTTTCTCGAGTGTACTGTTATAAAATGTTATTTGAAGTGTGTAAAGTGAAAAAAATATTATTTTACACTTTTTAGTTCGTGGTTTTTGATGTCGGTCTTTTTTCGCAGAAAATATTTTTTCAAGCTTTTTAGTGTCTCATTTTTTGGCAGCCCCCCCAAATCAAAAAAAGGCTGGCACGAATTTGGTTCCGGCACAATCCTTAGTTTGCGATTTGTAGTAATATATGATCAATATTCCTAAGGAACATTGAGGGAAATATGAATAAAACCCTGCAAAAGTAAATCAGCTTATTGATTCAATTTGTATTGAAAGGTGATTGTTTTCATATTTCGGCCTATCTTCCTTAAAAAGGTTTGTTATCAGTAACATAGTAACCTGGAAAACTTTCTAAGCTGGTTAAAAAAAGCACCTCATCATATTCATCACATTCTCGCCTCTTCAATACAAAAATACATCAGTCTTCATTCAAAAATAGTCGCACCATCCCCACTTTCTCGCATTCATCAATTACTAATGTATTTATTCATATAAAAATATTATTGTAAACAACTTTGAAAGCGTTAAGCGGAATGGATATTTATTTACCCGAATATACGATCGGATACTAAAATTACTTATAACAAACATTTCTAGTAAATATGCCAGCATAGTGAAAGCTTGTTACCCTTCTAAATGACAGTAACCGAAGTATTCTTACAGCCGGGTAACATGAATCCCACCAAGTTAGTTACCCAACTAAATTACATTTACCCAAGTAACTTAACAAGTAACGAACGGATAAAACGTATGTTGCCATTCGATTCGTTAAATGACAGTTACCGAAGTACACTTACAGCCACGTAACATGAATCCGTGAAACAGTTAGTTACCCAACAAAATGACATTTACCCAAGTAACTTACGAACGGGTAACATGCATGTTACCGTCGTCGTTTCGTTCAAATAATTCGTATGTTCCCATTTATTAACCTACCAGAAATATACTTAAACCCGTTCGAAGCGTGCTAAAAGAGGACAGAGTAATCTTAAATGTTAAAAAACCGATTGCAAATCATTAATGTACACACACATAAATATTGTCTAGGGGTATCCATCCAACCAATTTACACACGTACAACAGTCGGAGTTTGAATACCTCCTATTAAACAAACTAATATTAAAAATCGATCTTAACGCCACTGACATAAAAGTAGTTTTCTCGAAATTCGTATGTCAGATAGGACTTGCTGAAGAGGCCTATACAGTGTTTATGTGTGTATATTATCGAACAGATAATTTCAAATGTATTTATCTAATATAGATTCCCACTTGATTCAGTAAAACAGAAAATATCGTAAAAACAAGAATACATTTAGTTTAATTTTGTACATATAGATATATAAATAGGTTCGTAAAGGCAAATACATACAAGAAGTCATATAGGGTTTATTGGTAAAAAATTACATCTCTTTATCCACCACTTCTACCAATATTAAGAAATACGTAAAAAAACTTGGGCATGGGGAGTCCTATGCAAAATTAATTATTCACGTGTATGAATTTGAATGAAAAAATGTCTTGTATAAACATGTTATTATTATTTCTTCTCGTTGTTACCAAAGTTAACCTTTATATATAAAATAAACCGAAGCTACAAGATTTTAGTTCGTAAGATTTGTTAAGCTGTAGTCACTTACTAGATACCTCGATACAGGCCTGTGAGCCTAGTGAAGTATATGTAGTCACTAAGAAATTGTATGTTTTTGTCAATAAATTCATTCATTCATGTTAACTTTGTATAAAAAAGTTAACATTTTTATGCGAATTTCCAAAAGTCATAGAACTTAATATTGTTCAGAATGGATGGTAGAAATATTTAAAGTTATGTAAATATTTACCGATAGACCTTACAGAAGGATGAATCTATGAAATTAAACAAACTCAAAATTGCCATATCTACAAGACACAGAATTCACAATCTACTATTTTTATTCACAGATTACTTGCCTTCGTCATCGCATCGTTACGTTGACGATTACAAGATATTTTAGCACGTTTTCTGGGATTTTTCAACGGCTAACTATTCACCGTTTAGGCGGTCTGCCGTATTCCTGATGGGTCCCACATTCCAGGCATCTGCCAAATACACACTATGCTATGTAGCGAACCTGTGAAAAAAACAAGATGATTCAACTTATCTTTATCAAACTACGGCTTGATCGCCCCGTTGATCTAGTGGTTTAAGTAGTTAGCCATGATCTCGGGGTCCTGGGTTCGATTCCCAAGTCGAGCAAAGGTATGATTCGATTGTGATAACCAAGCGTGGTCATTAAGTCTAATCCCATCATACTAGCGATGACTTTATTTCTATGATGGAAGCCTTTGCCCTGCAGTGCCCGCCCCAAAGGCCGTCTGTTCTCCTTGCTATGTGCCTGCCCATTGCCACTTGAGGCATGCAATCCTTTGGGCTATGTCTCTGACCTTAGTTCTCCTGCAGATCTCATCATTTCCGATACGATCACGCAGGGAGACTCCGAGCATAGCCCTCTCCATTGCTCTCTAAGTGACTTTGAGCCTCCTTAATCGGCAGATTGTTAGCGGCTATAATAATAATAATAATTTAATTTATTTCAGATAAAAATCCATACAATCTTTTTAGTAAAATTCTTATAACTACGTTAGCTGACATACTTAAATTATACATTATCCTTATTTAATTTAAATATTTAATTGTCCCCTTCATGTGCATTTTAGTCCAATGCCTACGAATGGGACAGTCAAAACGATCTTGCAATACCCTCAGGATGCCATTTGAGCTCTCACGCAATCTTAGCATAATTGAAGCAGTTCGCTTCCTTAGGATAGCATGAAAACCATCAACACCTGCTTCACCGAACATGCTTGATGCGCTGCAAAATCTGGGAAAGCCCATTAACATCCTGAAGGCATAATACTCTCAACATCTCATACGTTGCCTGATTCCGTACTAAGTAGCTTAAGCACTTGTGTTACAGATATCAGACAACAGAGGAACACAAATATATACTTAAATACATATATTACACCCAGACACTGAACAAACACAAGTGTTCATCGCACGAATGTTTGTCCAGGGTGGGAATCGAACCCACGACCTTTGGCGTAAGAGGCAGGGTCACTACTAATTGCGCCATCCGGTCAGTCACGCACGCGGAGTGCATTGTAAGTCTTTTGGGTATAGTCGCACCACAGGTTGCAGCAGTGGTATGTCCAGCAGTGGACGTCTATTGGCTGAAATGATGATGATGATGAAACATTAGATAGATAGATAGATAGATACTCTTTATTGCACAACATACAAAACTTACTAAGCTAGGTATACAGAGATACAATGTACAATTTAGGCGGTCTTATCGCTGGGAGCGATCTCTACCAGACAACCTTCAGGTAAAGGACATTAGATAGAAGAGGGGAGGGTGGTGCAATCATAAATATTGTTTAGCTGCAAATAAATGTGAAGAATGATTACAATATTGCAATAACTAAGAAATTACGCTGTGAACTTGAAAAGTGTACCTAATGTAGGTAATGAAAACTGTGGTTTTGTTATTAAAATAAATCTCCAGATAGATAGGTCTCCCATCATACGCCAGTAAGTACCTATATTGCATATACAGTCCAGACACCAGACAACCTACAGGTAAAGGACATTAGATAGAACATTATGCAACTCACGCGCACAACTCATATGATGTTGCAGCAGCGGCAGTAGCGCGGGCGCGCGCCGGGGCCCGCCACGGGCGGCGTCACCGGCGCGAAGTATGCGTGCACCTTAATGTTAGGCAGGTGGTTCTGGAAATGGTAATATCCATTTAGAGGGCGCTCAAGCAGATGCCTAGCTAGGGAGGGAGTCATGAGCGATCGCGAGTACTACCTAGGGGTGCAACATCGCTCTTAAAAAACATTGATATTAGAATATCGATATTTTCAAAACTGAAACATCGATGTCGAAAACATCGAAGTTTATGAACGATATATCGATTATTTTTCGATGTTTTTTATCACCATTTATATATCGAATAAATATATTTTTTTAACAGAAGTATCGCAGGCGTTTGTTTTATATTGCAGATTGCAGAGGGCACAAAACGCTAAATAACAAAATCAACGCTTGTGTTGTGTGTGACTGAGAGAAGTGTCAGTTAGGCAGTGTTGCCAACTTAGTGGATTTTCTACTAAAACTGGTTGTTTTGACTGTCCATTTAGTGGCATAAAATTACTTCTAGTGGCTGGTGGATTTTTCTAGTGGTTTAGTAAAATTCAATTTCAACGGAAGATAGCACTATGATAAAATATCGTTCATAAAACATCGCTCATGAAGAACGATGTATCGTCGATGTTTTAGGTTTCAACATTGATGTTAAAACATCGATGTTTATGAACGATACATCGATGTTTGAAAAAAATCGATGTATCGTTTGCATCCCTAGTACTACCTGAGCGGATAAAGAATGGCATCAGAAATGGCGGCGCATCTATTCACTTCTCGCTCGCACACTATTTGCGTCTATACTCGTACCGCACGAGTGCGAGTATAGACGCAAATAGTGTGCGAGCGAGAAGTGAATAGATGCGCCGCCATTTCTGATCCCATTCTTTGTCCGCACATGTTGTAGATTCTTTTTTATGAGAAAGGGAGGCGAACGGACAAGCGAGCCACCCGATGGCAAGCGATCACCGCCGCCCATGGACATCGGCCACACCAGAGGGTGTGAAGATAGGTGGCCGGCCTTTTACTAAATGTCACGTCATCCCGTTCCAGCACGTAATGTTAAAAGGGGGTCGCACGAATTAAGTTCGCGATTTGTAATAAGGGGTTTTTTTAGGGGGCGCTCAAACAGAGGCCTAGCTAGGGAGGGAGCCGTGAGCGATCGCGAGTAGATAGATACTTTTTTATGAGAAAGGAAGGCAAACGAACAAGCGACATCAGCCATACCAGAGGGAGTAAAGATACATCGCCGGCCTTTTACTAAATGTCATGTCAAAGAAAGATAGATATTCTTTATGGCACAAAAATAAAATACAAGCATGATACAACAGCAACAGACAGTACAATAAGGTGGTCTTATCGCTTGTAGCGATTTTTTCCAGACAACCTTTGGATAGAGGAAAGAAATATCGTATTCGTAATGAGGGAAGGCAGTGCAAAGAAGTTTAACAGTCATCCCGTTCCAGCACGTTTTTTTTTTCTATATGAGAGGTGGCAGACGAAAAGACGGATCACCTGATGGTAAACAATTCTGCCGCCCATGGATACGCGCAACACCAGTGGAGTCACAAGTGTGCTGCCAACCTTAAGGTGACGGGTAGGGCACACTAGCGACGCCAATCGATTTTAATTTTTAGTTTAACTAAACCGGATCTATTTTAAACAATATCGGGGTTACAACCTCTCGTTAAACACTTATACTATTTATTAAATAATCATGCTCAAATTTTGGGTCCGTTTTTGTACGCGGAATCAATTTTTCGCGTCACCTTAAATTAAACATCAAAGAAATAGAAAGTCGATTAGATTTCTAAAGAAAATATTATCTATTCTTAAAAATAAAAATGTCAAAATAGAACCGACCTATTCACCTTCACATACTGAAAGGACTATAGATAATACGGTGTTATAGATAAGTTTTGACGGTTGAAACAGAAAAAAATCATACAAAATTTACGAAAAAATAATGTAAACTGCTTTATAACGCCGTTCTAGTTTAACAATCATTTATGAATAAGACTTTTCTAACTAAAATGGTGTTGAAAGAAGTTTGATGTTTAATTAAAAAAAAATCGAATAAGAACTGCTTGTTAACACCCGTTTTACACCCGAGCTTGTGGGTAAGAGGCTACAAAGCCTTGAACACCGACGCAAGGTAGCAAGCTTATCGATCTTCTATCGGATACATTTTGGAGAGTGCGCCACGGAACTGTACAATGCCATTGGAGCATCTCCGTTCTTCCACTACTCCACCAGGCAGACTCTCAATTGACACCGGTACATGGTAGAAATACCAAAAGTCCGCACAAAGAGGTTTGAATCCTGTTTCCTTATTCGTACTGCGAAACAGTGGAATCAGCCGCCTGAGGAGGTGTTCCCTAGAGGCTACAATTTGGGGGTTTTCAAAGCGCGAGTGAATAGGTATCTTCTAGGTTATCGTGCTACATCTTAGACCATATTATCACTTACCATCAGGTGAAATATAGTCAAACGCTTACCTATCTACAGTAAAAAAAAAACAAAAGGAAAGGTTTATATTTTAGAACTCTATGTCTGTATGTTCAAGATTCTGTCTAAACCACCCAGTCGATTTAGATGGATGAGGAAAGGTTACAAACGTTTATGAATAATACCCTATGTAAAAGCGGTACACTTGTACGATTAAATCGACTCCCAACGCCATCTATTCGTACTGATATGAATTAAGTCCCGAAAAAAAGTGAAGGCGGGCCTGTGGTGTTTTGTAAGGCGTTTTCAAAATTAAGGTGAAGGGCATACCCCACTAGCGACGCCAATTGATTTTAATTGTTTCATACTAAACCAGATTTATTTTAAACAACTTGGGGGCTGCAGTCTCTCGGTAAACACCTATTCTATTTATTTAATAGTTTAAGTTAGCTATTTGATTTTGTTGTTTTGCACTCGAAATTTGAATTACCGCCAAAAGCGGCCACTTTTGGCGTGGATCATTTTTTTAGTACAAAAACAGATGCAATATTTGAGCATGGTTATTAAATAAATAGTACAAGTGTTTGCCGAGAGACTGACGCCCCGTAATTATTTAAAATATACTTGTTTTGGTAGCTAACAATTCAAATCAATTGGCGTCGTTAGCGTGCCCTACCCGTCACCTTAAATCAGCATTTTATCTATGAATTTGACACCAAAAGAAATTACTAGTCTTGGTCCCTATGCAATCTATGCGGACATATTATGTTACTTATTTCGATTGTTTGTGTCAATCCCTAGGCAACAAGACATTTGATTCAACAATAGAAATAATTCTCACCCGTAACTTTCGTATGGCGTTCCTTGTGACCAGCTGGCAGTCGTATAGCTCTATGAGTTCTAGGTTGTGACACGATATCAGGTGCTCCAGCGCGTCGTCTGTCACCAGAGGGCAATTGTCCAGGCCTGGAAGGGATTTCATAGGCATATGTAGATCCAAACCAATCTAGATCAATATTTATAAAATATAAATCGAAAATTTAATAAACCCCCGACGGCGGCCATCTTGGATTTGAAATTTGTCACAATAAATATATTCTGTTACTCAAGTCTTTTTATATTATACTATGTTATAAATTAAATTAAATTAAATATCATTTATTTCAACCAAATTACAGGTCATATACAAAACAGAAAATAGAATAGTTACATAATAATAGCAATACAATATTTGACATTCATACATTGTAATAAGTATATAAATGTTAAGTTAAATAGAAATAAAAAAAATGTCAGTTCCATTAAAGTTGGTTATACAAATTGAATTCATAGGGGATTATAAATGTCAAGTTAAATAGAAATAAAAAAAAAGTCAGTTCCATTAAAGTTGGTTATACAATTAAAATTATCATAAAAAATGTTAAGCTACTACATGCCAATGAATACAAATTCAAAATGAAAATTAAATTGAAATTAACGTATTATTAAATTGAAATTAACGTATTATTAAATTGAAATTAACGTGTTATGGAAGTTGTGTTAAAATCATTCAATCCATATCTTTGGGAGGGCGGCGGCCATCTTGGATCGATTTTTATCCACCATAGCTAAGAACACTCCCCCCTTATTCATCGTTCAAACAAAAAACGGTTCATTCGTTCGGGAGCTACGATGCCATAGACAGACACACAGACACACGCACGCACGTCCGCCCGCCCGCCGTTCACGAATGGACAATTACGGCAATAAAAAATATACGCTTTTCGAATAAAGAAAGAGAACAAAGATGACCCATATTTTTGACTTATCATTAAATGTGTTTTTATAAAATGTCGGAAGTGACGTAGTCCTGAGGCTCAACGTATTGTGATTTCGGTGCTATACGTCCAATAAAAAAAGTTTAAGGTGACGGGTAGGGCATACTAGCGACGCCAATTGATTTTCATTGTGATACCCTTTGCAGGGTTCATTTGAGGACATTATGCTATTTTTAAGACCTGTATACCAAATGAAACAATAAAGATTTATGATTTAATTTTTAGCTAAAAATTAAAATCGATTGGCGTCGCTAGTGTGCCCTACCCGTCACCTTAATATTTTATTGCAATACTCACCCAGTACAGTGAGGTGTTCCGCGGCGCACGGCGACATCGATAGCTGTTTGATGCCGTAGTCTGTGATCAGCTCGCAGTGGGACAGCGTCTATTGTGACAAACATACATTGCATAAACTATACCGCTATATAAGGCTTACAAGGCAAACCATTCTCATGTACGGTCTGCATCAAAATGATCTTAACATTCCAAACTACCTACCAAACTGCACCTAACCTACCTAACTACTATAGAAATATTTTTATTGAATTTTTGTTATAAATTATCTATGTATGTATATATTATTATAACCCGTCTGCCAAGCGTGGTGAGTAAGGCAATTACCCCTCATGTGATTGCGGGAGGCCCGTGCCCCAGCAGTGGGGACTTAAATGGGCTGACGATGATATATTATTATTGGGTATGTATGTATTGTATATTATTATTTATGTAATGTAATAATATTAATATATAAAATAATGTATAATTCTGCCATTCTCAATTTCATTTGTTAAACTACTTTGCACTGCCTTCCCTTATTATTACGAATACGATATTTCTTTCCTCTACCCAAAGGTTGTCTGGAAGAAATCGCTACAAGCGATAAGACCGCCTTATTGTACTGTCTGTTGCTGTTGTATCATGCTTGTATTTTATTTTTGTGCAATAAAGAATATCTATCTATCTATCTACCAAAAATATCTAAGCATTTGACAAAAATCACTTTTAACACAAAACCTAAAGGTGTACAATCATTAATTTATTGTCAATTTGTTCTCAAACAACAAATTAAAATACGCCTTGGCGTATACCAACATTAATTTTTACTACATAGGTGGCGCGACTCGGTAAGCGTTGTGTAGGACGCCCTGCGACAAGATGGGATGATGACATTCGAAGGCTGGCTGGTGTGGGCTGGATGATAGTGAGCGTGAAAATCGGGAGCAGTGGCGTGCATTAGGGGAGACCTATGTCCCGCAGTGGACGAGTGTGGGTTGCTGATGATGACATAGGTGGCAGACGAGCAGACGGATCACCTGATGGGCAGCGATTGCCGCCGCCCATAAACACTCGCGACACCAGTGTAGTCACAAGTGCACTGCCAACCTTTAAGCCCCCTTTCCCCTGGATTGGGCCTCCGGCGAGATACAGCACAGTACTGCTACACGCCGGATTTCTGTGAGGTCGTGGTATCATTCCGGTCGAGCCGGCCCATTCATGCCGAAGCGGGGCTCTTCCACGGTCACGGGCATTTGACAAAAATCACTTTTAGCACAAAACCTAAAGGATTTATGGTCATTTTTTTCTCAAACAACAAAATAAAATACGCCTTGGCGTATACCGACATAGTTGTCCTTTGTCAAATGCTCAGATATTTTGACCGTTAACATCATTTTAATACTGACCAGCCATGGCATAATCCTATGTGCCAAGCAAGGTTAAAAATAATTAATGTGCAAATATTTCTAGCTCGAATTACTTCACTAAAAATATTGACGCATTTGTTGCCTTCATTAAACTATACTCGAAACTGGAATTCAAGACCAATAAATCTACTACAATGTTGCCACTGCAATAAAATGATCTTACAATAGTATATACCTATTTTCTAAATACACACGCTGACATAATTTATTTATTGGTAATATTAATTCCATTATTTAAATAAGTAAATTTATTTACTTCTTTTTACATAAATACAAGGCGCTTTAATAAAAACTTAATCATCCGTATTGTTTGGTGGCAAAGCTGGTATTAAGCGTGTATCACTTCAGGTGTTAACAACATTTGACTGACTTCGACTGTTGACTTCCCACTTGGTCAAAATATCACTTAATTTTTCTTGACGAGTTGTTTCGCTTAATAACACGTAAAATCGAAAACTAAGAATAAAATAAGACGAAATTAAGAGGAAGAATCTGAAATTTACTCAGACTGTTCGAATGTGGTTTTGCTCCGTTGTGGTTTCTGTCTTGTTGAGTTTTTTGCTAAGTTTTGGTAAAAATGGTTTCATTTCACTTTTCCATACTGTCTTAATAATATGCCACACTTTCGTTTCTTTACAATAAAATGTTGTCAATGTTAGTTGAGTAAAAATAAAGTGTGTAATTAAAATTCTTTTTTATAAAAAAAACCTTATTAATATGTAAGGAAAATAGGTTGGAGAAACCTGTAAACTGCGTTTGACAATGACATAAGTGACATTGATAGATTTGACAGTGACGTATCTGTCGTAGTTTTTTTGGTCTTGAATTCCAGTTTGGAGTATAGAGTTTATGGTGTCTGCCAGAGGACAGAAACCGTGATAATGGTCTGTCTATAGGTGGATCAAATTTCTACAGTTATCTGGTAGTTCTATACACGAGTCACTTTCAGCTTTTATAAAATGACGAAAGTCTGGCCCTCCTGGGCTCTTAGGCTATAACACTTTAGAATAGCAACAAAAACATAAATATAATGAACTAGCTGACCCGACAGACTTCGTCCTGTCAAAAAAAATTGTAATATGGCAACAAATATGAACTTTATATAATAGCAATAAAACTCAAATTGATTCTACGTTTTAGTTAGAATACGTTTGTATGTGAAAATGAAAAGGGCTGTTTTTAGGGTTTTCCCGACAATTATTCTATTTTTACTCGTAAGAACCATCCTTGGACTTCAACGAACATTTTAAAAAAAGAATTGGCCAAATTGGTCCAGGCGTTGTTGAGTTATGCGCTTACCAACACATTTTGCGATTCATTTTTATATTATAGATTAGAAAGTTTGAAGGAAACATACCAGTTTTTCCAGTCTAGGACATCCCATGGCGAGGTGGACGAGGGTCGCATCTGTGATCAGCACGCACTCCTCGAGGTCCATCCTCTCTAGTAGTCTGCAGCTCTGTTGACATACAAAGTTTCTCATATCTTTCACAATCAAAAGAGAGAGATCAAGAGGGATATGGCGCATCATAGAATAATATATAATAATTTAAAGCAGACTTTACGATCGTATCGGAGTTTCCCTCTCTTTCACACGCGCTGTGTGTCTCCTTTGTTTGGATGCGACAGGTGTATTCTCGTTCTTAACGGGACGGCTATAAATTAAGCCACCAGTTTTTAAAGAAGAATATATTATCAAAATAATGTTATTATTGATTTATTTTTTTATATGAGAGGTGGCAGACGAGCAGGCGGATCACCTGATGGTAAGCGATTCCGCCGCCCATGGACACCCGCAACACCAGAGGAGTCACGAGTGCGCTGCGAACCTTTTCCCCTTCCCCCCATTGGGCCTCCGGTAACCTCACTCACACGGCGAAACACAGCGCAGGCGCTGCTTCACGCCGGTCTTCTGTGAGGCAGTGGTATCACTCCGGTCGGCGGCGGATGATTTATTTTTATTTGTCTCTCATTTCTGATGGTTTACATTTTGACGCGGTATTATTTCTATTAAGGCGACGGGTAGCATAAAAAATATATTGCCGCCCCCTTACCTTCTTTGACCCCCTCCCCCCTTAGGATGAAGCTGAGAATTTGTCGCCCCCTACATCTACAAGTGCCGCCCCCTGTACGCTTCGACCACCCTCAGGATGAAGCCTTTTTTTTTTTTTTTTTTGTTTTCCCGGGAGAAATGCGTTACGCAGACCCTGCCGCCGGGGGGCGACAGGGTACTGTGGGACTCACCCTCCGGGCCGCTTCTTCTAACAAGAAGCGGCCTGAAGGCATACCCACTAAAACTCCCGGGGCTCAACCACCCGTGGGTATAGAATGGGGTCACGGGAACTGCACTAGGCTATTCCCCGCAACCCCACTCCCCCACAGGCCCCTACACGGGGTGTGCGGCCACGCCCCTCCTCAGACTAGGAGGAGGGGGGTTGGGGACAGCCGGAAGAGCTGAGCCGTCCCCAACGAGCGGTGGAGGTGCCAATGGCAGTGCCGGCACAGGGACCCCCGTCCCTGTTGCCGGCTGGCCACCTCCACGGAGAGGACGAAGAGTTCTCCGCCGAACTCGTCCTCTCCTTGCTCGAAGCGGGCCTGCGAGGGGGTTAGACTCGCGCTCCCGCTCCGCCGCCTCCTTCTGCGCCACCACTTCCTCACAGAAGTGGGCGAAGGCCGACCATGCACTCTCCCTATCCAGCATAGCTACAACTATGCTGGACAACGAGAGGTCATGTCCGACCTCCGCGACCAGCGCGGACCGCTGTTGGTCGAAGGACGGGCACACCACCAAAGTGTGGTGCGCCGAGTCCTCCGCAGCGCCGCACTGGTGGCACATAGGAGTGTCCTCCCGTTGAATTCGGTGCAGGTAGTTACCGAAGCAACCATGCCCGGTAAGTACCTGCACCGTCCGGAAGGACAAAAACCCGTGGGGGCGCTCGAGCCACCGGTCCAAGACCGGGGCGAGCGCCGCGAGCGTGGGACGGCCATACCTCTCCACTTGGAGAGAGGCCGTCCATGCCTCCACCATTTGCTGGCGACCCTCCTTCCTTATTGCCTCCCTTTCCCGGGGGCAGAGGGGATCGCCAGCCGCTCGCTTGGCCGCCGTCTTCTCGTAGACGGCGGCCAGCACTCCAGCCTCCAACTCCCATGGCGGGGTGGAGGC
The DNA here is from genome assembly GCA_019059595.1 of Marasmia exigua. NCBI lineage: Eukaryota > Metazoa > Arthropoda > Insecta > Lepidoptera > Crambidae > Marasmia > Marasmia exigua. Next base: position 12,095,172 of record CM032489.1, on the reverse strand, counting down.
GAGTGCGCAGGCCGCGGAGAAACCTACCGTCCGGTAGGCTCTCGCGACCCGCTGGGCAATGGCCCTTTGCGGCCTCCTTAGGAGGGCCGCATTGCCCTTCTTCGTCAGGGCCCCTATCCAAATCGGGGCCCCGTAGAGGGCCATGGAGCGGAGGATGCCGGCATATAGCCGCCGACACCTCTCTCCAGGCCCTCCCAGATTCGGCAGCAGCCACGAAAGGTGGTCTGCTGCCTTTAGGACCCGCGCTGACACCCCCCTAAAGTGGGGGCCAAAGTGCCAGCGCGGATCCAGTGTGAGGCCGAGATACTTCATCTCGGCCCCCACCGGGATGTCCACCCCCCCGACGCGGATGGCTGCGCCGGGGGGTGGTCGGCTTTCCCGAGGCCCGGGAAAATAAAGGGCCTCGGTTTTGGCCAGGGCTACGTTTAGCCCCAGCCGGCCGATACGGCCGACGACCAAATCGCCGCCGACCGATGCGAGGCGCGCTGCATCCCGGAAGGACTTCCCCCGGGCGGTGACTAGGGTGTCATCTGCATAACAGATGACACCCATGCCCGGGAGAAGCGCGCCTCGCAACACCCAGTCATATCCGATGTTCCAGAGCAGGGGCCCCAAGACGGACCCCTGTGGAACACCGGATACGACCTGACGCCGCTGGACAGAACCAGCGGCGTCAACAAACGCCACGGACCGGTCGGCGAGATAGTCGCCGACCAGCCCTATCAGGTATGGAGGCACCCGGAAATACCGGAGTGCCTCCATAATAACTGCATGGGGGAGGGAGTTGAAGGCATTTTTTATGTCTATCGAGACTGCCAACAACCCCTCCCCCCTGCTCGACGCTCCCTCGCAGAGGGAGCGGAGCCGGGACAGGGCGTCGATCGTGGATCGACCGGCCCTGAACCCGTACTGGGCCTCGCTGAGGTCAGGCCCAGTCTCCTCGAGATGCTGGACGAGGCGGGAAGCGATGATCTTCTCGAAGATCTTCCCCACCTCGTCCAGCAGCACAATTGGCCTATAGGCCGACGGGTCGTCGGCCGGCCGACCTTCTTTACGAAGGAGGACCAGCAGGCCCTCCTTCCAGATCCGGGGGAACCTCTCTGACCGGAGGCACCGGTCAAAGAGGCCCCGGATCCTCTCCTCCATTTGCCCGAGGCAGATGGAGAGGATGCGGGCCGGGACTCCATCCGGCCCGGGGGCGGTCTTCTTCCCCCGCAGTCGGAGCTCGACCATTCCGAGCTCCATCGTCGTGACCTGCGGGGGGGCCTCCACCAACTGGTATAACCCATATGGTGGAGGCATCGGGGGGGGGACAAACGAGCGGTCGCAGGGGGGAAACAACCCCTGCACCACCCGCCCCAAGAGCCCCGGCTCCAGTGTCTCGGTGACGGGGCGGCCAATGGGGCGCAGCTTTTGCCGCGCCGCCTTGTACGGCCGCCCCCACGGATCGTCGTCGAGACTCTGGAGCATCTCCTCGCGGGCGCGATCCTTGGCCTCGCCGATCGCGCCCTTGAGTGCGCGCCTCCTGTCCCGAAAGACTTCGTAGAGGCGCGCCTCCTCCTCCTGGTCCCGCCGCCGCCGCCGCCGGCTCCGGGTGTAGGCCCTCCGGGCGGAGAAACACTCCGCACGGAGGGCGTCGAGCTCGGCCGACCACCAGTACACGGCGTGTCTGGGGTCGGGGCGGCGTGACCGAGGCATGCTAAAATCGCATACCTCGGTCATGGACTGGCGAAGGCCCTCCGCAGCCGCATCGGCGTCGTCGTCCAAGACCGGGGAAATCCAGTCCTGGACTAGGGCCGCTTCGCGGGCCAGGCCTTTGTCCAGGCGGGACAGTGCCCACCTGGGGAACGGCGACCTCGGCGGCGGCGGGGGCGGGAGGGTGGACGTCCCGCGGACCACAAATCTAATATATCTGTGGTCCGACAGGGACTCTGTCAGGTCCACCCTCCAGTCGGCGACCCGGTCGGCCAGGGCGGCGGTGGCGAAGGTGACATCCACCACCGACCCGCCGTGCTGCCGAACGCAGGTGTGGACCGACCCCCGATTCGCGAGGGCCAACCCACACCCGACGGCCCATAGTTGGACCGCCTGTCCGCGCAAGTCGGAGCGGGGATTGCCCCACGCAACCGACTTGGCGTTGAGGTCGCCGGCTAGTATCACCGGCCGCGGTGCCAGACGGCCCAAAACCGCGGACAGGGAGTTGAGGAAGTCCTCAAACTCCCTGAAGGGGCGAGTGGGGGAAAAATATGTCGCCACCACAGCATAGGGGCCAGCCATGGCGACGACATACCCCGATCCCCTCTCCACCAGAGAGAGGGGGAAAAACGGTGAGCCCTGACGGGCGAAGACCGCGGCGAGCCCGTCAGAGCTCGCCAACCAGTTGGCGGAGACGTAGTACGGCTCCGCCACCACGCCAACGTCCACCTGCCACTCGGCCATGACCTGGGTAACCATGTCCTGAGCCGAGCGGCAGTGGTTGGCGTTTATTTGGAGGAATGATGTTGGGACCGAAACCATCATTCCTCCATCTCCGCCCCCTCCTCTCGCGCCGCCGGAACGGGCCCATCGGCGGGCGCGGGTGTCGCCGCCGTCGGACGCACCGACGGCAATTTACCTTTTTTAGGAGGAGGCTTGCACCTTCCTCCCCCCATGCGGTGCCCCGCTGGCCGGCCGCTCTCGGCACAAACGGCGCAGTGGGGCTCCGCCGTGCAGTCAGCGGCCATGTGTCCCGGCTTGCTGCACCGGAGACAGAGGTGCTCCTTCGGAGCAGCAGCGGGACAGAGGGGCCTGGTGTGGCCGGTGCCCAAGCACCGGAAGCACCGGAGCGGCCCCTGTTCGATCTCGCGAACCGACGCCGACGTCCATCCGACAAGGACGCGCCCGGTCCGCAGGACCGCTCTCGCCGCCACGGTGGGGACCTGGACTCTGACTGATCCCAGGCCCCTTCGACCGGCAACGAGTTTCCCGGCCTTCACCTCGCTGGCCGGGCACCCACCGGTGGCCGCGATTTTTGCGGCCACTTCATCGCTGGTGACGGACTCATCGAGCTCCGTCACCAGGAGACAGGTGGTGCGAATGGGTTGCGCCACCCTGGCGACATCCGACACCACCTCCTTCAGTTTGGCCGCGAAGGAGTCGGCTTGCTCCTTCTTGGCGGCGGGGAAGGAAAAGAGTCTTCCCCCCGCGGCTGTCACTCGGCACCGCGAGCCTTGCGCCGCCTCGTCTCCGAGAGTCTCACGAGCCCGCTTGAGTACGGACTCGTAGGACTCTCCCTTGGAGGTCGCCTCAGCCGTCAGGGTGACGACGACGGCGTTTGCGTTCCTGATTCGGATCCTCCGCTTCTTAGGCGGGGCCGATGGTGGTGCCGTTTTGGCTGCTGGTGCCGAAGTCCCGGCCGGCTCCGACTCCCTGGCGACTGAGGGGGAGGAGGAGGCCGGCACAGAAGCCGCCTTCTTCCTCCTCTGTCTCTTCCCCTTGGTGGTCCCAAGGGGCGAGGGGACGGCTGCCGCCGCCTGGTTGGCGGCCTTTTTGGCAGCCTGCTTCGCCCTTTTGGAGGTGACTTCCCTCCATCCCGAGTTGGCTGGGGTGGTGGAGGGGAGGAGCACGTCGTCGGTCTCCATTGGAGGGCGCAGTGTTGGCTGGCTGGCTGGCTGTGCCGGCTCTGGCGCACGGGATGTGGAAGGCACCGGCTCCAGCTCCCTTGCTGGGACTTGGGTACGCTTCCCCATCCCCTTCCCCTTATTGGATGGAGGGGGGGGAGGAGGTGGCGGCATTGGCTCCTTCGATGGGGAGGAGTCGGGCAAAGCCGCTCTTCTTTTGTCCGCCGCGAGTGGCGGGCGGATCCGTTCCTCCGGTAGGAGCCGGCCGCTAATGCTATCCAGGCACGCGCGCACAAAATTGCGCTCCTGGACGGCATGTTCGCGGAGCCTCTCCTCCACCAGCTCCACGATCCTGACCGCCAGGTCATCCTCAGGGAGGGAGGGGGGAGAGGACCGCGGCTGTCTTCGGTCGTTGGCGGGCGAGGGAGGCCCGCTGCCTTGTTTAAGGAGCCGCAGCTCCTCTCTCACGGCGGCCAGCTCCTTGCTCAGGCGACTGACAGTCGCCTGCAGTGCCGCCGCCTCTTCGCTTGCCGTTCTTTTGGCCATCTCCTCCGTGATGGCCAAGAATGAGCAGCTGCGACTCTTCAGGGCCTTTACAAGGGTACCCTTTAAGTGGGCGCTCTTGGTTGCAATGTGGGCGATGTGTTCTGCGTCCTCCATCGCCTGCTGCTTGAGGTCGGCTACGGGCATGTCCGAGTAATCAAGGACATTCGCCACCCCGTATCCGACCTTTGCACGGTTTTGCCGCGCCGCCTCCTCCATCGCCTTCGTACGGGCGATGAGGTCAGCCTCCTCGTCGGCTTTCTTTTGGGCTGCCAGCCGGGCCCTTGCCGCCTTGATTTCCTTCGAGGCGCCCGTGGTAATTGGGCGCCCACGGCCCCGCTTTGATGTAGCGGACCTTCCGGAGGCGACCGAAACCGACCTCCCGCTGGAGTCCGAATGCGATCCGGACTCCGCAGCGCGCTTGCGCGGGTTGCGCAAGAACTGTTCTCGGCCTGTCTCGGACTCCGATACCTCAGTGAGGGTATCGTCGTCCGACAAGTCGAGCTCACCCGACACGAAGAATTTGCTCCCCGAGGCGGCGAAGCCCGGGAGAGCACAGCGAGACCCCGAGCGGGGGCCCGCGCCCACAGGCGCACCTTTGCGGGTGCGGGATCCTTTAAGACTGCCAAAGTCGTTGGCAGCGGCACCAGAAGGGGCTGGCGCCGCTGCCCCTGAAACGTCAGAGACCGACTCGCATGCGGAATCCGAATCCGTTAAGCGAGAGCAGAAGTCGTTTTCAGCGATGCCGGAATGGGCCGACACCGCTGAAGCCAAGTCGTCATTGATAAGGTCGAGGGCATCGGTGTCCGATGCGAGAGCCGGGTCGTCGATGAGGTCGCCCTGAGAAGGGCGCGCCTCATCGTGAAGGGAGTTCGAGCTCGCCGAGGTGCCCTGGAAAGGGCGCCCCGAGCGAGAGTTCCGCGTGGGACGCATTGTCGTCACACGTAAAAGCACAGAGAAAGCCACCAAGTATCGCTAAAACGAAGTTCGGTCACCCACCTGCCACCTGCGTTACCGGGGTCAGGATGGGGTCCAGGGCGTACGACGGGGACGTATTCGCTAGCACTTGGGGCACGCCCCGTCAGGATGAAGCCTACATTAACACGGTCGTCACTCACAACAGGTCCTGCCAGAATACCAGCGCTGCCGCGGCATTTCTGTCGTGGCAGCACCATGCTGAGGCCAGGACCTGATTGACCTCACACTTCATACACGCCTACTTATTTAGAATATTTTCATTATATAACTGTGTATTTACCTACCTATCGTCTACGCGTCTGTTCTCGTACTCACCTTTGTCTGTAGTTTTAATGTGTCAATGTTACCTTACCTATGTTTACTAATGAATGTTCATTGTTAAATTATTTATTGTGATGGTCAATAAAAAATGTTTCTTTCTTCTTTCTTTCTTACATTATCTGCCCTCTAAAAATATAACGTTAGCTAAATGGTATCGTTTTCGCCCTCTGTACTTTTGGCACTACTTAAGTTGACGGGTAGGGCACACTAGCGACGCCAATCGATTTTAATTTGTAGCTACTAAACCGGATCAATTTGAAACAATTTCGGGGTTACCACCTCTCGGCAAACACTTGTACTATTTACTAAATAACCATACACAAATGTTGCGTCCGTTTTTGTACGCGAAAAAATTGATTCACTCCACTTTTGGCGTGAATAAATTTTTCGCGTACGCTTTGGACCCAACATTTTTTCATGGTTATTTTATAAATAGTTTAAGTGTTTGCCGAGAAGTTGTAACCCCGTAATTGTTTAAAATAGATCCGGTTTAGTAGCTAAAAATTAAAATCGATTGGCGTCGCTAGTGTGCCCTAACCGTCACCTTAATGGGAGAGCAAAAGGCACGCATATTTAACCAATGTATTCTGCCAGTTCTCACATATGGCGCTGAAATCTGGGTGTTTACGTAGGATATCTACACTAATATTATAAAGAGGAAATATTTGTATTTTTGTATGTTTGTAATGAATAAACTCAAAAACTACTGGACCGATTGCAATAATTTTTACACCATTAGAAAGCTGCATTGTTCAGAAGTAACATAGGCTATATTTTATCCCGGTACGGGAAGTAGTTCCCTCGGGACGCGGGTGAAACCGCGTGAAACAGCTAGTAAATAATAAACTGGACACAACCCCGAGGGCACTGGAGAAGAAAACTGGTTAAGATCACGTTGAGGGACAGAAAAACCAATGAGTGACTTAGACAACAGAGCAAGGTCACCGACGTCGTGAAGCACGTGGCCAAGCTGAAGTGGGAATGGGCTGGTCGCATGGCACGCAAGAGCGACTCATGGAGCAAGCGGCTGCTTCAATGGCGACCATGGGATCAGAAGCGACCAAAATGGAGACCCCAAATGCGTTGGGAGGACGATATAAAACGAACTGCAGGGAAAAAGTGGTACCAAAATGCACAAGACCGCCAAAAGTGGCGTGAATTGAAGGAGACCTATACCCGGAGGGTCGAGACGAGACAGGCTGAAGAGAGAGAGAGAGAGTGGGAGAGCATCGCTTTGGGATGAATGCGCAGTCTCGTCTCGACCGGAGTGTTGTAACCCTTTGGGCCAAGATGTTGAGTGGCTGATGGTAATGCTAGCTCCGTGGGTTCTGAGGCGCTCGCAGGATTCTAACAGAGAGCTGAGAGAGGGCGCCACTAGCTTTTAAACTAACTTGCTAGAAAGTGAGAGATGAATAAAAGAGTTTGAGTATGAGGGCTGAATATTTATTTTAAAAAACATGCAAAATACATGCGTTTTGAAAAGATAAATTTTTGTTTCTGGCTTAAAGAAAACCGGCAGAGTAAGGGCCGAGTTCACCAACTTGCATAGGAACGGTAATAATCACACTATAACTGTTATTTAAATCAGTGGTTAAAGCACGGTTAAAGTGTGAATAAAATCGTTTTAAAGTTGTTGAACTCGGCCCTAAAGGTATCGCAGGCCCAATCCGGGAGAGGAGCAGATTAAATGTTAGCAGCGGACTTGTAATCCACTGAAGTTGTGGATGTCATCAGCGGCGACAATCGCTTGCCATCAGGTGTTCTGTCTGTTCGTCTGTCACTTACCTAATTAATATGTATTTATAATATACATTTACTTAATCAATGTTGAATATCAAAAGGATTGCACCACCCTTCTCTTTTCTATCTAATGACCCTTTAACTGAAGGTTGTCTGGTAGACATCGCTTCCAGCGATAAGACCGCCTAAATTGTACATTGTATCTCTGTATATCTAGCTTTCTATAGCCGTGTGGTCCCCGGCAGAGTAGAATAGGCCACCCTCACTCTTACCGAGGTGTCGTAAAAGGCGACTAAGGTAAAGCTGCTGGCATGATCATCAGCACCCAGAGAAGGAAAACTCTGCATTTATATAAAAACCCTCGCCAACCCGTCTGCCAAGCGTGGTGAGTATGGCAATTACCCCTCATGTGATTGAGGGAGGCCCGTGCCCCAGCAGTGGGGACTTAAATGGGCTGACGATGACGATATCTAGCTTTTAAGTTTTGTATGTTGTGCAATAAAGTGTATCTATCTTACCAAATAAAAATAAAAGACGCCGCGTGGGCGAACCTTTGCTGAAATGATTATAAGACAACTCACCCTAGCCAATGCCTGGAAGCCAGCGTCCGTCAGCTGAGTACATAGCGCCAGTTCTAACGTGACGAGGTCGGGGCACCGCGCCGCTAGCGCCGAGAGAGACGCGTCCGTGAGCCGAGAACACCCAGACACGCAGAGGCGACGTACACTCGGCCCGAGGCGGGTTATTGAGTCGTCTGTTAGGTTCTGAGGGGAGAAAATGGGATATACAAACTGTGCGGATAAAGAATGGGATCAGAAATGGCGGCACATCTATTCACTTCTCGCTCGCACACTATTTGCGTCTATACACACACCCCACGAGTGCGAGTATAGACGCAAATATGTGTGCGAGCGAGAAGTGAATAGGTGCGCCGCCATTTCTGATCCCATTCTTTATCCGCACTGGTTGTAATTAAATTTATACAACGTTATTAAGCTTAATTTTTAAATTGTTTTTGCATAGTAATTACATAATGGGGATTTTGCATCATTTTTCAGGGTTCCGTAGCCAAATGGCAAAAAACGGAACCCTTATAGATTCGTCATGTCTGTCTCTGTCTGTCCGTCCGTCCGTCCGTACGCCACAGCCGAAACTCAATTCAATTCAATTTATTCAGATAATAATTTTACACGAATAATACATATTTAAACCTATTAGAATAAGGTCGGAGATAAATACAAATGCCTGAACTAGGCGAACCTGTTTCTCAGGCTAGAATGTTAAAACATAACAGTAAGTACTCATAAATAATCACAAAAATATTTATCTAAAAAATACAAAGTAAAAAATTAAAAAAAAACAACAACTTTTATAAATTACCTACTTCAAAACAATAAGCAGTTTCTCTGTATCGTCATATGACATGTTAAGTAGATCATCATGGAGGGTACGCTTGCATTTAGCAAAAGTAAAGGGATACAGATCTAAAGTACCGTTTAGTCTATTATATAAAAGTGGGCCTAAATATACAAAGAATCTAGAAGCGGAGTGATGTGTTTTATAAATTTTAGGGCAAACAAGATCTTTTCGTCTTTTATTAGTAATGGAAGTGCTATAAGGAAGTGCAGCATGCTGTTTAAGAACTGTGCTTAATATAAATAATTGACATACTGTTAATACTTAAACTATTAGAAATTATAAGAACTACACTATTGAAACTTGGTAAATATGTTTTTTTTTAACCGCATTACGATTTTTACAAAAAAATAGGAAAGAAAAGAATTTGGGTGGGTCCCCATTCTTAGAACTGAAACTCTGAATTTTTCTTTCATCAAACCCATACATATGGTTTCTAATATAATTTTTTTTCTAAACTTAATACTGTGTGCAAGAGACGGTCCCAAAGTAATGTGTTTTTATTTTATTCTATCTTAAACATTTAAGGATAACTTAATGATGCCAAAAACAAAAAAGTTTAAATATGCACAAATCATTGTTTAAACATCATCAGCCCATTTAAGTCTCCACTGCTGGGGCACGGGCCTCCCTCAATCACATGAGGGGTAATTGCCATACTCACCACGCTTGGCAGACGGTTGGCGAGGGTTTTCATATAAATGCAGAGTTTTCCTTCTCTGGGTGCTGATGATCATGCCAGCAGCTTTACCTTAGTCGCCTTTTACGACACCTCGGTAAGAGTGAGGGTGGCCTATTCTACTCTGCCGGGCACCACACGGCCCTCTGCCAAGGACCACACGGCCCATTGTTTAAACGCAAATTAAAAATTGACATTTCAATGTACGGGCGATAACGCTCACTAGCTTGATCTGACGTCACTCCCTTCGACGCTGCAAACTCATGCAGGACATTTGCAAATAAAAACTACTTCTTAACTATAATGTATCAATACGGGGATTAACACGATATTTATTATGTGAAACAACATTGTGTACTCACATATTTGGCTCGACGTTTATAGTTATTGTTAAAAATGACAATGTAATCCCACCACTATTTTTTATTTTTTGTCTGTTGGTAACACTGTCTGCCTCTTTCACTTCCTATTAACAAGGCTTGTGTAAAGTTTACTTAAAACTAAAATAAAACATTTTGCTGTGTAAAACTGCATTGTTCACTTATTTACGACAGTTATAATGCAACGCGAAAATCTAAAAAACTACTTCTTTTTCGTCTACTTGGAGCCCTTTTCACGAACTTTATGTTCTGGAGTATTTTTTATGTGAGAGGTGGCAGACGAGCAGACGTCACCTCATGGTAAGTGATAAGAACGCGAACTTAGAAGTGTCAATTTTTGATTTCCGTATAAATCATTATTTGTGCATATTGTATCTTTTTTGTATTTGGTATCTTTAAGTTACCATTAAATGTATAAGATAGAAAGTTTATACATTTAATGGTATCATAATGACATGACTGCCTCGGTGGCGCAGTGGTTAGAGGGTCGCACTTTAAAGCGACGGCTGCGCAAGAGGTCCCGGGTTCGATCCCCGGGTCGGGCCAAAAATTTGTACCTAAGTTTCGGCAAGAAATTCTTAGTGGGAGCCCGGAGTCTGGAAGTTGGCGGTCTTGTACCCCCGTGCCTCGGAAAGCACGTTAAGCTGTTGGTCCTGCGCCCGATCCCTCTCCGGTCGTGTCACATTAGTGTCCCATCGGATTATGAGGGTAAGGGAATAGAGAGTGCACTTGTGTTTGAGCACACACTTGAGCACTATAATATATCCTGCGTACGTGGCTGATCGTTGAGATTGGCCGCCGTAACCGTAATCGGTTGGAGGATATTAAGGTACCATAAAAAAATGCAAGGTGCCCATTAACCACAGCAGAATAACAAATATATACATTGAATACTTTTCTTTTGTAAATACATACATAGAAAAGACCCAGACCAATACAAACAGACATGTTCATGCTCACAAATGTGTGTAGAATGACTGAAGTCTGGCGGTCATGGGCTCTTGGGCTATAAGCATACTCACATCGCACCCCTGTACATTGAGCACCTCCAAATCTGGGCAGTATGTGGCTAGGCAGATCACCGATTTGTCGTTTACGTTTTTACAGCCTGCAACAATAAAATAGCGTTATAAAGTTAAGAAGGTAAACGAAACTTTGTGTCGTCTGCTCTTGTCTATTTTTTTTAGTGGCTGCTACTGTGTTGCCCACGGCGAACACTCATATAACTCTGCCAATGTCGAGTGATTAAAGAGACACGTTTTTAATTAGAAATTGACCGGTGTAGGTATTCTCTCTTTCTGATCTTTTAAAATTTTTAATTGAAAATTACACCATCTAAAACAAAAAAATTTACCGGTGTAGGTATTCTGTTTTTCTGATGTATTAAAATTATTAATTGGGAATTTATTTATTTTTAAATTGAGAATTACACCATCTAAAACAAAACAAAACGTATACAAACAAACAAACACATATACAGCACAATATTATGAGGGAGATTCGGTTAAAGTCTGATGTTATATTTTATTATATATCTACATACATATTTTATGACCGAGGAGAATGATAATGATAGAAGAAAAGAAAAGTTAATAGGGTCGGGGATTCGAGGGTGAAGAACGTCATACAGCGAGAAAGAATGATTTTGACAGTTGAAAAACGTGTGGTCTGTCGTACCTTCATCTAAGCGACATTCGCACAACGACGAGTCCTTAAAACGGATTTTATCTTGCTCTTGTCTATGAACAGTTTGCGGCTGAAATGCCTGGGTACGTGCGCGCGTGTGCGTGTGTTTATGTGTGTGTGTGCATGTTTGCGTGCGTGCGTGCGTGCGTGCGTGCGTGCGTGCGTGCGTGCGTGCGTGCGTGCGTGCGTGCGTGCGTGCGTGCGTGCGTGCGTGCGTGCGTGCGTGCGTGCGTACGTACGTGCGTGCGTACGTGCGTGCGTACGTGCGTGGTGTGTGTGTGACACTAAACTGACTACATTAATTATTCTAATGTTATATCGTATTGGATAGTGGCATCTGTTAGTTTGAAAGAAAAGAAATAAATATCGCTGATAGTACCAACCTCTACAAATGAAGCTCTTTAGTTTGGGGCACCCTCTAGCTAGCGCCTCGACGCCGTTCTCTGTGATGGACTGACACCAGGACACGTTCACGTGTGTGAGTAGCTGTCAACAATATACCATCATCATCATCATCAGGTCACGACCCTCAGCGTTGAGGTCAATCGCCAAGGAGGAGGAACATGGTCTTAGTATTACTAATGATTGGCTTTTTTTTTATTTGATATTATTATTTATGTATTTATGTATTTATTATTACACTTCCAAATTTAGTTTACAATTTACACTTATCCTGCAAAACTACCTACCTGACTGATAGGTGGCAGACGAGCAGACGGTTCGCCGATGGTAAGCGATTGTCGCCGTCCATGGAAACCCGCGACACCAGTATAGTCACAAGTGCACTGCCAACCTTTAGACCCCCCCCCCCCCCCCCCCCAGGCTTCCCCCGGATTGGGCCTATACCCTAGGTTTTTTTTATGAGTTAAAGTTTTTTTTATGAGAGATGGCAGACGAGCAGACGGATCACCTGATGGTAAGCAATTCCACCGCCCATGGACAACCGCAACACCAGTGGAGTCACAAGTGCGCTGCCAACCTTTTCCCCTTCCCCCCCCCATTGGGCCTCCGGTAACCTCACTCACACGGCGAAATACAGCGCAGGCGCTGCTTCACGCCGGTCTTCTGAGAGGCAGTGGTATCACTCCGGTCGAGCCGGACAATTCATGCCTAAGCGTGGCTCTCCCACATTTAACCTTTAAGTAACCATATAGCTTCTTTTGCATTAACATTTAACGCTTGATATAAATATTATTGCATTAACATTTAACGCTTGATATAATTATTTTTGCATTAACAATTAACGCTTTATAAAAATCTTTCTGTATAAACATGTATCTATTGACATAGCCCCATTTGCAAATATGGCTTGAGGTAGTTTTTTTTTGCAATAACACTTGACATAGATCTTTTCGTAGTAATGTTTAACGCATGGCATAACTCATTTTGCAGTTACATTTACCGCTTGACATAGCTCCTTTTGCAATAACATTTAACTTTTGATATAGCTGGTTTTGCAATAATATAACGCTTGACATAGCTCCTTTTGCAATAACACTTGACATAGCTCCTTTTGCAATAACATTTAACTTTTGATATAGCTGGTTTTGCAATAATATAACGCTTGACATAGCTCCTTTTGCAATAACATTTAACTTTTGATATAGCTGATTTTGCAATAATATAACGTTTGACATTATTAGTGCACACTAGCGACACCAATCGCTTCCAATTTTTAGTTACTAAACCAGATCTATTTTAAACAATTTCGGCAAACACTTATACATTTTATTAAATAACCATGCACAAATGTTGGGTCCGTTTTTGTACTCGAAAAATTGATTGAAACGTGAAACATTTTTTCGCGTACGCGTTGGACACATTTAACTTTTGACATAGTTGCTTTTGCAGTAACATATAACGCTCGACATAGCTCTAATCATGGTCATAATAATTTACGGTGGAACACATGTTGTAAGTGGTGTTACATCGTTTATACATATGTAAACTGCGTCTTAAAGCGTACAAAATATTTGATTTTTTTTTATTTCAATGGAATGGGGTGAGCATTGCATCTCATAGCCACTGCGACCAGTAGAAGATATATTGTGGCAGCCCCAGAACTTATTACAGCACCTCTTGTAGCTCCAGCTCCAGGATAAACCCGAGAATGGAGCTGATGGGGGAGCTTTTGATCTCGTCTGCCGAGATCATGTGTGCTCCCAGGTGCCGGCTTCTGCAGCGGTGCAGCGCTACGCACTCGCCGAGGACGTGGATAATCGTTTCCTCGTCCTCGCGACAGAACCTGTACAATGTGGGAGAGCCACGCTTAGGCATGAATGGGCCGGCTCGACCGGAGTGATACCACTGCCTCACAGAAGACCGGCGTGAAGCAGCGCTTGCGCTGTGTTTCGCCGTGTGAGTGAGGCTACCGGAGGCCCAAGGGGGGGAAGGGGAAAAGGTTGGCAGCGCACTTGTGACTCCACTGGTGTTGCGGGTGTCCATGGGCGGCGGAATTGCTTACCATCAGGTGATCCGTCTGCTCGTCTGCCACCTCTCATATAAAAAAAAAAAAAACAATGATCTTTTGCACACATGTTTAACGCTTGACATAGCTCTTTTTGCAGCAACGTGACGCTAGTAAATATATGACGAACTGTAACTTGATTTAACTCACTCACCGGACACCCATCTGACAAGGCCTTCAGTGATATGTCTGTTATACTGGGGCACGAGTCGAGGTTTATCCTGAAAAATAAACAGAAGTATAAAGTAAAAGGTAATGAAAAAATATTTAACATTTAGATCTTTTAGATTATTTGGTTTAGAATACAACAGTAAAACTGTAGAATCAGCTGCCAATGATGGTGTTTCCGGACCTGGTGATCTTCAAGAAAAGAGCTTATTCCTTCCTTAAGAGCCGGCAACGCATTTGTGATGCCTCATGTGTTGCAGATGTCCATGGACGGCGATGAATCACTTACAATCAGGTGAGGCGTCTGCTCGTTTGTCCGCAATAATGTAAAAAAAATGTAAGTCATCCGTAATCTCAAAACTAGGTAACCGTGGGAGAGCCACGCTTCGGCATGAATGGGCCGGTACGACCGGAGTGATACCACGGTCTCAAAAAAAACCGGCGTGAAGCAGCACTGCGCTGTGTTTCGCTGCGTGAGTGAGAGTACTTGAGGCCCAATCCGGGGGAAAAGGCGGTTTAAAGCGCACTTGTGACCCCATTGGTGTCGCGGGTGTCCATGGGTGGCGGCGATCGCTTACCATCAGGTGGTCTGTTTGCTCGTCTGGCAGTCTTTAAACTAAGATGAATCCTGAATCTTCAGTTTACAGAATTTTAAAGAATATTCCATGCATTTTGCCACATATAATATCACACTGCAGCGAGTATCTAAATAACAACAAAAAAAAAACTTTGAAAAACAAAAAAAAAGCCAATTTGGTACTACACAAGACATTTAGAACATAGAGAATATCTACAGAGTATTTGCAAAATAACGCAAAAATATTCAAAAAAAACATCAAAGTCTATAAACCAAACTACAAAACAAAAAGAAAGCCATCGAAAAGCAAAATAAAAACGAACCTAAAAACTGAATTGTAAGGTACAAAATTGTACAAATACCTATTATTTGAAAATCCAACGTCGAAATTGTGGACCGTCCACATCGCAAAATGTCCGAATTACAAATATGCAACAACATTGCAAAGTCGGTCATATTGCAAAATGTGCGATCCACATCTCTCGTGAAGACAAAGAACTTCTCCAATAATTCCACCGTGATAGTTACAATATGGAATTCCAAAATACGTCACTTTTTTCCAAAATTTCTAGCGTGACTTCAAATCATTCCATAATCATCTGTAGTGGCGCCACCATCGCACCGATGTTACTTCGATCATAAACAGCTTAAAATCACCAGTTTGAGCGCGACCTTTGGTCGGTAAAGACGTCTTGCTAATACGTTAATTTGAGTTAAAAAAAATTGAAGTTGTTGTATTCATATATTTTTTAATGAATTTGTATTTTTTATATTTAGATATTTAACTTACCTTTGTAATTTGCTACACCTTCTCCCAAGCGCCTGGCATGTCTGGTCAGTCAATTTCTTGCATTTGTTCAGGTTTAAGTCTTCTATGTTTGGGCAGGACTGTAAAACGAAATTAAAAACAATATGCCATCATGACTTTTCTAAAATTTTTGGGGTTTCGTATATAAAGAATAAAAACGGAACCTTATTAGTAAACAACGAATGCCTGATGACAATTAAATTTATATTTGTTGAGGATGGGGCTACAATTTTTATTTTTATTTTATTTAGTTTTATTCAAAGTTACAAGGTAATTCAAAGTTACCAAAATTTACTGTACAACTAGTCAATTTAATTTAGTTGTAATCTCAAATGTTTGTTTGTTTGCTTACCAAGCGATTTGTTATGATATACGTGTAAACACGTTAAGGCCTACAGTTCTGTTCATAACTTAAGCTAAAATGTCTCTATACGCAATAGTGAGTGTAGTCTGTCGTGTTTTCCAATAAATAAATAAATAAAAATAAGATAATATTTGCGCTTTGATCGATATTAATAATGGCAATAATGTGATTATTTATTTATTTAATAACACATGTCCTAAAACCTAATTACGTTATCCTAGACTGTAACAAAAAGTGAAAAACCAAAAAAAAAACATGAAGAGACTTAAGCTACTGTTACACATGATATTATATAGCATGGCAAATATGATCAGCGTGCTATATTTGAGCATGTATAAAAGTAGCAGGCTTAATAAATAAAATAAACTTTATTTCAGTAAATCATTAACAATTAAATCGCAGGGGCCTCACAGAAAGTAATCAGATGATACTTATGTTGGGAAAGCCTCGCTCTTCCTCCTTAATACAAACAATTCAGATTTACTACGCAAGGTTTACAAACTTTATTTATTTACTTATATATTATTAGTCTATTACTTCATTATATTTTATATATATATATATATTAAGTCAATATTTTATATATGTATTCCACTTATACCCGAGTCGTGTTTGTGGACGCGTGGATGAGTGTGAATAGTAGCACTGCTTTCCACATATGCTATTAAGTAGCATGTTCTGAGCATGAAAATAAGCTTGTGTAACAGTGCCTATACTGTACTGTACTATATTACAATATAGTACAGTACAGTATGTACGGTACGGTACGGTAAGTAAAATAAACCACACAGTACTACAGTACTGTGTGGTTTATTTTACTTACAGGGTGTTACGTGATCAATGTTCTGTTACCGATTATACCAACTGTAATAACCATGTGACTAGCATAAATAAATAAATACCTGTAAGGCGAGCTCTTTGCCCAGCAGTGGGGCACAGTAGCCAAATTAAAAAAAAACAGTTTTTTTCATTACCTGCGCTAGAGTTTTGATCGATCCATCTGCGACGCACTCGCAGCCCCGCAAAGACAGCTGCCTGAGGAACCCGCCGCATCGCTGCGATATGTTTTCTATTACCGGCCCCTTAAGAATGCAAACCTATACTTAGTTTTTCAATTATGTGAACTAAACTGACAGAAATGTAGCTACGGGAATGGATTATATGAATTAAATATAATACGTATACCTCGGGCAGACTTTGCAATTGGGTAAAAACAACTTCGAGGATGAGGTGAATAGGAGAATCCAGTTAGGTTGGGCAGCATTTGAAAAACTACGTCGTGTCTTCGTATCGTCGATACCACGGTGCCTAAAGACGAAAGTCTTCAATCAGTGCGTCCTACCCGTCATGACATACGGAGCCGAAACGTGGACACTTACGGTACGGCTGGTCCTCAAGTTAAAGGTCGCTCAGCGGGCTATGGAACGAGCAATGCTCGGCGTCTCTCTCCTAGATCGAATCCGAAATGAGGTGAATCCGGCAGAGAACCAAAGTTATCGACATTGCTTACCGGATTAGCAAGCTTAAGTGGCAGTGGGCTGGCCATATTAGCTGCAGAACCGACAACCGATTGGGTAAACGGGTTCTGGAGTGGAGACCGCGTCTTGGCAAACGTAATGTAGGGCGCCCTCTGGCTAGGTGGGGGGACGATCTGCGCAGGATGGCTGGCAAGAGCTGGATGCGAGAAGCCATGGATAGATCACAGTGGCGAACAATTGGAGAGGCCTACTTCCAGCAGTGGACTGCGATAGGCTGATGATGATGATGATGATGATATAAAAGAAAATAAAGATATAATAAGGCGACGGGTAGGGTCAACTAGCGACGTCAATCGATTTTAATTTTTAGCTAATAAACCGGATTCATATTAAACAATTTCGGGGTTATAACCTTTCGGCAAACACTTATACTATTTATTAAATAACCATGCAAAAATGTTGGGTCCAACGCGTACGCAAAAAATTGATTCACGCCAAAAGCGGCCACTTTTGGCGGTAATCAATTTTTCGCGTACAAAAACGGACCCAAAATTTAATAAATAGTATTAGCAATTGCCGATAAGTTGTTACTCCGAGCTTTTAAAATAGATCCGGCTTAGTAGCTAGAAATTAAAATCGATTGGGGTCGCTAGTGTGCCCTATCCGTCACCTTAAGAAATTAACAAATTATAACCACCGCTAAGCCATTGACAGAAAACAGGCAGAGAGCAAGAGCCAAAGACAGATATATACAAAAATTTTCTTCTAAAAAAGGCTTCCTAGCCAGCCTATAGTCCACATTATGTCGACTACACGCTGGCATTTTGATTTGTTAATTTCTTAATATATTTTTATCCCCCGACGCAAAAACGACTGGGTGTTATAAGTTTGACGTGTCTGTGTGTGTCTGTCTATCTATGGCATCGTGTATAGCTCCCGAACAAATGAACCGATTCTGATTTTGTTTTTTTTTTGTTTGAAAGATGAATAAGGACACTACCCGTTCTTAGCTATGTTAGATAAAATCGATCCAAGATTGCCGCCGTCACAATGACATGGAATGTATGTTTGAACACAACTCCCACAATACGGGTATCATAAAAGGGTTTGAGTAGCAGAATATATTTATTGTGACAAATTTCAAATCCAAGATGGCCGCCGTCGGGCAAGCGCGGATCCAGCATTCAAAAAAGGTTGTGGTCACAGCTACTAGAAAATCGGCTATTACGAGTCGGAGCATGAACATGCTCATCAACAATCATGCAAGTCGTTTATGAACTTTAGAATTAGATTATTTCCTTTTTTCTGAGCATTAGGACTTGGGCCTTAGGAAAGGAAACAAACTTAGGAGGAAGTCGGACCCGATTTCTTCAAATCAAATAGTCAGTTTCGATCCAAACCTATTAGATGCATAGCTGCCAAAGAAGATGTAGGATTTAATTTAATTGATAGATACTTAGATATCTATTAGTAAATGTAAAAAACATCTTCCCAACCAAAAAAATAAACTTTTTTGTACCCACAGCCAGCCACACACAAAAAAACAATATACAATCATAGAATTATAACAAGACTAGAAACCTAGTCAGCGCCCACAATTTGAAGCAACTCAAACGGAGCCGTACGGCTCCAAACGCCCGGACCGCCCCGCAATCCTCAATGTCAATGCCTGTCGAACGTATCTCGCGACAATTAATTTACTATGACGATTTGTGCTGTGAAATTTTGTCATAATGATTCGGAACACCATAAGAAGTGTAATAACTTCACTTTTCACAGGGAAGCATCCAATATTTCATAGTTTTTTGTGTGTTATAAGCTAAAAATACAAACGATTTATTGAAATGCTCAGTGTTGCCTGATAATGAAAAAAAATATTTTCCCCATTTCAACTTTATTGTAAGATTTGATTGTTCCAACTGATTAACTTAATCAGTCGCTGAGTGATGTTTACAGCGTGAAGCAGTGTATCTACTGTTATCATCTATTGAATCATCAAACATTGCTTTTTATAAATAGAATTATTCAATAAAAACCAAAGGTGTTTCCCAATGGTATCCAGGTTATTTGCACACGTCGTTTCATGTCACAATCATCTCTAGTATAATTTAAAAAATGGCCATGCAAAACTTAATTCATTCTAGAGATACATAATTATGTCATGAATAAAATGGCGAACTTTAAAATAAGCTTGAAAAATCACAAATCCTTTTTTTTATTTTAAATATCTTGATATTTTTTTTATTACCTTAATTTCATTATAATTACCTACTTGCCAACTAATTTTATAATCACAGTTAGGTAGACACTTGTAAGCGTTGTTCTAGGTACTTTTAAAACCAGTACAGTTACTTCAATAACCATTTCGCATGTTTTAGGGAAATATGTTGTGACTGGTAACATTAACTAGGATTTTTATGTTGATACTACGTACGTAGTACCAACTTGAAAAACCAAATTTGTGCTTCAAATTTGAGATGACAGCAGTATGGAAACTATCCTTCTAGTCTTGTTAAAATTCTATGTATACAATGCATTCAATAACATTCTTTGTTACTTCTTTTATTATAAAACAAAGTTACAAATGATGAAACATAGCGTAAGGCTTTGCAGTAATTTCATTAAAATGCCTTACCATGATAGGCCAATGTATATTATGTTGAAAAAATAATCAAAGTAATTAACTCTTTATAAGTAATCTTTTTTAGGTTATGCTAGGTTGCTTACGTTTCACAGCATAAACAAAAGTAAGTACTAAGTCAAGTCGGCCAACGCAATGAGGGTGTTTCAAATCTGCTAGATGGCATTACGTAGACGTTAGGTCCAGCTTTATTGTGATTGGATATTTTTGACAGAGCATGTCAAAGTGACATTATTGAATCCAATCATGGTGAAGTTGGACCTCACGGCTTCGTTACGCCATCTAGCGGTTTCAAAATTTTTAAGCACCCTCATTAAGTAGCGCCACATATCGTCTATGGTTCTTTGCTGCGTTCCAAATCACGAACGTTTCATGATTCATTGTGTTTTTTAAATTTTATTAAGGCTTATCGTACATTATCATCAGCCTATCGATCTCAATAGACCGTAAAAAGGTGACGTCACAAGTCTATTAAGGTTGTGGGCATGCCCATCGTGCCCACAACGGTGGATCCGCCCTTGCCGTCGGGGGTTTTTCAATTTTTATTCATACAGTCCATTCCCGTAGATCACATTTTTTGATATTTTACAATGTATGGAGTTTGGGAGCGATGGTTCAAATACGAGCATATGCACATCTCTGGATTTTTAGATCTATGAGCATATTCCTGCCATCAGCTCGGCGGTGAGAATAAAAATCGTAAGGAAACCTGTACGTTTCCGATAGTTTCTGAAATGTGTAACCATGATTCAGTTGGTCTGGTTCTTTTGTTAAAGGGTTGCGCAGGTCGGACGGCAGTCGCTTCATTTCTCAATCACATGAGGGGTAATTGCCATACTCACCACGCTTGGCAGACGGGTTGGCGAGGGTTTTGATATAAATGCAGAGTTTTTCTTCTCTGGGTGCTGATGATCATGCCAGCAGCTTTACCTTAGTCGCCTTTTACTACACCTCGGTAAGAGTGAGGGTGGCTTATTCTACTCTGCCGGGGACCACACGGCATTCTTAAGTAAATAACACACTTAAAAATTTCATCTTTTTTTCATTTTTCATCTTTCATCTCGTGTTCAGGTGGGACTCGAACCCACACCTTCCACAAAATATCAACTATTGATTTAGTCTCATCTTAACTGGTGCCACCAGTTAAGATGAGACTGCTAAATCAATAGTTGATATTTTGTGGAAGGTGTGGGTGACTCTGGTAGTCAAATATTTGTAATAATATTTCCACTGGATATTGTAAAATATACCTACAATATTGATGAGGCTATTGACAGCTCATGTCGAATCAAGCACTTACAAATATTCGTCGGTTTAGTAACGCATTCAGTGGTCTAATTGGTAGAACATTCACCCGGATTGTAGAAGGTGTGGGTTTGATCCCGGCCTGAACACGAGATGAAATTTTTCACAGTTAAGTTCAAACATATCCTTAATTAGCGGCCATGAATGAAACCTTAAAACAACGATAGATGCACAACATGAGTTGCTTCAAACTTGAAACACCATATGGGTGCATCCACAAATGTATTAAGTATCAACGCATTGTTAAGTAAACTAATACGGTACCTCCACATCTCTTTGAAATTCGAATAAATCTATCCTCTGCCAATTGGAACCGTCGAGTGCGAGAATGTTCCATAGTTTTGAAACCTGGAAAGAAATAAATAAATATTTCACAACATTACATACATTAATCTTCAATCAATTTTATTTTGACAGTTGCAATATATATAATTTTTTTTTAATTTCATCATAATACTTAAAATTTAATCTTAATTTAATTCCTTTTTAACTTAATTTATTTAAATTAAATGTATAAAAACTTAATCAGTAGACTTATTAGATTGTAATTTTAATTTATCGCAATTTAATTTATAAAAGTAGCGAATTTATATTTTGACCAAGCTGTGTACGCTACTTTAGGATTACTGTCTAGCTTATTTAATTTTAATTTTTATATATTGTTTTTTATTTGACTGTGATCTGTTTGCGTACCAAATTTAAATAAATAAATAAATCTGACTCCGAGATAGGTTTAATGTGGGAGAGCCACGCTTAGGCATGAATGGGCCGGCTCGACCGGAGTGATACCACTGCCTCACAGAAGACCGGCGTGAAGCAGCGCCTGCGCTTTGTTTCGCCGTGTGAGTGAGATTACCGGAGGCCCAATGGGGGGAAGGGGAAAAGGTTGGCAGCGCACTTGTGACTCCACTGGTGGTGCGGGTGTCCATGGGCGGCGGAATTGCTTACCATCAGGTGATCCGTCTGCTCGTCTGCCACCTCTCATATAAAAAAAAAAAGGTAGCTCAAGCACATGTGTTACGGATATCAGAAACAACAGCGGAATTACAAATATATACTTTTTTTTTATTGCTCATAGTAGGTAGACATTTAATACTTTACTTTTGTAAATACATACATAAAATACACCCAGTCCAATACCAACAGACATGTTTACGTACAACCTGTGCGGATAAAGAATGGGATCAAAAATGGCGGCGCATCTATTCTATACATGGCTAATAGCATGCTTATTAATAGCAAATGTGGGCAGTTCATTTCTTCGGCATGACAGTGCCGGCTCGACCGGAGTGATACCACGGCCTCACAGAAAACCGTCGTGAGCGCAGCATTGTGTTATGTTTCGCTGCGTGAGTGAGGATACTGGAGGCCAAATTCGGGGTAAAGGGGGTATTAAAGATCACAAGTGTGACTGGTGTCGCGGTTGTCCATGGGCGGCGGCAATCGCTTACCTTCTGGTGATCCGTCTGCTCGTCTGCCACCTAGCACATAAAAAAGCATGCTTTTTAAGCATGCTACAAATGCGCATGTGTAACTAGCTAGATTTACTCCGGATTGTCGTTTGCCACGCATGTGGACCGTCAACTTCCCAAGCAAAGGGATCATCGTTGGCTGTGTGAAACTGACCTGAGCGCACCGACAGAGCGAGACAACGTCCAGGTATGAGAGGATCTTCAGAAGCAGCTCCTTCGGCAGCTTCTTGTTAATGTGGTTCTCATCTTCGCCCGTGAATCGGGATATCTGGAAAGATGAAGATAAAAGATTAAAAAATCTTTATTCAATTTAGGTCCACACAGAACACTTAAAAAAAAATTACAGTACATTTTATACATTTTACTTACATTAACCATGCATGACTGCCTAAACTTAAGATTGTTATTGTAATTTAATTTAGTTTAATTTTATCGCGGAGCAAATTTCATAATTATTTTGTATCACTTAAAAAACGAGCACAAAGAAGGCACGGAACCAGTGTCCGTGGAATCTGATTAGAATTAAACAAAAATATGTCGAAATAGGTACCTAATATTTATCGCTGGTTCGGAATGTTCGGAAAAAGCCTAAAAATAAATTCTCTGTGAAAAACAAACTGCCTTCAAAATCACGAACTAAAAAGTGTAAAATAATATTTCTAACACTTTATACACTTCAAATAACATTTTATACTTCTTATAACAGTACACTCGATAAAAGGTGTAACCGAAGTCGGCGCCCAATTTTTTTTTTCAATCTTTTTAGTGTCTTATTTTTTGGCAGCCTTAGACCTTCCATCATCAGCAGAGCCACAAAATTAATACAGTTGAAGTCGGTTAAAAATAAACACTGGCAGGCAGTGTTATTCTACAAAATTAATTGAAAGCAGTACCTATATATCTTTTAAAATATAGTGCTTAAAAATAATTTAAGTAAGGCAGTTTGAAATTTCATAAGGGCTCATGATTTTTTTTAAATCTGAACTTATATAAGGAAGTTTAAATAGATGATAAGGGAATCTTATTGAATAAACACATATGGCCAGACAAAACAAGCTACATCAATAAAATCAAAGATAAAAAGAATAACAAATTGATTTAGCTATTAACAAAAGATTACTATTCTTAACTGATAAATTATCACACAAATAAACAAGAGTAATATCTCATGTTTTCTTTCACTGTTTTGATAAGGAACCAAAATCTATAGTTTATAAAGAGAAAAATCCTTCAGACAGCGCCAACTCTTATAGGATATCCCAAAAAACAAAACGCTTGCGTGATGTATTCGACACCTAGTGCCATCTATTGATATATAAAGTGGAACTAATATCCCGAAACGAAGTGAGGGTGGGATATTAGTAAATAAATAAATTCATTCAACATTTCATACATCAATTTGTTCCCATCATCATCAGCCCATTTAAGTCCCCACTGCTGGGGCACGGGCCACCCTCAATCACATTAAGGGTAATTGCCATACTCACCACGCTTAGCAGACGGGTTGGCGAGGGTTTTGATAGAAATGCAGAGTTTTCCTTCTCTGGGTGCTGATTATCATGCCAGCAGCTGTACCTTAGTCGCCTTTTACGACACCTCGGTAAGAGTGAGGGTGGCCTATTCTATTCTGCCGGGGACCACACGGCATTCTTAAGTAAATAACACACTTAAAAATTTCATCTTTCATCTCATGTTCAGGTGGGACTCGAACACGAGATGAAGTCAAGTCTCATATTAACTGGTGCCAACAGTTAAGATGAGACTGCTAAATCAATAGTTGATATTTTGTGGAAGGTGTGGGTTCGAGTCTGGTAGTCAAATATTTGTAATAATATTTCCACTGGATATTGTAAATATACCTACAATATTGATGAGGCTATTGACAGCTCATGTCGAATCAAGCACTTACAAATATTCGTCGGTTTAGTAACGCATTCAGTGGTCTAATTGGTAGAACATTCACCGGATTGTAGAAGGTGTGGGTTTGATCCGGCCTGAACACGAGATGAAATTTTTCACAGTTAAGTTCAAACATATCCTTAATTAGCGGCCATGAATGAAACCTTAAAACAACGATAGATGCACAACATGAGTTGCTTCAAACTTGAAACACCATATGGGTGCATCCACAAATGTATTAAGTATCAACGCATTGTTAAGTAAACTAATACGGTACCTCCACATCTCTTTGAAATTCGAATAAATCTATCCTCTGCCAATTGGAACCGTCGAGTGCGAGAATGTTCCATAGTTTTGAAACCTGGAAAGAAATAAATAAATATTTCACAACATTACATACATTAATCTTCAATCAATTTTATTTTGACAGTTGCAATATATATAATTTTTTTTTAATTTCATCATAATACTTAAAATTTAATCTTAATTTAATTCCTTTTTAACTTAATTTATTTAAATTAAATGTATAAAAACTTAATCAGTAGACTTATTAGATTGTAATTTTAATTTATCGCAATTTAATTTATAAAAGTAGCGAATTTATATTTTGACCAAGCTGTGTACGCTACTTTAGGATTACTGTCTAGCTTATTTAATTTTAATTTTTATATATTGTTTTTTATTTGACTGTGATCTGTTTGCGTACCAAATTTAAATAAATAAATAAATCTGACTCCGAGATAGGTTTAATGTGGGAGAGCCACGCTTAGGCATGAATGGGCCGGCTCGACCGGAGTGATACCACTGCCTCACAGAAGACCGGCGTGAAGCAGCGCCTGCGCTTTGTTTCGCCGTGTGAGTGAGATTACCGGAGGCCCAATGGGGGGAAGGGGAAAAGGTTGGCAGCGCACTTGTGACTCCACTGGTGTTGGGGGTGTCCATGGGCGGCGGAATTGCTTATCATCAGGTGATCCTTCTGCTCGTCTGCCACCTCTCATATAAAAAAAAAAGGTAGCTCAAGCACATGTGTTACGGATATCAGAAACAACAGCGGAATTACAAACATATACTTTTTTTTTATTGCTCATAGTAGGTAGACATTTAATACTTTACTTTTGTAAATACATACATAAAATACACCCAGTCCAATACCAACAGACATGTTTACGTACAACCTGTGCGGATAAAGAATGGGATCAAAAATGGCGGCGCATCTATTCTATACATGGCTAATAGCATGCTTATTAATAGCAAATGTGGGCAGTTCATTTCTTCGGCATGACAGTGCCGGCTCGACCGGAGTGATACCACGGCCTCACAGAAAACCGTCGTGAGCGCAGCATTGTGTTATGTTTCGCTGCGTGAGTGAGGATACTGGAGGCCAAATTCGGGGTAAAGGGGGTATTAAAGATCACAAGTGTGACTGGTGTCGCGGTTGTCCATGGGCGGACGGCAATCGCTTACCTTCTGGTGATCCGTCTGCTCGTCTGCCACCTAGCACATAAAAAAGCATGCTTTTTAAGCATGCTACAAATGCGCATGTGTAACTAGCTAGATTTACTCCGGATTGTCGTTTGCCACGCATGTGGACCGTCAACTTCCCAAGCAAAGGGATCATCGTTGGCTGTGTGAAACCGACCTGAGCGCACCGACAGAGCGAGACAACGTCCAGGTATGAGAGGATCTTCAGAAGCAGCTCCTTCGGCAGCTTCTTGTTAATGTGGTTCTCATCTTCGCCCGTGAATCGGGATATCTGGAAAGATGAAGATAAAAGATAAAAAAATCTTTATTCAATTTAGGTCCACACAGAACACTTAAAAAAAAATTACAGTACATTTTATACATTTTACTTACATTAACCATGCATGACTGCCTAAACTTAAGATTGTTATTGTAATTTAATTTAGTTTAATTTTATCGCGGAGCAAATTTCATAATTATTTTGTATCACTTAAAAAACGAGCACAAAGAAGGCACGGAACCAGTGTTCCGTGGAATTTGATTAGAATTTAAACAAAAAATGTCGAAATAGGTACCTAATATTCTACCGCTGGTTCGGAATGTTCGGAAAAAGCCTAAAAATAAATTCTCTGTGAAAAAAAACTGCCTTCAAAAATCACGAACTAAAAAGTGTAAAATAATATTTCTAACACTTTATACACTTCAAATAACATTTTATACTTCTTATAACAGTACACTCGATAAAAGGTGTTACCGAAGTCGGCGCCCAATTTTTTTTTTTCAATCTTTTTAGTGTCTTATTTTTTGGCAGCCTTTGACCTTCCATCATCAGCAGAGCCACAAAATTAATACAGTTGAAGTTGGTTAAAAATAAACACTGGCAGGCAGTGTTATTCTACAAAATTAATTGAATGCAGTACCTACATATCTTTTAAAATATAGAGTTTAAAAATAATCTAAGTAAGACATTTAAGGCACTTTGAAATTTCATAAGGGCTCATGATTTTTTTTAAACCTGAACTTATATAAGGAAGTTTAAATAGATAATAAGGGAATCTTATTGAATAAACACATATGGCCAGACAAAACAAGCTACATTGATAAAATCAAAGATAAAAAGAATAACAAAGTGATTTAGCTATTAACAAAAGATTACTATTCTTAACTGATAAATTATCACACAAATAAACAAGAGTAATATCTCATGTTTTCTTTCACTGTTTTGATAAGGAACCAAAATCTATAGTTTATAAAGAGAAAAATCCTTCAGACAGCGCCAACTCTTATAGGATATCCCAAAAAACGAAACGCTTGCGCGATGTATTCGACACCTAGTGCCATCTATTGATATATAAAGTGGAACTAATATCCCGAAATGAAGTGAGGGTGGGACATTAGGAAAAAAATAAATTTATACAACATTTCATACATCAATTTGTTCCCATCATCATCAGCCCATTTAAGTCCTTACTGCTGGGGCACGGGCCTCCCTCAAGCACATGAGGGGTAATTGCCATACTCACCACGCTTGGCAGACGGCGAGGGTTTTGATAGAAATGCAGAGTTTTCCTTCTCTGGGTGCTGATTATCATGCCAGCAGCTGTACCTTAGTCGCCTTTTACGACACCTCGGTAAGAGTGAGGGTGGCCTATTCTATTCTGCCGGGGACCACACGGCATTCTTAAGTAAATAAAACACTTAAAAATTTCATCTTTCATCTCATGTTCAGGTGGGACTCGAACACGAGATGAAGTCAAGTCTCATATTAACTGGTGCCAACAGTTAAGATGAGACTGCTAAATCAATAGTTGATATTTTGTGGAAGGTGTGGGTTCGAGTCTGGTGGTCAAATATTTGTAATAATATTTCCACTGGATATTGTAAATATACCTAAAATATTGATGAGACTATCGACAGATCATGTCGAATGAAGCACTTACAAATTTCGTCGGTTTAGTAACGCATTCAGTGGTCTAATTGGTAGAACATCCACCTGGATTGTAGAAGGTGTGGGTTTGAGTCCCGCCTGAACACAAGATGAAATTTTTAAGTGTGTTATGTACTATACATACATATAACACCCAGCAATGGTACCTCAGAGGTTCTAAGCCTGCATCCATATGGGGGGACTGGGTTCGATTCCGAGCATGCACCTCTGGATTTTTCAAATCTAAATAATATGTGCGTATTTAATTAGCTCTGCAGTGAGGAAAAACATCGTGAGGAAACCTACACGTTACAGATATTTTCTAAAGTATGTAACCATGATTTGGTTGGTCTGGTTTCCCTGAGGTCAGACAGCATTCTCTTCATTGTAATTAGGTCCAAATCAAGAATCATGGTCCAAGAGTAGGTAGGGTCACTACCAAGTGCCCCAGCAAGACTATAAGCTGATGTCTTGAGTGCATTATCATCTTTTTAATTTGATAGGTCTCAGTGGGATCACCTGATGGAAAATGTTTGCTGCCGTCCATAGACCCCCACAACAAACTTGAAATCACAAATGAGCTGCCAGCCTTTAAAAATCCCCTCCCCACCTGATTGGTCCTCCGGTACCATCACTAAATCACACAATGCAGGTATTGTTTCACACCAGTTTTTTATAAGGCTGTGGTTTCACATCGGCCAGGCTGGCCCATTGATGCAAAGTTTTGCTATCCCACAAGATTTAAGTCTGTCACAGCAGTCCTTCAAGCCCTCTTTCCCTGTTCAAAGTTCAAGCCTTGTTTTTAGCATGTCAAGGGTTGAAATTACAACCCTTTCTTACTTAATTTTACAATTTGAGAAATATTCTTTTATAAATATTTCTCCTCCAGGTAATTTAGGGGCAATGGAAGAGAAAGATAATGATTAAAAATAGGGTTGAATTGATCTCTCAAAAAAAATTGATCTCATAAAATGTTCATCTTTTAATATACTTAGGGTTATATTGTGCTTTTTTACTATTAAATTTAATAAAACATGATCTAAATAATTTATTATTTATGTACATACCAATCTATTTTTTTTATAATTAATAAGAAAAATGTATCAAAGACTATTTTTAGCTCTATGTCCAAGCATTAAGGTTTATTTTAGTGTAACTTGATCCTCATGATTTTTGTTTATTGTGTGATATCAGCAGGGCAACTTATATTTATTTAATTTCGAATAAAACACATTTTATCAAACTTTTCAAACTAAGTTTTCTTAGCCCAAACATATATTGAAAAAAAAAACTGTCAAAATGGCCAAAAATCGCAACAGCCATTTCCCCAAAAGTGGAGGTCATTAGAACCATCACATAGCGGTACCTACTCCTTGCAAGTCACTGCCCCCGCCGGGGTCAATAAACTCGGACACAAAGAAAAAAATACGCATACATTGTACAGCGTAATACCGTGGATATACATTTTATCTGTATTCGAAAAACGCAAGATAGACACTGCGCATTCTTCGTTTAAAAATAGATATCGGATTATTTATTATGTTTACGCACCAACACCTAACACGTAAAAGTATCAACAACTTCCGAAACAGCTAATTTTGCCGTGGCGGAGAGAAGTAGGAAGTTGAGAGAACAAAGGGCCTCTAAGGGCTCCAGAATCAGCTGTTCACGATAAAAACAAACAATGAACTCGTTAAATACGATCGATTTTCCGTACAAACCTCGAATTTATTCCTGCCCGAATGGGTCATGCTAGGATAAGGCGTCACTTTAGCCACAATGTAGAATTTCAAAACACGCACGCACTGAAATTCACAATTGTCTGCTTTAAGCGAAGGGAACACAAAGAAATATGGCGAATTCGATTTGATTTTTTCACAAAACGCAAGAGAACCACTTTGCGCTGTTTAGTTTTTTCTGGTTTTTGACATTTGGTCGGTCCGAACTAACGTCATGATAACTTATCACGAGATACGACTATTTTGACGTTCTGTTTAAATTAAACTTGCAATATTACACATATATTTCATCAAATTTCTCACTATCTCATAGCCTTACAGATAGTCCATAACTGTTTTTATTTTACACAAGCTGTAGTAAATTGATTAATATGATGTAAAACTTTTAGTTACACCGATTCGGAACCAAATCAATATTGACCTTATTTTGACATTTGGGAAACAGTGTTGCTACAAATATAAAGCTATCCATTATTGCGGGGACAATTTAATCATGTTATAACTATAAAAGATATCCTATCCTATTCTTTATCATTGTTGTCTGAATCTTTCACATCGCTGTTTTTTTAATAGATTAAAGAATAATCTTGAAAAACTAATTCTTTTTGAAGTTGAAAAAAATTTTATGAGGAAAGTATTCTATTTCCTGGTAACAAATTCAGCCCGGAATTTTTTAAAAAAGTTATTTCAAAATATCACGAACCCGAGAATTGGGCTCGTGTTCGTGATATTTTCAAAACATGGATATCACTTGAAAACCATACAAAAAAACTATGTTTTAGTGATATGTCGTATGAAAATAAATGTCACGAGCCTGAGAATTGGGCTCCTGTTCTGCCTATTATAGTCAGTTTCTAAGGGGTACGTAAAAATGCTACTTTGACATGGTACTAAAGTGGTAAGCAAATTTTTAGCTGACCATACCAGCTCCAAAGCGACAGCTTTGGACGCAAATGGGAATTACACGCTAAAATGAATGTAACGGTCGCAGGACTTCCAAGACGTCGGATCAAGAGTGAGTGATGGAACTAAGTGGAATTAGGCAGGACACTTGGCTAGGCGCGGTGATGGCAGGTGGAGTAAAATCCTGACAGAATGGTATCCTAGAACCGGCAGACGAAATCCGGGTCGTGTAGTGTCACGAGGGGTCGATGACATCACTAAAATCGTGGGGACTACATGGATCCGAGCGGCTCAAGACCGGGTACATTGGCCTAAAGGAAAGGAGGCCTGATAGGGTCCTATCTAAACGAGTAAATAAAAAGCGGACTGTAGAAACATAGATGCTGGTTTATTGCCAATTCACGGATTTGCGGTTCGGTGGCGTCCCGGGGTGGTCCGTGTGTGGCCGGGCGTAGGAGGCAAAGCAAAGTGGCCCGGGGAACGGCGACGCGGTGGACCACGGCGTAGTGACCGCTGTGACGTCACGGCCCCTCCGCACGTCTCCTCCCGCGCGTACATGACCGGTTGCGGACAAGGCCTATACTCAGCAGTGGGCACTATGATGATGATGTTGAACGGTTGATAAGGTAATTAAAATAAAATCCTATGATTTTGGGTTTAAGACTCCTTTATAATCGTACCAACAATCAAAGCACTTAACTTTTACTACTTAAGCTACAACCTCTCGGCAAATACTTATACTATTTATTAAATAACCAGGCACAAATGTTGGGTCCAACGAGTACGCGAAAAATTGATTCACGCCAAAAGCGGCCACTTTTGGCGTGAATCAATTACAAGTACAAAAACCGACCTAAAATTTGTGCATGATTATTAAATAAATGGACCGGCCTTATGTTGAGGTCCAGTTTGGAAAAGTGGAGCCAAATCGTAACTAACTGGTACCCTAGAGATGGTAAAAGACGTCGAGGACGTCAACATATGCGCTGGGAGGATGAGCAAGCTCACTGCAGGTTCGAAGTGGAGACGGGTCGCCCACGACCGCAAACAGTGGAGGACATTGGAGGAGGCCTTTGCCGATAGGCACACTGAGCTGAGAGACTTTATATAAATAAATATCTGTCAGTCAGTCCAAAAGGCTATATAAATAAATCAAATTAAATAAATAGTACAAGTGTTTGCCGAGAGGTTGTAACCCCGAAATTGTTTAAAATTGATCCGGTTTAGTAGCTAATAATTAAAATCGATTGGCGTCGGTTCGGTAGTGTGCCCTACCCGTCAACTTAAGTAGTGACAAAAGTAGAGAGGGCGAAAACGATACCATTTAGCTAACGTTAACTTTTTTGAGGGCAGATAATGTAGGCTTCATCCTGAGGGTGGTCGAAGCGTAAAGAGGGCGGCACTTATAGATATAGGGGGCGGCAAAATCTCAGCTTCATCCTAAGGGGGGAGCGGGTCAAGGAAGGTGAGGGGGCGGCAATATATTTTTTTTTGCTAAAGGCGACAAACGAGCAAGCGAGTCACCTGATGGAAAGTAATCAACGCCGCCCATGACCGCCATCCATCGAGATGATGGGGATGGAATGACAATCGCTTGCGTGTGGTTCGATTTAAGAATTCAGCTGCAGGGAGTACCTAGATAAGACAGTTCCTCAGAACACTCCCCATGATAGATACGGTATAGAATGCTGAGGAATGATGAATCTCAGCTTGTTCCTAGGGGGAGGGAGGGTGTCAAAGAAGGTTAGGGTGCGGAAAGTTAGTCTCTCGCCCCGGGCGGTCAACACCCACGCTACGCCAGGACTGTAGCTAGGGCCGCATTTTTTACAGATACGTGACGTCATTATACTAAAACATCTTTTTGACATCTTTGTTTACTTACCTACAACGTTCATCGAAATTTTGACATTTCTCAATTTTAGTTCAATGCCCTTTGATTTAGTTATAATGACGTCATGCGCCGTCACCATCATGGCGGTCGTTGTTTTAGCGCGTATATTTTTACCCGACTACGGCAAAGCAAAAGGAGGGTTATGATTTTGACAGGCTATGTATGTATGTATGTATGTATGTTCATCTGTTTCCACGTAACTTCTTAACTACTTATCAGAATTCGACAAATGACATATCATTATAAGCGTCTTGATCGTCCGCTGGTTATAGGCTATATGAAGTTTCACAAAATCTAATGTGGCGCCCTCTAGCGGACAAAACATACAGAGTAAAAAAATAAAGTTATGATAAATATGCCGTGTTTGGTATCATTTGAAAGCGCTTGACTTGTACATTTTGAATATATATATATATTACTAGCACTTGGACACCAAAATAGTACAAATAAAATCTCTACATAGTGAATATTGCATAAATTGACAACGAAGGCTTGTTTTATACTTTTTCAGCGACGTTTTTTGTCGTAGTTGGGTTTTAGTTTTTTTACTTTTACGTCAAATTTTTGATAATTTTTTTATAAAATTTAACAGGCATATTTTGCAGAAATAAAAATAATGCTTGATTATCTGATATATATGAGCATTATAAAAAATATTTGAAAAAATAGGAGAATTCCCTATTCAGGTATTAGTATCTGCCGTCACTTACTGTGTATCTTAAGGTGACGAGTAGGGCACACTAGGGACGCCAATTGATTCAAATTGTTAGCAACTAAACCGGATATCCTTTTACCAATTTCAAGCTGCAGCCTCTCGGAAACACTTACACTTTATTTAATACGTTGACTTTTGGGTTAGTTTTTGTACTCGGAATTTGAAGTACCGCCAAAACGGCCACTTATTGCGTTAATCCAAATTTCGAGTGCAAAAACAGATCAAAATGTAGAGCACAATTATTAAATAAATAGTATAAATGTTTGCTTAGAGACTCCCGCTCCGAAATTATTTAAAATAGATCCGGTTTAGTAGCTAACAATTTAAATCAATTGGTGTCGCTAGTTAGGGCTACCCGTCGCCTTAACTATTGAATACGTATACAATATCGTAGGTATTGCAAATTTTTTGCCTACCTGCATTTCTTGTGATATAGTGTACGTTTGTCAAACTTTTACTATGGTGAGAATAAACGAAATTATTTTTATTTGTTTTAAAATGCTGGCCCTAACAATAGAGAAGACCTCAAAATAGATCGGAACCCTTAAAATTGAACCGGTCAATATTAATATATAACGTGTCTCTCTAAACACTTGACATTGGCGGAATCACACGTGCGGCTGTCACCGCGCGTGGGTTTAGGACCAAAAAAAAAAAACGAAATTATTATTATTGCCCCCCCTCCTGCCCTTAGGCCGTGCACTACGCCACAGCTTTACTTGTTTCCTTAAATGGGTCTGGTATTGGTTTTTCTATCTTCTCGAACGGGTAATAAGTGTGGTTTTGCCAGAACGATGGCATAGTGTATCGGCTGTTCGTGTTGAACTCCTCAATTTTGTGGATCTCGTCATCTGTGAGTTTGAAGTCAAAGATGTTGATGTTCTCTGATAGACGGGCAGGGTTGACGCTTTTTGCTATTGGTACTATGTTTCTGTCCACCTGGAAAAGAAAAAAAAAGAACTAGGTAACCGATTAGAATAAGGAGGAGTTTTATGGGAATCAGGAATGTTGCTTCATAAAAAGGGAAGGGGGAAGGGATGGTACTGGAACATGGTCCCCGAGCGAATAACAACCATGATTTGGTACGCAGAATATATTATAGTGCTCAAGTGTGTGCGCAAACACAAGTGCACTCTGTATTCCCTTGCCCTCATAATCCGATGGGACACCAGTGTGACACGACAGGAGAGGAATTAGGCGCAGGACCAACAGCTTAAGGTCCGCCAACTTCCAGATTCCGGGCTGACACTAAGAATTTCTTACCGAAAACTTAGGTGCAAATTTTTGGCCCGACTCGGGGATCGAAACGGGAGCTCTTGCGCAGCCGTCGCTTTAAAGTGCGACTCACTAACCACTGTGCCACCGAGGCAGTAAAATAAATAAAGTATCAGCCTATATACTGCCCCACTGCAGGACCAAGTCCTCCATCATAGTAATCAAGTTGTCGCGACTATGATGGGATTAGGCTTAATCACCACGCTTGCCTAATGCGGATTGGTGATCACAAACCCGAGCAATGTTCGAAAAATTTGACAAATACTTTTTGCTCGACCCGGGATTCGAACCCAGGACCTCGAGATCGTGTGTGTCGTGTGGTCCCGGGCAGAGTAGAATAGGCCACCCTCTCTCTTATCGAGGTGTCGTAAAAGGCGACTAAGGTAAAGCTGCTGGCATGATCATCTGCACCCAGAGGAGGAAAACTCTGCATTTATATCTAAACCCTCGCGAACCCGTCTGCCAAGCGTGGTGAGTATGGCAATTACCCCTCATGTGATTGAGGGAGGCCCGTGCCCCAGCAGTGGGACTTAAATGGGCTGACGATGACCTCGAGATCACGGCCCGGTACTTAAGGTGACGGGTAGGGCACACTAGCGACGCCCATCGATTTTAATTTTTAGCTACTAAACCGCATCTATTTTAAGCAATTTCGGGGTTACAACCTCTCGGCAAACACTTATACTATTTATTAAATAACCATGCATAAATGTTGGGTCCAACGCGTACGCGAAAAATTGATTGATGAAAACGCGAAAAGTGGCCGCTTTTGGCGTGAATAAATTTTTCGCGTACCTACAAAAATCGTAAAATCTTTTGACTCAAATATGGAAATGAAAGAATATAAGTCTGATATTAAATCGAATCGTGTCGGTGTGCCACATGCCACAAGGAGGCATCCTTGGCCCGTTGCTATTTTTGCTTTATAACAACGACCTTCCGAATATCTTAAATTATAAATGCACTCTTTTTGCTGACGATGTATCTGTTATCATACCTTGTAACGATTCTGAGGTATATAATAAAAATATAAATGACACTTTGTGTAAAGTAATAGAATGGCTAAGTAAATTTAGGAAAGTGAATTTAGGAAAGACAACATACATCCAATGGGGGTGGGAGATTTTACTAAAAATCTGCTTCCGTAATAGGTATAGGTACTAGAACGGCCTCTTTCTCATAATTGAGGCTGGTAGGATGTGAGTTTTTTTTATAGTGACACATTATATTGTAAAAATATAAGTATTATACATATACCCATATTACACACATACGCTTACTCAGCTGATCTCACTGAAAACCAGCGTCATGGCCTTCGTCTGGACCGTGACTTAAGCTGAGTGAGGGCCATTATACTAGACGTTATAACACAATATTAATTTGGTACTGCCTCGACATGATAGAATATATTTTCATTTCTTTTTTGTTCTTATTTACCTATATGTATTTTAATTGTTTTCTGTTTGTGCCAATTTGTGTTTCATTATCATCATCATCATCAGCCCATTTAAGTCCCCACTGCTGGGGCACGGGCCTCCCTCAATCACGTGAGGGGTAATTGCCATACTCACCACGCTTGGCAGACGGGTTGGTGAGGGTTTTGATATAAATGCAGAGTTTTCTTTCTCTGGGTGCTGATGATCATGCTAGCAGCTTTACCTTAGTCGCCTTTTACGACACCTCGGTAAGAGTTAGGGGTGGCCAATTCTACTCTGCCGGGGACCACACGGCGGAATTTGTGTTAAGAATGGGAATTTGTGTTTAGAACTGCTGTATTCCCTGTGTAGTGATGTCTATAATAATAAATGTTTTTCTTTCTATTGGCTCTCCTCAGCCTGATGGTAAGCAAGAGAAGAGCCCAAGTTGCAACTACAACGGAAGCGATGTCAGGCATCACCTCCGTTGGCACCGCCATACTGGCCCGCGATTTGCTCCTTCACGCTTCGTTTGAAGGAATCCATATTGTAGGAAGGAGGAAATATATGCGCCGGCAACGAGTTCCATTTCTTGGGAGTGCAGAAATGACGAAGATTCATAAAGGCTATGATGATGATAATTATGACGATTATTAAAAAAAGTTATAAGTGTACCCACCAGCCACCTCAAAACGACTTGCGGAATGGTCTTCTTATATTTCTTGGCTATAGCCACCAAGGTCGTGTCGTCGATCTGCGGCCCTGGCATCTGGATCCCGTAGCGCCGCACCAGGGAGCCGAAGGGGCTGTAAGCCATCACGACGATACCGTGGGACTGGGCGAAGGAGACCAGCTCCTTCTGGGTTATTTGCAAGTGCACCTGAAAGAAGTAGAGACTAAGAGGCATGGTAGTTCAGTAAATAAAAACACGCCTTCTATACTATCTAACACCCAACGTAAACCGTGGGAGAGGCCTACTACGGCCTCACAGAAAACCAGCCTAAAGCAGCACTGTGCTATGTTTCGCTGCGTGAATGGGGTATGGGAGACCCAATCCGGTCGAAAGAGGGGTTTAAAGGTTGACAGCGCACCTCTGTCTCCACTGGTGTCGCGGGTGTCTATGGGTGGCAATCGCTTACCATCAGGCGATCCGTCTACTCGTCTGCCACCTATCACAAAAAACGTCACTTCCTGCGACTATGCTCACAACACTCAGTCACTAGAGCGTGCTCTCGCAACCTCCTTGTATCGATTGACCTCAATGCTAAGGGTTGTGAGTAGAGCGATGGTAGTGGTTCATAACGCATCTTCTACCATTAGCAAGGCGGTGAGAAAAAAACATCGTGGGGAACAGTAAAGAATTTTGAATAGGATTCTGAGGAATGAAGAGGGATTCTAAGATGGAGTTTGCGGCATGACCGCAATGCTCGACCGTCGGCGGGTTGCAAGAATTGGAATCACTCTTTGAGATAAGCTGGAGCCAGAGGATTAAATAAGACGGTATATAACAGAGAGAGGGCATGAAGTTCTTGTCATCAGAGGTATGGTTTGCAAGAATAGGTACCTCAATCTGCAAAGCGGCAGGCTTCACTGAGCCCTCCCTGAGGAGCCTCTCCAGTTGCTGTTGGTTAAAGTTGGAGACACCAATGGACCTGGCCAGCCCAAGCCGCTGCACGTCTTCCAGCCCTCGCCAGGTTTCCATGAAATCTACGTCTGAGTGTGTATAGTCTTCCTGAAAAGCCACGGAAATTAGGTTTTGTTAAAGCTTCAAGAAAGCTTCGATTAGAGGATTCCATATATCTTCCAACCGATTACGGATTCGGCGGCCAATCTCAACGATCATTCACGTACGCAGCATATATTATATTGCTCAAGTGTGTGCGCAAACACAAGTGCACTCTCTATTCCCTTACACTCATATTCCGATGGGACACCAGTGTGACACGACTGGAGAGGGACTGGGCGCAGGACCAAACGGATTAACGTGATTTCTGAGGCACGGGGGTACATGACCGCCGACATCCGGACTCCGGGCTAACTAATAATTTCTTACCCAAAAAGTAGGTAAAAATTTTAAGCTCGTCCCGGGGATCGAACCCGGGACTCTCAGTCACATAATCAGGCCGCTCATGACCACGGCTGATGTAACGTAGCCGAAACGTCGAGTAAAATATGTGAGTACACAATGTTGTATCACATAATAAATATCGTCCCGTCTTGATTAATTATAGTAAAAATGAGACTCAGGCTGCTAATTGACTGAAGAATTAACAATTCACTGAAGCCACCAGATGCTACCTACCAAATCCATCTATTATTTTATGAAAGCTATCTTATCTTCATATTTTATCTGTTAGGGGTAATTTTCAAGGGGCCCGTCGTCCCTAAGGGATCTTTTGTATTTTCCCTATGCTTTGCACTCCTACTCACGAAAGATTCGTTTCATCAGCGTCACGAGTCTTTCGGATTGAAGTGTCTGTAGTCTTCTAGTTTAAGGCTTGTGAAAGCTATAAAGAATGGGGCTTTAAAACCAACTCACATTAAGTCCTATAGGCCAGTGCATCAGATACAGGTCAACGTAGCTCAGTCCCAGATTCATCAAAGACTGCCTGATGCCCTGGGCCACCTGCTCCCTCCTGTGGTGAGTGTTCCACAACTGAAACATTTAAAGGCGTCCAATGTAAGGAAACGTTGACATTTTTGGTTGCAGCACTATTTAGGGAGTGGCAAATTCTTGGCTTCATCCTTGGAAGGGGTGAGGGGTGTTTGGACGAAAAAATAGGGCGGAAACGACACAATTTTGGGGGAGCTCCAAGTAGCCTTCTTGAACCTCCCCAAAAATGTGTCGTTTCCGATGTGGGCGGCACTTTTTGGTTAGGTTAGGCGAAAAGCTCTGGGTTTTTATGCTGGGGGTGGAGGGGGGGTGTTTCGAGGAAGAAAAGGTGGCGGTAGAATAATATACCGCCCAGGGCGGTCGCACGCAACCCATGCGTACGTCACTACCAAGATCTGGGGATGAATCCGAGAATTTATCTGAACTCTGTTCTACTCCCAGTAGCGACTTGGACCATATATAGGATTAGCGAAGTGAAGAATGGTAATTTTACAATGAAGAGACTGCCGTCTGACATTCGCAATCCTTAGACAGGGGAACCAGACCAAATATGCCAAATTGGCATGTTTAAAATAATTTCACCGAGCCTTTACCGAGGCGGTGACAAGTCTTTCTATTCTTCCCGAGGATAGGGAAGAATGAAAAATATCAAGTGAGATGCGGACTCAATTCCTTGATACAGGAATAGTCACACCTTTGTATCATTAAAGACGTCTTCCGTCCTCAGCTCTCCGCTCGCAACGTCATGCTCAATGCTATTTCAGGTTCTGTACCGTTTATGTCGGCAGAAACCATACGTAGGTATGTCTTTAGCCCTCGTGTCTATGTGTCTGTACAAATTTGGACCTTACTTTACTAGGAATAAGGAGACGCCTCTCTCTTTAGCTATCCTCTTGCAAGTGTCATGTTTAATGCCTCTTCTATCTCAGTTTGTGTCTGATATCTGCCTGTATGCCAGTATAGTTTGGACCTTACCTTCGTAGTAATAAAGACGTCTCGTATCTCAGGATTTGTAGAGTAGATATCGACCTGGTCTCTATGCTGAAAGGCGGTGGTCTCTATGTCGATGTCTATAAGCTGTTCTTTATCCATGTAGGTATCATTGGACCTTACCTTCTTAATAATAAAGCCGTCTCTCCTTAGATCTCCACTCGCAGAAGTCATGCTCAAAGCCTCCCTATGTCAGGATTTGTGAAGTAGATATCGACTATGTGTATATTTTGATGGACAGCGTGTCTGTTAGCTTCTGTGTCTGGATAAGTTGGTACAGTTTGGACCTTACCTGCGTAGTAATAAAGACGTCTTCTCTCCTCAGATCTCCACTGGCAAACTTCAAGCTCAGAGCCTCTCCTATCTCAGGATTTGTGGAGTAGATATCGACCTTGTCTCTATGTCGGAAGACCGCTATGTCTGTAAGCTGTTCCTTGTCTATGTCGATACAGTTTGGACCTTACCTTCGAAGTAATAAAGACGTCTTCCCTCCTCAGATCTCCACTGGCAATCTTCATGCTCACAGCCTCTCCTATCTCAGGATTTGTGGAGTAGATATCGGACATGTCCCTATTTCGAAAGGTCGCTATATCTGTCAGCTGTTCTCTGTCTATGTCGATACAATTTGGACCTTACCTTCGTAGTAATAAAGACGTCTTCCCTCCTCAGATCTCCACTGGCAATCTTCATGCTCACAGCCTCTCCTATCTCAGATTCTGTGCCGTAGATGTAGGCAGTGTCGATGTGTCGGTAGCCGATGTGCAGAGCGTGCAGGACAGCATTTCGAAGTGTCTTGTTCTCAGAATTTACTACACCGTTCTGGAAAATAGAAACTTTTTTTTGTATACGACTACACAGCTATTTTTGTTTTTGCAGATTTGTAGGACTCTAGAGAAAAGGTGGTCCCGAAGTCGGCGCCTAATCCCTGTTGATTGATTGAATATTGTATTACTTAGTTCAAGATAGTATTGGGCGCCTTACTGTACTGTTATTTGATGTGTATGAAGTGTTAAATAATATTTTTACCCAACTTCGGCGAAGCCAAAAGGAGGGTTATGATTTTGACCTGTATGGAGGTATGTATATATGGTTGTTCATCTGTTCCCTGATAACTTCTAAACTAGTGAAGTATCATATTTGAACAAATGAGGTGTCGTTAGAAGCGTCTTAATTGTCTTCTGGTTATAGGCGACATGACGTCACGTTAAATTGACTACAGCGCCCTCTAGGGGACTTAGAGTAAGGACGTAATTTTTTCTTGACGGTATCGTGTGGCGTATCAAATGAATGAGCTTTTAGCACATTTCAAATAAGTAATTTTGTTTACATAACTTGATAGTCGGGTTTTAGTTTTTAAACTTTATTTTTATACAATTTTTAGTTCGTGGGTTTTGATTTTTTTTAATTAAATCAAATTTAATCTAAGTCGTCAAATAGTAAGAACAGTCGCTGTTTAAATAATGCGTGAAAATAATAAATACATGAGAAAAAACATCTTAAAAAAAACCGCCTTCAAAAAGCAAAAATATTTAAAATATGTAATATTTTTAACACTTAATACACTTCAAATAAAAATTTTCATGTGCCTATAAAATTTGAGGGTTGCCCTCGGTTTCTCTGGGATCCCTTCATCAGATCCTGACACGATGAAAATGGGACCAACTTGGAAGTGTGTTTTTCAAATAACAAAAGAATTGTGCAAATATGTCAACAATTGGCGGAGAAATCGGTAAATTTACATAAAAAATAATAAAAAAAACAAAGATATAGTCGAACATAGAACCTCCTCCTTTTTTGAAGTCGGTAATTAGGTTTTCTTCGTCGGTTCGGCTTAAAATTATGATGGATGATGATGAATTAATTATTTGATTTATTTGAGTTTTTTTATGACATAGGTGGCGGATGAGCAGACGGATAGCCTAATATTAAGCGAGCGATTGCCGCCGCCCATGGACACCCGCGACATCAGTTAAAAAAACCGGCCAAGTGCGAGTCGGGCTCGCGCACAAAGGGTTCCGTAGCAGCAAAGTCCAAAATTACAGTTAAATCAACCTATCTCAAAAACTATAAGAGATACTTTGATCAAACCAAAAATCGTTGAAAGAGTTAATTAGCATGCATCACCTCTATTTTTTTTAGAATTTTATACCCCGTAGTTATAAAAATAGAGGGGGGGGGACATACTTTTTACGACTTTGAGAGCTGATATCTCAAAAACCGTTCACTTTAAGAAAAATGTTTTTTAGAAAACTTTATATCATTTTAAAAGACCTTTCCATTGATACCCCACACGGGTATGTACATCGAAAAAAAAAATTTCATCCCTCAGTTACATGTATGGGGGGCCCCACCCCCAATTCTTTTTTTTACTATTTAGTGTCATATTTTTGTAGCGGTTCATACAACACATATTCCTATCAAATTTCATCACTGTAGTACTTATAGTTTCCGAGTAAATCGGCTGTGACAGACGGACAGACGGACAGACGGACATGACGAATCTATAAGGGTTCCGTTTTTGCCATTTTGGCTACGGAACCCTAAAAAGGTTTAAAAGGGTTTAAAGGTTGGCAGCGCACTTGTGACTCGGAGTCGCGGGTGTCTATGGCCGGCGGCAATCGCTTACCATCAGGCGATCCGTCGTGCATGGTTATTTAATAAATAGTATAAGTGTTTACCACCCTCACTCTTACCGAGGTGTCGTAAAAGGCGACTAAGGTAAAGCTGCTGGCATGATCATCAGCACTCAGAGAAGGAAAACTCTGCATTTATATCAAAATCCTCGCCAACCCGCCTGCCAAGCGTGGTGAGTATGACAATTACCCCTTATGTGATTGAGGGAGGCCCGTGCCCTAGCAGTGGGGACTTAAATGGGCTGATGATGATGATGATGATGATAAGTGTTTGCCGAGAGGTTGTAACCCCAAAATGGTTTAATATGGGTCCGGTTTAATAGCTAAAAATTAAAATTAATTGGCGTCGCTAGTGCGCCCTACCTAGTGTGCTCGTCAGCCACTTATCACATAAAAAAAGCTTTAGTTTACCTGGTCGAACCCTAAGTACGTGCCCAGAGCGAAGGCCGGCATCTCCCTGCCGTTGTTCAGCTTCAGCCTGGGAACTTCTATGCTCTCCACCATCTGGAAGAGCCAGAGAAATATTACTTGCCTGGCAAGATTAGTTGGGCTAGGGTCAAGGTTACTAGGTATGACCACTCAGGATTTGTCCTGAGATCTCAAGATTTTGAGGCTTTTCTCAGACTTCGACAATTTCAATTTCAATTTTTTTTATTGCAGACAATATACCATGGTTTAGTACAATTATAATAAAATATTTATTTATTATTTTTTATTTTTTATTTATTGACTATAATTAA
Organism: Marasmia exigua; assembly: GCA_019059595.1. Classification (NCBI taxonomy): domain Eukaryota; kingdom Metazoa; phylum Arthropoda; class Insecta; order Lepidoptera; family Crambidae; genus Marasmia; species Marasmia exigua. Next base: position 12,052,348 of record CM032489.1, on the reverse strand, counting down.
CACGGTAGTTTGCTAACCAATTACATTAATTAGACAAATTTACAAAGATTATACACAAAAAGAAAGTTAAAACAAAATTAACAAGTATATTATAATTTATCTAGCACACACTTCGCTCACAAAACTTCAGGCATTCCAACAATTTAGTCCTCCAATCATCCGAAAACAAATCAAATTCAGGATTGGCTTCTAGGAGTGTGTTGTGCGGTAAGGACAATATAATATTGCCTTGTCAGTGGGAAGATATAGAAAGGAAATTGAGAATGCACTTAAATTAATTTAAACTGTCCTCCTACCCATACCTACCCAGTTTTTATCTTTTTTTTGTTTTTTTTTTTTATCATAATGAATGATTGTATTTTAGTTCTTTAACACCAGAATTTTGCTTGTTTGATTATTGTATGTGAACTATTTAGCTGTGAAAACTTTGTTGTTAAATGTGTTGGAAATGTGTGTTATGTAATTTTTCTGACCAGTATGTATGTTTTCCTTGAAAAATAAATTTAAAAAAATAAAAAAAACTTGATAATATTATGGGTTATTAAATAGGTAGGGGGTTTTATTTTATTAAAATAAATATTTCACAACATCACATACATTGATCTGACTCCGAGATAGGTAGCTCCAGCACCTGTGTTACGGACATCAGAACCAACAGCGGAATTACAAATATATACATATAATAGGTACTTTTTCTTTTGTAAATACATACGTATAATCTATGCGTATAATACATAAAAACACCCAGACCAATACAAACAGATATGTTCATGCACACACATGTTTGCACTGTGCGGGGATCGAACACGCAACCTGTGGTAGACAGAAAAGGAGACACCGATAAGGGGGTAAAATTAATATATTATCAAAATAAAATTATAAAAATAAAGAAAATACAGAATTTTTTATGCTATCGGCCGAAACGTCAGAAGAAGAAGAAACGTCAAAGAAATACTTTTCTATTTATAACGGCGCCTAAGCGGCAAGGAGGTCTGTCCTCGACACAACCCTTGGGCCAAAGGCAGCGTTCACTACCACTGTTTAAAACGGGTCGGGTCGTTTATTTAAGTTACTTATTGTACCATGTACCTTAGGGGCACTCGTTGCAAACTCGACCCGGCGGCCATGCCCATTGAAATTTCGGACATGTTCCCACGTAGTGCCTTACCACAGGTGCATGCGGATCATCTGCCACTACCCTCAGGATTTTCACAAGTGCGCTGCCAACCTTTAAACCCCCCTTTCCCAAGATTGGGCCTCCGGTACCATCACTCACGCAGCGAAAAACAGAAAAGTGCTACTTCACGCCGGTTTACTGTGAGGCCGTGGTATCACTCCGGTCGAGCACATTCATGCCGAAGCGTGGCTCTTCTCTAAAATTCCCTGCCACATATAAATTGAAAACCTAATCCGCTACAATTTATTTAAGGCGATGGGTAGCCCTAACTAGCGACATTCGTTTTTAATTGTTAGCTACTAACCGGATCAATTTTATAAAATTTCGGGGTTACAACCTCTCGGCCAACACTTGTACTATTTATTAAATAACCATGCACAAATTTTAGGTCCGTTTTTGTACGCGAAAAATTGATTACCGCCAAAAGTGGCCGCTTTTGGTGGAATAAATTTTTCGCGTACGCGTTGGACTCAACATTTCTGCATGGTTATTTAATAAATAGTACAAGTGTTTGCCGAGAGGTTGTAACCTCGATATTGCTGAAAATAGATCCGGGTTAGTAGCTAAAAATTAAAATCGATTGGCGTCGCTAGTGTGCCCTACACGTCACCTTAACACTTACTACTTATCGAATAGTTTACAAAAACAATGATTTATAAAAACAATGAGCTTCTCACCCATATTGATAAAAGCAGCGCCACACAACCGACCGATCGCGCCATTTTACTCACACTGGGGCATGTGTGATGCTTCAATTAAATATATATGACCAACAAGTCATACATACGAACTGACACTTAATATAAACAGGAATAGAACTAAAATAAATAAAAAAAAAACAATGAACACAACCAAACCCTAAACATTACCTCCACCCCATACTCCCCTCCAAAGGAGTCTCTGGATAGGTAGGGCAGGAGGAATGGGCTCTGGTGAGCCCCCTTAAGGTGACGGATAGGACACACTAACGACGCCAATCGATTTTAATTTTTAGCTACTAAAAAGGATCTATTTTAAAAAAATGTTGGGGTTACAACCTTTCGGCAAACACTTATACTATATATTAAATGACCATGCACTAATGTTGGGTCCAACGCGTACGCGAAAAATTGATTCATGCCAATAGCGGCCACTTTTGGCGTGAATCAATTTTTCGCGTACAAAAACGGACCCAAAATTTGTGCATGGTTATTTAATAAATAGTACAAGTGTTTACCGAGAGGTTGTAACCCCAAAATTATATAAAATTGATCCGGTTAGTAGCTAACAATTAAAAACGAATGGTGTCGCTTGTTAGGGCTACCCGTCGCCTTAAATAAATTGTAGCGGATTAGGTTTTCAATTTATATGTGGCAGGGAATTTTAGAGAAGAGCCACGCTTCGGCATGAATGGGCTCGACCGGAGGGATACCACAGCCTCACAGAAAACCGGCGTGAAGTAGCACTGTGCTGTGTTTCGCTGCGTGAGTGATAATCTCCCTTCCCTCGTGCTTACGAGGAATGTCGAGTCAGACACAACACTTTTTTTTTACATTATAGCAGACAAACGAGCAGACGGCTCACCTGAAGGTAAGTGATTACCGTCGCCCATGGACATCTGTGACACACGGGACATCCATCACAGATGCGTAAGCTCTTTTCTTGAAGGTCTCCGGGTCGTATCTGTTCGGAAACACCATCGTTGGTAGCTGATTCCATAGTTTTAGTACGCGCGATAGGAAGTGGCGTGAGAAGCGCACTGTAGTGGAATAAAATCCATGCAAGTGATGTGGGTGAAATTTGGGGTTCTGGCGTACGATGGTGAAAATTTGCAGCCGGAATAAAGCCGTACAGCTTCTCGGAACACTTCCCGTTGTAGATGCGATAGAAGACACATAGCGATACTAGGTTCATCTCTACGCAATAACAGAGGATCATGCGTGTCGGATAGAGCCTGGTCGTCGATAATTCTGACTGCCCTTCGCTGGTTAAGGTCTAGAGGAAGAAGCTGATACTTGGGAGCTCCAGCCCAGAGGCGAGAGCAATATTCCATATGAGGACGTACCTGCGCCTTAAAAAGATGCTAGAGAAGCCTCGGCATGAAATACGCCCTCGACCTATTGGGCTCGGCAAGTTTTTTGGAAGAAAATTTCACTTTTTCATCTAGATGACCGCGGAACTCAACGCTGTCAGATATTTCGACCCCAATGATCGCGACTCTGTCAGAGAGAGAGAGGGGAGTTGTATCGAAATAGATTTAAGAAGTAATAATAAACTACCATTAAACAATGTATTAGCATATAAAGTTATCTACTACATATACACTAGCACTTTTAGCTAAGCCGTGGCTAAGTGACGGTTTATCGATAAGTAAATAGTTTATTAAATTTATTATGTGGTACAACATTGGGTCACAAGCGGACTCACGCGAGTCCGCTTGTGACCACGGCTGCTGTAACGTAGCCGAAACGTGGAGTAAAATATGTGAGTACACAATGTTGTACCATATACCAATAAATATCGTGTTAATTCCCGTCTTGATTAATTATAGATAAGTGAGTAGTTATGTATCAGAGAGCAGTGTGTTATTTTACGTATTTCAAAGATGCGTATATTTAAAACAGTTTCTGTGATTGGTCGAACCATGTAAAATTTTACGAATAGATATCCGTTAGTTTATAAATTTACCGTGTGACGTCGGAAATTGATAAATTTACGAAAGTGTGGACGTAAAATAATACAATTTATCTGCCGTTTAGAATCCTACGAAAGTTTATAAATTTCCTAGTAAATTTATAAACTTACGGATCTTGTTATTTTCCGGTGATATATGTACCTACTATGAATCCAGTCTTAAAACCTAACAAGAAAAAGTTTTTTTCGCAAAGCAAAAAATATTACTATAAGCAATTATATAAAACAAGCAAATAAAGGCACGGAACGAGAGTCAGTGGATTGAAATATATATATCAAATCAAATAAAAAAACAGGAATAGAAATAATATTGGCTTCTAACACTAGAACTATGACTCAATTGGTCTGGTTCCCCTGTTGAAGTGTTGCGAGGTCAGAGGGCAGTCGCTTCATTGTAATTACCAGACTCCCCAAATCAAGCTTCGTGGTCCAAGCGTACCCCGGTCTCCAGAGCGACAGCTTTCAACGCAACTGGGATGAAACAATTGCGCAAAAAATCATCTCATCTTTCTTATCCTATCTTAATGGAGAAAAAAAAATGTAGGTAAAAATCCTCCTGTGACGCCATCACTCGGCATGACAAATTAATAACGCTTGATCACGGTGTCCCCTACGCCAGGTAAGTATTAATAACTCTTTTGCTCACGTTGATTTAAAAAAAAAAGTAAAATGACAAGACAAAATAATGACAGTGACAGTAAGTAACTTAAAGTCACATAAACTTTTTTTATTAGACATATAGCACCGACATCACTATACGTTGAGCCTCAGGACCACGTCACTTCCGGCATATTAATATTTTAATTAAAACACACATTTAATGATAGCTAAGAAATATGGGTCATCTTTTTTCTCTTTCTTTATTCCAAAAGCGTATAAAAATGATTTTTTTGTCCAGGGCTCAACGCGGCATCGAAGTCTGCAAGGCTCTTGCGATAAGGAAACTAAAAGTTTATATTTAGTCATATTCAACTTACGTAGACCTCTCTAAAAATAACTTATTACCAATATCAAATAGTACTAAAACAAAAATAGTCCCTTAAGTTAACGCATTGACGAAACTAGCGCCGCCAATAGATTTGAGTACCAGTAATTGAGGCGATTATGACAATTTTTTAAGAAAGTATAGCGGTGAATCCATATAGGAAAGTATTATTTTTTCAGACAAAATTATGTCATAATTTCTTCCTACAAGTAAAACCACAATTATGGTAATTGCTAAAAGTGGCCACTTTAGGCAGTAAATTATGGTTACTTATACGAATATAATATTACATAATGAATGACACGTCAAAAAATCTTATACTTTCTTTTATGGATTCAACGTTGTACAGTCAACTCCAAAAATATGTATACCCTTTAGGACCTTGTCACAATACTTACCTATAAGAAAGTAGAGGTCTACTTTCTTATATTATATATTGTGACAACGTCCTAAAGTGTATACATATTTTTGGAGTTGACTGTACTTTTTTAAAAAATGTCTCATGATCGCCGATTTTTATCGTTTATATCCCGACAACAACAAAAAAAACAGCTGTTCCAAAAAATATTGCCGGGTGGATATTCTATTTTGTACCCACACACATGTTAAAAATTATTTAATGGCAAAAGCCTATTAACAGTTAATGATTACTTAAATGACAAGAATTTGTGGAAATGATAAACTGTTCGCCCGTACACCCATGATACTGTACTTACAAAAATTTTGGCGATTAAAAAGAGTAACTGGCGAGTTTCTTGCCGGATCTCGTCAGAATCAACTTTCCGATTCCGGTGGTAGGATCACATTATGTGTATTCATTTCTTAGTATATTTTTTGTATCGACATATATGTTTGATTACATGTATAATATACATAGCATAGCTATAATTTAGATTTTTCATGTATGCCGATTTGTAAGAGCTGTATATAAGCATATGCAAATAAAGTACTTTTGAATTTTGATTTTTTGAAATTTTGTATGAAACAGCTGATTTCGTTTATTTTGTTGATCTAACGTTCTAAATGGATTTCATTCGCGATACCTATTGTAACAGTCAAATTTTATCGCTTACCATATTTATACTCATTACTAATTAATCATATTATTTACCTTCAACATTAATCTATTCGAATAGTAATATCATTTAAAACCCAAGTTTTTCATAATCATTTTTAAGTCAAGTTGTGAATTGATTGATTTCCGAACGTGACAACACCGTCGGCCGGCCATTCGAATCTGACAATGATTTTTAGGAAAATTTGTTGCGTGCAATGCAAGTGTTTAAGAAGTTACCTAAATAAAAATACTTAGTGAAAGTTGGTGTTTAAATCAAGAACCCCATTCTTCTGAGCTTTTTCACTATTATGCTTAGAATATAGGATTATCTAAGCTATTATGTGGATTTCAGGATGTAAACTATAAAAAAAAATAACGGTGTATATTAGCGGCGCTAGCGTCGTCAATGCGTCACCCTAAGGTCACAAGCCAGAACTATCGTAGAGTCAAGTTAACCCTCGGTGCGGAAAGGCCACCTAGTTTTTTAGGGTTCCGTAGCCAAATGGCAAAAAACGGAACAATTATAGATTCATCATCTCTGTCCGTCTGTCCGTCTTACGCATTACTATTTTTACACAAAAAAATGGAAAAAATAATAAAATTGGGGGGTGTCCATACTTGAAAATGAAACTCCAAATTTTTTTTTCATCAAACCTATACGTGTGGGGTATGTATGAAAGGTCTTTAAAAAAATGAAAATGAAATCAAAATGATGTTGAGGTTTTTAACATCATTTTTTTCTAAACACAATACTTTGCGCAAGAGACGCTCCCAAAGTGGTAAATTGTGTCTCCCCCCCCTCTAACTTCTATAATTAATGAATTATAAAACTAAAAAAAATATATGATGTAGGTACATTATCATGAAAACTAACAACGAAAATTGCTTTGAACTAGATATGGTGAGTAGTTTTTTTTAATACGTTATAAACCGTAAACCGCAATTTACCTTCCATATCAGGGGCGTAGCTACCGCCGTATCTGCCGTATCAATTATACGGGGCCCCCGGGCCACGGGGGTCCCCAAAGAGTGTAAGGAAAAAATAAATAAAAACTTTCTAATTTATTTAATTTTACAAATGACAAAATTCTATGAAGAACGGCTGGCAAATCTCTCACTATTCTCCATAGAGGCAGAAACTTTAGAAAAACTAAAATCAACATCAGCCATAAGTGATGTAATAAATCAGTTTGCCGAAAAAAAGGCAAGGAGAGTGAACATTTAAAATTTGATTTTTATTTATGACTAGCGGCCGCCCGCGACTTCGTCCGCGTGGAAAAGTAACTTTTTACCCCCCTTTCGACCCCTTACAACCCCCTTTTCGCAATAAAAAGTAGCCTATGTTCTTTCTCAGGGTCTAGATTATCTGTATACCAAATTTCATTTAAATCCGTTGAGTAGTTTTGGCGTGAAAGAGTAACAGACAGACAGACAGACAGACAGACAGACAGAGTTACTTTCGCATTTATAATATTAGTAAGGATAAATAATCGGTAAGCGTAGTGTAGGACGCCCTGCGACAAGATGGGATGATGACATTCGAAGGCTGGCGGTGTGGGCTGGATGAGAGTGGCCGAAAATCGGGAGCAGTGGCGTGCATTAGGGGAGACCTATGTCCAGCAGTGGACGAGTGTGGGTTGCTGATGATGATGATAAATAAATGTTTCTTTTTACAATATTTTTTTTCTTTTATGAGAAATCATTACCCCCATATAAGGGCCTCCAAATATTTTTTTTTATACGGGGCCCCGGCAAGTCACGCTACGCCACTGTTCCATATATCTTACTTGCTGCTACGGAACCCTTCATGGGCGAGTCCGACTCGCACTTGGCCGGTTTTTTTTTGTAGGGTTTGTGACACTGGCCTTAACTAAACTTAAGGTGACGGGTAGGGCACACTAGCGACGCCAATCGATTTCAATTTTTAGCCACTAAGCCGGATCTATTTTAAACAATTTCAGGGTTACAATCTCTCGGCAAACACTTATAATATTTATTACGGTTATAATAGTTAACTATAAGTATTAAATAAATAGTATACGTGTTTGTCGAGATTTTGTAACCCCGAAATTGTTTAAAATAGATCCGGTTTAGTAATAAAAAATAAAATCGATTGGCGTCGCTAATAGATTTTAATTTTTAGCTACTAAACCGGATCTATTGGCCGCTTTTGGCGTGAATCAATTTTTCGCGTACAAAAACGGACCCAACATTTGTGCATGGTTATTTAATAAGTAGTATAAGTGTTTGCCAAGATTTTGTTACCCCGAAATTGTTTAAAATAGATCCGGTTAAGTGGCTAAAAAATAAAATCGATTGCCGTCGCTAGTGGGCCTTACCCGTCACCTTAAGCACGAACTTCTCGAAGAATCGTAGCGCAAGCGCTTCAGCCAGTGAAACGGAAACCGATACGACCGGAGAATAAATAAATAAATAAATATTTCACAACATCACATATATTGATCTGACTCTGAGATAGGTAGCTCAAGCACCTGTGTTACGGATATCAGAATCAACAGTGGGATTACAAATATATACATATAATACTTTTCTTTTGTAAATACATACTTATAATACATAGCAAACACCCAGACCTAGAAGGAGAAGAGTTTTTTCTTTCAGTATCTCGTGGGGAAACGAGATAATATTTAAGAGTAAACAAACACAAGTACCTATTCTAAATTAGTTACTTATTATTATGCGTTTTGATAAAAGTTTTGATTACCACATATGTCAATGCTTCGTTATCACACAAACAGTTATCAAACAACCTAAAAACTCACTCTAATTATTAAAATTATTAATTAGTAAAGAACTAGTTAACAAGACACTCACTTTTAGCAGCGCGCCATTGATATTAAACGGTATCTTCTTTCAAGTAGGGAGGCCAAATTAAAAGCTTTTCAGGGACAATCTTCCACAGTAATATATATATGTAAGCTTAAATTACACTTCCTTATTATTTATTATTTGATAGAAATGGGGTGAGCCCTGCGTCTCATAGCCACTGCGACCAGTAGATGATCTATTGTGGCAGCCCCGTAACCTATTACAGCACCTCATGTAGCTCCAGTTCCAGGATAAACCCGAGAATGGTGCTGATGGGGGAGCTCTTGATCTCATCAGCTGAGATCATGTGTGCTCCCAGGTGCCGGCTTCTGCAGCGGTGCAGCGCTATGCACTCGCCGAGGACGTGGATAATCGTTTCCTCGTCCTCGCGACAGAACCTGCAGATTTCAATTCACTTCAATTACACTTCCTTAGTTCCGTCATTAATATATCCTAAGATTGAATGAATAAATGAATATAATATTTGATATGATTAAGCCTTGTGGTCCCCGGCAGACTAGAATAGGCCACCCTCACTCTTACCGAGGTGTCGTAAAAGGCGACTAAGGCAAAGCTGCTGGCATGATCATCAGCACCCAGAGAAGGAAAACTCTGCATTTATATCAAAACCCTCGCCAACCCGTCTGCCAAGCGTGGTGAGTATGACAATTACTCCTCATGTGGTTGAGGGAGGCCCGTGCCTCAGCAGTGGGGACTTAAATGGGCTGATGATGATGATGATGATGATATTTGATTGAAATGACTTATGATTATATGTATATCATACATTTAAAATGTATTTGTACAAGTCTTGTAAATGTGTCTTTTGTGTAAATGTGGACCGGCGTAAACAAAATACTAAAACTCTGATTTTTAATTCGGATTAATTTTGCACCAGTCAAAAGTATTTTTTTTTCTATATGGCTGCTACTGTGTTGTTTGCGGCGAACACATAATAACTCTGCCAATGTCGAGTGATCAAAGAGACACGTTAATTTAATGGTTATTGACCGGTCTGGCGAGTTAAATCATTTTGATGTTTATTTTAATTGAGTTTATCACCAAGCACCATCTAAAACCAAGACAGAACAAAACATACACAAAGACGTCACAATATTAAAGGGAGATTCTCATCACTCGAAGTAGCAAAAATGTATGGGAATGACATATTGACACCTGTCAGATTAGTTTGCCGAATTAAAAATCAGAGTTTAGTATATAATTATACACCTTAGTGATTTGCAGTACTTAAGTATAACCTGATTAAGGTGACGGGTAGTGCACACTAGCGACGCCAATCGATTTCAATTTTTAGCTACTAAACCGGATTCATATTAAACAATTTCGGGGTTACAATCTCTCGGCAAACACTTATACTATTTATTAAATAACCCTGCACAGATGTTGGGTCCGTTTTTATACGCGAAATATTGATTCACGCCAAAAGTGGCCGCTTTTGGCGTGAATCAATTTTTCGCGTACGCGAAATTGTTTAAAATTGATCCGGTTTAGTAGCTAAAAATTGAAATTGATTGGCTAGTGTGCCCCACCCGTAACCTCAATGTAATACTCGTAGTAAGAGTTTTATGTCATGATAAATAAAAAAAAAAATCTTGCGCGATTTAATCGACACCTAGCGCCATCTATTGGTATAAAGTGGAACTAATGTTTCGAAACGAAGTGAGGGCGTGCCACTAGTCAGTTATAATCATACTTTATACTACTTTTGAGCAAGTGCTACTTATGGATGCACGTGCTACTAATAATCATGTTAGTTTTGAACATGCTCAAAAATCGAAACAAAGACGCTCACAGAAAACCGTCGTGAAGCTGCACTTTGCTGTGTTTCACTGCGTGAGTGAGGTTACCGGAGGCCCAATCCGGGGGGGGGGCGCTGCCAACCTTTAAATCCCTCTTGGATTTAAAGGTTGGCAGCGCACTTGTGTCTCCACTGATCTCGCGTTTCTCGTTGGGCGGCGGCAATCCCTTACCATCAGGCGATCCATCTGCTCGACTGCCACCTATCACATAAAAAATGTTGCGTGCGGCTAAGGAATCTATCCGGCGCTCTCTGCCGGATGTGTTCTCTGAAAGTATTCAAGAGAAGAGTGAGTAGGCTGTTACTAGACAAAGACAGACATGATCCACCCACGCCCACATCAGCACTTACTCAGGTGAGATTGTAGCCAAATGTCTGGCTACTCGAAAAAAAATACAGGTATATCTTTTTTTATAGTGACACAGTATATTAGCTCTCCTCAGCCTGATGGTAAGCAAGAGAAGAGCCCACATTGCAATTACAACAGAAGCGATGTCAGGCATCACCTCCGTTGGCACCGCCATACTGGCCCGCGAGATGCTTTTTCACGCTTCGTTTGAAGAAACACAGGACAGTGCTGCTTTACGCCGGCTTTCTGTGAGAAAATTGTCTCTGCTGAAATTATTATGCCGTATTGCCGTGGTCGTATGCCACATTGATTTTATTTTATTATTATAATGAATCTGTTTTGCTACTGTGACTGTGACTTTGACTGACTTCGGCGCCGTTGGTCAGCGCCGCCTTATGCAACCCGGTCGGCCGGGTAGTGTGGGGCTCTCCCCTGGAGCCCAATTCTCGGGACGTGCGATAAAATGTCGTATTTTCTGTAATGTCACTTTTCCAATGTCGTAAGAAAATGTCACAAAAGGCTTTCTGTGAGGCCGTGGTTTCACTCCGGTCGAGCCGACCCATTCATGCCGAAGCGTGGCTCTACCACGGACAAAATTTGGATAATTTGGTGTAATTTGTATCAAAAGGCGAATTTTTTTTTAGATTAGGCCTTATGTTCCTTGGGGAAACATTTGTTTTCATTACGAGTACATAGTGTACGGTGCCCCTTAGTACACCACAAAGTACCGTACAAATAGCAGTTTAGGTTGATGAGTAGTTGTAGTAGATGAATACGCCAGAGAAAGAACTTGCGGATTTGAAAGTTAGGTATTATAGTAAAGTTGATGTAAGTACAGATAAAAACTTAGTTTAAAAACTAAAACCCGACTACCAAAAAAACACGCTCTAAAAAGTACAAATCAAGAAAATTGTCTCTGCTGAAATTATTATGCCGTATCGCCGTGGTCGTATGCCACATTGATTTTATTTTATTATTATAATGAATCTGTTTTGCTACAGTAGGTGGCATACGACCACGGAAATACGGCATAATAATTTCAGCAGAGACAATTTTCCTGTTCCGTACTTTTTACCCGACTAAGGAGGGTTATGATTTTGACCTGAAGACAATCAAGACGCTTCTAACGACACCTCATTTGTTCAAATATGATAACTAGTTTAGAAGTTATGAGGGAACAGATGAACAACCATCATCGTCAGCTCATTTAAGTTCCCACTGCTGGGGCACGGGCCTCCCTCAATCACGTGAGGTATAATTGCCATACTCACCACGCTTGGCAGACGGGTTGGCGAGGGTTTTGATATAAATGCAGAGTTTTCCTTCTCTGGGTGCTGATGATCATGCCAGCAGCTTTACCTTAGTCGCCTTTTACGACACATCGGTAAGAGTGAGGGTGGCCTATTCTACTCTGCCGGGGACCACACGGCTTACATACATACATACATACAAAACAAAATCATAACCCTCCTTTTTGCTTCGCCGTAGTCGGGTAATAAATAGGTGGCAAATCTTTCCTTGATAGTTAACTGGCTAGTTTCGAAGTTAATACCGTACTGATAGGTAATATTTTTTATGTAAACAAAATTATTTCGTGTTCATCCAAATGTAGGTTGCAGCATTAGAACTTAAGTAGTTAATAGGTATTCACGGTGGGTTGCCCGTACAATTAGTATAGTGCCCCAGATAAGAAAGTAAGACGGTTAATAAATAAATTCAATTGAAAATTTAAAAACCTCTGACGGCGGCCATGTTGGATTTGAAATTTGTCATAATAAATATATTCTGCTACTCAAGCCCTTTTATATGATATTCATATTGTGGGAGTTGTGTTAAAACATACAATCCATATCTTTGTGACGGCGGCCATCTTGGATCGATTTTCATCCAACATGGATGAGAATACTCCCCCCTTATTCATCTTTCAAACAAAAAAAAACAAAATAAAAAATGGTCCTGTAAATGAATGAACTGAAGCATCGTAGCTCCCGAGCTACGATGCCATAGACAGATACACAGACACACACACACTCACAGACACGTCAAACTTATAAAACCCCGTCGTTTTTGTGTCGGGGGCTAAAAAAGCGCGGTGTATAGAACGTATGTATGAATTATTAGAATGGATAGATTGAAAAAACAAAACACTAACCTTCAGCTGCGTACGCGCAATTGATAAACGGGTAACCTCTTTCAAATAGGTTGGCTAAGTGAAATTAGTTTCTGAGACAACCTGTTTTCCTTTTCACTCCGTAACGCTCTTCTAAATGAAACAATAAAGAGTGCATTACTCCCGAATCCCGATTCGTCAAACGATTTTTAACTTTGAGCAGCTGAAACATCATGTTATCCCTTTTTAAGATCACCAATACTGTGTAATACTGTGCGTTTCTTACTTACGAACTTTCTACCACTTACCTCAGTTCTGTGGAACGGTTTGGCTGCAGGAGTATATCCCGACGGCTACGACTTAGGAACCCTTTTTTTTTTGGTCAATAAGGCAACGCTTGACCACAATCGCACCTGATGGAAAGCGACGATGAGGTCTAGGATGATACGCGTTTGCCTAAAAGATGCTTGTTCACTCTTGCCTTAAAGATGCCCAGATTATAGTGGTCAGGAAAAACAGATCTCGGCAGAGAGTTCCATTCCTTAGCCGTCCGCATTATAAATGTGGAAGCAAATCGCTTCGTGCGGATAAGGGGTATTTCTACCACATAAGGATGAAAGCACTCGCCGCGCCTTGTCGTCCGATGATGGAATGGGCTGGGGGGGATCAAATTAAGTAGAACCTCCGCACACTCTCCGAAATGAATCCAGTACAAGTCCTTTAAGAGAAGAGCGTACTCGTTTTAAAAAGGCCGGCAACACATTAGCGATCTCTCTGATTTCTCGGATGTTCATGGGCGGCGTTGATTACTTTCCATTAGGTGACTCGCTTGCTCGTTTGTCCGCCTCTAGCATATGTTTGAGCCTCTGTATTAAAGTAGGTAATTCGGGCGTCAATAATTTTTTTTATTAGGAGTGTTTGAAATGTTGTTTTTAGGCAGATAAATACTCTTTATTGCACAACATTTTACAAAACTTAATGCTATGGTAATTTGGTCAATACAATCTGTTAAAAGTCTATGACACCATTTCTCATAATTTAAAAGATTTTAGCTACTTTTAGTTCATATTACAGAGTGTATCGGTAAACGGTAACATCCTTAAATCATTATTTTTACAAAGCATTTTGAAATACTTGTTCTCTACAATGTTTGGAAATTCGTAGATGAGCAAATCACATGACCAACTTTGTATGAAAATACGTATTTCCAGAATGATTGATAGAGCAGGTGGTTAAATAAAAGAAATACAATAAATCAAAATTCATTTATTGCAGACAGAGGTCAATATATGTTATAACTATCCCGCAATAACACAGGAAATCCTAATACGGGAATCAGTGCCTTTGTAATAATTGTCAGCCTATTCAGAACAATAAAGAGCATTCATTAATTCATTCATACAATTTTATTTATTTATATAATGAAAAAAAAACAGCATTTAAATTAAAATAATGATTGGGCTTTACATTAAATTGACTATGTTAGTACAATACTGGTAATACTTTATTTTAGTATCTTTAAGGCGACGGGTACCCTAACTAACGACACCATTCGTTTTTAATTGTTAGCTACTAAACCAGATCTATTTTAAACAATTTCGGGGTTACAATCTCTCAACAAACACTTATACTATTTTTAAATAACCATGCACAAATGTTGGGTCCGTTTTTTACGCGAATAATTTATTCACGCCAAAAGCGGCCACTTTTGGCGTGAATCAATTTTTCGCGTACACAACCGGACCCAATATTTGTGCATGGTTATTTAATAAATAGTATAAGTGTTTGCGGAGAGGTTGTAACCCCGAAATTGTTTTCCTCGCGAACCCGCTCAGGGCGAAAGAGGCTCGCCAGTACGGCCTCTTACCACACACCGGTCCAACGGACCTAGGGCCTCTCCCACGGCCCACCAAACACCGCCCCCCAAATGGCGCCCACACTGCTGGCTGCAAACACCACCGGGAGGAGGACTGCGGGTACCCTTCCCCACCCATACACTGCTGGCTGCAGTGCAGAGTGGGTTGGGGAAATAAAAACCCACAGGCTTCAGAACGAAATCGCCGCAAAACCCAACTCCGCTGGATGCGGAGCCGAGAAAATTGGCACCACCGGTCGATCCTGCTAGACGACTCAATGCCATCCTGGCTAGACGACTCAATGCCGGACCTCCAATACATGGCCTTACGGCCGCTGAGCCCGAAGGCTCTTCACCCAGTGGGGCCCACGTCGAAAACGCTATCATGCGTAGCGTGACGCCGGACAGGGCCCCGGGCCCAGAACAAAAAAGGCCACAGGAGAGGGGTTTCCGATGCTCCGAACCGTGAGGCCGGTCCTAGGCCCCGGGGGGGCTCAGCTGGGGGTCGACAGGACGACTCCAGGAGCCCTCCCGTCTGTGTGCAGCTGTTAGCCGTCGGGTAGCAATGGGCGATGCCGATTACTACCCGCCGTTGCCCAGGGACGCCAGGACCCTTTCGGTAGCAGCTCCAAACAGAGCAAAAATACTACCGAAAGGGCCACACGAGGAGGCCACCGCACCGTAGTCCCCAATATCACGATACCTTAATTGACTTCAGTTATGTCGGTTGTTCAGTTATGTTGGCCGTGTGGTCCCCGGCAGAGTAGAATAGACCCCCCTCACTCTTACCGAGGTGTCGTAAAAGGCGACTAAGGTAAAGCTGCTGGTATGATCATCAGCACTCAGAGAAGGAAAACTCTGCATTTATATCAAAACCCTCGCCAACCCGTCTGCCAAGCGTGGTGAGTATGGCAATTACCCCTCATGTGATTGAGGGAGGCCCGTGCCCCAGCAGTGGGGACTTAAATGGGCTGATGATGATGTCGGTTGTTAAAAACTGGAAATACCCTAGCAAAGTACGACTTCATGGTCACCCTATGTTTAGTGAACTATTATTTATACTGTGGTGATAGTGACACATGCGAAGTATAAAGACCTTTGCTGCTATCTTCAGGAAGCAAATATCCACTTTATTGTTTCTGTAACAGAACGTAGAATTTAATGGCAATGTTGAAATTGTCCTTGAAAAATGGATTGACTTAGATAGTGTAGAGTAGGCAAACGAAACTAAGTGGATTTGTCTTAAGATATATCTACCTGTCTTTAAGGTGACGGGTAGGACTAGAAACTAGGGACTAGAAATAAATATCTAGTATAAGTGTTTGCCGAGAGGTTGTGACCCCGAAATTGTTTAAAATACTTAGATCCGGTTTAGTAGCTAAAAATTAAAATCGATTGGCGTCGCTAGTGTGCCCTACCCGTACGGTACCCGTACCGTAAAATAACCATGCACAAATGTCGGGTCCGTTTTTGTACGCAAAAAAATTATTCACGCCAAAAGTGGCCGCAAAAGCCACTTTTGGCGTGAATCGATTTTTCGCGTACGCGTTGAACCCAAACTTTTGTGCATGGTTATTAATAAATAGTATGTAAGTGTTTACCGAGAGGTTGTAACCCCGAAATTGTTTTTCCTCGCGAACCCGCTCAGGGCGAAAGAGGCTCGCCAGTACGGCCTCTTACCACACACACGTCCACAACGGACCTAGGCCTCTCCCACGGCCCACCAAACACCGCCCCCCAAATGGCGCCCCACACTGCTGCTGCAAACACCACCGGGAGGAGGACTGCGGGTACCCTTCCCCACCCATACACTGCTGGCTGCAGTGCAGAGTGGGTTGGGGAAATAAAAACCCACAGGCTTCAGAACGAAATCGCCGCAAAACCCAACTCCGCTGGATGCGGAGCCGAGAAAATTGGCACCACCGGTCGATCCTGCTAGACGACTCAATGCCATCCTGGCTAGACGACTCAATGCCGGACCTCCAATACATGGCCTTACGGCCGCTGAGCCCGAAGGCTCTTCACCCAGTGGGGCCCACGTCGAAAACGCTATCATGCGTAGCGTGACGCCGGACAGGGCCCCGGGCCCAGAACAAAA
The DNA here is from genome assembly GCA_019059595.1 of Marasmia exigua. Classification (NCBI taxonomy): domain Eukaryota; kingdom Metazoa; phylum Arthropoda; class Insecta; order Lepidoptera; family Crambidae; genus Marasmia; species Marasmia exigua. Next base: position 12,035,396 of record CM032489.1, on the reverse strand, counting down.
AAGGCCACAGGAGAGGGGTTTCCGATGCTCCGAACCGTGAGGCCGGTCCTAGGCCCCGGGGGGGCTCAGCTGGGGGTCGACAGGACGACTCCAGGAGCCCTCCCGTCTGTGTGCAGCTGTTAGCCGTCGGGTAGCAATGGGCGATGCCGAATTACTACCCGCCGTTGCCCAGGGACGCCAGGACCCTTTCGGTAGCAGCTCCAAACAGAGCAAAAATACTACCGAAAGGGCCACACGAGGAGGCCACCGCACCGTAGTCCCCAATATCACGATACCTTAATTGACTTCAGTTATGTCGGTTGTTCAGTTATGTTGGCCGTGTGGTCCCCGGCAGAGTAGAATAGACCCCCCTCACTCTTACCGAGGTGTCGTAAAAGGCGACTAAGGTAAAGCTGCTGGTATGATCATCAGCACTCAGAGAAGGAAAACTCTGCATTTATATCAAAACCCTCGCCAACCCGTCTGCCAAGCGTGGTGAGTATGGCAATTACCCCTCATGTGATTGAGGGAGGCCCGTGCCCCAGCAGTGGGGACTTAAATGGGCTGATGATGATGTCGGTTGTTAAAAACTGGAAATACCCTAGCAAAGTACGACTTCATGGTCACCCTATGTTTAGTGAACTATTATTTATACTGTGGTGATAGTGACACATGCGAAGTATAAAGACCTTTGCTGCTATCTTCAGGAAGCAAATATCCACTTTATTGTTTCTGTAACAGAACGTAGAATTTAATGGCAATGTTGAAATTGTCCTTGAAAAATGGATTGACTTAGATAGTGTAGAGTAGGCAAACGAAACTAAGTGGATTTGTCTTAAGATATATCTACCTGTCTTTAAGGTGACGGGTAGGACTAGAAACTAGGGACTAGAAATAAATATCTAGTATAAGTGTTTGCCGAGAGGTTGTGACCCCGAAATTGTTTAAAATACTTAGATCCGGTTTAGTAGCTAAAAATTAAAATCGATTGGCGTCGCTAGTGTGCCCTACCCGTACGGTACCCGTACCCGTACCCGTACCGTAAAATAACCATGCACAAATGTCGGGTCCGTTTTTGTACGCAAAAAAATTATTCACGCCAAAAGTGGCCGCAAAAGCCACTTTTGGCGTGAATCGATTTTTCGCGTACGCGTTGAACCCAACTTTTGTGCATGGTTATTAAATAAATAGTATGTAAGTGTTTGCCGAGAGGTTGTAACCCCGAAATTATGACGAATCCGGGCACCTCTGGATTTTTTAAATGTATGTGCATATTTCTACTATTAATTCAGCGGTGAGGGTTTCTGAAAAATAATTACCTACCAGACGTGATGTGCAGTTCAGATTTTAACGGTGTATTAAAGTTTTTTTAAATTTTATTTTACTCATTAGTGTAGTATTGGGAAATGAGAGTCAGGTGACATGGAAAGGCAAAGGGCAAGGAAAAAAGACTAAAGTAAAGAAGAAGGATCCTGAAAACGCAAAGCGCCAAGTATTACAAGAACAGAACGAAACTTCTGTATCAGATGTTGGCATTGACGACTTATCCCAGGACGATGAGGATGACACAGAAGATGCTGGAAACAGATGCCTAGTACCTATGCGACGAATTCGGAAGAAGCAACGAGATGTGGTACAGGAGTACCTCGTGTGGACTATGGGCTCACGCGGATCACTGGATGGGAGATGGGGATGGGTACAAAAATATCGGAAACTGAAAAATAAGGTAACATACATTGATCAAACCCGTAAAAATACTTATAACTGAAAACAAAAGAAGTTTTTGTGTCCCAAAACTGAACCGAGTAACTCGACCGAGTACTCGGTTTGAGGAACTTTGAACCGAGTACTCGGTTTAAGGAGACGGGTAGGGCACATTAGCGACGCCAATCGATTTTAATGTTTAGCTACTAAACCGGATCTATTTGAATTTATATAATATAGAGGTATAAGAATATTGTTTCAAATAGATCCGGTTTAGTAGCTAAAAATTAAAATAGATTGGCGTCGCTAGTGTGCCCTACCCGTCACCTTAAGGAACTTTTAATGATCATGAATGATGACTCATCATGGTTCCTTGCAGCCTAATAATAAAAAATCGGCCAAGTGCGAATTGAACTCGCCCATGAAGGGTTCCGTAGCAGCAAGTAAGATATATGGAAGGTAAATTGCGGTTTACGATTTATAACGTATTAAAAAAAAAACCTACTATATCTAGTCCAAACCAATTTCCGTTGTTAGTTTTCATGATTATGTACATCATATATTTTTTTTATTTATTTATTTTATTTTATTTTCTTTACTGTAAGGAAACATACAGTACTTATAATAACACTATTTAACACACAAAAACATAATCTTAAACCAATTAAGTTTCCACTAATAACTAATATTATGAAAACCGCAACATGATATTCGTAACTAATATAAACCTTCAACATCCTTTTTAAAGACCTATCCATAGATTGCCCCACACGTATAGATTTAATGAAAAAAAAGTTTAGGAGTTTCAGTTTTTAATTTTTTTCCAATTTTTATGTAAAAATCGTAATGCGGTTAACAAAATACGTCTATTTACCAAGTTTCAAAAGTATAGTTCTTATAGTTTCGCAGAAAAGTAGGTAGCTGTGACATGCGGACGGACACACAGAAGGGTTCCGTTTTTGCCATTTGGCTACGGAACTCTAAAAATCTAGCTGAATAAAGATGACAATTAAAGAACACGACTGAAACCACGTGAAAAAAACTATAAAACCGTTTTTTTGAGAAGAAAATAAAGAATTTACGTTCCCCAAAAAAAAATTTGCATGGCCAAATAATCTTTGGGTCTGGGGGATAGAGTTCAATTTGCTCTAGTTTTAGAGCAGCGTTTTACCGGATACAAGAGGATGTTGTTTGTAAATTCCGACTTTGTTTGAGAGCAAAGGTACAGTTGGTTACACAAGTGTTTTCACCATTGGATATATTTCCTTCAAACCGATATTACTTTATTGTTACACCTTACTTCTTCTTGGACACACCAACAGTTCTGCCTCTTCTGCCAGTAGTCTTAGTGTGCTGACCACGCACACGGAGGCCCCAGTAGTGACGCATACCCCTGTGGCGCGAATCTTCTTCAACCTTTCCAGATCCTCACGAAGCTTGGAATTACTGTCATGGCGGGTAATCTTAGCGATCAGCCATGGACAGGAGGCAGGGAGCCACGCAGGACATATAATGAACAAGTGTTTGCGCAGCCACAAGTGCACTCTCAGAATCAAAATCAGAATTATACATATTTATAAACATACATATTTGCAAAATATATGATTATCATCACAAAAATATAAGTTAGGTTAGGCAAGAACAGTGACCAAGAAAAAATCTTGAAGTTCTCGGGCAAGTTTAAGGTGACGGGTAGAGCACACTAGCGACGCCAATCGATTGTAATTTGTAGCTACTAAACCGGATCTATTTGAAACAGTTTCGGGGTTACAATCTCTCTGCAAACACTTATACTATTTATAACATAACCATGCACAAATGTTGGGTCCATTTTTGGACGTAAAAAATTTATTACCGCCGAAACTTTTAGCGTGAATAATTTTTTCGCGTACAAATGTTGGGTCTGCACTTGTGCATGGCTATTTAATAACTAGTGTAAATGTTTACCGAGAGGTTGTAACCCCGCAATTGATTAAAATAGATCCGGTTTAGTAGCTACAAATTAAAATCGATTGGCGTCGCTAGTGTGCCATACCCGCCATCTTAAATGGGACGAGTTGTAGACTATGCCACGATGATATTGTAATTCAGTGGTGGGAAAACAATGGATGAGAAGGTTGGCAAGTAACCAAAAGAAGTGAAGAAAAGACATTTATTTCTGTAGGCAATGTTGTTGGTACGAGTATTGCTGTGTGTGTACACGTTCTTAGGTTTCAATCTAGCTCTAAGTATATTGTTCTTAAGTTTGTATTTTTATCGATAGTCACCTGGTGTGTATGCCTTAAATTAAATAAATAAATAAAAGGCCTATATTCAGCTGTGGTTGGATACGAGCTGAGATGACGAAGCAACACTTTTCTCCTCGACTGCCTAATCTTACAATCAACACACATTTCTCGGCAACCCTTTTCATTAGTCCATAACTTCTCCAAGTTGTTGGTGCGATGTATTGAACAACCGTCAATATGTTCGATCTTCTGTTCTTTGGGTTCGTGAGTCTGGCTGCGGCTGGGCCCGCCACTGAGAGCTATAAGGACCAGTGTAAGTTACTCGTCATCATCAGTGGCTTCAGCTGTCATAGTTCGTAGCCTGATAAACATGTTGCCATCAGATCTGCGGGACAGTTTGACACCTATCATTTTTAAACTTAAGCTATGGGAATACTACCTTAGCAATTGCTAGTACAGTTGTATTAAATATTGTAGGGTAAGGAGGGGGAATGGCGTCCACTTAAGGAAAAACATGTGTATTTTTTAAATTAATTTTTTTAAATGAAAATTATGTAACGTAATAAATTCTTTAATTATCTATTAGTCAACAATTTAACTACAGAAGCTTATATATTACACCCATTAATAGTAAAAAAAACATTTAAAAAAATCATGTTTGAGCGGCATTGCCCCTGACATCGGGTAATGCCGCTCGAGGTCCGGGCTAATGACGCCCAAACATGTTTCTTGGAAAATATCAAACAAGAGACATTATAATTAAACAAAATATTAACGAGGTCAAGTCTACAATCACAAATTAGCATATTAGTACTGAAGATCAGCCTTTTAGACTTACCGACAAAAATCATGAGACGAAATAATAGATCAGTGCGGGCGCAAAAAAAGAAACGCACTTCACCGTCGCATGACGCGGGCTGACTGTCCGATCGCATCGTTGTAGGTTCGAGGACCCATCCCATCGCCCTCTACACAACGTGACGTGTTGCTATGTACTGTTTTGACAGAGCTACAGAGGTGGGCGCTATTACCCACTGAGCGCTATTCCCCCTGCTTACCCTAGACATATTTATTAGTGTCGCTTGAACTGCACTTTACATTCCCAAAAAAAAAGGTTTTCAATAAATTATTGAGTATTGAATATAAGTTTGTATAAAGCTTAGCTTACGATAGTACAAGACAAACCTCTGTGGTTTAATGTGCTGTCTTATTACTGTACTTGTATAATTTGTAATGTTATTTGATGATTAAAAAAAAAAAAGCGGTTGCCTCCAAGGCTTAGGTTTACTTCTCAGAGCTCGAGGTCAACTTTCCTGCAAAACTTCCTCCACTTCGCACGGTCTTTCATTGTGTTTAGGAGTGTTTCTTATAGATTCATGGCCATCCTCAAATCTAATATTCAGACATCAGAATCTTAAAATACACGTAAAAGCTATATTCTTTTTATTTTATAACGAGCACACGGATCACTCGATGGAAAGCGATTGCCGCAGCCCATAACCACCCTCGACACCAGTGGAGTCACAGTGCGCTGCCAACATTTAAATCCCCTTTCCCCCCGGATTGGGCCACCGCACGCAGAGAAACAGCACAGTACTGCTTCACGCCGGTTTTCTGTTCCAGTCTGCACAGATCCTCGCACAATGCAAAAGCACCAGGCCTACACAGAGTGGGCTGACGCTTACTCCTGCACCAGGCATCGCTGCCAGCCTGGTGGTAGGAACCTGGCCATCTATACTGTTGGGTAAGTTTAACAAGTATTTTTTAACTAATATCACTAATATGTAAATTTATCAATTTGTGCTGTGTTGATTTATTCATTTATTAGGATCTTTTGGAAATGAAAATGGAGTGGGCTACGCTTGAAGTCTCCTTGCGCGATCGTCTCAGACATGATGAGATCCGCAAGAGAACTAAGGTCAGAGACATATCCCAAAGGATTGCATGCCTCAAGTGGCAATGGGCAGGGCACATAGCGAGGAGAACAGACGGCCGTTGGGGCGGAAAGGTCCTCGAGTGGAGGCCACGTACAGGAAGTCGCGGCCGTGGCGCCCTCCACAAGCTGGACCGACGATCTGGTGAAGGTCGCGGGAATCCATAGGAAATGATGATAAAGGATAGTAAATTTTATCGACCTAGGTATTTATAATTACATGTGTCTGTGACGAGAGTTCAATTTCATAATTTAAAATTGTAATAATTTAGTTCTAAGTAAAAAATAGTTCTGAAGAGGTTCAATAGATGGCGTTGTGCATTTTTACAACGCGCATGTAATATTTTGTCTTCGATTCTATAAGACAAAACCTTAGTTCAATAGGTCAAGCAGAGGGTGAGGGGAGGTTCCCGTACGGTCTCGTGCAACATTATATATATGTATATGTTTTTATAGTGACTCAGTATATTGACTCTCCTTGAGCCTGATGGTAAGCAAGAGAAGCACAGTAACCTGGAGCCTTATTTTGAAGTCGTTCCGTAATGAATGAGAATATACCTGTCGCGTCCAAACAAAGGAGAAACACAGCGCGTGTGAAGAAGAGGGAAACTCCGATTCGGTCGTAACGTCTGCTTTAATGTGACGGGTAGGACACACTAGCGACGCCAACTACTAAACCAGATCTATTTTAAACAATTTCGGGGTTACAACCTCTCGGCAAACGCTTATACTATTTATTAATACATATAGTTAACTTTTGGGTCTGCTTTTGTACTCGAAATGTGAACTACCGCCAAAAGCGGCCACTTTTGGCGTGTATCAATTTTTCGCGTACGCGTTTGCCCCAACATTTGTGCATGGTTATTTAATAAATAGTATAAGTGTTTGCCGAGAGGTTGTAGCCCCGAAATTGTTTAAAATAGATCCGGTTTAGAAGCTAAAAATTAAAACCGATTGGCATCGCTAGTGTGCCCTACCTGTCACCTTAAATTAGGCCCTCTGGTCTGTATAGGTAGTATATCCCTATTTGAATAGAACGTTTATTAAATACGGTTGAATATTTCCAGCTGCAAACGTGTGGAGGCTCCAGAATCGGCAATCGAGTGTGAGGAGGTGGTGGAAGATACCAACATGCAGTTCCCTTACTGCTGCACCAGGCTCAGGTATGACCTTGGTTTCGTGTAGGTACAGTAAATATCATTTAATCATTCATTCAATCATTCATTCAATCATTCATTCAATCATTCATTCAATCATTCATTCAATCATTCATTCAATCATTCATTCAATCATTCATTCAATCAATCATTCGTTCATACATTCAATCATTTTTTCACTTATTTATTCACTTATTCATTCATTCATTTATATATTAATTCGTGTTGAAACGTCTACTTTGGGACCGTGGGAGAGCCATGCTTCGGCATGAATGAGCCGGCTCAACCGGAGTGATACCACGGCCTCACAGAAAACCGGCGTGAAGCAGCACTGTGCTCTATTTCGCTTCGTCATTGAGGGTACCGGAGGCCAAATCCGAGGGAAATGGGGTTTTAAGGTTGGCAGCGCACTTGCGACTCCACTGGTGTTGCGGGTGTCTTTGGGCGGTGGCAATCGCTTACCATCAGGCGATTCGTCTGCTCGTCTGCCACCTATCACATTAAAAAAACTTTGACTTCTTAGACTTTATGATGAATTTGCATGTCTGCTCAGCCGTATGGTCCCCGGCAGAGTAGAATAGGCCACCCTACCTTACCGTAAGGCTGCTGGCATGATCATCAGCACCCAGAGAAGGAAAACTCTGCATTTATATCAAAACCCTCGCCAACCCGTCTGCCAAGCGTGGTGAGTATGGCAATTACCCCTCATGTGATTGAGGGAGGCCCGTGCCCCAGCAGTGGGGACTTAAATGGGCTGACGATGACGATGATGCATGTCTGCTTGCAGGCAGAATACTAAGACATCAATATTTGTAACACCTTATCGTATTTTATTCAAGGCAAGAATGAACAGGCATATCGTCTAGGTAAACATCAAACCACTTTATCATTCTCTCCGACTTTTAGCGTGGACCATTTATTTTACGCATATTACAAAAACGTTCTACCGTGTGTCGCAGATGTCCATGGGCGGCGGTAATTCACTTACCATCAGGTGAGCCGTCTGCCCGTTTGTCTGCCATAATGTAAAAAAAAAATACCACAGATGCCTGGTGGTAGTCCGCGGTGAGGTGTGGACCAGGGTGCTGGGCCAGCCTTGGGAGACGCTCCCGGCAGCTCCTTGGAGCCACATGTATAAGATGAAGAAGCCCCCTCCAGGAGACAATTCGTTTCTTCCCAAGTGAGTAACTAACACGATTGTTTTGGGTCATTTTTACTTTTTTCTTAGTATTTGAATAGTTCAGCGGTTTCCGTTAGATGGTGCTTGTAAAAAGCAGATGTAGCTTTAAAAAGCAATTGAGCAGATTCGACGTTGTTACAGTAGATGTCACTATGCATTTTTACATCTCGCTAGTAAAGTTTTCGTTCGTTTTTCCGATACAATGACCTCAAGCCGCCGGCCCATATTAGCAATTTTAAAATGTATGGGAAATATACCAGGGATCTAGAAGGAAATGAGAATAGCAAATATAAAAATTTCTGAATTTTTTAAAATCGTCTCTCTAACTGATTCGCAATGGTTGCCGTACTACATATCCGTTGAGTATTGGTCGTTTTCCTCTAGATGGCGCTAGTAGCAATGGCTAGCCAACTGATCCCTCTGTCTCAGTATCTCGAATATAATTGGATGATTTTAATAATTTCTGGTTGTGTGGCCGGCATTTTTAAGCGACTTGACTTGAGGTTCCGGGTTCGATACCTGGGTCAGACCATTTGTGAGTATATGAATGTTCTTGTTAAGAAATTCTCAATCGTTGGAAGTTGGTTTCTAGCATCGGAAACCACTTTAAATAGTTTGGCCCACACTGGTGTTCCATCGAAATATGAGGGTAATTGAACAGAGAGTGGACTTGTGCTTGCGCACACACTTGTACACTATAATATCTTGCGTCAATAGCTGATTATAATATCCTCCAACCGATTAAGGCTACAACGGTCAATCTCAGCGATCAGCCACGTACGCAGGATATATTACAGTGCTCAAGTGTGTGCGCAAACACAAGTGCACTCTCTATTTCCTTACCCTCATATTCCGATGGTACACCAGCGTTACATGACCGGAAAGGTATCAGGCGCAAGACCAATAGCTTAACGTGCTTTCCGAGGCACGGGGATATAAGACCGCCAACTTCCAGACTCCGGGCTGCCACTAAGAACTTCTTTTGTTTAAAACACCGAAATTGTTAAAAATAGATCCGGTTTAGTAGCTAAAAATTAAATTCGATTGGCGTCGCTAGTGTGCCCTACCCGTCACCTTAAGGAATCGATTGATATCTCATTCATCAAAACCGGCTAGGTAGTTAAGGCAGAATCTTGGAACATACAAACGAAACATATGACATATACCTTCTTAAACACTGCAAGATTTTACCTGTACACACCCAAGTTAAATTTGTGCTATTAAAGGAGCAATACCTTAATGAGTCTTTAAAAAAAGGCACTTGACCACCCTGTATGCGCCCGCGCAGTTGCTGCGAGCCGGTTGATCACGCAGCGCGCTAACAATGTGTACGGCGAGCGAACGACTTCATTCATTGTTCCTCGCCTGATAAACAAGTTGCCATCAGGAGCCCAATTCTCGTGCTCGTGATATTTTGAAAACATGGCGGATATCACCTGAAAACCATACAAAAAAAACTATGTTTTAGTGATATTTGTCCCCGATCTGCGGGACAGTTTGACACCTACCAATTTTAAACTTAAGGCGACGGGTAGCCTAACTAGGTTACAATCTCTCGGTAAACACTTATACTATTTATTAAATAACCATGCACAAATGTTCGGTCCGTTTTTGTACGCGAAAAATTGTTTCACGCTAAAAGTGGCCACTTTTAGCGTGAATAAATTTTTCGCATACAAATGTTGGGTCCGCATTTGTGCATGGTTATTTAATAAATAGTATAAGTGTTTGTCGAGAGGTTGTAGCCTCGAAATTGTTTGAAATAGATCCGGTTTAGTAGCTATCAATTAAAATCGATTGCGTCGCTAGTGTGCCCTACCCGTCACCTTAATGTGCTGTCTTATTACTGTACATGTATAATTTGTAAGTTATCGACATTGCTCACCGGATTAGCAAGCTTAAGTGGCAGTGGGCTGGCCATATTAGCCGCAGAACCGACAACCGATGGGGTAAACGAGTTCTAGAGTGGAGACCGCGTCTTGGCAAACGTAATGTAGGGCGCGCGCCCTCTGGCTAGGTGGGGGGACGATCTGCGCAGGATGGCTGGCAAGAGCTGGATGCGAGAAGCCATGGATAGATCACAGTGGCGAACAATTGGAGAGGCCTACGTCCAGCAGTGGACTGCAATAGGCTGATGATGATGATGATAATTTGTAATGTTATTTGATGATAAAAAAAACTTACATACATAGACGGTTAAAATCATAAACTATCCTTTTTTGCCCCGGTCCCGGTTTTGATCAACGGGTCATGCGCAGGCGTCGCTTTAAAGTGCGACCCACTACTACATTTAATCTGCACCACGAGACAGTTATGGCTGATTATTGTACTGCTAAAGGTTCCACCTTCTCCAGGGTTTCCAACGAAGGTCCTGTCTACGAACTGACGTCAGACGGGGAGGATGGCCAGAAAGTGCTGAGAACCAACAAGAAGATGGCCACTGAATCTCCGGACTGCAACGAGATCGCGCCAAGAGCGGTTCCTGCTACCAGATATAGTGGTGAGGAGGTTCATTGCTTTCATCATCTCATCATCAACTCATCATCATCTCATTATTGTCTCATCATCATCATCTCATCGTTATCGCATCGTCATCTCATCATTATCTTATCATTATCTAACAATCATCTCATCATCATATCATCATCTCCGACGACCCGTTTGGAACAGTGGTAGTGAACGCTGCCTTTGGTCCAAGGGTGGCGAGTTCGGTCCCCGCACAGTACAAACATTGGTGTGCATGAACATGTCTGTTTGTATTGGTCTGGGTGTTTTCTATGTATTATACGTATGTATTTACAAAACAAAAGTATTATATGTATATATTTGTAATCCCACTGTTGATTCTGATATCCGTAACACAGGTGCTTGAGCTACCTATCTCGTATCTCGGGAGTCAGATCAATGTATGTGATGTTGTGAAAATATTATATTATTTTATTATATCATCTCATTATCATATCATCATCTCATCATCATATTATCATTAACCTATTGTAGTAAGAGACGACAGCGCTTGGGGTCCCGCGTTCGATCCCCGGGTCGGGATAAAATGTGTCACCTACTTAAGTCTTGTCAGCCCCGAATCTGGAAGTTTGCGGTCTTTTCCCGATTCCTCTCCGGTCGTGTCACACTGGTATCCCATCGGAATATAAGGGCCAGGGAATAAAGAGTGCACTTGTGTTTGCGCACACACTTGAGCACTAAAATATATCCTGCGTAAGTGGCTGGTCGTTGATATTGGCCGCCTTATGCAGTCCACTGCTGGACATAGGCCTCCTCAAACGTTCGCCACTCCGATCGATATTACTACATCCAACTCCAGCCAGCCAGTCATCATCTTCAGTCCAGTTTGACCGTGGGAGAGCCACGCTTCGGCATAAATTTGCCGGTTCGACCGGAGTGATACCATGGCCTCAAAGAAAACCGGCATGAAGCGACACTGTGCTGTGTTACGCTGCGTGAGTGAGATGAGGGTACCGGAGGCCCAATCCGGGGGAAAGAGGGGTTGAAAGGATGACAGCGCACTTGTGACTCCACTGGTGTCGCGGGTGTCCATGGGCGGCAGCAATCGCTTACTATCAGGTGATCCGTCTGCTCGTCTGCCACTTATTAAAAAAATATGTGGCCTCCAGGCCAAATCACGCTTACTCCACAAGTCACATTATAATCGGGAAATCAAATAGGTAAAAAAATTGAAAATTTCAAAAACCCCTTACGGCGGCCATCTTGGACCGAAAATTTGTCACAATAAATATATTCTGCTACTCAAGCCTTTTTAAATGATACCCATATTGTGGGAGTTGTGCTAAAACATACAATCCATATCGTCAGTAAAGTTCTAACACCACGTAAGTCATTTTAAGCAACTTTTCAGGAAAGCCAAAAGACTGATCGGTGACTTAGGTGTTATTTCCATTAAGGTTCAATTGTTGACTTCCGTTCTGTTACCTTTTCAACATTTAAAAGGTTTTTGATGGCCGCAATTGAATTCTGATTGATAAAAACGATCCGTCTTCCAATTCTCTAACGAATGAATCCAAATGTCATAACCGCCAACAGCAAATGAGTGAAAAAATAAATAACTAAATTGACTTACGTGGTCATCTCAAAGCGTAGGTCATTTTATGACTTCCGTGCTGTTACATTTTCATAATTTTAAAGGTTTTTATTGGTCGCATCTCGATTCTTATTGGGCGAAATGACGCACTATCGATTCTCTAGCGAATGGCATCAAAATGTCAAAACCGACAAAAAATTACTTACGTGGTGTTAGAACTTCACTGACGATATCTTTGTGACGGCGGCCATTTTGGATCGATTTTTATGCAACATTACTAAGAACACTCCCCCTTTATTCATCTTTCAAACAAAAAAAAAACAAAGTCAAAATCGGTCCATATGTTCGGGAGCTACGATGCCATAGACAGACACACAGACACGTCATAGGTACTTATAACACCCCGTCGTTTTTGCGTCGGGGGTTAATAAATGTTATCATTTTGGATGTTTTACAGATTGCATTGTCTACCAACGCCGACCAGAAAGACCACAAGAAAAGGGAACCGCTCACTGAACCACTTCGGTGAGTAATTTTTTATGCAACCTCTGTGGCAAACAAGCGTGCAACTTGACTGATGGTAATTGGTAAGTGTTGCCAACCCTTAGAACTAGATTTGTAAGAGCTCAACAAGCCTCTGCAAATAAAGTAGTTCTGAATTTTGTTTCTTTTTTAATTTACGCTGTTTCTATGAATCTACTGTTGGCTTATAATAACAAAAAAAACTTGTTATGAATTCAGATCATACACTAAACGACATCGTAAGCCTCAGAACCCGTATTACGAAGATGAAATGCCTGAACAACGCGTCGAGGACGAAGAACAGATGGATAAGGTAAACTGTCCTCTATTTATGCCACCAGCTGTTGAGTAGTGAGGGAAAACATCGTGAGGAAACCAGCGACTTTCGTTTATTCTTAAGTAAATAACACACTTAAAAATTTCATCTCGTGTTCAGGCGGGACTCAAACCCACACCTTCCACAATCCGGGTGAATGTTCTACCAATTAGACCACTGAACGCGTTAGTAAGCCGACGAAATTTGTAAGTGCTTGATTCGACATGAGCTGTCGATAGTCTCATCAATATTGTAGGTAATATTTACAATATCCAGTGGAAATATTATTACAAATATTTGACCACCAGTTAAGATGAGACTGCTAAAGCAATAGTTGATATTTTTATAGCAATCTTTTGCAATTTATTCTTAAGTAAATAACACACTTAAAAATTTTATCCAATTAAATTCGCCTGAACACGAGATAACATTTTTTAAGTGTGTTATTTACTTAAGAATAAATTGCAAAAGAATGCTATAAAAAATATCGACTTTAGTTTTAAACCATCATAAAATCTTATACCTTGCGGGCGATCGTCTTTTAGACGTAGAATTTTACAGACCCTGAAGATTCCTTAACTAGATATGGCAAAAACGTATGTTCTCTTGAAGGTCCCTAAGTCGTAGCCGTCCGGAAATACTCCTGCAGCCAAACCGTTCCACAGAACTGAGGTACGTGGTAGAAAGTTCCGGGAGAAACGCACAGTATTAAACCGCCATCCATCGAAATGATGAGGATGGAATGACAATCGCTTGCGAGTGGTTCGATGTAAGAATTCGGCTGCAGGGAGTAAATCAAACAGTTCTTCAGAGCACTCCCCATGATAGATGCGGTATAGAATGCTGAGGGAAGCTATATCCCGCCGCAATGCTAGAGGATCAAGTCGACTAGAGAGAGTCAAGTCACCGGCATGGGTTTTGAATGCCCAAGGACATCGCCAGTCTTCCATTTAGTCTTTAGGTGACCGCTGCACGTCTACTCCTCTTCTCTGTCGTCACACTTTTGGTGGTCGTGGTGGTCACACCAGCGTTTATGGCTCGCTTCACAATCCTCCTGTCACTCCTCACACAGATGCTTTTCTAGTGCATTCGTGCAGTGGACCATTAAGAGCAGTTTTTACCTGATCGGTCCAGCGCATTGGTGATCGGCCGCGCGCTCTTGCCTTCAACTTTGCCTTGCACTACAAGTCTTTCCACAGATGAGTCAGCTAATATGTCCAAAGTAGGTGAGGATGACGGCATTGGACAAAGGCGCAGCTTGATACGGAGGTCTTGGATGATAGAAATGATAGTTCGAAATTGTGTTTGAGTATATGCTTTTAATTTTAATAAATGTAATTTACCTATCAATACATAATAATAATTAGAGAATTATTGACAGCTGGTCGAGATGCTTCTTATAAAACATGAAATTGTTGATATTGGCGTCACCTTCTTACCAGCATTACATTACAATTCATTCATAGAAACATTTGATCTTATTTAGACACATTATGTACCTATGGCTAAGTAAGTAGGTAATGTAATTATTGCACTTTAGCTTAGGTACCTACTTATGTGTTTTCTATGCTTGCAACTCTAATAATACCTACTGATATGGTGATAAATTACACTTAAACACTTCGATAATTATGAATGTAAATGCGCCATGGGGCGCTGATTTCAACAGAAAAGCTACCTGTCATTTGTACATGCATTCGCGACATAATTTGACCTGTCACTTGGACAATACTTATACACGGCCACCGGCCCCAAGGGTCAAATCGCGACTATTCTTATAAATAAACTATCTCTTTGAGTGCCACAACAATAAAACTAACTTCTTCTTATTTTATTTGTGGCAATCAACTTCTCGACTGAGAATTACTCCTGCCATTATCATGTTTTAGATTTTAGGCATTATTAAGCAGGACAACCGAAGATAATTCGCCAATGTCAAGTAACTTCAGTCCAGCCGAAGTCAGTCAAAGTCACAGTCACTCAATAAAACGCCGGTGTTTTGCGTTTTATCGACCTACGGATTCAGCGGATATCACTCTAAAAGCAATCGCGGGTTTTAAGACTCTATTAGGTCCAAGCAAGTTGTCACGAGACAACGCACTCGACACACAATAGCAATGTTAAAAACGATACAATCTAACGATTCTTATTATTAGGATCACTTTGCGGCACTTCACTGCACAAATAAACACCAAACTTGCACACTAAAAACCACTAGACACTAATTTAAAACCTTTGAATTGCATCAGCTCACGCGGCTTCTTTTATCCCTACCCGCCGAATCTAAAACTAACTTAAAACACGACAAATCCAATTTCGGGTTGTCAGCTTATTGTACATATGGCTGGTAAGCCTAATTAATGTTGGTAAAATGCCAACAATTGTGTCCAACTTATGCCAAGCATTATTCTCCAGCACTACATTTCTGGAGCGTCTATCTTCTTGAACTTACTTTATCAAGTGGAAAATACCACCAGTTGGAAAAGTTCAAAGGTTGGCAGAGCACTTGGGACTCCACCCCAAAAGCTTATAGTTGACTATGTATGTAACTACCAATTTTTTTTTCTAGGTCATGGACGTAGCATCAGATGAAAAATCCTACTTGAATGCGTATGGGCCGACTCAAAAACCATACAAGGTTAGTGACCGGACCTTACTTATTTTCTCTACTAAAATAAAGTAAGTGGCATTCGGCCAAAACCGACAACCCTAAATTTAGTTCCTGCGATGTACTCCGATGGAACCTTAGAATCCGTGTAAAGAGTGCGTCTGCATGTCAATTCGAGCGTTTGTTCGTAGTTTCCATACTGCTTTAGTGTATGTATATATCTACTGTGGCTTGGCTTTCCGCTTGGCACCCTAAACCAAACATCCTATATATTACACTTGTCCAGAGTGGGGTCGAACCCACGACCTATGGCGTAGACCAGGATCACTCACTACCAAATGCCGTGTACCGTGTATACCGTGGGAGAGCCACGCTTCAGCCGGCTCGACTGGAGTGATACCACGGTCTCACAGAAAACCGGCGTGAAGCAGCACTGTGCTGTGATTCGCTTCTTGAGTGAGGGTACCTGCTGGAAGCCCAAAAAGGAGGGTTTATAGGTTGGCAGCGCACTCTACTGGTGTTGCGGGTGTCCATGGGCGGCGGCAATTGCTTACCATCAGGTGATCCATCTCCTCGTCTGTCACATTATGATTAAAAAAAAAAGTATGTTTCGAATTTTTCGAAATTTTTGGCCTATTCTACTCTGCCGGGGAACACACGGCAACCGACTTAAACAATGTATACGTATAAAAAAAGACACAAAAATGTACATCGAAATTGAAATCCATATTAAGTAAACTATGCGTGCTTATTTGGGATGCGGGCGCATACTGGTGTCAAAAAATCACATAGGTAGGTACATACATACTTTTTGCTCGACCCGGGAATCGAACCCCGGACCCCCAGATCACGGCCCGGTACTTAAACCAGAAGGCCAATAGGGCGTTATCCAAGTGCCACATATCACGAAAAAAACCATCACTCTGTTATTTATGAACTTGTTTTTATTGTTACCAGCATCACCAAGTATCCTGGACGGAGGTCCCGCAAAGTCCGTGGCATGATGACGTCACGGAATTGCGCCAAGATAATGACGTACCGAGGGTGAGTCACAATCAATGACGACTTACAAGTAGTTATTCATAGGATAGGAATCAAATAGACCTGAAAAAAGCGTATCTTTCAAAAGATTGGAACATTTGCATCTGGGTCAGTGCAAAGATGCGGGACAGTGACACGCATCATTTGGAACATCGACTCTTCCGCTCATTCAGCTCACTCGGCTCTATTGAATCATTCGGCTCATCCGTATCAGTGAGCGAGATTACTACCGCGTACCGATTGACCACGAGATCCATTTGAGTCGAATGATACATTCTGAGCGAACATTAGAGATTCTGAACAGTATATGTATCATTGGACTGAGTCGGATCACTGAGTCGTGTCAGTAAAGAGTTACACCACGTCTGGAGTCAAACACTACGCGTGGGGTGATGCAATTCAAAGGTTTTAAATTAGTAGATATGCAGTGGTTTTTAGTGAACAAATGTCGCGTTTATTTGTGCAGTGAAGTTATTGGTATTGTTATTGTGTAAGAAGCTATCTATTTTTTAACCATGCACAAATGTTGGGTCCGTTTTTGTACGCGAAAAATTTATTCACGCTAAAAGTTAAATTTTTCGCGTACGCGTTGGACCCAACACTAGTGCATGGTTATTTAATAAATAGTTTAAGTGTTTTTTTTAAATTTTCCATTTAATTGCTTATTATTTATATTTAAGCAACTTTATTATACGGCTGAAACATATTCATACTTACCATCCATCAGGTGTCCAACATATTGTTTCTCCAGGACGGTAGCCACCAGCCAGAGTTCCCCCCCATCGAGGAGAAGACGCCCGCCCCCTTCAAGGATGAGAAGCCGACGAACCTGCAAGCGCTGGTCGACGCGATTGGAACCAGGATGCGGGATATCGAGAATGTGGTGCAGCGTATGAGCGAGAAGGTGCATCAGGCGAAGCCGACAGCTCCAGAGCCGTACAACAGTGTTGAGAAAAGGTTAGCTTTCAGCCAATGATGGTACTTGTCCAGTTCTGTCGAAGACTGCGAACAGCTAAGGAATGGAACTCCTTGCCAAGGTCTGTTTTTCCGGATCACTGCTGTTATGTAATTAGTAACGCCATCTGTTGGTCGTGGCAGAATGGTCTTTTCTCCCCTTATCTTATCTGTAAGGGGCCATTTTCATGGGGCACGTCGACCCTAAGGGATCTTTTGTACCTCCCCTATCTTTTGCGCTCTTACTCATAGTATAGGATCCCGCTATACAACGACCTTCACCGAGATGCTTATTTGATGAGACGTATTTTTTATGTTATTAAATATGCCAATAAATATATCCTATATGGGTTGCCTAACAAATTTCAGTCCAGAGTATTTTTAATTAATAATTTAAAAAAATGTTTTTTTTAAACATTGCACCGGTGTGATTATTTAATAAATTTGATACCAATCGAAAGTTTGAAGCCCATAGAATATGCAAACGTTAGGTTGCCTATTTTTATCCGGTCACAACCACGGGTTGCCAGGTGTAAACAGGTAAATCCATACTAGCATTTTGCAACGTTCTGATTATTGAATCAATTTTAGATAAAATGAAAGATTATTTCATAAGGAACACGGTGGTATAGGGTTGCCTGCGAAAAATCAGTCCCGAATTACGGTTGTCGAATATTAAATAATAAAATATCGCTGCGAGTGAATGTGTGTGAGAGAGAGGTCCCAGACCATCCATCCCATGCGGTAGAAAAGGACGCAGCGTAGCAGCTGTTTAAAGTCCGCCCATTTAAAGAAGGAGAGTGCGCATGCTAATTTGTGCTTGGAAATAAAAAAGGATAGCGATAGACTCGTATATGCTATACATTATTTTGGAGTATTTAATTATTAATATAGAGAAATAGTTATTTAATTTTTTATTTTTTAATCAATTAATTATTTATCTATGTTTATTGTTTATGTGACACTAAAGTATATACACATCTTTAGTAAAAAAGACAGAGTAATACATATATATTACTAATCTGGCAAATTTTATCTTTATTATTAGGAGCCGAAATAAAAAACAACAATTAAAAGAATACTTCTGTTTATTGAAAAAAATTTAAAATACAAAAATTTTTAAAATTACTCAGGTTCCGAGTCATCGGACATATAACTGTGATCTCCAACTTCTGAATCTTCTTCGTTATCACTCTCTGTCGTTGCTGTTGACGTCGTTGCTGTTGATGTCGTTGCTGTTGATGTCGTTGCTGTTGATGTTAACTGCTCCTAAAAGAATTTAAATCATTCTTTGAGTAAAAATGGAAGAAAACAAATATAAATGAAAATACAAGTTCAATTAATAGATTTTCATGTCACTTTTTTAAAAAAGCTAAAAAAATAATAATATTTTATTACCTTGTCAAAGCCCCCAGAAGTTTGAAGCAGGTCTTCAACATTACTCGTTGCATCCTCAGCAACTGTAGCACAGGAATCGACACTAGGATTCAACTGCTGTGGTTCTTCTTCAATAGTAGATACATCGGTATGCTCCTAAAAAAAAAAACAATTTTTGCGATTAAATGAAAATGTTTGATAATAAATTTAAAAAAAAATTTTGATAAGAATAGTTGATTGAAAACGTCCTCATTTAATTATTCTAAAAAAAAAAAAAAAACTACCGTTTTTTAAGTAAATTACAAAAAAAATATGTGTGTCAAAAATTAACATAAAAGTAAAAAAACTAAAACCCAACTACGACAAAAAACGTCGCTGAAAAAGTATATAACAAGCCTTCGTTGTCAATTTATGCAATATTCACTATGTAGAGATAAAATTTCATGTTTGGAAATCCGCAGTCACACGTTGTCAAAGGGTAGTATATTTAACGTGTGACTACGCCTTTCCAAACATGAAATTTTATCTCTACATAGTGAATATTGCATAAATTGACAACGAAGGCTTGTTTTATACTTTTTCAGCGACGTTTTTTGTCGTAGTTGGGTTTTAGTTTTTTTACTTTTATTTTATTTGTACTATTTTGGTGTCCAAGTGCTAGTAATATATATATATATATATATATATATATATATATATATATATATTCAAAATGTACATGTCAAGCGCTTTCAAATGATACCAAACACGGCATATTTATCATAACTTTATTTTTTTACTCTGTATGTTTTGTCCGCTAGAGGGCGCCACATTAGATTTTGTGAAACTTCATATAGCCTATAACCAGCGGACGATCAAGACGCTTATAATGATATGTCATTTGTCGAATTCTGATAAGTAGTTAAGAAGTTACGTGGAAACAGATGAACATACATACATACATACATACATACATACATACATAGCCTGTCAAAATCATAACCCTCCTTTTGCTTTGCCGTAGTCGGGTAAAAACCATAAGTGAGTTTTACTACCAATTACTTCAACATGACAAAAATATAGAAAATGTATTAGCTTAGATAATTTTTAAGTTTCAATTATTATGTACTTACTGTATATTCAGCGATAAATTTAAGAAATTCTTCGTTATATTTTTTATTCAAAACAGTCACTTTTTTGTAGCACGTGGTATGATAACCTACAAATTGGAGTGACGCACTGGGTAGCTCAATAAAACTGTATTTAAAATTTTTTTTCTTACGAAAAGCTAACTTTAATGCACAGTTTTCAAAAGTTTCATCATCAAAATCAATTATTCCGTCATCCGAATCACATAAAAAACACTTTTTGGCCATTTTTTCCAACAATAAATAGCAGCACGTTTTTTCACTTGTATCTATAGCGACAAACTACTCCAAAATAATGTATAGCATATACGAGTCTATCGCTATCCTTTTCATTTCCAAGCACAAATAGCATGCGCACTCTCCTTCTTTAAATGGGCGGCTTTAAACAGCTGCTACGCTGCGTCCTTTTCTACCGCATGGGATGGTTGGTCTGGGACCTCTCTCTCACACACATTCACTTGCAGCGATATTTTATTATTTAAAATTCGACAACCGTAATTCGGGACTGATTTTTCGCAGGCAACCCTATACCACCGTGTTCCTTATGAAATAATCTTTCATTTTATCTAAAATTGATTCAATAATCAGAACGTTGCAAAATGCTAGTATGGATTTACCTGTTTACACCTGGCAACCCGTGGTTGTGACCGGATAAAAATAGGCAACCTAACGTTTGCATATTCTATGGGCTTCAAACTTTCGATTGGTATCAAATTTATTAAATAATCACACCGGTGCAATGTTTAAAAAAAAATTTTTTTTAATTATTAATTAAAAATACTCTGGACTGAAATTTGTTAGGCAACCCATATAGGATATATTTATTGGCATATTTAATAACATAAAAAATACGTCTCATCAAATAAGCATCTCGGTGAAGGTCGTTGTATAGCGGGATCTTAGACTATCACGAAAGATTCGTTTCATCAGCCTCACGATGTCTTTCGGATTGAAGTGCCTGTAGTCTCCTGGTTTAGGATAAGCGTTACCTAGAAGACACATTCTGCCTCTGGCTAGTGATTCGCATTCACATAAAAGATGTTCTATGGTTTCCGTCTCCTCCTTGCATGCTGTGCAGTCGCTGTTCGATGTCATGTTCATCGTCATCAGCATTTTGTTCGTTACATAATGCCCTGTTAACGCTCCTATGAGCATCCTTGTCTGTTGTCTATTGCCTCCGAGAAGATATTTTTTCCATATCTTTGTATTGTCTCCTATGAAGGCCTTTGAATGTTTCATTCCTAGTATTTTCTTCCATTCCTTAGTTTGCTCTTCGTATACATATTGCCGAAAGGCCATACTGATGGTGCAGCTCGATAGTCCAACAAAAGGTTCCGGTCCAATGTATTTTGCTTTAGAGCCCTTTCTTGCTAGCTTTCTCCCTTTAACTTCAATCCTTTCATTCCTCCTGTTCAAAAACTCAACGGACACTTGCTTTTGAAATATCATGAAGACAACACGTAAATAATATATTGTACCTTGATAGCCGGCCGGCTTAAATTCTATAAAAAAGTTGACAGGTAAGGCACACTAGTGACGCCAATCGATTTTAATTTTTAGCTTCTAAACCGGATCGGTCTGTTTTTGTATGCGAAAAATTGATTCACGCTAAAAGTGGCCGGTTTTGGCGGTAATCAATTTTTCACGTGCAAAAACGAACCCAACATTGGTGCTTGGTTATTAAATAAATAGTATAAGTGTTTGCCGAGAGGTTGTAACCCCGAAATTGTTTAAAATAGAACCGGTTTAGTAGCTAAAAATTAAAATTGATTGGCGTCGCTAGTGTGCCCTACCCGTCACCTAAAATCAAAATTGCGGAAGATTTTTATTTTATATGATAGGTGGCAGACGAGCATGCGGATCACCTGATGGTAAGCAATTCCGCCGCCCATGGACACCTGCAACACCAGTGGAGTCACAATTGCGCTGCCAACCTTTTCCCCTTCACCCCATTGGGCCTCCCGTAACCTCACTCACACGGCGAAACACAGCGCAGGCGCTGCCTCACGCCGTTCTTCTGTGAGGCAGTGGTATCACTCCGGTCGAGCCGGCCCATTCATGCCTAAGCGTGGCTCTCCCACATTTGAATTGGATATGGCACGTCCCTTCAAATAGACGACTGAAAACGGACCTATTTGTTAGACATACGCTTGAGGGAGTCATCAAACGCGCTACGCGTCATGTCAAAAGGAGAAAGTAGGGTTAGCAAAAATAAATAATTTCTTACCCTCTTATTCCAAAACATGGTTTAAAATAAGTAGTGGGATTAATACTGGGAATAGCTGAAGAACTAGAGTAAACATTATTACAAAACTAAGTTTAACGTTATTTAGTATATCAACTATAACGGTTAAGTTAAACCACCAAGGGGTCCCCCTAGTTTAAGATGAGTACTAAAATAATAACCACAAAATATCGATTCAGTAACCATGACAACTTATCCCTGTGACAGTTCATTCCGTTTTACAGAAAAGTTATTTGTGAAAAAGGATTTAATTTATTTTTTGGATGAAATCCCAAAAATGTAAGCAAATCCTATGCATATTACTTGGAAACCTTACTTAGGTCAATATTTTAATTTACTATTGCTTAAAAACAATTCTAAAATATTTTTTCTTCGGGCAACAAATTGAATGAAATGTCACTGAACGAATGATTGAATGATTCGATAAATTTAGACACTATCCTGCGGTACTAAGTGGTCTATGGTTAGTCGAGGATTTGTAATAAAAATTTTAGAACTCTCATTATTTCGTAATAATCATGAACTTGCTAGTTTAGGAATAAAAACGGTACCAGAGCAGTTTTTTGTAATAAGAGGGTTACCGTTTATTTGACTGACTGACCGGATGGCGCAATTGGTAGTGACCCTGCCTCTTACGCCAAAGGTCGTGGGTTCGATCCCCACCCTGGACAAACATTCGTGCAATGAACACTTGTGTTTGTTCAGTGTCTGGGTGTAATATATGTATTTAAGTATATATTTGTGTTCCTCTGTTGTCTGATATCTGTAAAACAAGTGCTCAAGCTACTTAGTACGGAATCAGGTCAACCTATGAGATGTTGTGCCAATTAAAATTTTTTTTTTTTTTTATAACAGTCGAAATTATCATAAATGTAATACTGGTACTATTATTGTAAATCATTATTGAATGTTATACACAACTTTATTTTTCTTCGAATAGGGACAGTTTGTGGGATCCCATCGTCACATCATGAAATGCTTAGAATGGGACCACCTAACCTTTTTTTTTATTGCTTGCTGTTGCTCTTACGAGACAACTCTGCCAATGTCAAGTGATTAAAGAGACACGTTCCTTAGAAAATTGGTTGAATAATAAGCTGGTTCTCTTCAATTAATTGAGTTTGGGTTATTATTAAGATAAGCTTAAACACCACGCTTGCCAAATGTGGATTGGTGATCACAAACCCGAGCTAAGTCCGAAAAATTCGAAACATACTTTTCGCTCGACCCGGGAATCGAACCCAGGACCCTGAGATCACGGCCGGGTACTTAAACCACTAGACCAACAGGGCGTTCAACATATTATCTAGTTTTTACAGTCCTTTAAATTAACCTAACAACTACAGTGTGAACGACTTTAAATTGAGAGTGAACAGGCATCTTCTAGTAGAACGCGTTACATCCTAGACCTCATCGTCACTTTCCATCAGGCCAGATTAGGACTGCCTCTTTGGGCCAATGAGTAGTGCGTCGTTCTTTAAAGCGACGGCTACGCTTGGAGTCCAGGGTTGGATGGCCGTGGTCAGGCCAAAAATTGGTACCTGATTTTTTCTGTTAAGAAATTCTCAGTGTCAGCCCGGAGTCTGGAAGTTGGCGGTCTTGTAACACCAAGCTTCAGAAAGCACTTTAAGCCGTTGGTCCTGCCCCCGATCCCTTTCCGAGTTTAAATTTTGAAATTCGTTAGAAATGGGATATTCAAATATTGTAAAATAAAATATGAAAATTTACGATATGTATGTGTGTGTCTGTTTGTGTGTGTGCGTGTGCGTGTGCGTGTGCGTGTGTGTGTGTGTGTGTGTGTGTGTGTGTGTGTGTGTGTGTGTGTGTGTGTGTGCGTGTGCGTGTACGTGTGCGTCTGTGTGTGTGTGTGTGTGTGTGTGTGCGGGCGTGCGAGCGTACGTGCGTTCGTAGGTGCGAGCGTGCGTACGTGCATGTGTGTGTGGGTGTATGTCTGTGTGTATGTGAATGTGTAGCTGGTATGTGTGTGTGTGTAAACATAGGAACTACGTTAGTTCCTCAAGAAGCCGTTGTGACGACTTTCTTGACGCAGTATACCTCTGTGTTCCTCAGGGCAGTATCTGACTCGGAGATCCAGTCCGCAGCAAGCCACAAGAGGCATAAGGAGAAGGAGCACAGCAAGGACAGGACGAAGAGGCCCAACGCTGATGACCACTACAAGAGGCAAGTCTGACTCACGTGGTTGTTAGATGATGAGTAGAACCCTTGAAAAATTCCTCTTTGACTGCCTCTGTGGCGCAGGTTAGTGGGTCGCACTTTAAAGCGACGTCTGCGCAAGAGTCGGGCCAAAAATTTGTACCTAAGTTTTTGGTATCATCTCAATACATTTTTGATTGTATTATGTTTGTACGCAAGAACTTGCACCTTTACTCGCAAAAATCTGATTTTCATAGCTTTAACACGCGAAATAAACATAGGCTTGCTGTCCCAAATCTAAGACTTCATAAAATTGGAAGTTCATTTGTAGGATTGAGCATTAGAATGTTTAATAAGTTACCTCAAAATATTATTGATTTACCGGTACATAAGTTTAAGTTGCATGTAAAAAACTGCCTAATGCAGAAAGGCTACTATAAAGTAGAGGATTATTTGAATGATAAGGATTCCTGGACATGTTGATCTCTTCGCCTGTCCTCTAATGTATAATTCATTTCATAATTTTTCATTGACGATTTATCTAAACGATATTGATTATAAGCATTGTATATCATACTGTCACTGTAATCATAATTTCTATAAGAATGAAAATTGTAATTACCATAATATTTGACATTCATAAATGTTCTTTATTGAATAAAGACATTTTTGATTTTGAATGTATAAAAATTGATTTATATTAATTATTCAATAATTGACAAGATGCTAACCACCTACTATTGTACACCTCGTCCTGCAGTTTATTAGTCTGGATTAAGTAACTACTACTCTTTGTGACCTATGAGGAGAACCTAAGTAGTCATGCTCACTCAAATGTCTCTGAGGTGGTGGCGCTATGTGGCGGGTCATTACATTCCCTCTAATATGGTTGAGTGAAATGATGGCTGACACGTACGTCATACTTGTGAACAGGTGCCACCTTTGGGGACTGGTCTGCTTCGGTTTACCTCATAATATTTATTTTATTATTATTTCCTTTATTTTATTTTTTGTAACAATTAAACTGTATGGCTTGGTATGAAGATGACACAACATTGTATGAAAGTTTGGCGATTAAAAAGAGTAACTGGCGAGTTTCTTGCCGGATCTTCTCGACCAGAAACAACTTTCCGAGCCGGTGGTAGAATCGCATTATGTTTATTTATTTCTTTAGTATATTTTATGTATCAACATATATATGTATTAACATGTAAATTATACATAAGTACTTATAAATAGTTTTAAGTCATTAAAATGTATGACGATTTGTAAGTGCTGTATACAAGCCTATGCAAATAAAGAATTATTTGATTGATTGATTGATTGGTAAGAAATTCTTAGTGGCAGCCCAGAGTCTGGAAGTTGGCGGTTTTGTAGCCCCGTGCCTCGGAAAGCACGTTAAGCCGTTGGTCGTGCGCCTGATCGCTCTCCGGTCGTGTCACAGTAGTGTCCCAAGGGCATAGAGAGTGCACTTGTGTTTGCGCACACACTTGAGCACTATAATGTATCCTGCGTACGTGGCTGAACGTTGAGATTTGCCGCCGTAGCCGTAATCGATAGGAGGATACTATTTCAAATAGTTAAGGCAGCCAAAGTGATCGGTCGGACTTTTTTATGGTTGATGGGCTTGTTCTTGGGAACCATTAAAGTATTATGTAATGTTCTGTGACGTAGATTAAGTCAAAGTCAAATAATTCTTTATTTGCATAGGCTTGTACACAGCACTTACAAATCGTCATACATTTGAATGACTTAAAACTATTTATAAGTAGGTACTTATGTATAATTTACATGTTAATACATATAATATGTTGATACATAAAATATACTAAAGAAATAAATAAACATAATGCAATTCTACCACCGGCTCGGAAAGTTGTTTCTGGTCGAGAAGATCCGGCAAGAAACTCGCCAGTTACTCTTTTTAATCGCCAAACTTTCGTACAATGTTGTGTCATCATCATAACAAGCCATACAGTTTAATTGTTACACAAAATAAAATAAAGGAAATAATAATAAAATAAATATTATGAGGTAAACGGAAGCAGACCAGTCCCCAAAAGTCTTAATCAGACAAGGGTTCGGATCAGACGAAGGATCGCGCACTCTGACAATCCACGAAGGCCAGGGACAGACGTTCGAGAACATTGCGACAGTCAGGACAACTCCCAAACAGTCCCATCTCCTGCAAAGTGTCCCACACGCAGTGGTAGCCATCTCCAGACACACAAGAACTTGTGTTTATTACAGATAACGCCACTAACGACGCCACAGCGCGCCTGATATCCATGGGATCGAAGGCTACCATCGAAAAAATAACCGTGAGCGTGGTGATTAAGCCTAATGCCGCCGTCGAGATGTTGAGAATAAGAATAAGAATAAAATAATTTATTCAGCGCCAAACATACACAAAAAAAATAAAAATATAACGAAATGGACATTAGAATAGCACTGAAATGGGCTCCACTCAGCATGTGTCACAGTGTCTAAAGGACACCCCGACGCTGGTCTTCCGTGGAGTCCACGAAACTAAGGGACGTCACTGTGCGTGCTGACGTCATAAAGTACATAAGTACCTACATTTAACCTTAGTACCTACATTTAACCTTGTTGTTGGACCTGCATGACAAGACTTTTACTGAAAGAAAACCTACCTGACCCGACCAGCCTGGATAGACTGTCCTGGCGCCAAAAGATTAGGATAGCCGACCTAAAGTGGGTGGGATAGAGCAGGGAAGAAGAAGAGGGGCTAAGCCTAATCCTAGCATAGTAGCGATAACTTGATTTCTATGATGGAGGCCTTTGCCCTGCAGTGGGACAGTATATAGGCTGATACTTTACTGCTTGAAGTTTCGGTTGCGTTACAGCAGCCGTGACAAGCGACCTGGCGATCTGTGGAGGCGGCTGCCGGAGCCCGCTGGTGACTCCTCGGACACCCTCACGTTTCTACTCGTTGAATCGCCACTAGACCAAAAGTCAGTGAAGATTATTTTGTCTAAAACTATCGCTTGGGAGCCCGGGGTACGGTTGGACCATGATCGATGATGATGGTGATTCGGAAAGTCTGGTAATTACAATAAAAAGACACGCGTCTGACCTTCGTAACCCTTATCAAAATCAAAATCAATCAAAATCAAATAATTCTTTATTTTCATAGGCTTATACACAGCACTTACAAATCGTCATACATTTGAATGATTTAAAACTATTTATAAGTACTTTTTATGTAATAATTTACATGTTAATACATATATATGTTGACTAGCTGGGGGAACTAGCGGGGGAACTACTTCCCGTACCGGGATAAAATATAGCCTATGTTACTTCTCAATAATGCAGCTTTCTAATGGTGTAAAAATTCATACAATCGGTCCAGTAGTTTTTGAGTTTATTCATTACAAACATACAAAAATACAAATATTTCCTCTTTATAATATTAGTGTAGATACATAAAATATACTAAAAAAAGTAAATAAACATAATGCGATTCTACCACCGGCTCGGAAAGTTGTTTCTGGTCGAGAAGATCCGGCAAGAAACTCGCCAGTTACTCTTTTTAATCGCCAACTTTTTTACAACGGTTTATTATCCTCATACCAAGTCATAGAGTCTAATGCAACACAAAATAGAATGAAGCAAATTAAAAGCTAAATATGAGGTAAACCGAAGCGGACCAGTCCCCAAAGGTGGCACCTGTTCACAAGTATGACGTATGTGTCAGCCATCATTTCACTCAACCATATTAGAGGGAATGTAATGACCCGCCACCGCCACTTAGACAGTTATCACCGTCACTTAGATATTATATTATCTCAATCAGGCTTGTGACCTATTTTTTTTTCTTGTTGGTACTCGTAATATAAGAACCCCTCAAAAGTGAAAACATCGTTGAAAGAATGGATTTATTAGCTTAGAAACTCTTCGAGATATGACAATTTGAAAATCGCTTAAAATAGACTTGCCCAAAACTC
Source organism: Marasmia exigua (assembly GCA_019059595.1). Taxonomy (NCBI): domain Eukaryota; kingdom Metazoa; phylum Arthropoda; class Insecta; order Lepidoptera; family Crambidae; genus Marasmia; species Marasmia exigua. Next base: position 12,006,840 of record CM032489.1, on the reverse strand, counting down.
TCCATACAAACAGCGACGCGAGGCGTGACGTCATCTCTTTTTTGTTTGTGCGCATCGCGAGATAGCTTTGTTCGATAGCTATATGGAATATTGCGTTTATAAAAATGTTTTCTTAAGGTGACGGGTAGGGTACACTAGCGACGCCAATCGATTTTTATTTTTAGCTACTAAACCGGATCTATTTTAAACAATTTTAAGACTACAACCTCTCGGCAAACACTTATACTATTTATTAAATAACTATGCACAAATGTTGGGTCCGTTTTTGTACGCGAAAAATTGATTCACGCCAAAAGCAGCCACTGTTGGCGTGAATCAAAAATTCGAGCGCAAAAGCAGACCAAACAGTTAACTATAAGTATTAAATAAATAGTATAGGTGTTTGCCGAGAGATTGTAACCCTGAAATTGTTTAAAATAGATCCGGTTTAGTAGCTAAAAATTCAAATTGATTGGCGTCGCTAGTGTGCCCTACCCGTCACCTTAACAAAAGTTGCTATAAATTGAATAAGATATCGATTGCCATCTGCCAATCTCTGACCTAGTACAGTGGCGGACAAACTAAACTAAACAAAAATGTCAAATTTCCTCAATCAATTTCGAACTCAATGTGTAACAATATAAGGTTTATAATCGAATGAAGAAATTTGACAGTTTGTATAGCTTGATGTGTCCGCCACTGTACACAAGCCTATTTTGAGGAACTTGCCGAGTCGTGCTGGTTTCGTCACTATGTCTTCCCTCACGAGCCGAGCTAATAACACGTAGATTTGAAAACTTCAGATATTAAAATTCGGATTCGGCTGATTTTTTAGGGTTCCGTACCTCAAAAGGAAAAAACGGAACCCTTATAGGATCACTTTGTTGTCCGTCTGTCCGTCCGTCCGTCCGTCTGTCAAGACCCTTTTTCTCAGGAACGCGTGGAGGTATGAAGCTGAAATTTATATCAATTACTCAGGTCTACTGTCCCTTGAAGCTGTGAAAAAATCAAACTTCTAAGCCAACGCAATCAAAAGATACAGCCGTTTATGCCGCAAATTTTCGACACTTGCAAGGGAATCAAAACCTACAGGGTGCTTCCCGTGAACTCAGAATCTTGAAATTTGGTACGAAGCAACGTCTTATAGCATAGATAAAGGAAAAATTACGAAAACCATAAATTTTTAGTTACATCACATAATATATATTTTTTTAATAATTTTAAACTTACTACCCATTTCCTCATAAACGCGTAGAGGTATTAAATTGAAATTCATACCAAATACTCAGGTCTATAATACCTTTAAGCTGTAACAAAATCAAACTTCTATGTCAACGCAATCAAAAGAAACAGCAATTTAAGCTGCATATTTTGAAACTCGCAAGTACTCGCAAGGGAATCAAAACCTAAAGGGTACATCCAGTCGACCTAGAATCTTGAAATTTGGCATGAAGCAACGTTTTATAGCACACATAAAGGAAAAATTCTGAAAACCTTAAATTTTTAGTTACATTACAAAATATATATTTTTTAATAAATATAAACTTATTACCTACTTTTTTCCTCATGAACGTGTAGAGCTATCAAGTTGAAATTCATATCAAATACTTAGATCTAATTGCCTTTAACCCGTGAAAAAAAAATTCTAAGTCAACGCAAAAACGCAAAACGCAAAAGTACAACCATTGATACCGCATATTCTGAAACTCGCAACTACACGCAAAGGAATTAAAACCTAAAGACCACTTCCCGTTGACATAGAATCTCGGAATTTGGTAAGAAGCAATAGCTTACAGCACAGGTAACAGAAAAATTCCGAAAAGCTTAAAATTTTAAGTAGTTATACCACCAAAAAAATTGTGATTGTAAACATAATTGTAGTTACAGCAATGAGCGCGAGTTATTATACTATGTATGGGGAGGGCAACATTTAAAGAAGACGAAATAGCCTTCTTCTTTATATTTCGACGTTCTTTTATCGAAATGATATGTGTTAATATAAAATAAAGGATTACTTAAACGATAAAGAGATCTTTGTCTTAAATTTATGCTCCTCCATCTTTCCCCATTGTAATGTTATGAATTTCATTTTGCAATAAAAATACCATAGTTATGACTCGATTGTCGTAATAAACGAACTTTGTAAACCTTGCAGGTTTGTACGGAACCCTCGGTGCGCGATTCCGACTCGCACTTGGCCGGTTTTTTTTATCGCTCATTTTGTTATCTAACATGCTAAATGGTTTCTATTCACGATACATGTCATGCTGTTTTCGGGATGTAAACGATAAAATAAATTAAATTGAAAATTTAAAACCCCCGTCGCGACGGCGGCCATCTTGGATTTGAAATTTGTCACAATTGACTTGAATGATTGAATTGATTGTTGTTTGACTGACCGGATGGCGCAATTGGTAGTGACCCTGCCTCTTAGGCCAAAGGTCGTGGGTTCGATCCCCACCCTGGACAAACATTCGTGCGATTAACACTTTTGTTTGTTCAGTGTCTGGGTGTAATATATGTATTTAAGTATATATTTGTGTTCCTCTGTTGTCTGATATCTGTAACACAAGTGCTTAAGCTAGGTACTTAGTAAGGAATCAGGTCAATGTATGAGATGTTGTGAGAATGATTATTATTATTATTACAATAAATACATTCTGCTATTCAAGCCCTTTTATATGGTACCCATATTGTGGGAGTTGTATTAATTTAAAACATACAATCCATATCTTTATGACGGCCATCTTGGATCGATTTTTATCCAACATAGCTAAGAACACTCGCCCTTATTCATCTTTCAAACAAAAAAAAAACGGTTCATTTGTTCAGGAGCTACGATGCCATAGACAGACACATAGACACACACACAGACAGACACGTCAATCCTATAACACCTCGTCGTTTTCGCGTGGGGGTTAAAAATAAACGGTGTATTCCTTCCAAGTCCGTATCCTATATGTGAATGTCATATCCGTAATTCTTGCTAGCACCAGCGACTTGACCTGAATTTCATTGACCATCAGGTTCTCGGTCCGCAACAGGGGTAGCAAGTACCTCCACTCCGCGGACAGCACGACGGAGCAGCCTCTCTTCGTGGAGGACAATAACATGAACGGCTACTTCAGTGACGCCAGCAACAACTTGGTGAGGAGAGTCAACCCGCCTAAGGTAAACCATTATTATTACCTTTTTTAGATAGGCAAATCTAAAGCCGCATACAGACAGTATTCGCGAACAAACTGGTGTAACATTAGGCATGTTACGCAACAAGCCGCGCAACAGGGTAATGTTGACGATGCGCAACATCATTTCTGACGTACCAGTCGGTGTCAAGGAAATTTCGTAGCGCGAACACGACCCGTCTATTCGGTGATTCAAGTGTCGTACAACCTTTTTTAGATAGGCAAATCTAAAGCCGCATACAGACGGTATTCGCGAACAAAATGGAGCCCAATTCTCGTGCTTGTGATATTTTGAGAACATGGCGGATATCACCCGAAAACCATACAAAAAAACTATGTTTTAGTGATATATGTCGTACGAAAATAAATGTCACGATCCCGAGAATTGGGCTCCTGGTGTAACATTAGGCATGTTACGCAACAAGCCGCGCAACACGGTAATGTTGACGATGCGCAACATCATTTCTGACGTACCAGTCGGTGTCAAGGAAAATTCGTAGCGTGAACACGACCCGTCTATTCGGTGATTCAAGTGTCGTATAACCCTTCGTCATCATCATCATTATTAAAGCCAATAAACTTCCACTGCTGGACATAAGCCTCCACCAATATTCTCCACACAGATCGGTCATGTGCCGCCCGCAACCAAGAGACTCCCGCGACCTTCACCAGACCGTCGGGTCACCTTGACTGACCGGACGGCGCAATTGGTAGTGACCCTGCCTCTTACGCCAAAGGTCGTGGGTTCGATCCCCACCCTGGACAAACATTCGTGCGATGAATACTTGTGTTTGTTCAGTGTCTGGGTGTAATATATGTATTTAAGTATATATCTGTGTTCCTCTGTTGTTTGATATCTGTAACACAAGTGCTTAAGCTACTTAGTACGGAATCAGGTCAACGTATGAGATGTTGTGAGAATACCTTGTGAGGGGCGCTACGGCTACAGTCTTCCTGTACGTGGCCTCCACTCGAGGACCTTTCCGATCCAACGGCCGTCTGTTCTCCTCGCTATGTGCCCTGCCCATTGCCACTTGAGGCATACAATTCTATGGTATGGGTATTATTATAATATCTGTGGTATGGGTAAATCTAAAACCGCATACAGACGGTATTCGTAAACAAACCGGTGTAACATTACCGTTTTGCGTAGCGTGTTGCGTAGCATGTTACGCAACATGCCACACAATAGCGCTATACTTCAGTCGGTGTCATGGAAAACATGAACACGTTGACAGCTAACCTTCGTTGCGTTGACAGCCAACGTCGACATTTGACAGCCTTCGATGCGTTCTTAGTTATCCTTTGACGCGTTGACAGCTACCATTCGGCGCATTGACAGCTAACCTTTGACCCGTGTTGACAGCTACCTTTAGATGCGTCGACAGTTAGGTACACTCCGTAGCGTTGTCAGCTACCGTCAAAATGTTGACGGGTACTCTTCCATGCCTTGGCAGCTACCGTTAACAAGTTGACAGCTACCCTTCAACGCGTTGGCACATTGCCATTTGCCAGATTGCCGTAAATCAAATAGATAGGTATTTTTTCATTATAAGTAGGTTGATAAGTAGATACTTTTAACATAAATACGAAAACAGGCGAATGAGTGAAAGAGAGAGAGAGAGTGACAGTGTACAATTTAAGCAACGTGTTCTTCCAAAACTTCATGACCGACCTCAAAACTTTTGATAGCTTCGTACAATCAAGCTCTCTTTCACTCAAACGACGAATGAAAGGGACGCAATGCTTGTTGGCTATCGAAAGCTTCTAATTCGTAGTTTAAACGGCTTATTCCTGTTGTCCACCTTGGGGGGGATAGTGAGACAACCGGTTAATTTTTCGCTGTCCATTGTTTCTCAGTTCAAAGAAGTGGTGGACAGCGAAAAATTAAGGTGACGGGTAGGGCACACTAGCGATGCCAATCGATTTTAATTTTTAGCTACTAAACCGGATCTATTATAAACAATTTCGGGGTTACAACCTCTCGGCAAACACTTATACTATTTATTAAATAACCATGCACAAATGCGAACCCAACATTTGTACGCGAAAAATTGATACACGCTAAAAGTGGCCGCTTTTGGCGGTAATCAATTTTTCGCGTGCAAAAACGGACCCAACATTTGTGCGTGGTTATTTAATAAATAGTATAAGTGTTTGCCGAGAGGTTATAGCCCCGAAATTGATTAAAATAGATCCGGTTCAGTAGCTAACAATTAAAAACGAATGGTGTCGCTAGTTAGGGCTACCCGTCGCCTTAAGCATTTGTTTCACTATCTCAACCAAAGGGTGAATAACGGGAATAAACCGTTTAAACTGTGACTTTCTGTTTGTCCAGTTGAGGCGGGACAACTACAATTCGAGGAGCAACGAGAGAATCGTACCTGAGGTTTTGGAAGAGCACGAACAAACTCTCGAGCATGCTCAGAATCATGCGCGCGAGCACGTTAAGAAACATGTGCATTTTAAGTGTAACCACTCAGTTTACACGGGAAACCAAACGGATAATTCCGTAGTACTGGTGAGTAACTAAGTAGGTATGTCGCAGCCATCTGGATGACTAGCCATTCAATGGGTTATGGGAAAAATATTAAACGGGCTCCAATCCGAAATCCGTTTCGAGACATTTGTATTTTATAACATACTAGCTGTTTCACGCGGTTTCACCCGCGTCCCGAGGGAACTACTTCCCGTAGCGGGATAAAATATAGCCTATGTTACTTCTGAATAATGCAGCTTTCTAATGGTGTAAAAAATATTGCAATCGGTCCAGTAGTTTTTGAGTTTATTCATAACAAACATCAAAAATACAAAAATTTCCTCTTTATAATATTAGTATAGATTTTCATTTTAATATTTTTCAAATTTAAAACTACTAGATCAAGCATATTTTCAATAAAATAGCATTGACCTTCATTTGACCCTAGATACGTTAGCTATTCAGACAGGTTGTATTCAGAAAGGTGACAACAATATCTCAGTGACTTATTCACACGGGCCAAGTAACAGATGGCGTTAGTTGTGATGTATTAAGAAGATTACATTTAGTATAACTCCGTGGTGACAACCGTCTCAATGACTTATTCACTCGGACCAAGTAACAGATGGCGCTAGTTTGACGTTCTTTACAGAGCGACACCAAAACTAAGACTACGTTATGTTACCAGATAGTGATTTAAAATTTACCCGATCAAAAGGCATTTTTAGAAGAACGTTATTTTTTCTTACGAAATATTTCCCGTAAATTGGGGAAAATGACATATGGGAACACTAAGCGTATTTATGACGTCACAAATACCCATCGAATTCAAAATGCTTGAAAATTATTTAAAAAATAACTTCCTACTATTTTACAAAAATATTTAAATTAGTTACTTAAAATAGTAAAAGGCATTGGAAAAAAATATCACAACCATACTTAAAAATTTGTTCCCATAGCCCATTAGACGCCTAATGCGTTTGTTAAACGCCGGCATCCCATCGAATGCCTAGGCCGATAATTGTTAGAACTAAAATCACTTTCAATAACAGTTTGGCGTATTGAAAGTTAGCCTGAACTATGGAGCTGGGTTTTGACAGTGGGAGAGCCATGCCGAAGCATGAATGGCTCGACTGGAGTGATACCACGGCCTCACAGAAAACCGGCGTGAAGCAGTACAAAGCTGTTTCGTGAGTGAGGGTACCGAAGGCCTAATCCGGGGAAAAGGGGGATTTAAAGGTTGGCAGCGCACTTGTGACTCCACTGGTGTTGCGAGTGTCAATGGGTGGCGGCAATCGCTTACCATCCGGTGATCTGTCTGCTCGTCTGCCACCTATGACAAAAAAAAAGCTCTAAAGCGACAGCTTTGGACGCAACCGGGAACCACACTTTATGAGGGAGAGTGGGCACGCAAAGATGATGATTGATGAGTGAGAACACTAAAATTGGTCCTTCGAGCCGGATGAGTAGTTTATTTTAATGATTGCTCTTGTCTTCACACTGAACCCTAGAGTCGAAAAGGAGCCTACGATGGAGCGCGCTTACCCACTGCAGCTGATATTTAAAAAAAAAGTTGATATTTTTTAAAGCTACAGTTAATATGACAATGCAATAAAAATATCAGCTATTGATTAAGCAGTTAGGTCAAATATGTGTAATAATATTTCCACTGGATATCGATGTAATATAGACGAGACTACCGGCTTATGTCGAATCAAGCACTTACAAATTTCTTTGGCTTTAGACCTGGGAAAAAGTATCTTTCAAAAAATTGGAACATTTGCATTTAGATTAGTGCAGAGATGCGGAACAGTGAAACGCTTCATTTGGAACATCTACTCTCAAATAGATCCGTGATTCATTCCGCTCATTCGGATCATTCAGTCATTTGGCTCATTGGATCATTCAGCTCATCGGATAATTCGGCTCATTGGTTCACTCGGAACTCGAGATCCATTTGAGTCGAATGATACATTCAGAGAGAACATTATTCGGACCAGTGTATCATTTGGCTGAGTCGGACCACTGAGCCGTTTCGATAGTGTTACACACGTCTAGTCGGCTTAGTAACGCGTTCAGTGGTTTATTTGGTAGAACAGCCACCGCCTGAGCATGCGTTATTTGCTTTATATAAAATGTTCATTCTGACTGTATAGGTATCCTTTCCCCCAGGAGCCGGCGGCTACGTATATGGCACCGGTGGAGAACAGACGTAAGTCCACGCGAATCTTGACGTCAGACTTGTCCGAGGAAAGCGAGAAGAAACGAAAGAAGCATGCTCATAAGAGAAAGAAGAGCAAAGGAAGTAAAGGTACGTGAATAGAATAGAATCGAATATCATTTATTTGCTTGAAAGTGGTACTTACCTACCTCAGAATTATTTTTTTTTCACAATATCACATACCATCTGACTCCGAGATCGGTAGCTCAAGCACCTGTGTTACGGATATCAGAATCAACAGTGGGATTACAAATATATACATATAATGTACTTTTCTTTTGTAAATACATACTTATAATACATAGGAAACACCCAGACCAATACAAACAGACATGTTCATGCACACAAATGTTTGTACTGTGCGGGGATCGAACCCGCAACCCTTGGACCAAAGGCAGCGTTCACTACCACTGTTCCAAACGGGTCGTCCAAACGTGGTTACATAAAAGATGATACAGAATGATTCAGATCTCACGTTTCACCAGAATCTGGCATGCAAACATGGTCGTAATATTATTATCATAATTCGTTGAAATTTAACTCGATTAAATAAACACAAAACCTAATTCACATTTTAATGTTAAACCTTATTTTTATATAATCTTAGTAAAGTAAAATATCAGCCTATATACTGTCCCATTGCAGGGCAATGAACTCAAGAAATCAAGTCATCGCTACTATGATGGGGTTAAGCTTAAGGTGACGGGTAGGGCACAATAGAGACGCCAATCGATTTACAATTTTTGCCACTAAACCGGATCCCGAAATCGTTTAAAATAAACGATTTCGGGGTTACAACCTCTCGGCAAACACTTATACTATGTATTAAATAACCATGCTCAAATGTTGGGTCCATTTTTGTAAGCGAAACATTGATTCAAGCCAATAGTGGCCACGTTTAGCGTTGATTAGCAATTTATCGCTTTCGCACTTGTGTTACAGATATCAGACAACACAGGATATATACTTAAATACACATATTACACCCAGACACTTTATTTAATTTATTTATAAAAAAAAACTGGTAGTCCCATATGGATACTTGCCTGGTTAAGCTATATGTATTTCATCTACTTCCAGGGAAAAGAGGAAGCAGGAAACATAACAAAGAGAAGAAAAAGCATATAAACAAATTGAACTCGGCTGAACTTGACAGGAACTCCGACAGAAACGTGGAACGGAACGTCGTCTCCATGGAGGACAGCAGCGCTTTAGCTAGCTAGGGCTGCACTGAAGTAGGGGGCGATTGTACTTACAGTCAACATCTGTGAATATTTCACATTTTGTCTCTTATTTCAAGGGACTTAAGAGTCCATGGCTATCAAAATCTTGCTCTTCAACTATTAATCACAATAATAATAAATCTCACAACATCTCATACGTTGACCTGATTCCGTACTAAGTAGCTTATGCACTAGTGTTACAGAGATCAGACAACAGAGGAACACAAATATATGCTTAAATACATATATTACACCCAGACACTGAACAAACACAAGTGTTTCATCGCACGAATGTTTGTCCAGGGTGGGGATCGAACCCACGACCTTTGGCGTCAGACGCAGGGTCACTACCAATTGCGCCATCCGGTCAGTCAAACAACAATCTATTCAATCATTCAAAATTTCAAATCCAAGATGGCCGCCGTCGCGACGGGGTTTTAAATTTTCAATTTAATTTTTTTTATCGTTTACATCCCGAAAACAGCATGACATGTATCGTGAATAGAAACCATTTGGCATGTTAGATAAAAAAATGAGCGATAAAAAAAATCAGCCGAATCCGAACATGAATATCTAGATTTTTCAAATCTACTTGTTATTAGTTCCAATTAAATCACATCAGTTCGTCGCTCCGTTTTTGCGAGAAAGACGAACAAACTAACAGTCAGACATATGTACACACTTTTCCATTTATAATATTAGTAAGGATTTTAACTACCATCTTATTATGGTCCATTTTGAACAATCGATCAGTAGTAGAGGATACGATGAGAAACAACCTTAACCCATCTGTTTATCGGATGAAAAGTACATATTTATATCAATCTTAAATGTTAAATAAAATGTACTGTCGCTCGCGAGTGGGTTAAAATATTTGGCCTACTTATATACAATTTAGGTTATTCATAAATTTAAAATATCATCGAGATAGTGAGATTCTAAACGTGACCCAGTTTGTCTGGCTGGTTACCTCTTTTGATTCTGATCCAGTTAAGGCGACGGGTAGCACTAACTAGAACGATACCAATAGATTTTAATTGTTACCTACTAAACCGGATCTATTTTAAACAATTTCGGAGCGCGAGTCTATAAGCAAACATTTATAAACTATTTATTTAATAATTATGCACTACTTTCTGATCTGTTTTTGCACTCGAAATTTGGATTAACGCCATAAGTGGCCGTTTTTGGCGGTAATTCAAATTTCGAGTTTTTGTACTCAGCAGACCCAAAAGTTAAGTTTAAGTGTTTTCCAAGAGGTTGCAGCTTCGAAATTGTTAAAAAAATATCCGGTTTAGTTGCTAACAAATTAAATCAATTGGCGTCGCTAGTGTCCTTAATCTGATTCCGGCCTTACCCGTCACCTTAATCTGGTTCCTTCATTCTGAACGTGATCCGGTTGGTCTGGTTTCTCTATTACTGTAATATCCACAATGACCAAATCTTGGATCATGGTCCAAGCGTACTCCACGATCCGACGCAACGGAACGACACGCTCACAGAACAATATTACTCCGACACGCTAAGATGATTGACCTTGTGCAGTCTTTGCCTATAAGCAATGTCAAAGAGAATATAATCACTAAGCAATGTCATAATATGACGCATTATGCCTACTTACAGTCCGATCACGGTTATTTGGCACGTGGCAAAAGTCAGAACTAACTATGTTTCCTTCTTCTTCTTATTTTATTTGTGGCAATCAACTTCTCGACTGAGAATTAGGTACTCCTGCCATTATCATGTTTTAGATTTTAGGCATTATTAAGCGGGACAACCGAAGATAATTCGCCAATGTCAAGTAACTTATTGAGAATAAGTAGGTAGTCAACAGTCGAAGTCAGTCAAAGTCACAGTCACTCAATAAAACGCCGGTGTTTTGCGTTTTATCGACCTACGGATTCAACGGATATCACTCTAAAAGCAATCGCGGGTTTTACGACTCTATTAGGTCCAAGCAAGTTGTCACGAGACAACGCACTCGACACACAATAGCAGTGTCAAAAACGATACAATCCAACGATTCTTATTATTAGGATCACTTTGCAGCACTTCACTGCACAAATAAACACCAAACTTGCACACTAAAAACCACTAGACACTAATTTAAAACCTTTGAATTGCATCAGCCCACGCGGCTTCTTTTAGCCCTACCCGCCGAATCCCTCTGTTTCCTTTACAAGTGTCAGTGCTTTTGACATTTTCCCTTAGATAAATATGTATTGTACAGCGCCCCCATGCCAATGTCACTGAAATGCCTTCTGATCTTGGTCGGTCTGTTATGAACAGACAATATTAATTAAGAAAAGATTATCCAGTGCTTGATAAATGGCTCTCTGTTAGATATCTTATAACTGTTAACCATTTGTTGACCAAAATAATAAAATGTATTTTAATAATGAATTGTGTTTCAATTTTATTTATTTATTTATTCACTAACTTATTCTATCTTTACAGGGTAATCACCTAATGCGATAGAATAAAATGTTACTATCAAAGACTACTAAACTACACAACTGAGGACTTTTTTTGGTAGCCACACTGGTAGATAAAAAAAAATTAAAGTATCAGCCTATAACTTTCCCACTGCAATGCAAAGGCCTCCATCATAGAAATCAAGTCATCGCTACTATGATGGGAATAGGCATAATCACTACGCTTGCCAAATTCGGATTTGTGATCACAAACCCGAGCTATGTTCGAAAAATTCGAAACACACTTTTTGCTCGACCCAGGAATCGAACCCAGGACCCCGGATCCCGGCCCGGTACTTAACCACTAGACCAACAGGGCGTCACTGTTACTGGTAGATATAAAATGACTGCCTCGGTGGCGCAGTGGTTAGTACGTCGCACTTTAAAGCACGTTAAGCTGTTGGTCCTGCGCCCGATCCCTCTCCGGTCGTGTCACAGTAGTGTCCCATCGGAATATGAGGGTAAGGGAATAGAGAGTGGACTTGTGTTTGCGCACACACTTGGGCACTATATCCTGCGTACGTGGCTGATCGTTGAGATTGGCCGCCGTAGCCGTAATCGGTTGGGATATTATTATTATTAGATATAAACATTTAACATATATAATTTACGTATGGTTATGTATGTTAATTTTCATTACCAACATATGTACCTTATTAGGATTAGGAAATAAAAAAAAATCATATCATGTCTTTTTTTATTTACAACATTACTAAGAATAAAGCTTAAAATTTATCTAACATCTATGTACTAATATACAACAAAATGCATCATATAATACATATAAATTTACATAATTGAGTCTTTATATTCCAAAATACAACATAATGTTTGTGTACTATAGATTCATGTTATATGCCAAAGAAGTATGTATGTACAGTTAAAGTATCTTTAATCCTATGAATGTAATTTTTAAATTTTATGGGAAAATAGATTTCAAAAATTATAAAAATAAGTTGTAAGACCCAGAAGTACGGCTCAAGTTAAAATTTATCGTAGAGATTGTTGGCCGACACCCTTTCAAGTTCTTTTCTTTGTGACAGATGGCAGACGAGCAGACGGATCACCTGATGGTAAGCGATTGCCGCCACCGATGGATATCCGCGACACCAGTGGAGACACAAGTGCGCTGCCAAACTTTAAACCCCCTTTCCCCCGGATTGGGTCTCCGGTACCCTCACTCACGCAGCGAAATACAGCACACTGCTGCTTGACGCCGGTTTTCTGGAAGGCCGTGGTATCTCTCCAGTCGAGCCGGCGCATTCATGCCGAAGCGTAGCTCTCCCATGGTGAAGCACACGGGTACATCTTATACTCCAAAGTTAAGGTCAGTATAATCTCTCTCTGCCTCACGCCGAACTATGCCGAAATCACTGTACGCGCGTATGTATGTGGCTTAGTGTGTTCGTTGATTTAGGCAGCCGGCGTTCTTGGTCTAATTATTTTGTGACCATAACAGTTCAAATGTCTGACATTTTGTTCGCAATTTATGAATTTGTTCGGAAAATGGAGTATAAAATCGCAAACCTTTTTTTTTACTCAAGACAGGGAAAGCACTGGTGTCGCGGATGTAGATGGGCGGCGGCAAGCGCTTACCATCAGGTGATCTGTCTGCTGGTCTGCCACCTATCGCATAAAAATATGCAACAAAAAATGTGAGCGATGTTTTTTTAATATAAGAAGTAGTAATGTGGCTATCGTGTGTGAAATATCCGCTAGATGGCGTTCCTGTGAACCGAGGTCCAACTTCAACATCATTGGCTGATTTATTCGTAAAATGATAATTTGACATATCATGTCTTAAAACACCCAATCATCTTGTAGATGGACCTCCGTCCTATAGTTTGCCATTAAGGTGACGGATAGGGCACACAAGCGACACCAATCAATTTTAAATTTTAGCTACTAAACCGGATACCGGAAAATCACTTTATACTATTTATTAAATAACCATGCACAAATGTTGGGTCCAACGCGTACGCGAAAAATTTATTACCGCCAAAAGCGGTTACTTTTAGCGTGAATCAATTTTTCGCGTAGAAATACGGACCCAACATTGGTGCATGGTTATTTAATTAATAGTATAAGTGTTTGCCGAGAGATTGTAACCCCGAAATTGTTTAAAATAGATCCGGTTTTGTAGCTAAAAATTAAAATCGATTGGCGTTGCTAGTGAGCCCTACTCGTCATCTTAAGAAGATACCTCGTCGAAACTAGCCGCCACCAATCGATTTTAATTCACTTGTACGAAGATAATATTATAATTATACAGATAGCTATGTCTCAAACAACTGTAAATACTTTCATTTAAATATACTAGAGCACTTTTTTTTCGGATATAGGTGGCAGACAAGCCGACGGATCACATGATGATAAGCGATCACCGCCGCCCATGGACACCTGTAACACTAGTGGTGTCACAAGTGCGCTGCTTACTTTTAACTTCCCCTTCTCCCTGGATTGGGCCTCCGGTACCCTCACTCACACAGTGAAACACAGCGCATGCACTGCTTCACGCCAGTTTTCTGTGAGGACGTGGTATTACTCCGGTCGAGCCGACCCATTCATGCCGAAGCGCGGCTCTCCCACGGTCAAAATTTTTGACATCGATTTACATTAAAATTGTCATAAATTAGCTACAATAGATTGAAAATCGGATGGCTAGTTTCGACGAGTCAACTATTATCGTATACAAAGGCAGTGCAGATAATAATAACTAAAAAAGAAACAAAAATAACATGAAACAAAAAATCTTATTAAATCAATATCAGCCAAAACAGGGGGCCAGAGAGGAATCAAACCTGTAACGAACGAGAATTATATGTATACCTATCACATTCAAACAAATAGACTCACAGTGTGTGTGAAAGGGACGAGGTTGAAGATTTGATCGTGAATTCCATTTCATTGAACGTATCAAAAGTAGCTCAACACTTTAGTACCATGTCAAAGTAACTGTAGGCAGACCATGCTACTAAAGTGTTTCTAAGGATGATCATAGGCATTTTCCAAAGGGTTTCTAAAAAATGTTACTTCGATATGGTACTATAATGCTAAGCTACTTTTGATGCTCACCGTACGCCCACAGACTCAATGTACAGTACTTTACTCTCAAAATAGGATGTACACATTCGTCTTTTTCCGGTATCGACCAAACTAGCGCCGCCAATAGATTTGTATAAATTGTGGCGATTGAGACATATTTTTAAAAAGTACATTGATGAATACATATAGGAAAGTACTAGGATTTTTTTGAGATGTACTTGTGTAATATTATTTTCGTACCAGTAACCATCATTCGTATTATTGCCTAAAGTGGCCACTTTTAGCAATTATAAAGATTATGGTTACTTGTAGGAAGAAATTATGACAAAATTTTGTCTCAAAAATCAGGTGATCCGTCAGCACGTCTGCCACCTATATCATAAAAAAAACTCTTCATACTTTCCTTTATGGATTCACCTATGTACTTTTTTTTTAAATGTTTTTAATGGCAGTAATTTTTATGTGACCAAAAGTTGTCAGCTGACAGCAAAAAAGTCATTGAGCATTGAATTTACACTCATCATAGCTTGTCATTAATATTTACCTTTCCATTTTGTGAGTGTGATGTACTTATTGCTTTTAAAAATAATGAGCTGTTTTCTCAAGTTTACTGCGACTGGCTTGCTGATAGGTTTTCAATCACTAGCTTTTCTGTTCTGAACATTTCGCCAATTGCAGCCTGAAAGAAACGTTTAATATAAAAAGCAACTCAAAATTCTGAATGTGCATATGTACATAATTATTGAATTTTAATAAGACTTATAGGTACTTAGTACCCTTTGTCAACAAGCTTTTTGTAATTCATGTAATAGATAATATTTCTAGGCACTCTTTGTCTTAATATTTGTACATAGAATTTTTAGTAATAATATTGTAATGACTGTTTTGTGCCAAAATAAATAAAAAAATATAATAATAATAATGTAAACAGTCACTCTCCCGTCTTTTATACACTACACAGAATTTCTCCTAGTGGGTTTGCATGATGCATTACAATTTACAAATTTTTTGGAAAATAATACTATTTTAGACGACCCGTTTGGATCAATGGTAGTGAAATTTTCATTTTATTTTAAAGTGAATTTTTAGAACCATTTACACCAATTTAACCTTTTGCGTCCAAAAATAGCAGTGAATGCGGATATAACCTGTTAACATATTAATGAACATTAGATAAGTTCAATTTACATACCTGACGTTGAATCGTTTTTAAATTTTCCTTAGCAAATTCAAACTCCTTTTTTATGACTTTCTGGTCTGACAACGTTTTGTTGGCTTTGAATGCATCCCTTACTCTCCGGAGTGCATAAGCTCTGAAAATAAATAAGTTAATATCATGGACAAGAAAGGCCTTTTTGGTAAATTCTATTTTCCGATTCACCACTAACTAAAATTTTTATTTATAATTATTTCCACGCACACGTTTGGAATTATTGCAATTATTATATCTTTTAATATTTTTATTGAGTACAGTGTACTGAGTGATTTACACAAAATTATTCAATTAAAATACTGTAAATTAGAAAATTTTGAGGTTATATAATTTCGCGAAAATATTACGAAATACGCACCGGAAATTGTAATTCGGAAACTTTTGAGATTCCCTCATTAGTAACTTGTACATCGATAAGATCTGCATCTTCGAATAACCAGAAGACATTTTCTTTTAAATTTTCTTACACGAAAAATTTTTAAGAAATTTTTGGTAAATAAATTTACGTTCCAATTTACTCTCAAATTTGGAACGTCAAAGATTTACTGAGACACATATTATAAGCTTTTTATAGAGAATTTTATATAACAATCGTAACTGCAGATCTATGTCATTTTGGTAAAAAAATGGGTGTTTTTATATTTGTGTTTTTATAATGAAATATAAGCACGTATTTTGGTGAAGTATTAAATAATATGAATCATTATACTGCGTTGAACAGATCGTAATCATATAGTTATCTGTGATCGTAATTCCTATTTGACGTATCATCATACTCCATTACACGCATTTGAGTGTGTTGGAGAAACCTATTCCAGTTACGTTTATGATAATAAATTGCATTAAGTGAACATCGAAACCATTTCATATAAAATTTTGACAGAAATTGATGATTTCCTTAAGACTTGCGTAGCATTTCCAAAAAATATATTCACAATATATTTTTTATATGTATATTAGAAAAATGATAATACGTAAAATGAAATGCCCTTTTGTGGGGCTATGTCAAAATAGTGTTGCTTAGTGATTTCGTTTTCCCATAAAATGTGCAAAACAATAATTATTGCTATTTACCCATTTACATTAATTGAATGCAATTTTTTCCAGTTGATAAAGTAGGTAATAGATAGATAAAAGATAGAAAATATTCCCCCAGCAAAAAACTTATCACTAATTATATCAATATTGCACCGCCTGCCTCCTCTACTATTAATTAAATATCCTTTACCCGAAGGTTGTCTGGTAGAAATCACTTTCAGTGATAAGACCACCGAAATTGTACATAAAATTTCTGTAATGCCTAGTACCTAAGTTATGTATTTTGTGCAATAAAGATCTATCCATCTTCATTTTTAATCTTACATAGATAATCATTTGTTTTGTATCAAATACTTTGTTTTTTTCTCGTATATTTACTCTTTTTGATATGAAAATGCGGCTAATTTATTTATTTATTTATTAAGGAATAACAACAGCCGTTAACGCAACATATACTTATCATATTAAAGGGTAACACTTAAATATTTTAGGCCATAGCAGTTATTCACAATATTACATAACTTATATGTACAAACATAGTCTTTGACAATTGTTACTTAAAATTATAGCCAACTGATATAAATCTAACAAGATCAAGCTAAAACAGTAAAACTCTCAATCGAAGGGTACTTTTGTTTTGTTTAATAAATAAGGTATTTTGTATTTTTTGCATGGCAACTCCAATTTGGTCGCAGTCATGTATTGAGCGAGTCGTAGTGTAAGATTGTAAATTTAAACGTTAAATACTTTAATTAGTAACAAATAGCAAAACAACAGTGTAAATAATAAAATAAGACTCTAACCTACGGTTCGTTGGTACAAATAAGGCTCCACGGATTCTCACAGTGAGTACAAATCCTCTTAAGTACTTTGCTTAACCGTGTTGTTATTTACCTAGCTACGTACCTACATAACTTTTACAGCAGGTTTTCTGTGGTATCATATGTGAAGACTAATCGGTTTCTATTAACGTCTCCTCGTGTGCATAATATTGGTAACAATTCCTGTTACATCGAAAAATAACCTCAGTGTGTTATGAATAAAACATGTTACATTTTTATTGTGTAACCTAAACCAAACTATGATTTCTACATTTACATTAATGTTTACGTGATTTGTTAACAGAGTGACGGTCTAGTTGTCAGCTATAAAAGAGTAGTTAGTCAGGTATAATGAGTTGAGCAATTATAGAACAATGAATCTTTTATTTTACACTTGTTTACAATTCAAATAGTTCTTATGGAGGTATTCTAAGAATTATCGTTGCAAGGTTTTCCTTTCAGCTCACTGCTACTAAAATAGGGAACATAGACTTCAGTTTATTGCTTTGGCCTTCATACAATCAGAGAATTGGCTTGCAATATAAAAAACACTTTATTCCTATTGTAATAAATATATTTATTTATAAACATTTATGATTGGAGATCTTGGTAAGGATTATAAAAATAAAATATATGTGTGAAAATAGGTATTACTATTGTTCTTATTCCGCCAGAGTTTCATGAATTTTGAAAGAGTGTGAAATATATTGACCTGTCAATGTATTTCACACTCTTTCAAAATTCATAAAACTCTGGTGGAAAATACCGATTCCAGCAATAAACCCACGACTCACAAAACACCTCAAAAACCTCACGAGAAGTAATCTTAAAATAATGATAAAGACAATCACGGGCCATTGCCCCTTCTACAAACATTTGTTCACAATAGGCGTGACAGCCAGCCTTCTATGCAGAGGGTGTTTAAATGCGGAGGAATCTGTCACACATGTAATCCTGGAGTGCGATGCTGTGACTACCCAATGCAAACAAATGCTCTGATTGGTGAATTCGCTCCGTGAGGCTCCCAGGAAACTTCTGCGCTTCTGAGGAAAGCTGGGCTGGCTTTAGTTGTCAGTCGACCCATCACATACAATGGATCATAGAGAGTCTTAAGTGCGGAAAAGGGAGTCCACCTTACATTACATATATTGACCTGATTCCGTACTAAGTAGCTTAAGCACTTGTGTTACGGATATCAGACAACAGAGGGATTACAAATATATAGTTGGTCTAGTCTAGTGGTTTTAGTAACGGGCCGTGATTTCAGGGAGGACCCTGAAACCTCAACCTTGGACCTATCGAACCCAGGAGGGTTCGATAGGTCCAAGGTCGAGCAAAATTCATGTTTCGAAATTTTTGAACATTGCTCGGTTTTGTGATCACCAATCCACATTAGGCAATCATGGTGATTTTGCCTAATCCCATCATAGTAACAATGACTTGATTTCTATGATGGAGACCTTTGCCCTGCAGTGGGACAGTATATAGGCTGATACTTTAAATTATACTACACCCAGACACTAAACTAACACAAGGTGTTCATCACATGATTTTATACCCCCTCAAAGGGAGATTTTCCACAAACTTTTAAGTGAATTACTTTTTATTTCTTTCCTAACATCAAAGATGACGGACTTCCATACAAACTTCAAACCCCCTTTTTACCCCCTTAAGGGTTTAATTTATAAAAATGTTAAACAACTTGTTCTTGGTTTAAAATAAGGAGAACGTATAGCGAATTTCAAGTTTCTTTTTTACTAAACCCCCATACTGGCATTTCATCCCCTATTTTACCCCCCTTTAAGGGTGATTTTATAAAAACGTTAAATGGTAACGTTAAACGTTACTTTTTATTTCAAATTATTAGTCTGAATACAAATTTTCACATTTCTAACATCAAAGATAGTGGACTTTTTACCCCCTTAAGGGTTGAATTTTAAAAATCCCTTCTTATACTCACTTTCACTACTAAAGGAACCCCAAATTTCAAGCTTCTAGGGTCAGTAGTTTGGGCTGTGGGTGCATTCATAGTCACTCAGGCAGGTTCTATATATATATTGGTGGTTTTGAGAAACAACAAAAGGGCATTTATGAATCTACAACCTCCTGTTGGATGGCATACATTCTTACCCACTGAGCATCCATCGCTGTAAGGAGTAAGTACACCTATACAATCATCTTTCCCTGACTCAGGTGTTTGGCCCTAAAGTGGCTTATGTACCCGATTTTATAGGTAAATGTGCGAGAACAATTTGGACAGGTCAGGATATTGTTTTCATAGTGATAAACAATATTGGGAGGCGGTTTACTTTTACATAGATCACGTTTGAGGTTTAACTCTCGCCTCCTATCTTCCTTAAAGTGGTAAACTTTGGACTGTATTTGCTGTTTCCATTCAGGCCGATTCGCAGCAATAGTCTCCCAAGAGGAAGGTTCAATGTTACATCTCTTACAATACCTATACAATACTAATTACGTGAATACATTACTGCCTGAAGTCTTAAGAGGACAGCTGGCAATATTTCATTCTAATTATGTTAAGTGTTGAATAATTTATGTTTATGATTCTGTGTTTAGTTTACGTGCGTATGTCAAACTTATAACACCACGTCGTTTTTGCATTGGGAGTTAAAAATCTAAACTAATAAAAGAGACGCTCAGTGTGTGATCGGGATTCGGTTGTAAATTGCTTTTCATTGTTTATTTTTTATTTTTTTGCACATTTACAGAGTTCTCACTACATGCATGGTTCAAAAGAATGTACAAAAAAAATAGGTCCCCGCTCAGCATGTGCTGTGGCCAACATCTCAGCGCTGATCTTCCGCTGGTGCCTTTTTTTTAATGTAAAATATAAAATAAAAAACACACCAACACAACAATCATATATATAAAAAAAAAAAAATTGGCAGGCCCTTTGGACCGTACTGCAAGTCGCGATATGTCAATATGATATCGACATACACAATCAACTCTTAGTTACAATCAATCAGAGCCAATTGATTGATTAGTGTCAAATAAGTCTTAAGTGAAACAAGTGATGCGTCGTATTTTTTTTATGTGATATGGCCTATGGATACCCGCGACATCAGTCAAATTTGACAGATTTTTTACATTTTGAAGAGTGCGCCACGGAACTGTACAATGCCATTGGAGCATCTCCGTTCTTCCACTACTCCACCAGGCAGACCCTCAATCGACACCGGTACATGGTAGAAATACCAAAAGTCCGCACAAAGAGGTTTGAATCCTGTTTTCTTATTCGTACTGCGAAACAGTGGAATCAGCTGCCTGAGGAGGTGTTCCCTAGAGGCTACAATTTGGGGGTTTTCAAAGCGCGAGTGAATAGGTATCTTCTAGGTAATCGTGCTACATCTTAGACCATATTATCACTTACCATCAGGTGAAATATGGTCAAACGCTTACCTATCTACAGTAAAAAAAAAAAGATTGAGGTAACCTTTTGTGTGGCAGTCTGTACTTACGCCAACATGAATGTAGGTAGGTACTCAAGAGTAATAATGTTGGCTATAAAAATATACTATATAAACATATTGTAGAAATATTCCAATAAATATAAATGTTTTACATTTGTGGCTTGCAACACGAAAAGCGCGAGCTTTAAAAAAGAATTGCGAAAATGTCAACGGGCAACCTTTTGTCGGCTCATAAAGAATATGAGTATTTCCACTTTGCCCCACCAAGACGCCCCACTGGTGGGGCATAGTGGATGCTTTAAAATTCGTAGTGGAAAATGCCCCACTAAATCAATTTAGTGGGACAGATTCCTCTGCTTAAGAATTGGGCTCCAGGAGCCCAATTCTCGTGCTCGGGACATTTATTTTCATACGACATATATCACTAAAACATAGTTTTTTTGTATGGTTTTCAGGTGATATCCGCCATTTTTTCAAAATATCACGAACCCGAGAATTGGGCTCCAGAGAATAGACAAATTCCCTCTTATTACAAAAAACTGATCTGATACCGCTTTTAATCCTAAACTAGCAAGTTCATGATTATTACGGAATAATGTTAGTTCTTGAATTTTTATTACAAATCCTCGACTAACCATAGACAACTTAGTACCGCAGGATAGTGTCAAAATTGATTGAGTCATTCAAACATTCGTTCAGTGACATTTCATTTTACATACCTTATCTTCTTGTCTGAATTAAAAATTCTAAAGAATTGTTTTTCAGCAACAATTAATTAAAATATTGACCTAAGTATGTAAGGTTTCAAAGTAATATCCATAGAAATCACTTAGATTTTTGGGATTAAATCCAAAAAATAAATTAACTACTTCCTCACAAATAACATTAGCGTAAAACGGAATGAACTGTCACAGGGATAAGTTGTCATGGTTACTGAATCAAAATTTTGAGGTGATTATTTTATTTTAGTACTCATTTTAAACTAGGGGTCCGGGTGGTTTTACTTAATTTAACTTAGTTTTGTAATAATGTTTATTCTAGTTCTTCAGTTATTCCCAGTATTAATCACACTACTTATTTTAAACCACGTTTTAGTATAAGAGGGATTAAGTTAAGTTTCCTTCGAAAAAAAATCGATCTTCGAACTTTTTTCGATTGTGAACTTTGTTCGAGTGGCCTGAGAATTGTGGCCCAGACATTTGTTTTCCTAGCTGTTCGGTTTACTACAAACACTTGTCTCTTATAAAAACCGCAATTACATAACGCGATATTTTTAGCACGCTATAGGTATCTTGTGCAGTTGCGAACGTAGCTAAAGCCACGGGCTGATAATACAATATGTACTTATCAATGTCACATCTTTTATGCAGTAGGTAGGTAGGTATAACATAAAACAAAAGGAAATGGCGGTTATTCGTACATATATGGGAGATATTAAATGTGGGAGAGCCACGCTTAGGCAAGAATGGGCCGGCTCGACCGGAGTGATACCACTGCCTCACAGAAGACCGGCGTGAAGCAGCGCCTGCGCTGTGTTTCGACGTGTGAGTGAGGTTACCGGAGGCCCAATGAGGGGGAAGGGGAAAAGGTTGGCAGCGCACTTGTGACTCCACTGGTGTTGCGGGTGTTCATGGGCGGCGGAATTGATACCATCAGGTGATCCGTCTGCTCGTCTGCCACCTCTCATATAAAAAAAAAGACATATGTCCCCATCTTGGCGTATAATTCCCAGTTGCGTCTAAAGCTGTCGCTCCGAAGCCCTAGGTAAGAATGATAAAAATATGTAGGTAGATTTGAATAATCCCAAAGGTGCCATCTCGTCTCCGATCTAAGCCGACCCCCCGAATGGAAGGCGCATCTTTTTCCACTGCGCTTTTTTATTTATTTGAAAGAAACGGGGTGAGCCTTGCGTCTCATAGCCACTGCGACCAGTTAATGGTCTATTGTGGCAGCCCCATAACCTATTACAGCACCTCATGTAGCTCTAGCTCCGGGATAAACCCGAGAATGGAGCTGATGGGGGAGCTTTTGATCTCGTCTGCCGAGATCATGTGTGCTCCCAGGTGCCGGCTTCTGCAGCGGTGCAGCGCTATGCACTCGCCGAGGATGTGCATAATCGTTTCCTCGTCCTCGCGACAGAACCTGCAGATTTTGGTATCTGAAAGAAAAAAAAATGAAATATCTTTATTTTGACAACTGTCATAGTAACTAGCTCTATGTAAAATCCTACGAAGCAATCATCGAACACGCAAATCCACATATTGCGAAATCAAGCCCGAGCAACGGCGCCGGCGCAACGTGATCGCCACCGCTGACACCGCAGCTTACAGCCCCGCGCGTCATCGACTTTCCATGAATTGTACATTTTATTGCTAGGCACTTCTATTCTTACATCGATAGGGTCAACTAGCCTAAACCATTGTAATAAGTTTTACTTTAAATAAATTACTTTAAATTTGATTTTGGTTTTATTTGGATCCTCCGGCTGTGACCTCCATAATTCAACTTACAGAGAGCGTCTCTGCTTTTACAATGGTGGGAATCTCCTTTTAAGCAAAAAGAATTGCTTGTGTTAGGGGATTCCGCACTTCAATATTGACACGGTTGTCATTTATTATATAGTGACGTAAACTATCTATAATATAATATTAATACAAAAATACAGAAACAAGTAACAATTTAAACACTTAAAGCATATAATAATATCCTCCAACCGATTACGGCTACGGCGGCCAATCTCAACGATCAGCCACTTACGCAGGATATATTATAGTGATCAAGTGTGTGCGCAAACACAAGTGCACTCTCTATTCCCTTACCCTCATATTCCGATGGGACACTAATGTGACACGACCAGAGAGGGATTGGGCGCAGGACCAACGGCTTAACGTGCTTTCCGAGACACGGGGGTACAAGACCGCCAACTTCCAGACTCCGGGCTGTCACTAAGAATTTTTTACCGAAAACTTAGGTACAAATTTTTGGCCCGACCCGGGGATCGAACCCGGGACCTCTTGCGCAGCCGTCGCTTTAAAGTGCGACCCACTAACCACTACGCCACCGAGGCAGTCAAGTTAAAGCATATAAGTAGGAAACAGAGTATTATTTATCACGTTCCTTCTTAAATCCCATCATCTTTAGGTAAACAAACTTACCTAGACTCCGCATATCTCCGACATACAATTAATTCAACAAAAGTCGTTAAGTTTGTCCCGTAGAACATTAAAATTGTAGATTTCAATTTACAGCAAAATAAAGCAAACACTGAATTGAATATTTGCAAGATTACTGAGTAGGTTAGGTTAGGAACCTTATTTATTTTCTATAAGTACCAATACAAAAACAGTAAAGGCAACCACTGAGCTACCATTGATCCTATAGTCCATTCAGTGTGTGAAGGTGGATATGACAGTTGAAACGTTTCGTATCATGCATCCAACTTTCTACAAATAACAATATTCAGTTGTCAAAATCCGTGAAAAAAGGCCGTGTGGTCCCGGCAGAGTAGAATAGGCCACCCTCACTCTTACCGCGGTGTCGTAAAAGGCGACTAAGGTAAAGCTGCTGGCATGATCATCAACACCCAGAGAAGGAAAACTCTGCATTTATATCAAAACCCTCGCCAACCCGTCTGCCAAGCGTGGTGAGTATGGCAATTACCCCTCATGTGATTGAGGGAGGCCCGTGCCCCAGCAGTGGGGACTTAAATGGGCTGATGATGATGATGAGTTGTCAAAATCAATAACATATGTGTTCTCATTCTTCCGAAATAACAAGTATTAGTTCTCAATTAATCTCAACAAGAACTTAATATCTTATGAATTGCATTATGTGCTAATTGGAGATTGACACTAACAATCGCAATAAATCAGTAATCGGTAAGACGGCCATGTTACCATCGAATCACGATTATTGTCTCGTGCAAAATATGTCTGCATGGATTGCATTAGGGACCAAGAACTGGTAATTTATCTTGGTGACGAAGGTGGTTCCGACACATCAAGCGAGAGATGTTATTTTTCATATGAATAAGATGCATTTCATTTCATTATTATTTGTGATTTATTGCGTGTACTAATAAATATTTACATACTGTATTCCATATCCAGATAGTTGAACATTCGTAGATAAAATGTTGATTATGATTAAAAATCAAACAAATAAAAAGTCGATTAGATTTCTAAAGAAAATATTCTCGCTTCTTAAAAATATCGCTTAGGTTTAAAAGGAGCGTCTCACTTTTAATGTCAAAATAGAACTGTCCAATTCTTACCTTAACATACTGAATTGACTATAGTTCTTATACTAAAATGTATGTTAATTTTTCCAATAAGAAATCTTTATCTTTTCCAGGTCAATACATGGCACACCTGGATGGCGACAAACAAAGCTGGGACGATGACGAGCGGTTCTACTCGTCCGGTCGAGATAGCGACGACAGCCCCATTCTCTCATACAGGTTATTATCACTAAGTTTTATTTTTATTTATTTTGATATAAAAAAAGATAAAAGGGGCGGTCCATTAATTACGTGATCTTTTTTTAGCATTTTTAAGCCCCCCCTCCCCCTTGTTGATACGTAGTGAGGCTTAGGACTCCCCTCCCCCCAACATCACGTATATTTTTAGTACCTACATAGAATTTTAACCAATAACCACATTGCCGCCGAGGCCGTATAATCTACCGATGGTTCGGTATGTCGATTTCTACTTAGAAGACACTGAGCTCCCAGCGCTATGTATATCAAACAGGGTGTATCTGTGAATATTTACATCCCTATAACCACGTGTTCTACCAACCATTCTGAATAACATTTGACTTTTCGAAACTCATCGAGAATTTTTTCGACTCCCCATACAAAATGACCAAATCACGTGACCGACTTTGTATGAAAAGTTGAATTTTTTTCATGCGAATTTCCAAAAGTGATAAAACAAATGTTGTTCATAATGGTTAGTAGAATACGTGGTTACAGGGATGTAAATATTCACAGATTCACCCTGTATATCATATCATATCACGCCTATGGGTTATTAAAAAAAAAGTATCAGCCTACATACTGTCCCACTGCAGGGCAAGGGCCTCCATCATAGAAATTAAGTTATCGCTACTATGATGGGATTAGGCTTAATCAAGAAAAAAGAACCGAATGCACCACCAGTACTATATTCGCGACGAGGCGCTAAATAGAACCGAAATAGTGAGAGACTTAGGAGTGTACTTTGACGAGCAATTAACCTTCCGCCCTCACTACGACTACATTTTGGGTAAAAGCCTGTAAACTTTTGGGTTTCATTATAAGAACTACTAAAGCGTTCAAGAAACCTCGCAGCATTTTGAGCCTCTACTTAAGTTTTGTCAGGAGTGTTTTGGAATACTGCTGTCCTATTTGGTCCCCCCATTACAATGTCCACACAAACTCCATAGAGAGGGTACAAAAGGCCTGTTTAAAGTATGTCTCACGCAAGTTTGGACTTGGTCGTTCGCTTAAAGACTACAGAGAAAGGCTTGGTAGGTTTAACCTGATCTCTTTGCAATCTCGGCGTGAAAGGTATGACTTGCTCTGTCTCCACAAGATAGTGCATTCCGCTATTGATACACCGGAACTGCTCTCCGCACTGTGCTTCAGCACTTATCATCGGGCACGTAATTCGAACCCTTTCGCATTACGAGTGTACAAAAATAACACCTCCTTTTTCAATCCCCTAGTGAGAATGTGTAGGTCTTATAACAACTTAGTTCGTGGTGGCAGGAACATAGATCTATTTAACTCTAGTTTTCCCCGGTACAAGAAAGCTATTTCCAATATATTCAGAGACGAAACATCCTCGATGCCAATAAGATAGTTATTCCAATTTTATTTTGACAGTTGCAATATATTTTCTTTTTTATTAATTTCATCATAATACTTATAATTTAATCTTAATTTAATTAATTTTTAACTTAATTTATTTAAATTAAATGTATAAAAACTTAATCAGTAAACTTATTAGATTGTAATTTAATTTATCGCAATTTAATTTATAAAAGTAGCGAAATTATATTTTGACCAAGCTGTGTACGCTACTTTAGGATTACTGTCTAGCTTATTTAATTTTAATTTTTATATATGTTTTTTTATTTGATTGTGATCTGTTTGCGTACCAAATTTAAATAAATAAATAAATAAATAAAAATCACCACGCTTGCCAAATGCGGATTTGTGATCACAAACCTGAACTCGAAAAATTCGAAACGTACCCTTGCTCGAACCCCGGACCCCAAGATCACGGCCCGGTACTTAACCACTAGACCAACGGGGCGTTGACCTACAGGTTATTTTATCATCAATTTATTGAATTACCCGTTCTATTCGCCGCCCGTTGGCGCGACCTCAATGAACCACTGCGACGTCCATATGAAGTGAACAATTAATTAGTTACAATACGGTATTTGACTATTTTTTTTTATTTTTGCAATCAAAAGACCTCTCAATTATAGAAACATCGTTGAAAGAATCACTTGATTCTCATTTAAACTACCTGAGATATCACAACTTTAAAATCACATTGTTTTGGGCAAACCCAAAACGCTCCATACAAATGGCTACTTAGATGTGACGTCACACCTAAGTATTTTGTATGCATTTCATTTGAATTTTGTATGGTAGCTATATCAAATGTTTCGTTTATGTCAATGGTTCTATTATAATAGTTGGTGCAAATTGTATGGGTAATTCAAAGGTATAATTATTTTATACTAATTTCATACTTTTAAAATGGACTTGCCCATGAATCTTTGAATGACCATAAAACCGGCTAGACGTTATATTTTTAATTGAGAATTTTTGCCATTGGCACATATTGACCTATATTTTGATAAAATATTTATATTTTGTAAAATCTTGAGCTAAGTCATATACCCTATATTGATATGGATAGTCGCAGTAAAACTGTTAGGTAGCTATAGGCAACGTGCAGCCATCCTCTTATCACCAGAAATAAACAAAGGCTTGCCGTCCCGGTTCTCAGACTTCATAAAATCGGTAATTCGTCTGTTGGCTTCAGTATTAAGATATTTAATAAGATACCACAAAATGTCATTAACCTATCACTGGATAAGTTTAAGTCTCATATTAAAACCTGCCTAATGAAGAAAGGTTACTATAGTGTACAAGACTATTTAAATGATAAGGATTCTTGGTCATGTTAATTGATTAATCTTTTGAGTTGTTATTCATAGTAGTCTATTAACTTTCATAATTGTATTTTTTTTCTCTTCTCAATTGAAACCCTGTAACACCATCAATATTTGAAAAGAGTAGCTACTGAGTTTCTTGTTGGTGTCTTCTCAGTAGAAATTGACATTCCGAACCAGCGGTAGATATTATGTACCTATTTTGACATTCATATGTGTTCTGTGTAGAGCTAAATTGAATAAAGATTTTTTTATCTTTATCTTTATCCTCATCTCATCGATGCATAACATTTCATAGGTATGAGTATTACATGCTTTCTAATGTTAAGGTGACGGGTAGGGCACACTAGCGACGCCAAACATAAAATGTCATAGCGATCAGGGAACACCGCGGCTGGAAGCTCATTCCAGAGTTTGCACGAGGGATTGGTTCCAGGTAGTATTGGTGAAGTTTGCCACGGATTCTAGTCGTGCGATTGTAGAATAGTATGATATTAAACAGCTCCACAGAGCACTCTCCATGGAAGAGCCTATAGAAGAGGCAAAGAGAGCCAAAATCTCTTCGCGACTCCAACGACTCCAATTTGTCCGTGGGATCGGGATCCCCGACAATCCGGACTCGTCGGAGCTCGTCTCTGCAAGGTGTCAAATGAGTCTAGCTGATATTTAGGGCCGCCTGCCTAAACATGGGAGCAGTACTCCATGTTTGGTCGTACTTGAGCTTTATACAGGGTTTAAAAAGACCCTTAACGAAGCCGGCGTCTACGCACTCAGACCATTAAAACAAGTCTTAGAACAAAAAAATATTGATGGGAAATGATGTTGATTTTTTTGGTGTCAATTTTAATCCTATAAACGGACAACGCAATGAACAGCGTACACCGGACCGCGCCGCACGCGCGCCCGCGCCTCAGTCACTGAGGCGCGTCCCCCGCTCCGCTCTCAAACATTACATTGCGGGCTGTTCGTTTTGAAGCCATTTTCCCTAGGAATTACTTAAAATTTTGAACAAGTTTCTTTGGACAAAAATAAGATAATAATGTTTAAAATTTGTTTACATCAAAATCTTGAGATTTTTATTTTGACTTTGACCTTCAATAACTCGGAAAGTATTGAGTTCCCAGGTATGGTCTAGAAGGAAAAAATGGTCCTGATGATGTGCTGAATACGTAGGTTCCGGCTTCGTTAATGGTCTTTTTACACTCTGTATAGAACAAGTCGTTGCTCAGGCGAGAAGAACCGCCTCGCTCAATTCAAAACACCCCATCTTCTTGCTAGCGAGTTTCGCTTTGTTTTACAATATTATATGAACTCTTTCAAGGTACGACAGACACCGTCGCTACGCGGCGTACACGGAGGAGGGGCGCTGCGAGTCGCCGCCGCGGCGGTCACCCATCACGGCGTTGGCGAAGTTCTTCCTCTTCTGCACCGCCATGATCCTGTTCTGTGTCCTCATGTACATACCTGTGTATAATAAGGCTAGCGACCAGCTGCCCAAAGGTGAGAACCGATGCTTCGATAGCTCAGTGACCCGGCAGTGTCTCGGCCTCCGATACAATAAGACTCCTCCCATAATCCACATAGGGACTTATTAAAAAAAAATCACATCGCCGTCTCGTTCACAATGCATTGTATAGGTTTGGGTGTTTTCTATGTATATGTATAAGTATGTATTTCCTAAAGAACCGTTTTACCGTGGGAGAGCCAAGCTTCAGCATGAATGGTCCGGCTCGACCGGAGTGATACTACGGCCTCACAGAAAACCGGCGTGAAGCAGCACTGTGCTGTGTTTCGCTGCGTGAGTGAGGGTACTGGAGGCCCAATTCGGGGATAGGGGGGATCAAAGGTTGGCAGCGCACTTATGACTCCACTGGTGTCGCGGGTGTCCATGAACGGCGGTAATTGCTTACCATCAGGTAATCCGTCTGTTCGTCTGCCTACCTATTACATAAAAAAAAAGTATTATATGTACAACTTGTGCGGATAAAGAATGGGATCAGAAATGGTGGCGCATCTATTCACTTCTCACTCGCACACTATTTGCGTCTATACTCGCACTCGTGGGTGTGCGAGCGAGAAGTGAATAGATGCAGCCGCCATTTTTGATCCCATTCTTTATCCGCATAGGTTGTATATATTTGTAATTCCGCTGTTGATTCTGATTCAGGCGCTTGAGCTACCTATCTCCGAGTCAGATTAATGTATGTGATGTTGTGATATAGTTATTTATTTATCTAATGCATTCAGCTGATCAGTTTTGTATGCAACATTAGTGGCCTAATTAGGTCCTTTGGCATTCATGCTGAAGCGTGGCTCTCCTCTCCTCAACGCTTAGATAGTCTATCGAAGCGTTGTATTCCATAGCTTTACGTCCTACAGCAAAACTGACCAACCAGACACGGCTGACAGATTCCAATCAATAAACTATAAAATGACAAAAACGGCTTTTTTAATTACTATAGTGAGCATGTTTTATAAATTAAAATTCTTCTACTATTAATATTTTTAAAATCAAATTTAAGTCACATCTTTTATCTGTCCAGAAATTACTATAAATAGTTAAGCTGTGTATTTATTGTTATTATTTTTTACTTTATAATAATTCTCAACATCACATACATTGATCTGACTCCGAGATAGGTAGCTCAAGCACCTGTGTTACGGATATCAGAACCAACAGTGGGATTACAAATATATACATATAATACTTTTCTTTTGTAAATAAATACTTATAATGCATAGTACACAACACCCAGACCAATACAAACAAACATGTTCATGCACACAAATGTTTGTACTGTGCGGGGATCGAACTCGCAACCCTTGTATCAGAGGCAGCGTTCACTACCACTGTTCCAATTGGGTCGTCGTATTTTTTATTTTATGTTGTGTTTTATATGTATGAGTGCAATGTTTTATGTTATATTCGGAGAATCAGTTAAGGCTGTAGCCCTACAAGTAGTATTGCTGTTTCTTTAGTAGTAGCCATAGGGTAAGGTAATGATAGTCTGGATTGTGTCTATTCTTAATTAATTTAAATAAGGTTAAATATACTTATGTACTTTATGACGTCGGCACGCACAGTGACGTCCCTTAGTTCCGTGGAATCCACGGAAGACCAGCGTCGGGGTGTCCATTAGACACTGCGACACATGCTGAGTGGAGCCCATTTCAGTGCCATTTTAATGTCAATTTCGTTATATTTTTATTTTTTTTGTGTATGTTTGGCGCTGAATAAATTATTTTATTCTTTATTCTTCTTTAAAAATTTAATCATTACATTTTTTGCAGGTTTAGTGGCAGGCTGGTCAATACACACGAACAGAGACACGAAAATTTACGTCCAACCGAACAACGTAACTTCCATACACGAGCCAAAGGACTTGTGTCTCAAATCAGACAGACACGAGAAGAACAAACTCTTTCTCCTTATAGTAGTATGTTCCTCCACCACAAACTTCGAGAGGCGTATAGCCATCCGAGAGACGTGGGGCAACAGGGACATATACCCTAAAGTAGCTAATATATTTGCAACCGTTAGAAACAAGTACAAAAATTACAATTACACATACGATCTTTATCCTGAATCTCTAAATAATACTAGTATTAATAGTAGTAAGTCCAAAAGAGATATATCTATTAGTAAATTGTTGCCAGAATTAGCTAAGGCGTTGGAGAGTAATATGGTAAATTCTAAGACTGAAACTGTACTTGAAGAGAAAAGGTTTGAGGACGAAGATGATCCGGTATTGCCTGAATTTGATATGAATAAAGAATTAGGTGACCAAGTTGAAGAATACGATTATGAATATGAATCTAATATAATGCACATACCTCCAAGAGGTTACGAAGATACGCCGAGTTTGGGGAAAATTTTGAAAATGTTGAAGGATGGGAAAGTTTTCCCGGAAAAAGGGGAGAAAGAAGAGGTAGTAGGTAATGTAAATAGCGATATTGAGCCGGAGTTTAAGCTAGTTTTTCTCTTAGGGTTGCCAACGCAAAATAATGATACGGAAGTACAGGGGAAGATTGATGAGGAAGTAGAAAAGTATGGAGACGTAATTCAGGAGGGGTTTATAGATTCATACAATAACTTGACTTTGAAGTCTATTATGATGTTGAAGTGGATTACAAATCATTGCAACGAAAGTGGTGAGTAATAATTTATTATTATAGGTTTAAAATTGATTCTTTATAATAAAAGCCAATAGGCAAGTTGCCTCATGTCACCATTTATAAAAATAACGTTTAATTCAAATAGTATTCCGTACAAGGGTCCGAAATATATAAACTTCAATAAATATAAATAAGGGATTGCTGTAAAAATTAAACTTAAACCCGTTATATTTTTCCTTTTTTTTTCTCTTGATTGAAAACACCGCCCGCCATGGTTCTACGTCACCATTATTGTAAACAACAAAACGTCAAATACGCGTATTGCTTACAATAACAGTGACGTCACGAATAGACCATCATGGCGGACGACTTTTAGGCTGTATAGCGAAAATAAAATTTAAAATAAATTAGGAAAGGTGCTTCGAAAAAAAAAACATATTTTTTATGGCGTAATATAATCGTAATGAACCGTTCTATTAAATAATAAAAATAGTGGCAACTTGCCTATTCAGGTGACAGTAATGCTGGCAGCTAACTCGGCCAACGCATAGGGCTGGACACGATGAGATGACGGGGCAGACTACACTCTTTGTAAATATTTTTCATCTCATCCGTCATCTCTGTTTAATAAATATTCCTCTTTTATTTTTAGGATACTGTAAATAGGTACATTTTTATATTCTTAATTTAAAATACATGAAAATATAAAAGCCAATGTTCTCGTGTGATATTTCTGAATTTGGGGCTCGTCTGTAAACTTGTAATTTAGTGAAGGAATACTGTATAGTGTTGCTTGTTTCTTATCGATTGCTCAATTGTTTAAACAATTATCGAAAATATAAAAGCAAATCAACACTTAATGTGCCATTTTTGATATTTTTACCTGTGGTATATTTAATGAGGAAACTTGTATGTGGAAAGTCACGTCATTCGTTACCCTGTCTGTTGTCGGCATAAATTTGATTGATGTATCAAATTAGAACAGAGTTTAATATATAACCGATATTCTTTATTGCACAAAATAAATCAAAGATATACTTGGCTTATAATCTGTATTAAACTGTTAATGATAATACAGGGTGTAAAAAGACCCTTAACGAAGCCGAAACCTACGTATTCAGCACATCATCAAGACCATTTTTTCCTTCTAGACCATACCTGGGAACTCAATACATTCCAAGTTATTGAAGGTCAAAGTCAAAATAAAATCTCAAGATTTTGATGTAACTAAATTTTATTTGGCCGTGTGGTCCCCGGCAGAGTAGAATAGGCCACCCTCACTCTTACCGAGGTGTCGTAAAAGGCGACTAAGGTAAAGCTGCTGGCATGATCATCAGCACCCAGAGAAGGAAAACTCTGCATTTATATCAAAATCCTCGCCAACCCGTCTGCCAAGCGTGGTGAGTATGGCAATTACTCCTCATGTGATTGAGGAAGGCCCGTGCAGTGGGGACTTAAATGGGCTGATGATGATGATGATGAAATTTTATTTACATCAAATCGCGGTCGGGTGTACGCTGTTCATTGCGTTGTCCGTTTATAGGATTAAAATTGACACCAAAAAATCTACTTCGTTTCCCATCAATATTTTTTTGTTCTAAAACTTGTTTAATGGTCTAAGTGCGTAGACGCCGGCTTCGTGAAGGGTCTTTTTACACCCTGTATATTCAAACTAAAAAAAAGTTGGAAGATAAGAAGTCATGGTGCAATACTTATTGGCTTTTAATTTTCAGTCCGCTACATCCTGAAAACAGACGACGACATGTACATTAATGTGCCAAACCTCATCATGAATCTTAAGAACAGGTCGAAGGAATTCGACGCTAAGGTGGCCGCCGGGCACAAGGACAAGGAGTACCTGTTGATAGGCGACCTGATCTGCGGGGCCAGGCCTGTCCTAGACTCTAGTAATAAGTGGTGAGTACTTTTAGAAAAATTGGCCCGAAAATTGCTCCTTGAGTAAGCCCATTTTGTATCTTGTAAAAAATGGGTCCCCGAAATGCTCCTTGCGTAAGCCAAACGTTGCCGCCGCGCAAAAGGACAAGGGGTACCTGTTGATAGGCGACCTGATCTGCGGGGCAAGGCGTGTCCTGACTCTAGTAATAAGTGGTGAGTGAACGAGAATATTATTGGTTGATTTGTCACTAGAAGAAAAATGGGTCCTATACTTGTTACTTGAGTAAGCACAATGGTTTGATAAATCGTTTTTTAGATTTTCGCGTTGCATTATAACTATAATTAATCAAGACGGGAATCAACACGATATTTATTCTGTGATACAACATTGACCCCTGTTGGTCTAGTGGTTTAAGTACCAGATCGTGATCTCGGGGTCCTAGGTTCGATTCCCGGGTCGAGCGAAAAGTATGTTTTGAATTTTTCGGACATAGCTCGGGTTTGTGATCACCAATCCGCATTTGGCAAGCGCGGTGATTAAGCCTAACCCCATCATACGAGTAGTAGCGATGACTTGATTTCTATGATGGAGGCCTTTGCCCTGCAGTGGGACAGTTTATAGGCTGATACTTTACTTTTTTACAGCATTGACCACGCTCGTGACCACGGCTGCTGTAACGTAGCCTAAACGTCGAGCAAAATATGTAATTACACAATGTTATATGACATAATAAATATCGTGTTCATTCCCGTCTTTATTAATTATAAGCACGATAGGTCCAAGAATTGCTCCTTGAGTAAGCCAATTTTATGTTGAAAAGCGACATGATCTGCGGGGCCAGGCGTGTTCTAGACTTTAGTGATAACTGGTGAGGAATATTTATGGCATATAAAATTTGGTCCTAGAACTGTTCCTTTAGTAAGTCGAACTCTGGTAAAAAGGTGGGTTGAAGAATTGTATTTTTTTTTACCCCGACGCAAAAACGACGGGGTGTTATAAGTTTGACGTGTCTGTGTGTCTGTCTAAGGCATCGTAGCTCTCGAAGAAATTATCCGATTTTGTTTTTTTTGTTTGAAAGATGTATAAGGTTCTTAGCTATTTTGGATAAAAATCGACCCAAGATGACCGCCGCACAGTGATCAATTTTAAACATTTAGGGGGATAAAATTACTTTAAACAGAATTCATGCATTTAAGGTATATTCATAACATAAAAAAGTATAAGAAAATGGTTTAGACATGATTTGACTTATTTTTTTATGTACACACGGCGTCATGTCAAGTTACCCTTGTTGAACTTTGTCTAGGGCACAAGTGTTATTTTCCCACTGCAGGGGGATAATTGATCTGACGCTGACTGTACTTTGCAATCATTCCTCATCTAACACAATATCTGGTTCTTGTAAAAGATTTAGTACTTCGATTGGCATTATATGTTTCTGTTTTACAGGTAAGATTCTGATGTGAGATATTACAGGATCTGAAGATAAGAACAACATCTTCATTAGGTCTTCATTAGTTTAATTAATAAGTTTATCTTTGGTACCCTTTGATAGTGGCTTTATTGGACGATGCAATGACAAAATATTGAATAAATCAATATTTTTTAAAAAAAAATTTTTACTATAGAAACCGGCAATCACCGGAAAAAAAATACATGTATAAATATAGCTAATAGTCCCTGCTATATTATGAAAACAAATTGGAAATTTACTAATTTGTACTTCAAAACGTAACACATTTCAAACTTTAAAAAGTTAGTTAATATCAGTACATTAAATTCATTTTTTTTTATAATACAAACCGATTTATTTTACTATTAATTTATATACCAATAAAACTAACAGACCTTCTTTAATGTGCACCATAATTTTCAATTCACAGTTTACACTAGTAACAATCCCAGCCACACTTGAATAGGAGCGCAAAATAGCGTAAAATCAGTCTTGTTATTATAATTTGGCTTTCGAGATAACTTTGAACGCTGATATTCATTAAAGTACTGAGTGCATAATGTTGATGTTTTAGTACAATGTAAACAACTTACCCTTAAGTCAGAATAAAATATTTTTTTTAACTACCGAGACATTGACAAAAATTAATTAACTACCGCTAACTTTAAACAATTGATCAGTGTGCGCCGTCACAAAAATATGTTTTAACACAACTCCCACAATATGGGTATCATATAGGGGCTTGAGTAGCAGAATATATTTATTGTGACAAATTTCAAATCCAAGATGGCCGCCGTCAGAAAATGACGAATAACCTATTTGATTTGTCGGGGTTTTTTAAATTTTCAATTTAATTTTACTGTCTTTATTGCAATAAATAAATGCAAACATAATTTAAAAAAGTTCAGAAATTGTGTTTTTTATAACATAGAAAAACTGATAAATGCAATGACCGTGTAACAACGTTTTATTTATTATCTAGATATATGTATTTATACTAAAAATTTACTTAATCAATGTTCAAAATCAAAAGGATTGCAACACCCTCCCCTCCTCTATCTTATGTCCTTTACCTGAAGGTTGTCTGTCTAAATTGTACATTGTATCTCTGTATACCTAGCTTTTAAGTTTTGTATGTTGTGCAATAAAGAGTATCTATCTATCTATCTAACGGTCATTGAATATATCAACTATTACGTTGTTTAATCAAGGTTACGTTGTCGAATTCTGATGAAGTGTCAAATGTGACCTATTATTTTGGCCAACTATAGATCTGTAAGTGCAATAAAATGTATCTATTTACAATGGCTCTACGATTGCTCCCTGAGTAAGCCCATTTTTTTTTCATGTACAGTCAATAGCTAAAGTCGATGCACACTGTTCGCTCTTACGCTCCACGGAATAGGAACTACAAACAGCGAAATATGTGCAGCTACTTCTGCTGTTGACTATAATACATTGGTCGTCTTAAAAACATGGATCCCGGAATTGTTCCCTGAGTGAACTCATTTAATTGCAGGTACAGAAGCCCATGTTTTTTTTTCATGTACAGTCAACAGCAAAAGTTGATGCACACTGTTCGCTCTTACGCTCCACGGAATAGGAACTACAAACAGCGAAATATGTGCAGCTACTTCTGCTGTTGACTATAATACATTGGTCGTCTTAAAAACATTGATCCCAGAATTGTTCCCTGAGTGAACTCGTTTCATTGCAGGTACAGAAGCCCATGTTTTTTTTTCATGTACAGTCAACAGCAAAAGTTGATGCACACTTTTCGCTCTTACGCTCCACGGAATAGGAACTACAAACAGCCAAATATGTGCAGCTACTTCTGCTGTTGGCTATAATACATTGGTCGTCTTAAAAACATTGATCCCAGAATTGTTCCCTGAGTGAACTCGTTTCATTGCAGGTACAGAAGCCCATGTTTTTTTTTCATGTACAGTCAACAGCAAAAGTTGATGCACACTTTTCGCTCTTACGCTCCACGGAATAGGAACTACAAACAGCCAAATATGTGCAGCTACTTCTGCTGTTGGCTATAATACATTGGTCGTCTTAAAAACATTGATCCCAGAATTGTTCCCTGAGCGAACTCGTTACATTGCAGGTACAGAAGCCCATGTTTTTTTTTCATGTACAGTCAACAGCAAAAGTCGATGCTCACTGTTCGCTCTTACGCTCCACGGAATAGGAACTACAAACAGCGAAATATGTGCAGCTACTTCTGCTGTTGACTATAATACATTGGTCGTCTTAAAAACATGAATCCCAGAATTGTTCCCTGAGTGAACTCGTTTCATTTCAGGTACAGCCCCCGCTACATGTACGGCGGGCGCGTGTACCCTCGTTACCTATCGGGCACGGGGTACGCGCTGTCCGCCCACGCGGCGCGTGCGCTGTACGCTGCCGCGCTGCGGACCAACTACTTCCACCTGGAGGACATATACATCACTGGTGAGTCATCGTCATCATTTTACAGGCTTGAAAAGGTCCTTGACTAGTTCAACTATGTGATAATCGCGCAGCGAAACTATGTGATGTGTTTTGATGCATGAATGAGGTTACCGGAGGCCAGTCCGGGGTATTTTTTTCCGATTTTAATTTTTAGCTACAAAACCGGATCTATTTTAAACAATTTCGGGGTTACAACCTCTCGGCAAACACTTATACTATTTATCAAATCACCATGTACAAATGTTGGGTCCGTTTTTGTACGCGACAAAATGATCAACGCCAAGTGGCCGCTTTTGGAGTGAATCAATTTTTCGCGTACGCGACCCAACATTTGTACATGGTTATTTGATGAATAGTATAAGTGTTTGCCGCTACCAATTGCGCTATTCGGTCAGTCAGGACAGTAAATTTGTATCTACACTGGTGTCGCGGGTGTGCATGGGCGGCGGCGATCGCTTACCACCAGGTGATCCGTCTGCTCGTCTGCCACCTATCACATTTTTTATATCACCTCTCCGTTTTGCAGGCATGTGCGCACTCCGCGCATCTCCGCGCATAATCCCGCGCGACGACCCGACATTCTCGTACCAGGCGGCGCGGCGCACGGCCTGCCTGGCGCACGCGCAGGCCACCGCGCATAAGGTGCCTCCCGCGCATATGCGCGCGCTGCATAAGCAGATGCAACGGCTTAGTATGCAGGACACGTAAGTAGCAACCACGTGTCGACTATTGGTACTTTTAACCAACGAAAAAATGGCGGTAAAAGTTATAGATAGATAAATAGAAACATATATTCACTGTAAATACGACACACCACATTTTACAGATAAGAACACATTCACATTTTACAGATTTTTTTTTTTTGATGTCGCCACCGTCCATGTGTGTGCATACAAAGTCATTAGCTCCTACTAAAAAAATAAATTTAACTGGCAAAAAGTGTACGATTCAAGAAAATTACTCGCGATAATTGTACTCTAAACAACAAAATATGTTTGACACCAAAATTGTGAACAATCAAGTGAAAATTGTTACTGATAACAACTAAAATAGTGTTTGCAATTAAGGATGCTGCAGTGTTTGTGACAGTGTCCTGGGGTAACTTTGCAAAATATTTTAAAATTCTACCTATCTGTGAACTATTGGAATGCGAAAGGAGAATTTCTTGCGAAATATACACCGCAATTTCGCCGCCCATGTACAGTGACCGCGTAGCCGAGTGGTAACAAGAGCGGGCTGCAACGCAAGCCGTGAGCCGTATACCCCAAGATCAAACCCGGCTAGGAACATTTTTTGTAGCGTGTACGCAAATACTTAGCGTGTTACATACTGAGGTGTTACTGCCTGCCCAGTCAGCGTCATCCTCATAAAAAAGCATCAAGATGATTTCATGCATAGGATGTTTGAGCGAAATACGTAGCAATAGCGGGCGTATGGATTGCGCGCGTTGCAAACAATGTTTCCACAATGCGTGCGTTAATATTCCAGATAAACAATATAAACTGATGTCAACATCACAGAAAACGAATTGGGTGTGCCCCGCCTGTCAGAGTAAGCAGCCTAAAGGCGATAATACAAATACACCCATTTCTACGAAAACAGCATCTTCTTCTTCGGCTTCGTCAACTAACGTTGTGACACGGAAAGGTACCAAAGTGGCTGGTGAGTCACCTGCTGCCCCTCAGGTACCAAGTGGCACGGGCGGAAGCCTCACGACATCCTCAGAAATTCGTGATATTGTAAATGAGGCGCTGAAAGTCTGGTCTAGTGGCATTAATAACCAATTGAAAGAAATAAGGAATGAAGTGGTTGGGCTGAAGGAAGCTATGTCTTTTTTTAATGAACAGTTTGAAAAACTCAACGCTGAGGTTAAAGCTCAAAAAGCAGAAGTTCAACGTCTAAGTGAAGAAAACAACTCACTGCGAAGTAATGTCGACAAGCTAACCGCTCAATACAACCAAATGGACCAATTGTCCCGAGCGCTTAACTTAGAGCTGCAGTGCGTCCCTGAGCACAAAGATGAAAATGTCACCAAAATAATTCAACAGTTGGGCAAGGTTGTCAATTGCCCTATTAACGTGACTGACATCTCACACTGCACTAGGGTGGCTAAAATGAATCCAAAGAACCCCAGGCCACGTAACATCTTAGTCAGATTTACAAATCCACGTTTAAGAGACTCCGTCCTGGCTGCTGCTATCAAATACAACAAGGGCTCGCGCTCGGGAACGCCACTATCAATTTGTGAGAATATGTTGACCATCAGCTCATTGACAGTGTGCGAATTTGAGGTTGAAAAGTTTGGATGATTTACCCCCAATCGTTTTGAAAAAATGTGCACACAATCTCTCGACGCCTCTTACGTTTCTTTTCAATAAATCTCTTGAAAGCGGCACCTTTCCGCTTTTATGGAAGAAGGCACGGGTAACACCTATTTTTAAAAAAGGAGATGTTGCTGTGGTGTCCAATTACAGACCAGTTTCCATACTTTCTGCCCCCGGTAAGGTTCTCGAGTCACTCGTACACCAAAAAATGTATTGGCATGTCAAGGAACGCTTACATCCAGATCAACACGGCTTCCAACCGAAAAAGTCAACAACGTCAAATTTAGTCGGCTTTGTAAATGATGTCGCAAGCGCACTGGATATGAGGAAGGAGGTGCATAGCATTTATACAGACTTCAGCAAGGCCTTTGATCTAATAAACCATGACTTACTTATAAATAAAATTATGCTCATGGGTGTACATGGATCATTGTTGCGATGGAGTGAGTCATACCTGAGAAACCGGTCACAGTTGGTATCATTACGTGGATATTCATCAATAGCGAGAAAGATCCCCTCAGGCGTGCCTCAGGGATCTCATATAGGTCCTTTGTTCTTCCTGATATTTATTAACGACTTGGCTGACAGAATCACTTGTAACTTTAAGATGTACGCGGATGATCTAAAGTTATACAAGACTATCGACTCCCAAATGGATGTGATCGCACTACAGAAT
The DNA here is from genome assembly GCA_019059595.1 of Marasmia exigua. NCBI lineage: Eukaryota > Metazoa > Arthropoda > Insecta > Lepidoptera > Crambidae > Marasmia > Marasmia exigua. The sequence goes on along the minus strand of CM032489.1, from coordinate 11,965,626 downwards.
GATTTAGATGGGTTACGGGACTGGTGTTATCGCAATGGAATGATCCTTAATGTTCAGAAATGCTTTCATATGAAAATAACCAAAAGGAGAAAAAAAACACCAGCAACATATATTCTGGATGACGAACCTCTGGCTGAAGTAAATGAAATCAGAGACTTGGGTGTACTGGTGGACAGCACGCTAAGCTTTAGAAGCCACATTGATGGGGTCACACAAAAAGCCTCCAAATTATCTGGTTTCATTGCAAGGCAAATTAAAGTATTTAAAGATCCCGATTTAATCATCCCAGTGTACAACAGCGTGGTTCGTAGTATTTTGGAATACGCGAGTCCAGGCTGGAATCCCGGTTACTCAAGTCACTCTAATAGACTTGAGAAAATACAGAAAAGATTCGTCCACCAACTTGCCTACGCCAATAACCAATGCAGGAAGCTTAACTATTATGAACTCCGACTGAAGCATTATAAAATGGAACTCCTGTCCAGAAGACGGATATCATCTGATATCATGTTTTTATATAAAACCATTCATGGTCTCATCAGCTGTCCGGAGGTATTAAGACATATATCAATCGCAGTTCCACGATCAAGTAGCCGGCTCTGTAACAGAAAAACGTTTGTGCCAACATACTGCAGGACAGTATCAGGTCAGCATTCACCATTGTATAGGTTGACTAACAGTTACAATCATATTAGAACCGCGTTTGATATTTTTCATGGTTCTGTGGCCTCGGCGAAGGCCGATTTAAAACTTGCCCTGGTTGAGTAGTTTATTTAGTAGGTACCTATTTATGTTATTTAAATATATATAATTATTTTTCTTTCCCTATTTTCTAATGTTCATATTTATTGCATGCAGTGTTCACTGTTATTAGAATGAACGTATAAATGTATTTAATTTAATGCTGCGTTGTTATGTAAACGTTACATTCCGTTTGTGAACCAAATAAAAAAAAAAAAAAAAAAAAAAAAAAAAAAGAAAGGACACAACAAATATAATTATACAATATTTAAACAATCAGAAAAAAAAACAAATACAAACTATAACAACAACATTACAAGAATCATCATCATCAGCCAATTTAAGTCCCCAATGCTGGGGCACGGGCCTCCCTCAATCACATGAGAGGTAATTGCCATACTCACCACGCTTGGCAGACGGGTTGGCGAGGGTTTTGATATAAATGCAGAGTTTTCCTACTCTGGGTGCTGATGATCATGTCAGCAGCTTTACCTTAGTCGCCTTTTGCGACACCTCGGTAAGAGTGAGGGTGGCCTATTCTACTCTGCCGGGCACCACACGGCCTAGGTTTGGCTTATTAAGTTGTAAGAATTGTCTGGAGAGACGGGGACCCAAACACGTAGTTAAAGGGATAAATATAAATAAATATTTTACAACGTCACATACATTGATCTGACTCCGAGATAGGTGGCTCGAGCACCTGTGTTACGGATATCAGAATCAGCAGTGGGATTACAAATATATACATATAATACTTTTCTTTTGTAAATACATACTTATAATACATAGCGAACAGCCAGACCAATACAAACAAACATGTTCATGCATACAAATGTTTGTACTGTGCGGTGATCGAACCCGCAACCCTTGTATCAGAGGCAGCGTTCACTACCACTGTTCCAATCGGGTCGAATATTCACAGAGACAACATCATGACATGATTTTTCCTTTGCAGATGCGAGCGGTGGCGACTCACACAGGTAAGGCGAGAGCGGATGCGCCCCAAAACCACCCCCAAAAAGTTAACCAAGCTCGGCCTCTCTGTGACAAAGTAGCCGGGCCTTAGCCCTTATCACCGCGGCATAAGGACGCTTTCTCTGTGACACTTACCCCGGGCGTGGCCCTTATTACCGCAGTATAAGGTCGCTTTTAGTGGTGCTGGATAGTTGTAAAAGACAGTTGATTCGATAAATGTGGATTTTGAGTGTAAAAGCATCAATAAATTATAGAACTCTTGTATGACCTTTCTGCAACTACGTAGTCTTAGAATATGATTGGAAAAAAAATATCATTTAATATGGTATATAAATATCAGAAAACAGCACACGCATTGATTTGACCATAAAAGTAAGCTGAAATTAAGGGACAGTCAAATAACGAAAAGGTTCTTCAGTTTTCAAATTGATTCGTTTGATATGCTATAAGCACTTATTACCTTTCGTAAATTTGTCAGTGTAATAGCTGTTGCACAGAAAATTATGCTTAACTGATAGGTCAGAAAGTTCAGATTTGCTTGTAGCAACATTGATTCCTTTTGATGTAAATAAAATTTAAAGAAGAATTTGGCAGAATCTTTTAAAACGGTATGTTGATTTACCTTAATGTTACTAAACTTTTTATTCTCTGTACCGTACCTGATACATGACTACTTGCATTATAAGGGTTGCCTTGATTTTATAAGCTTTGTGGATTCGTTTTCACTTTGGATAAACTATTTGTCCTGTGTCTGGGTGTTATAATATCTACTTTTGTAGATCTTCGTTGTTTATATATTTGTAATTTCTCTGTTGTCTGATATCTGTAACACACGTGCTAAAGCTTGTTAGTACAGAATCAGGTCAATGTATGTGATTTTCATGTAATAATTTTTATTTTAATGTAAATCTGATATATTTTAAGACTACGCCTAGTTGTGTGATTAATACCAAAGTATTAAATAAAAGTACAAAATGGCAAGCCAAAAAACTAACACCCAAAATTCACAATTTGATGTGCTAAATGTAATTTTGTATTCCTGATGGGTTTCGGGGGTCGGAATACGATTATGTTATCAATAAATATGGTCATTACAGTGTTATAATAGTGATTATTAAATTCAAAATATGTTTTAGTAATTGTAGGTGTTATAAAAAATATGGATATCTTCTAACACTGTTGTAGCAATTACAGTTATAAAATATCTTTCTCTCTGTGATGTTCTTTTAATTGTTTCGTACACAAATCATAATTAAACAACAAAAAAAGTAGGTTTTAGTCAGTATATTGTTTAATTTTGACATTAGCTATTTCGTTTGGTCTTAAAGCCTGCATAGCAATATATGGGTGTTTAAAATCGCCATTATAACACTAAAATGACAACGACGAATAGGTTAAGGCTTGTTTTTGATGATTAAGGAACTGCGTCTGTGATTGATCGTGTGAATACTTTCTATTGCAATGGTAAACTTGGTTATATATCGGTTGTATATGAGTTGCAAACCTGTATAGTGAAATACAGTCAGTTACGAATTCTTATAATTGTCAAGTATTCACTACAGGTTTGTGATCATATAAATAATTCGTAATATCATTATGATATTTAATGTGTAAAAATAATATCATTAGACTGTTATAATGATAAAATTTAAAGTTTCTATGAATTGGAAGATCAGTAATTCGTCATTATGTATAAAGAGTCGTATTCATTAGACAAAAGAGAATGGTCAAATATTTTTCTAAGTTCTATGAGTATCAAAAATTAAAATATAAGTTTTAAATTTTGCCTTCATGCTTTGAAATATACATGACGGAGAAAAATATGCATGCAAATCGCGCCTGATGGAAAGCGACGAGGTCTAGGATGATACGCGTTTGCCTAGAAGATGCCTGTTCACTCTTGCCTTAAAGATGTCCAGATTTAGTTAGTTTTAGCACATGGCCGTCGAAGGGGAATTTAACATTCTTTTTCGCCTTTTTACAGGGGTATCTTTCTGTGAGTATGATACAGGGGTACAATACTCACAGAAAGATAAAACCGCCTCATAACCGATATGATATCTAGCCTTAAATATACGGGTCTACTCTTGACTTCTAAACTGATATTGCTTTTTTTATGTGATAGGTGGCAGACGAGTATATGGATTACCTGATTGTAAGCGATTGCCGCCGCCCGTGGACACCTTCTTCTTTCTGCTTTTACTTTCTTATTTTACCTTTTCATTCTTCGGTCGCGTTAGACAAAGATAAAAAGTAAAAAGTAGCCTAAAAATAGATCACGTCAATCCGTTACTCCGTGATAGACGGACAAACAGACAGACACACACACACTTTTATAATAATAATAATATTAGTGTGGATTGTAAGTTTCTTGGGTAATGTAAATGGTCCTTTATAATTTCACAAACTTATTTTGCCTAATGAATACGACTTCGAACTTCGCGTGTCTCCGTCTCCGATGAATAAAGTTGATCAAAATGATGTATCATAAAAATGATCAAAATGATGTATCATTATTAATATCATGAATTATCGTGATAGTAATGATGGTGATAATTATGTGCCAGTAACAATAGTGATAGAACAAAATAATGCATTTTTTTTATTTTGAACAATTATATTTCTATTATTTATTTAGAAAGTAGTAATTAGTATGATGAATCTCTTTATTAACGTTATCTCTTTTTTTTTACTTTAGTTTATGCATTAGGAAACTATAAAAAAATTTAAATTATTGAGAAGAAATTTCATAAAACCTTAGTATTTCTGTGTAGGTAGTTAATAAATATTTTTGTGCAATTTTTTTTACACATTTCGTAGTTTTTTAATGTTTTTCGAAGTTCTGTTAGTTTATAGTGACAATATTGTGATCGCAAGCATTTTGGATAATGCTTTTATCAACAATGACAGCTAGCATCAAAACCACTTACCATAGACTAGTGTTACATCAGGGATATATCCTCTCCTTATCTAGGTATAAGTGTATTTTTTATTTTTTATTATTTTAATGACATATCACCGTTTTATGACATATGTTGCTTAACCGTGGGAGAGCCACGCTTTTACATGAATGGGCCGGCTCGACCGGAGTGATACCACGGCCTCACAGAAAACCGGCGTGAAGCAGCACTGTGCTGTGTAGCGCTGCGTGAGTGGGGGTACCGGAGGCCCAATCGGGGGAAAGGTTGACAGTGCACTTGTGACTCCACTGGTATCGCTGATATCCATGGGTGGCGTCAATCGGTTACCATCAGGCGATCCGTGTGCTCGTCACCCAAAAAAAAACAAAAAAAAAATTAGAAATATATTCCTGCGCTCTAAGCGATCTTTTCCAGGCAACTTTACGAGTAAGCATAGTTTATTTATTTATTTTCATTACATAAATAAGCATTTATTTTTGTGAAATTTCTTCTCATTCACTGTTGATTTTTTGTTTTTAACATATTTTTATTATGATTATTTTCACATAATTACTCTTGTACAGTCGTACACATACTAACAAAAGTAGGTAGTTTTTTTAATGTTAAATTTGGTTATATATTTTTAGTGTGTTCGATCGACCTAAGGTTTGGTAGAGGGTAACTGATTAGGCTTTCTGTTTTATTTGAGTGGTAATTAGGTCCGGTTGGGAAATAAACCTTTGCTAATATTAGAATCTTGGGAGAATGTTGGCCGATTTTTAAATCGTATACTAATCGAATGTATGGCGTGTTTTTGTATTTTGGATTTCAATATTGATTGGATATTAAATAAGTAGCACATTATATCTTGAATGTAACTTTAAAGTTTCAATTTGCAGATTTTCGAAATACCTCTTTATGTTTGGTGTTTGTTTTTTTTAAAATTATAATTGTGCTTTTAAAAATATAATTATAATTAAAAAAAAACAATTTTTTGTACTTTTTTGTTTTTTTTTTCATATTAATTTTTCCAATATTCTACCAAGGTTCTAATCTCATCACAGTACTGCTCCAGCTGTTTGCAACCAAGTCCATTTTGCATGGTGTATTTGTGTGGAAAGCATGTACTATAGTCCGAGTAGTTATGTCAGTCCTCTTCGCCTTATAAATAAAATTACGTGACCGTGGGAGAGCCACGCTTCGGCATGAAAGGCAAAAAAACCCGCGTGAAACAGCACTGTGCTGTGTTTTGCTGCGTGAGTGAGGGTACCGGAGGCCCAATCTGGAGGAAAGAAGAGTTTAAGGTTGGCAGCGCACTTGCGACTCCACTGGCGTCCATTAGTCGGCAATCGGGCGATCCGTCTGCTGGTCTGCCATCTACTTCATAAAAAAAAGGCGAGAATAACTGACTTAGCTAGCCGGAATTATAATGCATGTGAAAAATGCATAGTGCCTTAAGTTATGCAGAAATGCATACGAAATGCTTCCAAAGTGTATCTAGAATTTATTGGGTTATCGCTTTCTCGCCTTGCTTAAGCAAATAAAACTTTAAAATACATACATAATTTTGACCTATGTGTATAATATAGAAAACATTTCATATGGAAAATTTCTTCAAACATGTTATCTTCGTTAAAAATAATCTACTTATATCAATTTTGGTCAAGAACCGGCCAATATTTTAACTAATTATTTTAATACTTTATTGATACTTTATCTCGATGTCTATATTAGTATTGATTGTATTATATTACATTTGTGTATTAGTGTTGGTTTATATTTGTGATGTTTAGAGACAATTCATTCATTATTAAAAATATTTATAATTGAATGTATACATCAATCAGTTAATCCATTTTTATCTCAACTCCATCTCATGATAAATATATGTATGTGTCTGTGTGAATGTAAAAAATTAATATCACTTAAATATTAATGGGTAAAGTATGAAATTGCCGACTTGTATGGAGATTTTTTGAATATCTGTGTTTTCCATACTATTTTTAAATTTAATTTTGATACTGTTTCATATTTAAATGTGGTTTAATGGACAATGAAATTGAACATTTAGAAGAGGTTTCAGTAAAAAGTATTATTTATTTAAAATTTAAGCGTCAATTCTGCTTAACAAAAAAAAAAGAGTTGCTCTCAAATATATTTTTTTGGGTCGAGTATACAATGTTAACTGATTTTCACATTACACATCTTAGAAATATAGTCTTTAATCGAAATAAAAATATACTACAGTAACTTCTTAGGTTTTTATTTGACTGACCGGATTGCGCAATTGGTAGTGACCCTGCCTCTTACGCCAAAGGTCGTGGGTTCGATCCCCATCCTGGACAAACATTCGTGCGATGAACACTTGTGTTTGTTCGGTGTCTGGGTGTAATATATGTATTTAAGTATATATTTGTGTTCCTCTGTTGTCTGATATCTGAAACACAAGTGCTTAAGCTACTTAGTACGGAATCAGGTCAACGTATGAGATGTTGTGAGAATTATTATTATTATAGGAATTATTAATCTTTTTGTGTCTAGAAAAAAATGGTAATTTCATACTTTAACCCCTATTATTATACTAACACTTTGTCTGTCCGCTACGATCAAAACAAATGATATATTTTTAATTTTTATGTACCTAAATATCTACTTGATATTATTTGTAATAATATTACTTTATCTAGACTTAAAATTCGCCGGGTTTATTTGTTAATTAATATCACGTAACTTTTATTAGGTATTATTTTCCTTTTTTACCCAAAAACCTACCTACATCCCTGTTTTGTTTTTTTTTTGTCTTAGACTTTTTGTTTTATTTTTCTTTTTTTTAACCTTTCCAGATAAAATTGGAGCAGCAAAATACGTATATATTTTACAAGTACCTACGGCTGTTGATCAGTGAAGATTGTTATTAGATGTACTGGTTTATTGTTAATTACTGGACTGGTTGTTCAGTTTTTCGAATTTTGGTTTTTCCCGAATCATGTGCAAAAGTGTTTTTGGTATTTTTTAAAATCAATACGGCGTGGGAATTAAACCTAAAATTAATTAATAAAAAATATATAGGCAGCTACTCTAGTGCAAAAGGGGCAGTTATATATAGTCATTTTAATATAAAAATAGTACGATAAAATATTTTCCACTTCGACTGAAATAATATACTCAATAAAAATAATATGCCAGATTTTTTTTTAAATAAAAGGTGTTTCTTTCAGTATTTTGAATGGCTTTTTCTCGTTTTGATTAATTTTATTTTTAAAATAATATTAAAAAGAGATTTTAAAAAGAAACACTTTTACTTACTATAACTTGTGTTCATCATTTCGTCTAGGGTAACCGTAAGATATTGTAACATAGCCAAAAATATATTTATAAAAAAATTGTAAACTACCTACGTAGCGCAGAATCATAATGCATAACTACATAATTGTAAATATTCTTATTTTTTGTTTCTTTTGTTTATATTTTATGTGATAAATAGATAGAAAGAAAGATTTTTCACTTTAATATTATACAATATTGAGTTGAGAATCGAGTGAAAAAAAATTACAGCTTGACGCGTGACTTTCTGCACATATTGATTTACTTTTCGAAACATACATTTCTCACAAGTCTTATAACAGACTTATATTCCGCCAAAAGCAAAAAAATAACATCATATATATTGGTTTGTCTATTTTTTTTTATCAAATTTTAATATATTTTATAATCTATGTCCCATATAATAAAATTAATATTTTATATTAATTAGTTATTTTGCTATTTTAAAATATCTACAATATGTGGTTAAGCATAAAGTTGATGTGAAAATGCGAAGTATTATATTTTTTTTGGTGCCATTTCTGTATAATTTTAATGGATATTTTCAGTTTTAATCTACGCAATCTTGTCTTCCTTTAAATTATTTATTTTAGTGACAGTTATATTCGCTGTCGTGTGTACATAGAATCTCATATTCTATAGAATCTTGTCATTGAATCTGAGAAATGTTATTATTATTAGGTTTAGGATCGAATTAGTTTACATTCTTCGTCAAATCATGTTGGCAAAATGGACCTTTAAGTCTTATGGATTCTATATAACTTTAGCCTTGCCTTTTGCTTCCCACTTGTTATAAACAATAAAAAGTGAAAAATATAGATGTGACAAAAAACAAAACTATTTTAATATTTTCTCTTCTTTTTACTTTTTGTAAATATTACTTATGATATTGCAAAAATAAAAGTTTTATGTCTTAATTTAATCAATCAATTGAATTTTATATTTTGTTATGTTTTATTAAAGTGTTACAAGGCCACGCTATGCCATTATTATATGATGCGGACAGACAAACTTTACAAAAAATCTCGAATGGCTTTTTTTCTCTTCATAACTCATTTTCATACTTTTTATTACTACCAGCTAGGCAGCTACCACAATTCACGTTTCACCTTACTGTACCATAATCCATAATCTGTTTTACATTTTAGAAATATTTTAACATTTTTATATGCTTTTGCTGATAATATTTTTCTCTATTTACAAATATACATATACCTATGTCCCAAATCATTACGCATCAGTATAATAGTTAAATCGAATCTATAAATATTAAATTTTTTAAGTTTGGTTGTGTAAAGTTGGGCACTTTGGAAGTATTGCGGTGTGTATTAAATAGTTTAAAAGACTTAGTCATTACATTTAAATAAGGAGAAATTGTAACGTGACAAGTTGAGATCTTGAGATTTTGAACTAACTGAAATTATAGTTCGGACGATTTACTTATTCCTTCATGGAATATCGATATTCGGTGCCGATAGTACCTACCTATATTATTTTTTTAACTAACAAATCGGATAAAACATCATAACATTAAATTTTAATTCATAAAAACTTCAAAGTTATAAAACTGCAAAGATATTTTGACAGTAAATTCTTTTGGTTATTCCCCTTGTCCCCACCAGTGGAGACAGCGGGAATTCAATTAAGTAATTAATGAATTAAAAGCCTGAGCGTTTGAGGCGAGATTTGTCAAAAGAGTTTCGGTTGATATCAACCGTCGCAATGTTCACTTCTAACTAAGAAACATTATAAAATACGTTTGATTAAGTCTCAAAGCTATCTTGGCGCTAGACCCCTGGAGAGGACAGTGGCAATAGTAGACATTTCAACTACCTACTTATGCTAGGGCATACGCCTAGATATTTTTGACTAGTTTTGGTGCTTAGATAATTTTGACTTACAGTACGCAGGAGGTGAAAACTGAGTGAATCGTACGCACTATAAATGTTGTTGGGTGAAGGAAAGTTGTTAAAATTGCATCTCAATTTCTATATCGTTAATGATAGCTGTTTGTCAAGGTTTTCGTACGGTAACTTGTATTATAGAAAATATTTTGTATATTGTATTATGTCACATTGGTAATATAATATACAAAATCAATCAAACACATCGAAATGGGGAGTATCTTATGTAAAATATTCGCTATGTGGCCGAATATAGGAGTGAGGTCCATCAACAAGGTGATTGGTTATTTTTTAACGTGATATATCACGCTATGTCAAAATTACAATTTGACAAACGAAACAACCAATGCTGTTGATGTTGAAGCGATTTTTTTACACACGATAGCCCCCATTATACAACTTTGTGTAGAATATTATACAATGAAATGTATAGCTACACAAAATTGTATATAATTTGAATTTTGTATACCGTATTATTTTGTAGCGAATTCAAGTAACATTATATTGAGGAAAAATGTAGACTTTTTAATCACAAACGTCCTTAAATAGTTATAGATGCAGTAAAACTGTAATGACAACATAGGATAAAGAGAGCTTTATTAGCTTGAGGCAATACTGGGGTTATAAATATTTATGAAGAGGTATATAACTTAGACAACGATAAGGCTTAACGATTGCGTGATGTACCCGACGCCTAGCGCCATCTATTGGCACACTCTGAATCTAATCTATCGAAAGGAAGTGAGGGCGAACTACTAATATTTTTCTCAAGGAGAATAGGGTCAAAGTTGAAAAAGATCGCCTTTTCTTGCAATTTTGTGTCAAACAATTGGTTTTGTATGAAAAGGTTTTTTTTTGTAATTTTTGCTTATGTTCTTTGGGGAAAAAATGTTCTCGGCATATAATGCCCTCGCTAGGTTTGTAAGTAGGTTGAAAAACGAAGTACTAAGCTAAGCCATACAAAAAAACCCCAGTGTTGTCTCAGAATTAGATAGGTGAGATTGTGATCTAATGATATTATAACGAATCTCTCGAATTCTGTTGTTTTTGTGGGAGTTAGAGTAAATCTTTAATATAACATTTTTTTGGAGGTATTGAAAGTTAACTTGCCATTCTTCTTCTCAGTCGACCACTCCGGTCGTGATTATGGATTGTCTGTATGTTGGGTAGCGGCTTTAGCGAGACTTCTCCATCTTTCTCTGTTTGTGGCACTGCGTGCAAATTCAGTCAAGTAACACTTAACTTGCCATAAAGAGAAACAAATGGGCTATGGGAACAAATTTTTAAGTATGGTTTTGATATTTTTTTCCAATGCCTTTTACTATTTTAAGTAACTAATTTAAATATTTTTGTAAAATAGTAGGTAGTTATTTTTTATTGAAACTATAAGTACTACAGTGATGAAATTTGATGGGAATATGTGTTGTATGAACCGCTACAAAAATATGACACTAAATAGTAAAAAAAGAATTGGGGGTGGGGCCCCCCATACATGTAACTGAGGGATGAATTTTTTTTTTTCGATGTACATACCCGTGTGGGGTATCAATGGAAAGGTCTTTTAAAATGATATAAAGTTTTCTAAAAAACATTTTTCTTAAAGTGAACGGTTTTTGAGATATCAGCTCTCAAAGTCGTAAAAAGTATGTCCCCCCCCCTCTATTTTTATAACTACGGGGTATAAAATTCTAAAAAAAATAGAGGTGATGCATGCTAATTAACTCTTTCAACGATTTTTGGTTTGATCAAAGTATCTCTTATAGTTTTTGAGATAGGTTGATTTAACTGTAATTTTGGTTAAGTTATTGTGCTTACACTGAAAACGATGGCTGAACCTTATAAGATAGATCAAAAAATATACTACAGTATTGTACACCTTTAAAAATCCGCGATGATATAAAATCTTTATAATGTATATTTGCTGCTACGGAACCCTTTGTGCGCGAGCCCGACTCGCACTTGGCCGGTTTTTTAATTAATTTTCAATCATTTTGAATTTGAAGCATGTCATTTTCCCCAATTTACGGGAAATATTTCGTAAGAAAAAATAACATACCTACTTCTAAAAATACCTTTTGATCGGGGAAATTTTAAATCACTATCTGGTAACATAACGGTAAAGTCTTAGTTTTGGTGTCACTGCAAAGAACGTTAAACTAGCGCCATCTGTTACTTGGTCCGGGTAAATAGGTCACTGAGACATTGTTGTCACAAATGAATACAACCTGTCTGAATAGCTAGCGTATCTAGGGTCAAATAAAGGTCAACGCTATTTTATTGAAAATATCCTTAATCAAGTAGTTTTAAATTTAAAAAATATTAAAATATGTTATAAAATACAAATGCCTCGAAACGGTTTTCGAATTGAAACCTGTTTAATTTTTTTTCCCATACCCCATTGGTAAATAATATAAAGCTATAATTTAAAACTTTATAGGCGAATACTGTGTATAATATTTTCATTTACAATCTACTTATACGGGCTTTTCCGTCGCATGTTTACTTTTGTGTCTCACAAAATAGAATTATTCAAGTTAATATTCAATACCTCTAAATATTTTTTCTCTTTATTATTGGAATGTTAAGATTGTTGTAACAGGCGTCCCGTAGCGGTGATTTCGAAGCTGTCTGATAAAAATAGATCTTTATAGAGTCTACGACGAATTATTACAGCTTCGAGAAAATACCGCTAGATGGCGCAAGTGAAGATTTATGTAATCAGTGTACATTTTTGTATTTAAATTTTTTGATAACTTGAATGTGCAATCGAGAATGCCTTATTTGTGTCATGTTTGTGTTGTATGTATTGTGTATATCCAGTATGAATTTAGTCAGTGGTTGGACACATGTCTCATTGGTTAAAACTAGATAGAAATCTGTTTGATCTTAGCGACAACATTACGTTGGCTACCTTAGCAGTCAAAATATCTTAGCATTCAAAGTTAAGTTTACTCTGCTACATAAAGTGAAGCATAATTATACGAGTGCCATAAAATAATTGCCAGTGCCAGTCAATTTCATCTTCAGCTCGGTAATTATAAAGTTAATTTTCTTGTACAATGCCAAGATATTTTGATATTTCAGGTTGACAACATATTTTTGACGTTGGTTATAGTCTAGTCTAAACGTCCTGTCCTCCTACCGGCTATTTTTATGCTGAGGTATTTCGATAATAATCATCACGGTATCTTTAAAACTATGTACAGACTTAAAATAATATTATTGTTTGTTTAAAGCCGCTTGTTCGAGACATTAGCGCCGTTACCTGATTTCCTTGAGTACACTACGAAAATAAAATGTAATTAATAACATTATGTTGATGTTATTAATTCCATTATTTTATTTTCGTAGTGTACTCAAGGAAGGAAGCCATTTCTTATGTTAACTGAGTGCCAGTAATTGCTATAAGTGAAAATATCATGATTATTATGGTTGTGACATGCATGCACCTTACAGGTGTACAATACAAATCGCAAAAAATACAAAAGCATACCTTTATCCGTTGGTACACTACGAACAGATGTTTTTCTTTAAACTAGTAATGATCGATATTAACAGCGGTAGTGGACCGAACTAGCACTCTTAAAGCGAAAATCTTTGTAAGCCTATATAGGAATATATCTCCTCGTAATTATAAAATGTCCAATATTTATAGTTTAACTCCATTTTCTATTAATAGATATATATTATATTATTTGTTAATTATTTTATCGTCTCGGCGAATATCCTTAAGTTTACATATCTTTATATTCTGGGACTGATATTGTATGCCCCTGTACCTTTCTTCCGTATTTATAAAATTTAGAACTAACATTTTGATGGGAGTTAAGCTTTCTGAAACAAATTTTTGCAAGCGTTCCTTTGATGACACTTCTATTTTATTTACACTACCTATCTGCGTCTTCCGATTTTAATGATTTAATCAATCACTGAATACGTAAATTCTTTTAATATACAATCATGTCACAATTTCCAAGTTAAGGTGACGGTTAGGGCACACTAGCGACGCCAATCGATTTTAATTTTTAGCTACTAAAGCGTATCTATTTTAAACACTCTCGGGGTTACAACTTCTCGGCAAACACCTATTGGTACTATTTATTTAAAACTTATAGCTAACTGTTTGGTCTGCTTTTGCACTCGAATTTTGGGTGAATCAATTTTTCGTACAAAAACGGACCCAAAATTTATGAATGGTTATTTAATAAATAGTATAAGCGTTTGCCGTGAAGTTGTAACCGAAATTGTGTAAAATAGAACCGGTTTAGTAGCTAAAAATTAAAATCGGTTGGCGTCGTTAGTGTGCCCTACCCGTCACCTTAAGGATTAAGTGTTATATTATAATGAATGACTTAGCAATACATTATTATTTAACATACTTATTTTTTTTAATTTTCTTGAAAGCTATGGTGTAGGATAAAGCCTATTAACATGTGGTTAATTCTTAATTGGAAGATTATGACATGATAGTGGATAAAGTACTAGTAGTACATAGTACATTTATTTAATTTCGAGTAATATTTGAAATCTATCTTAAAAATTGTTTGAACCTTCTCAGACTACGCTTGCAGAATGCTGAAAATTGTATACGTTTTGAGCACTTATTTCCAATATTGATTACTTTTTACATGCTGGATTCAGTCTGCATATACTCATAAAATATAAAGTCGTAGCCCCAAATATAAGTGTATTTGACAGAGAATTCAGAAAACAGTAATTTTATTTTGCTCTGTTTATAACAAAACTATAATTTTACTCTTCTGGCCTAAGAATGAAATATTTTAAGATTTGTGTTGGAATTTTAAGATATTAACGTTTTTTCAAGATTAATACTGATTTACGTATTGTAAAACGAAGATAGGTTGTGGTGAGCATAGATAGGCTTATTCCCGTTGTCCACCCCGGGTGGTGTGACACTAATATTTAAAATACCCCCTAGTACTAAGAAAGGGTGGACAGCAAGATTTTTTTGAAACGTGTCACTGTTCACCCGGGGTAGACAACAGGAATAAGCTGCATAAATAGATGTAGGTACGAGTTAGTGTAGAGCGATGGGGGATCTTGACGTCCTTTGTATTGCTTGTTCCTTACTCTTAAAGGATGAGGGTGTTTTAATACTAAGGTAATAGATAAGAGATAGCAAACTTTTAAGATTTGACATGACATACCAGAAACTGAGAGGAATGGGATAGACAAGTATTGGAAATTGTGTACCATTCAACATACAGAGCAGTGACAAGAATGGTGTCATCCCTTTAAAAATGATACCCGACCGCCAATGTGAGTAAATCTTGACAAGTCACAATGCTCAGAAACGCATACTTTGGCATTAATGGATTATTTCGTACCAAATTTGTGGAATTTTAAATGTTTGCTATTTCTGCTCTTATCTTAAAATCAAAATTGCCTTAGGTTGAAGTTAAACAGCAACAACTCGCAAGCTGATTCAGCCGTCGTCCTATTGCGTTATAATGTCTAAGAAGCAAAATATATCGAGTACTTTTGGATAAAGTTTATTTATCTTCCTGTTTGTAAATAAATTTCAAGAAAATGTTGCTTTCTTTAAATCTAATTTTACTCGGTATATTATGTTTTTTTAGGTAAAACATATGCGTACAAAAATCGATGCAGCATTTTGCAGTCCCATATACCTACTACTATGATAATTTTACAGAAAAATATTTGAAATTTAAGAATTTAAAAGTCGTCTTTTTAATTTTAAAATTTCAAATATTGAAGGTAAGTGATTTTAAATGTGTCGATTTTTTTACTCGCTAGGTGTAATAAAGGCCATTCGACTAAAGCCATAATTATTGTAATATAGTACATATTTTTCCATAATGTTCGAATTTTAATGAAATGTTGCGAAAATGATGGAGTAAAATAATTTTACGTGAAGTTAGCTTTTGCCTTTTGAAAAGTCCTAAAAGCATAGTGTTCCAGATTGTGATGATTTTATAATAAAAAAGAAAAGTTATGTTTCTGTTTTTTTTACCTTCACTTATCTGTAATGGGAGAGCCACGTTTTGGCTTAAATGAAACGGAGTTGATAGACGGCTTCTCAGAAAACTAGCGTCAAACAGTGCTTGCGCTGTATTTCACTGGAGTGAGGTAAGGTAACAAAGGGGCAATTTGGGCCTTGGACAAAAATTAAAAGGTTGCCTTTGCACTCGTGACACCTCTTGTCCATGGGCGAGGCAAGCCATTGCCATCAGATGATCCGCCTGCTCTTCCGCCACTTATGACATAAAAAATGTGCGTGTGCATTGAGTGAGCACCTTTTAGAAAAATAAATAATATATTTATCATATTTAGTAAAAGGTCTAAAACAATAAATTTTAAATCCGATCATGCAATTAGTAAAATAACAAAATCGGAGATAAATAGTTCTCATTAAGCTCACCCAGTCCTCACAGGAGACGCACATCATAAAAAACCTGTCTAATTTTTGAACTAGTCATCAATAAAACTATTTTTTTTAAGATTTCGTTTCACTTTTTCCAATTATTTTAATCGTCAAGTTGGTGGGGTTACAGGTAGGACGCACTAGCCAATTGATTTAAATTGTAAGCAAATAAACCGGAAATCTTTTTAAATGTTTCAAAGCTCCAGCCTCTTGGAAAGCAATTATGCTATTTATTTAACACTTATTAGGTCTGCTTTTGTACTTGAAATTTGAATTACCGCCAAAAACGGCCACTTACGACCTACTTTAATCCAAATTTCAACTGTTAATACAGATCAAAAAGTAGTGCACCATTATTAAATAAATATAATAAATGTTTGCTTAGAGACTGGAGCTCCGAAATTGTTTGAAATAGATCCGGCTTAGTAGCTAACAATTTAAATCGATTGGCGTCGTTAGTTAGGGGTACCCGTCACCACGGCCTCACAGAAAACCGGCGCTTGCACGGCACGGCACGGCACTGTGCTGTGTTTTTCTGCCTGAGTGAGGGTACCTGAGGCCCAATTCTGGGGTAAGGGGGGTTTAAGGGTGGAAGCGTACTTGTAACTTCACTGGTGTCGCGGGTGTACAAAGCGACGGCAATCGCGTATCAGGTGATCCGTCTGCTCATCTGTCACCTATCACATAAAAAGAAAAAAAGAACAATGGACACTCCAATGTGGGAACAACTGGACAACAACAACTATCCTTTTTCCAGAACTTCGAATAAAAAAAAATAGGTGGTGTAATATTGAAAAGGGAAATAAAAATAAACTGTATATTATGTTAAATAGTATAATACTAATACAAAAATAAAACAACATTATACACCATCTTTTTTGTACTGTCTTACTTATCGAGGACATAATACTGATGAATACTGATATTTTGTAAACATGGCGGATATCACCTGAAAACCATACAATAATGTATGAAGTATGAAAATAAATATCACGAGCACGAGAATTGGGCTCCTGGAGCCTAAAGGGTTGCCAGGAGAATCGCGAAAAAATATCGGACAACCCAAACCTGGTCACAAAAAAAATAAAAAATATATTGTTCTGTCCGGTATGACCATTTATTTTTAAAATACCGAAGTGTACGCTTAAATACCGGACATCTGGCAACCCTATCAGTGGAACCCATTATAATGTCATTTAAATCTGCTAAATTTTCCTTGTCATTGTGTATTTTATGTAATGTAAGTGTTTTGGCGTTGGTAAATTAAAGGTGACGGGTAGGGCACACTAGCGACGCCAATCGATTTTAATTTTTAGCTACTAAACTGGATCTATTTTAAACAATTTCGGGGTTACAACCTCTCGGCAAACACTTTTTATTAAATATGTGCATTCCGCATTTGTGCATGGTACAAATGCGGACACAACATTTGTACGCGAAACATTTATTCACGCTATAAAGTGGCCACTTTTGGCGGTAATCAATTATTCGCGTACAAAAACGGACCCAACATTTGTGCATGGTTATTTAATAAATAGTATAAGCATTTACAGAGGGGTTGAAACCCCGAAATTGTTTAAAATAGATCCGGTTTAGTTGCTATAAATTAAAAATGAATGGTGTCGCTAGTTAGGGCTACCCGTCGCCATGATGTACCAATTAGCTGATGACGTTTGTATGGAAAGATAATTTGTTTTCTGAGATTAGCCTTTGGGGAAAATTGAATGTTTTCATCAGTATAATGCCCCGCTACTAATAATAAACCATAGCTAGTCTAGTAACAGCCGAAGTTGCAGATGAAGGCGTTAATGAAGTACCTCAGCAGGTGCTGGCCGCGGTA
The DNA here is from genome assembly GCA_019059595.1 of Marasmia exigua. Classification (NCBI taxonomy): domain Eukaryota; kingdom Metazoa; phylum Arthropoda; class Insecta; order Lepidoptera; family Crambidae; genus Marasmia; species Marasmia exigua. Next base: position 11,947,536 of record CM032489.1, on the reverse strand, counting down.
GAAGAATGTCTCCCTTTCGTAGATGTTGAGGGCTCGTAGATCCCTGGAGAGGAAGTTGTTTGTTCTCTTGTCTGTAAAAATACAAAATTATTTATTTAAGGCGACGGGTACTATCCATATCAGGGATATTGCGAATATCTGCATCCGCATCCGCATATCCGAAACATCCGCATCGATTTAGGCATCCGCATCCGCATCTGCATCCGCAAAAATCGATGCGGAGTTGATGCGGATGCGAATGTGTTGCAGGTCAGGACAAGAAAGAAAGGGGCGGGACCGGCGAGTGGCGCGTGTCGCGTGCTCGTGCTAATTGACCAATAGAAATCAATTAAGATCAAGATTTTGTAAAGATCCGCTTCCGCATCCGCATCCGCGGATGTTTGCCCCCTGGAATCCGCATCCGCATCCTCATCCGTGGATGTGAAAAAATCAGCATCCGCAACAACCCTGATCCATATACCATTCTAATTACCAGACTCCCCAAATCAAGAATCATGGTCCAAACGTACCCCGGGTTCCAATTTTGGACGCAACTGGGAATTACACGCTAAGATGAGGAAGTGGTAGACATGTTCAAAAACCCCCGACACAACTAAAGCTCTTTCATTTGATACCTATATTGAGGCAGTTGGAACAACAAATAGGTTATTCGTTATTTTCTGACAGCGGCCATCTTAGATTTGAAATTTTTCGCAATTAATATATTCTGCTACTCAAGCCCTTTTATATGATACCCATATTGTGGGAGTTGTGTTAAAACATAAAATCCAAATCTTTGTGACGGCGGCCATCTTGGATTGATTTTTATCCAACATAGCTAAGAACACTCCCTCCTTATTCATCTTTCAAATACAAAATCAAAAAAACAAAATCAAAATCGGTTCATTTGTTCGGGAGCTACGATGTCATAGACAGGCACACTGCCGCCACACACAAACACACACACATACACACACACAGACACGTCAAACTTATAACACCCCGTCGTTTTTGCGTCGGGGGTTAAAAATATGGAAAAAAAACAGCGAATCCCAAAACGTATCTCATTTGAAAAATAAAAAGCTTGCAGTCACCCATAGACAAAGGGCGTGGAATCAAGAGTAATGACAAGCATGTCAGTTGGCTGTGACGGCTAGCTTGGACACTCACACATTCAAAGGAATCGGCCGATTGTTCTAAGCTTATATTTTGTCCTCTTATTATCCGAGAGAGAGCCGCCGTGTGGTCCCCGGCAGAGTAGAATAGGCCACCCTCACCCTTACCGAGGTGTCGTAAAAGGCGACTAAGGTAAAGCTGCTGGCATGATCATCAGCACCCAGAGAAGGAAAACTCTGCATTTATATCAAAACCCTCGCCAACCCGTCGGCCAAGCGTGGTGAGTATGGCAATTACCCCTCATGTGATTGAGGGAGGCCCGCGCCCCAGCAGTGGGGACTTAAATGGGTTGATGATGATGATGATGATGATTATCCGAGAAGCCCTAGACCAACAGGGCCTTTGTGTCAACCACCTATCACATAAAAATACTAAGGCAGTGTGTTCTTACCCAACGGATCAACCTTGAAGTTGGGCAGAGCGGTGACGTCAGAGAAAACGAATGCGGTGCAGATGTCAAGCTTGTCCGCGTGCTTCAAGTTTGTGGTCATACGGATGAGCGCTGCAATAAAAATCAATCTATTTATTATGCTATATCTACTATTTATTAAATAACCATGCACAAATGTTGGGTCCGTTTTTGCATGGTTATTTAATAAATAGTAGGTATTATGTGTTTGCCGAGAGGGTGTAACCCCGAAATTGTTTAAAATAGATCCGGTTTAGTGGTTAAAAATTAAAATAGATTGGCGTCGCTAGTGTGCCCTACTCGTCACCTTAATTAATTAATTAATTTGCCTGTTTGGCGCTGCTTCAAAATTAATTAAGTATAGGTACTAAAATTAGTTTAAGGTGACGGGTGGGCACACTAGCGACGCCAATTTATTCAAATTGTTATTAACTAAACTGGATATCTTTTTAACAATTTGGAAGCTCCAGCCTCTCGGAAAGCACTAATACTATTTATTTAATACTTATACTTAACTTTTAGGTCTGCTTTTGTACTCGAAATTTGAATTACCGTTAAAAATGGCCAGTTACGACGGTAATACAATTTTAGATGGCAAAAACAGATCAAAAAGAGCACAATAATTAAGATAATAGTATAAATATTTGCTTAGAGACTGGAGCTCCAAAATTGCTTTTTTTTTATGCTAGAGGCGGACAAACGAGCAAGCGAGACACCTGATGGAAAGTAATCAACGCTGCCCATGGACATCCGCGAAATCAGAGATATCGCTAATGCGTTGCCGCACTCTTTAAAAAAGAGTACTCTCTTCTCTTGAAGGTCCCTAAGTCGTAGTCGTAAACCATTACACAGAACTGAGGTACAGTCAGCGTTAGATCAAGTTACCCCCCTGCAGTGGAAAAATAGCACTTGTGCCCCAGACATAAGGACGGCCCAAAGTTCAACATGGGTAATTTGAAGTGACGCCGTATGTAAGTGGTAGACCGCCATCCATCGAGATGATGGGGATGGAATGACAATCGCTTGCGAGTGGTGCGATGTAATAATTCAGCAAAATAAATTGTTTTATATAGATCCGGCTTAGTAGCTAACAATTTAAATCGATTGGGGCCGCCAGTTAGGGGTACCCGTCGCCTTAAGGTGACGGGTAGGGCACACTAGCGACGCCAATCGATTTTAATTTTTAACTACTAAACCGGATCTATTTTAAACAATTCCGGGGTTACAACCTCTAGGCAAACACATACTATTTATTAAATAACCATGCAAAATTGTTGGGTCCAACGCGTACTCGAAAAATTGATCCACGCCAAAAGCGGCCACTTTTAGCGTGAATCAATTTTTCGCGTACAAATGTTGGGTCCGCATTTGTACATGGTTCTTTAAGGTGACGGGTAGGGCAAACTAGCGAAGCCAATCGATTATAATTTTTAGCTACTAAACCGGATCTATTTTAAACAATTTCGGAGTTACAACCTCTCGGCAAACACTTATACTATTTATTAAGGCGACGGGTAGCCCTAACTAGCGACACCATTCATTTTTAATTGTTCGCTACTAATGTTATTAACTGTCCCGCAACAACACAGAGAATCCTAGTACGGGAATCAGTGCCTTTGTAATAATTGTAAGCCTATTCAGAACAAAAAGAGCATTCAGTCATTCATTCATACAATTTTATTTATTTATGTTATAATGAAAAAAAAACAGCATTTAAATTACAATAATGATTGGGTTTTACATTAAATTTCCTATGTTAGTACAATACTTTATTTTAGTATCTTTAAGGCAACGGGTAGCCCTAACTAGCGACACCGTTCGTTTTTAATTGTTCGCTACTAAACCGGATCTATTCTAAACAATTTCTGGATTACAATCTTTAGGCAAACACTTATACTATTTTTAAATAACCATGCACAAATGTTGGGTCCGTTTTTGTACGCGAAAAATTGATTCACGCCAAAAGCGGCCACTTTTAGGGTGAATTAATTTTCGCGTACAAATGTAGGGTCCGCATTTGTGCATGGTTCTTTAATAAATAGTATAAATGTTTGCCAAGAGGTTGTAACTCCGAAACTATTTAAAATAGATCCAGTTTAGAAGCTAAAAATTAAAATCGATTGGCGTCGCTAGTGTGCCCTACCCGTCACCTTAAACAAAACATTTTTATTGTAAACTCACGGTATTCTCCGCGGATGTGGTAGTTGTATTCTGTGTCCTCCCTCTTGCTGTAATGCTGGATGAGTGTGCGGTTCGATTCCAGGTCGAGGCGCGGGCAGTCAATAGTGAGGACTGACGTGTCTTTCTCCATGTTGAAGCTAAATTAGTTATATAATGATTTACCACCTTATTATAAATCGCGATCTTAACTTATTACCGTACTAAAGCTCATGTCATCCCGTTCCAACAGGCAATGTTAAAAGGGGCTGGCACAAATTTTGTTCCGGGACTAACCTTGGCACGCGATTTGTAATAAGGGGGTTAAGGTGACGGGTAAGGGACACTAGCGACGCCAATCGATTTTAATTTTAGCCACTAAACCAGATAGTTAACCAATACCGGGGTTACAACCTCTCGGCTAACACTTATCTATTTATTAAATAACCATGCACAAATGTTGGGTCCAACGCGTATGCAAAAAATTGATTCACACCAAAAGTGGCCGCTTTTGGCGGTAATTCAAATTTCAAGTACAAAGGCAGACCCAAAAGTTAAGTATAAGTATTTAATAAATAGTATAAGTGTTTGCCGAGAGGTTGTTACCCCGAAATTGTTAAAAAAAGGTCTGGTTTAGTAGCTAATAGTTTAAATCGATTGGTGTCGCTAGTTAGGATACCCGTCGCCTTAATGTTTAGTGGGTTCGATCCCCACCCTGGACAAACAATTCACACTTGTGACTTCAACTTGTTGTGATCAAACACTTGTGTTCGTTCAGCATCAGGGCGTAATAAAAACATATAAATTGAGACAACATTACATAAATTGTCCTGATCCCAAACTAAGGTTTTCCCTTGTACTAAGGAAACCAGGAACAACGAAGTTACCACCATAAACACGCAGACCCAAACAAATATCAGTTTCATCAACAAACATTTGTGTTGGTGCGGGAATCGAACCCGCGACCCTTGCGTCACAACCGTCGTTGTATATTTGTAATTCCGCTGTTTTTTTATATCTTTAACACAAGTGCTTAAGGTGACGGGTAGGGCACACTAGCGACGCCAATCGATTTTAATTTTTAGCTACTAAACTGGATCTATTTTAAACAATTATTTATTAAATAACCATGCACAAATGCGGATACAACATTTGTACGCGAAAAATTGATTCACGCTAAAAGTGGCCACTTTTGGCGGTAATCAATTTTTCGCGTACAAAAACGGACCCAATATTTTTGCATGGTTATTTAATAAATAGTATAAGTATTTGCCGAGAGGTTGTAACCCCGAAATTGTTTAAAATAAATCCAGTTTAGTAGCTATCAATTAAAAACGAATGGTGTCGCTAGTTAGGGCTACCCGTCGCCTTAAGCTTCTTACTGCCACACTCAGAGCCGTTGATTAACTTAAATGGCTACTTAAGAAAAAAAATTGCACTTATTTTGATTCCCATAAAGACTACCGATAGTAAATTTAATGAACATTAGCTTAAATGACGTCTCTGAGTGCGGCCTCATCATCATCATCATCATCAGCCCATTTAAGTCCCCACTGCTGGGGCACGGACCTCCCTCAATCACATGAGGGGTAATTGCCATACTCACCACGGTTGGCAGACGGGTTGGCGAGGGTTTTGATATAAATGCAGAGTTTTCCTTCTCTGGGTGCTGATGATCATGCCAGCAGCTTCACCTTAGTCGCCTTTTACGACACCTCGGTAAGAGTGAGGGTGGCCTATTCTACTCTGCCGGGGACCACACGGCATGAGTTCGGCCGTTAGTACGGAATCAGGTCAATATATGAGATTCGTTTCATAGTTCCACTTTATACAATTAGATGGCGCTAGGTGTCAATTAAATCGAGCAAGCTTTTCGTGTTTTCGGATGACCTAATAAGATTTTACTCGTTGTTTTAGAGATATAGGTACATACGCAAATAATGCAAATTTGTGACCTTTGTTTGACCTCGAATAAAAAACAATGCACAAGCGGGATTGATGGGGACTTTTGACATATCATTTGTAATGATGTATTCGGGCCTGCACGACAATACAGCTTGTTTGTTGGGAATTAAGGCAAACTGAAATCATAATTTAGTCTAATTTGACTGGCCTAAAGGATTATGAGTTTAACAGTCTATCTATGTTACCTTTGTTCCAAGATTCTGCCTAAACTAACCGGCCGAATTTGATGTATCAATCAATTCCTTATTACTGCCCATTGCCTCGGTGGTGCAGTGGTTAGTGGGTCGCACTTTAAAGCGACGGCTGCGCAAGAGGTCCCGGAGATCGACCGGGTCGTGACAAAAATGTATGTACCTAAGTTTTCGGTCAGAAATTCTTAGTGTCAGCCCGGAGTCTGGAAGTTGGCGGTCTTGTACCCCCGTGCCTCGGAAAGCACGTTAAGCTGTTTGTCCTGCGTTCGTGTCACAGTAGTGTCCCATCGGAATATGAGGGTAAGGGAATAGAGAGTGCAGTTGTGTTTGCGTACACACTTGAGCACTATATATCCTGCGTAAGTAGCTGATCGTTGAGATTTTCCGCCGTATCCGTAATCGGTTGGAGGATATATTATTGTTATTTTTTATGATATAGGTGGCAGACGAGCCGACAGATCACCTGATGGTAAGCGATTACCGCCGCCCATGAACACCTGCATCACCAGTGGTGTCAGAAGTGCGCGCTTACCTTTTAACCCTCCTTTCCCTGGATAAGGCCTCCGCTACCCTAACTCACGCAGCGAAACACAGCGCATGCACTGCTTCACGCCGGTTTTCTGTGAGGACGTGGTATCAATCGGCCCATTCATGCCGAAGAGTGGCTCTCCCACTGTCAATATTAGTTATTGCTGTCGAGGTGACCTAGGCTTATATTTAATTTTTTTTTATAAATGAATACTCACAAAAACTCTGAAACAAAACACTTATGGTGGTTCCGTACAATCATAGTTTTATCAATATACGAGGAGTTGAAGTATGGCGTCTCAAAGCGAACGTTGGAGAGCCTGTACAGTTCGGGAATCGAACCCACGACCTTCTGGGAGCAGTGCGAGTTGGCGGCGAGGTTCTGTCCGATGCATTTGTAATCTTTTAGATGGCATGGTCGGACGATGCCGGAGAGACGACCTGCAGGAGATAGAAGATACGGATATTTATTCATAATGTTTTTTAAACCTTAGTTAACCAAAGCGGTGTTGATATTTTTTATAGCAATCGTTTGCAATTTATTCTTAAGTAAATAACACACTTAAAAATTTCATCTCGTGTTCAGGCGGAACTCGAACCCTCACCTTCCACAATCCGGGTGAATGTTCTACCAATTAGACCACTGAACGCGTTATTAAGCCGACGAAATTTGTAAGTGCTTGATTCGACATGAGCTGTCGATAGTCTCAACAATATTGTAGGTATATTTACAATATCCAGTGGAAATATTATTACAAATATTTGACCACCTAAATCAATAGTTGATATTTTTTACAGCAATCTTTTGCAATTTATTCTTAAGTAAATAACACACTTAAAATAGTAAAGATGATAGGTACCTAATATTCTAGAAAAAATTAAAAATAAGATATAAAAAAAAGTAATTCAGTGGAGGACACCTAATGCTTACACATATATTTTATTTATTTTATTTGTTTAATAAATTAGTAAATTGAATCAAACTCAAACATTCTTTATTTGCATAGGATTGTACACAGCACTTACAAATCGTCATACATTTGAATGACTTAAAACTATTTATAAGTACTTATGTATAATTTACATGTTAATACATATATATGTTGATACCTAAAATATACTAAAGAAATAAATAAACCCACCGGCTCGGAAAGTTGTATCTGGTCGAGAAGATCCGGCAAGAAACTCGCCAGTTACCTACTCTTTTTAATCGCCGAACTTTCATACAATGTTGTGTCATCATCATACCAAGCCATACAGTTTAATTGTAACACAAAATAAAATAAAGGAAATAATAATAAAATAAATATTATGAATAATATTGTAGCTTTAGTAATATGGTGCAAGAAATAAATAAAAATAACAGTGATAGTAATGAACTTAGAAGTCGGCTGGACCGATTTTAATTATCTTGGTTTAGTTAGATTCATTTTGGATCTGAAGAGCACAACTTAAATAGATACCTATTTAGGTAGATTGCTATTTTTCGGATTTAACATGTGTTAAATCCGAAAAAAAATGTGTAAAATTTATTTTATATTAAAAGAAAAATTTTAAATATATTTTTCTGTTTTTTTGTCATTGTTTTATTTTTTATTATTTCAATTTATGTTACTGTCTTTAATTACACAAGAAGGTTTAAGGACCTGTGTAATTAAATAAATAATAAAAGCGGAATAAAGGTCGAAATAAATAATAAAACCATCATACCTGCGCAGGCGCTGATTAGTACGGCTAACACGAAAACTTTCCCCAACATTTTGGCAAGTATTCCTGGACACGACCTATCAAGCCTATAGCCCGAAAGACTACTGCACACTGGGTTATCGCTTTGATCAAAAACAATGGTATTTACCTTTATAACTTCTAGAACTGTTTGAAAAGAATATTATTTTATGTTATTTACTTAGCTGTTTAAATTTGAGACTAGGTATCGATTGACCAAATACGTATTACATAAGGTGTTTTACAATTTTATACTCTAATTTGTCTAGATATAGTTCAAATTTAGTTATTTCTTCACATAATTTATTATGTTGGTAAAGCTTGCACAAAAACAATGAAACCTCTTACCTACGTGTCTAAGGAGAAAATTCTTTAAAAATATAATGATTTATTAAATTGTTTTCAGTGTTTGCTTAAGAATGGACGTCAATAATTTTTGTTCTACTTTAAATATTTGGGTCTGCGTAAAAGGAAGTCTTTGTTTTAAGTAAGAAAATATAATCTATGTTAATTCAATAGGTGTTAAATTGTCTAAGTTCAATAGATAAAGAATTACATAACGACACAAGAAACAATAAATTATGTAACTTATTATAAATCAGGTTCTGATTAGGACATTATAGGTATTGTATTTCGGAGCAGCAGTCTCTAAGCAAACATTTATCCTATTTATTTAATAATTGCGCACTACTTTTTGATCTGTTTTTGCACTCGAAACTTGGATTAACGCCATAAGTGGCTGCTTTTGGCGGTAATTCAAATTTCGAGTACAAAAGCAGACCCAAAAGATAAGTATTAAATAAATTGTATGTTTTCTGAGAGGCCGCAGCTTTGAAATTGTTAAAAAGATATCTGGTTCAGTGGCTAATAATTTAAATCAATTGGCGTCGTTAGAGTGCCCTACCCGTCGCCTTAAGTTAAGTGGTTAAGTTGATTTTTACGTTATCATGACAAGTGTTTAGATTAAATAAAAAGAGGACCTTTAAGATTTCAGAACCGTCGTCTTCCACTGGCGGATATATGATATTTTTACCCGACTACGGCAAAGCAAAAGGAGGGTTATGATTTTGACAGGCTTTGTAGGTATGTATGTATGTTCATCTGTTTCCACGTAACTTCTAAACTAGTTATCATATTTGAACAAATGAGGTGTCGTTAGAAGCGTCTTGGTTGTCTTCTGGTTATAGGCAACATGACGTCACGTTAAATTTATTACAGCTCTCTCTAGGGGACTTAGAAGAACTAAAAAAAAAATTTTGCTTGACGGTACCGTGTGGGGTATAAAATGAAAGAGCTTTTTTAGCACATTTCAAATATGTAATTATATTTTTTCATAACTAAAAATATGTTAAATAAAAATAAAGTTTAAAAACTAAAACCCGAGTACCAAAAAAACACGATCTAAAAAGTACAAAACAAGAAAATTGTCTCTGCTGAAATGATTATGCCGTATCGCCGTGGTCGTATGCCACCTACTGTAGCAAAACAGATTCATTATAATAATAAAATAAAATCAATGTGGCATACGACCACGGCGATACGGCATAATCATTTCAGCAGAGACAATTTTCTTGTTTTGTACTTTTTAGATCGTGTTTTTTTGGTAGTCAGGTTTTAGTTTTTAAACTTTATTTTTATTTAACAAGAATTTTACAAGAAAAATAACAACTTAGGTACTATTTAGGTTTTAGGAATATTTGTCTTTGTTCAGTGTCTGGGTGTAATATAATATATTACCTATGTGTAATTTAAAATATTACATATTATGTATTTAAGTTTTTACTTGTAATCCGTTCGTTGTCTGATATCTGTAGCATAAGTGCTACTTAGTACGGTACTAGGTCAATTATAGAGATGTTTTATGAATTTATTATTATAAATTCTTTATTAAGAGGTCAGCAGCGCACTTGTGACACCTCTGGTGTGGCAGATGTTCATGGGCGGCGGTAATCGCTTACCATCAGGTGATCCGTCTGCTCGTCTGCCCCCTATCCCAAAAACAAAAATAAAACCTTACATACTTAGAACAAAACGCTAGCGCCAACTATTTTCGACCCATTGTATGTTGTATTATATATGAAGTCACAGTCATATTATTTATTGCTATGTAGGTACCTACCAAAATCATATAGTTATATGAGAATATATGTGTGCTAACTGACTCATTCAGAAATTATTTTATTTTCACATTAATTTTATAAATAAAGCATAATATGTACACTTGTGTAATAATGACTAATAACCTTATTACGCAAAATAATTATAGGTACAAGGTTGATTCATTATAGTTTTATTTCAAGAGTTTCTTAAACAAACATAGATATCGTGAAAACTGTAGTTACATTTTTGTAGTGTAGCAAAATTATTGTATTTTGTCCTCTGATTCGATTACATTTTTTAACACCCGACGCAAACACGACGGGGTGTATCTCTGTCTACGGCATCGTAGCTCCCGAACAAATGAACCGATTTTGATTTTGTTTTTTTGTTCGAAAGATGAATAAGGGGGAATGTTCTTAGCTAAAATCGATCCAAGATGGCCGCCGTCACAAAGATATGGATTGTATGTTTTAACACAACTCCCACGATATGGGTATCAAATAAAAGGGCTTGAGTAGCAGAATATATTTATTGTGACAAATCTCAAATCCAAGATGGCCGCCGTCAGAGAATGACGAATAAACCATTTGTTTTTGTCGGCGTTTTTAAAATTTTAGATTATGAACCATAAGTAGATTTTCGACCAAACTTTTCTTTGAGAATGTAGGTAGTTCTGAATCATCTGCATTGCTCACAGGCTATATTTAGCTAAAAAAAAATATAGCCGTTTATATACAGTATCCTTAGTTCTGAGATAATAATATTTTGAAATTCAGTGCTTATCAAGCACATATAAGCTACAAAACCAAGGGCACTAAAGGGAGGTACTTCTTAAAAAATAAAAGAACACAATAAAGGCTTAAAAATCATTTTATTCATAACTATCGTACATTAATAATTATATTCAATAATAATATTAATCAATTTAATTAAATACAGTAGTAGTTATGTTTGACACGGCCACTCGCACTCAACAAGCGTTATTTATTTATATAAATGCAGTTTTTATATACCAAACCGTCGCCTTCTGAAGTTAAACGCATACAAAGAGTAAACTCGATAGAAATCATCATAAAATGTCATTTCAAGTTATGATAGATAACTTATTATGTATAACATAGGCGTCCAAGTTGTTAATGTAACATTTTAGAATATTTCAATATTACGTCAAAATTGCATATTTTTATGATTTTTTTCTATTAAGTTCATCCTATGTATGTTTTTGACTTCCAAGTTCATTTAGTTTATACACCGTTCCCATATTAACACAATTAAATCGTGAACGCCACAGAGTTCAGACAACACTTCTCGGACAAAACAATTTTGGAATGCTACAAGTCAGTCTGTCTGTCAGTCCTACTACGTAAGACTAACTAAAACTAAAAATATCCGATTAACTACTATCTACATGACGAAACATAATACTATCAAGTCGAGCCTATGGCCATACATCAAGTTCTTAAGTAATCAAGGTAACTAGACGTGGTATCACTGGCCAAGAAGTTGTTTCAATTGTATGCATTAACTAAAATATCGCTAAGGTTGAGATATTATTGAAAGTAACGTATGTACTAAAATTCCTGCAATTTTTAGAATAACCTTAGTTTTGAAAACCAGCTTTTGTCGTGTACCCATACAATTTAGTTCACTGTGTGTGTACACACGTCTCATTAACACAAAATCCTATTTTAACATTACCTACTTGACTTTTCTATTACTCTTTCGTAGTTCTTTCTTTTATACCTACTTTTTAAATCTCACCATAATAAACAGGAACAACTACGTCACGATTAGTCGCACGCCTTTTCTGTCTGAACTCTGTGGCGAACAATCCTAGATTTTTTTGGTAGTTAGAAGATCAATTTTATAGTACTTTTGTCAACAAAATCGAAACAAATTAGGTTATTCCAGCATTCTCAACACCTATGCTATATTGCTATTATGTATGCTAGTGAAAGTTACCTATATTTTGCATTGTCATATAATTTAAATATGCATAATAAACCATTTAATATATATTATAAATGATTACAATTTGTTCTGTTTGTTTTACAGATCGATTTCTAATTATGTTAAAGTTTATGGAAACGGTATACAAAACGAGCTTATAAACAGTATTCAATGCTAATCGAAGACATGAACATTTATGTACAATTGTTCAATAACAAAAGTTACTTTTTCATTGTAACCTAGCATACAAAGTAAATAAAGACGATTCTTAAGAAATTTACAGACACTTACTTTACCACAGAAGTTCGATTGGTCTAGTTAGAAGTTACAACTTTTAAATATTAAAAAGTACAATTACAACAAAATTATTTGTAGCTGTATTTATTTTCCTCCTTGTACGGTATGACCTATTATTGACTATACAATAAAATCTTACTAAACCAATCGCTATGACCGTTGAACAGTCCAAAAAAATAAATAATAATATTTTAAGGTGGCAAAGAAATGTTGGCAACATAACACAACAGACGCCATTTTAATTTACTTTTATCTTTTTTAAATATGTTTTTTTTAACCAAAGGCATAGACAAAAACAAAATCGAGCCACTGTTTTACTATATTACGGCTTATTTATATGTACCTAAATCTTTTTGGTGGAAACTTTTGGATACAAATATATTTTCTGTTGTATTATGTTGGCAATACCTTTCAACTCGAGACAAAGATTATTAATAACGGAACAATATGAAAACACAAATAGAATGAGATTCAACAACATTTATTATTGTTAACATTGAAAACTGCTTATAAGTACCAAGGTTACTTTAAATAAAATAACCATTTTTCAAATGAAAAAATACTTGAGATTTCGATATAAAAGCAGATGTATTTTGTAGACTTCAAACAATGAAATGTTTTTAGATAAGTAGATAAATAAAAGGATTTTAATCTCATATTGACGCACCACAAGTTGCACAACAATTGATGGCAATTTAGTATTTAATGTCATCAATACAATACAATTATTAATTCTGAAACAAGTTGTATGCACTTATAAACTGCTTATATTTCGCGATGTATATAATTTTGTCATGTAAAAAGATAAAGAAAAAATACTTCAGATATACAAAACGGTTTGTTTTTATTTAAAATAACCTACAACACGTGATATACAAAGTCTAGGAATAGTTAAAGTAATTAGTCGCTCATGACAATTAAGCATAAAAAAGGGGAAAAACAAAAAATATAAAAACATGAGATATAGTTAGAAAAGTGACTCAAAAAGCGAAACATTGACAACAGTTCCGTTTCAAAACTGACAATAATTTAACCGTGTTAAAGAAACTGCTCTTAAAATTTCTCAAACAAACGAAACTGTTCTCAAAATTGCTTGTCACGTTAGAAAGTGATTTTAGCGCTTTTTACTCTTACACAAACATTCAAATGTTACACAATCGCAGAATACATGATCACAAATAGTTTTTTTGTATGAAAATAATTTTTCATCATAATTTGTTAAAAAAAAACGTCGGTTCTCAAACCATAAGTTCGGACCCCCGCTCGGTGGCGTGGGGTAGTATTACAAAAACAATAATACAAGAAATGTACAAGATACATACTTACATACAAACATACAACATGAATGACACGTTACAGCCCCACCGCTTAGCTTTCTGAGGGCTATTGACGTAACTAGGATATATTTAATTAGTACTAATACTTTAATAAAAATTCATATACTTGAATATGATCACATTGATAATTTTCCCCAAAAAAAAACAATTATGATGAAATATAAAAAAAAAAATTGCCTTCTCATACAAAAAATGATCAACTAACTAAGGCAATTTATATTGGAAAGCGACCATTTTTACCTTATGTTTTTAAGAGAAAAAAAAACTATTCACGTATATGAACTAACAATAATAAGGGTGTTAAGTATTTTTTATATTAATTTGGAAGTATTCATTCTTTTTGCCTTAAAGTATAAAAAAGTAAAGTATCAGCCTATAAACTGTTCCACTGCAGGGTAAAGGCCTCCATCATATACATATCGCTACTATGACGGGATTAGACTTAATCACCACGCTTGCCAAATGCGGATTGGTGATCACAAACCCGAGCTATGTCCGAAAAATTAGAAACGTACTTTTCGCTCGACGCGGGAATCGAACCCAGGACTTGGTAAAGGCTGACTTCCAATAAACGCATCACTGGTCCGTAGGGTGAGGGACAGCCGCAACACCATCCTGATGACTCTAGCGGATAGGTACACCTCACCGCTATGGAAGTGCCTGGTGCGAAGAGTGACCACTGAAACCAGTTTCTTTGGTAACTCCTAGCAACCTCTCTTTTTTTAATTTTTTAATTTTATTTTATTGCATTTTATTTTTGTCGATATGTACCTACTAATATAATTTTAAGTCATTTTGTTACTAACACTCTATGGATCAAAAACTGTGGTCTGAAATAAACAATTTTTATTTTTATTTAATAAAGATCACTGAAGGGCTTTAGGAGAGGTCTTTCCCCAGCAGTGGGATAATATAGGCTAACAAAAATTCAAATTTTATTTAACTTACGACTTGTTTTTGCGGTCATTTGCAGAATTTTATTTTCAGAATCGACATTTGTCGTCGTAGACTAGCGAGGACGACAAATATCTCGTTTTTAGCTGTCAAATGTCATACATGCGCTCCGCGCCAAAATGTTGTCTACTCTCGTCCGTGCGAGCGCATCCTTCTATCCCGCTCATCGCTCAGTCTGGTGAGCGAGAAGCAACTAGCGAATACGAGTCTAGACAAAATTATCTCGTGGTGCGCATGTTAGCCCTACTGGTCGAAAAAGTTCTTGTCCACCTACAAAGGCCGAACTGGTGACAGGTGGCCGAAATCAGACCGGAATGGCGGAATCTCGTGTCGGAGGCCAAGATCCACTTCGGGTCGCTGCGCCAGCGTAGTAAGTAATCTATAATTTCAAAAATTCCTAGTTACGTCAATAGCCCAGACTACCCATACAAAACTTACACGAATATTGAACAACGAATCCAAGTGACTTTTTGGCATGAAGGCACGCATCCAACGCCGTCTACTATATAAACACGAAAGTATTATATTTATAGATATAT
The DNA here is from genome assembly GCA_019059595.1 of Marasmia exigua. Taxonomy (NCBI): domain Eukaryota; kingdom Metazoa; phylum Arthropoda; class Insecta; order Lepidoptera; family Crambidae; genus Marasmia; species Marasmia exigua. The sequence goes on along the minus strand of CM032489.1, from coordinate 11,932,229 downwards.
GTATAAAAAAATGGAAACCTCATATCATCGATTATTGACAGCTGTCAAATTATCAACACATGCCGCACTCTACACATAATATGTTTGACGAAATTCCTCAAAAATACTATCAAAATTAAAAGCATTTAAATGTCATCCTGTCGAGTTCTGTCAAACATGATATTTTTTTTTGATGTGATAGGTGGCAGACGAGCAGGTCGCCTGATGGTAAGCGATTGAGATACACCCTGTATATTGAAATCATTATTGTACATTCAAACAAGCCTTGTTAACTTCCTACAGTATTTGAAATATAAAAAAAAACCACTAATATTTTCAATGTTAAAACCAACCATATCAAAATATTTAATTTTGACAGTGACGCATTGAATATTTTTGAGAAATTTTGACATCACATCGCATCATATAATAAATAAAGTAATTTTCACGATTAAAAATATCGAGAATGCCCGGTGTAAAATTACATTCAATGAGAATCGTTTCGAAAATCACCGACTTAAGGTGAAGGGTACCCCGCGCTTTTTTAAACTATTAAACTGGATCTATTTATAGCAATTACGGACCATCGAACACTCGGCAAACCTGTATACTATTTATTAAATAATTGTGCAATACTTGTTGGTCTGTTTTTGCACTTGGTAAGAGTAGTCACTTTTGACGTGAATCAAAGTTTCGAGTACAAAACAAGACCAAACATTTGTGCATGATTACTAAATAAATAGTATACATACAGTTTTGCAGAGTCTCCGACGGCCCACAATTGTTAAAAATAGATCCAGTTTAGTAGTTAAAAATATTTAATTGGCGTCGATAGTGCGTATCGGGTATCCTCTGCCTTAGAATAAAGCAAATTTTAAAGAACATGTAACAAGTCGAAGAAAAAACTATTCGTCCTTTAATTAATTATTAATCCTGGGAAGAATATTACAGTGTAAAAGTTGTTACATTATATGACTAAATGTTACACCTGTTATATTAATATGTGTGATTATAAAATCTCTTATTTTTTTCCTACACAAGTCCTCAAAATTATCATGTGATACATACTATTTCTTTCAATAAAGATCGCCTTTGCAACATGTTCTTAAAATTTTTGCATAATTTACGTCTGAGTTACTCAAACGCTCTTCAACTTCGATAGCCTCTCAGACATGTTGCTGTCTCTGTCATATTGTTGACTTGGAAAGAGATACGCACGTTTGGCACGCCGATAGTTGAAAAGCGATTCAGTATTCGTAGGAAAGTGTGTTCCATTCCGTAGGAATTAATTGAGCTAGAAAGAGAGAGCAATGTATTGCTTTCTCTTTCGCTGTTAACCCCCTTATTCCAAAACGCGATCTAAGTATAGTTCATACCAAACTCGTCCTAGCGTCTTTTAACATTGCGTATTGGAAAGGGATGGGATGAATTTTAGTATGGTATTAACTTTAGATTGCGTTTTTAATAAGGTGCTTATAGTTTAGTAGCATCATAGGTCTTAGTTTTTCCGGTAAAACATTAAAATAAAGTTCCAAAGTATTTAGTAGAAAAACAATAGAATCAACATTGTATCATTAAAAGAAGTTTCCAACAAGAGAGATATTAAAATTCTCGTTCCGTAAATATACGTATTCGTATTAAATCTATTTCTCGATTGCAGATTTCTTTTCATATTTTAAAAATAGATGAACTGCTCATTAAATTTATAGACATTTCGCTATTAAATCTAAACTGTACTAGTTCTGGAACTTGCTACGTTGATTCAAATTGTAAATTCGTACTTTATTACAGTATTAATTTGTAATATTTTGACTTTTTTTTCCAAAATACAGATTGAATAACCACTTTTTTATATTGGTTTTTTAATATGTTTTCGAGAAAAAAGCTATCAAAATACTTAACGTGTCTTATAAGGCCTATATTCAATAATAATGCTAAAATGTAACTTAGTTTCGATATTATACCGAGTGTTAACGATTCTGATGAGTTTGTAGGCAATTTAAAATTGTATAATAAGTATAGTGACATCTATTTCTATGATATTAAGGTAACAAATAGCTTGCACTAAATGTATGCATAAAGTTTAAATGTAATATTTTAGCATTATTATAGAATACAGACCTACTCGCCGTTGTATAGGTAATGCATCGAAGGGCACTTATCGATTTATCTTAGACCGAGTAAAATAAATCACACGCTAGTAAGAATCAAAGAGACGGTATACTCCATAGAGATTGTCATGAAGTTGACGCCATATTGGATTTAAGAGGGTTGATAATAGATTAGAAACGCCTTTCATGATTTTATTTGTTTTTTTTATATTTTTTTATTATAATTTCAAAGAAAAATAAATAATAACATGGATGGCGCTATTTAGCTCTTCTGTCCTTTGTAAATGACGCTGATTCTTGTCAGTTTAAAGCACAATATGAGTACCTATTTCTCTCGCATCTATCTCTTTCATTCTCACTCGCATGGCGTCGGTGTGAGAAAACAATGAATCGAATGAATTATTATTTGATAGATCTGAAATTTCTATAAATAAATAATCAAGCTACATTGACTTACGAATATCCATTTTGTTGTGTACATTTTAGTCAACTTTGAAATCCAAATTCGTAACCACAAAATTCTTTCAATCACATATTAGCATTTGGCTTGATTGTATGTAATCCCTTCTTAATAAACACATCATTCAAGCCCGAATGCTCTTTTAAGAGCTGCTCAAATATGTTGCTGTCTCTGTCATAAAGTTGACTTAGAAAGAGACATAACAGAGATTTGAGCAGCTCTCAAAAGTTAAAGAGCATTTCGTGTAATAAACGAATAGCTTCATTACTACAAGTATCTGTCAAAATGACAACCTTGTCAAAGATCACACAGCGCCACCTAGCGTTCGAAACTATCATTCAAAGTTGCCCAAGTACACAATATCAAGCACAAAGATGATCAGGTATGTGGTACATTCACATGCCATCTTTCATGACCTTAACCAAGCGTACTACCTAGAGTGTGACAGAGACGAAATACCTATCCTTTTCTAGCGTGCGGGCGTTGGTGCCACTGTGGTCGGCATTTTAAGATATTAAGACTTTTGTCTAACAAACTATTTGAGAATATCACTAATATTGTCATAGTTTCACAATAATTGTCTTTTAATGTTATAAATATCAGAAAGTTATCATAAAAACAGTTTACACTGACAGAAATTCTACACCTTTCTTTGGCGGTACATTGAACTTGGAATTGACTTTTCTTACTGTACTGTATTTCTGTGTTACTTTTTTTTATATGATACGTGGCAGACGAGCAGACGGATCACCTGATGGTAAGCGATCGCCGCCGCCCATGGACATCCGCGACACCAGTGGAGTCACAAGTGCGCTTCAATCCTTTTAACCGCCCTTTCCCCCGGATTGGGCTTACGATACGATACTACGAGATGACGTAGCGAAACACAGCACAGTGCTGCTTCACGCCGGTTTTCTGCGAGGCCGTGATATCACTCCGGTCGACCGTGTTGGTGTATTATTGTCCTTATATTATAAATTATTTCATTGTGGCACACAATATATTGGCTTCCCTTCGTGCATTTGCTTATGACAACTGACAGATCCTTCAAGACCCATAGATTTTTTTTTGTTATAGCCATTGATTGCAATTTATTCTTCAAATCCCGCCTGCACGCGCGCTGAATTTTTTAAGTACGTTGACTATCATATTATTATTGTAATTTAAATATTAATTAGTGGTACAGACAGCCACATGTCAGATTGGTAACTACAATCTATCAAACATTAATTTGAGAATCATAATGAATAAACTTTACAGATTTTAATAACCCAAACCACCTTATTACAAATCCCGATCTAAGGCTCATGTCATCCCGTTCCAACAGACAATGTTAAAAGGGGCTGGCACGAGTTTTGTTCCGGGAATATCCTTAAGTTCGCGTTTTGTAATAAAGAGGATTGTGTTTCTGTCTTTAATTAATTCTGATATTCACAACACAAGTTTAATTAAAAAAGGATATTACTATAAAAGTTACTTTAGGATGAGAACAATGTAAGTGATATTTCACACATTTCTATGTTAAGCATTCGGACCTACCACAGTGGCCCAAACGCCCTCTTTCGACTAATACGAGAACCGCGAATAAATATAAAAGTCTGTACACAGCGTAATAATTTATACACCACAAGACAAAATCTCACTTATTAACACACACTTTGAGTCTATATTTCTATGAGTTTGTTTGGTCTTGATAGAAAATATGATCGCATACCTAATCTATACATACAGTAAGTTTATAATATAGTGTAGTTAGACGCCAAACGATTACGCGACGCAGTATACACCCAGCGCCATCTTTTGGTAGAGTTTGGAACTTAAAATCCTTATCATTGTCTGTCTGTTTGTTAGCGCTTATCTCGAAAACTACTCAACGGATTCGAATGGAACTTTTTTTAATGTATAGCTCGTGTGTGTGAACAACATACAATGTGCAGGTACAAATATACAATAACAGTTTTACCAATTTTATAAGTTATAGCAATGTACCTGCGCAGGAGTCTTATTTTCGAAAACTCCGGCGAAATCTCAATCAATCACAACGCTCCATTTACGCGCGCCAAAAATTATAATTTCTTATTGGTTGATGCGTCAGCGCCATGTTCGGTGCGAGTGCGTTTAAGAGAGAGATAGCATTCCTCTTTTTGGATTTATTGTATTTAATCTTAACGTAATGCAATAAAGTCTGTATTTCAACTGCTTTCGCAATTTTAACCAATCGGATTTAACTTGCTCTTCTGCGTAGGCGAATTTTGCCGATGTAACTTATAAACGTGGTACAGCTGTACATCTTTCTAAACACCTATTCTACCCGGTTACTATGGGCGCTGGTGTTAACGCAAATAATCAGGAAAAATCGATATTTTAGGGGGAATTTTCAAAAATCATACAGTAAGTTATGACGAATCGATTAATCGATTGAATGATCGATAAAATTATTCTTATAGCATTTTACCGACACAGCCAGTATAGTTACTATGCGATAAGTCCCCAGATCCATTTTAGATATTACTTTTAACGATCACAAAACTATTTTAATCAAAGTATCAAAAAGGTAAGACAGTGTCTTAATTTTGTCATATTAAAAAAAAACTGGAAGAAATCGCTACAAGCGATAAGACCGCCTTATAGTACTGTCCGTTTTTGTAGTACCAGACATCATATTAAAAAAAGTGTATATGGAAGAAATCGCTACAAGCGATAAAACCGCCTCATTGTACTGTCCGTTGTAGTAGAACCAGGCATTGTATTTTGCTTCTGTGCAAAAAAGGATATCTATTTATCTATTGCCATTTTGTCTATGGTTCTATGGTATGCCAACTCTATGGTCACGCACCATAAACAAACTCATAGAAACACGTCCCAACCGCCATTGCTACTTATACTACATTTACTTTAATAGTGACGACGCGCGCTTTTGTTGGCAAAAACGAAAATCAGGATAAAATGTCTTTTCCATGTCAATATCACATGTTATGCGTTGCTTATTACATCCCATTAATACAGGTGTATCTTTGACACCCCATCAAGGTGACGGGTAGGGCACACTAGCGACACCAACCGATTTTAATTTTTAAGCTACTAACCCGGATCTATTTTAAACAATTTCGGGGTTACATCGTCAGCCCATTTAAGTCCCCACTGCTGGGGCACGGGCCTCCCTCAATCACATGAGGGGTAATTGCCATACTCACCACGCTTGGCAGACGGGTTGGCGAGGGTTTTGATATAAATGCAGAGTTTTCCTTCTCTGGGTGCTGATGATCATGCCAGCAGCTTTACCTTAGTCGCCTTTTACGACACCTTCGGTAAGAGTGAGGGTGGCCTATTCTACTCTGCCGGGGACCACACGGCTTTACAACCTCTCGGCAAACACCTATACTATTTATTTAATAGGTATAGTTAACTGTTTGGTCTGCTTTTGCACTCGAATTTAGGATTACCGTCAAAAGTGGCCGCTTTTGGCGTGAATCTATTTTTCGTGTACAAAAACGGACCCAACATTTGTGCAAGGTTATTTAATAAATAGTATAAGTGTTTGCCGAGAGGTTGTAACCGAAATTGTTTAAAATAGAATCCGGTTTAATAGATAAAACTTAAAATCGATTGGCGTCGCTAGTGTGCCCTACCCGTCACCTTAACCACGTATTCTATGAACCATTCGGAGCCACATTAATTCTATTTTTTTGACTGCCTCGGTGGCGTAGTGGTTAGTGGGTCGCACTATAAAGCGACGGCTGCGCAAGAGGTCCCGGGTTCGATCCCCGGGTGCGTGCCAAAAATTTGTACCAAAGTTTTCGGTAAGAAATTCTCAGTGACAGCCCGGAGTCTGGAAGTGGGCGGTCTTGTACCCGCGTGCCTCGGAAAACACGTTAAGCCGTTGATCCTGATCCCTCTCCGGTGTTGTCACGCTGGTGTTCCATCGGAATATGAGGGAAAGGGAATAGAGAGTGCACTTGTGTTGGCGCACACAGTTGAGCACTATAATATATTCTGCGCACGTGGCCGACCATTGAAATTGGCCGCCGTAACCGCAATCGGTTTTAGAATAATATTGTTATTATTTTTTAAATGTGATAGATTATTTCGATGTGATTCTTAAAATTGTTTAATCGTTAATCTTTAGTCGAATATTATTCGTAAATAGTTGTAATAAACAACGCACCCCAAAACCCAACCACACAAAAATGAGTTCAAAACCAAATTAACAAGGTTCAAATTACAATATCAAAAACTGTCGATTGTTTGACTAGTGTTGTCTCTTTCCTTACCCTAGAGCGTAAAGGGTTGTCCCAAGTTACTATGTGATTAGATCGCTACTTTAATTGGTCTTTAAAAATTGGCTTTTGAGTACCTAATTTGTAAACGAATTGAATTTAATAAGTATTTTTATTGTGATAGATGGCAGACGAGCAGACGGATCACTTGATGGCATGCGACTGCCGTCGCTTATGGACACAGCACCAACACAACCTTTAAACTCAACCCCCCTCTATTTCAAAACGCGGTCTAAGAAAAGATCCGGAACTCAACTCATGCTCGCCCCTTTTAACATTGCGTATTGGAACGGGCTATAGCTATACGGGCATAGATAGCCCACCGAATTAGCAAACTGAAGTGGCAGTGGGCTGGTCATATTAGCCGCAGAACTGACAGCCGTTGGAGCCGTAAAGTCCTTGAGTGGAGACCGCGACTCGGTAAGCGTAGTGTAGGACGCCCTGCGACAAGATGGGATGATGACATTCGAAGGCTGGCTGGTGTGGGCTGGATGAGAGTGGCCGAAAATCGGGAGCAGTGGCGTGCATTAGGGGAGACCTATGTCCAGCAGTGGACGAGTGTGGGTTGCTGATGATGATGATGATGAATTGGAACGGGACGGCTTGAGCTTTAGTACGGAAATAACTTTAAATCGCGATTTATAATAAGGTGTAACATCTCTACAGATTGGGCCTCCGATACACTCAGTCACTCACTCGGCGATTCACAGCAGCAAGTTTTCTGTGACGCTGAATTCACTGTTTAATCCGCCATTTTGTTATTTTTTCTTCAAAATGGCTGCCATGAACGTAAACAAATTTTTAATCCGCCATTTTGTTTTTTTTTGTTCAAAATGGCTGCCATGTACGAATATACGAAACAAAATGAATGTTTTGTATATTCGTATTCGACAGTTTTATTTTTTATTTAAATTGTATGACCAATAGCAACATTCTAACCACACAACGCATGGGACCATTAAAAAGTAACAGCTAAGTTTTGTCACGGGAGAACGCGATTTGACCTCACAGGCTTAAGGTCGACAATCGTACAACACTACTCTTAACCGACTTTGTCACAAAATAAAGTTACAACGTTAAACAACACCCTTAGTTTCAAACCGACTTATACATACTGACCGATTTTATTATGTTATAGTGACACCTTTACACATTTTAGAAAGACATTGTAACTATGAAAAACTGACAAATTTTATCAGCAAGTTTTTTTTAAACGTTAGTAGTGAGAAGTGTCAATTAAACCTCACTCATTTAGGTACCTGTCATCCCTTATAATCTATAAAATATAGTTTGATTAGAATGACAGCTGTCACTTGACCTTTATTTCAATGAGAATAAGGTTTATCATTGTAACAAGTTTCAATCCATAGTATTTTATTACTATAAATCTAAAGATCATTTTTCTGTAACACCAATGGTTGTCATTCTAATCTAGCTACATTTTACAGACTATAGATCATCGTCGAAGCTAGTACAGTCAACAGCAAAAGTTGATACACTATTTCGGTAACTTTGACTCTTAAACTCCTCGGAATAAATGCCACGGCCTATAAAAGATATGGACATATTTAGTAGCTGCAGCTACTTTTGCTGTTGATTGTATTTCGGGCTCCAAAGCGACGAATTTAGACGTAACTGAGGATATGCAGAGATGATGTTGAGTCTCTCGATGACTGTCTCCCTGTTGTTGTCGCAAAGAAACCAAGAAAGCGACTGCTTTAGACCCAATCGGGAGCGCTACGCCGAGATGAGATGAAGAAACTTACTCAGGCACCTTTCTTTTGTGAGTATCTTGCTGTTTTTTGTTGTGGTGGTCACTGGTGGTCAGTGGTAGTCACTGGTGGTCAGAGGTGGTCAGTGGTGGTCGGTCTGCGTGCTGCGGGTGGTGGTGCGCGCGCGCCGGCGCCGGCGCTACGTGTGCGGGGGCAGCAGGCCCGCGCGGGTGGCCTCTTCACGCTGTTTGCTTATGTACACCTGGGGACACCAGAGATAGACAATAGGCTATTTGACTTGTTTTGAATAACCTTCTCATATTATTTATTGGTGTATAGGGAAATTCGATAGCACACGATAAATTTGATAGATGATTAGCGTCCCGCATAGATAGAACACAATGGCGTCGAGTATGTCACTTGTTTTGCTTACAAAAAGCTGACGTCACACTAAAGAAAGCCAATCAAAACCGTTTATGGTCAAGTGGTTCCAAGCACAAAACTAATTAATTTTATTTTGGGTTTTTTGAACAAAATATTCAATATTTTTTCTGTGTTTTATTGTTAATTCCTTTTTAAAGCTACAAACTGCGCGGATGACTATTAATAAATCTTTATTTTTCATACTGTCAAGGAGCCTATTAGGAAAGGGTGAGACATCAAACAGATACATTACAGATAGTATATAATTTACCGGATACACATACAAGGTAGACGTGTGTAAGTCTTTACTGAAACGACTCAGTGATCCGACTCAGCCAAATGATAAACTATTCCGAATCTCTAACGTTCGCTCCGAACGTATCATTCGACTCAACTGGATCTCGAGTTTGAGTGATCTGAATGATCCTCATCATCAGCCCATTTAAGTTCCCACTGCTGGGGCACGGTCCTCCCTCAATCACATGAGGGGTAATTGCCATACTCATCACGCTTGGCAGACGGGTTGGCGAGGGTTTTGATATAAATGCAGAGTTTTCCTTCTCTGGGTGCTGACGATCATGCCAGCAGCTTTACCTTAGTCGCCTTTTACGACACCTCGGTGAGAGTGAGGGTGGCCTATTCTACTCTAGTAGTTGCGGCTACGCACCTGCAGCAGGCGGTACTTGCTGACGGAGAGGTGCTTGAGGTGCGGCGTCATGCGCTCCTCGCCCAGCGCGAACGTGAACGCGACCATACAGAACACCGCGGCTTTGCGCACCGCCGAGTTCTGGTGGTCCGCCAGCTGGAGACAAAGATACACAAATATAATTTTTTTATTTATTTACTTTATTTTCCACACTTACAACTATCCTTACTATAGTGTAACTGGGTCGTTCTTCTTTTTTATCGACAATGAGCCCGTCCTCGGTAACTTATGAAGTAATTAATTATATAAAAAATATACGTTACACCATCAAGTTATTCCTAATTCACCATGAAATAATGACATTACTTTATCACCTCGTAGGTACTTGAGCATGATTTAACTTTGTAAAAAATATATAAAGCGTGACAGAGGTGTAAATGGCACTAATTTCGGGGGACGTGACGGAGGTGTTCATTTCAATTAAAAAGTATTCTTTATCAATTAAATTTTACATCATGTAATAGTTCATCTGTAAAATAGTACATTAACGAATATTTAAGACATACTATTTATCATTTGAAGTCTGTTATATAAAAGTTAAATGTTTATTTGTAAGTTTGGCTCATTGTCGATAAAAAAGAAGAACGACCCAACTACTTACTACTATAACTGATTACAATTAAAGCAGTTTTAGTGAATTCACTCAGAGAACATGAAAACAGATCAATTTTTTCTGATATTTGGTTGAGGGTGTGCAGTGCACGCGTCAGAGATGCCTCGGCGAGCAGGTTGGCAAATATTATTTTTTTACCTGATAGTAAGCGATTACCGCCGCCCATAGACACCCGAAACACTAGAGGAATCACAAGTGCGCTGCAAACCTATAAACTCCCCTTTCCTCCCCCAGATTGGACCTCCGGTAACGTCACTCACACAGCACAGTGCTGCTTCACGCCGGTTTTCTGTGAGGCCGTGATATCGTTCCATGCCGAAACGTGGCTCTCCCACGGTTATCTATATAGTCATGGTCATTTATCCACCCACGGATCATGAGCGATGGTAGCTCAGTGGTCCAACCTCAGCATTTGCTGCTACAACATTATCTGCGGTGCCGCAGCTGACATTAAAATTACGTTAATGTGACGGGCAGGGCTCACTAGCGACACCAACCGATTTTAATTTTTAGCTACTAAACCGGATCTATTTTTTATTTATTTATTTATAATATACACACAACACATTACAATCGTTAATAAACAAAGTGAGAAAAATAAAGTGCAGTTTTGAACCAGACTGCAATCCAAAAACAATGTGTACAAAAAAAAACAATAATTGAATTACTTAGGTTTGTGGCACTAGTCGCATATAACAATATGACAAATAGGTTAGGTTTAAAGAAATTTATTCTCATAAGAAATTTTTCACTTAAGGATTCTTGGTCATGTTAATTGATTAATCTTTTGAGTTGTTATTCATAGTAGTCTATTAACTTTCATAATTGTATTTTTTTCTCTTCTCAATTGAAACTCTGTAACATCATCAATATCTGAAAAGAATAACTACTGAGCTTCTTGCTGGTGTCTTCTCAGTAGAAATCGACATTCCGAACCAGCGGTAGATATTATGTACCAATTTCGACATTTACCAAAAATGCTGAGGTTGAAGAGCTGATGGCGAGCCCTAACATAATGGGAGAGACGAAGGCACATAGACTCCGATGGCTCGGCCACGTTGAAAGAATGGTATCAGACCGGGGCGCCAAAAGGGCATATCTTGGGCAACCTACTGGTCGCCGGCCAGTGGGGCGCCCACGCTACCGCTGGCGGGATGTAGTGAGCGCGGACCTGCAGGAATGGACAACATTTCATATTTTTAACATGTCCATATTGTTTTTTTATATGAAAGTAGACATAAAATGAACAGACCCATATTTTTTCTTTTTTCAAAATTTGTCCATTTTCATGTATAAAATAATTATTGAAGTTCTTTTTATTCTAAATAGACGTAAGCGCCAAATGACGTCATCGGACGGCTGAATACAGCGATATTCCTTTGCTTATCATTGTTTTGATAAAAAAAGGTACTACTGTCAAAGGTAAATAATATTAGTGTCAACATTGTCAACGTCATTCATACATTCAACGTTGACAAGTTGTCTTTTTTTTTGACAGTTACATGTCATGGGTTTGGCATTTCGTAAATTTAAAACTATAATGTGCTAAGCAAAGAAATATTTTACATTCTGCCGTCCGATGACGTCATCTTACGTTTTTTAGTTTTTAATTTTTTTTTCAGTAAATAAGCAATATAAAAAAATTAATAAATATATATTCGAGCAGCGGAAAAGTAAACAAAGAATTGGTATTTTTTGTTTCAGAGCTTAGCAATTTTGAAATGTTGTCCATTGCCACCGCCCATGGACACCCAATGGAATCACAAGTGCGCTGCAAACCTATAAACTCCCCTTCCCCTGCTAAAAATAAAATTCGATTGGCGTCGCTAGTGTGCCCTACCCGTCACCTTAAGGCAACTAGCGACTCCAATCGATTAAAATTGGTAGCTACTACTGAGTTTCTTGCTGAAGCCCAATTCTCGTGCTCGTGACATTTATTTTCATACGACATATATCACTAAAACATGGTTTTTTTGTATGGTTTTCAGGTGATATCCGCCATGTTTTTTCATATCGAAATCCTGAGAATTGGGCTCCTGGTGTCTTCTCAGTAGAAATCGACATTCCGAACCAGGCAGCGGTAGATATTATGTACCTATTTTAACATTCATAAGTGTTCTATGTGGACCTAAATTGAATAAAGAATTTTTTATCTTTATCTTTTATCTACCTGTCCGACGCCCTCCATGAGTTGTCCCACGATGTCGTCGGTGAGCTCGTGGCTCCTCGCCTTGGCGACTTCCGCGGCCAGCTTGAGCGCGCACAGCGACGTGGGGTACCCGCGCGTGCGGATCACGGGCTTCAGGAGCGCCAGCACCTGCAGCAGACCAGACCGAAAACCACTCATTTCAGAGTCAAACTCATACTTATACAAACACAAAAGTACAAGATTTCTTTATTAATTACTTCAGACTTCATCATCAGCCCATTTAAGTCCCCACTGCTGGGGCACGGGTCTCCCTCAATCACATGAGGGGTAATTGCCATACTCACCACGCTTGGCAGACGGGTTGGCGAGGGTTTTGATATAAATGCAGAGTTTTCCATCTCTGGGTGCTGATGATCATGCCAGCAGCTTTACCTTAGTCGCCTTTTACGACACCTCGGTAAGAGTGAGGGTGGCCTATTCTATTCTGCCGGGGACCACACGGGTCAGACTTAAATTATTAGTATTTGAAGCCTCCTTTTAGGCATTAAATTGCCTGTGCCAGGAGACAACGCTCTGCATAACTGCTTAGTGTATAATCATAATGAAGTAATACATCAATTATATCAATCAATTATTCATTTTGGACTTTTTTTTTTACATTATAGCGGACAAACGAGCAGACGGCACACCTGATGGAAAGTGATCACCGCCGCCCATGGACATCTGCAACACCTGAGGTATCACATATGCGTTGCCGGCTCTTAAGAAAGGAGTACACCCTTTTCTTGAAGGTCACCAAGTCGTATCTGTATATGACTATTTTTATAACATTTTTAATTATTTATTTATAACATACTCAAAATGATGTGAAACCCTTCCTGTTTCACACCATTTTATATCTACAGTTGCGAAGAGCAAACAAATCGACTCAGGACCCAATTTCCATACAACCGTGAACCGTGGGAGAGTCACACTTCGGCATGAATGGGCCGGCTCGACCGGAGTGATACCACGGCCTCACAGAAAACCGGTGTAAAGCAGCCAGTGCTGCTGTCAGTACATCATCCGTATCCGTGTAATCCGTAATGTTTGGTAGAAAGGCTGGCATTGACCTTGTGTCATTTCAGGTGTTAATAACATTTGGCACAACATGTGAACTTCCATGTTGTTGCTTCGTGGAGTGAGGTGCCGCCAAGTGATATTTATATAAGAATCTTTTTTAACACTGCTATTGACTGTGTTGAGTGAGTTGACACGTGAATAACTTGCTAGGACCTAAGAGTCTTAAAACCTGCGTTTTTGTTAAGAGTAGTCTCGGCAGAATCCATAGATAGATAAAACACATCCGTTTTATTACTAAGACTTTTACTGATTTCGTCTGTTGACTATTCACTTTGTGAAAATATCACTTGACCATTTTCCTTACGAGTTATTTCACTTATTAACATCTAAAATCTAAAACATGTGCAAACTATATGAATTAATTACTGGAGTGGTGGAAACCTAATCATGAATTGTGCCAGCTTACATATAGAAAAGAAGCATATAACCAAAAGGTTAGCAAAACCTGAAAACTTTTTTTTTTTTGATAAAGTTTTCACGGCTTGGGTTTTCACCATACAGCCCAATCTTTTGTGAAAGCTGTCATTTTCTTGGTGTGGCCAATTTATTAAGATTTTTGTACGTAAATTTTGAATGGTTCTTCTTTATTATATTGTTGTTCTAGTCTTCATAGGTTTCATAGTGTTCAGTTACAGTCAATTAGATGCGATTATAATTCTTGAAATGTAGTAGCGACATATTTATAGATTTCTTGGTAAGTTTCTATATTCTGGAGTAACCTGAAAACTTGATTTGACCATGACATAAGTGACATTGAACGATTTGACACTGATGTATCTCCCGTAGTTTTAATAATAATTCTCACAACATCTCATACGTTGACCTGATTCCGTACTAAGTAGCTTAAGCACTTGTGTTACAGATATCAGACAACAGAGGAACACAAATATATACTTAAATACATATATTGCACCCAGACACTGAACAAACACAAATGTTCATCGCACGAATGTTTGTCCAGGGTGGGGATCGAACCCACGACCTTTGGCGTAAGAGGCAGGGTCACTACCAATTGCGCCATCCGGTCAGTTTGGTTCTTGAATTCCAGTTTCGGGTATAGTGTAGTGCATCGATCCAATGCACCAACAGCCACAACAGCACCCAGCCTCTAGTAGTTTCAGAAAATAATTTTGCTTGCGCGATGCAGGATCGCCCTACCTGCGCGGCGGGGAGAGCGTTGGCTATGTGCGGCATGCCGGCGTCCACGGCCCGCATGACCTCCTTGTTGAGAGCTCCGTACGCGTTGATCAGCTTCAGCAGGATCAGGTCGAAGTAGTCCAGCCATTGCGGTCTCGTTTCCGGTCTCCGACATAGCCAGATGAGGACCTAGGTGAAATTCAATGATATAATAAATAAATATTTTACAACATCACATAAATAGATTTGACTCCGAGATAGGTAACTCGAGCACCTGTGTTACGGATATCAGAATCAACAGTGGGATTACAAATATATACATATAATACTTTTCTTTTGCAAATACATACTTATAATACATAGGAAACACCCAGACCAATACAAACAGACATGTTCATGCACACAATTGCACACATGTTCAAAACACGGATTTTTTTTTCTCATAGGGATTGATACAAACAATCGAAATAAATCAGTAATCGTTATATCAGCCATCTTACCATCGAATCACGATTATTATCTCGTGCCAAATATGTCCGCATGGACTGCATTAGGGACCAAGAACTGGTAATTTCTGAACATGCACGCCGGTCCATTTTTGAACATGCTACTTGCAGTGATGGTGGAAGGGGGGATGTAGGGGAGTGCTTTAGCACGTGTAAACAGGTTTGCTTTTTTTAAGCATAATAGATGGCTAATTAATAACCTGCTTATTGATAGCAAACGCGAGCAGTTCATATTTGGCATGCTTTTTAAGCATGCTCATATTAGGCATGCTTTTTAAGCATGCTCATGTTTGGTATGCTTTTTAAGCATGCTCATGTTTGGCATGCTTTTTAAGCATGCTCATGTTTGGCATGCTTTTAATCATGCTCATATTAGGCATGCTTTTTAAGCATGCTCATGTTTGGCATGCTTTTAAGCATGCTCATATTAGGCATGCTTTTTAAGCATGCTCATGTTTGGCATGCTTTTAAGCATGCTCATATTAGGCATGCTTTTTAAGCATGCTCATGTTTGGCATGCTTTTAAGCATGCTCATATTAGGCATGCTTTTTAAGCATGCTCATGTTTGGCATGCTTTTTAAGCATGCTCCTGTTTGGCATGCTTTTAAACATGCTCATATTTGACATGCTTTTGAGCTTGCTCATATTTGACATGCTTTTATGCTTGCTCATACTTGGCATGCTTTTTAAGCATGTATAACAGAAGCTTTATTCACGATACTTATCATGAGAATTTCGGATGTAAACGATATAAAAAAAGGTGTATAAATAAGGTAATATTTGTGTTTCGGAGAGCAAATCATCAGCCCATTCAAGTCCCCACTGCTGGGGCACGGGCCTCCCTCAATCACATGAGGGGTAATTGCCATACTCACCACGCATGGCAGACGGGTTGGCGAGGGTTTTGATATAAATGCAGAGTTTTCCTTCTCTGGGTGCTGATGATCATGCCAGCAGCTTTACCTTAGTCGCCTTTTACGACACCTCGGTAAGAGTGAGGGTGGCCTATTCTACTCTGCCGGGGACCACACGGCACGGAGAGCTAAATGTAACACTTAATAACAAGTTTGGTACCTTCACAGCTTCAGCGGCAGCCCGCTCGTTGGCGGTCCCCCATCCGGAGGACTGCTGCGCGTTGGACGCATTCTCAGAGTTCTCCTTGTCGCCGGAATTCTCCTCTATCGATAGCGCCGCCAACGCCACTCGCACTATGTTTCTGCGGGAAAATATATTGATTATGCTCGAGTTTAAGGCCAAGGTCATTACACTTACAGTCTGTTCCAATTATGCAGTCCTTTATGACATTTCGAAGAACGTTACTCTGTACGTTTCATATAAATCCAATTGAATATCTCTTTCTGTTTTTTTTTTATTATGAACTGTAGGCTAACGCTTGACCACAATCTCACCTGTTGGAAAGTGGCGATGAGGTGTAGGATGTAACGCGTTTGCCTAGGAGATGCCTGTTCACTCTTGCCTTAAAGATGTCCAGATTGTAGTGGTCCGGAAAAACAGACCTTGGCAAGGAGTTCCATTCCTTGGCTGTCCGCATTATGAACGTGGAGGCAAATCGCTTCGTGCGGATAAGGGGTAAGCCAACAACGTATGGATGAAACCCCTCGCCACGCCTTGTTGTCCGGTGGTGGAATGGGCTAGGGGGGATCAAATTATGCAGAACCTGTCATCATCATCATTCTCCTGCCCTTTTCCCAGGTTATCTGGGGTCGGCGCAGTATGTTTTCCTTTTTCATGTCCCTGTCATTCGTCATCGAATCATCCACCTCTTTTCCATTCTTCACACAATCCATCCATCTCTTTTTCGGCCGTCCTCTGTTCCTCCACCCACTTACGTTTAAACTCATCACTTTTTTGGCAACACGTTCTTCCCTTCTTCTCCTTACATGGCCAAACCAGGAAAGACGATTTGCCTTCAATTTATCAATGATAGGGGCCACTTTCATACTTCCTCTAATATATTCATTCCTTATCTTGTCCAGTCTCGTTATGAATATCTCTTTCTGTATTTGGTACTAAATCACTTTTTGATAAAAATACAATAATACAAAAACACCCTACAATTAATTCGCAAGCAAAATTAGCATATTGTTTTTGAATATAATACTCAAAATAATCTAAACTTCAAAAATAAAATAATATTCTTTTGCGCGATTGCGGTTACATACTATGGTTTATGTTTTACTTTTAAACATAGTGACGTGCCTCAAGTATTCAGTTACTTAAACCGATCCTTCGCGAATGAAAATGAATCTGGCTGCAATAGGGCTGCTTATAGCTGAAATAACTTTGATGCATTTTACAATAAAATGTTATAAAAAGTTATTTGGCCGATGCAGGATTCACTCACTTGAAATATTCGCAGGGCTTCCTACAGTCGCCATACTTCAGGACCTCGTGGGTGGCCAGCAGCAGCCTCTCCCACTGCTCGGCCGGCGCTTGAGATACGTCCAGCTTGCACAGCGCCTCTAGAACTTCTTGCTCGCGTAGACCAGCTGGGGATAGGTAAATAATTAAATAAAAAAATAATAAATAAATATTTCACAACTCCACATACATTGATCTGTGTTACGGATATCAGAACCAACAGCGGAATCACAAATATATAATTTTCTTTTGTAAATATATACTTATAATGGCCGTGTGGGCCCCGGCAGAGTGGAATAGGCCACCCTCACTCTTACCGAGGTGTCGTAAAAGGCGACTAAGGTAAAGCTGCTGGCATGATCATCAGCACCCAGAGAAGGAAAACTCTGCATTTATATCAAAAACCTCGCCAACCCGTCTGCCAAGCGCGGTGAGTATGGCAATTACCCCTCATGTGATTGAGGGAGGCCCGTGCCCCAGCAGTGGGGACTTAAATGGGCTGATGATGATGATGATGATGAAGTTTAAAAATCAAACAAAAACTCGATAAGATTTCCAAAGAAAATATTCTCGATTCTTAAAAATATCGGTTAGGTTTAAAAGAAGCGTCTCACTTTTAATGTCAAAATAGAACTGTCTTATTCACCTTCACATACTAAATGGACTATATATACAATATTGAGAGCGTTGTTAGCTCTGTGGTTCGGAACTCGCTTTACTATACGGGGGATCCGGGTCCGAATCCGAGAATGCAACTTTGGATTTACCAAATATATGTGCATATTTCTACCATTACTTCGGTGAGAGAAAACATCGTGAGGAAACTTGCACGTTTCGGATACGTTCTGAAACGTGTAACCATGATTCAGTTGGCTTGGTTCCCCTGTTAAATGGTTGCCAAGGTCAGACGGCACGGCATTGTAATTACAAGACCCCTCAAATGCTGACTCATGGTCCAAGCATACCCCGGGCTCCAGAGCGACATAAATAAATAAATATTTCACAACATCACATACATTGATCTGACTTCGAGATAGGTAGCTCAAGCACCTGTGTTATGGATATCAGAACCAACAGCGGAATTACAAATATATACATTACTTTTGTAAATACATACTTATAATACATACAAACACCCAGACCAATACAAACAGACATGTTCATGCACAGAAATGTTTGTACTGTGCGGGGACCGAATCCGCAACCCTTGGACCAAAGGCAGCGTTCACTACCACTGTTCCAAACGGTTCATCAACATCTAACAGGTTTCTACAAGCTGGACCGACGATCTGGTGAAGGTCGCGGGAATACACTGGATGCGGGCGGCGAAGGACCGATCTGTGCGGAGAACAATGGGGAAGCCTATGCCCAGCAGTGGACATCTATTGGCTGAAATGATGACAATGATGATACTCACATTTTGTGATGATAAATCCATTCTCATCAGTCTCGTACGGTTTCATTTTGTCCCGGCTTGAATTGTACTCCCTGCAAGTAAATAAAAATATTGAGCTTATCATGTTTGTCAGTCGTTCCACAACCACGGGCAATTTTTTTTATATGACAGGTGGCAGACGAGCAGACGGATCACCTGATGGTAAGCAATTTCCGCCGCCCATGCACACCCGCGACACCAGTGGAGTCACAAACGCTGCCAGATTTTTAACGTTTTCCCCCGGATTCGATACCCTCACTCACGCTGTGAAACACAGCACAGTGCTGCTTCACGCACTATAATACGGTATTTGACTATTTTCATTTTATTTTTGTAATCAAAAGACCTCTCAATGATAGAAACATCGTTGAAAGAATTACTTGATTCTCATTTAAACTACCCGAGATATCGCAACTTTATTATTTTGGGCAAACCCAAAATGCTCCATACAAATGGCTACTGAGACGTGACGTCACTCGCAAGTATTTTGTATGCATTTCATTTGAATTTTGTATGGTAGCAATATCAAATGTTTCGTTTGTCAATGGTTCTATTATAATAGTTGGTCCAATTGTATGGGTTATTCAATGGTATATTTTTTTGATAATTTAAAATGGACATACTTTTAAAATGGACTTTAGAATGGATTTTAGATGTCCATGAATCTTTCAATGACCATAAAACCGGCTAGACGTTATATATTTAATTGAGATTTTTCGCTATTGGCACATATTTACCTATATTTTGATAAAATATTTATATTTTGTAAAATGTCGAGCTTAGTCAAATACCCTATTATGTCTCGGCCATTTGAAAGGCGTGCGTGGGGCCGAAGCCGAAGCACGTAGAGGCACGTTCGATTGACAGTTTTAGTCTAATATTATGTGATACATTCAGCATTTTTTGATAGATGGCAGACGAGTACACGGATCGCCTGATGGTAATTAAGCGATTGCCGCCGCCCATAAACAACCGCGACACCAGTGGAGTCACAAGTACGCTGCCAACCTTATTATTACGTTGAAAAAGATGTAATACGCAGGGAGTATCTGTGAATATTTATATCCCTTTAACAACGTTTTCCTTTTTTAAAAACATATTTTGTTCTACGACTTTTCGAAATTCTTCGTTTCGAACAACATTTTGTCCCACGACTTTACGAAATTCGTCGTTATGAACAACATTTGTTCTACGTCTTTTCGAAATTCGTCGTTTCGAACAACATTTTGTCCCACGACTTTACGAAATTCGTCGTTATGAACAACATTTGTTCTACGACTTTTCGAAATTCGTCGCTTCGAACAACATTTTGTCCCACGACTTTACGAAATTCGTCGTTATGAACAACATTTGTTCTACGACTTTTCGAAATTCGTCGTTTCGAACAACATTTTGTCGCACGACTTTACGAAATTCGTCGTTATGAACAACATTTGTTCTACGACTTTTCGAAATTCGTAGTTTCGAACAACATTTTGTCCCACGACTTTACGAAATTCGTCGTTATGAACAACATTTGTTCTACAACTTTTCGAAATTCGTCGTTTTGAACGACATTTTGTCCTACGACTTTACGAAATTCTTCGTTTCGAACAACATTTGTTCTACGACTTTTCAAAATATAGCCAAATTTTTTTCGACTCTCCATATGAAATGACAAAATCACGTGACCGACTTTATATGAAAAGTTTTAGGAAAATTTCCAAAAGTCATAGAACAAATGCCCCCTTATTACAAACCGCGAACTAAGGATAGTCCCGGAACAAAATTCGTGCCTTTTAACATTGCGTGTTAGAACGAGATGACATGAGCTTTAGTGAGGTAATAACTTAAGATCGCGATTTATATTAAAGTGGATGTTGTTCAGAATGGTTGGTACAAAGGGATGTAAATATAATGTATCAATACGGGGATTAAAACGATATTTATTATGTGAAACAACATTGTGTACTCACATCAACACAGTCTAAAAATTTATTTTGTAATCCTTTTTTTTATATTTTTTTTTCATTCATTCTTAAATTACTATGATTTGTAGCATTTTAATTTTCCATTCTTTTGAAATTTTTAAAGAAACTTTAATCGTATTTCCTCCTATATCAATATTGGAAATCATGGTTATGGTCCTCGCAGGACAGGCTATGCCTAGTGCGAGGTCCACTGTGTATATCATATTATTTTTCGTGTACTTGTGTTTACTTAAGTTAATGTTCGCCTGTTTTAGTGTACCTTATTGTTATCGCTTAGTTTTAAGTAAATAAAAAGTTTTTTTTTTTTACATATTTGGCTCGACGTTTCGGCTACGTTACAGCAGCCGTGGTCACGAGCGGACCAAAGCCAAATATGTAAGCGGAGACAAATATCATCATCAGCCCATTTAAGTCCCCACTGCTGGGGCACGGGCCTCCCTCAATCACAAGAGGGGTAATTGCCATATTCACCACGCTTGGCAGACGGGTTGGCGAGGGTTTTGATATAAATGCAGAGTTTTCCTTCTCTGGGTGCTGATGATCATGCCAGCAGCTTTACCTTAGTCGCCTTTTACGACACCTCGGTAAGAGTGAGGGTGGCCTATTCCTACTCTGCCGGGGACCACACGGCTTTATGTGAGCGGAGACAAATATGTGAGTACACAATGTTGTTTCACATAATAAATATCGTGTTAATCCCCGTAAAAAAGGGATGTAAATGTTTGTAATTCTGAACGAGATCGATCGATCGAGACAGTTATCTCACCCATGTGGATGCGGGTAGTCGAGCCTGTTGTGAGCGGGCACTGGCGAGGACTCCTTAGTGCTGGGCGCCTCCTCCGAGCTGTCGGCCGACGCCGCGCGGGCCATCGCCTCGCTGTGCAAAGTATTTTATTTATTTATTAAGGACAACCAACAAATCTTACACTAATTACATTGTATTTACTTAAGTACGGCTATAAGGCTAAGTGCAGATTCTCTTACAGGCTGTCACGACATGCAAATGTGAGCAGACTAAAAGAGAAACTTAATAACAAATAAAAAATAACAAAATTTAAAAATTGCACCAGACAGCTACAACTTGAACGAATCAATTATAGTCCTCTTAAATTTGTGACTGCTACATGAAAAAACATCAACTCCTGCCGACCTCTTCATCAATCCGTTGTATTGACGTTGAAGTCTGTTTATTAGTGAGTGATGGCCGAGATTGCTTTTAGACCCCTTGGGTGCAAATGGGACGAGTTTACCCATTCTTGGCAGTTTGAGTATATATAAGTAATCATTCAATTACCACGTAGCACACGAAAAATTACGCCCAATTGGTCTAGTGGTTTAAGTTGCCGGATAGGGCACACTAGCGACGCCAATGGACAACATTTCATATTTTTAACATGTCCATATTGTTTTTTTATATGAAAGTAGACATAAAATGAACAGACCCATATTTTTTCTTTTTTCATAATTTGTCCATTTTCATGCATAAAATAATTATTGAAATTCTTTTTATTCTAAATAGACGTAAGCGCCAAATGACGTCATCGGACGGCTGAATACAGCGATATTCCTTTGCTTATCATTGTTTTGATAAAAAAAGGTACCTACTACGTCAAAGGTAAATAATACTAGTGTCAACATTGTCAACGTCATTCATACATTCAACGTTGACAAGTTGTCTTTTTTTTTACAGTTACATGTCATGAGTTTGGCATTACGTAAATTTAAAACTATAATGTGTCTAAGCAAAGAAATATTTTACATTGCTGCCGTCCGATGACGTCATCTTACGTTTTTTAGTTTTTAATTTTTTTCTCAGTAAATAAGCAATATAAAAAATTAATAAATATATATTCGAGCAGCGGAAAAGTAAACAAAGAATTGGTATTTTTTGTTTCAGAGCTTAGCAATTTTGAAATGTTGTCCATTACCACCAAACACGGGCACTTATGGCGTTATCCAATTTTCGAGTGCAGATCTAAATGTAGAGCACAATTATTAAATAAATAGTATAAATGTTTGCTTAGAGACTGCCGCTCCGAAATTGTTTAAAATATATCCAGTTTAGTAGCTAAGACATGTATTTATGCAATGTTTATGGAAATTTTAAAAGTCTTCCAAAGTATCAGCCTATATACTTTCACGTAACAGGGCAAAGGCCTCCATTATAGAAAACAAGATATCAAACCTTTGGCCTAGTGGTGCCCTATTGGTCTAATGGATTAAGTACCGGGCCGTGATCTCACGGTCCTGGGTTCGATTCCCGGGTCGGGCAAAAAGTATGTTTCGAATTTTTCGAACATAGCTCGGGTTTGTGACCACCAATCCGCATTAGGCAAGCATGGTGATTAAGCCTAACCCCATCATAGTAGAGATGATTGATTTCTATGTTGCAAGCACCTGTGTTACGGATAACAGAATCACAGAGGGATTACAAGCATATACTACTGTATCTCTGTTTAGTGTGACCAATAAATAAGTATACATTTAATACTTTTCTTTTGTAAATACATACTTTTAATACATAGAAAATACACAGACCAATACAAACAGACATGTTCATGCACACAAATGTTTTTACTGTGCGGGGATCGAACCCGCAACTCTTGCACCAGAGGCAGCGTTTACTATCACTGTTTCAAACGGGTCGTCCACATCTGCTTATTAAAAGCTCCATCTAACGAAAACCGCTGAACTATTTTTCCCACACTAAGGAAAAAAGGTACTAAGTGCATTGACCCTGTATTTCACTGAAGTAATTTTGAAGTATGTTTACTCACGCATTATAATGTCCGTTGGGGACCCCCCCATTGAGTCCCTTGTTAGACAGCGTGACGTCAGACATCTGACTTATTCCAGAATCTTTGCTCGACATGTGGTTGCCGCATTCCGCTGAAAAAATATATCACAATTATTAATAAAAATTGACTACATACAATACCGCTTACAATGTGCCGATTAAGGAGGCTCAAAGTCACCCAGAGAGCAATGGAGAGGGCTCTGCTCGGAATCTCCCTGCGTGATCGTATCAGAAATGATGAAATCCGCAGGAGAACTAAGGTTACAGACATAGCCCAAAGGATTGCATGCCTCAAGTGGCAATGGGCAGGGCACATAGCGAGGAGAACAGACGGCCGTTGGGGCGGAAAGGTCCTCGAGTGGAGGCCACGTACAGGAAGTCGCAGCCGTGGCAGGCCTCCTACAAGGTGGACCGACGATCTGGTGAAGGTCGCGGGAATCCATTGGATGCGGGCGGCACATGACCGATATGTGTGGAGAACATTGGGGGAGGCCTATGTCCAGCAGTGGACGTCTATTGGCTGAAATGATGATACAGGGTAAAGGGCCCACCTAAAGGATTGGACGACTGCGGCTCGTGACCGAAAACGTTGGAAAGAGGGTAGGGAGGCCATTGCTCTGCAGTGGGACAGTACAGGCTAACAATAATAATAATAATGACGATGGATTTTTACAAAATATGATCATTATTTTTTTTATTTGAAGATCCACATATGCGTCTCAAACGATATGACATACAACCTGTGCGGATAAAGAATAGGATCAGAAATGGCAGCGCATCTTTTCACTTCTCGCTCGCACACTATTTGCGTCTATACTCGCACTCGTGGGTGTGCGAGCGAGAAGTGAATAGATGCGCCGCCATTTCTGATCCCATTCTTTATCCGCACAGGTTGCACACAAATTTACATGCATACACTTAATGATATAGTACGGCTATGATATGTAGATATTGTGTGAGCCGTGTGGTCCCCGGCAGAGTAGAATAGGCCACCCTCACTCTTACCGAGGTGTCGCAAAAGGCGACTAAGGTAAAGCTGCTGGCATGATCATCAGCACCCAGAGAAGGAAAACTCTGCATTTATATCAAAACCCTCGCCAACCCGTCTGCCAAGCGTGGTGAGTGTGGCAATTACCCCTCATGTGATTGAGGGAGGCCCGTGCCCCAGCAGTGGGGACTTAAATGGGCTGATGATGATGATGATGTAGATATTATGTAGACATAAAAATTACTTAAAAATCCATTATATTCTTTTCATTTCATTAAATTATTTACGATTATACGCCGTTATTTTTTTATCGTATACATCCCGAAAACCTCATAATAGGTGTCGTGAATAAAGTTTATTTAGCATGTTTCAAAAATCAGCTGTTTTATACAAAATAGAATATCCACCCGGCAATAGTCAACAAATTTTTAACTTTTTTTCCTAACAAATAACAGAGGTCCATAATTTTACTAAATTGCACTCTCTGATAATGAATCTATTTTCATTTTATAGAGAGTCAAATACCTCAAAATTTGGTTTTAGGTTCTTTTTCATTGGCAATTTCAAAACAAGTACAAGCACTTTAAAAAAATGTTTTTGGCATATCAGTAAAGCTCATTTTCTCAATTATATATATATATATATATATATATATATATATATATATATATATATATATATATATATATATATATATATCAATAAGATTTATTTTATAGTCTTGAATCTATATTGAGTAATATTCATATCAACATCCGTGTACTTATAGCGCATACAAATCATCACTTAATTCTTGTAATGGAAAAAACATAAGATAGCTTAATTGGCTGTAGCGTTGCAGGGAAATCAGGTAAAATTATAAATTAAAAAGCATTTAATAATTTGGGGTTTTTATTTTCAAAATATATATTGAAATTTGTTACATCCCAATTGATACATATTTAAATAAATCCCAAAAAAACGTGCCACTTTTCAGATTTTCAACCCTCTGTAACTAAATAACTTGACGTGATATGAAAATTCTGATAACAGATCTAGATTCAGCATATTAAGCTCTTCATATTTATCATATTTTTATTCAGGTTGTGTTTTCTTGTTGACTTGTGTAATGTATGGAGCAGTTGATTTTTTTTTCGCTTATTTTGTTGATTTAACATGTTAAATAGACTCACTTCACGTATAAGGTTTTCGGGACGTGATGAACAAAAAATAACGATGTATATGGATTAGTAAATAATATAGAATATGGACGAGAATTGCCCCCCAGAGGGCCTATTCTCGTTCACTCAACATTTAAGTCAATTTAGAGATTCCCTACATTCCGCCATACAAATAGCTCAATGTCCAGTATACGAGAATCATCTATCTCAATGTCCGGTATACGAGAATCATCTCTCTCAATGTCCAGTATACGAGAATCATCTATCTCAATGTCCAGTATACGAGAATCATCTCTCTCAATGTCCAGTATACGAGAATCATCTCTCTCAATGTCCAGTATACGAGAATCATCTCTCTCAATGTCCAGTATACGAGAATCATCTATCTCAATGTCCAGTATACGAGAATCATCTCTCTCAATGTCCAGTATACGAGAATCATCTATCTCAATGCCCAGTATACGAGAATCATCTCTCTCAATGTCCAGTATACGAGAATCATCTATCTCAATGTCCAGTATACGAGAATCATCTCTCTCAATGTCCAGTATACGAGAATCATCTATCTCAATGTCCAGTATACGAGAATCATCTCTCTCAATGTCCAGTATACGAGAATCATCTCTCTCAATGTCCAGTATACGAGAATCATCTCTCTCAATGTCCAGTATACGAGAATCATCTATCTCAATTTCCAGTATACGAGAATCATCTCTCTCAATGTCCAGTATACGAGAATCATCTCTCTCAATGTCCAGTATACGAGAATCATCTCTCTCAATGTCCAGTATACGAGAATCATCTCTCTCAATGTCCAGTATACGAGAATCATCTATCTCAATGTCCAGTATACGAGAATCATCTCTCTCAATGTCCAGTATACGAGAATCATCTCTCTCAATGTCCAGTATACGAGAATCATCTATCTCAATGTCCAGTATACGAGAATCATCTATCTCAATGTCCAGTATACGAGAATCATCTCTCTCAATGTCCAGTATACGAGAATCATCTATCTCAATGTCCAGTATACGAGAATCATCTATCTCAATGTCAATGTGTGCTTTCAGCGATAAGACCGCCGAATTGTACACAAAATTTCTGTAATGCCTAGTACTTAAGTTGTGTATTTTGTGCAATAAAGTATATCTATCTATCTAATGTCCAGTATACGAGAATCATCTATCTAATGTCCAGTATACGAGAAACATCTATCTCAATGTCCAACATACGAGAATCATCTATCTCAATGTCCAACATACGAGAATCATCTATCTCAATGCCCAGTATACGAGAATCATCTATCTCAATGTCCAACATACGAGAATCATCTATCTCAATGTCCAACATACGAGAATCATCTATCTCAATGCCCAGTATACGAGAATCATCTATCTCAATGTCCAACATACGAGAATCATCTATCTCAATGCCCAGTATACGAGAATCATCTATCTCAATTCCCAGTATACGAGAATCATCTATCTCAATGTCCAACATACGAGAATCATCTATCTCAATGCCCAGTATACGAGAATCATCTATCTCAATGCCCAGTATACGAGAATCATCTATCTCAATGTCCAACATACGAGAATCATCTATCTCAATGCCCAGTATA
This sequence comes from Marasmia exigua, assembly GCA_019059595.1. Classification (NCBI taxonomy): domain Eukaryota; kingdom Metazoa; phylum Arthropoda; class Insecta; order Lepidoptera; family Crambidae; genus Marasmia; species Marasmia exigua. Next base: position 11,904,680 of record CM032489.1, on the reverse strand, counting down.
CGAGAATCATCTATCTCAATGTCCAACATACGAGAATCATCTATCTCAATGTCCAACATACGAGAATCATCTATCTCAATGCCCAGTATACGAGAATCATCTATCTCAATGTCCAACATACGAGAATCATCTATCTCAATGTCCAACATACGAGAATCATCTATCTCAATGCCCAGTATACGAGAATCATCTATCTCAATGTCCAACATACGAGAATCATCTATCTCAATGCCCAGTATACGAGAATCATCTATCTCAATGCCCAGTATACGAGAATGGGGGAATGGAGCATGCGAAAAATCCGCAAGATGGCGTACTATAGGCCTGACGTCCATCTACAAGGTGATTGGGTATTCTTAGACGTGATATGTCAAATTGTCAATTAACTAATAAATCAGCCAATGATGTTAAAGATAAGATAAAAGATAAGATAAAAAAATATTTATTCAATTTAGGTCCACACAGAACATTTATGAATGTCAAAATAGTACATATTATCTACCGCTGGTTCGGAATGTCGATTTCTACTGAGAAGACACCAGCAAGAAACTCAGTAGTTACTATTTTCAAATATTGATGATGTTACAGAGTTTCAATTGAGAAGAGACACAAAAAAAATACAATTATGAAAGTTAATAAACTACTATGAATAACAACTCAAAAGATTAATCAATTAACATGACCAAGAATCCTTATCATTTAAATAGTCTTGTACACTATAATAACCTTTCTTCATTAGGCAGGTTTTAATATGAGACTTAAACTTATCCAGTGATAGGTTAATGACATTTTGTGGTAGCTTATTAAATATCTTAATACTTAAGCCAACAAACGAATTACCGATTTTATGAAGTCTGAGGACCGGGACGGCAAGCCTATGTTTATTTCTGGTGTTAAGACTATGACTATCGGACTTTTTTGGAAAAGTGTGCAAGTTCTTACGTACATACATAATGCAGTCGAGGATAAATTGGGAAGCCACGGTTAAAATATTTATTTCTTTAAATATTTCCCTAAGTGAGTCACGTGATCTAAGGCTGTATATAGCGCGGAATGCCCTTTTCTGTAATACAAAAATAGTTTGTATGTTGTTTGTATGTTGAAGTTGGTACTCGGTTTACAGGCGCGCCATCTAGCGGGTATTTCACACGCGATAGAGTGGCTATCACCACCTGAGACAGGTGTTAATGGTCACGTGTGCGCGTACTAAACGCCGTGTGGGAGAGTGAGACAGAGGACTTTAAGATTGCCTATGTAGTTTCGTTTGTTTGAATTTGGAGTCAGCGGATCTGTATGGAACGACCGATCTATTACTACATATTATTAAATCTGTGGGGAGACCTATGTCCAGCAGTGGACGTCTGTTGACCGCAATAATAATAATAATTCTCACGACATCTCATACGTTGACCTGATTCCGTACTAAGTAGCTTAAGCACTTGTGTTACAGATATCAGACAACAGAGGAACACAAATATAAACTTAAATACATATATTACACCCAGACACCGAACAAACACAAGTGTTCATCGCACGAATGTTTGTCCAGGGTGGGGATCGAACCCACGACGGACGTCAGAGGCAGGGTCACTACCAATGGACAACATTTCAACATTGCTAAGCTCTGAAACAAAAAATACCAATTCTTTGTTTACTTTTCCGCTGCTCGAATATATATTTATTCATTTTTTATATTGTTTATTTACTGAGAAAAAAATTAAAAACTAAAAAACGTAAGATGACGTCATCGGACGGCAGAATGTAAAATATTTCTTTGCTTAGCACATTATCGTTTTAAATTTACGAAATGCCAAACCCATGACATGTAACTGTCAAAAAAAAAGACATCTTGCCAACGTTGAATGTATGAATGACGTTGACAATGTTGACACTAGTATCATTTACCTTTGACAGTAGTACCTTTTTTTTATTAAAACAATGATAAGCAAAGGAATATCGCTGTATTCAGCCGTCCGATGACGTCATTTGGCGCTTACGTCTATTTAGAATAAAAAGAATTTCAATAATTATTTAATGCATGAAAATGGACAAATTTTGAAAAAAGAAAAAATATGGGCCTGTTCATTTTATGTCTACTTTCATATAAAAAAACAATATGGACATGTTGAAAATTTGAAATGTTGTCCATTGCGCCATCCGGTCAGCCAATGGAGATGATGATGGTGGTTACCGTTGGCGTGGTGCGCGGTGTAGGTGTGTATCTCGCTGGTGGTCTTGCGGATGCGCGAGTACACGTCCTCGGCCGCGCCCGAGTTGCTGGTGCTGCTGACTGTACGCAGCGGGCTGTCGCTGCCGGCTGGGGGACAAACATATTTGGGTCGTTCTTCTTTTTTTACGACAATAAGCCCGTCCTCAGTGACTTATCAAGTAATTAATTATATAAAAAAATATACGTTACACCATCAAGATATTCTTAATTTAACATGAAATAATGACATTGTTTTATCACCTCGTAGGTACTTTAGCATGATTTAACTATGTAAAAAAATATATAAAGCGTGACAGAGGTGTAAATGGCACTAATTTCGGGGGACGTGACGGAGGTGTCCATTTTAATCAAAAAGTATTCTTTATCAATTAAATTTTAGATCATGTAATAGTCCATCTGTAAAATAGTACATTAACGAATATTTAGGATATATTATTTATCAATTGTAGTCTGTTATATAAAAGTTAAATGTTGATGTGTAAGTTTGGCTCATTGTCGATAAAAAAGAAGAACGACCCATTTACCACGGTATAGCCATTTTTCCTCCTCCTCCAACCTCCTCGCCAACCCGTCTGCCAAGCGTGGTGAGTACGGCAATTACCCCTCATGTGATTGAGGGAGGCCCGTGCCCCAGCAGTGGGGACTTAAATGGGCTGATGATGATGATAGCCATTTTTGCAACTTATTCTTAAGGTGACGGGTAGGGCACACTAGCGACGCCAATCGATTTTAATTGTTAGCTACTAAACCGGATCGAGTTTAAACAATTTCGGGGTTACAACACGGCAAACACTTCAAAACACGCCAAAAACGGCCACTTTTAGCGTGAATCGACCGGAGTAATACCACGGCCTCAAAGAAAACCGGCGTGAAGCAGCACTGTGCTATATTTCGTTGCATGATTGAGGGTACCGGAGGCCCGATCCGGGGGAAAGGAGGGTTTAAAGGTTGGCAGCGCACTTTTGACTCTACTGGTGTCGCGGGTGTCCATGGGCGGTCGTTTACCATCAGGTGACTCGATTGCTCGTTAGCCTCGCTTTTTCGTAAAAAAAAAAGTAATTATTAAAAAGCATTGTTAATTTATAAAGGTATCTATACTCAGTTAATGATTGGAGTAGGTAGAGCTATTTATGGTATGTACTTGCGATTTTTAAAAAATATGGACATGCTTGGAATCCCGGGAATCTAAGGATTAAAGATATACTTTATACTATTAACAGTTCTTTTCGTTTATACATACTAGCATCAGCCTTACGAATTTATTCATAAACGCTTTGTGATACAATGTTAATTCAAAAAGTTTTATTTGTTCTTTCGGAATCCAAGATACGTACGTTAGATAGAAAGGAACAAACTGTAAGTAAATATGGATGTATCTATTGTTTATGGATAAGACCTTCCATGATTAAAATGTGTTAAATATTTAACTCTAAAATAATAATTTACTTATTTTAATCCCGGGATCATAGTCAGAATCCCGGGGCATGTCCATATTAGCATCTATGTTTCCGGTCAATGAACCCGAATAGCTGTACCTACTCCGATCATTTGAAGAGCATCGAAACGAAAACCGATAAATTACAATTGTTTTTTTGTAGAAAAATGTAAAAATATAGCTAAGTTCATGGTTTTTAAATTTAAAGTTAAACGAATTTTAACAAATTGTATGTGTTGGCGTCACTCTTTGAAAAAATTGATAAATCTGTTATTAACCTAACCAATTGGATTTATCGGTTTTTGATAAAACACAGTAGGATAAATCGGTATTTGATAAACTAATATATCCGACAATTTTTTTATGGTGTTGTCATGAGAAACTAGAAATATCGGTTTTTGACAGAATCAAAAGAGTCGACAGTGAAAAATGTAAAGGATTTATCGGTATCTGTTCCAATCGCCATCGTTGTTTAGTGAGATTGATGTAATTATCGGTCGATGTTCAGATTCGGGTATTTTGAATAAACACCTCCTGCCTGAACACGAGATGAAATTTTTAAGTGTGTTATTTACTTAAGAATAAATTGCAAAAGAATGCTATAAAAAAATATCAACTATCGGGTATTTGGAGGCTAGTTTTAGAGCAGATTTATCAGTTTTCAACAAGGTTACTTTAACTATTCAGCAAGATATGTACGAAAACAACTAAATTGACAGTTTCATAATATTCATTTCGTTATATTTTATTTCATTGAATGCTATTGGTGGTTGTTGCTATGGGTTGGGCGACCATTGCGCTTCCAGTTGCAGTGCAGACTGATCCTGCGTTGCCTCGTCCGGTAGCAATGGGTCGATATAGGTACTTAATTATAGGTGCATAATAACTGTATGCGCGCGCTAGAAGTTGTTTTGATTTGTTAGCCGTAATAATTTTATATTTAAACTGTAGATACCCACACTCCTATTTATTCATTATAATAATTTAATAGTATGTATCTCATTATGTATCTCAGTATGTATCTCATTATTATTTGATATTTTCTTCTTAGTAGATATATATACCCACATTACACATACACGTTAGGTACACAAAATACACTAGACAAGCGTCCGTGGCACTCATTCAACTGGTCTCACTGAAAACCAGCGTCATGGCCTTTGTCTGGGCTGTGACATAAGCTGAGTGAGGGCCATTTATACTAGACGTCATAACACATCATTATATTCATTTGGCACTGTCTGGACATGATTGAATATAGATTTGTTTTTTTTTTCCTTTTGTTTTATTTTTATGTATTTTTAATTGTTTTATGTTTTGTTTTCTGTTTGTGCCAAATGGTGTTCTGTTTATAATTGCTATATGTTGTGTTGTGATGTCTATAATAATAAATATTTTCTTTCTTCTTTCTTTCTTTCCATAAAAAAAATTAATGTAAAAATGTGATATATCGGTTTTCGTTCGTACGCTCCTCGTCTATACTCACTGCTGGAAGTCCTCCTGACGTGCTGCTGCACCACGCCGTTGACCAGCGCCTGCGTCTCCGCCGGCAGCTCGCCCATCAGCGCCGTGAACTGCGCATCAAATTAAACTAAATTAACTATCATTTATTTCAACCAAATTACAAAAGCAGTCATATACAAAATAGAAATACAATATTTGACATTCTTTGGAACAGCACCACCTAGCGCCCCAATGCGTAAACATCAACACACATGAAGTTGTTTCATGTATTGCCGAGGATCACCACCAGGCCGCTGCGCGCTGGAATCGCCTCAGCTTCGTAGCATTATATTATTCGTTTTTATCTCTTGTAAAAAGTCGTCACATCGTTCTGTCCGTTATGGTACACTACTTGGAAATAAATAATTTTAATTAAAATAAAGGAGCTCATTGAAGATTTCCCCAACAGATATTCATACATTTTAATAAATGTCAAGTTAAATAGATATTTAGTACATAAAAATTAAATGTCGAGTTACATTAAAGTTGGATATAAAATTAAACCGACAAGGCTAGGCAGGCAGCTAGAGGTCTTTATTTCGGTAGCACGCTTTGCTAGCGCGGTCTAATTGTGCATAGTGACATCTACCGAAACAAATGTAAGTTCCTAAATCATGGATCACGGTCCAAGCTAGCCATGAGAGTTTTAGCTCTTTGGAAAGATAAGAGCTATGTAGCTCTTTACCTTTGCCCCGTAAAGAGCTATATAGCTCTTCTAGCTCAGTAGCTCATTTAGCTCAATGTAAGATGGTGGCTCTTGAGTCTCTCAACTCATAATAGACTTTTTTTAATGTGATAGGAGGTAGACGAGCAGACGGATCACCTGATGGTAAGCAATTGCCGCCGCCAATGGACACCCGATATGAATTGAATGAGACTGAGCTAGATATGAATTGAATGAGACTGAGCTAGATATGAATTGAATGAGACTGAGCTAGATATGAATTGAATGAGACTGAGCTAGATATGAATTGAATGAGACTGAGCTAGATATGAATTGAATGAGACTGAGCTAGATATGAATTGAATGAGACTGAGCTAGATATGAATTGAATGAGACTGAGCTATGAATTACTGAGCAGATTATGAAATTGATGAGACTGAGCTAGATATGAATTGAATGAGACTGAGCTAGATATGAATTGAATGAGACTGAGCTAGATATGAATTGAATGAGACTGAGCTAGATATGAATTGAATGAGACTGAGCTAGGTATGAATTGAATGAGACTGAGCTAGATATGAATTGAATGAGACTGAGCTAGATATGAATTGAATGAGACTGAGCTAGATATGAATTGAATGAGACTGAGCTAGATATGAATTGAATGAGACTGAGCTAGATATGAATTGGATGAGACTGAGCTAGATATGAATTGAATGAGACTGAGCTAGATATGAATTGAATGAGACTGAGCTAGATATGAATTGAATGAGACTCAGCTAGATATGAATTGAATGAGCTAGATATGAATTGAATGAGACTTAGTTAGATATGAATTGAATGAGACTGAGCTAGATATGAATTGAATGAGACTGAGCTAGATATGAATTGAATGAGACTTAGCTAGATATGAATTGAATGAGACTTAGCTAGATATGAATTGAATGAGACTCAGCTAGATATGAATTGAATGAGACTGAGCTAGATATGAATTGAATGAGACTGAGCTAGATATGAATTAAATGAGACTTAGCTAGATATGAATTGAATGAGACTTAGCTAGATATGAATTGAATGAGACTTAGCTAGATATGAATTGAATGAGACTCAGCTAGATATTAATTGAATGAGACTGAGCTAGATATGAATTGAATGAGACTGAGCTAGATATGAATTGAAAGAGACTGAGCTAGATATGAATTGAATGAGACTGAGCTATATATGAATTGAATGAGACTGAGCTAGATATGAATTGAATGATACTGAGCTAGATATGAATTGAATGATACTGAGCTAGATATGAATTGAATGAGACTGAGCTAGATATGAATTCAATGAGACTTAGCTAGATATGAATTGAATGAGACTGAGCTAGATATGAATTGAATGAGACTGAGCTAGATATGAATTGAATGAGACTGAGCTAGATATGAATTGAATGAGACTGAGCTATTTATACGCTCGCGAGCTATTCCAAGCGTACCCCGGGCTGCAGAGCGGATACTTTTTACGCAAGTGGGAATCACACGCTAAGATGAACAGTATAGTTACCGGCACAGGGTTGGTGTCGTACAGGCAGGCCAAGGCTCTCCTGGCCGCTACGCGCACGTCGGCCGCGCGCGGGTCGCTCGCTAGTGTCGATACCTTGACTAGGGCGCGCCCTGCCACGCCTGTGGCGCCACCTGTCGGGACAAATAACTACTTAGACAACAATATAAAATACTGTAATCCTAATAAAACTCTGTAATCATGTAGTGTAGTGTATTAATCTATGTCATTGCATGGCGACCCGATTGGAACAGTGGTAGTGAACGCTGCCTCTGATACAAGGGTAGCGGGTTCGATCCCCGCACAGTACAAACATTTGTGTGCATGAACATGTCTGTTTGTATTTACTTTAAGGTGACGAACCTCTTTATACTGTACTATAGGAGTGAGGTCCATATACAATGTGATTGGTTATTTTTAAACGTGATCTGTCAAAATGTCAATTTGACAAATTATACGACCAATGATTGTTGATTTTGGGCCTCAGTCCAACAGTACGCCATCTAGCGGATTTTTCACACGCGAAAACCCTCGTTCACGAACGCACCTTGCAAGGCAACGGCGAGGCTACTCGGCGTGGTGTAGTCGTGCGCCAGGTCAGCGAGAAACCGAAGAGCAGCTACTTTCGTCTTCGTGGTTGGCGCCGTTGCTCCGTCCGCTAGGAACCTGGACAATAGATCAAAATAAATTTAGAAAGAAATGGAATAATGTCGAATGTTCTAGAAAAATCTACTGATCTCCAGATACCCTAGTCGCAGTTTGAGGTCGAAAGTAGGAGAAGCTTTGACTCGAAATTTCTAGTAACATCAATCTAATGTACAGCGCGAGTATAAAAGCGGGTCGCGTTAGCCCGTCGAGTCAGTTCCTATTTGGAAAGCGAAGCGACTTAGTCTCCTGCGAATTAGGAGTGAAGAAGCGAATAACCTGCGAAGTATTTAGTGTTAATTAAGTAAATAAATAAAATATTGTCTTTTTGTGAATTTGGAGTTTACTCGAATCTACGTACCCCGTACCCGCAACAGTATGGTATGGTCGGCCAGGAAGTGGTGTAATATTCTGACAGCCACTAGTCGCCCCACGATTAAATGGCACGTGGCAAAAGTCGGAACTAACACTGTTTGACATTTTCCCATAGAAGAATGTTGTACAACGCCCCCCTGTCAATGTTAATGAAGTGCCTACTGATCGTGGTCGCACTGAATACCTTGTTCATTTTATTTTGATACGGATGAAAGATGTCAAATTCTGAAGAAAAAAATGTTTACTTGCTTACTTTTTCTGACTTTTGTCACATGCCAAACAATCGTAAGGAGGGTATATTGAGGTGTTTCATAGATCGAGACAAAAAAAAAGTAATGTAATCTAATGTATGTAGTAATGCAGCGCACTTGTGACACCACTGGTGTTGCAGGCGTCCATGGGCGGCGGTAATCGCTTACCATCAGGTGATCCGTCTGCTCGTCTGCCACTATATCATAAAAAAAAAAAAAATCTCCACCTGAATATGTTGTGTAACTGTAACTCGGCGGGGAAGCACTCGTGGATGACGTCGAGCGTCTTCATGATCTTGCTCTGCACCGAGCCAAGGATGTCGGTGCCTAGCTTCATCAGCAATCTGTCAACAAAATCGTTATTTTAAATCACAAAGCCACGTCACCCCCCTCTAAAACTTCTTTAAAAAAATATATGTAAACATTACCATGAAAACGAATAACAAGAATTGGTTTGAACTAGATCTAGTACAACCCGTGCGGATAAAGAATGGAATCAGAAATGGCGGCGCATCTATTCACTTCTCGCTCGCACACACTATTTGCGTCTATACTCGCACTCGTGGGGTGTGAGTATAGACGCAAATAGTGTGCGAGCGAGATGAGAATAGATGCGCCGCCATTTATGATCCCATTCTTTATCCGCACGGGTTGTAAGTAGTTTTTTTGTAATAAGTTATAACCCGTAAACCGCACATTTTACCACTTAGGGAGCGTCTCTTGCGCTAACTATTGAGTTAAGAAAAAACTTATATTAGAAACCTCAACATCATTTTGAAAGACCAATCCATAGATACCCCGAACACGTATGGATTTGATATATTTTTTTTTTTAATTTCATTTCTAAGTATAGCTATCCCCTAAAAATTAGTTATTTCCTATTTTTGTGTAAAAATTGTAATGCGATTAACAAAATACACCTATTTACCAAGTTCCAATAGTATAGTTCTTATAGTTTCGGAGAAAAGTGGCTGTGACATACGGACGGACGGACAGACATGGCGAATCTATAAGGGTTCCGTTCTTTGCCATTTGATGTGGCTGATGTCCATGGGCGCCGGTGACCACTTATTATCAGGTGACTCGCTTACCCGTTTGCCTCCCTTTCTCATTATAAAAAAAATTGGCTACGTAACCCTAAAAAATAGTTTCATTGAAAAGTGCACAACGTTAATATGGTTTAAGGTGACGGGTAGGGCACACTAGCTACGCCAATTTTAATTTTTAGCTACTAAACCGGATCTATTTTAAACAAATTCTGGATTACAATCTCTCGGCAAACACTTATATTATTTATTAAATAACCATGCACAAATGTGGACCCAACATATGTACGCGAAAAATTGATTCACGCTAAAAGTGGCCGCTTTTGGTGGTAATCAATTTTTCGCGTACAAAAACGGACCCAACATTTGTGCATGGTTATTTAATAAATAGTATAAGTGTTTGCCGAAATTATTTAAAATAGATCCGGTTTAGTAGCTAAAAATTAAAATCGATTGGCGTCGCTAGTTAGGGCTACCCGTCGCCTTAAGGTGACGGGTAGGGCACACTAGCGACGAGAATCGATTTTAATTTTACACTAACAAACACTTAGACTATTTATTAAATAACCATGCACACGTGTTGGGTCCGTTTTTTGTACGCGAAAAATGTGAATACACGCCCCACCCGTCACCTTAACATACAACATAATTCTCACAACATCTCATACGTTGACCTGATTCCGTACTAAGTAGCTTAAGCACTTGTGTTACAGATATCAACGGCTTAACGTGCTTTCCGAAGCACGGGGGTACAAGATCGCCAATTTCCAGACTCCGGGCTGCCACTAAGAATTTCTTACCGAAAACTTAGGTACAAATTTTTGGCCCGACCCGGGGATCGAACCCGGGACCTCTTGCACAGCCGTCGCTTTAAAGTGCGACCCACTAACCACTGCGCCATCGAGGCAGTCAATCCCTCTCTGGTCGTGTCACAGTAGTGTCCCATCGGAATATGAGGGTAAGGGAAAAGAGAGTGCACTTGTGTTTGCGCACACACTTGAGCACTATAATATATCCTGCGTACGTGGCTGATCGTTGAGATTGGACGCCGTAGCCGTAATCGGTTGGAGGATATTACAGATATCAGACAACAGAGAAACACAAATATATACTTAAATACAACGCCACCGACCTGAACATGAGCTGGTAGAGCCAGTCCTTGAGCTGCTGCCAGTGCACCAGCAGCAGCTCGCACACGGCGTCCAGCAGCAGCGAGAACACCTTGGTGTGCGCGTCCACGAACATCTTGTTCAGCAGCTCCGTCAGCCGGCGCAGCTGCTCGTCCGTGAGCAGCCGCCCGCTGTTCAGGTAGTTCGCCTGGACGGGGAGTGAGGTATGGATTTTCAAACGACTTCCAAAAACAGGAGGAGGTTCTCAATGGACAACATTTCATACTTTTTAACATGTCCATATTGTTTTTTTATATGAAAATAGACATAAAATTAACAGACCCATTTTTTTTCTTTTTTCAAAATTTGTCCATTTTCATGCATAAAATAATTATTGAAATTCTTTATATTCTAAATAGACGTAAGCGCCAAATGACGTCATCGGACGGCTGAATACAGCGATATTCCTTTGCTTATCATTGTTTTAATAAAAAAAAAGGTACTACCGTCAAAGGTAAATAATACTAGTGTCAACATTGTCAACGTCATTCATTCATTCAACGTTGACAAGTTGTCTTTTTTTTGACAGTTGCATGTCAAAAAAAAAAGACAACTGGGTTTTGGTTTTGCGTTTGGCATTTCGTAAATTTAAAACTATAATGTGCTAAGCAAAGAAATATTTTACATTCTGCCGTCCGATGACGTCATCTTACGTTTTTTAGTATTTAATTTTTTTCTCAGTAAATAAGCAATATAAAAAATTAATAAATATATATTCGAGCAGCGGAAAAGTAAATAAAGAATTGGTATTTTTTGTTTCAGAGCTTAGCAATTTTGAAAATGTTGTCCATTCGACCGGTATGTGTTTTTTAAAAAAATATTCTGACAGCCACTAGTCGCCCCACGATTAAATGGCACGTGGCAAAAGTCGGAACTAACACTGTTTGACATTTTCCCATATAAGAATGTTGTACAACGCCCCCCTGTCAATGTTAATGAAGTGCCTTCTGATCGTGGTCGCACTGAATCATCATCATCATCATCATCATCGTCAGCCCATTTAAGTCCCCACTGCTGGGGCACGGGCCTCCCTTAATCACGTGAGGGGTAATTGCCATACTCACAACGCTAGGCAGACGGGTTGGCGAGGGTTTTGATATTCGACCCGTATGTGTTTTTTCTATGTTTGTTACGCGATAACTCCGCCAATTATGAACCGATTTGAACAAATCTTTTTTCGGCGTATAGGTAGTACCTCAAGGGTGGTCCCAGATAAAGATAAAGAGTTCTTTATTGGCCACAGAACACAAATCAAACATGAGTGACATAAATACAAGTATGACAAATTCTGTAGCCAACAAGGCCCAACCTCAGCATTCAAAATTTAATAATAAAAAAACTACCCCCAAGGGTGGAAAATTGGGGATGAACTTTTTTATACGCAATATCTCCGCCGATTATAAATTAATTTGAACGATTATTTTTTTGTTGAATAGGTGATTTGTACCTAAGTTTTCGGTAAGAAATTCTTAGTGGCAGCCCGGAGTCTGGAAGTTGGCGGTCTTGTAGCCCCGTGCCTCGGAAAGCACGTTAAGCTGTTGGTCCTGCGCCCGATCCTTCTCCGGTGGTGTCACAGACTACTGTGACAGATTAGCCTATTATAGGGTTTTCCGTGATGATAGCGCTTACCGTAATGAACGGGTAAGCATATTGATGAGGTAAGCCAATGTTAGCCTTAGCTTATTGATAGGGTTTTTAGAAAAAGCCTATCGAAAACCCTAATAAGGGTAACCGGGTCCGGTCCCTGTCTAGAACAACTGTCTATACTATCTTTATTTCGTAACAATTAAAATAGGTTTCTCAAATCAGCAGAGCCACGTGTCCCTATAAAGTTTGAGAGTTTCCCTCAATTTTTCCAGGATTCTATTATCAGATCCTGAAATCCTGATCATGGTACCAATCCGGGACTATCTTCATCATCATCAGCCCATTTAAGTCCCCACTGCTGGGGCACGGGCCTCCCTCAATCACATGAGGGGTAATTGCCATACTCACCACGCTTGGCAGACGGGTTGGCGAGGGTTTTGATATAAATGCAGAGTTTTCCTTCTCTGGGTGCTGATGATCATGCGAGCAGCTTTACCTTAGTCGCCTTTTACGACACCTCGGTAAGAGTGAGGGTGGCCTATTCTACTCTGCCGGGGACCACACGGCGTATCTCACACGGGACTATCTTATTTCCAACTAAAAAAGAATCATCTAAATCGGTTCATAAATGGCGAAGTAATCGGCGAACAAACATAAAAATATATACATGTCGAATTCAGAACCTCCTTTTTTTTAAGTCGGTTACAAAAAAATATCAGTTCCGTTTAAAACGAGCGTCTCACTTTTAATGTCAATATAGAACCATCTTAAAATAAGTTTATATTACTCGTAACTTTACAATGCCGCCCCCATGCCTCGCCTGGAGTCTGTTCAGCGATCATTTACTAGACATTTGGCATTCGTCACTCCTGGTATAAGTTACAGATGCTCTTATGAAGAACGCCTGGCATTTATCGGTCTAAATACCCTGAGCCAAAGACGACGTATGCAGGATTTATTGTTGCTTCAAAAAATAGTACAGGGTACCTCAATGTGTCCTAGAATACTAAATAGAATTCAAATTTGTGTCCCCCAGCTAAGTAGTCGATGTAAACCTAATCATTTTCTCAAAATCCCCCATCATAGAACTAATTTGGGTTTGCATGCACGTTACTAGATTTGTAATTGCATATGGTGGCACTGACTGCTCGAACTTGACATTTTTCATGAACAAGCCAATTTATTAAAAATAAAAAAATTAAAAAAAAATATTCTATTTTTAGTTTAGGGACTTTAACCTTGTGTTATGTCAGTCCCATCGTAACCTAAACATAAAAAAAAGAAAAAAATTAAAAATATAATGTGCCTAACTATATTTTTTGTTAAGCTTACCCTTAAGTAAATTACTGTAACCTCTAAAATATCATGACGTGCATGTCTGTAATTGATGTAAACACTAGAATAGTCCCTTGCCTTGTATATTTAAAAAGCTTGTGTTTATATTGTTGATGTGCCTAATAAATAAATATATTTCAAATTCACTGGAGTGTGGTCCCCGGCAGAGTAGATTAGGCCACCCTCACTCTTACCGAGGTGTCGTAAAAGGCGACCAAGGTAAAGCTGCTGGCATGATCATCGGCACCCAGAGAAGGAAAACTCTGCATTTATATCAAAACCCTCGCCAACCCGTCTGCCAAGCGTGGTGAGTATGGCAATTACCCCTCATGTGATTGAGGGAGGCCCGTGCCCCAGCAGTGGGGACTTAAATGGGCTGACGATGATGATGATCACTGGAGTGCCTTCTGATCTTGGCCGGTCTGTAGAGAGGCAGGTTAAGCTCACCAGGTGCGTGAGTCCGTCCTTCCTCTCGGTCCAGTGCGTGCAGGCGCACAGCGCGATGATGTCGTCGGGCGGCGGCGGCGGAGGGGGGGAGCCGCACTCCCAGCCCAGCCGGCTCGCCGAACCAGACCAGGATACGCTCTGGAATAGATAACAGATAATAATAACACCCACAACATCTCATACGTTGACCTGATATAAATAATGGTCAAATATATAATATAAATATATAATATAATACAATAAAGTAAGCTATACTTCATTACAAAAAATATAGGAATACATATTAAAAACTCTTTATCTTTAAAAAAAAAAACATTTTATCTATCCTAATTTATCATAATGTTTATTTCTAATAATATAATTAACTTATTAATGTGTATAAATGCATGCCTTTGCAACGCCCTACCAGGGTCATGTTATGGAACTGTAATATCTGTAAGACCTATGTATACCAACATCCTTTCCTTACTTCCTTACTTATATTATAAAGGCGAAAGTTTGTTTGGATGGATGTATGGATGGATGTTTGTTCCTCTTTCACGCAAAAACTACTAAACGGATTTTAATGAAACTTTACAGTAATGTAGCTTATAGATCAGAATAACACATAGGCTATAATTTATAAAGATATATAAAGACCTTGCTTTTATTCGAATTACACGCAGACGAAGTCGCGGGCAAAAGCTAATGTGCAATAAAGGAATTGAATTGAATTGATTCCGTACTAAGTAGCTTAAGCACTTGTGTTACAGATATCAGACAACAGAGGAACACAAATATATACTTAAATACATATATTACACCCAGACACTGAACAAACACAAGTGTTCATCGCACGAATGTTTGTCCAGGGTGGGGATCGAACCCACGACCTTTGGCGTAATAGGCAGGGTCACTACCAATGGACAACATTTCAAAATTGCTAAGCTCTGAAACAAAAAATACCAATTCTTTGTTTACTTTTCCGCTGCTCGAATATATATTTATTAATTTTTTATATTGCTTATTTACTGAGAAAAAAATTAAAAACTAAAAAACGTAAGATGACGTCATCGGACAGCAGAATGTAAAATATTTCTTTGCTTAGCACATTATAGTTTTAAATTTACGTAATGCCAAACCCATGACATGTAACTGTCAAAAAAAAAGACAACTTGTCAACGTTGAATGTATGAATGACGTTGACAATGTTGACACTAGTATTATTTACCTTTGACAGTAGTACCTTTTTTTTATTAAAACAATGATAAGCAAAGGAATATCGCTATATTCAGCCGTCCGATGACGTCATTTGGCGCTTACGTCTATTTAGAGTAAAAAGAATTTCAATAATTATTTTATGCATGAAAATGGACAAATTTTGAAAAAAGAAAAAATATGGGTCTGTTAATTTTATGACTACTTTCATATAAAAAAAACAATAAGGACATGTTAAAAATATGAAATGTTGTCCATAATAACACCCACAACATCTCATACGTTGACCTGATTCCGTACTAAGTAGCTTAAGCACTTGTGTTACAGATATCAGACAACAGAGGAACACAAATATATACTTAAATACATATATTACACCCACACCCACTGAACAAACACAAGTGTTCATCGCACGAATGTTTGTCCAGGTGGGGATCGAACCCACGACCTTTGGCGTAATAGGCAGGGTCACTACCAATTGCGCCATCCGGTCAGTCTCAGATAATAATAATTCCCACAACATCTCATACGTTGACCTGATTTTGTACTAATGGTGATTAAAAAATAAACAAACAAAAACAATGCTCCCACAAATAGAAATAACGACAGTGGCGCCATCATTCACTTTCCCTGTTTTTAGTCACACTATTTTACTCATTGGAGGGTGTGAGGATCCAGTGACGGTGGCGCCATCTGTGTCACTGAAATCTTATCTTATTGTTTCGGCCGACACCCACCCTATGACACTGTCAGACTCTCCAAATCCTGAATCAGGGTCCAAGCACCCTGGACTATAGAGCGACAGCTTTGGACGCAACCGGAAACTACACGCTAAGGTGAAAACTCACATCGTGCCTCCTGTAGGAGTCCAGACTCCGCTCAGAACAGACGCTGGAAGCCTCGGAGTCGTCGTCCCTCACCCTTCCGCCGTCGCACGCCGAGCTGTCCTCTGGACTCTGTGGTAAAAAAAAAAAAAACTATTAACTCCAATAAAACCAAGCATATTACTATTCAATATCAATTGGAGTATTCAATATTATTCAATTGAAGATCTCTGTGATGTTGTGAAATATAAAAAAAGTGGTTTCTTATTCGATTTTTGACATTATTTTCTATCATCATCATCATAATCATCATCATCATCATCGTCAGCCCATTTAAGTCCCCACTGCTGGGGCACGGGCCTCCCTCAATCACATGAGGGGTAATTGCCATACTCACCACGCTTGGCAGACGGGTTGGCGAGGGTTTTGAACTAAATGCAGAGTTTTCCTTCTCTGGGTGCTGATGATCATGCCAGCAGCTTTACCTTAGTCGCCTTTTACGACACCTCGGTAAGAGTGAGGGTGGCCTATTCTACTCTGCCGGGGACCACACGGCCAATTATGGCCTATGTATTTTCTATCATTTTTGTTTTATTTTATGTTAATATAATGTGTGTAATTTTAAGCAGATTTCGAGCAGACTGATCACATGATGGTAAGCCATTGCCGCCGCCCATGGACACCCGCGACACCAGTGGAGTCACAAGTGCGCTGCCAACCTTTGAACCATCATGTATAACTTACTCTTAGAACTCCCTCCGCGTCTCTGGTTTGTTGCAAGAGTCTTAATGTCGCTGTGGGGGCCCTAGATGGCGCTGTTCTCTCTACAGACTCCCTGCGACGTATTGCTGATCCGACCACGCTACTTGAACGGCCCACTCTGTAATAAATAATACATATTTATGTGTCTTATGACGCCATGTTTTGTTTTGTTAGTGGTTTAATACCGGGCCGTGATTTCGGGGTCCTGGGTTCGATTCCTGGGTCAAGTAAAGTGTTTCGAATTTTTCGAACATTTAGCTCGGGTTTGTGATCACTATTCCGCATTAGGCAAGCGTGGTGATCAAGCCTAACCCCATCATAGTAGCGATGACTTGATTTCTATGATGGAGGCCTTTGCCCTGCAGTGGGACAATTATAGGCTGATACTTTACTTTTTTACTTTGTCTTACATTATGAAGTTACGAATACCGCCAATAATATGTAGGATATTTAATACATTTTAATTATCACAATGAAAAAAAAAATATCAACTAAATATTGTGCGTAGAACAACTAAATGAGGGGTTTGTGAATGAAATTTCCGCTAGATGGCGTTATGTAGGTGTCACAGCCATCTAGTTGATTTAGGGCTGATTTTTCCATCGTCTGATAAAATTTAACAGATGGATAAAATATTACCCGGCTAAATTAAATGATAGTAGTCTTATTGTTACTTACTTGCATGAATGTGACTATTACCTTTAATGGTATTTCATTTTATCGATTTGTTAACTTTTAACGGACCATTGAAAAACCAGCCCTTAGGCATCCAATCGGACGTCTAGTTTCGGAATTTTCTAGGATCGCTACCAGCTGCCTCTACTTGCCGCACGTGAAATAATGTATAAAATATGTAAGAAATATATGAATTATATATGTACTAAATATATGAATTATATTTTATTATGTACGCGTGACGTCATACCTGGTAGGGCTGGTCTCCCTGGAGCCGGTGAGCGACCTGGGTATGCCGGAGGGTCTGCGCCTAGCGCTCGGCCGTGTGGCTGTGTGTACGCGTGACGTCATACCTGGTAGGGCTGGTCTCCCTGGAGCCGGCGAGCGACCTGGGTATGCCGGAGGGTCTGCGCCTAGCGCTCGGCCGTGTGGCTGTGTGTACGCGTGACGTCATACCTGGTAGGGCTGGTCTCCCTGGAGCCGGCGAGCGACCTGGGTATGCCGGAGGGTCTGCGCCTAGCGCTCGGCCGTGTGGCTGTGTGTACGCGTGACGTCATACCTGGTAGGGCTGGGCTCCCTGGAACCGGCGAGCGACCTGGGTATGCCGGAGGGTCTGCGCCTAGCGCTCGGCCGTGTGGCTGTGTGTACGCGTGACGTCATACCTGGTAGGGCTGGTCTCCCTGGAACCGGCGAGCGACCTGGGTATGCCGGAGGGTCTGCGCCTAGCGCTCGGCCGTGTGGCTGTGTGTACGCGTGACGTCATACCTGGTAGGGCTGGTCTCCCTGGAACCGGCGAGCGACCTGGGTATGCCGGAGGGTCTGCGCCTAGCGCTTGGTCGTGTGACTGTGTGTACGCGTGACGTCATACCTGGTAGGGCTGGTCTCCCTGGAGCCGGCGAGCGATCTTGGTATGCCGGAGGGTCTGCGCCTAGCGCTCGCCAGCGACATCGGCCCGCTGCTGCGGGACGACGGCGACGAAGACCTAGACGTGGCTGCGGGGAAAATATTACATACATAACAACGCATTGTGCAATACACGATTTTGTTACCAAAAGTCAAGGGGGCAATTCTCGAGCTCTCGATATGTAAGTCGATTTCAAGATTTGTATGGACAATTGTATGAAATTTCTAACTAAAAATGGGTCATATGTATTTCTTTCTCATAAAGTCCATTACTGGAATTCAGTAAAACGGTAGAGTAAATGAATAATATAATGTATATTTGACAGGAAATGAAAAAATAATTAAGACCCAAAGTGTCATTATTTGAATTTGCATATTATTCTTGAATGTACATGACCAGGATGTAGGCATTAACAATTTCAAGAAACGAAAGAGTTTCTACACAAATAATTAAAATGACAACAGACAGGAATGTCTGTTATTAGAATAGTCTAATACTTACGGCCTTGCATACTTCTGGCCATTGAACTTTCGAAATATCGAGATCATGCAGTTTAGAACTAACATAAGTCGGCATTTCAAACTTCGACATTCAGTAGCGGAGTCCATTTTTAACCCCCGACGCAAAAACGACAGGGTGTTATAAGTTTGACGTGTCTAAGTGTGCGTGTGTCTGTGTGTATGTCTAGGCATCGTAGCTCCCGAACAAATGAATCGATTTTGAATCTGTTTTTTTTTTGTTTGAATGCTGAATAAGAAGGGAGTGGTTCTTAGCTATGTTGGATAAAAATCAATCCAAGATGGCAGCCGTCACAAAGATATGGATTTTATGTTTAAACAGAACTCCCACAATATGGGTATCATATAAAAAGGGCTCGAGTAGCAGAATATATTTATTGTGACAAATATTAAATCCAAGATGGCCGCTGTCAGAAAATGACAAATAACCTATTTGTATTGTCGGGGGCTTTTTTAAAATTTCAATTTAATTTATATATTATTCGGTAATATACTCACGTTGCGACTGCGACACCGTGGGCCGGGACCGCGAGCGGCCCACCGCCCGCTCCGGGCTGGGGGGCACCCCGGAAGCGGAGCCACTCACCGGGGACCGCTTAGCGCGAGCTGACAGACAAAACATGCCTTATAACCGATGATCGGAGTACGTATATCTATTTTTGGTATCGGAGTAGGTAGGTATAGGTAGACCTATTTTTGGTACTTGCGATGTTATCAAATAATATGGACATGCCTAGAATCCCGGGATTAAAGATATACTTTATACTATTAACAGTTATTTTCGTTTGTACATAAATGATTACCAATTTCTAAACGCAGTCTAAGAAAAGATCCGGAATTAATCTCGTTCCCACCCCTTTTAACATTGCGTATTGGATAGGGACGGCTAGAGCTTTAGTAAGGTAACAATTTAAGCCCGCGAATTATAATAAGGTGAAATTTGTAGTTTAAGGGATGTAAACGATAAAAAAAATCTCATGATGTTTACCCTCGCTGCCGAGTTAATGGTAGAAATACGCACAAACAGGGTGTATCTGTGGGTGTTCTACCAACCATTCTGAACAACATTTGTTCTACGACATTTCGAAATTAGACGAAATTTTTATCGACTCCTCATACAAAATGACCAAGTCACGTGATCGACCTTGCATGAGAAGTTGAAATTTTTTTATGCGAATTTCCAAAAGTCATAGAACCAATGTTGTTCAGAATGGTTGATAGAACACGTGGTTGAATGTTGAATAACAGCTTTTCTACCAAACATTACGGATGGTTATAAAATTACTTCTTTAAATAATAAAATTAAAATCACCAATAAATAAATTTTGTCAGCGTATGTTTTTAGAAAATAGGTACATACTATTGTACGATCATTTTATTGCAGTGGAAACATTGTAGTAGCTTTTTTGGTCTTGAATTCTAGTTTCGGGTATAGGTAGTTTCCGTAATATTTATAACAGGGGCCTTTATGTGCTACAAAAGCGAAAGAATCAGCGGATATTTGTGTAACTAGGGACATGGTGTTACCACAAAGCGGTTGGTATCCGATTTTTTTTATGTGATAGGTGACAGACGAACAGACGGATCACCTGATGGTAAGCGATTGCCGCCGCCCATAGACACCTGCGACACCAGTGGAGCCACAAGTGCGCTGCCAACCTTCAAACCCCCCTTTTATCGGACCTCCGGTACCCTCACTCACTCAGCGAAACACATCGCAGTGCTGCTTCACGCTGGGTTTATGTGAGGCCGTGGTATCACTCCGGTCGAGCCGGCCTATTCCGAAGCGTGGCTCTCCCACGGTCTTAAATATTCGATTTGAAGGTAACGGGTAGGGCACACTAGCGACGCCAATAGTTTTAATTTTTAGCTAATAAACCGGATCTATTTAAAACAGTTTCAGGGTTACAATATCTCGGCAAACACTTATACTATTTATTAAATAACCATACACGTCCGGGTCCTAGCTTAAATTAAAAATCGATTGGCTTCGCTAGTGTGCCCTACCCGTCACCTTAAAGGGAGGATTCTGTTTATCGATACCCTCTGTAACATATTTTGAAATCTAAATATATGGCAGTGCGAAAGTATAAAAAAAATAGCCGTATACGTGCTGTAACTAAAAACTACATCATGAAAGAAAATTTCACGAAATATTTTGAAACAATATAAATATTTTGGAACACAAAATAAATATTTTGGAACACAAAATAAATATTTTGGAACACAAAATAAATATTTTTCGTTCGTCTAAATAAATAATAGCCAACTACATGTATAAATGCTACTAAATAAATACAGTGATCTATTAGATACCTTGCTGGGCCATTTCCCCCTCTTCGGTGGCGTTAAATTAACGTTAAAATTAACTTTTTCTCGTATATTTTTTACAAAATAATGTACAATTGCTTCGTTTTCATCTTTTCTTTAGATAATTCTTGGTGCTGTAAATTCAGAAACTTTACTCAGTATATTTGGTAATTTTAGTAGGATACATTATAAATACATTTTTAACGTAAAATAATAATCAAGCAAAGAAATCTTAAAATGCAATAAAAAGAGTAATGTTTTTGAATTTTCACAAGTTTATATCAAAATCTCAACCTCAAAATCTTTTTTTATAAAGTGATAAGTGGCAGACGAGCAGACGTATCACCTGATGGTAATCTGATCTCTTTTTATAGGACCTTTTGCAAAAGAACACGAATATTAATCGTGTATGTTCTATTTAAGAATATATTTAGTTATTGGAGTATAAATACACTTCTGGACACATTTATTGGCCCACTTTGCATTTTCAGTTTCGTTTGGTCCTAGCTATTTTTTTTTATTAGGTCGAGCAAAAAATTTTTATGCAGTTTTGGACCTGGCATATTCATCATTTGAGTCAATAGTCTTTTTTTGAATTTCGAACACAGAATTTAAAGAAACAAAAGACAATTTGGAGCCTGTTTCTTGATATCAAATAATCGAATACTAAGAAAACTTGATTTTATTGGTTTACATTTGATTTAATTCTTGAAAGTGTGATTGATATCTTTTGTTTTGCAACAAACAATTAATGCTTATTCTTAACATTAAGTTCCTCACCTTAATGTTAAGAATAAGCAAAGTGTTCTATCAATAATCTATGGATACTTCCCGTAAAGTCGCCACCCAGGCTGTGGCACTTATCCAGGCCGAACATAGTCAAAGAAATGTGAGTGCTAAACTTAATTTAAGTTAATCTGCGGTCCGAAATGTTTATCTGCGGTACCTAGAGACTGGCGGCTTTGTTCGTTGCCAAGTAAGGTTACAATTTCAGGTTACGACTGAAAGGCAGGATCAATTCATCGTGACAACCAGCTTGAGAAATCGTCACCTTACCTCCATTTGGTGCTACATTACGCCGTCTAACAGACTTTTAATTTTTTTTATGCTAGAGGCGGACAAACGAGCAAGCGAGTCATCTGATGGAAAGTAATCATTCGCCGCCCATGAACATCCGCGAAATCAGAGAGATCGCTAATGTGTTGCCGGCCTTATTAAAAAAGAGCTACGCTCTTCTTTTGAAGGTCCCTAAGTCGTAGCCGTCGGAAATACTCCCGCAGCCAAACCGTTCCTCAGAACTACGTTCATTCGTTTCTTCATTTACGAAAATCTTCATTACATATTTGTATCATGCAATCGTAAGTTTGGAATAATAATAATATTTTCACAACATCACATACATTGATCTGACTCCGAGATAGGTAGCTACAAGACACCTGTGTTACGGATATCAGAATCAACAGTGGGATTACAAATATATACATATAATACTTTGCTTTTGTAAATACATACATATAATACATAGAAAACACCCAGACCAATACAAACAGACATGTTCATGCACACAAATGTTTGTACTGTGCGGGAACCGGACCAAAGGCAGCGTTCACTACCACTGTTCCAAACATCATCATCATCATCATCATCAGCCCACTGCTGGACATCATCGCAGTCCACTGCTGGACGTAGGCCTCTCCAATTGTTCGCCACCGTGATCTATCCATGGCTTCTCGCATCCAGCTCTTGCCAGCCATCCTGCGCAGATCGTCCCCCCACCTAGCCAGAGGGCGCCCTACATTACGTTTGCCAAGACGCGGTCTCCACTCCAGAACTCGTTTACCGCATCGGTTGTCGGTTCTGCGACTAAAATGGCTAGTTCACTCGTGATAAAATTTCACACAGTCACAAGTGTATAAAGGTAGAGGTGACATGATACTTGAAAACTTGTGAAGAACTGTGTAAACTGTGTTTCTGGCAAATAAAAAGTTTTTATTTATTTTTATCTTATTTAAGTGTACTCACGCAGGCTGGCAGTGCCGGCGGCCATCTTGGCGCGGCTCATGTGCGAGTAGAGGGCGCGGGCGCGCGCGCGCTGCGCCGCCGCCGCGTCCACCGCCGACACCGACCGCGCCGCGCCGCCGCCCGGCGACCGCTCTGCGTAACACACTAGCCTTGCTTATCGATACGCAACTAACAATACTCTCTACACTCAGTCACCCGGCGACCGCTCTGCGTAACACACTAGCCTTGCTTATCGATACGCAACTAACAATACTCTCTACACTCAGTCACCCGGCGACCGCTCTGCGTAACACACTAGCCTTGCTTATCGATACGCAACTAACAATACTCTCTACACTCAGTCACCCGGCGACCGCTCTGCGTAACACACTAGCCTTGCTTATCGATACGCAACTAACAATACTCTCTACACTCAGTCACCCGGCGACCGCTCTGCGTAACACACTAGCCTTGCTTATCGATACGCAACTAACAATACTCTCTACACTCAGTCACCCGGCGACCGCTCTGCGTAACACACTAGCCTTGCTTATTGATACGCAACTAACAATACTCTCTACACTCAGTCACCCGGCGACCGCTCTGCGTAACACACTAGCCTTGCTTATCGATACGCAACTAACAATACTCTCTACACTCAGTCACCCGGCGACCGCTCTGCGTAACACACTAGCCTTGCTTATCGATACGCAACTAACAATACTCTCTACACTCAGTCACCCGGCGACCGCTCTGCGTAACACACTAGCCTTGCTTATTGATACGCAACTAACAATACTCTCTACACTCAGTCACCCGGCGACCGCTCTGCGTAACACACTAGCCTTGCTTATCGATACGCAACTAACAATACTCTCTACACTCAGTCACCCGGCGACCGCTCTGCGTAACACACTAGCCTTGCTTATTGATACGCAACTAACAATACTCTCTACACTCAGTCACCCGGCGACCGCTCTGCGTAACACACTAGCCTTGCTTATCGATACGCAACTAACAATACTCTCTACACTCAGTCACCCGGCGACCGCTCTGCGTAACACACTAGCCTTGCTTATTGATACGCAACTAACAATACTCTCTACACTCAGTCACCCGGCGACCGCTCTGCGTAACACACTAGCCTTGCTTATCGATACGCAACTAACAATACTCTCTACACTCAGTCACTCGGCGACCGCTCTGCGTAACACACCAGCCCTGCTTATCGATACTCCACTAACAATAGTCTCTACACTCAGTCACTCGGCGACCGCTCTGCGTAACACACTAGCCTTGCTTATCGATACGCAACTAACAATAGTCTCTACACTCAGTCACTCGGCGACCGCTCTGCGTAACACACTAGCCTTGCTTATCGATACGCAACTAACAATAGTCTCTACACTCAGTCACTCGGCG
Source organism: Marasmia exigua (assembly GCA_019059595.1). Lineage (NCBI taxonomy): Eukaryota > Metazoa > Arthropoda > Insecta > Lepidoptera > Crambidae > Marasmia > Marasmia exigua. The sequence goes on along the minus strand of CM032489.1, from coordinate 11,879,832 downwards.
ACCGCTCTGCGTAACACACTAGCCCTGCTTATCGATACGCAACTAACAATACTCTCTACACTCAGTCACTCGGCGACCGCTCTGCGTAACACACTAGCCTTGCTTATCGATACGCAACTAACAATACTCTCTACACTCAGTCACTCGGCGACCGCTCTGCGTAACACACTAGCCTTGCTTATCGATACGCAACTAACAATACTCTCTACACTCAGTCACTCGGCGACCGCTCTGCGTAACACACTAGCCTTGCTTATCGATACGCAACTAACAATAGTCTCTACACTCAGTCACTCGGCGACCGCTCTGCGTAACACACTAGCCTTGCTTATCGATACGCAACTAACAATAGTATCTACACTCAGTCACTCGGCGACCGCTCTGCGTAACACACTAGCCTTGCTTATCGATACGCAACTAACAATACTCTCTACACTCAGTCACTCGGCGACCGCTCTGCGTAACACACTAGCCTTGCTTATAGATACGCAACTAACAATACTCTCTACACTCAGTCACTCGGCGACCGCTCTGCGTAACACACTAGCCTTGCTTATCGATACTCCATTAACAATAGTCTCTACACTCAGTCACTCGGCGACCGCTCTGCGTAACACACTAGCCTTGCTTATCGATACGCAACTAACAATACTCTCTACACTCAGTCACTCGGCGACCGCTCTGCGTAACACACTAGCCTTGCTTATCGATACTCCACTAACAATACTCTCTACACTCAGTCACTCGGTGACCGCTCTGCGTAACACACTAGCCTTGCTTATCGATACGCAACTAACAATACTCTACACTCAGTCACTCGGTGACCGCTCTGCGTAACACACTAGCCTTGCTTATTGATACGCAACTAACAATACTCTCTACACTCAGTCACTCGGTGACCGCTCTGCGTAACACACTAGCCTTGCTTATCGATACGCAACTAACAATACTCTACACTCAGTCACTCGGTGACCGCTCTGCGTAACACACTAGCCTTGCTTATTGATACGCAACTAACAATACTCTCTACACTCAGTCACTCGGCGACCGCTCTGCGTAACACACTAGCCTTGCTTATCGATACGCAACTAACAATAGTCTCTACACTCAGTCACTCGGCGACCGCTCTGCGTAACACACTAGCCCTGCTTATCGATACTCCACTAACAATAGTCTCTACACTCACTCACTACAAATCATCATCATCAGCCCATTTAAGTCCCCACTGCTGAGGCACGGGCCTCCCTCAATCACATGAGGGGTAATTGCCATACCACGCTTGGCAGACAGGTTGGCGAGGGTTTAGATATAAATGCAGAGTTTTCCTTCTCTGGGTGCTGATGATCATGCCAGCAACTTTACCTTAGTCGCCTTTTACGACACCTCGGTAAGAGCGAGGGTGGCCTATTCTACTCTGCCGAGACCACACGGCCGCTACAAATATTGAAATTGAATTCGGATTTTGATATTTTTACTCCAAATCTCTCCAAATATATATAATATAAAAATATCAGCATATATCGGTAAAAAGTTACATCCCTTTAACCACCTGTTCTACCAACCATTCTAAACAACATAATTTGTTCTATGACTTGATAATTCGCATAAAAAAATCGACTTTTCATACAATGGCGGTCACGTGCCTTGTTCATTTTGTATGAAAAGTCCAAAATAATTTTGAAGAATTTCTATTTACGGAGAAAGTCGTAGTTACAAACGTTGTTCCGATTGGTTGGAAAGAGTAATGGTGAAATGGATTTCAATGTTTACCGATACACCTCTTGTCTGTCGCTTGGGAGCCCGGGGTACGCCTGGACCATGATTCAGGAGTCTGGACATTACAAAGAAGCGACTGCCATCTCACCTTCGCAACTCTTAGACAAGGGAAACAGACCGACTGAATCATGGTTACACCTTCAGAATCATTATCTCAAAACGGTACTGCCGTCCGCTAGCTAAAAGGTCGCTAAGCCACAACGACTCCCTGTGGCTTAGCGACTTTTTAGTTAACGGACGGCAGAAATACTGTAGGAATCCTGTATAATTTCAGTTTACCTCATTTAGTAGTGTCCCATTGCTGAACAAAGGCCTCCCCCAAATTCTTCCATTGATCCTTAATAGTTTTAAATTACTTAAATGTATGACGATTTGTAAGTGCTGTGTACGAGGGTGGATCAAAAAGTTCTTAGAAGTACATATAAATATAATTATTTTGAGGGTTATTTTATATTTTTTTAAAAGATTGTCAATCGCAAAACATTATTGCAGAACTTCACTTGATTTGATTTAATCGTTCGCAAATTATAAATTATTTAGTGCAAAGTGTTGACAAAATATTAAAATATGGATAAAATCGAGTTACGTGCAGTGATAAAGTACCTGTGCCTGAAAAAAATGTCCACGCAAGATTTTTTTTCGGATATTCAGCAAACATAAGGGGATAATGCTTTACCCTACTCAACGGCTGTTTACTGGGTTGCTGAATTTAAAAGGGGTAGATCGACCTGTAAAGACGATCAATGCTCCGGGCGGCCTTCGACCTTGGTTACAGAAGAAAATGTTAAAAAAGTCGAGAATTTGGTTTTGCATGACAGAATAAAAACAATTAAATATTTAACTGAGAAAATAAAGATTTCGTTTGGTAGCATTCAATCCATTTTAACAGATTCACTGGGGTTCAGAAAAATGTCAGCAAGATGGGTACCTCGAATGTTAACAGACGAAAACAAAATTTGGTCGTTTGGTTATTTCAAAGTGTCCAATCAAGTCCAGGTCAATTTTGTCGTCGTGTTGTTACGATGGATGAAACGTGGATTCACCATTTCAATCCCGAAACTAAAAGACAAAGCATGTCTTGGAAACTACCATCGTCTCCGCCAATGAAGAAATTTCGGGTTGCTCCTAACGCTGGCAAAGTTATGGCCTCGGTATTCTGGGATAGTGAAGGAATCCTATTTATTGATTACATGCCGAAAGCACAGACAATTACCGGACCATATTATGCAGGTTTGATTCCAAAAGTACGCGATGCAGTTAAAAATAAACGTCGTGGCAAACTGTCACAGGGCGTACTGTTTCTTCATGATAACGCTTCCGCTCATCGTTCGGAAGTTGCACTCGAAGCAATTCGCAATGCTGGGTTCGATATCCTTGAGTACCCACCATACTCACCGGACTTAGTCCCTAGTGATTTCCACTTATTCCCAAAATTAAAGGAGCATATCCGTGGAACAAAATTTACCGATAATGACGCAGTAATGGCCGCCGTAGATAAGTTATTTGAGTGTAAGAAGAAGATTTTTTTCGGAAGGAATAAGAAAATTAGAAAAGCGGTATTCTAAATGTACTGAATTAGAAGGAGATTACGTAGAAAAATAAAATATATTTGTTTAAATTTTCTTATGCATTTATAGTGATTCTAAAAACCTTTTTGATTCACCCTCGTACAAGATTATGCAAATTAAGAATCTTTTGACTTTGAAATTAAAGATCTGTATGATCATATAAACGGACCTCTCATAGCGACAGGTATGTGTGATATCGGGGGCCTCTCCTGAGAAGCCCTACGTCTCCTGAGCGAGTTGGTCCTGCTCACACCAGACACCAAATTCTCTGTGGAGGCTGTTTTATTTACCAATATCCAAAATGCAGCGTGGAACAAAATGGTGCTTATGATTTTTTTGTACATGATTTTATTTTATTAATAATAATATCCTCCCACCGATTTCGGTTTAGGCGGCTAATCTCTAGGATCAGCCACTTACGCAGCATAGATTATAGTGCTCATGTGTGTGCGCAAACACAAGTGCACTCTCTATTCCCTTGCCCTCATAATCCCGACACCAGTGAGACACGACCGAAGAGGGATCGGGCGCAGGACCAACGGCTTAAAGTGCTTTCCGAGGCACGGGGGTCCTCGTTGTCGCAGTGGGCAGTGCGTCGCACTTTAAAGCGACAGCTGCGTTGGGGTCCCGGGTTCGATCCCCGGGGCGGGCCAAAATTTTTACCTGAGTTTTCTGTTAAGAATTTCTCAGTGTCAGCCCGGAGTCTGGAAGTTGGCGGTCTTGTACCCCCGTGCCTCTAAAAGTACGTTAAGCCGTTGGTCTGGCTCCCGATCCCTCTCCGGTCGTGTCACGCTGGTGTACCATCGGAATATGAGGGCAAGGGAATAGTGCACTTGTGTTCGCGCACACATTTGAGCACTATAATATATCCTGCGTAAGTGGCTGATCGTTGCGATTGGCCGCCTTAGGCGAAATCGGTTGGAGAATATTATTATTATAAAAGGAAAACCTGTTTTCCTTTCTTATTAGACAATTTAAGGTGACGGGTAGGGCACACTAGCGACGCCAATAGATTTTAATTTTTAGCTAATAAACCGGATCTATTTTAAAAAATTTCAGGGGTTACAACCTCTCGGCAATCACTTATACTATTTATTAAATAACCATGCACAAATGTTGGATCCAACGCGTACGCGAAAAATTGATTCACGCCTAAAGCGGCCACTTTTGGCATTGATCAATTTTTCGCGTACAAAAAAAAACGGACCCAACATTTGTGCATGGTTATTTAATGAATAGTATAAGTGTTTGCCAAGATGTTGTAACCCCGAAATTGTTTGAAATAGATCCGGTTTAGTTACTAAAAATTAAAATCGAATGGCGTCGCTAGTGTGCCCTACCCGTCACCTTAAGCGACCGAAAATGTATAGAGAATATTTCTAGACATTCAAACCTTACCTGACACACTGGCAGACGGACTTCTTGGGCTAGTTATAGCTCTTCGTTCTGTAAGAAAAATAATTACTTACGTCAGTAAGTCCGTATAAAAACAAATAACATTTAAATATCATTTATTAAAAAATATGTTACAGGGTCCAATACAGAAGAATACACAATTTTACAATCATTCTAAAATTAATTAAGTATAACAAAGATATTAAAAATAAAATTTAAATAAATTAAAATTAATGGAATGATATTTAAGCTAATAATAATTGATTTTCAATATACACACAGGAAACGAAAATTTACTCTTATGATCCTCGGATTTTTATATATTTACTCTTAAGTTCCTCGGATTTTCATATATTTACTCTTAAGATCCTCGGATTTTCATATATTTACTCTTAAGTTCCTCGGATTTTCATATATTTACTCTTAAGATCCTCGGATTTTCATATATTTTTGATCCAAACATGAAAGTGCCGGCTAGAAAATAAATTTGCTGTATTCTGTTTCGACTTGTCAGGATTTGGCATACCGCAAAAAATATTGTTAGTTATTCCTCTGAAAATGTACGAAGATGTCGGTTTTTGAATTCAAATAAAACTTAGGATAATGCCTAGAACTTTGGTGCCATAGTAATAAATACTCAGGGGGGCGAGTCCTACAGAATACTGCAAAAAATTTACTGGCAAGCACTTGGACCAATGAGGATGTCCTTTAATATGGCTGTTACTATAGTTCATTCCGTATCTGAAGGTGAATAGGCCAGTTCAAAATAGAACTGTTACAGAACATTAAAAAGTGAGACGCTCCTTTTAAACCTAACCGATATATTTACATACTGCGAAACAGTGGAATCAGTTGCCTGAGGAGGTGTTCCCTAGTGGCTACAATTTGGGGGTTTTCAAAGCGCGAGTGAATAGGTATCTTCTAGGTAATCGTGCTACATCTTAGACCATATTATCACTTACCATCAGGTGAAATATGGTCAAACGCTTTCCTATCTACAGTAAAAAAAAAATATTTAAGAATCGAGAATATTTTCTTTAGGAATCTAATCGACTTTTTATCTGTTTTATTTTTATTTTAATCATCATTTCGTCTATGAGTTTGAACGATTTGAATATGGAATATTCTAAGCGGTACACACGCAATAAATCACAAATAATTAAATAATATTCATAATAATATTCCTCTGAAAAATAACAACACTCGCTTGACGTGTCGGAACCGCATTCGTCACCAAAAGAAATTACTTTCTTGGTCTCTAATGCAATCTATGCAGACATATTTTGCACGAGACAATAATCGTGATTCGATGGTCGTCATACCGTTTACTGATTTATTGCGATTGTTTGTGTCAATCCCTTTAAGCAAAAAAATCCGATTAGGGCATTATGCAATTCATACGAGATTTTTAACACACACACACGCACAGTACAAACATTTGTGTGCATGAACATGTTTGTTTGTATTGGTCTGGGTGTTTCCTATATTATAAGTATGTATTTACAAAAGAAAAGTATTATATGTATATATTTGTAATCCCACTGTTGGTTCTGATATCCGTAACACAGGTGCTTGAGCTACCTATCTCGGAGTCAGATCAATGTATCTGATGTTGTGAAATATTTATTTATAGTATAAGTAACACCGTTAACTAATTTTATTGGAAATAATTATTTTAAGTTCTTGTTCAGATTAATTGAGAAAGATTAAGGTGACGGGTAGGGCACACTAGCGACACCAATAGATTTTAATTTTTAGCTACTAAACCGGATCTATTTTAAACAATTTCGGGGTTACAACCTCTCGGCAAACACTTATACTATTTATTAAATAACCATGCACAATGACGGAGCTAACATTGATTGATTTTGACAAAAATGATTTAAGCTAAAAGTGGCCACTTTTGGCAGTAATCAATTTTTCGCGTACAAAAACGGGCCCAACATTTGTGCATAGTTATTTAATAAATAGTATAAGTGTTTGCCGAAAGGTTGTAACCCTGAAATTGTTCAAAATAGATCCGGTTTAGTAGCTAAAAATTAAAAACGAATGGTATCGCTAGTTAGGGCTACCCGTCGCCTTAATACTTGTTATTTTGTAAGAATAACAACACTTAAAGGTTAATAATTGTTACTACAACCTGTGCGGATAAAGAATGGGATTAGAAATGGCGGCGCATCTATTCACTTCTCGCTCGCACACTATTTGCGTCTATACTCGCACTCGTGGGGTGCGAGTATAGACGCAAATAGTGAGCGAGCGAGAAGTGAATAGATGCGCCGCCATTTCTGATCCCATTCTTTATACGCACAGGTTGTACTTAATATTTTTATTTGTAGAAAGATGGATGCGTGATACGAAACGTTTGAACTGTCCTATTCACCTTCAGATATTGAATGGGCTATCTATACTGTCATGAATTATAAATCCTAATATGGTACATATTTACAAAAATATAATAACTCAAAATCCAGAGCTATTTACATAATAAGTGATATATTTGAAATCAGGACATGCAAATAGTGTCATAACTGCAAAAATATTCAAACTATTTTTTATTGATAAGTGTATTCTATGTGATTGTGATATCTCGGAGAGTTTTCATGCTAACCGATTCATTCTTTCATCGATATTTCTACACTTTAATTTTTAATCTGCTACCTAAACTTACAGATGCAAATGTAAAGTCCTCATGCATGTCATTTTGACATTTTGCATCTGTCTAAAGGAGCAAAAATGTATGGAATAGACACATTGACATCTGTCAGTTTGGATCGCATAATAAAGTACTGCGAATGAGAATCTCCCTATAATATTGTGGCGTCTTTGTGTATGTTTTGTTCTGTCTTGGTTTTAGATGGTGCTTGGTGCAAAACTTAATTAAAATAAACATCAAAAGGATTTAACTCGTCACACCGGTCAATAACCATTAAATTAACGTGTCAATTTAATCACTCGATATATTTGAAATCAGGACATGCAAATAGTGTTATATCTGCAAAATATTCAAACTATTTTTTATAGATGAGTGTATTCTAGTCTATCTGATTGTGATATCTCGGAGAGTTTTCATGCTAACCGATTCATTCTTTCATCGATATTTCTACACTTTAATTTTTAATCTGCTACCTAAACTTACAGATGCAAATGTAAAGTCCTCATGCATGTCATTTAGACATTTTGCATCTGTCTAAAGGAGCAAAAATGTATGGAATAGACACATTGACATCTGTCAGTTTAGACCGCATAATAAAGTACCGCGAATGAGAATCTCCCTTTAATAATGTGACGTCGTTTCGGCGGGTAGGGCTAAAACAAGCCGCGTGGGCTGATGCAATTCAAAGGTTTTAAATTAGTGTCTAGTGGTTTTTAGTGTTCAAATTTGGTGTTTATTTGTGCAGTGAAGTGCCGCAAAGTGATCTTAATAATAAGAATCGTTGGATTGTATCGTTCTTAACACTGCTATTGTGTGTCGAGTGCGTTGTCTCGTGACAACTTGCTTGGACCAAATAGAGTTTTAAAACCTGCGATTGCTTTTAGAGTGATATCCGCTGAATCCGTAGGTCGATAAAACGTAAAACACCGGCGTTTTATTGAGTGACTGTGACTTTGACTGACTTCGACTGTTGACTACCTACTTATTCTCAATAAGTTACTTGACATTGGCGAATTATCTTCGGGTAGAGCCATAATAAAAAAAAATTTTGTTCTGTCTTGGTTTTAGATGGTGCTTGGTGAAAAACTCAATTAACACAAACATCAAAAGCATTTAACTCGCGACACCGGTCAATAACCATTAAATTAACGTGTCTCTTTAATCACTCGACATTGGCAGAGTTATTATGTGTTCGCCGTAGGCAACACAGTAGCAGCCATAAAGAAAAAAAAAAGTACTGCGAGAAAGACTCCGGCAATGCGATCGCAAGCGGCTCACATACGGAAAATTATCACTTTAGGAGGTCAATATTCAAAGATGTAAAAGAATCTTACTTATACTTAAAAATGTTTCTGACGTCTCTTCTAAAGATTGAACTGTGTGTTTTGGTTTGAGAACATTTCGTAAGTACCTACCGACCTACCTAAAATGTATAAATAAAATAGAATTGAGTATAAAATTGAGTATGTTGAGCTTAAAGTTTCCATATTCCATCAAATATACATTCATTATGTCGAAAATAGTCAAATTAGTTAATTACTATCACTGTCGGCATCCACTGTTTCTTCATCATCATCGTCCTTGTCTTGGGGATGATGTCACAATGAGTTGGTTTGAGCTTCTAAAATTTAGTATACGCACAAATGTAAATATTAAGGACCCTAAGCGGTACTAAGCGGAACTTTTATTGAAAGTCGAAGAAAATCTATTTGATTTATGAAAATTGGGTGTGGAATGAAATCGTATTTTTTTATTAACTAAAGTAACAAAAAATAAACAAGAAAATCATAATAATAATAAATATACCCGTGACTTCCATTTCCATAATAAATATTTAGATTTTTGGACGAGGTAAACGAAAAAACACGGTTTTCGAAGTAACTATCCGTGCACTGCACAACGCGTACCTATCGGGTCCTCGGGTAATTTTGTTATAAACAAAACGGAGGATATTTTTGATCAGCGCGATGGAGCAACTACTTAACTCGAGGAATACAACCAATACGGTATATGACTAATTTTTTTTATTTTTGCAATCAAAAGACCTCTCAATGATAGAAACATCGTTGAAAGAATCACTTGATTCTCATTTAAACTACCTGAGATATCACAACTTTAAAATCACATTATTTTGGGCAAACCCAAAACGCTCCATACAAATGGCTACTAAGATGTGACGTCACACGACAGTATTTTGTATGCATTTCATTTGAATTTTGTATGGTAGCTATATCAAATGTTTCGTTTATGTCAATGGTTCTATTATAATAGTTGGTGCAAATTGTATGGATTATTCAATGGTATAATTATTTTTTTAATAATTTCATACTTTTAAAATGGACTTGCCCATGAATCTTTGAATGACCATAAAACCGGCTAGACGTTATATTTTTAATTGAGATTTTTTGCCATTGGCACATATTGACCTATATTTTGATAAAATATTAATATTTTGTAAAATCTTGAGCTTAGTCATATACCCTATTTTAGACCTGATCTTTAAGTAGCAAAATTTAATTTTGTCCCCCTAAATCGGTCATTTTGCCGTACAGTACGCGCGATCTTACTTGGCCGGCCTGAAGTTAGCTCTTTCTAACGTTCGCGCTTGTACAGTCATGAAGAAAAAAGAATAAGTGAAAATATTTTTTAATTAATGTTATGTAGTATAGAAAACTATTATTGATTAAAATATTTCTCTCTCAAACAGTTATGTTAGTCTTAGTATTTCACAATCTTAATTCTTACACTTCCAGTTACTGATAAATCACTGTCAGGGAAGGTTTATCAATACTTTAAGGAAAACAATCGTTTTCGTTAGTGACATAATTTAAAGGCCGTGTTGTTTTTATCATTAAATGAGTCATAAATAAAAGTGAGCGCCCTTAGCGCCCAAGGTCTAGAGTTAAATTCCCGGTCGAATTAATTTAGGAAAATAACTATTCTAAATTGGTTTAAAACCTGGGTGGAGACGGCCCCAGTGGGCCTAATCTAGTACTAAAAGTAAAGGCTACTCTATTTTGAAATGAAATGATTGTTGTGCATTGTCTGGCGAATTTATTTGTGTATTGGCTGAATGATAAATAAAATACTAAAATAAATGAAAACTTTTATTTTAATTACTATCACTCGAAAGATTCGATATGCCTTCGATATGATATTGTGTCCCGGATGAAGATGGGACAATTTCTTCTTCTTCTTCTTCGTCATAACTTTCATTTTCTGTCTCACTGTCCGAATCCGAGCTATTGTCCACCCTTATAGTTATTCTTTCAGTCATTTCATCGATGACATGGTCACTTTTACGGTACTCCTCCTCTACTTCCTTAACTTTGCGACACAAAGCTGTCCATTCTTCCTGCCCCATCATCTCAACTTTTTCCCTAACCAACTCCATGGTGCGATTTGTGTTCCAGTCGACATTTTTTAAAGCCACATAACCCTTTATTGCAGCCCACGCCATCTCAATTGGATTTAAATCAGGATGGTAAGGGGGTAATCTCAAGACACTGTGATTAAATTCCTCAAAAATCTCATCTACAACAAATTTCTTATGAGCTTCCTTATGTTTTTTTACTAACGTGTACAGTTCGGGTTTGTACATTCTCTCGTTATAAGAAACCCCCTTTTCCCTTAACCACAACTTCATGTCTGCTTTCCGGGAATTTGACGTAGGTGCAGGGTTAGATATTTTGTTGTGATACGGTGCATTGTCCATCACAACCACAGAGTTTGGGCTTAAATTTGGGATCAGCTGGGTGCGAATCCATTTCTCATAATTTGAAAAGTTCATATCATCGTGATAGTCTCCTTGTTTTGCTCCTGACTTGAACATGAGTAGGGCATTAGGGACAAATCCGTCTTCAGAACCGGCGTGCACTATTACTACCCGCTGCCCTTTAGATATTGGGCGTTTTAAGCCTTGAGTGGACTCATCCGACCAAGATTTCGATTTTGTGTGACTCGAATGCACGTACGATTCGTCAATATACACAATAGGGCGCCCTTCTTCCCTATATTTTTTTAATTTTTGTAAGTATCTAATTCTTTTTAATCGAATATCTGTTGTCTCTACTAAAACTTTTCTATTAGTTTCTGTCAGTCGCCATTTGAAACCCAAATCCTTAACTACTTTCCTTAAACTATGTTGTTGACCTTGAAAATTAATATCATTTTTCAGTTTTTCCAAAAGTTTCTTGATAGTCACCATTTCTTTTTCTGTTTCGTGAAAATGGTGTATGCAGCGCTTAATAACGCCTTGGTCAAAATTGTCAAGACCGGTGATAGGTTTGGCTCTAGCCCTGTTTTTCCCCGGCGTACGAAATACAGAGATCATGTCGGTGGACTGACCTTCCTTCAAAATTCGACGAACGGTCCTCTCCGATGTCCCAGTGGCCTTGGCCACTCTTGAGTGCACAGCTTTCAGATCCACCACTCCTTCTTCTTTCTCCTTCTTCATAAACTCGGCCACGTTAAAAATTATTTTCCGTGCTTGTCGACGAAGTACCGTATTCCGATTCGGCATGTTTGTACGCTTAGTAATAATAGTATAACAAAAAAAGGAAAAAACTTAACAATGAAACAACACGGCAATAACAATAAAACAACAACTAAACAACAACGAAAAATTAACAAAAACTTTATCAACCGACTGTACCGACGAGAGAGATAGTGACGCGAACAACAAGCAATTGCTGACGAGTGACTGAGAAAAGAAATAGAAGCATGCTTTTGGTATCGTCGTGACGGAGCATGGTAGGGATGTGTCACTTACACTTGTAACCACAACTCAACATGATTAATTGATCTAATTAAATAAATTACCTAATGATGATTATCCTAAAAATCTCGGCAATGTATGATTTGTATGAAATAATTTTTACAATTGTGTACTGTGTGTTTATTTTATTTTATGATATATGGTAGGTATTTTATTAAAAATGTAAATAAAGTAAGCCTGGGTTATTACATCAATCATCTTTTCGCAATACGTTCTGTATTCTGTAATCTCTATACTACGAGTACCAGATAGCGACTACCGGGAACGTTTCTCAGAACACACAGACTCAAGTCAATTTAAAAAGTTCATTCATTAATAAATTGATCGTTGTTGATTTTCTGCCACAATGACCTTCTTGACCTACTTTTTACGTATATATTGTATATTAATGTGTTCTGAAAAAACAAATGAACAAACCGTAAGTAATGAAATTAAAAATAAGATCTCTGATATCGTAGTCGATAAAATCGATAATATCGATCGTGCTGGGATTTTGCCTATACACATCTCTATTGTTCTTCATCGCCCCCGCACTCCCCGCGCCCTGTCACCGTTTAGTTCCAAAAATCGTCTATTGCGCAGTCTTTCGCGGCAACTTCACCCCGGCCAACTTACATCGCGCGTACTGTATGTGCGGCGAGTGGTGTTCTACTGTTTTGTACAGTTACCTGTCCCGACGTGATGCAGGCTGTCGACGCTGCCGACGTTGCGCTCCCTCTCGAGCTGCTTCTGCGCGGCGACGTCGAGGCGCGCGAACAGCTGTTCGGCATCTTCTGGGAAGTGCCGCTTGTACGCCCAGTATGCACTGTTGGGAATAAATCAATCCGTTTTGTATTACACTTCCCAATCCCAATAGCTCCGTCACTAAAAAAAAGTTTGAGAACCGCTTAGCTAGATAATTCACCACGATAACCCGAGGGCCCAATTGGGGTATGGGTACAAATTTTTACGTATGGTTTCAATATTTTTTTCCAATACCTTTTACTGTTTTAAGCAACCAATTTGAATATTTTTGTAAAATAGCAGGTAGTTATTTTATAATAAATTTTCAAACACTTTGAATTCAAAGCGTATTTATGACGTAATAAATAGGTTTAGTGTTCCCATATATCATTTTCCCCAATTTACGGGAAATAAATCGTAGGAAAAAATAACATACTTCTAAAAATGCCTTTTGATCGGGGAAACTTTAACATTACGGTTTCTATTAACTTCTCGCTTACATACTATTTGCGTCTATACTCGCACTCGTGGGGTGCGAGTATAGACGCAAATAGTGTGCGAGCGAGAAGTGAATAGATGCGCCGCCATTTCTGATCCCATTCTTTATCCGCACAGGTTGTACGTGTAATTATAATAAGAAGTTATTCCCTTAAACGTTTTTGGAAAATTACCCTTTGGGGGTAAATAAGGAGATGAAATGCAGCATGGGGGATTAGACAGTTTAAAAGTTAGAATCTTAAAATTGATGTTTGGGCACCGGTTTTGAAGAAAAAAGTGACTTTTGAATTTTCAAGTTTGAATGAAGACTTTTTTAATAAAGACTAAAACTGCATGAGTACCGCCGCGGGCGCAGTCTAGTTTATGTATAATAGGAAAAGTGTAGGACCCAGCACGCTGCCCTGAGGAACCACGTATGTTATCAATCAATCAATCAAATAATTCTTTATTTGCATAGGCTTGTACACAGCACTTACAAATCGCCATACATTTGAATGATTTAAAACTATTTATAAGTACTTATGTAATAATTTACATGTTAATACATATATATGTTGATACATAAAATATACTAAAGAAATAAATAAACATAATGCGATTCTACCACCGGCTCGGAAAGTTGTTTCTGGTCGAGAAGATCCGGCAAGAAACTCGCCAGTTACTCTTTTTAATCGGCAACTTTTTTACAATGGTTTATTTTCCTCATACCAAGTCATACAGTCTAATGCAACACAAAATAGAATGAAGCAAATTAAAAGCTAAATATAAGGTAAACCGAAGCGGACCAGTCCCCAAAGGTGGCACCTGTTCACAAGTATGACGTATGTGTCAGCCATCATTTCACTCAACCACATTAGAGGGAATGTAATGACCCGCCACATAACGCCACCACCTCAGAGACATTTGAGTGAGCATGACTACTTAGGTATTCGGTGAAACCACTATTCGGCGCATCACTAGGTACATAATGATGATGATAATGCGTCACCGTCTAGCGCAGGTCCTGGCGGCGCTGTCGGCGTCGACGCAGGCGCGGCGGATGGCGTCGCGCATTACCGCCTGCTGCTTCTCTATCGTGCTGGGCGCCCACTTCTCGAGGAGCAGCACCAAGATCTCACTGAAATACAATACAAACGATCAAAAAAAGTTAAAAAACTAAAACCCGACTATCACAAAAACACGCTCTAAAAACTACGAAACAAGAAAATTGTCTCTGCTGAAATTATTATGCCGTATCGCCGTGGTCCTATGCCAAAAAATGAGACACTAAAGAAATTAAAAAAAAAAAAATCTGCGAAAATAAAACATCCTTCAAAAACCACGAACAAAAAACTATATAAGAATATTATTAAAACTTTATACACTTCAATAACATTTTATAACAGTACACTCGAGAAAAGGTTTTACCGAAGTCTGCGCCTAATCTCTGTTGAATAATTGAACGTTGTATTTTTTTTTTTTTTTTTACTGTCGATAGGTAAGCGTTTGACCATATTTCACCTGATGGTAAGTGATAATATGGTCTAAGATGTATTGTATTCAATTACATGATAGTATTGGCGTTTTTTCGCAGTTTTTTTTTTGTTTTTAAACTTTATTTTTATTTAACATATTATTGGTTATGTAAATAAAATTACTATATTTGAAATATGCTAAAAACTTCTTTCATTTGATACCCCAGACAGTACCGTCAAGCAAAGTTTTAAAAATAAAGTACATGGTAGAAATCCCGTAAATAACTATTCTAATGTTAGTGAACATGAAAATTTAAAACATTTTTTTTCTTTTTTATAGAAAGGCCAATCAGGATGACCTCACTCCGCCTGATGGTAAGCGGCCGTGAAATCCAAATATGAGGCTGACAGGCACAGAAGAACTAACAAAGTACCCATTGTGTCTGCCATCCTCACCCTGATAGGCCTGCTGAGATGCCGTTTCACGCCCCGCCTTAAAGACCCCGGATTGTATGAAGAAGGAAACACATGAGCTGGGAGGGCATTCCATATCTTGATGGCTCGGGGCAGGAGCGAGGAGCCAAACCTCTTGGTGCGCGCCGCCATTGTCTGGATTGTATGCAGGATGGCAACGCTGTTCAGCACGTGTTGTTCGGAAGTGGAAAGGGGAGGATGGGATAAGTTGAAATAACTATACAATATATAGATATTATTTTTTGCACAAAACAAAATATAACTACAAGTAAGACGGAAAGTAGTAACCGCTGCTTTTTTGTGGTGATTCTTAATAACCGTCACTCAGCTGTTAAAGCACAGTTAAAGTGCGATTACCGTTGCTTGAAAATCAAGTGAACTCCGCCCCCTTTTTTTTAAATCTAGAGGCGGGACAAACGAGCAAGCAAAACACCTGATGGAAAATAATCAACGCCGCCCATGTACATCCGCGAAATCAGAGAGATCGCCAATGTTGCCGGCTCTTCTCTTGAAGGTCCCTAAGTCGTAGCCGTCGGGAAATACTCCCGCAGCCAAACCGTTCCACAGAACTGAGGTTTTTTTTTTATTGCTTATAGTAGGCAGACGAGCTTGCGGCCCATCTGATGGTAAACGGTAACCGCCGCTCATAGACATCAACAATGCCGGAGCACAGTCATGCCGCTGCCTACCGTGAGAGAAGAATTCTTTTTAAACCTCGTTTAAAAAAGGACATGTCATAGCGATCAGGGAACACCGCGGCTGGAAGCTCATTCCAGAGTTTGCACGAGCGCGGAAAAAAGGAGCGCTGGAAACGAAGAGTTCTGGAAGGGATTGGTTCCAGGTAGTATTAGTGAAGTTTGCCGCGGCGTCTAGTCGTGCGATTGTAGAATGGTGACCCTGGTATGATATTAAACAGCTCCAAAGAGCACTATCCATGGAAGAGCCTATAGAAGAGGCAAAGAGAGCCAAAATCTCTTCGCGACTCCAACGACTCCAATTTGTCCGTGTCAATTTGTACGTGTAGAAAGTTCCGCGAGAAACGCACAGTACCAGACCGCCATCCATCGAGATGATGGGGATGGAATGACAATCGCTTGCGAGTGGTTCCATGTAAGAATTCAGCCTTAAGGGGTTACTGACCTGAGCGTGGAGCGTATCTCTTTAGGACTTGTTTGTGGTGAGGTTGGTAGCGATGACCGGTACCAGTCGCGGCGAGTGCACGAACAAGACTATGTAGCGAACGCACACTGTTCCCGCCGATGACACCACCTGTACATAATAGGTAGATATATATTGCACCAAATAGCCGTGGGAGAGCCACCATCATCGTCATCGTCATCGTCAGCCCATTTAAGTCCCTACTGCTGGGGCACGGGCCTCCCTCAATCACATGAGGGGTAATTGCCATACTCACCACTCTTGGCAGACGGGTTGGCGAGGGTTTTGATATAAATGCAGAGTTTTCCTTCTCTGGGTGCTGATGATCATGCCAGCAGCTTTACCTTCGTCGCCTTTTACGACACCTCGGTTAAGAGTCAGGGTGGCCTATTTCGGGAGAGCCACTACCTTCGGCATTAATGGGCCACGTCCTCACAGAATACCGGCATGAAGCAGCACAGTGCTGTGATTCGCTGCGTGAGTAAGACGAGCAGACGCGACAGCAGTGGAGCCACATGTGCGCTGCCAACGTTCAAACCCCGGATTGGGCCTCCGGCACCCTCACTCACTGCAGCGAAACACAGCACAGTGCTGCTTCACGCAGATTAAAATGTAATTAGTCATATTTTTTTGTTCGCTGAATTTATTTTAATTCGGTTTTTTTTTATTTGTTAAAAAATTATTAAGTACATAGCATAAAATTACATTCTGCCAAACTGTGGAACAGTTTGTCGGCAGATATCCAACACAGCAAAACCTTAAGAATATATAAAACAGAGCAGGATACATATGTATTTCAAAGCCAATGACAGGATATCACAATATAAATTTTATGACTAAAATCTCAATATATGTATAAAAAGATAAAAAAAAAACTTAAGTTACAAACATATTATAGCTGAATGAATATTTTCCAACAAATTTTCAATCCCTAAGTAAATAAAACACTTAAAAATTTCATCGCGTGTACAGGCGGGACTCGAACCCATACCTTTCACAATCCGGGTCAACTATTGATTTATTAGCAGTCTTATATTAACTGGTGGTCAAATATTTGTAATAATATTTCCACTGGATATTGTAAATATACCTACAATATTGATGAGACAATCGACAGCTCATGTCGAATAACTTATACTAAACTTACATTTATAAATTTCGTCGAGTTAGTAAAGCGTTCAGTGGTCTAATTGGGAGAACATTCACCCGTAATGTGGAAGGCGTGGGTTCGAGTCCCGCCTGAACACGAAATGAAATTTTGAAGTGTGTTTATTTACTTAAGAATAAATTGCAAAAGATTGCTATAAAAATATCAACTATTGATTTAGCAGTTTCATCTTAACTGGTGGTCAAATATTTGTAATAATATTTCCACTGGATATTGTAAATATACCTACAATATTGATGAGACTATCGACAGCTCATGTCGAATCAAGCACTTATAAATTTCGTCGAATTAGTAAAGCGTTCAGTGGTCTGATTGGGAGAACATTCACCCGTAATGTGGAAGGCGTGGGTTCGAGTCCCGCCTGAACACGAAATGAAATTTTGAAGTGTGTTATTTACTTAAGAATAAATTGCAAAAGATTGCTATAAAAATATCAACTATTGATTTAGCAGTCTCATCTTAACTGGTGGTCAAATATTTGTAATAATATTTCCACTGGATATTGTAAATATACCTACAATATTGATGAGACTATCGACAGCTCATGTCGAATCAAGCACATATAAATTTCGTCGGGTTAGTAAAGCGTTCAGTGGTCTAATTGGGAGAACATTCACCCGTATTGTGGAAGGTGTGGGTTTGAGTCCCACCTGAACACGAGATGAAATTTTTAAGTGTGTTATTTACTTAACAATAAATTTCATAAGATTGCTATCATCATCATCATTTAAGGGCACGGGCCTCCCTCAATCACATGAGGGGTAATTGCCATACTCACCACGCTTGGCAGACGGGTTGGCGAGGGTTTTGATATAAATGCAGAGTTTTCCTTCTCTGGGTGCTGATGATCATGCCAGCAGCTTTACCTTAGTCGCCTTTTACGACACCTCGGTAAGAGTGAGGGTGGCCTTTTCTACTCTGCCGGGGACCACACGGCGTCGTATTCGTAAGACTGCTATAAAAAATATCAACTATAAATTTTCTATCTATCACTCACTTTGGCAGCATTCTGTATGAGGTTGATGAGCTCCTGCAGGATGTACAAGCTGAACTGCTCCAGCTTGTTCCTCAGCACCTTGGCCATGTGCGCTATCGTGATGCAGGCCTCACGTACCACCTGAGCAAATAAACGAGTGTAACCTCCTTGCTTAATGTAAAAGCAACCAGTCGAGTTAAATGTTTAGTCAAAGGTTATGTGGCGATTTGACTGTACATAATCTTATAGTAAAACGCTGGCGATGCGATGCTAATAAGATCTTCTGTTTCCGATGCAGAGGAAGGACGCAGTGGAAAAAAGCCGGAATAATAGCCGCTAGAGTATCCAGTTAGGTTGGGCAGCATTTGGAAAACTACGTCGTGTCTTCGTATCGTCGATACCACAGTGCCTAAAGACGAAAGTCTTCAATCAGTGCGTCCTACCCGTCATGACATACGGAGCCGAAACGTGGACACTTACGGTACGGCTGGTCCACAAGTTAAAGGTCGCTCAGCGGGCTATGGAACGAGCAATGCTCGGCGTCTCTCTCCGAGATCGAATCCGAAATGAGGTGATCCGGCAGAGAACCAAAGTTATCGACATTGCTCACCGGATTAGCAAGCTTAAGTGGCAGTGGGCTGGCCATATTAGCCGCAGAACCGACAACCGGTGGGGTAAACGAGTTCTGGAGTGGAGACCGCGTCTTGGCAAACGTAATGTAGGGCGCCCTCTGGCTAGGTGGGAGGACGATCTGGGCAGGATGGCTGGCAAGAGCTGGATGCGAGAAGCCATGGATAGATCACAGTGGCGAACAATTGGAGAGGCCTACGTCCAGCAGTGGACTGCGATAGGCTGATGATGATGATGATGATGAGAGTATCCAAATCATTACCTAGTTGTATTTAATAGGTTTAAGTATACACGGTATCTTGGTCACATGGAGGCAGTCAAACATGATATATAGTTATAAATAAAGTACATACATTAAATTCAAATCATTGTCACAATATTGCCAGTGTCTGATTAGACAAAAAGCAGGTTTTACCTACATTTGTTATCAGCAAAACCGTATTTTTTTGATATTTACAGACACTAGAACAATAAGACAAACATAACCCGTTTGGAACAGTGGTAGTGAACGCTGCCTTTGGTCCAAGGGTTGCGGGTTCGATCCTCACACAGTACAAATTTGTGTGCGCATGAACATGTTTGTTTGCATTGGTCTGGGTGTTTTCTATGTATTATTATAAGCATGTACTTACAAAAGAAAAGTATTATATGTATATGTCACCGGAAAGTAACAAGATCCGTAAGTTGATCGATTCACTAGAAAGTTTATAAACTTTCGTTGGATTCTAAAGGGGAGATAAAATGTATTATTTTACGTACACATTTTCGTAAATTTATCAATTTCCGACGTCACACGGTAAATTTATAAACTATTTTATATGGTCCGACCAATCACAGAAACTATTTTAAATATACGAATCTTTGAAATACGTAAAATAACACACTGCTCTCAGATTGGTTAATGTTTATAGTGGCAATGCCAATCAGATCGCGCGTAGCGTTTGGATATTGCTTACTTATTATTTTACGAGTGAGTTAAGTAAGTTTATCAATGTACGAAAATGAGGACGTAAAATAATACAAGTTATCTCCCGTTTAGAATCCTACGAAAGTTTATAAACTTCCTAGTAAATTGATAAATTTACGGATATTGTTATTTTCCGGTGACATATACATTATATATGTAATCCCTTGATGGTTCTGATATCGGTAACACAGGTGCTTGAGCTACCTATCTCGGAGTCAGATCAATGTATGGAATGCTGTGAAATATTTATTTATAAAAACAAAACAATAATTAAATCAAAACAGGTGATGTCCCAAATAGTATGGAGGCTCGACCAGGACCTTGTACAGTTGTCCCAAAAATTTAAAGGCTTTATTCGTAGACCGAACCCTTATGAATAAAGCCTTTAATTTTTGCTAGCTTAAAAAAAGCGGTGTTATAGAGCAGTTTTGACATTTGAAACAAAAATCGTTAAAAATTTTTGAAAAAAAAAACAACTGCAATAGGCTATTCCATATTTTTCAAATTTATTTTAAAATGTTCGTATCGATTCAATAGTCATCTAGTATTTTTATTTCCTGGAAATAATATCGCTTTTAGGTAAAAATATATTTTTCAAATATAGTAGAGAAATTTTTGCACCAAAACGATATCCTCCATTTTTGTGACGTCATAAGAACATCAACAAGTTAATGTGAACCATATGTCAACTATACGTGCTTGAACTTTAATTTGATAAAAACCCGAATATGAGATATCATAGTCTGTATCGTTGGTCCAGACTCCAGAAAGACTCCAGAAAAGTTATTTATCAGAGTTCCAACTTTTTCTGTCGTTCATTAGAAAACTGCATTTGCTTTTATGACGTAAAAGTATGGCGGCTGGCGTTTTCGGTCACGTGATTAACAGATAATAAAACTACAATTTTATTTTCGAAATTTTAAATAAACCGCCTAATTATTTAACAAAATAGTGTTTTATTCGTATTTCTTATGGTGAAAACTATAGAAAAAACACACTTTCGTAATTTAATTTTGATAGACAAAAGTACCCTATTGCTTTATAATACCTTTTTAGTCAACAAGGATTTAACAAACATTAATGAATAAGGCCCTTACAATATACCTACAATATAACACGTAACTATCTATTTTTTTATAATTGATTTTGTACCATCAAATAAAAATATATCAATCAATCAATGCAGCCTATTTCAACCAATGGCCATGTATGAGGGATATGTTATCGTGCGCAAACACAAGTGCACTAGGATACAGCATTCGTTGTTCCTACTGTCATACCAACAACAAAAACGTTAATTCATTACGTCTGTCAGCTGTCAGTTTTGACAAAACCAACATATCGATTATGTCAAAGTGACATATGATGGGTGTCTATGGTTCATGTATTTTTTGCTCTGACCTTGCCTTAGTATGGTCTAAAATACATTTTTTTTTCATATTTGTAACAAGTATTTATACGTCGAATTATTTTTCTCCCTTTTTTTATCACTGTTCAATATGCTGGTAGGTTATGGGCCATCTCCTATCCTCATACGACGCTTACCTGACTCCTCAAATCCTTGATGACGACTAGAAACGGCACGGACAAGTCCTTCAGATGCGCCGCGAACTCCGTGGGGTACTGTACGTGCGCGTTGGCCGTTAGGAGTGAACGGATTTTCTTTAGCTGTTGACAAACAAAAGTCTATGAGTCTGTAACTCTTCAAGTATAAGCAAATCGATCGAATATGCCACCCCAAATTATTTCTTCACCGGATCTTATACAGGGTAATATCCTCCAACCGATTACGGCTACGGCGGCCAATCTCAACAATAAGCCACGTACGCAGGATATATTATAGTGCTCAAGTGTGTGCGCAAACACAAATGCACTCTCTATTCCCTTACTCTCATATTCCGATGGGACACTACTGTGACAGTTAATGTGCTTTCCGAGGCATGGGGGTACAAGACCGCCGATTTCTTACCAAAAACTTAGGTACCATTTTTTTTCCCCGACCCGGGGATCGAACCCGGGACCTCTTGCGACGTAAACAGCAGCTGGAGCCACCGCGACGAAGGCTGCTTCGAAAGCTTCGCTGGAAACCGAACCAGCTTGATCCCGGAGGGATAGCATGCGCCGGCAAATGACATTTTAAGTCAAATAACACTTGGATTCACATGACATTTTACATTCAAATGACACTTGGACTCACATGACACTTTAGAATCAAATGACACTTGGACTCACATGACATTTTAGAGTCAAATGACGCTTGGACTCACATGACATCTTAGATTCAAATGACACTTGGACTCACATGACACTTTAGAATCAAATGACACTTGAACTCACATGACACTTTAGAGTCAAATGACGCTTGGACTCACATGACACTTTAGAGTCAAATGACGCTTGTACTCACATGACACTTTAGAGTCAAATGACGCTTGGACTCACATGACACTTTAGAGTCAAATGACGCTTGTACTCACATGACACTTTAGAGTCAAATGACGCTTGGACTCACATGACACTTTAGAGTCATATGACGCTTGGACTCACATGACACTTTAGAGTCAAATGACGCTTGGACTCACATGGCACTTTAGAGTCAAATGACGCTTGGACTCACATGGCACTTTAGAGTCAAATGAAGCTTGGACTCACATGACACTTTAGAGTCAAATGACGCTTGGACTCACATTACACTTTAGAGTCAAATGACGCTTGGACTCACATTACACTTTAGAGTCAAATGACGCTTGGACTCACATGGCACTTTAGAGTCAAATGACGCTTGTACTCGCATGACACTTTAGAGTCAAATGACGCTTGGACTCACATCACACTTTAGAGTCAAATGACGCTTGGACTCACATGACACTTTAGAGTCAAATGAAGCTTGGACTTACATGACACTTTAGAGTCAAATGACGCTTGGACTCACATGACACTTTAGAGTCAAATGACGCTTGGACTCACATGACACTTTAGAGTCAATTGACGCTTGGACTCACATGCTTTAAAGTCAAACGACGCTTGGACTCACATGACACTTTAGAGTCAAATGACGCTTGGACTCACATGACGCTTGGATCATAAAACAGTTCATAAATCAGCTCAAAACACATTTGCTACAAAAAGCTTACTACAGCTTAAATGAGTTCTTTGAGGATAATAATAAAAAAAATACTAGTTAATTTATGTATCTCTGTTAATTTAATTGAAGTATGTTTGACATTTGATATTAATTTTAATTATTATGTAATGTAACAAATAAGTACTTACCTAATTATGTTTGCGGTGTCCCCTACGGGGTGTCATGTGTACAAAGTACTGGACTATAATTTAAGATCTAATAATGTACCATGTGACATGCAAAATAAATAAATAAACTCATATGACAATTCAGCCTGGGCACAACTGCGACGCATTGGAATCAAGTGGCACATTTTCATTAGGACGGCAGCGATGTCTCTATGGCTATAAACTCACCGCGTCGACTCTCTTCTCCCAGTCTGCCCCTCTATCCCCCAACAAAGCGGCCGCATGTCGACACAGGTCGTCCAAGCCTCTTGCCCCGTAGACGGCAGCTGGAGCCACCGCGGCGAAGGCTGCTTCGAAAGCTTCGCTGGAGACGGATCCCGCTTCGCCGCCACTGCCTGCGCTGGCTATTCCACTTGATACTGGAATGAGATGATCAAATGATAACTAAAACGTGAAGATATTTCTTTATGACAGCGAGGCAAACGATCATGCGAGTCTCCTGAAGCCTTACTATGAGTTCCTCGCTATCCAAAACTATTGTTCTGCCTCTTTCACACGCACCACAATGAAAGGGACAAGGCGATAGTTTTCGATAGCGAGAACAGTTTTTCAAACTCATGGTAAGGGTACTGGATGGTAAGTGATCACCGCCGCTAAGCCACACCAGATGGAGTGGAGATGCGTTGCCGGCCTTTGCGGAAGGTATAGGCTCGGATCTTGAAGATCTCAATCTTACAATTCAATTACTGAGGAAAATATACTAAGCTGAATGGAGAATACGTGGGAGTGAGGGTTTTGTTACTTGTGGGCCTAGTGTTAAAACGAATGTCTTATTCCCTTCATTCTTTTTTTTAATGTGATAGTTGGCAGACGAGCAGACGGATCGCCTGATGATAAGCGATGGCCGCCGCCCATAGACACCCGCGACACCAGTGGAGTCACAAGTGCGCTGCCAAACATTAAACCCCCCTCCGGTACCCTCACTAACACAGCGAAACAGCTGAGTGCTACTTCACGCCGGTTATCTGTGAGGCCGTGGTATCACTCTGGTCGAGCCAGTCCATTCATGGCGAGGCGTGGTTCTCCCACGGTCAAAACCTCCCACCCTATAACAACTACCCTGCGGTGAATATTCGGAAACCTGTGTCCATCTATCTACCCTGACGAGTGGATAATTGGAAGTCACTTTTGATAATTCTTTCGATTTTTTAAGCAAAGTATAGAAACGCAACAATCCAAACGAATTGATGACGTAGAATCGTGTAAAAGGGACGACTCTTACGATCAGTCATCGAGAATCCAGAAGAAAGATGATAGAATTGATAAGTCAACTTCGACTAAAACTCGACTATTGATCGATCAATGTGGTTATCGACTACAGTGCGCCCACGATCAGAAGCCACTTCAGCGACATTGGCAAGAGCATTGTAAAACGTTTTTTCTATGCGGAAATGTCAAAACAGCATTAGTGCATACAGACTTTTTCCACGTGCCAACTGTGATCGGACTGTAATTGATGATCAATGTTTGAGTTTATTAGTCGACATTAATTGATCTATTGTTAGAATGGAGATCAATTGAAATCGACACTTCGAACAACTTGGATCATCATCAGCAACCCACACTCGTCCACTGCTGGACATAGGTCTCCCCTAATGGACGCCACTGCTCCCGATTTTCGGCCACTCTCATCCAGCCCACACCAGCCAGCCTTCGAATGTCATCATCCCATCTTGTCGCAGGGCGTCCTACACTACGCTTACCGAGTCGCGGTCTCCACTCAAGGACTTTCCGGCTCCAACGGCTGTCAGTTCTGCGGCTAATATGACCAGCCCACTGCCACTTCAGTTTGCTAATTCGGTGGGCTATGTCGGTGACTCTGGTTCTCTGTCGGATTACATCATTTCTGATGCGGTCCTTCAGAGATACTCCGAGCATAGCTCTTTCCATAGCTCTTTGAGCGACTTTGAACCGGTGGACTAGTCCAGCCGTGAGTGTCCACGTCTCGGCGCCGTAAGTCATGACCGGAAGGACGCACTGGTCGAAGACTTTCGACTTAAGACTTTGAGGGATGGGTGAAGAGAAGACTTGACGAAGTTTACCAAATGCTGCCCAGCCTAGCTGAATTCTTCTATTGGCTTCTCTCTCGAAGTTGTTTCTGCCTAATTGGAGCGTTTGTCCTTGGATACAATCTGATATAATACAATTCAGTCACAGTTTGGACACACCCTAATATAATAAAATTCAGACACAACATTATTACGATACATCTACGCCACTTACCACTCCCAGCGCTGGTCAGCTTCGCGGGCGGCGGAGGTTTTCTGTTCGCTGACGGCAGGCTGTACAGACCTGGGACTGTTCTCTTTGGTGGGTCGCACGCTGGTTGTTTTAACCAGTTTTATACCAATTGGACACAATTTGATTTAGGGATATTGTTAGTGGTAAGAAGTGTCAAGTTGGACACAATATAATTTATGGAGAGTTTCGAGATATTGAAAAAGTTAGTAAGATTACAATGCCAAAAGTACAGTGTGGAAATTTAAACGTTGTAATAGTTTGAAATCAAATGGACACAATGCAATTTATTGGGGAATAATGAGATATAGAACAAAAGTATCTCAGAATTTAGCAAGTTTGTGTCGTTTATCAAAAAGTATATTAGACGATGTCAAGTAAGATGGACACAAGACCATTTTAAGTATAACGTGATATTGCAGATTTTGTGGAATAATGTCATTTGCGACATTGAGTTTATAATTTTAAATAATTAGATTTGAATTTTGCCACAAATTAAACATTTGGACATAATTTATACACAATAAAAAGAGAAATTAAAGGGAATGGGGATATTCAACGGGGCATAGATAATAAATTAATCACAGGCAGAGATCCAAATCAGAGATAGACGAAAATAATGTCAGAAGAAATTAAGTTGTGGGCAGTTTTCGTTGTAAAGATTTAGTAAATGAAAATATGTTTGATTTTTGGTAAGTTTTTTATGTGTTATTAAATATGAAATTGTGGTTATAAGAGGTCAGGGTCATAAGTAATTAGTTCGTATGTTTGGTGATAAGAGTTAGGTCCGATGATCAACCAAAGTGATCAGTTAGTCCCAGGTGATGAGTTACGGTGATCAGCGAGGTCCGGTGATGAGAACATGGTGAAGAGAAAGAGTAGAATTAGATATTAGAAGTCATTGATAGTTTAAAAGTGGATTTTTGGAAAAAAATAAAAAAAGTTAAAGCGAATTGATAAAATCGACATTGACATTTTTAGGTGGCGTAAGCAGAAACCTTTCTAAATGTAGTATAGTTTCATTGAAAAGAACTTCTGCTCCATCTATAAAGTTTGTTCAAAAATTCTTTTTTCTTTGTTGGTCAGACTGTGTGTACGCACTGGACGGCCGCTCCACGTAATAACTGATTGAATGAATGAATGATAACATTATTTGGCACAATACGAAACAAGGAAACTTAATTGGTCTGTTTACGTCATCAAGTTGCAAAGGGAAATGCCACTAAGGCCCGAATTGACCAATCTTATTCCGATAATAAATCTATGGTATAGCGCTGTCATTATATACAAATCGGACGTTATACCATAGATTTATCCGCGGATAAGCTCTCACACAATAATTGATGACTTGTACGAAAATTTTGTCTTGGCCGGCCGGCACTTGCGACCAAAAAAGAGGTTGTCCTTTATATTACTAATTTCAAATGGATGGCACCAGTTGGCACCACTGTCGATGTGCACGTTCCCTATAGCCTCCATTGTTGACTTGGTCATAATGTATTTTCTAAGAGAAATAATGAATTTCCTTCTCTGTAAGCGTTGGCACTGACCTGGTGTGGAGGCTCCGGAGCTGTCGCCATCACGCGAGCGCGCGGAGGTTGGAATGGTCATGGTTCGCTTCACGGTGCGCGTTATGAAGTCCGGCTCGTCCGCACCGGCTGTCGCTGTGGAACGGAATGAATGAGTGAATGAATAATAATAATCCTCCCACCGCACCGACTTCGGCTAAGGCGGCCAATCTCAACGATCGACCACTTACGCAGGATATATTAAAGTGCTCAAGTGTGTGCGCAAACACAAGTGCACTCTATATCCCCTTACCTGACCTTGGTAAAAACCGCCAACATTTAGACTCAGGACTAACACTAAGAATTTCTTACCGAAAACTTAGGTACAAATTTTTGGCCCGACCCGGGGATCCCCAGGTCAAGACCTGGGTCTCTATACCACAGTGTACCAAGCAGAAGTCTTCGCAATAATTGGCTGTGTCCAAGAGAGTCCGCAAATGAATCTCTAAAATAAGTTTTTTTTTTGTAATGTGGCATAAGACCACTTCGATACGGCATATTCATTTCAGCATAGTTTCGGACTTTTAATAGCATATTTTTTTGGTAATCGGGTTTTAATTTTTAAACTTTACCTTTATTGCTTCGCCGTGAGCTGACGATGCAATTTTTAAATTTTTGAGTGCATTATTTACTTAAGAATAAATTGCAAAAGGTTGCTACGACCAAAAATTCATATAAAATGTACCTTTTTTATATTAAATGGGTTTGCACTTGACCTCATCTCACCTGATGGAAAGTGACAATAAGGTCTAAGATGAAGGCGTGCTTACCCAGAAGAAGCCTATTCACTCTCGACTTAAAGACAACCAAGTTGTAGCTCTCTGGGAATACAGAAGCCGGCAAGTTGTTCCATTCCTTAGCAGTTCGTACCAAGAAAGAAGAAACGAAACGCTTAGTACGAGCTGGTGGAACTTCCACAGTGTAAGGGTGGATTCCTGTCGTCTTCCGCAATGTCCGGTGGTAGAAAGGAGAAGGTGGTATCAGGTCGTGAAGCTCATTCGAACACTCTCCAAAATGTATCCTATAAAAACCGATAACATAAAAAAACCGATAATTTACCTGTAGGTAAGAGTAGGCCAGCCTCTCTGGCCTCGTCGAATTTCTGTTCGAGTAACGCTAGCTTTTGAGCCGGCAGCAACTCTTTCTTCTTCAAGTCTTGTCTCAGTCTTTCACCTGTAAAAAAAAACATATTTCACTTGTATGCAGAATATTCTCAACACTTTCACACATACACTCACACACGCACACACATCCTCTCTCTCTCTCTCTCTTACATACACACACAAGCGCGCACGCGAATAATCCTCCAACCGATTACGACTACGGCGGCCAATCTCAACGATCAGCCACGTACGCAGGATATATTAAAGTACTCAAGTGTGTGCGCAAACACAAGTGCACTCTCTATTACCTTACCCTCATATTCCGATGGGACACCAGCGTGACGCGACCAGAGAGGGATTGGGCGCAGGACCAACGGGTTAACGTGCTTTTCTAGGCACGGGGTTACAAGACCGATAACTTCCAGACTCCGGGGTGACACTAAGAATTTATTACCGAACAATTAGGTGCACATTTTTGACCCGACCCGGGGATCGAACCCGGGACCTTTTGCGCAGCCGCACATGCGCGCACACGCACATACATAAGCACCTCGGTGATTTTCAAATCTATGCGCGTATTTCCGGGGAAAAGGGGAGTTTAATGGTTGGCAGCGCACTTGTGACTCCAATGGTTTTTTTTTTATATAAGAGGTGGCAGACGAGCAGACGGTTCACCTGATGGTAAGCAATTCCGCCGCCCATGGACACCCGCAACAACAGTGGAGTCACAAGTGCGCTGCCAACCTTTTCCCCTTCCCCCCCATTGGGCCTCCGGTAACCTCACTCACACGGCGAAACACAGCGCAGGCGCTGCTTCACGGTGGTCTTCTGTGAGGCAGTGGTATCACTCCGGTCGAGCCGGCCTATTTATGCCTAAGCGTGGCTCTCCCACATTTAAGTGGTGAAATCCATGGGCGGCGGCAATCGCTTACCAACAGGTGATCCGTCTGCTCGTCTGACACCTATGACATAAAAAAATCGTTGGTCAACCAGCCAGTTTGTCTGGTTCCCCTATGATGATGATGATGATGAGGGTAGTTCTACTCACCAACGTGTCTGTATACGTCGACCAACAGTTGCATAGCGGCGTCCCGGACCGCGCTGTTGGGGTCGCCCACTAGCGCCGCCAAGTTGGGCACCGCGGCGCGGAGCTGCAACTCTGTCGCACCATATCTGTGAACAAAAGTATTTTATTTTATTTATTTATTTATAATAATTCTCACAACATCTCATACGTTGACCTGATTCCGTACTAAGTAGCTTAAGCACTTGTGTTACAGATATCAGACAACAGAGGAACACAAATATATACTTAAATACACATATATCATACCCAGACACCGAACAAACACAAGTGTTCATCGCACGAATGTTTGTCCAGGGTGGGGATCGAACCCACGACCTTTGGCGTAAGAGGCAGGGTCACTACCAATTGCGCCATCCGGTCAGTCATTTAAGGACATACACCTTACATGGATGGTCTCATTTTTATATCTACGTTTAAAGTGTTGCCTTACTTAAGGTGACGGGTAGGGCACACTAGCGACGCCAATCGATTTTAATGTTTAGCTACTAAACCGGATCTATTTTAAACAATTTCGGGGTAACAACAAAGGCGGCCACTTTTAGCGTGAATCAATTTTTCGCGTACAAATGTTGGATCCGCATTTGTCCATGGTTATTTAATAAATAGTATAAGAGTTTGCTGAGAGGTTGTAACCCCGTAATTGTTTAAAATAGATCCAGTTTAGTAGCTAACAATAAAAATCGATTGGCGTCGCTAGTGTGCCCTACCCGTCACCTTAAGTGTATGCATGTCTTCAGTGTTACAATCTTGTACTAATATTTTCTAATCTGAAATTGTGACTGTTATTCGATTGTATGATGTGTACCAAATAAATAAATTCACCTTCAGATACAGTCAATTTGGGTAACTTTGAATAAAACTGGTTTAAAGATTATTTATTTTATTCCTAGGAATTCCTATACAAATTAAAATGGTATCTAAAGGTCGATCCATTCAACGTTAGATACCGTTTAAAATTGTATAGGAATTCCAAGGAATAAATTAAAAAATCTTTAAACCAGTTTTATTCAAAGTTACAAGGTAATTCTTAAATAATAAAACATCACATCACATCTTAAATAATAAAAACACTATATAGTTAATAAACTAGAATATGTAATGAAGTTTATTAACAAGAATCACAAATGTATACATATTTTTTCTTTTTTAATCAACTTTAATAATATTAAAAGCAATGTTAAATTATAATGTGCAAACACCTAATTAGGATATAAGCCTAGTTCTAAGTATCTAATGTAACCATTGTATTCTTTACCGACTTATATCTGTTGTGTTGCCAATAATAAATAAATAAATAATTCAGAATAGCCGCGTGGTCCCCGGCAGAGTAGAATAGGCCACCCTCACTCTTACAGAGGTGTCGTAAAAGGCGACTAAGGTAAAGCTGCTGGCATGATCATCAGCACCCAGAGAAGGAACACTCTGCATATAAATCAAAACCCTCGCCAACCCGTCTGCCAAGCGTGGCGAGTATGGCAATTACCCCTCATGTGATTAAGGGAAGCCCGTGCCCCAGCAGTGGGGACTTAAATGGGCTGATGATGATGATGAAATAATTCAAAGCTACCCAAATTGACTGTACCGCTGTGTACGAGCTAGGCACGTACATTTTTTTGCTTACGCTGCGACCCATATTAGGCGCATTGTTTACTATAATAATTATTAATATTTACGAGACGAGTACGTTTACAACCTTTGAACTAGACACACTAATCAAGAGAAGATTTGCCTTAGTAACTACTTTGTTTACTTTTACTTAAATAAACCGCATAATTTTGACCTTTGGCGATCTTTATCTTCTACGTGCTCCATTACTACTACTACTCTACAACTACAACTACTACAAGAACTACTACTACTGATACTACTACTACTTACCAACCAACAACTACTACTTATCGCTGTACGGTGTTCGTGGTCTACTAAGCGGAGACCGTACATTATGGTCCTTCGAGGGAAAGTTATTTAATGGACAACATTACAAATTTTTAACATGTCCATATTGTTTTTTTATATGAAAGTAGACATAAAATGAACAGACCCATATTTTTTCTTTTTTCAAAATTTGTCCATTTTTATGCATAAAATAATTATTGAAATTCTTTTTATTCTAAATAGACGTAAGCGCCAAATGACGTCATCGGACGGCTGAATACAGCGATATTCCTTTGCTTATCATTGTTTTAATAAAAAAAAGGTACTACTGTCAAAGGTAAATAATACTAGTGTCAACATCGTCAACGTCATTCATACATTCAACGTTGACAAGTTGTCTTTTTTTTTTTGACAGTTACATGTCATGAGTTTGGCATTACGTAAATTTAAAACTATAATGTGCTAAGCAAAGAAATATTTTACATTCTGCCGTCCGATGACGTCATCTTACGTTTTTTAGTTTTTAATTTTTTTCTCAATAAATAAGCAATATAAAAAATGAATAAATATATATTCGAGCAGCGGAAAAGTAAACAAAGAATTGGTATTTTTTGTTTCAGAGCTTAGCAATTTTGAAATGTTGTCCATTGTGTTTGTTTGTATGTCAGTGTATACTCACGTGTCTAGTAGCGCCTGTATACAGCGCACGGCCTCCTCGCGCGTGTGCGGCGCCTTGTGTTGCAGCGCGGGCGTGAGGCGCGCCAGCAGCGCGCGGGGGGGAGCGGCGCGACTGGCGCCCAGGGCCGACAGGCACACGCGGGCCATGTGCCGGACACCTTCCTTGGTGTCCGCTAGTCTGTGGGGACAAGTGGCAAAGATAAGATAAGGATTAAAAAAAACTTACACATCGGATCGTCAGGATTAGCTCCAGAATAGGGATTTCGGAAATGCAATAAAGTATCGATATATATTGTATCGATAATTTTTGAATATATCAATATCGATATTGATATTTTTATTTAAAAATATCGATATATCGGTGTGATAGGAAAAAAAAATATTTGGCCTAATCTACTTCAATCATCTTACATTACTAGATAAATACTAATCAATAGACATCATTTTTATTTTAAAAAAAATATTAATTATTTATTAATCATACCAATATTTATCTGATACAGACATAAGAAAAACTCTTTGATTTACATGTTCGGCTGTAAGCCGACTATATATGTATAGCCGAAAAAATGTTAGTATAAAAAAACCGGCCAAGTGCGAGTCGGGCTCGCGCACAAAGGGTTCCGTAGCAGCAAAGTCCAAAATTACAGTTAAATCAACCTATCTCAAAAACTATAAGAGATACTTTGATCAAACCAAAAATCGTTGAAAGAGTTAATTAGCATGCATCACCTCTATTTTTTTTAGAATTTTATACCCCGTAGTTATAAAAATAGAGGGGGGGGGACATACTTTTTACGACTTTGAGAGCTGATATCTCAAAAACCGTTCACTTTAAGAAAAATGTTTTTTAGAAAACTTTATATCATTTTAAAAGACCTTTCCATTGATACCCCACACGGGTATGTACATCGAAAAAAAAAATTTCATCCCTCAGTTACATGTATGGGGGGCCCCACCCCCAATTCTTTTTTTTACTATTTAGTGTCATATTTTTGTAGCGGTTCATACAACACATATTCCCATCAAATTTCATCACTGTAGTACTTATAGTTTCCGAGTAAATCGGCTGTGACAGACGGACAGACGGACAGACGGACATGACGAAACTATAAGGGTTCCGTTTTTGCCATTTTGGCTACGGAACCCTAAAAAAGTATTCTTTTTTAGGATTTTTTAATTATAAAAAATATCTTGTGATTTTATATCGATACCTCGATACATCAAAACATTAAATACCGCTCAAAAATATCGATACATTGAAAAAATAATATCGATGTATCGATATTTTTTCGACGAGCCTACTCCAGAACGGTCCGACATAGTGTGGGCAGAAATAAGGGATCGTGCAATGAAATCACCGGTTTGTATACTCCACTGATATAATTTAATTCAAGTAATTACTAAAATTAAATTGAAAATTTAAAGCTTCTTTCATTTGACACCTATATTGAGGCAGTAGGAACAACAAATAGGTTATTCGTCATTTTCTGACGGCGGCCATCTTGGATTTGAAATTTTTCACAATTAATATATTCTGCTACTCAAGCCCTTTTATATGATACCCATATTGTGGGAGTTGTGTTAAAACATGCACACATGCGACGCCAATTGATTTTAATTTTTAGCTACTTAACCGGATCTATTTTAAACAGTTTCGGGGTTATAACCTCTCGGCAAACATTTATACTATTTATTAAACAATCATGCACTTATAAGTGTTAAATGGTTATCAACTAAACCGGATCTCTTTTTTACCCGACTACGGCAAAGCAAAAGGAGGGTTATGATTTTGACAGGCTATGTATGTATGTATGTATGTATGTATGTATGTATGTATGTATGTATGTTCATCTGTTTCCACGTAACTTCTTAACTACTTATCAGAATTCGACAAATGACATATCATTATAAGCGTCTTGATCGTCCGCTGGTTATAGGCTATATGAAGTTTCACAAAATCTAATGTGGCGCCCTCTAGCGGACAAAACATACAGAGTAAAAAAATAAAGTTATGATAAATATGCCGTGTTTGGTATCATTTGAAAGCGCTTGACTTGTACATTTTGAATATATATATATATATATTACTAGCACTTGGACACCAAAATAGTACAAATAAAATAAAAGTAAAAAAACTAAAACCCAACTACGACAAAAAACGTCGCTGAAAAAGTATAAAACAAGCGTTAGTCACACGTTAAATATACTACCCTTTGACAACGTGTGACTGCGGATTTCCAAACATGAAATTTTATCTCTACATAGTGAATATTGCATAAATTGACAACGAAGGCTTGTTTTATACTTTTTCAGCGACGTTTTTTGTCGTAGTTGGGTTTTAGTTTTTTTACTTTTATAACAATTTCGAAGCTCCAGCCTCTCGGAAACCGCTTATAGTATTTATTTCATACTTTTACTTAACTTTTTGGTCTGCTTTTGTACTAGAAATTTGATTACCGCTAAAAAGGGCCACTTATGGCGTTTATCCAAATTGCGAATGCATAAACAGATAAAAAAAGTTCACAATTATTAAATAAATAGAAAAATGTTTCCTTAGAGACTGGAGCTCCGAAATTGTTTAAAATAGATCCCGTTTATCAGCTATCTATTTAAATCGATTGGCGTCGCTAGTTAGGGGTACCCTTCGTCTTTAGCAATTACCGCAGCCCTTGGCCAAAAAACCATAGTCGTTTCGCCATCGAAGTACCTATAAATACAAACGGTGAACATGTCGGAGGCACTATGGCGTCACCTACCATCGTCGGAAGAAAGATGTTCGCCCACTAGTACAATCCTATCATCAGCAGATGGCGCTAATCTGACAGTTCATACAAGATCGGAATTCTCATACGAATCTACATCGCGAAAGCAAAGTTAGCAGACTTGAGATATATACGACAAACCAAGATGGTACACTCATACCCTGGACCATGGTCCCCGAGCCAGTAACACCCGGCTCGGTGGAAGAACTTTCCTTTTCGTGGGAATCATTCTAAATACCTATAGCACTTTATAATTTTAACGTTAGTTCAGTTAGAATAACTATTTTTAATTTCAATACAGTTTACCTTCGCCATAATATTAAATATAACATTGTTTTCGGCATAATGTTCAACCCGCGCCGAAGAGTTTTCTTCAATATACCTGTGTTTTAGGTTTCAACTTACATCATATTTCCGAACGCATCCTCATCAATCCTCACCTACCTTCCTAATCCTAACTTGTCTGGAATGAAGTAAAAAGCTGGAAGCTAGAAGTAAAATGACCTGACAACGGTCTGTTCCGTGCGTGTCGAGGTGAAGAACGGTCGATTCCTGAGTTATCCCGTGATACGGGCAAGGGGCGCCCCAGAAACCAAACCTCCACGCAATCTACTCATCAGGAACACAAAATAAACGTCGCGTTAACGATTGGAGAGTCCTATTTGGAAGGCACCGAACCAGCGATAATCGTGAGTACAAGATCATTTATTCCACCTCTCCAGTCCTGACACGACCTGTGACATCTTCTTCATTCAGAATGACCTTCTCATCTTTCTTCTCTATAAACATTACCTAGTGAACCGATGTGATTCACTATCGCCATATAATAAGGCAAGGCGAACAAACATTGCAAGGTAGTTAAGCCAAGCATCGTCACGTGCCACACTTATCTTCCAAATAGGATACACATCTTTCAGGATATTTTCGGGACATTTAAAAGGTACACTCTATATCTAGTAAATCTAGTAAAATGTCAGCCTATATACTGTCTAGGATTAGGCTTATTCACCACGTTTGCCTAATGCGAATTGGTGATCACAATCCGGAGCTATGTTCGAAAAATTCGAAACATACCTTTGCTCGACTCGGGGATCGAATCCAGGACCCCGAGATCACGGCCTGGTACTTAAACCACTAAACCAGGCCTCCATAATAGAAATCAAGTCATCACTACTATGATGGGATTAGGCTTAATCACCACGTTTGCCTAATGCGAATTGATGATCACAATCCGGAGCTATGTTCGAAAAATTCGAAACATACCTTTGCCGACCCGGGGATCAAACCCAGGACCCCGAGATCCCGGCCTAGAAACTTAATCCACTAGACCAACAGGGACTCTGTACTTATAGTCTAGACTTTAAAACAAAACATTTTATATAAAGGTTGCATACATGACCTACCTTTGACCACATTTTACCAAACATTCTAAACAAAATTTGTTCTATTAACTTTGGAAAACCGCATTAAAAAATTCGACGTTCATTTGAAATGAGAATTGACAAAACATGTTTCGACAGCTGTTCGCCGATACAGTCTGTATTATTATTGTATTGTATTATACATCTATACTCTGAGAAAGAAAGAAGAGATGTGTTCTCGTTTTACTACAAATAACTTCACTTCAACTTTTTTTTTATTTAAAAAAAAGCAAACTAAGGAAAAGCTTGTTAAACCATTAATTATGATATAATCATGGTACTGTTCTAGTGGTTTAAGTACTGGGATTGAATTCCCGGGTCGAGCAAAATGTATGTTTCGAATTTTTCGAACACAGCTCGGGTCCTTTGGTGATTTAGCATATTCTCTTCATAGTAGCGATGAGTTGATTTCTATGACGGAGCCCTTTGCCCTGCAGTGGGACAGTATATAGGCTGATACTTTACTAATTATCTTAATGTTACATTGTATTACGAGAACTACTAGATACCTACGAAATATCGCAACTAGACCATACATTTGGAAAATGGTGGCCACCCCACACAAATTTTCTGAAGACAATACAATACGCACTCTACATTCTTGTAATTAGTTATAAATTCGCATGCCACGCTGAGACAATGTGACAACTGTATAGGCATAGTGAGCGAATGAGTATCGATTTATTGTGTTATGAATCATTGCGCAGGAGCACGCTCTGGTAGGCTCGTGACGTCACATCCTTGAGGGAGGAAATATAATTATTAAATATCTTGAGGTTACAAACCTATGACATGAGGGAAATATTTTTGTTGTTTTGCTCTTAAATAAAACAGATGAGAGTTAAGACAATAGATAGATAACATGGCAGGCAGCGGCATGAACGTGCTGTCTATGAGCGGCGGTTACCGTTTACCATCAGATGGGCCGCAAGCTCGTCTGCTTAGTTACCCGACTACGGCAAAGCAATAAGGAAGGTTATGATTTTGACCTGTATGTATGTATGTATGCTCATCTGTTCCCTCATAACTTCTAAACTAGTTATCATATTTGAACAAATGAGGTGTCGTTAGAAGCGTCTTGATTGTCTTCTGGTTATAGGTTACATGACGTCACGTTAAATTGACTACAGCGCCCTCTAGGGGACTTAGAGTAAGGAACTAAAAAAAAATTTTGCTTGGCGGTACCGTGTGGGTTTCAAATGAAAGAAAGAAATAAAAATAAAGTTTAAAAACTAAAACCCGACTACCAAAAAAACACGCTCTAAAAAGTACGAAACGAGAAAACTGTCTCGCCTGAAATTATTATGCCGTATTACCGTGGTCGTATACCACCTATTGTAGCAAAACAGATTCATTATAATAATAATAAAATAAAATCAATGTGGCATACGACCACGGCAATACGGCATAATAATTTCAGCAGGGACAGTTTTCTTGTTTCGTACTTTTTAGAGCGTGTTTTTTTGGTAGTCGGGTTTTAGTTTTTAAACTTTATTTTTATTTAAGCAATAAAAAGCATAACGCATAACTTTTTGTTAAAGAATACAGTTAATAGGTAGATAAGGAGCGATCCCCCGACGCAACAATATTTAAGTAAAAATGTTCAATCTTGTGATGTTTTTATACCCCTGACGGACGTCCTATTCGTCAGGGGTATAAAAACATCACAAGATTAATGGACGTGTTTCTTACCTATCGATAATATGCGGCAGTACGGTAGGCACGTAATGTGAGAATTCCGGGCCCAAACGCTCCGCCAGCGCGGCCAACACCTCCAGCCCGTTCTGAGCCACCTGGAACAATATACACCAATGCTGTTACCTTCCAAATGAAAGAAAGAAAAAACATTTATTGAACATCATTGCATATATATAAACACGTACATAATCACACCTACACAAGCACACTCTAATACTCACACACACACATACTCTCACACTCAACTCACTCATTATAATATTTCCATAACTTACACTCGCGCTAAACTCTTCATGGGCATTTTATTTTACCTACTCACTAATTATTTTAAAATTTACTTTTAAAAACTTATTAATTTTCAAAAAAAAACATAATTCAAAATCTAAAAGGGTTAAATCACCTATTTTATAAACGTAGGTACATCATATAGTGCAAGAGTAATAATATTGTTGGTATTACCGTGTGTTGTCAGCCAAACTCCTCAACAAAATGTACTCTTCAGGGGCCTCCAAGATACAGGCTTAGCCTAGTTCGGGGCCCACAGACATAGCTTTTACTTTACCTTTGGCTTAAACTATAAAAGTTACTTAATAATGTTATGTAAATGTAACTGTTAAATAAATGATTTTTTTATAATTTTTTTATTACAACACAGAATAAGTGTCAATGGGCAGGGCATATAGCGAGGAGAACAGATGGCCGTTGGGGCGGAAAGGTCCTCGAGTGGAGGCCACGTACAGCAAGTCGCAGCCGTGGCGCTACTGGCGTGCGGGTGTCCACAGGCGACGGTAATCGCTTACCATCAGGTGAGACGGGTCACTCGTATATCACATGAAAAGAAATGACTACTTACAAATGCACAGCTGACTTAAATATAAGTTAAACTAACATGTAAAACCTCTCACAACAGTAAAAGATACATCCAATAACCAATACGTCTGTCACCGTAAAAGTACAAAATTCGAAACGGTTGATATTTATTTAGTCTCGACGAACCGAGTAGCTGAAACCAATTTACT
The DNA here is from genome assembly GCA_019059595.1 of Marasmia exigua. Lineage (NCBI taxonomy): Eukaryota > Metazoa > Arthropoda > Insecta > Lepidoptera > Crambidae > Marasmia > Marasmia exigua. Next base: position 11,840,848 of record CM032489.1, on the reverse strand, counting down.
TCAACTAATTGTTAAGGCGACACCGCGACGAAGCTAGCGCCGTCACTTAATTTATATTAGATCTTTACTAATGAAATTGCCGTTTTGTATGGCGATTTTCTTAGAAGTTGTATTTGCCATACTACCGAACAGTCTAAGGCGTTGATACAGGCGTTCGATCAGAGACGAGCTGTAGAAATAATAAAACTGAGTAGAGGACATGTTAGGGCACTGCAAATTAAACAAGCACCTGCACAACATGGGCCTTTCAGATCGATACCTTCAGGCTCAATTGGCGTATAAACCATTTTGGCCAAATCGAGTTATGTGTACCATTTTGTTCAGATTTTTTTTCTCTATCGATTTGTATATTCGAAATATTGAAATTTGGGGCGTATAAACATTTTTTAGCGAATTTCAACGATTATCCACGTCCTCGGCGAGTGCATAGCGCTGCACCGCTGCAGATGCCGGCACCTGCGAGCACCCAATGATCTCAGCTGACGAGATCAAGAGCTCCCCCATCAGCTCCATTCTCGGGTTTATCCTGGAACTGGAGCTACATGAGGTGCTGTAATAGGTTATGGGGCTGCCACAATAGATCATCTACTGGTCGCAGTGGCTATGAGACAAAGGGCTCACCCCATTTCTATCAAATAACAAATGCCATACTAACTTTTTTTTTTATTTGTAAAGTAACTATTACCGATCTCAGGGCGGGAGCTAGGTATACAAAACAGACTTAAAGAGCCGAGGAAGACGAATGTGGACACCATAGTAAACCTTAAAATACAGTAAAGTAATATGACCGTGGGAGAGCCACGCTTCGGCATGAATGGGCCGGCTCGACCGTAGTGATACCACGGCCTCACAGAAAACCGGCGTGAAGCAGCATTGTGCTGTAATTCGCTGCGTGAGTGAGGGTACCGGAGGCCCAATCATAAAAAATATTTTTTTGTTTTTTTTCCTTTTGCTTTTATTTATATATGTATTTCTAATTGATTTATGTTTTGTTTTCTGTTTGTGCCAAATTGTGTTCTGTTTACAACTGCTATAAGTTCTGTGTTGTGATGTCTATAATAATAAATATTTTCTTTTTCTTTTTTCAATACGGGGGAAAGGGGAATTTAAAGGTTGGCGGCGCACTTGTGCCTCCACTGAATTCGCAGGTGTCCATGGGTGGCGGCAATCGCTTACCATCAGGTGATCCGTCTGCTCCTCTACCAACCTATCACATAAAAGAATCTTTTTTTTTAGTTAGCCTGCAGCGTCCCACTGCTGAGCAAAAGCCTCCCCAAAAACTCTTGGACATACTTGTAAAAATCGTCACACCATTTTTTTCTGGGCCTACCCCGTAGTCGCCGTCCATCGGTCCTAAATCAAAATAAAATGATATTATGGTGAGTTTTAGCTCATTAAAGGAGTTATACATCTTAAAGTAAAGCATTACCAAATATTTGCGACCCATCATTGCCAAATTAATACAATTTCTTCTTACAAGTAACAATAATTTAGGCTAACGCTTGACAACAATCTCACCTGATGGAAAGTGACGATGAGGTCTAGGATGTAACGCGTTTGCCTAGAAGATGCCTGTTCACTCTTACCTTAAAGATGTCCAGATTGTAGTGGTCCGGAAAAACAGACCTTGGCAAGGAGTTCCATTTCTTAGCTGTCCACATTATGAACGTGGAGGCAAATCTCTTCGTGCGGATAAGGGGTAAGCCAACAACGTATTTTTCCATAATTGCTAAAAGTGGCCATTTCAGACAGTTGTGAAAATTATTGTTACTTGTAGCAAGCAACTATTACATAGATTCGTCTCAAAAATAGTTAATAACTTAAAGTATTAATTGAAATACTTTTCATAAAAAAAAATCGAATATTCACCACAATATCACTTGGCGGCGCTAGTATCGTCACGGTGTCACCTTAACAATAGCGTTATATTAGTAACGGCATGTAATTGAATGATTGACTGTCTGAGTGAGACGTAAGGTAAACACACAAGGTCGTGGCTGAATTGACTTTTAGAGGGGGAGAGGGAGGCATGTAAGGGGCAGGTGAGAGAGAAATTTTGGCACTTCTACCCTCATATCCGGAGCACTGTGCTGTGTTTCGCTGCGTGAGTGAGGGTCCCGGAGCCCAATCCGGGGGAAAGCGGGGTTAAAGGTTGGCAGCGCTATTGTGAAGCAGCACTGTGTTGTGTGAGTGACGGTAACGGAAACCCAATCCGGAGGGAAAGGTTGGCATTGCATTTGTAACTCCACTGGTGTCGTGGGCGGCGATCGCTTAATCTGCTCGTCTGCCACCTATCACATAAAAAAATTGAAAATTTAAAAAACCTCCGACTACGGCCATCTTGGATTTGAAATTTGCCACAATAAATATTTTTTCTGCTACTCGACCCCTTTTATATGATACCCACATTTGTGGGAGTTGTGCTAAAATATACAATACATATCTTTGTGACGGCGGCCACCTTGGATCGAGTTTTATCCAACATAGCTAAGAACACTCCCCCCTTATTCATCTTCCAAACAAAAAAAAAACCGGCCAAGTGCGAGTCGGACTCGCGCACCGAGGGTTCCGTACAAACCTGCAAGGGCAATTAGATCTAAGTATTTGATATGAATTTCAACTTGATAGCTCTACGCGTTCATGAGGAAAAAAGTAATAAGTTTATATTTATTAAAAAATAGATATTTTGTAATGTAACTTAAAAATTTAAGGTTTTCGGAATTTTTCCTTTATGTGTGCTATAAAACGTTGCTTCATGCCAAATTTCAAGATTCTAGGTCGACTGGAAGTACCCTTTAGGTTTTGATTCCCTTGCGAGTACTTGTGAGTTTCAAAATATGCAGCTTAAATTGCTGTTTCTTTTGATTGCGTTGACATAGAAGTTTGATTTTGTTACAGCTTAAAGGTATTATAGACCTGAGTATTTGGTATGAATTTCAATTTAATACCTCTACGCGTTTATGAGGAAATGGGTAGTAAGTTTAAAATTATTAAAAAAATATATATTATGTGATGTAACCAAAAATTTATGGTTTTCGTAATTTTTCCTTTATCTATGCTATAAGGACGTTGCTTCGTACCAAATTTCAAGATTCTGAGTCCACGGGAAGCACTCTGTAGGTTTTGATTCCCTTGCAAGTGTCGAAAATTTGCGGCATAAACGGCTGTATCTTTTGATTGCGTTGGCTTAGAAGTTTGATTTTTTCACAGCTTCAAGGGACGGTAGACTTGAGTAATTGATATAAATTTCAGCTTCATACCTCCACGCGTTCCTGAGAAAAAGGGTCTTGACAGACGGACGGACGGACGGACAACAAAGTGATCCTATAAGGGTTCCGTTTTTTCCTTTTGAGGTACGGAACCCTAAAAACAAAATCAGGGGAGCTACGATGCCATAGACAGACACACACACACACACACGTCAAACTTATAACACTCCGTCGATTTTGCGTCGGGGGTTAAAAATACGCACATAGAGGTGCACCTCCGGAGCCGGAATTCGAATCACAACCCTTAACCCACCCTCCCCCTCCCTTTTTAAAAATGGTGACATGAAGCAACTTGCCTATTAATGCAAATCTATTGGCGGCGCTAGTTTTGTCAATGCCAATCATAGCTCACCAAGCATTCTCTCTCTCTCTTTCGTTGTGAATCTTAGTCATATTTGAATACATCGCGTTGAGAGTATTTATAAATGGTATACGCGATAGTTGACCCCTCTTTCATTGACATATTCCTTTTGCAAGATCAAAATTCTTGTCATAAGTTGCTCATCGTGCACTTTTTGCTTTATTTGTGCAGTGCCTGTGATACAGAGTGGCTAGAACGAAGAGGAATTCACGACCGAATCTTTGTTCCCGTCCTTTTCTCACGCACTGCTTTCATCATTTGAAATGTGGGAGAGCCACGCTTAGGCATAAATGGGCCGGCTTGACCGGAGTGATACCACTGCCTCACAGAAGACCGGCGTCAAGCAGCGCCTGCGCTGTGTTTCGCCGTGTGAGTGAGGTTACCGGAGGCCCAATCGGGGGGAAGGGGAAAAGGTTGGCAGCGCACTTGTGACTCCACTGGTGTTGCGGCGGAATTGCTTACCCTCAGGTGAACCGTCTGCCCGTCTGCCGCCTCTCATAAAAAAAAAATCATTCGTCTATAGTTTGGATTGATTGATTGCCTCGGTGGCGCAGCGGTTAGTAAGTCGCACTTTAAAGCGACGGCGGTCCGGGGTTCGATGTCACGCCACTGTCTCGTTTCAGCCTAGGACGGCAGGGGAGCAGGACAGAATTCAAATAATAATTCCCGTTAACAATTAAATAGAGACATTTCGCTATGGTGATCAGTTTACGCGTTCGCAGTTTTCGGTAAGAAATTCTTAGTGTCAGCCCGGAGTCTGGAAGTTGGCTGTCTTGTACCGCCGTGTCTTGGAAAACACGTGAAGGTGACGGGAAAGGCACACTAGCGACGCCAATCGATTTTTTTTTTATATGAGAGGTGGCAGACGAGCAGACGGATCACCTGATGGTAAGCCGCCGTGTGGTCCCCGGCAGAGTAGAATAAGCCACCCTCACTCTTACCGAGGTGTCGTAAAAGGCGACTAAGGTAAAGCTGCTGGCATGATCATCAGCACCCAGAGAAGGAAAACTCTGCATTTATATCAAAACCCTCGCCAACCCGTCTGCCAAGCGTGGTGAGTATGGCATTTATCCCTCATGTGATTGAGGAAGGCCCGTGCCCCAGCAGTGGGGACTTAAATGGGCTGATGATGATGAAGCAATTCCGCCTTCCGTGGACACCCGCAACACCAGTGGAGTCACAAGTGCTCGTCACGCTGCCAACCTTTTCCCCTTCCCCCCCATTGGGCCTCTGGTAACCTCACTCACACGGCGAAACACAGCGCAAACGCTGCTTCACGCCGGTCTTCTGCGAGGCAGTGGTATCACTCCGGTCGAGCCGGCCCATTCATGCCTAAGCGTGGCTCTCCCACAACTCTCGGCAAACACTTATACTATTTATTGTAAAATACGCGTACGCGAAAAGCGGCCACTTTTGGCGTGAATCAATTTTTCGCGTACAAAAACGGACCCAACATCTGCTCATGGTTATTTAATAAATAGTGTAAGTGTTTGCCTAGGGTTGTAACCCCGAAATTGTTTAAAATAGATCCGGTTTAGTAGCTAAAAATTAAAATCATTTGGCGTCGCTAGTGAACCCTACCCGTCATCTTAAGCCGTTGGTCCTGCGCTCGATCCCTCTCCGGTCGTGTCACGCTGGTGTCCCATCGGAATATGAGGGCAAGGGAATAGAGAGTGCACTTGTGTTTGCGCACACGCTGAGCACTATAATATATCCTACGTATTGGCCACTGTAGCCGAAACCGGTTGGACGATATAATTATTGCACAAAATTTACATAAAGTGACCAGCCTGCTCGTTTCTTTTTATGTTATGGCAGACAACCAGACGGATCACCTGATGGTAAGCGATTCACAAATGCGCTGCCAATCTTAAAGCCACCCTTTCCCCGGATCGGGCCTCCGGTACCCTCACGCAGTGAAACACAGCACAGTGCTACTCCACACCGGTTTTCTGTGAGGTCGTGGTATTAGGCCGTTCCAGCCGGCCCTTAATGCCGAAGCGTGGCTCTCCCGCGGTTCAAATGTTCATGGGCGGCGGTGATTAATTACCATCAGGTGATGTGACGACCCGTTTGGAACAGTGGTAGTGAACGCTGCCTCTGGTGCAAGGGTTGGTCGATTCCCGCACAGTACAAACATTTGTGTGCATGAACATATCTGTTTGTATTGGTCTGGGCGTTATCTATATATTATAAGTATGTATTTACAAAAGAAAAGTATTATATGTATATATTTGTAATCCCACTGTTGATTCTGATATCCGTAACACACCTGCTCAAGCACCTGCTTGAGCTACCTATCTCGGAGTCAGATCAATGTATGTGATGTTGTGAAATATTTATTTATTATTTATTTATTTATCAGGCGGCCAGCCTGCTACTTTGTCGCCTCTAACGAAAAAAAGACTTACTCAATCCGCCATTTTAACTGCAAGCACAACACAGGACAGTCCTCTAGTACCACTTTTACTGTTTGTACTAATTAGTCGTCCCACTTTGTTTTTTCTACTAATACTGAATTAAAAAGAGTATAATCATCAATAACAGTATTATACCGAGTATATCCGTCCTGAGGCGCGCCTCTCAAACTACTGATGTTAATAAAGACATGCTAATGTTTCTTTGCGTACTTATTCTGGTGTGACTTAAGCAAACTTGAACTTTTTATATACTACCTGTGCGGATAAAGAATGGGATCAGAAATGGCGGCGCATCTATTCACTTCTCGCTCGCACACTATTTGCGTCTATACTCGCATCGAGGGGTACGAGTATAGACGCAAATAGTGAGCGAGCGAGAAGTGAATAGATGCGCCGCCATTTCTGATCCCATTCTTTATCCGCACAGGTTGTAAAACTTTTTATGTTTGACCGTCGGAGAGCCACGCCTCGGCATGAATGGGCCGGCTCGACTGTAGTGGTACCACGGCCTCACAGAAAACCGGCGTGAAGCAGCGCTGTGCTGCGAAGGTGATTGTACCGGAGGCCCGATCCGGGGGAAAGGGGGGTTTAAAGGTTGGCAGCGCACTTGTGACTCCACTGGTGTTGCAGGTGTCCATGGGCGGATGTTATTGCTTACCATCAGGTGATCCGTCTGCTCGTCTGCCACCAGTCATATCACATTAAAAAAATTACGACAATGTGACAAGAACTATAGGAGCCCAATTCTCGGGCTATGTCGTATAATGATAAATGTCACGAGCCCGAGAATTGGGCTCCAGGTAAAACGTCAGGAGACCTATTTTTGATTTACTCGTATGACTTAGCGTCGTCGCACGCGTGAGTCACATTCGCCTTTTAAGTCGCATGAAGCCGATTTTCCTTATTTTTGAATCATTCGATTTCGGTGCTGCCAATATAATACGGTAAATTTAAAATGTTAATCCTTTCATGCAAAATTTTACAAAAACCGGTAACTTCCGCATTGCAAACGGAACGGAAAAACCATATAGGTACCTACTATTGGCTGAATATGAAAATCTTTGCTTTTTTGTCACAAAAAACTATCAATCACACATTGTGTAAACCGTCAAAACCAATCAAATCACGCAAAGCGGTTGACATCTATTGCTTCTACCGCTCGAGTCACTCTACCAACGAGTGGGTGGAGTCACTTGTTGCTGACGAACCTTCTCTTACCATCAGGCTGAGGAGAGCCAATATACTGTGTCACTATATTTATTTATTTATTATTCGGAAAACAAAACAGATAACAATCAGTAAATTATGAATGTGTATACATTAAAAACATTCTTTTTGCGGCAGTCAGAGCTCCTTCGCTCTACTCTCGCATGTTACAGAATACCCCGCTGCGCGCACGCAATGAAGTGTGTCGCGCGGTAATGCCCGAGGAATCAGACTGTGCATGATACACAGTCGCCGGCGTTCCTCTGCGGGGAGCACAGCTTTAGAGATAGATAAATAAAGAGATCATATCCGACAATTAGATAAATAAAGAGGTAAGTTCTGATCCGCAGATGAATCGTTGCGCGGTGCAATCGACACCTAGGGCCATCTACTGGCAAAAAATGGAACTAATAGCAAAATGAAGTATGTACCAAATTGAAATGACGACGTGTCGTGAATTAATGCCCGAATAATCTATTTTATTTATTTATTTCTGACAACCACAACGTTTGTCCGTAATATGGAAAAACGTGTAATCTCCTATGAACCTATGGGGCCGTCCATATATTACGTCATTCTAAATTAGGGGGGGGGGGGGTGTTAGTCTGCGGATGACGGTAAATGATAGATAAGAGGGGGGGGGGGGGGGGGTTGAAATTGACGTCATTCTAATTTATTTATTTATAGTTTATTATTCACGTACAAAAATATTATTTCTTAAAAGAAATTTCTTCCAGCACACCTAGTAAGTGAGACTGTAAATGTGAGAGGCAGCTAAGGCGCGTACAATATTAAAATAACTCATAATAAACATACATAATGCAACATCGATGTACACAAATACAGTAATAACTACAGATAAAATACTCTAACAATAATTTGTCATTCGGATTACATATAATACTAGCTGCCCACCCCGGCTTCGCCCGTGGTACTTACATGTCATCATCATCATCAGCCCATTTAAGTCCCCACTGCTGGGGCACGGGCCTCCCTCAATCACATGAGGGGCAATTGCCATACTCACCACGCTTGGCAGACGGGTTGGCGAGGGTTTTGATATAAATGCAGAGTTTTCCTTCTCTGGGTGCTGATGATCATGCCAGCAGCTTTACCTTAGTCGCCTTTTACGACACCTCGGTAAGAGTCAGGGTGGCCTATTCTACTCTGCCGGGGACCACACGGCCCTTACATGTATTATACATATAAACCTTCCTTAAGAATCACTTTATCTATTAAAAAAAACCGCTTCAAAATCCGTTACGTAGTTTTAAAGATCTAAGCATACATAGGGACAGACAGCGAAAGCGACTTTGTTTTATACTATGCATTGATAATAAACACAATACTAAAATAATAACTACAACATTATGCAATAACGTAAGACTCATGTGGCACTTGTTCTAACTCATGTGTCAATGATTTTAACTCATGCGTCACTTATTCGGACTTATATGTCACTTATTCTCACTCCTGTGTCATTTGTTCTAGCTCATGTGTCACTTATTCTCATCAACCCCATAGCCTCGAAAAGACAGAGCGTGCACAGGCCGGAAACCAGTGACCAAGAGGTATGACTACCGCAAAAGAAGTGGGACCTACCTAACAGCGTTTAGCTTCCTATGAAACGAAGGTAAGGACCTTGAAGTGAGTAGGTGTGACGAAGGATTCTTCATCAATCGTTAAACTTCCATGCCCAGTAAATGGTTGAGCTTCCTACAGATTTCCTATGGATCAACTCCTCACCTTAAAATTCCCCCCATTCAGCCAGGCGACCAGCGCGTCCAGCAGCTGCGCGGCGACGTCCTGCGAGATCTCGGGCTCGCGACGCACCAGCGTCGTCAGCTGCTCGCCGAGCTGCTGCCGGAGGCGGAGGTCCGGCCGCACCAGGAGCGGCAACGCGGCCTCTAAGGAGGCCGGCTGCGGGTAGTGCGCCATCTGGAATGGGAACACCTGTGAATAACTTTGGATTGGACAGACCAGTCTCTATGTTTTCTTTGACCGTGGAAGAGCCTCTCAAACCGGCGTGAAGCAGCACTGTGCTGTGTTTCGCTGCGTGAGTGAGGGTATCGGAGGCCCAATACGGAGGAAAAGGGGGCTTAAATATTGGCAGGGCACTTGTGACTCCACTGGTGTTGCTAGTATCAAATCAATGGGCGGAGGCAATCGCTTACTATCAGGTGATCCGTGTGCTCGTCTGCCACCTATCACATAAAAAGAACCTCTTTGTACGTGTTAAAGACTTGCTAGAACTAAGTGCTACTCAGTTAGTAAAATCTCTTTAATTAAATCTGGTATCAGCAGATTGTTTTCGGGTAAAAAAATAGATTCAACCAAACCGTGGGTGGGCCACGCTTCGGCATAAATTCCTTGACTCTATTGCCAGACGGATGAACGGTCCTTGGAAGGACCTAATGTTACGTACCTTACTGAGCAAATAAATAACATGTAACTGAATCAATCAATGATTTGATTGACTTATTGATTCCTTACCCAGGCAGTTTACCATACGGCACCACCAGATATTGAATTTTGTGCAGATGAGATAAGGTTGAAAACCAATGAAACAAATTATATCTACTTGCCTGGCATAGGGTCAAAAAGTAATGCTTCTTGCGACCTTTAGTGTATCATATGAGCATTTTATGGGATAGGAGACAGACGAGGAGACGGATCACCTGATGGTAAGCGATCACCGCCCATGGACACCTGCAACACCAGGAGCCCAATTTTTTTTTTTTTACTTTAGATAGGTAAGCGTTTGACCATATTTCACCTGATGGTAAGTGATAATATGGTCTAAGATGTAGCACGATTACCTAGAAGATACCTATTCACTCGCGCTTTGAAAACCCCCAAATTGTAGCCTCTAGGGAACACCTCCTCAGGCAGCTGATTCCACTGTTTCGCAGTACGAATAAGGAAACCGGATGAAAACCTCTTTGTGCGGACTTTTGGTATTTCTACCATGTACCGGTGTCGATTGAGGGTCTGCCTGGTGGAGTAGTGGAAGAACGGATTTTCGGGCATGTGACATTTCTTTTCATATGACATATATCACTAAAACATAGTTTTTTTGTATGGTTTTCAGGTGATATCCGCCATGTTATTTTCATATCGAAATCCCGAGAATTGGGCTCCAGGAGCCCAATTCTCGTGCTCGTGATATTTATTTTCATACGACAAATATCACCAAAACACAGTTTTTTTGTATGCTTTTCAGGTGATATCCGCAATGTTTTCACGATAATTGGGCTCCAGAGGAGTCACAAGTACGCTGCCGACCTTTTAAAAAGGAATACACTCTTTTCTTGAAGGTTTGCAGGTCGTATCTGTCCGAAGATACCGCAGGCGATTTACGTCGTTAACCATTAGGTGACTGCTCGTCTGCCCCCTCACATTAAAAAAAAACCTGTACTTTACTCACTAAGACAATAAGCTTTACTGGGGTTTCATGAACAAATTCTAAGATCAGTAAAATAAATAATTGATCGTCCACTCACCTTTTACCAAAGTAATTCGGCGAAATCCAAATATTCCCGCTTGATCTCAAACAGAAGTGTCCAAAAGCGGCGCCCTGTCATCGCACCCGCGTACCACTATCACAGAGTCTGAGCTAGGCTTAGCACTAAACGTTCGTCACATCGCTTTCATTTACAAAAGTGTTTTTGCTGGAAATGTCAAAGATATCACTGTTAAGGCGTCGAATATTCAATCAAGTGCATTGAAGAAGAATCATCATCCTAATAACATCATAGGGCTGCCATCCGTCCAGATATTCCCAGATTTGTCCTAGTTTGGAAAACGTCCGGGGAGCGTCCTGGTGAAGTTCAAATCGAATAGTCCGCAAAGGTATGTGTTCACAATGGCAAGGCAACACGCACGTCTTGAGGATGTCTCCGCCCTCCGCGTTGCGGCTGCGATGCCCAAAATCGCCATGAACACGTAAAAACTGCTAAAATATATTTTAAAATCAAGATGAAAGTTATTGAAAACAATATTGAAATGTCCGGGGTAAAAGCTCCAAAATCCGAGGAACTTACGCTACCGATTTATGGGGTGGGGTGGGGGGGGGAGGTCAGGTTTTAGTGATGGCAGCCCTATATTATCACTATTTAGACTTTTTTTATAATCATCATTCTCTTGCCCCATAACTTCTTCTTCTATATCATCTTCCATAAATCCTGTCGTTCGTCATTGTATAATCCACTTCAATTATATGAAGCAATCCACGAAGCTGAAAATCACAATTTTGTCACAGATATTTATCAAAAAGACCTTTGGTAGTGAGAAAACGAATCGAGGATATCAAAATAAGAATGTATCTTAATTGTCTTTAGAACCCTGTCATTCCACAAATTGGAGATCTCATGAAGAAAGCCTATAAAACCAACACACTACTCACATTTGTACTGCATCGAGCCAAAAATTTACAATACCTACAATTTTGAAGAAATCATCGTCTGCTGAATAATAAAAACAAACACTTGCAAAAATTCGCTGACGTATTCAGTTCGGTATCCAATTACTGAACACTTGACCAAATGTCAATCGAAGGTAAGTATGTTCCTTCCTATTTGAAAGCAAGAAGAAACTCATCATCAATGCACTGAATTTGAAAATATTCTCAATCCTATCGTATGAAAAGCAAACAGTTACATATTGCCACATTTTGAAGTCAAAACATCTGGACCTGGCGGCTTAATTTAAAGCCGTCCCCTAACGAACGAGAATATACCTGTCGCATCTAAACAAAGGAGACATATGGCGCGTGTGAAAGAAAGGAGAAACTCCGATTCGGTCGTACCGTCTGCTTTAATTTAGGCCCTCAGGATTCAAAACACGATCAGCATGCGATGGGACCCACTGACAATAACAATCCCGTCCGTAACTTAGAAATTCAATAATGTAAGGTACCGTGCGATCGATTCCCGAGTCGGGCAAAATATATTTCGAAATTTTTCGCACATAGGGTCGGGTTTGTGATCGATCACCAATCATTGCAAGCATTAGACGAGCGAGGTGCAATATGTAGCGATGACTTAATTCATATCGCTTTTGCGAATTAACTATCACCATTAATATTATTTTGACTATGGGATCTCTGTCAAAGAAAAACCCATATCACATTATGGTCTCGTCATTTCAATGAAAAACACTCTTCCAGAAATAAAAGAAGAATAAAAAAAACGGCCATGTGCGAGTTAGAAGGGTACCTTTGCTAGTAGAGGTCAGTAAAAATCTGTAAATCCGAGTAGGTACACAAACATTACAACTTATTATATTAATAATACCTTCTCCTTTTTTAGGCAATCGTACAGAAACAGGCGAAAATTAACGTTTATGGTATGGGAGCTCCTCATAACAAAACGCCATTTCGATATTTATGTTTTTTTTAATCAGTCTATAAACTGTCCCACTGCAGTGCAAAGGCCTCCATCATAGAGATCAAGTTATGGCTACTATGATGGGATTAGGCTTAATCACCACGCTTGCCAAATGCGGATTGGTGATCATAAACTTCATTCTATTTTCTGTTGCATTAGACTGTATGACTTGGTATGAGGATAATAAACCATTGTATAAAAAGTTGGCGATTAAAAAGAGTAACTGGCGAGTTTCTTGACGGATCTTCTCGACTAGAAACAACTTTCCGAGCCGGGTGGTAGAATCGCATTATGTTTATTTTTTTTTTATATATTTTACGTATCAACATATAATATGTATTAACATGTAAATTATACATAAGTACTTATAAATAGTCTTAAATTACTTAAATGTATGACGATTTGTAAGTGCTGTTTACAAGCCTATGCAAATAAAGAATCTTTTTTATTTATACACTCACTCGCAACCAGGTCCCACCAGAATACCAGCGCTGCTGCGGCACCGCAGATAGTGCCGGAGCAGCAAATGCTGAGGTCGGGACCTTTTTTTTTTTGTTGACCCAGGAGAAATGCGTTACGCATACCCATCCGTCTGTAAACGGATGGGTTATGTCGGACTCTCCTCTGGCGACGGCTTCTCCTAACAAGAAGCCGGCCAGAGGCATACCGACTAAAACTCCTGGGACTCTCCCTCATCTGTCCATGGGTGGGCGGGTGACATGGGGCCAGGTCGGGACCTGATTGACCGCACACAACCACACCACCTCTTCTCTTTGTATCTGTATCGTGTCGTGTTATGCCTATTGACCAGGGTTTGAAGTGATAATTATCAAGATAATTATCAAGATAATTATTGGTTGATAAATATCTTGATAAGTATAATCGAAAATATTTGCCATTTGTTATTCAGATACAGAAAACCCCCGTCTAGTTAACGCAGTTGAGGTTGATGAAGATGATATTCCACTCATCAATTTATTTTGATTAAATAAGTATAAGTATTATCGTTGTAAAAGTATTATATAATTAGTTGATTAACTGCTCGTATTTTGGTTTGCAAGTTATTATACACGAAATTATAAAAATAAAAAAATAAAAGTTGACCTTGATTGTAAAATGTCTCTAATTTATTTAAATCACTTGATTCTAACGTAAAATATTGATATGTAATATCAGTTAAAAAAGGATTACTAGGCTTATATCTGTTTGATAATTATCGGATAATTATCTGATAATTATCTTGATAATTATCTCGATAATTATCAAAGGACATATTTATCTTGATAATTTCAAACCTATTGTACATATTTACTCTTTCAGAGCTGTGATGGTCAATAAATGTATTTCCTTTCTTTCTTTTGACTTGACTTGAGTGGGACGACGAAGGCTAAAAAAAATGATCCTATTTTTACTCTTTTGGTACGGAGCCCTAAAACGTAGCCTCAAAACTATTTCAGTAATTGGCCGCGCAACAGAACCCGTAACTTCGTGTCTGAAGTGGGTTAAGTAGACTTCAAAGCCCCAAAAATAGCTTCCTGCTATAGCCGCCATAAATCCTCGTTTGGTCTAATAGATCACTTTAAGATTGATTGTGTATTAAAAGATATCGATGTGAGATATTGGGGCTTAAAACGAAGGGATAACGGATGCTTACGTTTCCGTCTTCCTTGTACAGACGTCGTCAGGTTGTGTTATATGTATATTAATTTAATATTTTACAACCTCATACTTTGACCTGACTCCGAGATAGATAGCTCAAGCACCTGTGTTACGGATATCAGAATCAACAGCGGAATTAAAAATATATACATTAAATACTTTTTTTTTTTTCAAAATAAACACTTATATTACATAGAAAACACCCTGACCAATACAAACTAAAAGTGGGTTTAAGGGATGGCACTGCACTTGTGACTCCACTGGTGTCGCGGGTATCCATGGGCGGCGGCAATCGCTTACCATCAGAAGATCCGTCCGCTCGTCTGCCACCAATCACATAAAAAAGCCCCCTTAAATAGTCTGTGCCCGATCCCTCTCAGGTCGTATCCCATCGTTATATGAGGGAAAGAATAGAGAGTGCACTTGTGTTTACGCACACTTGAACACTATATATATCCTGCGTAAGTGGCTGATCGTTGAGATTGGTCGTCTAGCCGAAATCGGTTGGAGGATATGATAATGTTCGCTCCGAAGTATCATTCGACTCAAATGGATCTCGAGTTCGAGTGAACCGAATGATCCGAATGAGCTGAATGATCCGAGTGAGCCGATTGATCCGAATCAGCGGAATGATCCGAATGAGCGGAATGATCTGAGTGAGCCGATTGATCCGAATGAGTGGAATGATCCGATGAGCCGAATGATCCGAATGAGCTGAATGATCCGAGTGAGCCGATTGATCCGAATCAGCGGAATGATCCGAATGAGCGGAATGATGACGTTCCAAATGAAGCGTTTCACTGTTCCACATCTCTGCACTGATCCAGACGCAAATGTTCCAATCTTTTGAAAGATACGTTTTGCCAGGTCTAGACTGTAATACCCGTCTTGTCACCTCTGCTGTATTGTGACGATCCGTTTAGAACAGTGGTAGTGAACGCTGCCTTTGGTCCAAGGGTTGCGGGTTCGATCCCCCACAGTACAAACATTTGTGTGCATGAATATGTCTGTTTGTATTGGTCTGGGTGTTCCCAATGTGTTATAAAAAATATTATACGTATATATTTGTAATCCCGCTGTTGATATCCGTAACACAGGTGCTACCTATCCCCACCCTGGACAAACATTCGTGCGATGAACACTTGTGTTTGTTCGGTGTCTGGGTGTAATATATGTATTTAAGTATATATTTGTGTTCCTCTGTTGTCTGATATCTGTAACACAAGTGCTTAAGCTACTTAGTACGGAATCAGGTCAACGTATGAGATGTTGTGAGAATTATTATTATTATTATTACCTATCTCGGAGTCAGATCAATGTATGTGATGGTGTGAAATATTTATTTATTTATTTATTGTGCCTCTAGCGTCAATAGGTATAGCTAGGTAGTTCATCAAGGTCGAGCCTAGAGGGCGTGCCTAACGACGTAGGTTAAGAACGTTAGCCTCCGGCTTCAATACCCTAAAATTTTCCACTCCTAAAATCTGCCGGTACCGCTTATGTTAACGTGGTGATGGTAATGATAGTAATTGTTGGTAAAAATGAGCGATGATATTTCAGTGGATAAGAACTCGCCTTCCATACAGGAGGTGGGTGGTCCGAATCCGAGCATGCGCCATAGAGTAACTTATATATATATACTGAGATAGCGCCTTATATAATACTGTATCATCATCATCATCGTCAGCCCATTTAAGTCCCCACTGCTGGGGCACGGGCCTCCTGCAATCACATGAGGGGAATTGCCATACTCACCACGCTTGGCAGACGGGTTGGCGAGAGTTGTGATATAAATGCAGAGTTTTCCTTCTCTGGGTGCTGATGATCATGGCAGCAGCTTTACCTTAGTCTCCTTTTACGACGCCTCGGTAAGAGTGAGGGTGGCCTATTCTACTCTGCCGGGGAACCACACGTATATAGTACGTATACTGTATAGTAACTTATATATACTGAGATTGTTATTTCTTATTGAATAATTTGTACAGCGCGTAAAAGCGCACGAAGGCGTTTTGGTAACCTTTCCCACTAAAAAGAATTAAAAATTATTTTTGTGTGACACCACCGCTTGTCAGTCTCGCCAATTTGCGAATGCGTGCAATCATGCGACGGGGACCTAATTATAGCGGTCCACGCGGCTGACTACAGTCACCTATCTTCAGCTATATTGATTTAATGATAGTACAGAACCACCATAAGACGACCCGTTTGGAACAGTGGTAGTGAACGCTGCCTTTGGTCCGGTTCCCGCACAGTACAAACATTTGTGTGCATGAACATGTCAGTTTGTATTGGTCTGGGTGTTTTCTATGTATTATAAGTCTGTATTTACAAAAGAAAAGTATTATATGTATATATTTGTAATCCCACTGTTTAAAAATTCAAAAATTGAAAATTCAAAAGTACTTTATTTGCATAAGCTTATATACAGCTCTTACAAATCGTCATCCATGAAAAATATAAATTATAGCTATGTATATTATACATGTAATTAAACATATATGTCGATACAAAAAATATACTAAGAAATGAATAAATATAATGTGATTCTATTGTGGTAATGTGTCGTCGCTACGTCGTGATGGGGATGATCCACTTATACATAATAATGAGACGAGTGTTCGGTGTGGTATCAACATATTTATTAATTACTCTACAGCTTATATACTAACTAATACGTGCTAAGGAGTGAGATGCCTTCGGTATCTATGTAGTAAGGTATCACGTATGTGGACGTGACTTACCTTACCACACTACCATCGTTGGTTCTGATATCCGTAACACAGGTGCTTGAGCTACCTATCTCAGAGTCAGATCAATGTATGTGATGTTGTGAAATATTTATTTACCATTTGAGTGAGAATAGAGTAACTTGTACCTAAGCGTAGGCCTTATCTCAACATGATCAAGTGACGTCACCGCGAGGGTTGTTCCGTAATGGTTTATCAGCTCAACTGAATTGACCTTCCGATCGCGGAGTGACCATTAACTATAATGGTACAACTAGATTATGTTTTGCTTGTAACAATTTGACCGTGGGAGAGCCACGCTCGACAGGAGTGATACCACGGCCTCACAGAAAACCGGCATGAAGCAGCATTGTGCTGTGTTTCGCTGCGTGAGTGATACCGGAGGCACAATCCAGGGAAAAGGGGGGGTTTAAAGGTTGGCAGCGCACTTGTGACTCCACTGGTCATACCCAGGTGATCCGTCTGCTCGTTTGCCACCTACCACATGAAAAAAAAGTCCGGATTAGGTAAAATGTATATCGACTCGGACCCATTCATTTTAGACACTTGTCTTATGACGTACCCTCCGGCCTAAATACCCCAAAATTGAACACTCCTGAAGTCCAATAAACTGTTAGTATGTATGTTTATTTGTTTTGTAATGTACTAGTATGTATTAATATTTATAGCTAGTATATATTTATTTAATATAATGTATGTATGTATATACCAGACTCGTATTTATACAATGTCTTTTTTTTTCTCTCTTTTTCTGACTTGCACTGCCTTACCCCTTTTCTTAATTCGCTATACTATACTTTTCCTCTACCCTGAGGTTGTCTGGAAGAGATCGCTATTAGCGATAAGACCGCCTACATTGTTTTAGTATAATAACTTAGGCTAAGATCTGTAAATTTTGTGCAATAAAGTGTATCTATCTAAGTCTACCGGTACCGCTGTTTTTGGCCCTATCACGCTACCGTGCGCTTAACCAAACTTCGCCGAGGAGCTCACTATGACGAAAAGTTTAACTCGAAAATTGCAATATCCGTTCTCCTAACTAATGTATGAAAGCCAGCTTCCGTCACGGCGCCATAATGTTCCCACCATTATCTAGCTTGAAAGTATGTGAAAAAATACCATAACAGTTTTACTGCTTATTAACATTTTTCAACTGCTTAAGGTGACGCATGGAGGTAACAAGCGCCGTCAGTAGATTTGTATTAATTGTGGCGATATGAGACATTTACAAAAAAAAATGCAACGGTGAATCCTTAAGGTGACGGTTAGGGCACACAAGCGACGCCAGTCGATTTTAATTTTTAACCGACTTCAAAAAAAAAGGAGGTTCTCAATTCGACATGTATATAATTTTTTTATGTTTGCGTGAAAGAGCAATGCAAAAAATGAGAACCCTCAAATTTTAAAAAGGTCTTTTTAGTGTCTCATTTTTTGGCAAAAACAGTACACTCGAGAAAAGGTTTTACCAAGTCGGCGCCTAATCTCTGTTGAATATTTAAATGTTGTATTAAATTACAAGATAGCAATTGGGCGCCGACTTCGGTAAAACCTTTTCTCGAGTGTACCTGTTATAAAATGTTACCTATTTGAAGTGTATAAAGTGATTAAAATATTATTTAACACTTTTCAGTTAGTGGTTATTGAAGGCGGTTTTTTTTCGCAGAAAATTTTTTTAGCTACTAAACCGGATCTATTTTAAACACTTATGCTATTTATTAAATAACAAAAAAACACGTCAAGAAAAATTGATTCACGCCTTATGTGGCCGCTTTTGGCGTGAATCAATTTTTCGCGTACAAAAACAGACCCAACATTTGTGCATAACTATGCAATTGCTATGCTATTTGCTATTAACTATGCTATTTGTAAATAACTATTTAATAAATAGTAAAAGTGTTGGCCGAGAGATTGTAACCCCGTAATTGTTCAAAATCGATTCGGTTTAGTAGCTAAAAATTAAAATCGATTGGCGTCGCTAGTGTGCCCTACCTGTCACCTTAAAGGAAAGTATTAAGTTTTTTTGAGATGTACTTGTGTAATACGATTTTCGTACAAGTAACCATTCTAATCATTGCCAAAAGTAACCACTTTTAGCAATGGAGTCTATCGCGTGTAAAATATCCGCTAGATGGCGTGCTTGTGAACCGAGCGAGGTCCAACTTCAACATCATTGGCCGATTTATCCGTTAATTGACAATTTTGACATATCTGACCGAATACCGCAATTGGTAGTGACCCTGCCTCTTACGCCAAAGGTTGGGGTTCGATCCCCACCCTGGACAAACATTCGTGTGATGAACACTTGTGTTTGTTCAGTGTCTGGGTGTAATATATGTATTTAAGTATATATTTGTGTTCCTCTGTTGTCTGATATCTGTAACACAAGTGCTTAAGTTACTTAGTACGGAATCAGGTCAATGTATGAGATGTTGTGAGAATAATTATTATTTTGGTTTAAACATTTTTTTCCTCGAAATATTTTTTCAATATTTATTATTATTAATTATATCATATCTAAAAATATCCAATCACCTAGTAGATGAACCTCAGTCCTATAGTATGTCATCTTGCATATTTTTCGCACGCGACCAGCCACCTACGTAGGATATATTATAGTGCTCAAGTGTGTGTGCAAACACATGTCCACTATATTCCCTTGCCCTCATATTCCGATGGGGCACCAGTGTGACACGATCGGATCGGGTGCATGACCAACGGCTTAATGTGCTTTCCGAGGTACGGGAGTACAAGACCGCCAACCTCTGGTCCCCGGCCTGACACTGAGAGCTTTAACAGGAAAACTCAGGTACAAATTTTGGCCCAACCCAGGGATTGAACCCGGACCCCAAGCGCAGCCGTTGCTTTAAAGCGCAATACATTAATCCTTGCGCCAATGAGGCAGTCATGTTTATCATTGTAATAAACAAATAATCCACTTATAAAAATACCTTTTGTTTAGGTATTGAAAATGTTAAGATAACCATTGCTGATATGAAAGCATGGATAACAAGAAAGTAATTCCGAATGAATTGTTTACTTTTCCAGTGTGTGTTGTTTAGTTCTGGGGAGCGTTCGATGCTGAGTGGTCACTGCGACCAAATTTGATCTATACACCTAGTCGTTATATACACTTAGATCTAGCTTGGTGTTTTATTTTATTAATGGACTGCCTCGGTTAGTAGGTTTGTGATCCAGAGTGGCTAGAACGAAGTAGTATACACAACCGAATCTTAGTTCCCATCCTTTTCACACGCACTTATATGCCGGCCGCACTTTATAGCCACGGCTGCGCAAGTCGTCCCGAGTTCGATCCCCGGGTCAGTCTGGAAGTGGGCGGTCTTGTACCCCCGTGCCTCGGAAAGCACGTTAAGCCGTTGGTCCTGCGCCCAATCCCTCTCCGGTCGTGTCACCCTGGTGTCCCATCGAAATATGAGGGTAAGGGTATAGAGTGCACTTGTGTTTGCGCACACACTTGAGCACTATAATATCCTGCGTACGTGGCTGATCGTTGAGATTGGCCGCCGTAGCCGTAATCGGTTGGAGGATATAATAATAATAGTAACAGTATGTAATTGAATGATTAACTGTCAGAGTGAGACATAAGATAAACATACAAGGCCATGGCTGACTGACTTCTAGAGGGGGGAGAGGGAAACATGTAAGGGGCAGATAACAGAGAATATTTGGTACTTCTTCTCCCACATCTAAGCATGTGATTTCCAGTTATCTGAGACCGTGTATGCTGAGACCATGATCCCGAATTCAAGTCTGCTAATTATAATGAAGCGACTGCTGTCTGACCTTTGCAACCCTTTAACGGGTAAACAGATCAACTGAATCACGCATGTCCAATATGTGCAGGTTTCCACACATTGCTTTCCCTCACCACTGATGATAGGGATATGAAATATTTGAAAAATCCAGAGGTGCCAGCTCGGATTGGAACCACGAACACCTTATGGAAGGCACATAGTATATCCACCAAGCTACCATCGCCTATGTGATACTCTGTTAAGTAAGCTATTGTGGAGTTTCATCAAAATTCATCCAGTAGTTTTTGCGTGAAAGGGCAACAAACATCACAATCTTACGTATTTATAATATTAGTAGGCCACATACTCGATAGGAGTGAAAGAGAAAGGATAAAAAAACAAAATGTGTGACTGAATGTATTACAGTCACACATTTTGTTTTTTTATCCTGTCACATTGTCACATCAAAGTAAACAAAACTGTCCAATTTCTTCAATAGACTCTCACCTTAATGTAAAACATGTTTAGGTTCATTATCAGTAGTCGAAATTTGACAGATTGTGGTAACCTGATATGTGGCTGGCTGTACATGGTCAAAAAGCTTATCAAATTATTTAATTTAAGATTCAAAATATAATAATTTCTCTGAAATCGAAGCAAAAAATATTGTTGGACTTCCAAGCTACAGCCTTATGAATCAATACTTTGAAAACAAAGTGTGGGTGTCACCTCTGTCCCTATCCTTTTAAGTACATCGCAAGGGCCAGTTAGGGTTGCCACTATTGCAAACTAATTGTTGTATTTACATTAATTAACAATCTAAAGAAGATAGGGACATTAAGGAAATATGTTAATAGATTACTTTTGTACCAGGATATGGTGAGGGGCCAATTGGGAGTGATAAGTTACCATCGCAGCACTTACGATTACAAGTGGATAAGATTGTGTAAAACAGCAAAAACCAGCTAATGGTAGAAACATCACATTGACATAAATCGAAAAGAAGGTTTAATGGTATATCATCATAGGTACTATGTTTGTTGATTTGACATAAACCTTGGACCTATTATTGAAATTTGATCTAGAAAATATATGTAAAATCTAAGTTTTTATCAAGTTGTATGCAAGAAATACACCGTAGACCGAAGAAGTGGGAGAGCACGCTTAGGCATGAAAGGGCTGGCTCGACCGGAGTGATACCACTGCCTCACAGAAGACCGGCGTGAAGCAGCGCCTGCGCTGTGTTTCGCAGTGTGAGTGAGATTACTGGAGGCCCAATGGGGGGAATGGGAAAAGGTTGGCAGCGCACTTGTGACTCCACTGGTGTTGCGGGTGTCCATGGGCGACGGAATTGCTTACCATCAGGTGATCCGTCTGCTCCTCTGCCACCTCTCATATAAAAAAAATCTATATTATATATAGCTTATATATATATAGATGTAGTGGAAGTTAACGTTCCATATTGACATCCAAGAATGATGACTTGTTGATATTGGATGATATCACTTTGTTGATTTGCCATCAACTTTGGACCTTTGCCCTAAAAAATATAAATAAATACATTAGCTGAGTGTGTTATCAAGTTATTTGCAATACGCACCATTTTAAATAGCTTCTCTACATATGACATAGACAGAAAATCTTATGTCTATTTTTATCTCATTGGCTTATTGACTTAAATATTAAAAGATTTGCCTTTGATAATGAAACTTTATCAACTTATGTAAATTGTAAATAAATTAATCTTAGTCATAAGTTTAGTTACGAGAAACGAAGGACAGATCACACAGCAGGCTGAAAAAGTGATGGTATGGATGTAAACCGAAAATATCGGAAAGCGAATAGTGACGGCTCTTTTCCCGTACAGTGATAAATTGCAAGGTGGACCGACGATCTGGTTTTCATCATGGGAATCCCTTGAATGCGGGTGGCACAGGACCGATCTGTATAGAGACGCAGTGGATGTTTATTGGCAAAAATGATGATGATGATGAGACATTGCAGGCTCATTATAAGTAATATAATTAGTGCCTATTTAACTCTATTCCTATAATAATAATAATAATAAAGCCATTTATTCAGTATAAGAGTTAAGTTAAATAGCATTTTAAATTTTTCATCGTTTCTATATTATGTCTCTTAACACCGTGTGCCTCTCGGCAAAGGCCTCCTCCAACGCTTTCCATTGCACTCTGTCCTATGCGACTTGTCTCCAATTTGGACTGGCTTCGAGCTTCAGGTCATTCTCCCATCTGAAGTGTTGTCTGCCAGGGTTGCCAGGGTTGCCACGGCAAGAGGAACCGTGGCAGACAACTCTATTCCTATACTTCAAACCGAAACATAATAACATTTTTACACTTTTTGCAGTTGAATAACTTATAGGGTGCAGTAACTATTTAGGTACCTAAATTTATGATCTGAACTGTGATTTTCTAAAGCATTCCTTTTAAGGATAACAATTTAAAAAATACACCTTTAATGTACTTTTGTATTAAATCAGTCAACCATCGTATGAGAATGTGAAACTTTGTTCATGAAATCAACATAGTGTGTTCTTTGGAGAATACAATGTTTTCAGCAGTGTGATACCCTCATAAATTTTGAAAAACGATCAAAAAGCAAGGTTTATTATAACTTATTACTTGTAAGACTACATATAATGTGAACTGATGAATGAGGTTAGGTGATATGAATCATATTAAGAATTAAGTTAAATTTTAAGAACAATGTAAAATTTAAGTAAGTAATCGTTAATTCAGGAAGTTTCCATCTAATTTCATTAATATCCCTGACCTAGGCCAACATCTAGCCAGGACAAATTGTATGATCTAACAGTTAAGTGTTAATAGCCATGTGTAGATTGGTACAAGTACTGAAACGTGTTTTATAACCTCAGAGATGGTATATTTATGTTTTCCTGCCATTTTACAGCCCATATTAGATAGTTTGTATCAGTGTGTCATGATGTCATCAGTCTAAACCTTCAATTGAATAGTTGGTTGAAATTTTATTTGCAATTTGTCATTGTACACACCTACTGCGAAATCATGCTTGAATTTCGACATAGGTAGGAATATGTTCGTTATTTGTACAATAAAAGTACGCGCTAAAGAGTAAGAATGTAATGAACAATGCATTGTATAAAAATAAGCTTATATCGCCAAGGATGTCACAAAGATCTGTCACACGAAGAATGCGATCCAATGACTTCGGGAAAGTAAAAAAACCGTTGAAAATATGCAATTACAAACTTATAACAGTCCACGTACCAACTTGCAGGTCGAACAGGTTTAAAACAAAGACACGACGGAGTAAATCGACAAAAATATGCCATAACGAGAAGACATTTCCATTTTGGTTTTGACCTTTCCAACAAAAAACACTTCCTTACACCACACTTGATTAACACAATCACGACATTTTTAAAGTCTAAAAAATATTAACACAAGCACTATTTATTATTTTAAACAGATTTTCTTTCGCGAAAAACGTCTCACCGTTTCAAAATCAAGAAAAATTCAGCAGTATCGCGCATGCCCAACAAAACTTTACGTCACGTGACCTGTCATGGCGTCATTGGATTCCGCTTTTTAACGGCTCTTTCTAGTACCATGGAATAAAGCTTATACAGCCAGAGTAACAATTATATTTATTATAAAATAATAAAAAACTTGCAAAATAAGATAAAAGTTAGTTCAAAATATTATATATATTACATATGTTTTTCGACTGCGATATAAAAAAAAATACACAAGCATTCATCAAGCATTATATCTAAGCCCTATCTGTTATCGAGTAGCAAAACTACGAAGAATAAAAATCTCTGAATAAAACATTAAATAGGGCATGGACTAATCATTAGTCTCATAATAATTACTTATTATATAATTAGTCCAAGAATAGGCATAAAAATAACCCATTAAAAGCATTCATCAAGCGTTATACCTAAGCGCCATCTGCTATCGAGTAGTGTAACTACGAAGAATAAAAATCTCAGAACAAAACTTTGTTGAATAAGGAAATAAAACCAGTTTGATTCTAAAAACTGCTCAAAAGACAAAACAAAAAGGGGTTACTCGGATATCTTTGGTTCGCATAATAAGAATTTGAATAGAAATAACCGGTCCTCTTAAGGTGACGGGTAGGGTACACTAGCGACGCCAATCGATTTTAATTTTTAGCTACTAAACCGAATCTATTTTAAACAATTTCGGGGTTACAACCTCTAGGCAAACACTCATACTATTTATTAAATAACCATGCGCAAATGTTGGGTTCAACGCGTACGCGAAAAAATTGATTACCGCCAAAAGCGACTGCTTTTGGGTAATGAATTTTTATGAACAAATGTTGGGTCCAACACGTACGCGAAAAATTGATTCACGGCCACTTTTGGCGTGAATCACTTTTTCGCGTACAAAAAGCGCCTACAGGCCTTAAACATCTTTCCAGCCTATCTCCAGTCTGGAGGTAGGTAAGTATGTACAACCTGTGCGGATAACGAATAGGATCAGAAATGGCGGCGCATCTATTCACTTATTGCTCGCACACCCGCGAGTACGAGTATAGACGCAAATAGTGTGCGAGCGAGAAGTCAATAGATGTGCCGCCATTTTTGATCCCATTCATTATCCGCACAGATTGTAATGATTAACCGTGATCCAGTTGGTCTGGTTAACCTGTCTAAAGGTTGTGAAGATCAGACGGCAGTCGCTTCATTGTAATTAGGTACCAGATTTTCTTTCGTTACTGAACGGTTTCGTTGTAGGCCTCCTGATGTGTCTGTGATATTTTTTTTATGTTATAGATGCCAGACGAGCGGACGGATCACCTGATGGTAAGCTATTACCGCCGCCCATCACAAGTGCGCTGCCACCTTCAAGCCCCCTTTCCTCCGGATTGGTTTTCTATGAGGTCGTGATATCACTTCGGTCGAGCCGGCCCATTCATGCCGAAGCGTGGCTCTCCCACGGTAAGATAATATAACTAATAAGTTTTAAATAAAAAACTAATCAAATTCTATTTAACTTAGGTATATTTTTTAAGCATTTTCTTTTTACACAATTCAATAATAAAAGTAAGGCGGGAATCCAAAAGGCTGCATCGGCATCCACATTGGTCCATAACCGTCACAGTCCTCACAGAACTGCTGCCTCAACACACAGCGAGGCCTCTTCATCTTGCGTCTCTTTCCCGCTAAACATTTGCACTCCTCGGCTCCCTCGCCCTCTGCAGTCTTTTGCCTCTTTCTTTGTTCAAATCTCCCTGCTGGCCCTTCCCCCTCTTCTGGCAGATTCGACGTTCGAGGGGGACAACTGTTGGCCGTGTTTGGTTGGCTTTGACCATTTCCTGGTTCTGGCGAGGAACTTAAGGCAACTCCTCCTCCAAAACCTTGGTATTCCACTGGAGTCACCCCCAAGCTCCTAGTGTCTACGGGAAAGCAAAGATTAGATCCTGCTTGCATATTTTGTAAATTCTGCGGATCTTGAAGTCTTGAAGTGTTGACGGCAAACCCTGACTGGTCTTGCTCTTGGTTTTGATTTTGATAGCTACCATGACAAGATACCCTTTCGATTTGGTTCAAATCTTGTGATACGTGGCTAGGTTCATTATTGCAAACAGGATGAGCTTTTCTAGCAGCTTCAGTAGCTCTTAATTTATCAATGAAAGACTGTATTTCTTTGGGATCTACGTCTTGGTCCAATTTTTTCAAATATCTCGATATTTCTTTCTTCATCTTCGCATCGTTTTCGCAATTATGTCCAGTCTTCTCTAACTCATTCAGTCTTTTAGCTAAACTTAGTTTTAAATTATTTCTAGTCTTAATTTTTTCTTCGTCTTCTTCTTCGGGGAGGGGAAGTTCTTCAAAAAATTCTTTTACTTCATTCTTCATCCTGATTTCTTCTACCTCATCTTTCATTAATCTATCATTAGGTATAGGAATCTTTGCCAGCTCACAAAGTAACTGGTTCTGTTTTATTAATGGATCTACTTCTGGATGGTCTGGATTTTCTTGGATCTCTAGAAAATATTTCAACACTGCGTCATGAAGTCTAGCTTTGTAAATTTGTTTTCCTTCATCGTCATCCCGATTGTAATGATATTGTACAAAATTGTCCACGATTTCCTCTCGCAGTTCATTGAATAATGCAATTTTCTCTTCTGTTGTATCTAAGGGCTCTTTGAACATGTTATTAACTGTCTCATTCAATTCTTTCTTATATTCATGGCGTTCTCTTTCTTCTAGTATTAAAGGTTTCACAGCGCTAAGTGCTTGCTTTAGTTCAGCTTTTTTTAAATCTTTATCTTGTTGGGATTGACAGTAAAAGGGCAAGTCATCCATAACCCTTTCCAGTTCTTCGTCAAGAAGAGAATTATAAAGTAAATTATCTGAAAATGTCCCCGGATCACTATTCAATTGGCAAATTTTAATTATAATTTTCGTGCCTAGGTCTTCTCGGATCGTTTTATTAATATTTTTACTTTTTGGATCGTTTTCAAATAGAATTAGCGTATTACACCAGTTTTCAACAATTTCTAGAATAATATCGCTAGATTTTTTTCTCGGAGTGGTGTGCGGTACTTGACAACATGTTTGATTAGGTGATGAGGGTGGACTTTTCCACATCTGACCGGCGCTACTTGGTCCAGCCACTTGACTGGTACCAAGAATACCTTTTGAAGATGATTTTTTGATTTTTTTATTTACCTTGTCATTAGGAGATGGAGGGGGAACACATTTTCTATCATCTTTAGTAAATTTTAATTTGTTTTGTAAATCATTAACTAGTTTATCAATATTACCTTCATTGCCAGGCAAAAGCGGCAGTTTGAGAAGCCATTTTGTAATTTCTTTCTCCATTTTTTCATCTGGTTTCTTTTCATTGTTTTCTATTTCCTTTAATCGTTTGGCCAACATTGATTTTATTTTATCTCTGTTAAGTAGTTCTTCTCTAGAAGACGCTGGTTGCAGTGGTAAGTTATCAAACCAATCAGCTACTTCACACCGAGTTTTAACTTCTTCTACTTCTTCTGTTGTTGAATATTCGGAAGGCACAGGAACTTTAAAGAGCTCACCATACAATTCGCTATATATTTGTTCTTTACTTAATGGGATAGCGTTCTTTTTTTCTGCATCTTGAAAATACTTATCTATTTCTTTTTTTATCCTTTTCTCGTATTTATATTTAACCTCATCGGTCCCGTGGTCGAAGTTTTCTAAAATAAACATTTCAGTTACACGATTCTTATAGATTTCAAAACCTGGATCGTGAGATTGTCTATTGGTAACTGGATTTGGTATGGAAGAATCGATAGTTGTTTCTAATTGTTGTTTATAGTTCTCCCCTGCAGCGCTTTCTCTAGCTAGATTTTTAGCCTCTATAACTTTATCGACTAGACTATTTTTTAAGCTTTCCTTCTTTTTTTCAATATTTGGATTTATTGGTACGGAATTAAGTTGGTTATTGACTTCATCTGTTAATATCTCTTGGAACAAAATATCATCGTTCATAATTTGCGGATCAACACTAAGGTCTCCTACTTTTTGGTAGAGTTTTCTAGCAACGGCATCTTTTATATTTTTTTCAGCATCTCTGTTTTCTGCTTTAATAGGAAGGTTGCGAGACCAATTTTCTATTGCATCAACTATGAGTTGACCACCTTTTGCGGTATTGCTGCAGGACTTACACTTAGGATCTTTCGATTTAGGTTTTGATTTCTTAGGTGTATTTGTTGATTGATTCATAGTCCCTAGCTCCTGTGGACCTTTCTTGACTCTGTCTATTCTATTCATCAATTGCTTAATAACTGTAGGCATGACTACGTGCTTGTTACGCTCAAGAGGTACCTGCTGAATCCATTTAGTTACATATTCTAGTATTTCAGTATCAGATTGTGTCTCTGTCGGGTTCACTAATTTCTTTTTCTCCCTCTCAACAAACTTTTCAGCCAAATCACTTATCATTTTAACTCTCTTCTCACTAGCCTCAGGAGTTGTAATTGGAAGTAAAGGGAAATTGTTAAGCCAATCAAATATTTCTTTGGCGTAATCAAGTTCTAAACCAAACAACCTTATAGATTCTTCTTCAGGAATAGCTATGTTAGCTAGTTTGTCATAAACTTGTGCTTTGCAAAGATTCGATGGATCTGCTGAATCTCGTACAATTTTTTTCGCTTCTTTCAATACACGTGCTGACCAAGCATCTAACTTAACTTGATCATCTGCTATTTCACCAGCGTTTAAACGAATATAGTTGTTAATAAACTCACTTATACTCTGTTCTGGAATTCCACTACTATTTAATGACGATGCTGTTTGATTTGCATTCCCACAACATGGCATAGGATTCCTGCTTGCTTCAATTTTGTTCATAAGTTGCTCAACCATTAGTGGAACGTTATCAATTTGATCAGGTAAAATAGGCAAATTTTCGGTAAACTGAGTTATTACTGACGATAAATATTTATCGTAATCCATAGCTAAAGGTTCACTTTTTCTACCTTCTTCAATTTCGTAAATATTAGTAGCCAAATCATTAACGAATTCAATCCGTTCTTTGTTCTGTAGTGTATTAAAAGAACCATCGATAGGTATATTTTTAAGCCAATCTGATATATCTTTTATGTATTGCAATTCTTTGTCAAGTCTCTCTGGTGTAAATATATCGCGAGGTTTTGAAAAGTTGTCGTAAACTTCTTTCCGAGTACGAGGAGTTAGCTTTTGAAATTCATTCTTTAGTATTTCACCAAAAGCACCTTTTGCTGTACTGTCCACTACATCGTCGTTGCGTTCCATGTATTTACCGATCATTTTTATTAGAGTTCGGTCATTTTCTTCGGCAGTACCCGGATTAGTTGGAATAGGTGTTGCAGTAATTGCACCCGAGTTATTATTATAAGAGCGTGCTGCATTCGTGTTGGGATTTGTTGCTCGTTTGCTATAATTGTAATATCCGTAATTTCCGACTGGTGAGCTAGACCGAGTATTTTTATCCAATGTATATACCTGAGGTTTTTCAGCTGTAGCATTTGGTTGACAGATTTTAGCTGACGTATCTGAAAATTTACCTGGGTTTTTGTTTTGATCTTTTTCTTTTCGCGGACATTCGCAAATGACTGAAATGGAACGAGTTTTTACAGTTTTTTTATTTTGTTTAGTTTTACCTAAAGTCTTAGGTGTCGGGTTTTGGTACTTGTCGAACATTCGCTAGTGTTGGGAACCTTTTCAGCCGATGATGGTTTTTTCCCTTTATTACTCATCGAGAAAGTGCTGCCTTGTTTTTGTTTAGACGACTTAATATTGTCCTGTTTTGCAGAACACCCACTGATACTGGGACTAACACGTGTCCCTTTGTTTGCTTTCTTTTTATCTCCATGCTTATATTTTTGGCATTCACAATCCAGGGAAGGAGATTTTTGTGACGTTAGTGGCTCTTTAAAAAGATTCGAAAGGGATTTTTTAACCGGTTTTACTTTTGAATCTTGTTTAGTTACATTTTTAGAACGAAAATTTTGCGATAAAGTTTGATCCTGCGTCTTTTGTCTTCACAGAACGGTTGCTGTTGATGATGACACGTTGTTGATGCCGTTTTCCTTGTGTGTCATTTTGATTTTCGGTGTTCATAGTAACTTTACTTTTAGCATCTTGTGATATCCCGATTCTGCAGTTTTAATATCCTTTTCATCATCAGTGCGTACATAATCTACCGAAGTGTCAGATAGATTTTTATCTCCATATATCATGGAGCTTTGTGGAAGATTCATTATCCTATCTTTAAGACTTTCTTTTAAATTATCGATGTTTTTTCTTTCAGACGACTTAAGTATTAGTTTTAACCATATCGCTAAGTCGTTATCAATTTTTATTTCTTGCTGCTTCTTACCAACTTTATTCTTGATCGCCTCTGCTAGTTCTTGTACCATTTTGTTTTGGTATTCATTATCAATTTTAGAATAAATTTCTAGGGGTTGCTCGTTCATCCATAAGGAAATTTCATCTTCCAATATGTCAATATCATTCGGTACATAATCTTCTTTCCACCCGTACTCGCCTTCCATATTTTTTCATGTTTGCCATTACTTGTCTGTTCCCCTTTTGAGGCATAGTTAAATCAGGTACAGGAATTTCGTACAATCTCTTTAATAAATCATTAATTAGAGGTGTAGCATCGTTTAGATCTTCATAAACATCAAACCTAAATAACCATCTGAATATCATGTAGAACAAAAGTTTATCCCTATCTAAACTTGCCTGCGTAGCCAGTTGTTCTATTTTAAGTTGGTCGATTATGTCGCCGGACAAATCATTGACCATGACGTCTTTGCAATTTTTATTTTCTTCGCCTTCAAATTTAGTAGGCAAAATCTCCATCCAGTTTCTGATTAATTTATTTACTTTATCCATATAATCTGTCTCTGCTTCGTTTAACCAAGGAGTTTCTTGTTTGATAGATTTTGGCTGTGGAGTTGAAGCTGTTGGATTTCTACCGGCTATTTCATGTTCTGATGTAAAAACTGAGATAGTGCAGCCTGATTGACACGAACAGTCCGCTATATTATTAGTATTATCTGCATTTTTTATAATGTCACCAGCCAAAATATCTCTGATGTTTTCTATTGTGATATCTGAAGTCTGCGTTTCAGACATTTGGACGGGATAGTTTCCCAAGACATTATTTATTAGTTCATCCTTACACTCTACATCTTCATCGAATCGTATTGACTCGAGACAGTCTATGAGGATGTCTGTAATACCTTCTTTTACTTCGTTGCGGTGGTCTAAGACAACGTTCATGAAGCAGTCATTTAATCCATCTAATATAGTTCGCTTTAAGCTTGATTTACTGGAAACAGTTAGTTGGTATGTACTTCGTTCTCTTGGTAAGATATTAAAATAGCTTTTATGCTTCTCTTGAAGATTTAGAAGTCTTGTAGCCAAGTCTTCAGCAATACGATTAAAGTAGACCTTTTTATTCTTCGGAAAACGTAACACATTAGGAAGATCGTTTAAAGTATCGATGATGAGCCCTTTTAAAATTAATTTGCAATTTTTTGTACAAGGTTTTTTATCAAGTAAAGGCATGAGCCGTTTTATAAAAATGTCTGTGGCATCTATTATGTTGATTGTTCTACCTATGTCATTAGATTCTTTAAATTTGATTTGCATTAACCAATCTAGTACCTCGCTTTTTACAATCTTCTCTTTATCTCGTTGCTCGAACCGATTCAATTGTGTATTAACTCCATTAATGTCTGTTTTCACGGTATCATTGACATATTCCTTAACATTAGTAAATTTATTACTTTTCTACGTAAGCCATTAATTTTATTCAACAAATTATTCTTAATTCCTTCTTTTAGCAGCTCTCGATCTCTTCTCGCTCCAGGATACCACATTGGTAAACAGTTAAGAAAGTTCTCTACTTCAGCCTTTACATTGCTTTCGTATTCATTTGAATTGAAGTCATTTGAAAGTTCAAATATTTTGTCAATGAACTCATTAACCACATTTTTTCTTACATATTTTATTGACGATGTCATTTTAGGATAAACTGTGGGTATATCTTCGAACCAGTTTTCAATTTCTTCTTTTAAATCACTTCTTTCAATAATATTCCTTGCTATATCCTTGGACTCAGTAGCTTTTTCCGGTTCCTTGTCATTGCTGAACTGAGCCTTCTCATTACACCTGAAGGGGTTTGAATCAAAACTGGTCTGTTGGTGGAAATCAACGAATTTTAGGGGAGTCTGCACTGAATGGGTCTCCATATACCGAGGGTTTGTAGACTTTTTCAAGATGGATGTTTCTGGTGACATTGCAACCTGTGAACAGATTAAAGTACTACTTCATATAGTTTAAAGATCTAAATATAAAAAAAACTGAAGATCTTTGGGGAATATCCGTAGACATTTTAAAAAATATAATACTGCATATCGCACCCCATTTGTCAATGATATTCAACAGATGTGTTGACGAAGGCCAATTTCCTAACTTAATGAAGTATAGCAAAATCATACCGTTATTCAAATCAGGTGATAAAAGTAATCCTTCTAACTTTAGGCCTATTTCTATATTACCAGCACTGAGTAAAATTTTTGAAAAAGTCATATTCGTTCAGTTGCTGTCTCATTTTAAAGTTAACGACCTGCTTCATAATAAACAATTTGGGTTCACTAAAGGTAAGTCAACAACTGATGCAGGAGTTGCACTTATCAAGCATATTTTTGATGCATGGGAAAACAAGCAGGATGCTGTTGGAGTATTTTGTGACCTATCGAAAGCATTTGATTGCGTTACGCACCAAACATTGTTGTTAAAATTAGCTCATTATGGTGTGTCCAAGATTTCACTAAGTTTGATAAATTCTTACTTGTCTGATAGAATTCAGAAAGTAAACATTAATGGGACATATTCTTCAGGCACTCCTCTATTGATGGGAGTGCCCCAAGGATCGATATTGGGGCCTCTGCTTTTCCTGATATATATAAATGACCTTCCTTACTTTACACAAGACCTTTGTGAGGTAGTGCTATTTGCTGATGACACTTCGTTGATCTTTAATGTTGACCGAAGAAAAAGTACGTTTGACGATGTAAATGACACTCTGTCACAAGTTCTCCATTGGTTTACCACTAACAACTTACTTCTTAATGCTAAGAAAACTAAATGTGTAAAATTCACAATGCCCAATGTAAGACAGGTCAATACTAACATCACTATGAATAATGAACGTATTGAAGTCATTGATACAACAGTTTTCCTTGGCATTACCATGGATGCCAAATTACAATGGGGACCCCACGTCGCAGCCTTGGCGGGAAGACTTAGTTCCGCCGCGTATGCGGTTAAGGAGATTAGACATCTGACCGATATTGAAACCGCGAGATTGGTTTATTTTAGTTATTTTCATAGTGTAATGTCTTATGGTCTCTTGTTGTGGGGGTCTGCTGCTGATATACAGACTATATTTGTATTGCAGAAGAGGGCCATCCGCTCCATATACAACCTTAGACCTCGCGATTCGCTAAAAGAATTATTTAAGAGCATTAACATCTTAACCATAGCTTCTCAATACATTTAGACTGTATTTTGTACGTGCGAAAGAACATGGATATTTTTTCGAAAAAATCTGATTGTCATGGTTTTAACACTAGAAATAAACACAAGCTCGCGATTCCAAATCTGAAACTTCAAAAAATTAATAATTCATTTGTTGGTCTAAGTATTAAAATGTACAATAAGTTGCCACAAAATGTTATTGAGTTACCAACGCATAAATTTAAATCTCACGTGAAAGCCTGTTTAATGAGTAAAGGATACTATAAAATTGTAGACTACTTAAATGATAAGGATTTTCATATATATTAACAAAAATCATTAATATTATATAATTACTGAATTTTAATAAATTAGGCTTAGCAGCATTTATCCATACTAATATTATAAATGCGAAAGTAACTCTGTCTGTCTGTCTGTCTGTCTGTCTGTCTGTCTGTCTGTCTGTCTGTCTGCTACTCTTTCACGCCAAAACTACTCAACGGATTTAAATGAAATTTGGTATACAGATAATCTAGACCCTGAGAAAGAACATAGGCTACTTTTTATTGCGAAAAGGGGGTTGTAAGGGGTTGAAAGGGGGGTAAAAAGTTACTTTTCCACGCGGACGGAGTCGCGGGCGGCCGCTAGTTACTGTATAAAATTGATTTATATTGATTATTCAATAATTGACAAGATGCTAACCACCTACTATTGTACACCTCGTCCTGCAGTTTATTAGTATTAGATTAAGTAACTACTACTCTTTGTGACCTATGAGGAAAACCTAAGTAGTCATGCTCACTCAAATGTCTCTGAGGTGGTGGCGTTATGTGGCGGGTCATTACATTCCCTCTAATATGGTTGAGTGAAATGATGGCTCACACATACGTCATACTTGTGAACAGGTGCCACCTTTGGGGACTGGTCCGCTTCGGTTTACCTCATATTTAGCTTTTAATTTGCTTCATTCTATTTTGTGTTGCATTAGACTGTATGACTTGGTATGAAGATAATAAACCATTGTAAAAAAGTTGGCGATTAAAAAGAGTAACTGGCGAGTTTCTTGCCGGATCTTCTCGACCAGAAACAACTTTCCGAGCCGGTGGTAGAATCGCATTATGTTTATTTATTTCTTTAGTATATTTTATGTATCAACATATATATGTATTAACATGTAAATTATACATAAGTACTTATAAATAGTTTTAAGTCATTCAAATGTATGACGATTTGTAAGTGCTGTGTACAAGCCTATGCAAATAAAGAATTATTTGAATTGAATTGAATTGAATTTCTTCGATGACTAAAATTTTCAGTGCCCCCACCAAGTTGAGCAATAAACGCTTTATACATAGATCTCACAACTTTTCATGGTAGAACAAAACTGAGTGCGAGACTTGGTTTTATTGACAAGTTTTGTTTTTTATGGGATTCAATTTAAAGAAATATAACTGTTCAGTCCATTTATGTCGATGTCTCATTAAAAGAAAACATAACACTCTTTACGAGTTTTATGTTTTCTTTTATTGAGACGTCAAATTTTTTTTTATGTGATAGGTGGCAGACGCGCAGACGGATCACCTGATGGTAAGCGATTGCCGCCGCCCATGGACACCCGCGACATCAGTGGAGTCACAAGTGCGCTGCTTACCTTTAATCCCCCCTTTCCCTCGAATTGGGCCTCCGGTACCCTCACTCACGCAGCGAAACACAGCACAATGCTACTTCACGCCGGTTTTCTGTGAGGCCGTGGTATCACTCCGGTCGAGCCGGCCCGTTCATGCCGAAGCGTGGCTCTCCCACGGTCATGATACATCAATATTGTTAAAATTCTACATTTTCCTCGGATGTAGCTTGCTACATAGGTATAGCTATCTGTGCTCGGATGAAAAGAATAAATAGATATTACTTATAAACAGATAGATATATATATATACACTTTATATATTACAGAACATATGGCTACGAAAACTAGATTAGGATTGAATTAATAAGTAATGTATAGATCTATATTTTGTTATCTGTATTTTTGGTGCCAAATAAACCTTTTTCTATTCTATTCTAAAACTGAATAATATTAAAAAACAATTTAATACATAATAATTAATCAATACATAATTAATAATCTTTTCTTTTGATCAATGGTGTTCCTCCTCTCCATTTTTGTTGTGCCCGACAGGGTTCACAGTGATCTATTGTGTATTATGTATACCTATGTTTAAGATCTTATAATGTACACTGTGAAATGCAAATAAAATATTGAGTATTGAGATGTGCATGGAAGTAGTTTACAATAACAAGAACGTTTCATTCATTCATTAATCAAGTTTTTAATTCCGTTAATTAACGGATTAACACGTCTCCAAATTTTAAACTTACAGTTTTCCTAACTCGAGGGTCTGGAGAATTAGCTAGATTTGTATTTGCTTTAGAATCTGTAAAAGAAAATAAATATATGTATTACAGCCAGTTCTAATTTCTAAACTAGAGTCTCATCTCATTTCATCTAAGCGTGTGATTCCCAGTCGCGTCCACAGCTGTCGCTTTGGAGCCCGGGGTTCAGTATAAAGAGAATAAACTTTACGCACCTTGAATTGGGCCTGATGTTATAATTTTCTGTAAAAATTAAAAGACTGGTAAATCTACTAAAAATCAAAGTTAACATTATACGGTTAGTTTGACAGTGTCACGTTAAGGCGACGGGTAGGGTACACTAGCGAGGCCAATCGATTTTAATTCTTAGCTACTAAACCGGATCTATTTTAAACAATTTCGGGGTTACAACCTCTCGGCAAACACTTATACTATTTATTAAATAACCATGCAAAAAAGTTGGGTTCAACGCGTACGCGAAAAATTGATTCACACCAAAAGCGGCCACTTTTGGCGTGAATCAATTTTTCGCGTACAAAAACGGACCCAACAATTGTGCATGGTTATTTAATAAATAGTATAGATGTTTTCCAAGAGGTTGTAACCCCGAAATTGTTTAAAATAGACCCGGGTAAGTAGGTAAAAAATAATATCGATTGGCGTCGTTAGTGTGCCGCTTTAATCCCAATTAAGAGTGCAAAAACAGAAAAAAAAATAGTGCACAATTATTAAATAAATAGTATAAATGTTTGCTTAGAGACTCCCGCTCCGAAAATGTTTAAAATAGGTCCGGTTTAATAGCTAACAATTTAAATCGCTAGTTAGGGCTACCCGTCGCCCTAATGTTTACTCGTCATCCGAAAGATGTCACTAAGCGTGGCAGTCCTCAAATCCAATATTCTTTCCTCTAGATTTTCTGAAAGAAATCGCTTCAACTTCAGTCTGGTACTGACT
This sequence comes from Marasmia exigua, assembly GCA_019059595.1. Classification (NCBI taxonomy): domain Eukaryota; kingdom Metazoa; phylum Arthropoda; class Insecta; order Lepidoptera; family Crambidae; genus Marasmia; species Marasmia exigua. The sequence continues at coordinate 11,803,681 of CM032489.1, read as the reverse complement.
GTTTTTTTACAGCCAAGCGTGGTGAGTATGGCAATTACCCCTCATGTGATTGAGGGAGGCCCGTGCCCCAGCAGTGGGGACTTAAATGGGCTGATGATGATGATGATGAGACATAGATCTCACAACTTTTCACGGTAGAACAAAACTGAGTGCGAGACTTGGTTTTATGGACAAGTTTTATTTTTTATGGGATTCAATTTAACGGAAGATAACTGTACAGTCCATTTATGTCGACGTCTCAATAAAAGAAAACATAAAACTCTTTACGAGTTTTATGTTCGACGTCAAATGTTTTTTTTTATGTGATAGGTGGCAGACGAGCAAACGGATCGCCTGATGGTAAACGATTGTCACTGCCCATAGACACCCGCGACACCAGTGGAGTTACAAGTGCGCTGCCAACCTTTCCCCCGGATTGGGCCTCCGGTACCCTCACTTACGCAGCGAAACACAGCACAATGTTGCTTCACGTCGGTTTTCTGTGAGGCCGTGTTATCACTCCAGTAGAGCCGGCCCATTGATGCCCAAGCGTGGCTATCCCACTGTCAAACATATTTGAAAAATCCAGTGGAGCTCGTATTCCAACCACAACCCGTCTGGAAGGAGCGTGAGCCTGAGCTACCATCTCAATGATGTCAATTATGGTGGAATAATTGACTTTGGATTTGAGGACAGACACACAGTGGCGGCTCTTGCCCGGGTGCAATCAATATTTGGCGTCCTCTTGTATCAAAATGCGGGAACAAAATTCAATAGTTTAGTATTTAAGGTGACGGGTAGAGCACACTAGCGACGCCAATCGATTTTTAGCTACTAAACCGGATCTATTTTATACAATTTCGGTTACAACCTTTCGGTGAACATTTATACTATTTATTAAATATCCATGCACAAATGCGAACCCAACATTTGTACGCGAAAAATTGTAACCCCGAAATTGTTTAAAATAGATCCGATTTAGTAGCTAAAAGTCAAATCTCATCTAATTTATGGACGCCCCTGTGCCACGGCAGTGACATCACTTAGAATGACCCACTTCGCGAATCCTCATTGGCTACGTACACTTCGACTGTGACGGTCGTGGCTGCAGCAGCGGTTTGGGGGGTCAAACCCCCCCTTTCGATCCTGGTGGTGTTGCCGGTGATGCTGGTCCAACCGCTCCTTGATCGCTGGGCAGAGGTCTGGATTGCAACTCTGCAGTTCAGTAAAGTAAGTAAACATTTTATTGACCACAATTAAGTCTACACCTTTCTAAAAGGATTCCTTAACATCAGGAGACTCGCTTGCTCGTTTGCCTCCCTAACTATGCAAGATTTGCAGGGATAGGACACAAACAACATTAAAGAGACATTGCACAGTTATACCATGGACTTAATTATAGTCTACTAGCTTTTGCCCGCGACTTCGTCTGCGTGTAATTCGAATAAAAGCAAGGTCTTATAGATATCTTTATAAATTATAGCCTATGTGTTATTCTGATCTATAAGCTACATTACTGTAAAGTTTCATTAAAATCCGTTTAGTAGTTTTTGCGTGAAAGAGGAACAAACATCCATCCATACATCCATCCAAACAAACTTTCGCCTTTATAATATTAGTAAGGATAGTAAGGAAGTAAGGAAGTAAGGATAAGGATGGTTTTACAGAGGGAAGAAAGTATTAAGTTTAGGAAGTCGCCTCCATAATATGACAGCTGACAGACAAGCAGACGGATCACCTGATGGTAAGCGTTTGCCGCCGCCCTGTTTGGCTACTTTTTTTCGACATACTATCCTCCAACCGATTTCGGCTAAGAACGATCAGCCACTTACGCAGGATATATTATAGTGGTGCACTCTCTATTCCCTTACCCTCATATACCGATGGGACACCAGTGTGACACGACCGGAGAGGGCTCGGGCGTAGGACCAACGGCTTAACTTGCTTTCTAAGGCACGGGGATACAAGACCGCCAATTCGTTGAAAATAAAAAATGTTAAAAGACTACTGCCTTTTAAAATAACAACATTGTTAAAAATAACTCTTAACTTTTTAATAACTGTGCTATAGTTAATTTATTTTAACATGTTATTTAATGGTTATACTTATGTATTGTTATATTTTTAACGCCCACCACTTAGCACACAGCGCAGGCGCCGTTCTTGATAAGATAGACGGCAAATGTTTACCGATACACGATCGACGACCCGATTGGAACAGTGGTAGTGAACGCTGCCTCTGATACAAGGGTTGCGGGTTCGATCCCCGCACAGTATAAACATTTGTGTGCATGAACATGTTTGTTTGTATTGGTCTGGGTGTTTGCTATGTATTATAAGTATGTATTTACAAAAGAAAAGTATTATATGTATATATTTGTAATCCCACTGTTGATTCTGAGATCCGTAACACAGGTGCTTGAGCTACCTATCTCGGAGTCAGATCAATGTATGTGATGTTGTGAAATATTTATTTATTTTATTTTATTTATACACCCTCCATTTAAAAAATCTCTTACGTAAGATGACTTAATCTTATCCCGGAAACTCTTGATGCTGCCCATGTATCTGATCTCAAAGTCTTTAACTTTGGCTTCCTTCTTCCTACAGTCTGATGACAGATCCTCGAAGCTGATGTAGGTGGCGTTAATGGCGATGTCATCCTTGTTCAAAGCATTGGTCTGGATGCGGATGGGAATGTAGATCTTTTTATCGGCTTTTTTTAGAGGACCCGTGTCTGGAAGGTTTCAAAATTTACTTAATTTATTTATTTAATTTAGATTTCATAATCGACGCAGGACATAATAGTGCACAAGTGTACGCAGGCACAAGTGCACTCTCTATTCCCCCACCCTAATAGGGTGGGCACAAATACTCTGCGTTGCACATATGTCAAACTGTGGCGACACTCCAATGGTTTACTCAGGGTCGCGATATCCGAAAGATGTTATTCGTTGGAGTGACGCCATAGTTTGACCGTGTGTTCTCATATTAGAATGTAAGTTCCCGGTTGCATCCAAAGCTGTTCGCTTTGGAGCTCAGAGAGCCTATTCTCGACCACCCGACATTCAGCGATATCCTACATACATTCGTCCATATAAATCTGTAATTCGACTTCAATGTCTATTGCACGAGAATAAGCCCTCAGGGATCTCAGCCATAGTCTGACTTATATTTGGATGGGAGACCAGTGTGACACGACCGAAGAGCGATCAGGCGCAAGACTTAATGGCTTTAAATATTACATGTGTTGATTATACTGCAGGTCGCTGGAGGGATCAAGTGCTAAGGAACTCCCTGATTGATCTGCAGTACGAAAAATGGTCTACATGGCTGTAAGTTAGTACCCATACATGTGTTTTTATCTCTTCATGAATAAGAGGGTTCAAGGTATCTGTGGAAATACAGCTTTAGGATGGTCAGCAGTTGGCCGACTTAAGTACCGCTGGAAAGATGTCGTCGAGACTGATCTGCGGGACCTTCAGGTCAATGATTGGCAAGAAGTTGTGCAGGATCGAGCGAAAGTGGCGCTCTCTTGTTTTCGATGGGCAAGACTCGGTTCGCGTCGCTGAGCCAGCAGAGTAAGTGAATTGTTTGGTCTAGTAAAATTAGTTAATTCTTCGCTGGCTTAGCCACCTCGAAATACTGGAAGAGGATCGTCTCGTGAAGAAAGCATACCAAAGCCGACCGGAGGGCCGACGCCCAGTTGGGCGACCTAGGTATCGCTGTTAAAATCGCTGTAGGTATCGTTCTCCACTACTCCACCAGGCAGACCCTCAATCGACACCGGTACATGGTAGAAATACCAAAAGTCCGCACAAAGAGGTTTGAATCCTGTTTTCTTATTCGTACTGCGAAACAGTGGAATCAGCTGCCTGAGGAGGTGTTCCCTAGAGGCTACAATTTGGGGGTTTTCAAAGAGCGAGTGAATAGGTATCGTCTAGGTAATCGTGCTACATCTTAGACCATATTATCACTTATCATCAGGTGAAATATGGTTAAACGCTTACCAATATACAGTAAAAAAAATGACGTCTTCGAGATCGATCTGCGAGATGAAGCTCTCGCAGGTCAAGAAGTAGGTCCAAGTGGCGCTCTCTTGTTTCGGAAGCCAAGACTTGGTTCGCGTCGCTAAGCCAGCGGAGTAAGTAATTATTTGATCTAGTAAGATTAAAAATATCACCTTCCTTGGAAGCCGTAACGGTGTTATCTTTTTCAGAGGATGGTGCCATTACTCTATCACTGTTTCGTCACACGCTACTGCAGGACCTAAAAAATTGAGCAAATGAATATACGTTGATGATCTAATCTACATGGTTGATGTTCCTAGCTATTCGCAAATAATCACGAACTCTTTTCTGATGCTGATCATGAAGTGGAATTCATTGCCCACCAAAATATTACCTACAACATGGGCTTCTTTTCATGTTCAAAGCCAACCACAGGATGACGCATGATCTGGCCCGCCAGACAGTGGCCGAAGTAGTAGTAGTGTCGTATCAGCCTATATACTGTCCCAGTGCAGGGCAAATGGCTTCCATCCTAGAAATCAAGTTATCTCTACTTGATGGTATTAGGCTTAACACCTTAACTGCTATCAAACCAGACACAAATAACCACCACCTTCTGAGTCCATAATGTGGTACTGAAGATTAAGGTCGATTTGCAAACCGTCCTCCCGGCTTAATCATTTGGTACGGACAGCCTAGGTATGTTGTGGAATGCGGTGTTCTAGATCGCTTGCCTACGCTAGGTCTCCTTGTCGGTTAGCCTGGCAAGGTTTCTTGGGGATTTTGCAATAAAAATCGGAGCTCATAAAACTACAAGTGTTATCGGTTTATTCTTCGATTTGGAGTTCCATAAATCGCCTCCAGGTGGCGGCAAGTTTTACTTGGAGGACAGCGCCATCTATCCTACATGGCACACACTATGAATGTATGTAGTAGGTATAAGCATTCGTTTCAGCCACTATAGGATAGATGGCTCTATACTAGCTTAGCAGTAGGTTAAAGCTACTTTTGATAGATGGCGTAGTTAGGTAGCTTTGTCCATGACACTATGCGTGAGTGCAGGGATGAGTTTCGCTCACTCCGCGTTTCGCTTTCACACCGATTTCCGCCTAGAGCTGGCACACCGGTAAGTTCGTCGACTGTACCTCAGCGTTGATCCTTCCTAGGTGTTGGTAGTTGTCAGTTTCAGTTTAACACTAAATTTGGATACTAGTGTGAGTACATACTTAATACCTACCGACTTATATTCTTTGAATTCTTTCACTGCTACCGGCTAAATACAGGGTACCTAAAGATGATGGTATTTCGGGTACATACCGTCACATTGGCCGTGTGGCCAATTAGAAATGAGTGTTACATCAGAGAATAAATGATAGTTCTTTAGAAATTCTTAATTACCGAAAAATCTTTTAGGACATTAACTAATATTTTTTGTTTATTTTTACATTATTTTGATATTTTTGACTGTAGAAAGCTTTTGCAAAGAGAAGTATTATGAGCTTTTGTCAATACCTGTCAAGCACCCTGTCAAGATTACAACCACAAACTAAATAGAAGATACTTAGAAATGTACCCTAAACAGACTGTGCCTTTTTATAGAAAGCCATATCTACTTGAGAAATCGAACGAAGCCGTTAGTACTAGGGCGACGTCCTATCTCTACCGCACCCGTATAGAATCTGCGTCAGGGCCGGTTGGATCTCTTTCACACTCTGTGACGATTTTTCCGAAAATGGCACATTCCGTTTAAGGTGACGAGTAGGGCACACTAGCGACGCCAATCGATTTTAATTTTTAGCTTACTAAACCGGATCTATTTTAAACCCTCTCAGCAAACACTTATACTAATTATTAAATAACCTATGCACAAATGTTGGGTCCGTTTTTGTACGCGAAAAATTGATTACCGCCAAAAGTCGCTATTGGCGTGAATACATTTTTCGCGTACGAAGTTAAACCCAACATTTGTGCATGGTTTTATTCGATAAATAGTACAAGTGTTTGCTGAGAGGTTGTAACCCCGAAATTGTTTAAAATAGATCCGGTTTAGTAGCTAAAAATTAAAATCGATTGGCGTCGCTAGTGTCACCTTAAGGCGCGTGTTTTCTAGTTCCATCTTCCATAATGCGGATTACAAGAACAATAAAGATATAACAGAATAAGAAATTCATAGAGTAAGACAGTTGAAGAAACTTAAATAGATAAAAACTACAGATAGTTTTAGATCGTGGGAGAGCCACGCTTCGGCATGAATGGGCCGGCTCGACTGGTCTGATACCACAGCCTCACAGAAAACTGGCGTGAAGCAGTACTGTGCTGTGTTTCACTGAGTGAGTGAGGGTAACGGAGGCCTAACCCGGGGGGAAGGAGGGTTTAAAGGTTGGCAGCGCACTTGTGACTCCACTGGTGTCGCGGCTACCATCAGGTGAACCGTCTGCTCGTCTGCCACCCATTATAATATATGTGTATAAAAACATAACTCTTTGAAGTAGACCAAGGCTGATCTTTGAGAAGATCTGATCAAGGTTAAATTGTCTAAGGATCAAGGTGCTGTTTTTAAGAAGAAATTGTGAATTCTAGATCCAAAATGTATCTTTGACATTCAGTTGTCACATCACAGAATGAACAGTTTCACAAAATTTTAAGTTAATTTTGAAAAATCCCATAAATTATAGTAAATTAGACGCCAGACTCTATTGAACTGATATTCTTTTTGCGAGAAATGTAAGTTTTCGCTTTTTTTTCTAATGTCTTCTAGATTTCTCTTCTCTTCTAGCCAAGAAGCCGATGAAGTCTACTCAAAGCTTTTATTCCACCTATTTGTTCGAGTATTCCTCATGGTAGTACCCAAGAAGCCGCACCCTGGGCAGCTACCAATATATAGTATAAGTGTTTGCCAAGAAGTTGTAACCCCGAAATGGTTTAGGTATAATAGATCCGGTTTAGTAGCTAAAAATTAAAATCGATTGGCTTTGCTAATGTGCCCTACCCGTCACCTTAAGGATACCTATCGCTAGCAAGGTCATTATACGGTTTATACGGACCGTGGGCCTCGGAGACGATCTATTAGTGGGAGCGGAGGTCACAAACAGAGATTTCCTGCTCTTCTACCATAATTTGGGGGAGTCCAGGAGTGTCTCCGTTGGTTGGTACTACCATTTTTATGGGGGAGTGTTTGTTGCCGAGTGGTCACTGCGCCCATGTTTGATCTATTGTGACTCACAATAGATCAAACATGGGCCGGGTGTTATTGGCTCGGCGACCATGGTCCAGTGTTAATATCTTGGTTTGTCGTATATATCATATCTTAAGTCGGTCTGCGAACTTTGCTTTCGCGATGTAGAATCGTATGAGAATTCCGATTTTTTTTTTTTTTTTTTACATTATAGCGGACAAATGAGCAGACGGCACACCTGATGGAAAGTGATCACCGCCGCCCATGGACATCTGCAACACCTGAGGTATCACATATGCGTTGCCGGCTCTTAAGAAAGGAGTACACCCTTTTCTTGAAGGTCCCAAGTCGTATCTGTTCGGAAACACCACGGATGACAGCTGGTTCCACAGTTTTACTGTGCGTGGTAGGAAATGACGTAAGAAACGCACTGTAGTCGATATAAATCCATCCAGGTGATGTGGATGGTATTTCGCGTTCTGACGTGATGTGCGGTGTTGAAAAATTGCAGCTGGATTGCTGTAGGAAGCAGTCCTACACAGGCAGGTTAGCAGCGACTCCACTTGTGTCACGGGTGTCTATGGGCGGCGGCAATCGCTAAACATCAGCCGATCCGTCTGCTCGTCTGCCAACTATCACATAACAAAAGATACGTAACCTTTCTTTCATAACAGTATTGACTTCTAAAAACAGGTCAGCGCCTCATTGCGAAGAATGGCAGGGCTGTTACAGGCCTGATCGGTGTCACTCCTTTTTGAGGATTCTTAAAATGACTGTAAGTATGTAGACAAGAAGTAGCGAACTAGAAGTAGGAGTAACAAGATACTCAAAATGAAAAGGCTGAGCTATGGGATCATTATGTGGGGCAACAGTACCTACAGACGCGACCAATGAAAGACATGCAAATCATTTTTCATGAAATATAATATATTAACCCTGCCCGGCTTATATATTTTTGAAATATGTGAATTTGTTCGAAAATTCAAACAATTTTATATAAAACGAGAGGACGTACCACGTAAATACACACTAAGAAATAGTAACAGATTAACTCTTCGAAATTCCCGACTAAAACTGAACTCCTCAAGCACCTTTAGTTTCTCTGTAAAAATATATAACAAATTACCTGATAATCTAAAAACGAAAATAGTGACAAAATATATAACGGGAATTAAAGAAATACCTAATTAATAAATGTTACTAAACTATTAATGAATATCTAACTGTCATACCTATATAGGCTTCACAAAATGATACTTGGCATGTTTTGATGTTTGATATTACCTATTCGATATTATAAATTATTAAAAAGCGCTATACCTAGTCTCTCCTAACCCTAAATTGCGTGACCGATAGCGTCCATAACTTTACACTTTTGTAACATCTTTTGTACATTATGGTTTGATTGAGTATTGAAATTAATTTCTCTTTTACAGCACATCCCAATAAACAACTGAGGGTCAGAGGAACAATCTGGAGGAATGGAGGGCGGCGAGGGCATGGTGGCCGTGGTGAGAGGATTGCGCGACTCTGCCCTGGCTGTGACACTGCTGGATGGCGGCAGACAGTATACCTTGATACCTAACGGTGAGCGTGATGGGCTAGCACAGTCGAGGGGCATGTAAGGCTGCACGACTCCAGCTTAACCCGGCCAACGTGTAATTTGGGACTCATCATCATCATTTCAGCCAATAGACGTGCACTGCTGGACATAGGCCTCCTCCAATGTTCTCCACACAGATCGGTCCTGTGCCGCCCGCATCCAATGGATTCCCGCGACCTTTACCAGATCGTCGGTCTACCTTATGGGGGACCTGCCACGGCGACTTCCTGTACGTGGCCTCCACTCGAAGACCTTTCCGCCCCAAAAGATATGTGCCCTGCCTATTGCCACTTGAGGCATGCAATCCTTTGGGACTCACTCCTATCTTAATAACTAACAGATTAGATTTTGACATACTTCAAAGAAGTGGTTGATTGTCGGCCAACTGTTAATAGTCTCTCTAGATGGGGCAACTGCTCCAGTTCAGCTATCAAGCTGAGAATAAAGGTACCTACTTCTTCAATAACTACTTCATCTTTGAGTGTCATTCCCGATAGCGTCCAAGCTATCGCTTGGTAAGTACTCTTTTCTACGTCTCCTCCATTTCACACGGTCTTAGCATTCACAGCAGTGAGGTTTTTGGAACAACAAGAAGGTTCTGCGCCTTCGGAAGATAAAGATAGTCCAGTAAACAGCATGGGCTTTAGAGGTGCCACGAGCACTCTTGGCAGTTTGCTCGTGGCTATTGATAGACAGGGTTGTGGCTCGCCGTCGCCGCTGGTTTCCATGGCAGCCGCATGTCGCGCGAAATCTCTCCATTTTTGTCACTGTACTTACTGCGGTCGACTGCATAGAATAACTGATTAAGTCGCATCTCTTCCCTTTAGTATTGGCCTTGAACTACAAGCCTCTTTATCGACTTCTCGTTTTTGAAGATAAGCCCAAAGAACTTCACTGTTTCGATACTGTACTGTGACGATAATTGCATCTTGAAAAATGTTAGTCAATAATGTATGAGCTTTGAATCATCAGTAACTTATTCCAATTTCAGGGCAAAACCCTTCTCCAGAACGTATCCGTTCGACCCACGGTTCTCCACCAGTCGGTCTGGTATCCCCAAGAGCCCACATGCCGTTAACAGTGCACACCATGCCTGCTACTCAGCAGGCCTCGATCCAGCACCCTCAGATGAGGAGCTGCGCGGAGATGTGTGACCAGTCAGTGCGGTGTGAGTCAGGGTCACAGGCTACTGATGGACGATATGCGAGCATGTATAAGGTATAACTCTTTAAATAAATAAATTATCTTTCTCTTATGCCCTATTTCAGGATATCTATTATCGGAGGATCCGGATGTATTTAACAATCTGGTCGTACGTTCGTATTCAACTCGTCTATCTCTTGAGCCACTAAAAGTCTTCTCTTAATGCCGTCAATGTTGTTTTTATTAAAGGTTCTATATTGAGAAAGTCGCTGAAATTAGGGTGCTCCGGAGCGTTAGGCATTCTCCGCATTATTTCAAAACGCTTTCTAAGAAGAGTTCCAGAACTTAACTTATGCCCGCCCCTTTTATCAAGCTTTAATACGGTAATAACTTTAAATCGCGATTTATAATAAGGTGGTCAGTTTTTATTCTTCACTCATTCAGCTCGTTATTGAGTTTCTCATATTATTCCACCTTATTATGAATCGTGGTCTAATGTTATTACCGTAGGTACAAAACGTATGTCATCCCGTTCTAACACGCAATGTTGAAAGGATGCTGGCACGATTTTGTTCCGGGACTATCCTTAGTTCGCGATTTGTAATAAGAGGGTATGTGTTATTCCTGATTGCACAGGGTACCTGAGCTTAGACTAGTCCAGGATTTAGCAAGTCTGGTGATTTTAATGAAGCGACTGTCGTCTGATCTTCGCAACCCTTAGACAGAGGAACCAGTCCTACTTGATCGTCGTTACACTTTCCATAAGATTATCTCAACATTTTTTTAGATGGCTCATTGCAGAGTGAACCCAACTTCTCCGCCAATACAACTCACTGAGTTTCCGCCGCAGCGAGCTGAACTCTCCCCTGGTAAGGCTTACCAGGATTGCATTTTAAAATTATTACTGCAAAGGGCAATGAACTGATATTGGTAGATTGTTGGTTATAAATCGAAGATTGGGGTCAATGGATCCCAACGACATTGTGATGGGTTCTACATATAAGTACCTAAAGGCAAGATACGAAAGCGCAATATACTCTGTTACGGAAGGGCTGCAATCTGTGTTTGAATGACAGACAGATCTTATCTGTTAGGAGCCATTTTTCATGGAGAGATTTCATGACGAACCCCAAGAGATCTTTTGTACATACAGACAGACAACGTGGAGGCGAGAGGAAAGACTAAAATCACGCAGTTAAATACATAAAGCAACAAATAGAGAAGTATTGGATCTTTTCTTCTGAATTCAGGACATGGAAACTTTGAAGTTGGAGGTTTAGGGAGTGGCGAAAATTACGTTCCATGTCGATCGCGTGCATCCTTTCGAGGAGGGATGTCGTGGCCAGATAGAGGTAATCCTTTCAAACTCTTCTGACTTTATTCTCATCTGAAGTATCCTCACTAATTTGCAGCAGAGGTATGAGAGCTAATTAGTATAATGGTCCTAATAACTATAGGTTATGAATATTAGCCCTTTGACAAACTGTAAATTCTCTAACTAAAGTTTATCTCTTCTTCTTCATTGCTGAAGGTCGTTCCTTACTTGAAATGCCTTTACCGAGGCGGTGACAAGGTCTTTCCATTATTGCCTACCCTCTGCCTTATGGCAATCGGCAGAGCGAGTCCGGTTACATCCCTTATTTGGTCTGACCAACGGAGAGGTGAACGGCCTCTTCGTCTTTTACCATTGACCTTCCCCACAACAACCAACTTGTCCAAGTTGTCGGACGGACTGTCTCCGGGCGATATGGCCAAAGTTACCCAGTACTCTTTGGTAACAGATAGTCGACAGTCTGGTTTTGATCTTCAGTTGGTCGAGAACTAATGATTATAGAAATAAATAAATTAGATGGATTCTGTATTAAATCCTGATTTATTATACAAGCAAACCCGGGCCCTGAAGCTACGGCTGTGATTTGTAAGTAACCGATTTCGGGTGGAAAATGGAGGAATCTCTGGGGAGAAGACACCTCCTGGGATGGTCGACCCGATCACCTCCCTTTATTCCGACCACCCTAACTTGGAATCTGGATGCTTGGCGGAAATGGCATGCTGAGGTGATGAAGTTGACCCTACCCTTTTTCATTATGGTGCTTTGTTCAGGTGCGGTGTGTTCTCCAAGGCCATCTAGGGAACCGGATGCCTTCGCCAATTCTTTGAGGAAATACCCAAATATTTCAATGGAGAGGTCCAATGAAATGGTGGAAAGGCTGATCACTTACACGCAAGCTAAAAATTGTAAGTTTCCGACAAAATTGGATTAGGCAATTAGCTTTGTAAGCAAACCAGCGTGTGACTTCGCCTGAATGTTAAGCGATTACCGCAGCCCTTATGCTGTATACCCTCGAAGAAACCTTTGATGTGAGTTAAGCACTGTTACACATGTTTATAGCATGCTACTTTTGAGCAAGTGCTACTTAGTGCCATGAGTGGATGGACATGTTACTAAATATGCATGCTAATTTTGAGCATGCTCAAACATCGATCTTTGTGCATGCCTACCTGTTTTGCCGGTGGAAGGGGGAGTGTGGCGGAGTACTTTAGCACGTGTAAACCGGTTTGCTTATTTTTAAGGCATGCTAATATCATGCTTATTGATAGCAAATGTGAACAGTTCATCAAGCATACTCATATTTGGCATGCTTTTAATGCATGCTACTAATGAGCATGTGGAACATAGTTTTATTTCACAGCCGCCTAGCCGGACAGTTGGCGGGAGGCCATTCCTCTGGAACCTTGATTTTATGGACATCTATAAAAATTTCTTCGAAATATAATGTGACCGGTATAAGCATAAGCCGGTATAGCTCTTTGCATAAGTTTCTGATAACTATAATTGATAGAAACTGTAGCCTTGATCTCAAATCGAGGATTTTTTTAAAAGATAGGTGGCAGGCGAGCTGACGGATCACCTGAATGTGCTTCTGTATTTCTGTGGCGACCGCTGTGCGAAGGTTTTCGGGCGTTTCTTGCATCTGAAGGAATTAAAATAATCATAAGTAGTACATATTTTTATGTGATAGGTGGCAGATGAGATGACGGCTCACCTGATGGTAAGTAATTGCCGTCGCCCATGGACACCCGCGATACCAGTGGAGTCACAAGTGCGCTGCCAACCTTTAAATCCCCCTTTCCCCCGGATTAGGCTTCCGGTACCCTAACTCAGCAGCGAAACACAGCACAGTGCAGCTTCACGCCGGTTTTCTGTGAGGCCGTGGTATCACTGCGGTCGAGCCGGCCTATTCTTGCCGAAGCGTGGATTGCTTTGAAGTCAATCATTACTCTTTCTCTTCTAGTATTGAAGAGTTACCAGACATCCAGATATCCATCACCGTCCAGAAATGGAATGAATCTAAACGCATCAAACCAGGAGTTGGGCAGTAGCACATCCCGGAGTACCGTGCCAAGAAGCGCTTGGTATGACCCAGAGGCAAACGTTTCTAGGACAATCAGACCGAGGATGGAGGAGTCTCCGACGAGAGACTTGAGAGATTGCGATTGTGGCTACAGGAGAATGATGAAGAGCGGTGGAGATAGATGCGTCAACGTGAAAAAGGTTAAGGAACATCTTAGGAGTGTGTCTTATACTGTGGTGAGTTTCCAAGGATACGTCAAATTGAAGAAGCTTTTTATGCCGGGGACCGTTTGATATCGTTGGTAGGCCACCAGTCCGCCGGGAGGCAGCTGGTGGCCTGAAAGAAATGATGCACTAGGTCTTGTATACGTAACTGGTTATTATTGATAATGCAAATGGCAAAAAGTGAGAACACCTCCAAGGCTTATATACTAGAGATGACTGACGTCATCTCGTATCACATACGTGGTAAGATCTGCTGACATAGCGTACGTGACAGAGATAACAGTATGTCTTATAGATAATCCTTATCGTGCGTGCCGAGCTGCCACATTTTTCATCATCTCGGCGTATTGTTCCCAAAGCCATCGTATTGAAGCCTGGAGTACCTACACTTGAAGGCATGATCTACGGTTTAGGGAGCCTGGTAATCACAATGAAACGACTGCCGTTTGACCTTCGATACCTTTAGACAAGGGAACCAGACCTACTGAGTCACAGCAACACGTACCAAAAACTATTCGAAACGTGCAGGTTTCGCCATGATGTTTTCCCTCACCATCTAGCTAATGGCAGAAATAGGCACAAAGATTAAAAAAAAACACCCACTCCTTCCTGCAATCGTGCCAGCTACGGCTGAGGCACAAGCTGCCACTGCCTGACGAGCTCAAACCGGTGCAGAGGTCACTAAATACCAGCGAAGATCTGTGCTAGTTTTAGGACCTACGCACGCCTCTCTCCGTGATGTTTAAGCAAATATTTTATTTCCGTTTGGACATTGTCCGTTCGTTCGTTCAATTACAATGATGATGATGCTCATTTCATTCCAGCCATCATACCACCAACCAATTGTTAACCAAGCGGCAATTAGAGAGAGATACAATCAAAACGGCACCATATCAGGGATGAAGTCGCCATGTTTGACAGTGAGTACTTCTAAATTCTAGGGTTCATGGTCTCTCTCACTCAGCTCTGGACGCAATTGATGACTTATCATCATCATCATCATTTCAGCCAATAAACGTTCACTGCTGGACATAGTCCTCCCGCAATGTTCTCCACACAGATCAGTCCTGTGCCGCCCGCATTCAATGGATTCCCGCGACCTTCACCAGATCATTGACCACTGCGACTTTCTCCACTCGAGGACCTTTTCGCCCTAACGGCCGTCTGTTCTCCTCGCTATGTGCCCTGCTCATTGTCACTTGAGGCTCCCGGCGGGGTCCGTTGTTCTGACACAATTAATATTCACCTTGTAGATGGACCTGTCCTATAGTATGCCATCTAAGAGATTATTTATGATTATTGACGAACCCGTTTGGAACAGTGGTATTGAACGTATGTATTTACAAAAGAAAATGTATTATATCTATATATTTGTAATCCCACTGTTGAATCTGATATCCGTAACACAGGTGCTTGAGCTACCTATCTCGGAGTTAGATAAATGTATGTGATGTTGTGAAATATATTTATTTATTTATTTAAACTCTTCTGCATTTATATCAAAACCCTCGCCAACCCCTCTGCCAAGCGTGGTGAGTATGGCAATTACCCCTCATGTGATTGAGGGAGGCCCGTGCCCCAGCAGTGGGGACTTAAATGGGCTGATGATGATGATGATGATTTATTTAAACCCGATAGTCCATAAGCTGGACCGGCGATCTGGTGAAAGTCGCGGGAATCGGGCGGGATACGGGCGGCACAGGACCGATCAATGTGGAGATAAGTGTGGAGATCATTGCCGGAGGCCTATGTCCAGCAGTGGAAGTTTATTGGCTGAAATGACTATGATTATTAGTACTCATTCCCGGTTGTTTCTGAAGCGGTGATTTTGGAGCTTGGGATTCGCTTTCCAGCCATTCCCCCTTTACTTCACGAGGTGACACAGGGGTTTATTTATTTCCAACACTGACAACTATATTTACAGGTCAGACCTAATACAATAGTGTAACTAATTAAAAGTAATTAAATTAATTAATTTAGTGTGTATAGGGGTAAAAGTTATGGAATTAAAATTACAATTTAGGCCTTACGTTTCAGGCTACCAATTCAGTGAACATGGAAATACAAGGTAAGCCTATAGATGTTGACTTAATATTAGTTTCAAAATCGATAGGCCTATCTTGTATTGATCCCTTCATCCTATGAAATAGTAGCATGTTTTTTTCTTATTCAATAGGCCTATCGATCTTTGTCTTCTTTGGATACCTAAATTAATTTGGTTTACTTACATAGTTTATTATTATGGGCGAAATAAATGAATTTTATTTTATTTTTATTTATTAGTGGTAGTTCTCATCTCATGAAATGATATAAATTTAATAAAAAAATACTATATTCTTAGAAACCCTTAAAATTCGACGTTAGTCTTGAAAATTTTGCAATTTTATTTTTCATTTTAACTCGTTTTATTTAAATCTTCACTTACAAACCAAAAATTGTCCAAGTGATGAGTAAAACAGCAATAACTTTAATCAATATACCATATTTAATTAGTATTTGAAGTAATAAAATTTTACTTACATAGCGGCGGCAGAAATGGTCTCCAGGGAAGTAGCCACAGTTCCAAGAACAGAACCTGTTAAAAGAACTGTAAGTATTGATTTTGAACTATCAGGTCGCTGCGACATCATTCTCGTAATCAGTTTGTCACTTTTAGTTTCAATTATTCAACATCCTGGATTCGCAGAACTTAGGCTTTTTCATGCTGCAACTACAGATTTATATTGGATATATCCAGCTCTCCTAGTTAAAGAATTCAATGACTCTCTAGGCGTGAGAGGCTAGGCATCCTACAATACTACGCTTGCTTTACCACGGTCTCCACTCTCTAGAAGGCACTTCTGCTCCAACGAATCGCCTGAGTGATTCTTAAGGATATATGACCCCTGCTATCATTAATTCGTAGGTTGAGCTATTAATAAAAAAAAAAACATCTGAAAATACAAATACGTATTCCAAAATCACAGCTTTGTACGTACTGTAAAATCTTCAAGAGAAACTGTGGAGGTAACAATAAAATCCCTGTCAGAACTTTTATCGTTTTAGGTAGCTGTGCCCTTATCACCGACGTCTTCCAGGGAGAACTACAGTCGAGAAGGTGAGGTATCCCAAGCTCCCTTGTCACCCACCCACAAATCTGTGGAGATCTCCAGTATGCCCGTAGACCTGTCCATCCAGACCACATCGAGCACCATCGATAACGCATACCCGATGCGCAAATGCCGCTGTTTCATTGATACGAGCAAGTCGAAAGAAAAGTTGAACATTGACAAACAATTCAGCGATGAAATAATGGAACTACTTGATAACGTTTCGGTTTGTCCAAATGCGGACCCTAAAGCTCATGAGCTGAGAAGAGAAGTTCTGAAGCAGATGAGTGTCAGACTACAAAATATGTCTGAAAATGTAAGCGTTATTGAAGGTGAGAAGAATGAAATTTGCAAATTGTTGAAGTATGTACCTATTTGGGTGCCATGTGGAGACGTAAAGACTTACAGAGACGCAATTTCAGATGAGATTGTCAATAAAATGAATAGATATAAAGCTTGCAATGCAGTTTATCGAGCGGAAACTCAAATTAAAATGAAAACTGAAGAAAACGATCTCGAGGAAATCTTACACAATGTAATTGCAGGAATGCCAATTAAAACAATGGATATATTTGGGAAGCCACTTGAAAGGAATCACATAATTGAAACTTATGTGAAACGAGTAAAACGTTTAATTATTAACTTAAAAGACAAGGCTGATTCAAATCTTTTTAAGTCAGAAATTCTTGTTTCTATTTCTAATATACCAATTGCTATAAGCGCAACGAACAAAGTCGCCTATTTGAGCAAAATTGTAGACGTACTCATGAATAAAATGTCTTATTCTTTTACTATAAAACACGACAGTGAAATATTGAACACTAAACCAAAAACATCTGAGAAAATGAAAGTAGTTGATAACAGATTGAAAAAGTATGTTCAACCAACTGAAGATGAATTAAGAGGATACATAACTGACGAATTAAAACATCTTTTAGAAAGAACAAATATACAAGTTCATAATACTAAAGACATTGAAACTGAAATCATTGATGTTTTACTTGAATCCATTCAAGACTTACGACAAGGAAAAGACCATAACCTGACAAACGAAATATTTTTAGTACTGCTTCAAGAAATAGATAATTTGCCGGCAAATGAAGCTAGAATATTTACGGAAAAAATAATTCATAATGTACGAAAGAATTTTAGTGCCGATGCCTCCACAAATGAAGACGATCCTCTAAACATTAGTTTTCAATCTTATGTTGTCCCACAAACTACGTCTAAAATAAATGCAGAAAAAAATAATTTCAGATTCTGTAGTGAAAGTATATCTAAAAGAGAAATAGACGAGAATTTAGAAATATACATGAATCAGTTGATGCAAGAGATAGACGACTGGTTAGAAAATTTGAATACGCAAATACCACAAGCTCACGAAGCGGGTTTTAAACAAGTTAGAGTTGGTGATTTAGCCAGGCATATCGTAGAAAGAAGAAAGCACATAGAACTCAATCCATCTTGCAAGGGAACTGACGAGGAAGAACTTGAGCATTTGAGGTATCTAATCTTCAAATGGATCAATGAGTTAGTGGGCGAAGATAACATGGACACTATTGCATATGCTTCTAATCTTTTGCAGAGAATACTATGTATTCCTACACCTTTAGTAACAGAACCTCAGGCAAACACCATTCACAGATCAGATGATAGTCCACCCAGGAATAAACGTACAAGTGATAGGAAAGTTAAAGCTATCCCATCATTTTTCAAGAATACGAACCAAGTATTACCTACAAACATGTCTAACATTAGATATGATGTATACCACAATTCGCAAATTACAAAGACTGATAATGCCAATGCGTCTTACTGTTCGAGCCCTCCTATAAAACCTTCTTCGCCTGCAGTCAATCAATTGAATGAGGAGTACGACGAGTTTGTTAAAAATTGGGTACAGGAAATTCCAATACCATCATCGAATAGTAAAGAGAAGGCGGTAGCTGATAAGGTTAGACTTGGCATATATAATGGCGTTTGGAAAGCTGTTACGAAGTTGAAATTTGATCCAGCCACGTTCCACAATCCTTTTTACTACGAAGATGAATTAGATGACGAAATTGAAGAGCTTTTTAGCGCATTACCTAAAACACAGGAGTTTGAAACTAAGAAACATTTATTAAAGGTTAAGCTTATAGAAAGGACAACTAATACAAACGAATTGATTAAATCTACATCAGCACCTTCGTCCTTTAAGCAACAACTAGTAAAAAGCGTAATTAAAAGTCTTCCCCAAAAATATCAAGCTAAGGAACAAGAAGATTCTAAGAAAGCATATGAAGAACAACAAGTAATAAAAATAGTAGATAATTTTATTTTATGTCATAAATATAAGGCGGACGACAAAATCAAAGCTAACCTTTATAGAAATAAGTTAATAAAAGATGTACAAAAACTTATAACTAATCTGAAAACCACACATGGTAAAGAACTCAAAGATATTAACCCTGATTTGTATACCAATACGATTTTGAATGCATTACAAAAAGTACCTTTACCTCACGAAAACACAATACAAGATGAAGCAGGTGAAATACTTTTAGGTCAAGAAATTGATCAATGGTATTCAGATCTACCAGTGGAACAAAATAACGATGTTGGACAACAGATGCAAAGGAAAAGAATAAAGGACAGTTTGGTCAAGAGAGTTCACGAATTGGAAAAAGAAGTGAACATTAGTGATTGCTCCGGAGAAAGAGCGCTGAAAAATGAAGTTTCTATGTTCCTTGAAAAAATACCTTTAGATAAAGATGAAGATGTTAATTTTATAGCGGAGGAGTTTACAAATAGAATGAAGAATATAGCAAAACAGACACAAAACACCCCAGGAAAAAAATCTGTAGCATTTATGGATTCAGTTGGATATTTTAATTTTAGCGGGCAGATACCGTATTGTTCAAGTTTTTCCAGAATACCTGGAGCCCGGCCTGCAGTCCGAGATCAGTCAAGCTATATGATAAAAGATGGGAATATAGTAAAAGATTCAACGTCAATCGAATTAGGGAGGAATGAATACGCAGCCGATGAGTCGTATAAAACGATACCGTCTGATCAATTCCTTACAATGCAAGACAGTCAGGCGCCACAGCAAGCAAGTCGGATGAAAATACAGCCTCAGATGCAGAATCCAGATTGGCAACCTATACCAATGGCTCCACCTTCTATGGTACAAACATCCCCTAGGAGACCGATGAATGTTCCTGGTGGCGAGTTGTATAAAACTTTACCATCTGATCAATTCCATACAATGCAAGACAGTCAAGCGCCTCAGCAAGCAAGTCAAATGATGCAGCCTCAAATGCAGAATCCAGATTGGCAACCTTTGCCAATGGCTCCTCCTTCTATCGTACAAGCCTCCCCAGACAGAAAGCAAAGCTCATGTTGCCGAAACGAATCTAGTCCTTCAAGGCGGTCGATTAAAGGCTTCAGTGATGTTCCTCAAGCACCAAGAATGAGTGGAGTCAGAACAGATCAACACAATAAAGACCTTTTTGTACCCGTGAGTAGTGTACCTACAGAACCTTCATGCAGTGCAGGAAACCAGCAGAGTAATTTAAATGGCAGTAATTCTACTAGTCCAACTCGTCAAAGAACGTCTATTCCGATAGAGGATATGATCAACCCTGAAGGTGTGATCAATCCTAACAGCATGGTGAACCCTAATGGCATGTTAACTCAAGGCCCTCTAGATGGACCAAAATTAATGCATCATAGTAACAGAGAACTGTTAGGAAATTCTTTACAAGGCATGAATATACAAGATGGTCTGCCTAGTAATGTATCATACGGGGAACCACAAGGATTCTCGACACCGCAGCAAGTTATAACGCAAGGTTCTCCACCGAGACCTGGAAGGAAGAAGATGCGAAACAGCAAGAACCGAAGGGATTTCGCGAGGAGACGTTTGGATCTTGAATATGATACAGAAGATTTGGAATCTGAGGAAGAATGTCAATGTTTGGAGAGGATGGTCAGATATCGAAGACCACCTGTTTGTTACGCCTATGACGGTTCTGATATGGACAATCCTCCTTGTTACCCAATCTCTTATGGTTGTCGTTATTTTTATTAAATTTGCAACAAGTGTTTGTGCTAGCGTCTTGATTTAACAAAATTACCTACTTTATACAGTCTCGTTTACAATAAACCAAACAAAACTAAGATTACTTTCTTTAGCTTAAATTTTAAAATACATTGAAATAAGCGTTTGTCTTAATAAAAAAATTCCATTACAGCTTCTTCTCTGGTAACCAATAACTTCACAGTACAACTGTGTGGAGATGTGAGTATTAATGACGAAATTTTATCACATACGTACATAAAATATTTATAACTTGAACGATGATAGTAGTTTGTGTTGTTTCAGGTCAGGCAGAACTTCAAGCACAGCTACTTGCATGCATCATCGAGCCCGGACAACATCAAATCAGTGCAAACATCCTTCAGCTCAGGAGATCTCACTACGGAGAAGTGTGACTTCTGCGACAGAAAGATCAAATCTCAAGAAGATATTAGGAACAAGCGTATGGATATGCAATTGCAAGCCGAGGTCTTAGAGTGGTTTAAAGACATTTATTCTAGTCAAGCGTCTTCTAGATTGTGGGGGGAGAAGATGCAACGACTTGCACAGAAACTTGCAAAACCAGGAGGTGAGGAAAGGATCAGGAAGAAGATACAAAAGTACTTAAAAAGGGTACCAAGTCAGTTTTCAGAGTGTGATGAGGAGCGAAGGGAGTTCAGGGAACAATTACCAGATAATATTATTAAGAAACTAAAGAAGATGTATCTGAAACCTGAAAAAAGAAAGAACTATCAATCTCCTGTAAGGATATTTAGGATTGAAGTTCCTAAATACGAAGGAATAGTTTGCAATAATATGGATATATTGAAATATTCTGTTTGTAATTGGTTGAAAGATATACCAATAAAAAAGAAAGATTTCTTAGGCAGGGACATACGAAAAGAAGATGTATTAGATTCGATATTAAATCACATAGGACCTTTTATTTTAAACAGACACAACTTTGACAAAGACTACAAACATACTCTTAAATCTGTCATTTTAGAAATATTGAATGAAATACCTATAAACATGGACGGCTGTGACAAAACTGCTTATATGAACAGAATTGCAATGTCTTTAATGACTGATCTGCTAAGTATAAAGAGGACTGAATATGATTACTTTGCCATGTTGCAACATGATCAACGTTATGATCGTAAAGATCCAAATTCAGACAATGATTTAGACAAAAAAATTAGGGATTTTGTTGTTAATGAGGTATCTAATATTATGAACAAGATACATGTTAGCATAAGCACAAAGAGATTAGCGTTATTAGAAGAAGAACTAAAAGATACATTGATAGAAGCAACCGAAAGAACTGATGATGGTAATATTGATAGCGATATTAAAGAGAACATATTTTTAATTTATCTGAATCTCGCTGGTTTATCCAGTTACCAAGCTAATTATTTTACCGAAGTCATGATGAAGCATTTCAAAGAAAAACTTTGCGACTCCAAAAATCAAAATAAAGATATAGTTCAACCGACTTCATTGACAGGTTTTTCACAAAGTGAAAAGTTTGCCGTTTTTCATAACTCGACAAAAAATAAATCTGAAAAGGGAACAAATAATTTTAAAAATGATGCCAGAAAATCAAATTCCATAATTTCTAAGCAAAGTCTCATTCAACAAATAGAGGAATGGTTACAAAATTTGAACATAGAAGTACCATTAAATAAAGATGCTCGCGATATAGCTATTAAAGATTTCGCCGAAGACGTTGCTGATAGGTATCTATATTTAATGTTAAATCCTAATAGTAAAGATTCTAATGAAGAAAAGCTACAAAATTTAAAATGTCAAATCTATAAGTGGATCAATAAGATACTAGGAGAAAACTCAATAAAAGCTATCAAACAGGCTGACGAGTTGATGGTAAGGATAGGCATAGTTAATGAAGACAATATTTTTATTAAGTCACAAGAAGGGCAAATAGATAAACTTGATTCAGAAGAAGATCCTATAAATATAGGTAATATGCCATTTCAATTGATGGCAACAATATGTAACTGGATGCGCCAATTACCTACAAAATTAAGGGAAATAAAAAAAGAAGATAAAGTAACACGTGATTTAGCGCGTAATTTGGGAAATAAATTAAAGAATAGCAAAGACATTGATGCAGTGGTTGATGAAGAAGTTCATAAATGGTCACAAAGAGCATTCAAAGGTAAACTTTGTAGACCTGAAGTAGAAGATCTAAAAACCAGTTTAAAAGGATCCCTGAGCTCTAAGTATAAAATAATAGATTCCAAACGAGAAAAAATGTATATCCAAAAATACGAAGACATAATAGATGACTGGATAGACAAAGTTTTGAAAGATAAACGAGGAGGACCTTTGATTCAAAACTTAAACCAGCACATTCATGATCTGGCTATCAACATTTACGAGACCTTAAATACAAGTCTACCTGTAAAAGATAGACCGAAACACATAGAAAATATAGGTTTAGAATGGGTTAAGAAATTGCCATTATGTCTTTGCCCAAGCAATGAAAATCATCAGAAGGAACACGTAAGAAAATTAATTAAATCTTTACTTAGTAATGAAAAATCAGACGTAGAACAGGATCTACAAAAGAATAAAAAGACTTGTCCGACTCAACAGATCACATCAAAATTTCCAAACCAAGATACCAACATCAACATAGATAACAATTACAAAAGCAAGCTAATAGACATTGCTACTTCGATTGTCGCTGTCTACGGTGTTTCGTGTAAAACAGAAGACGGAGCTATAAATACTACAGACACAAGCATTCAAGAAATCAATGAAGATGACATACAACGAAATCATGAATTATACTTAAGACAGCTAGTAGAACAAATAGATGAATGGCTCAAAACTTTAGACGTTCCTCAAATGCATGACAAGGGTTTTCGAGACATAGTCGTCAACGATTTAGCTGGAGACATAATTGATAGACACAAGTATTTAGAACTGAATCCTTCAAGTCGGGGCACAGATGAACATGAATTGGAACAATTGAAGTACCAAATCTTCAAATGGGTAAATAAGTTGATAGGAGAAGATCAACAGGAAACTGTATTTCGAGCTCCAGAATTAATGGATTAGAATTCGTAAAATACCTGTTCCTATGTTGGTGAAGCCTTCCCATTTGGAACGTTCACCGTCTACATACTCAAACAATAGTGTCAAATTTACTGATGCATTCATGAACACTTCTCCTAGCTCTGGTAAAAATGTTATGGGAATGGCTGCAGCACCTCCAACAAACTTCAACAGTCCTCAAAGTTATACAACTGATTCAATGGGTCATATTAATCCGAATATTAATCAAATGTGTCTAGCTAATGCACAAAGAGAAGAAAACGCAAAAAAGACTCAGGAAAATGAGAACAAGGAGGATAGTAAAAATACATCTGAGTTCTATTCTCACTCTGAGGAGAACGATGCTGTTCGTCCTGGAATGACAATAGATGAGGTCATCCCCTATTTTGATGAAATTTTCAAAGAGCGAGTTCAGGAGATTCCTCTAAAAACTCCAAATACTGAACAGGAAATGCTAGCTGATTTAGCAAGGAAGGGTATTTACAATGGTATTTGGAAGACATATATCCAATTAAAAGGTGATCCTGAAATTGAAAACGATTACTCATATTTCGAAATGCTTTTTGAACAACAAATTGATGATATGTTGGACTGTTTACCACAGACGGAAGAAATGCAAAAGATTAGAGCGGGATGGAAAAGCAAAGTATTGTTCGACGTCATGAATTTGTTGAAATACGTGCATAGTTTACAAGATTCGCCGTCTTTTAGACAAAAAGTAGCTGAAAAATTTGACAGATTACTAATAAGGAGGTTCTTTCAAGGGAGTTCGGATTTGCTTCAACATGATTTTGTAGTAAGAACAGCAGATGCATATATTTTATACTCAAAATATAAAGAGGATGATCCTGTTAAAGCTAACATATACAGACAACGTTTAATGAAAAGAATTGAGGAACTAGCAGAGACAATTAAAAGTCAACATAATGTTGACTTTAGGTATATTAATCAGGCTCAGTTTTGTCAGCTAGCCATGAAATTATTAGAAAGTGTACCAATACCACAGGATGAAACTTTGAAGGATGAAGTTAATGAAATTTTAGTAGGGGAAGAAATAGAACAGTGGTATAAGGAATTACCTGTATTCCCTTTACAAAATGACACAGATGGAGTTTTAAGAAAGCGGACGAGAGAACTGCTGGCTAAGAAATTGTGTGAGATAGAAAAGCGTAGGGATATAGATGACAGTGACGTGGACATGGATATGAAGCATGAGGTGTCGAAATTTTTACACGAAAAGGCTGGCATACTGCCTAATGAAGATTTGAATATTGATTTTATGGTAGAAGAATTAACTAACAGGTGGGTATAATTTATGATTCTTAAAGTTATTAACAGTGCCATAATTAGACAATAGCTACATAATTCAATCAATTCCCTCCCTAGATAATCTTCCATCTTCCAAGCAGTTACACTTGCCGCACTAGTAGGTCCTTATATGTTTTCCTGAAAGTGAGGTTTTAGCTATGTTGGTTAATTATATTATTAGGACCTATGCGTGTTTTTATTTGATGTACCAAACTTTTGGAAACATTGCTCAACAAGAAGTAACTGCGGTGTGGATGCACGGTTTATTATTATCACAGCAACACTAATCTCTAATATTAACAGGTTACATACTAGAAGAGAGAACAATGCATTGGGGTACGAAACGTTTGAAGAAGATATGCCTCTTGCCTCTACCTTCATCCAGACAGACCCTGGAGTGGCCCTAGCTCCTTTAGTAGACATCGATGGTGAAGGACAAAACCTGAACAACCCACGAAGGTCTATGCTTCGTGAGTCAATGTTACGACGTCCAAGTATGATACCAAACCAAAATGCTAGTGTTACCGATCAAGGTTACTTCCCAACTTATCAGCAAAATATACCATATCAATACGATTTAGGAACTAGTCAAATACCTGGGCCAAGTTCATGCTGCGATTCATCAATGCCTGGAAACCAGGGACTGGATGAGAGTAGAAGACCAAGCGGCCAACGTAGCCAAGGGCGGATTGCTGATGGTATAGACAGAAGCCAAGGCAGACTAAGTGGACCAGGGCTTCTACCTGATGGTATAAACAGAAGCCAAGGCAGGCCAAGTGGACAAGGTTTTATACCTGATGGTATAAATAGAAGCCAAGGCAGGTCAAGCAGACAAGAAGTTATTCCTGATGGTATAATCAGAAGCCAAGGTAGCCTAAGTAGACAAGGGAATCCACCTGATGAAATGGTCAGTATGGACAGGAGTTTTATCCCAAGTGGTCCAGTAATGGGACAAAGTTCGCAGCCTTCATCTGAAGGTCAAGGCGCTGAGAGAAATCTTATGATGGACGGCCGGCCAAGTCAAGCCCAAGGCTATGGACCACCACAAGGTCCTAGTACATTTGCAAGCAGAAACCGTTCTCCAAGTGCAGTGACCAGGTCAACGGCTAGAGTAGCCAGTCCTACCGGTCCTGAAATTGGGAGTGAAAATGACGAAGATGAAGTGAGATACAGATGTCGTTGTATGGAGCGTGTATGGAAATGTAAGAGACGCAATTACTGTGAAGAAAGACATCGAGGAGGCCCTCGGTGTTTTCCAATGCCTCCGTGTGGATATTATTACTGAATCGGTTTTTTATACTGCTTTTGATACTAAGACTTTGAAACTGGCTACATCTTCTAAAATGAGAACAGTGCAACAAAATAAAGACAAGGAAAACTCCATTATTCGCTTCTGTACACGTATAAGTGTTTTATGTTTTCTTACTATTGCTGCAATAGTAGTTGGTTTTAACTATTTTCATTATTTTTGTAGCCAGTTCCGTGTTGGTATCAAATCTTTCTAAGATTTATTTAGTCTCGTGTTTGTGATGTGAAAATTGTTTGTAGAAAGTATTTTTGTTCTGTTTCTGTGAGTGGCATTACTGGTTTTTTTTTTAAATAAATTTTGTGAATATTATACAATTTATTTTGGTGAACAGTTTTTCATATATTTCCCTGTTGAAGTCATAGACTTATAACAAGACTAGAATGATAGTTTCCTCCTCAAATATGAAGCACAAATTTGGTTTTTCAAGTTTGTACTACGTACGTAGTATCAACATAAAGCACAAATTTGTTTTTTCAAGTTGGTACTAAATACGTAGTATCAACATAAAAATCCTAATTAATGTTACCAGTTACAACATATTTCGCTAAAACGTGGGAAATGGTTATTGTTGTAACTGTACTGTTTTTTTAGTACCTAGAACAACGCTTACAAGTATCATGTATCGATATTTATGATACTTTGACGATACAATAATGAATAAGAAATAAATAAATAAAGAGTTTTAATGGTTATCAGCTTAGACAATTTAACGCGGGACGTGGCATGTGGACGATTTTCCCTCTGCCAAAGTACACGACCAACTTGATTCAACGTTCGGGTATTTTTGTAAAATCGCAATTTCGAATTCGTATCTGTCTCGGAACTCTTCAAAATGGTCATTGTGCAGTTTTTACTTGCGAATGACGATCAGAAAAATGAAATTTATCTTTCTTATCTATCATAAGTATTTTTAAATAAAATAAACGTTATTTCACAGAATAATATCATTTGTCATCTACATATTTTGCGACAGAAATTACCCCAAAAGACAAAAGGCGATATCGTGGTACGTTGACACATCTTGATTAGTGTTGTGAGAATGATAGAAAGAATGAATAATAATGAATGTCTCACTATTTAACATAATGTAACACAAGTGCTTAAGCTACTTAGTACGGAATCAGGTCAACGTTGTGAGAATTATTATTATTATTTGACTGTTTTTACCTAAGCAGATGGGCTTTTCTTTTTACTCGACTGTATTAGAAAGAGGTAAAATTCACGAAGTTATAATAAGAATGGAGACCAACAAGTTGAAGGCATGTAAGTATTTGAGATAATGATATTACGTTGGACTCTCGGATTGCCATCTCATAATATCTACATGTTGCACGAAACTTTCTTATACCTAGTTACTTAAATTATAATTAGACCTATTAAATAATAATACCTATATTATTTAGTTTGTACGTTTTAATAAAAAACAACGCATTAAATCTGCTGCATGCAAATACACACTACAAACACCTACAAATAAAAAAAAATCGTAACTTTCCACCCATTATTTTAATTTCATTATTAAATATTCTTGAGTTGTTATTAAATCTGGCGATCTGAAACAGCACAGTACAGCAGACTACAGGGGCTTTTGATATTCTTGAAATATTTTTGACCATACACCCCTAGAAATTCGTCACAGCGTACGTACAACTGTTACTTCGGTGGCGACTACCGGTGACGGCAACACGCCGTAGCTCTGTACCATGGGTTCACGACCTAAAAGCTAAGTTTTTTATCCTGAAAGTTTTGCCATGGGGTCTATGGTCAAAAATATTTCAAGAATCTCGAAAGCCTCTTTAGTCGGGTTGTGAGCAAATTCTTACTCGGGAGTATTTTATATCTAATACGTAGGAGTTATCGACTATCGTCAATTTATGACCTATAACTTATTTGTCATAATTATAAGTAGAACCGACAATAAACCGACATTTGTCTACGAATAAATGAATACGGCTATTTATCTTCTTTGTTTAGTTTCACGATGTAACGTGGCTAGAAAGGATGCTTTCCAGCCACGTCACTATTTTTATTGAATAACTCCTAAATCTTAGACCGACAATAATAATTAATTTTACCTTACCGACATATTATCGACATTCGTTTTGGTAAATTTCATTCGAATTGCTTTTGTGGCGAGACCAGGAAGTACCACACAAAATCTGCAATTTTGTATGGTCCATACATTTTTTTTAAGAATTTCCAAGAGACGTGGATGAAAAATGTTGGCAGCTACATCCTGTATGAACATCTGATCATGTTGGGCATAGTGATTACATTCTCTTTGATGTTGGGAAGCCGTACCATATTGATTGACGGATGCCTAAGGTTTGATAGGTTTAGTTCTAACTTGACAAGCAAACAAAATAAGAAAGCAAAAAGTTGTACCACTATCAAGTATTATTTGATTGAACAGCACAAAACATCACAATTTAACTAACACAAGTGACTACCCAAAGTACATATAGCTCGGGTGAGGACAGTGGACTCCACAACACTTGGAGCAGTGCTTCATGCGCTCGGCGCGACAGGCCGGCCGGCGCCCTCGGCACTTCGTCAGGACCCGCTCGCGGCACTGGCATCTGATGATACGTCGAAAGATTCGTGTGCGTTCCCATTGAGGGTCCACATTGGAATTTTGAGCTTTTGAAGTGTGTCAGGCTTTAGTAAAAGTTCTCAAACAATTGTAAATTCAACCTCTAATTTGTAAAAGTCTGCACTCAAAAGTTACATTAGTTTTAATGTGGACCCTCAGTCGTGACTGACAGGTCCCACCCATATCTTATAATTTAGTTAATATTTACAACTCCTGTAAATGACTCCTCTTAGTAAAAGATTAGTAAACTCAATGTCAATCAAAAGTCACAATTTACTAAATGATCGTCTATTTAGTTTCTATAAGCAACGTAAATTGATTTATTTTTATTATAGTCTACTCAATTGAAGGCACCACATTTAATCATTAAAACTTTTGAATGGTTTCTTTTACTTACAAACTAAAGATTTAATTTACAATGGTTTATTGTGGTTTCTCACTTAATGTGAACTTATCGCGATCGAATTGAGGGACCACCTTCTGATTGCTACTTTCTATTGTTGAGTGAACAGGGAGACGAGTGACATTTCATAAAATTAGTTTACAAATCTTTTAATAAGAGAAGTCATTTACGGGAGTTGTAAATTTTAACTAGATTATAAGACATGGGCACCTTTCAGTCACGACATTAAAACGAATATACAAATTAGATGTTGAATTTACAATCGTTTGAGAACTTTTACTAAAGCCTGACACATTCAAAAGCTGAAAATTCCAATGTGGACTTTCAATGGGAACGCACACCAAAGATTCAGATATCTCCCTCATCTTAGCGAATTACACGTAGTTGCGCGGACGATTGGAGCGTGATCCAGGATTCGGAAATCCTGGTAATTCGGATTACCATCTGTTACTAAATTAACCTTTAATCAGGCAACTAGACATAATTTATTTCCTTGGTTTTCAACGTTATCTCATCTGCACAAAGTTTAAAATTTGGTGGTCCCGTATTTTTACTTGCCTGGTTAAATGGTAAGGTGTCTGTCTACCACGAGCTCGCTGGTTCGGGAAAATTTTGTGAGCAAGCCTGCAAGTTTCGAATATTGTCTACCACAAGTTTGGCAATGTGTGCAAACATTGTGAGGAGGAAACCTACAGCTTTCGGTCCCACATTTAATGAGATCAGATGGAGTCGCTTCATTATAATTACCAGACTTAACAAATCGTGGATCAAAGATTCAAGTGTGCTGTGAGCTATGAACCGACAGCATTGGACGCAACTGAGAATGAGACGCCAAAATTTAGATGATGATAGCCATTACCTTAATTACTCGGAATATTTTTTCATCATCATCAGCCATGTTGCAGTCCACTGCTTGGATATAGGCCTCACCTAGTGTTCACCACTCGGATCGATCTTTGGCTACTTGCATCCAGCTAAGTATTTTTTTAAGAAAAAGGAAGGGATACGAGTGGGTTCGCTTGGTGGTAAAAGTCATATATTAATCTCAGTTTTATATTGGAGTACTTATTTGTAAGACAAAACAAAACGGCATACGTTGATGCACTAAAAGTGGACAAGGGAGGACTCACACACAGATCGATATCACATCAGCGTGTTATTCGGGGTAGTGTTCAAAGCTGTCGCTTTGGAGCCCGGGCTATTCTTTGATACAGGATTTGGACAGTCCGGTAATTACAATGAAACGACTGCCGTCTGACCTTTGCAACCCATTAACAGGGGAACCAGACCAACTGAGTCGAAAGACTTAGAGATAATGGGAAGCTCTTTTCATATGTTTGCACACAATAGATAATTTGAGAAACTTACCTCACTCTCTCTTCCTCTCTAATCAATGATCCATCTTTACTCCTACTCAACGGCCTTCTTCTAGGACACGACGTGCCCCAGTCGGTACAGTCTTCCGGGAATCGAATAGACCACTCAAAGTCTTCATCGGGCGAACCTGCCCACCTTTTAGCGGTGGGAGACTGACTTCCACAATTCTTTGTACATGGCACGTCATCTAAAGATCCCAATCTCGTAACACGAGGTCGGAAAGAGCTGCTAGTACCCATGTCTGGGCATTCTGACTCAAGTGGCGAGGAAGTGCTGGATATAACTGGCGAACCGTAGCATGGCGGTCTTTTTCTACGAAATTCTTGACAAGGAGGGTGTGGCATACTCAAAGGACTGCGAGGCATCGTATTGTATGAGGATTCCGTCGTACAAGGTGGCGACGGTCGAGGTACACAAGGACGAGTTGGTTGAAGCTCTGGTGCTTTATATGGCTGGTGCATCGAGTAAGGAGATCCCAGAGAGTCCAATATACATGGAGGCTTTGGTCTAGGAGACTCAGGCATGCATGGTATTCGTTTATTAGGACAAGGTTGCTGAATCGAGTTAGGAGACCCTGTATTCATCATGCAAGTAGGCTGCGGCAGAGGCTCGGTGATGCATGATGGTTGTTTGCCAAGACAAGGTTGCTGCATCGAGTAAGGAGATCCTGAACCCATCATACATGGAGGTTTTGGTCTTGGTGGAGGTTGACACGGACTTCTGTACCAGTCGTGGACATGCAAGGTGGCCTATGCGACTGAAGGTATTTGAGGCGATCTTTGTGACGTCATCGATTGTCGCGGAAACGAAGTCGAATAAGGTGGCTGCATACGATGTTGAGGTGATTTGGATTGGTACTGTTGCATATTTCGTGGCACTGGCGACGGAGACTGTGGAGGTCCCATGCGTGGGTCCACTTGTTCCGAAACATATTGATGTGATAAACACGGACTCTGTTGCGGCGCGGTGAATGTTCCAGACTGAGCGTCATCTTGCATTTGTGGCCATGAGGTCTGATACTGTGGAGGAAGACACGGCTGAGAATCTTCTTGAGGATGTGAAGTTTCTAAACTATCCCAGTGATATTCGTTTATTACTACCTGCGGGGATAACGGTTGAGGAGGTCGATAGCTTGACATGTATTCAGATATATTTGGACTTGGTTGTGTTTGCGGTGGAGGTCCACACGACAGGAGCCGGAGGCCCGTACGGTGGTGGTGAAGGCCTACGAGATGGTCCTGGCGGAGGGCCACAAGGAAGTGTTGGTGACTTGCAAGGTATTCCCTGAGGCCTATAATAAGGGGGGCTAGGTGGCAACGACCTTGCACTGCCAGTTTGCCACTGCCCAACCTCTGTTTGGCTACCAATGTCCATCGGTATCGGACTGACTGACGCATCTTTGCAACAGCATGGTGGAATCGGTTTGCAAGGCAGTTTTCGCTGATATCTTTCTCTTATTCTTTGCAGATGTGCTCTGTCTTCTGTACTGAGAGTGCTTTGTGGGAACGAAGGCGTGTATTGAGATAGATGTCGCATACGAGATGGCGGTGAAGGCTTCAGCTGATAATAAGAACATGTAGGCAAATATTTTTTATTATTACTATCCTCTTCAGTCAAATCAGCACTATGCCTGATATGCGAGATACTGAGTCTTCTAGATTGTTCAGAATCTTTCAACCTATATATTAATTTTTCTACCATTTCGTCAATTTCATCTTCATTAACCTCAATCGGAAGCTTTTTAATAATTTTCTTTATTTCCTTCTTCATTCGTTCTTCCACATCAGTGTCAGGATCAAATTCCTTTTTCCTTTTCCAAATCATGCAAACGTTTAGCCAAATAAGATACTATTTTATTTCTCTGCAATTGATCTAATGGGGTTCCATCCTTTTTCAGGGGTAACACTTTGAACCAGTCATTAATTTCATCCTTAATTCTAACTTCTTCTACTTGGTCTTTTATAGTTTCATCTTTTGGGACTGGCACTTTTTGAAGCGCGTTAAATAGTTGTCTATTTAGTTTCATTTTATCTAGGGGAGCTCTCGGATATTGTTTTAAATAGTCGTTGCAGAACTGATCAATTTCATCCTTAATTTTATCTTTAAATTTATTTTTCGTTTCGACATATTCAGCCGCGTGATGCAGCTCAATATAAGCATCAGCAAGATCGTCTTTAAGAACTTCAAATGGAGCTTGTTCTTCTATCGACAAATTGTCTATTGAAGGCAAAGTTTTAGATATTACATCGCGAAGTTGTTGTTTATAAACTTGACCGGCCCGTTCATCTTCCATCTTTTGTTTTGCTTCCATAACTTTTTCTATCAAATCTTTTTTGAGAGCAGGCAATTTGTCCTCCAGTTCTGGGCTAGGCGGTAAAGACCTGAGAATGTTATCAATTTCATCATTCAACACGTCTTCATAAAGTTCATTATCGTTGAATATATCAGGGTTCATATTCAAATCGCCTATTACGTTTATCAATTTACTAGCGATTTCTTGTTTCATTGTTTTAACCTTTTCTTTCTCTACAGGGGTGTATCCTTCTGGTATCGGTAGATTTTCACACCCATTTTCTATGTTGTCATAAAGAACGTCTGCTGCTTTTTTGAAACCAGGTTTGTTTGAAGCCATTTTTTTTACAGCTGTATTTTTCACCAAATCGCCTATATCATCTCTAAGTTGTTCAACATGACTATCTGAAATTTTATGTTTGTGTACAGGTAGTTTCTTTAAAAATGATTTAATTTCCTTTTCTAGATCATTTTGAATATCTTCCATGGTTTTAGGTGGTACTTTTGCCACGACTCCCTTTATTTTGTTTGTGAACGGTTCTACTTCATCTTGCACATGTTTTATGGTCTTTCCGGATTGGTATGGCAAGTTTTCAGACCATTTTAAAATAGCATCTTTAATACCATCAGCGCTGACCGAAAATTGAAAGGCCATGTTTTTATCAGCTGTATTTTTCACCAAATCACCTATATTATCTCTTAGTTCTTCAACATGACTATCTGAAATTTTATATTTGTGTACAGGTAATTTGTTCAAAAATGATTTTATTTCATTATCTAGATCCTCTTGAATATCTTCCAAGTTTTCTGGAGGTAAGACACCGTTAATTTTCTTTGAAAATGGTTCTACTTCATTTTGAGCATGTTTTATATTCTTTTCTCGTTGAAACGGTAAGTTTTCAGACCATTTTAGAATAGCATCTTTAATGCCATCAGCTCTGATCGAAAAATTCCTCATGTCAGAGGGCTTTGAAGAGTTTTGAAAGGGTTTTTTTGCCACTGTGTCTTTCACCAAATCGTTTATGTCATCTCTTAGTTGATTTACATGATCATCCGTAATCCTACGTTTTTGTATGGGTAATTTGTTCAAAAATGATTTGATTTCTTTTTCTAGATCCTCTTGAATATCTTCCAAATTTTCTGTAGGTACATTAGTTAAGACTCCGTTTATTTTGATAGAAAATGGTTCTACTTCATTTTGAGCGCGTTTCATATTTTTTCCTGGTTGAAACGGTAAGTTTTCAGACCATTTTAGAATAGCATCTTTGATGCCATCAGCACTGACTCTTAATTTTCTCATGTCAGGTGGCTTTGAAAAGTTTTGAAAGGGCTTTTTTGCCGCTGTGTTTTTCACCAAATCGTTTATGTCATCTCTTAGTTGATCTACATGATCATCCGTAATCCTACGTTTTTGTACAGGTAATTTGTTCAAAAATGATTTGATTTCATTTTCTAGATCTTCTTGAATATCTTCCAAGTTTTCTGGAGGTACATTAGTCACGACATCCTTTATTTGCTTTGAAAAATGGTTCGATTTCATTTTCAGCGTGTTTTATATTCTTTCCTGATTGAAACGGTAAGGTTTCAGACCATTTTAGAATAGCATCTTTAATGCCATCACCACTGACCTTTAATTTTCTCATGTCAGGTGGCTTTGAAGAGTTTTGAAAGGGTTTATTTGCCGCTGAGTCTTTCACCAAATCGTTTATGTCATCTCTTAGTTGATCTACATGATCATCCGTAATCCTACGTTTTTGTACGGGTAATTTGTTCAAAAATGATTTGATTTCATTTTCTAGATCTTCTTGAATATCTTCCAAGTTTTCTGGAGGTACATTAGTCACGACACCCTTTATTTGCTTTAAAAATGGTTCGATTTCATTTTGAGCGTGTTTTATATTCTTTCCTGATTGAAACGGTAAGGTTTCAGACCATTTTAGAATAGCATCTTTAATGCCATCACCACTGACCTTTAATTTTCTCATGTCAGGTGGCTTTGAAGAGCTTTGAAAAGGTTTATTTGCCGCTGTGTCTTTCACCAAATCGTTTATGTCATCTCTTAGTTGATCTACATGATCATCCGTAATCCTACGTTTTTGTACGGGTAATTTGTTCAAAAATGATTTGATTTCATTTTCTAGATCTTCTTGAATATCTTCCAAGTTTTCTGGAGGTACATTAGTCACGACACCCTTTATTTGCTTTGAAAATGGTTCGATTTCATTTTCAGCGTGTTTTATATTCTTTCCTGATTGAAACGGTAAGGTTTCAGACCATTTTAGAATAGCATCTTTAATGCCATCAGCACTGACCTTTAATTTTCTCATGTCAGGTGGCTTTGAAGAGTTTTGAAAGGGTTTATTTGCCGCTGTGTCTTTCACCAAATCGTTTATGTCATTTCTAAGTTGATCTACATGATCATCAGTGATATTATGTCTTTGTACAGGTAATTTGTTTAAAAATGATTTGATTTCATTTTCTAGATTCTTCTTGAATATCTTCCAAGTTTTCTGGAGGTACATTAGTCAAGACACCGTTTATTTTCTTTGTAAAATGGTTCTACTTCATTTTGAGCGTGTTTTATATTCTTTCCTGGTTGAAACGGTAAGTTTTCAGACCATTTTAGAATAGCATCTTTAATGCCATCAGCACTGACTCTTAATTTTCTCATGTCAGGTGGCTTTGAAGAGTTTTGAAAGGGTTTATTTGCCGCTGTGTCTTTCACCAAATCGTTTATGTCATCTCTTAGTTGATCTACATGATCATCCGTAATCCTACGTTTTTGTACAGGGTAATTTGTTCAAAAATGATTTGATTTCATTTTCTAGATCTTCTTGAATATCTTCCAAGTTTTCTGGAGGTACATTAGTCACGACATCCTTTATTTGCTTTGAAAATGGTTCGATTTCATTTTCAGCGTGTTTTATATTCTTTCCTGATTGAAACGGTAAGGTTTCAGACCATTTTAGAATAGCATCTTTAATGCCATCACCACTGACCTTTAATTTTCTCATGTCAGGTGGCTTTGAAGAGTTTTGAAAGGGTTTATTTGCCGCTGTGTCTTTCACCAAATCGTTTATGTCATCTCTTAGTTGATCTACATGATCATCCGTAATCCTACGTTTTTGTACGGGTAATTTGTTCAAAAATGATTTGATTTCATTTTCTAGATCTTCTTGAATATCTTCCAAGTTTTCTGGAGGTACATTAGTCACGACACCCTTTATTTGCTTTGAAAATGGTTCGATTTCATTTTCAGCGTGTTTTATATTCTTTCCTGATTGAAACGGTAAGGTTTCAGACCATTTTAGAATAGCATCTTTAATGCCATCACCACTGACCTTTAATTTTCTCATGTCAGGTGGCTTTGAAGAGTTTTGAAAGGGTTTATTTGCCGCTGTGTCTTTCACCAAATCGTTTATGTCATCTCTTAGTTGATCTACATGATCATCCGTAATCCTACGTTTTTGTACGGGTAATTTGTTCAAAAATGATTTGATTTCATTTTCTAGATCTTCTTGAATATCTTCCAAGTTTTCTGGAGGTACATTAGTCACGACACCCTTTATTTGCTTTGAAAATGGTTCGATTTCATTTTCAGCGTGTTTTATATTCTTTCCTGATTGAAACGGTAAGGTTTCAGACCATTTTAGAATAGCATCTTTAATGCCATCAGCACTGACCTTTAATTTTCTCATGTCAGGTGGCTTTGAAGAGTTTTGAAAGGGTTTTTTGGCCGCTGTGTCTTTCACCAAATCGTTTATGTCATTTCTAAGTTGATCTACATGATCATCAGTGATATTATGTCTTTGTACAGGTAATTTGTTTAAAAATGATTTGATTTCATTTTCTAGTTCCTCTTGAATATCTTCCAAGTTTTCTGGAGGTACATTAGTCAAGACACCGTTTATTTTCTTTGTAAATGGTTCCACTTCATTTTGAGCGTGTTTTATATTCTTTCCTGGTTGAAACGGTAAGTTTTCAGACCATTTTAGAATAGCATCTTTAATGCCATCAGCACTGACCTTTAATTTTCTCATGTCAGGTGGCTTTGAAGAGTTTTGAAAGGGTTTATTTGCCGCTGTGTCTTTCACCAAATCGTTTATGTCATCTTCTAAGTTGATCTACATGATCATTAGTAATCTTATGTCTTTGTACAGGTAATTTGTTTAAAAATGATTTGATTTCATTTTCTAGATCTTCTTGAATATCTTCCAAGTTTTCTGGAGGTACATTAGTCACGACACCCTTTATTTTCTTTGTAAATGGTTCTACTTCATTTTCGAGCGTGTTTTATATTCTTTCCTGATTGAAACGGTAAGGTTTTCAGACCATTTTAGAATAGCATCTTTAATGCCATCACCACTGACCTTTAATTTTCTCATGTCAGGTGGCTTTGAAGAGCTTTTGAAAGGGTTTATTTGCCGCTGTGTCTTTCACCAAATCGTTTATGTCATCTCTTAGTTGATCTACATGATCATCCGTAATCCTACGTTTTTGTACGGGTAATTTGTTCAAAAATGATTTGATTTCATTTTCTAGATCTTCTTGAATATCTTCCAAGTTTTCTGGAGGTACATTAGTCACGACACCCTTTATTTGCTTTGAAAATGGTTCGATTTCATTTTCAGCGTGTTTTATATTCTTTCCTGATTGAAACGGTAAGGTTTCAGACCATTTTAGAATAGCATCTTTAATGCCATCACCACTGACCTTTAATTTTCTCATGTCAGGTGGCTTTGAAGAGCTTTGAAAAGGTTTATTTGCCGCTGTGTCTTTCACCAAATCGTTTATGTCATCTCTTAGTTGATCTACATGATCATCCGTAATCCTACGTTTTTGTACGGGTAATTTGTTCAAAAATGATTTGATTTCATTTTCTAGATCTTCTTGAATATCTTCCAAGTTTTCTGGAGGTACATTAGTCACGACACCCTTTATTTGCTTTGAAAATGGTTCGACTTTCATTTTCAGCGTGTTTTATATTCTTTCCTGATTGAAACGGTAAGGTTTCAGACCATTTTAGAATAGCATTTTTAATGCCATCAGCACTGACCTTTAATTTTCTCATGTCAGGTGGCTTTGAAGAGTTTTGAAAGGGTTTTTTGGCCGCTGTGTCTTTCACCAAATCGTTTATGTCATTTCTAAGTTGATCTACATGATCATCAGTGATATTATGTCTTTGTACAGGTAATTTGTTTAAAAATGATTTGATTTCATTTTCTAGTTCCTCTTGAATATCTTCCAAGTTTTCTGGAGGTACATTAGTCAAGACACCGTTTATTTTCTTTGTAAATGGTTCCACTTCATTTTGAGCGTGTTTTATATTCTTTCCTGG
Source organism: Marasmia exigua (assembly GCA_019059595.1). Classification (NCBI taxonomy): domain Eukaryota; kingdom Metazoa; phylum Arthropoda; class Insecta; order Lepidoptera; family Crambidae; genus Marasmia; species Marasmia exigua. The sequence continues at coordinate 11,765,336 of CM032489.1, read as the reverse complement.
TTGAAACGGTAAGTTTTCAGACCATTTTAGAATAGCATCTTTAATGCCATCACCACTGACCTTTAATTTTCTCATGTCAGGTGGCTTTGAAGAGCTTTGAAAGGGTTTATTTGCCGCTGTGTCTTTCACCAAATCGTTTATGTCATCTCTTAGTTGATCTACATGATCATCCGTAATCCTACGTTTTTGTACGGGTAATTTGTTCAAAAATGATTTGATTTCATTATCTAGATCTTCTTGAATATCTTCCAAGTTTTCTAGAGGTACATTAGTCACAACACCCTTTATTTGCTTTAGAAAATAGGTTCTACTTCATTTTCAGCGTGTGTTATATTCTTTCCTGGTTGAAACGGTAAGTTTTCAGACCATTTTAGAATAGCATCCTTAATGCCACCAGCACTGACCGGAAATTTTCTCATGTTAGGTGGCTTTGAAGAGTTTCGAAAGGGTTTTTTTGCTGCTGTCTCTCTCACCAAATCGTGTATGTCATCACTGTGTTGATCTACATGATCATCCGTAATCTTATTTTTTTGTACAGGGTAGTTTGTTTAAAAACGTTTTAATTTCAGTTTTATCGGGTTTTTCAGTAAATGGTTCTTTAATATTATTAGCATTCACCGAAAACTTTCTTTCAGACTTTTCTTCATCAACTGAAATAATATCTTTGTTGATCAAAATTCCTTCGAAGTCCTTCAACTAAGCCACTGACATATTCATCGCTAGCATTGTTAAGCATGTGTTCTAACCATGTTGAGACTATTTCATCAAAAATTGGTTTAGTTAACATGTTATCTTGGTAAAGCTGATCAAGGTGCTCTGCCAGGTCTTTCACCATCTCGCGTTGGCGTGTTTTATCTTGCGTGGAAAGATACTTAGACGGAACAGCGGTAATCCATTTAGAAATTTCGTTTTGTAAAGACGTTACGTTTTTGGATATATGCTGTATGGAGGACTCTCTAGTCCTTCGTTTGCCGGACCATCCATCTGACTTAATAAGCTGAGGGACAGGCATATCCTTGATGTTCTGCATCAAATCTTCGGTCATTGCTATAGGATGCATAAGATTTTTAACATCAGGCAACTTATTCAGCCATCTAAAGACTTGATACTTAAGGTGTTCTAACTCTTCTTCGTCAGAAGTGTTAGTATCAGGATTCAGCTGCAAATATTTCTGTCTGTCTACAATATCTTCTGCTAAGTCCTTTATCATAACATTTTTAAAACCTCCTTCTTCAATATTTAAATCTATTGGTAAGCTGTCTATCCAATCTTTAATTATATTAGCAAGTTCTTTTGCATATTGTTGTTCTTCTTTGCTCGGTGATTGAGTTCTCATTATATGAGTTATATCCTTCATTGTAGATATAGTCGATTCTTGAGAACCGTTTCTAGGACTAAAAATAAAATCTTCGTTCATAGAATACCTTTTAGGGGTCGACGTCTTTATAGCTAAATTTAGCAGTGTACCTGCAAGTGCACTGGCTTGTTTATCAATAGGAAAATCTGTTTGTATTGGTAAATCTTCTAAATATTTAGCAATTTCCTTTTCTGCGCCTTCTCTTTTTTCTTCGTGGGTTGTGTTTGGTTCTGACATTATATTTTCAACTTTTTTTGCTAGTTCTAGAGCCACTGCTTTCCATATTTTTTTAGAAACTGTACTATCGTTGCCTGATATTTTTTGCGTTAAGTCTAGGATCTGACGTTGAGAACTTTCTTGAATATTTTCATTTTCCACTGGAGTAAGTTCTGATTTTCTTTTAGATATGATTGAATCGTTAGTGTTGACAATCAAAGACATTTCCTTTCCCATGTCCAAAAGTTCATTAGCTATGTCTTCATACTGGTCTTCAGAAATATCTACATCAGCAAGTGCACTTATCAAACGGGTTTTGGTCTGGTTATCATCTTCATCTCGCATGACTTGGTCAGCTAAAATATCAGTAAGAGTAGATTCTAATTCACTTCGATTTTCAGAAGGGATGTCTGATTTATCTAAAATATAACCGACTGCTTCATGAAGCGCATTCGTAAGTTTTGATAAATTATCCTGTTTATTCCATCGCTTCCTTTGCTTAGGTGACGATGCTATAGCATCCATAAGTTTTTGAACAAGATTATTTTTGGCGGCAGAGTTAAGTTTCAGTTCAGAGTTTTTAACTAAATCATTTACCAATTGTTACTGTTTCCCCCTTTATATCTTCATTTGTTTTTGAGTACCCTGGATTTTTTTAATTTCAAATCTTGTATGTTTTTCGTTAATTGTTCTACCTACGTTTTTATTTCCTTTAGAACTAGAATCGAAACCAGGTATATCTTCAAGACAATTTAAGATATCATTAGCAAAGTTATTATTATCTACACATATTTCAATTGGTTTAATTCTACATAATAGTTTTCTTACTAAATTGTTTTGCTTTCTTATGTCCAACAGTTCACCCTTATCTTCTAACGCGTTAGCTAGCCAATTTAAAATTTCATCTTCTAATTCTCTATTATCTTTCCCATCATTCCGGAGTTCTAGAAGTTTCTTAGCTAATGGTTCGACCATCTTCATATTTTCCGTTTTGTTCCCACTAGCCAACTCAGGGATTTCTTTCAACCAATTCAATATTTCCTGCATCATATTTTCTTGAGTATCACGGAGGTTCTGCTCATTATTAGCTGTTTCAATTGGTAGTTGTTTAATTCTACCTAAAAGTTTTCTTACTAACTTATTTGGTTTTCTTACGTTAAATGGTTGTCCCTTGTCTTCAAACACATTAGCTAGCCAATTTAGAATTTCATTTTCTAATTTCGCTATCATCTTGCCTCTTGATCCCACTGTTCTAGAAGTTTCTTAGCCAATGGTTCGACCATCTTCATATTTTCCTGTTTCGTTCTCACCAGCTAACTCAGGGATATTCTTTAACCAATCCATTATTTCTCGCACTATATTTTCTGGAGTATCACCGAGATACTTATCATTATCGTCTGTTTCAACTGGCAGTTTTTTAATCTTATCTAAAAGGCCACTTCCTAAATTATTTTGTTTTCTTATGTCTAACAGTGCTCCCTTGTCTTCAAATGCATTAGCTAGCCAATTTGAAATTTCATCTTCTAATTCGCTATCATCTTTCCCTTGATTCTGGAGTTGTAGAAGTTTCTCAGCTAATGGTTCGACCATTTCATATTTTCCGTTTTGTTCTCACCAGCTAATTCAGGGATATCCTTAAACCAATCCAATATTTCTCGCACCATATTTGCTTGAGTATCACCGAGGATTCTTATCATTATCGTCTGTTTCAACTGGTAGTTGTTTAATCCTATCTAATAATTTGCTTCCTAAATGATTTTGTTTTCTTACACTAAACGGCTCTCCCTTGTCTTCCAAACGCATTTGCTAGCCAATTTAGAATTTTTCCTTCTAATTCACTATCATCTTTTCCTTGATTACGGAGTTCTAGAAGTCTTTTAGCTAAAGGTTCGACCATCTTCATATTTTCCATTTTATTCCCCCCAGAAAATTCGGGGATATCCTTTAACCAATCGAGTATCTCTTGAACCATATCTTCTAGGATTGCATTAGATAACTTCTTTCTTTTCTTTTCAGCAGCCTTGTGTACATGCTCCGACTAATTTTTCCCATTAACTTTTCCACATATTTTTTCTTTGTTCTTGAGTCAATACGTGCTTTTTTGGCAATATTATTTTCTAGCCATTCAGCTATTTCATTTTGTATTTGCTCTTGTGTTTCTGGTTTGTCAACTACCACTGAGCTTGAATTTTCTGCAGTTTTTTAGCCAAAGAACCTAATCACCTGCTGATTTCCGTTAATGCTCCCAGCACTAGAACTTGATAACTCAGAAATATCTTCCAGCCATTCTGAAATTTGATTTTGGAATTCTTCTTCCAAATTAAAGCTTTCTCTTTTGGCAATATACTTAGGTGGTATAATTTTGTAGTTCATTAGCTAAATTATCTGCTAGCATATTAAAAATTCATCTTTATCACCTTCTACTTTTATTGGCAATTTTTCTATAGCTTCAACGATTTCATCTTTCAATGCCTGTCTTAAGTCAGCAGGTGGATTTAGAGATATTGGTTTTAGCCTTGCAATCAATTCATCCACAACGCTGCTTTTATCTACAATAGGATCCTCGACTATTACTTCTAAAGTTTAGTGTATCCACCCATTTCTTCAATTGCATCTGCAAAATTTCCTGTTTCTTTAGTTAAATCTTGTAACTTGCCGAAAAGACTATCAACTATTTCACTTTTAAACATATATTGATTATCTTTATCCCCTGGATACCACATAGGCATATTATTGACGCACTCGGCAATCGCCTGTCTAGCTTTCTCATCGAAATCTTTATCGCCTTTTAGTTCTTTTAGCTTTTCAACCAGGTTCTTAGACATATCTTGTCTTACAGATTTGTCACAGTTATTTTCATTGGCGAATACAGGAATTTCATTCAGCCAATTGTCGACTGCTTCTTCCAGCTTCACAGCGAATTCCTCTTTGTCGAAACAGTAACATGAAGGGAATTCAGTGGAGAATTTGACCAGACTGACGCGCGAGCAGGCACAAGGCAGGGGTTTGTGGCAGTAACAACAGCGTTTAGGTCGTCTTGGACACGTATTGGGATTTGTCTGAAAATATATTCCTATGTTGTACGTAATCAACGATTTATCGACTGAATAAGGAGTACGCTCGATATATCTACGAGTATAGTAGGTACTTTATAAACAATTAGTTTAAACTGGTTTAAGTATCGAGTCGTGATCTCTAGGGTCCTGTGCCCGAATCGAGCAAAAAGTATGTTTTGAATTTTTCGAATCCAGCTCGAGTTTATGATCACCAATCCGCATTTGGCATGCATGGTGATTAAGCCTATCATAGTGGCGATGACTTGATTTCTATGATAGAGGCCTTTGGGACAGTATATAGGCTGATACTTTTGTAGTGCTTCATACTTAATTTGACTTACTTCAGCAGCGGACTCGCAAGGTGACATAATCTTCACTCCAGTGGAGACCCTGGGACAGGACTCTGCGAAAAAGGAGGTGTTACCAATAAAACTACATAGATGATAATTATATGTCTTAATGATACTTGACAAACAGAATATGACCTGATCTATACATGATGATATATTGAATCTAACACATGAGTATTGCTTACCTGATTCCCTGTTGTTATCCGAACTCTGAAATACGAAAAGGAAATTTTAGAGCGATATAATGTTTCTTCCATTAATAGGTACATATTCTTTATTGCCCAAGATACACAAACTTAATGTCGAACTGAGTTTCTTTTTTTACAGTGACACAGTATTACTCTACCTGATGGTAGGAGAAAGGAGAGAGAGGGAGAGAGCGAAAGAGAAAGAGATTTTAGAGTACTTGTTGCAAACAAGAGTTCCAAACTCCCTTTCCGTTCGCTTATGAGCACAACTCCTTCATTGTTTGTATTGGAGCACCATCGGATTCGAAGCTCCAAGCAGTAAGTTCTTAGCTCTTGCAAAATAGCTTTATATATTTGTTTTATATAACGAACAAACAAACAAACGTGCGGCTCGCCTGAAGGTACGCGACTACCGCAGTTTATAGATGCCTGCAACCTATGTGCTTTTAAAACCTTATAGGTACTGTTGGTACCTTATAGGTACTGTACCCTCCGAGTAGAATTGGCCACCCTCACTCTTACCGAGGTGTCGTAAAAGGCGACTAAGGTAAAGCTGCTGGCATGATCATCAGCACCCAGAGAAGGAAAACTCTGCATTAATATCAAAACCCTCGCCAACCCGTCTGCCAAGCGTGGTGAGTATGGCAATTACCCCTCAATGGATTGAGGGAGGCCCGTGCCTCAGCAGTGGGGACTTAAATGGGCTGATGATGATGAAGGTACTGTTACACATGCTTTTTTCGTGCTTAAAGCATGCTACTTTTGAGCAAGTGCTACTTAGTGGCGTGTTTGGAAAGATGTGCTACTAATAAGCATGCAAATTTTGAGCATGCTAAAAAATCGCACGCCGGTCGATTTTTAAGCTTGCTACCAGAAGTGAGGGTGGAAGGGGGATTGAGTGCTTTAGCACGTGTAAACAGGGTTGCTTATTTTCTTATTATCTACGGCAAAGCAAAAAGGAGGGTTATGATTTTGACCTGTATGTATAGATGTATGTACGTATGGATAGTTCATCATATTTGAACAAATGAAATTTTGTTAGAAGCGTCTTGATTGTCTTCTGGATATAGGCTACATGACGTCACGTTAAATTGACTACAGCGTCCTCTAGGGGACTTAGAGTAAGGAACTAAAAAAAATTTGCTTGACGGTACCGTGTGGGGTGACGTATCAAATGAAAGAGCTTTTTAGCACATTTCAAATATGTAATTTTATTTACATAACTAAAGATATTTTAAATAAAATTGAGTTTAAGAACTAAAACCCGACTACCAAAAAAACCGCCGTGCCGTGGTCGTATGCCACCTAATGTAGCAAAACAGATTTATTATAATAATGAAATAAAATCAATGTGGCCTACGCCCACGGCAATGCGGTATAATAATATCAGCAGAGACAATTTTTTTGTTTCGTACTTTTTGGTGTGTTTTTTGGTAGTTGGGTTTTATTAAGGATGCTTATAGATGCCTAATAGCATACTTATTGATAGCAAATGTGGACAGTTCATGAAGCATGCTCATATTTGGCATGCTTAAAAAGCATGCTATAAATTAGCATGTGTAACAGTAGTTTAACACTCCTTTTTTGAAGAACCTCATACTGTAGTACTTATGGAAAGACTCTGAAGGAATCTATTATTATTTTGATTGACGATTGTTTAAAGAAAGAGTCATACCGATTCAACACCAACATCCTTATGATGCTGTCTCCTGTGTTGACAGTACCGATTCTTAATGTTGGGGCACACCTGAAAGACGGCCTGTAGATGTTATCATGACAATTAATCCCCAAGAAATGCACGAATGTATCAATCCTGACCCAGCTCCACATTAAGGCCAGACTGTCCACGATATGGCAAAAACGCATACTTGCTTATTTCGGTCACACAATGCGAGGAGGAAATCTAGAAAAACTGATTATGGTTGGGAACACCGAAGGCAGAAGATCGTTCACCAACAAGGTGGACCGATCAGTTAAAAGAATCGTCATCATCCAAATTCTGAGCAGTCGTGAGAGATGCGCTAGACAGAAACCGGTGGGGGCTGATCATCCATTATCATTGATTTACCCGTACATAAGTTTAAGTTGCATGTAAAAAACTGCCTAATGCAGAAAGGCTACTATAAAGTAGATGATTATTTGAATGATAAGGATTCCTGGACATGTTGATGTCTTCGCCTGTCCTCTAATGTATAATTTGGGGGATCAAGTTGCTTTTGGGGGATCAAGTTGCTCGCGTCCGTAGGATTCAGCCCTCGATGTCTTACACGTATCCCCTGGGTGGCGCTAAAGGAGCAACACGTCTATGGTGGGAGGCCTCACGGCCGTGGCTACAATGACCACCCACCGGCCTAAGTTGTACCGCCAAGCGGCTTGCCGTGTTCCAGTGCATTGGCCGGTGTAGCTAACGAGAGAGGCGGGTCGGAACAGTCGCGTATGGTACCAGAGGACCGGTCTGATGCTTGCTGAGGGAGCTGCATCGGGTGCCTAGTCGCGGAGGGTAGCGGGATCCGAGGCACGGTGCACCGCTGGCCGACCGCAGATAGTTGGGGGCCCAAGTAGCGAGCTAGCCACTCATGAAAGGCTGCCCCGCCATCTTGCGAAAAATCCCAGGAAGCGCCATGGTGCCGGTTGGCGACCGGACGAAAGGGCCCCATGGACTTCTCTGGGGGGCTCGGGCGTCCCCGCAGTCTCCAGCCTAGATCCCCATTGGTGTAGTTCTCAGCGGGCGACTTAATGGTCAATGGTACTACCTACGCCTCGTTCCACTGCCGTCTCCCTCCACCTACACTCGCGACATAATGAAAAGTAAAAACAAGAGAAGCGTTGCACAGCGGCAGCACTCCCTTTCGCTGAAAGTGCACCTCACTAACATCCGAGGCCTGCACTCAAATCTCGCTCCAGTCCACTACCATCTTGAGACTGACAAGCCAGCACTCTTGTTTCTTACGGAGACGCAGATAGGGTGTCCGTCCGACGTAGCGTACTTAGATTATCCCGGCTACAACCTAGAGCATAGATTTAAGGTTAAGGCTGGTGTGTGCGTCTACGTTCGGGATGACATCTGCTGTCTGCGTCTCCGTAATCTTGAAGACCCCCGCTTTTCCGTGATTTGGTGACTGGTGGATACTGGCATCGAGAAAATTCTTTATGCCGGTGTTTACCGGTCACATGGCGGAGACGTGGAGACAACCAAGCTCACAGAGTACTTGGGTGAGGCGGCGGACGCCGCTCAACAGAAATACCCGACGGCCCAACTCGTTCTTCTGGGAGACTTTAATGCTGTCCACCAGGAATGGTTGTTCCCCCATGAACGCACCGATCATGCTGGGAGAGAGACACGAAAGCTTGCGTTAGCGTTGAATCTCACCCAGCTGGTTCAAAAGGCGACTCGGGTTCCTGATGTTGACGGCCACACCGCTAATTGCTTGGACCTTCTACTGACTACTGATCCAGACAGTTATTCAGTGTCGGTTTTACCGCCTCTTGGCAGTTCCGACCACTGTTTGGTGAAATCTGTATCTGTCTATTTCCCGCTCGATCGCTGTCCTAGTGGCACCCGGCGGGTATGGCGATACATCATCATCAGCCCATCGCAGTCCACTGCTGGACGTAGGCCTCTCCAATTGTTCGCCACTGTGATCTATCCATGGCTTCTCGCATCCAGCTCTTGCCAGCCATCCTGCGCAGATCGTCCTCCCACCTAGCCAGAGGGCGCCCTACATTACGTTTGCCAAGACGCGGTCTCCACTCCAGAACTCGTTTACCCCATCGGTTGTCGATTCTGCGGCTAATATGGCCAGCCCACTGCCACTTAAGCTTGCTAATCCGGTGAGCAATGTCGATAACTTTGGTTCTCTGCCGGATCACCTCATTTCGGATTCGATCTCGGAGAGAGACGCCGAGCATTGCTCGTTCCATAGCCCGCTGAGCGACCTTTAACTTGTGGACCAGCCGTACCGTAAGTGTCCACGTTTCGGCTCCGTATGTCATGACGGGTAGGACGCACTGATTGAAGACTTTCGTCTTTAGGCACTGTGGTATCGACGATATGAAGACACGACGTAGTTTTCCAAATGCTGCCCAACCTAACTGGATTCTCCTATTCACCTCATCCTCGAGGTTGTTTTTACCCAATTGCAAAGTCTGCCCGAGGTATACGTATTTTTGAACAACTTCGAGGACGGCACCGTGAATTGCAATCGGTTCCGGTAGAACATGTTCATTGAACATGACCTTGGTTTTGTCCAAGTTCATCCGTAGGCCGATGCATTTAGAAGAGTCGGCCAGGTCATTCAGCATCTGTTGTAGGTCCTGCAGCGTTTCTGCCATTATGACGATGTCGTCAGCAAATCGCAGGTGAGAGATGTATTCGCCATTGATGTTGATGCCACGTCTCTTCCAGTTCAGCGTCTTGAACATATCCTCCATTGCATTTGTGAACAATTTCGGGGAGATGACGTCCCCTTGTCTCACTCCTCGATGCAATGGTATAGGACTTGTTTGCTGATTCTGTACTTGGACGGACATAGTAGCGGCATCATAGAGACATCTCATCACCTGGATATATCGCCAATCGACTTGGCATCGCTGCAGGGACTCCAGAACAGACCAGATTTCAACCGAGTCAAAGGCTTTCTCATAGTCCACAAATGCTAGACACAGGGGCTGATTATACTCTTCTGTCTTCTGTATAATCTGCCGCACTGTGTGGATGTGATCTATGGTGCCGTATCCGCTCCGAAGCCCAGCCTGTTCCGGTGGTTGGAATTCGTCGAGTCTCCGCGCAAGACGGTTCGTGATCACTCTTGAGAACAGCTTATAGACGTGGCTTAAAAGGGAAATGGGTCGATAGTTCTTCAAAAGGGTTTTGTCCCCTTTTTTGAAAAACAAGACGACCACACTCTTACTCCACGCCTCCGGAGTTCTCCCTTCGAAGAGGACATCGTTAAAGAGCTTTTGGAGTTCCCTCAGTACGGGTAATCCTCCAGCTTTCAACAACTCTGTTGTAACGCCATCCATTTTCCATTTTTCAGCTGTCCAAGAGCAATCTCGATTTCGCCAATGCTGACTTCTGGCAAGTCTTCGGTGAAATGGCGTGTTAATGTGGCCCTAGAGTCCTCATTTTCGGGATCAGGTCGAGATGCATGCGAAGCGTATAATCGGCCATAGAAGTCTTCCACTTCTTGAAGGACCGCTGGCTTTGAAGCAACAACTTCTCCACGTGATGTGGTCAGCTTGGTCAGGTGGCTTCTTCCGAGAGATTGTACGAAAACCTTCGACCCCCGATTCTGCTCGATAGCTCTTTCAATCGAGAGAGTATTGGAGCACCGGAGGTCGCGTCGCACAAGTTTACTGATCTCCCGGTTTAGAGTCCGTTTTCCTGACGAAGTGGACGGTGGTTGCTCACGTCGTTGTCTCATTAGCCCCAAGGTCTCATCAGAGAGTTTCGACTTCCTATCTTTGCGCTGCATGTTACAAAATCTCGTGCCTTCTTCCCTGAGGACTAGAACCACATTTTCGAGGTTCTGGTCAACGTCCGTTGTGGTTTCCACGGCATTGAATCTGTTTTCCAGGTTTAACTGAAACTTTTCAGATCCTTTCATGGATTGGAGTAGAGTAGGCCGGAGTCTTGACCTCATCAAGCGGACTCGTTCGGCTTTAAAGTCGATATTCAGAGTGCCTCGGACAAGTCTGTGATCGCTACCGGTGTTGAACCTGTTGATCACGGAGACATCTCTGAATATATGCCGCCTGTCCGCCATGATGAAGTCGATCTCGTTTTTAGTCATAGTGTCGGGGCTCTGCCACGTCCACTTTCTTTGGGGCTGCTTCTTGAAGAAAGAGTTCATCAAAAAGAGCCCCTCTCGTTCGAGAAAGTTGACAAGCATCCGCCCCCTATGATTCCTAACTCCAAATCCATGGGATCCTACTACCAATTCGTTGCAATTCTGTACTCCCACTTTAGCGTTGAAGTCCCCCATGGCAACATTGTAGTGGGTTTTGGTGGTGAAGTGGAGGGCCCTCGATATGTCATCGAACATTTCCTCCACTTCATCGTCTGAGTGTGTCGAAGTCGGTGCGTACACTTGCACCACCTTGAGGCTGTACCTCTCGGTGAGCTTGATGATGAGGTACGCTACCCTGTTCGACACGCTAGACATTTCCACTACGTTGTCAGAGAGGGACTTATTGACCAGAAACCCGACGCCGCCTTGAGAATGTTGGTCTCCCTCGCGGAAGTACATTAGGTGGCCCGACTCCAAGGTTACGGTGTCCTCGCCCTCTCTTCGGACTTCGCTTAAACCAAGGATGTGCCACCTTATTTTCCCAAGTTCCACCTCGAGTTGTGCCAGATGCGAATCAAGCCGCAAAGTGCGTCCGTTGTACGTCGCCAGGGTCTGTTTGTTGTGGTGGCCTCCCGTAGCCCGGAGATTCTTCGCACCCCCCGTCCCGCCGTTACCATGGTCGCCACCATGACCAGGAATAGCGGGACTGCCGGGAACTGGGGGCCGTGGCTGCAGTTTTACTCGCATTGGAGGGTTTGCCCATAATCGCCACGCTGGGCAGGCGGGTTGGCGATCGCAGGACGTGGATTTTTGCGCCAGTGACGCTGCTGCCCGTCACTGGCCTGGCGTATTTGGCCACGTCATAGCTGTGGTTATACCGCCATCGGTCGGTCGCCAGAGCCTCGTTGGTAATTTAGCAGGATGCACCACGGGCAGGTGAGGTTGGCTTGGGGCAGGAAGGTGGTAGATTGCCCCCTTACACCCCCGATACAAGTCAGCGGATTGGGATGAGATGCGATCGTTCTTTGCATCTTACCCTTGGTGGCCGATATGCTTTTCTTCTGGAGACCCTTCAGCTTGTGCGGAAGCCGTGACGCAAGTGTTGCGTCAGGGAATGGAATATTTTATTCCGTTCCGTGACGTAGCCGGATCTGGCAAAGCTCAACCCTGGTTCAACGCATTGTGCAGTAAGGCCGAAACGGCGAAGCACAAAGCTTACCTAGCCTGGGTTGATGCTCGTAACCGCAAAGCAAAGGATGTCTCCGAAAAGAAAAAAGCATTCAACAAGGCTGCTAAGTCCAGTAAGAAAGCAATACGGAAGGCTAGATTTGACCACATAAGACGGATTGGGACCAAACTTGCTTCGTACCCTGCGGGTAGTAAAGCTTTTTGGTCTCTGGCTAAGGCGGTCGAATCGAACTTCTGCCGTCCCTCACTCCCACCACTGTTGAAACCTGATGGCTCACTTGCACATACCGCCAAAGAGAAAGCTGATTTATTCGCTACTCAATTTGCGGAGGCTTCGCGTCTGGATTCCGCCAGTGTACCACCTCCTAGTCTGCCGGATTGTGGGTGTTCCATGCCCGAAATACACATTCGCCAGACTGAGGTCCTGAAAACCCTGCGGAATCTAGACGTGAATAAAGCAAGTGGACCAGATGAGATTCCGGCGATAGTACTCAAAACCTGTGCGCCTGAGCTGGCTCCTGTACTTACGCGCCTCTTTCGCCTTTCCATGTCGTCTGGTATAGTACCAAAGTCATGGAAGCTTGCCAACGTGCAGCCCGTGCCTAAAAAAGGCAGTCGTGCCGACCCTACTAACTACAGGCCAATTTCGGTTACCTCCATACTCTGCAAGACTATGGAGCGTGTACTGAACAATAGGCTTTTAGCATACCTAGAATCGAACGACCTCCTCAGCGACCGACAATATGGCTTTCGCCGGAATCGGTCTACTAGGGATCTTCTAGCGTATGCCACTTACATCTGGGGCCAGGCCATTGAGAATCACGGGGAAGCTCTTGCAGTATCCCTTGATATCTCAAAGGCCTTCGACAGGGTCTGGCATGATAGCCTTATTGGTAAGCTTTCCGCGTATGGACTTCCCGCTGGCTTATGCACTTGGATTTCTGATTTCCTGAGGGGTAGGTCCTTAAGAGTGGTCATTGATGGCTGCTCTTCTGACCAACTGGCGATTAATGCTGGAGTCCCTCAGGGGTCTGTACTTTCTGCAACTCTCTTCTTGCTGCACATAAACGACCTGCTAAAACCCGGCATCTATGGGTATGCGGACGACAGCACAGTTGTAGAGAGTTACAATTCCAGTGCACGTGCCAAGCCGGCGGACATCCAGAGACATAGAGAGGCGATGGTCGAGCGCATGAACGAGACTTTGAAGGCGGTCTCCGACTGGGGAAATGCCAACCGAGTTTCGTTCAATGCAGCTAAGACCCAGGCGTGTTTGTTCTCTGCTAAACGGAGTCAATTCCAACTGACTCCCACTTTCCAGAATGTGTCCGTACCGATTACTAGCCGTCTTGAGCTTCTTGGCATGTCCCTCACCCCTTCCCTCAACTTTGGCACGTACATCGAGTCCAAAGCTCAACTTGCCTCAAAAAAGCTCGGTATTCTGGCTAAAGTGAGGCAGTACTTTACGCCAGGACAGCTGCTTAACTTATATCAAGCGCAAGTCCAATCCGGATCTACCGGATACATTTTGGAGAGTGCGCCACGGAACTGTACAATGCCATTGGAGCATCTCCGTTCTTCCACTACTCCACCAGGCAGACCCTCAATCGACACCGGTACATGGTAGAAATACCAAAAGTCCGCACAAAGAGGTTTGAATCCTGTTTTCTTATTCGTACTGCGAAACAGTGGAATCAGTTGCCTGAGGAGGTGTTCCCTAGTGGCTACAATTTGGGGGTTTTCAAAGCGCGAGTGAATAGGTATCTTCTAGGTAATCGTGCTACATCTTAGACCATATTATCACTTACCATCAGGTGAAATATGGTCAAACGCTTACCTATCTACAGTAAAAAAAAAAAAAAAATTTTTCATAATTATTCTTCGACGATTTATCTAAACGATATTGATTATCAGCACTGAAATCATAATCTGTATAAGAATGAATATTGTAATTACCATATTATTTGAAAAGAGTAACTACTGAGTTTCTTGCTGATTCTTCTCGGTAGAAATTAACATTCCGAATTAGCGGTAGATTACATAATATTAATTCATAAATGTTCTGTATGGACTTAAATTGAATAAAGACATTTTTGATTTTTGATTTTGATCCGCTCCAGATGCAGAAATGAAAACAGGCGTGAAGCAGCACTGTGCTGTGTTTCGCTGCGTGAGTGAGGGTACCGGAGGCCCATTCCGGGGGAAAGAGGGGCTTAAAGGTTGGCAGCGCACTTGTGACTGTCCATGGGCGGCGGCAGTCGCTTCCCATCATCCGTCTGCTCGTCTACCACCTATCATCACATAAAAAAAATATCTCAGCGGTGAGGAATCGTGGGGTAAATTAATGTGTCAGATAGTTTCTGGAACATGTAACCATTATTCATGTGGAACTTGAGATAAGAAAACAGTATTCCAAGGTCTTGAAAATTTTCTTTATTCAGACAATCGCAGAGCAAGCGTCTTTCCTCGTCTAACACCCACAGTCAACTCAATCGTTTTCTCCGTTCACTCTTACTCCGTTCCATTCTACTCGTCTTCCCACACTCTCATAATCCCACATTCACGACCATTTAAAAGGGTTGCAAAAGTTCAGACGGCAGTCGTTTCACTGTAATTAACAGACCCACCAAATCCGCAATCATAGTCCGAGTGTAATCCTTCAAAACGATGGCTATGGGCGCAACCACGATTAAGAAATGATAAGGAGTCCTCAACATCATTACTGTTTATCAAATAATTAGGTACAAAGATCAGGCCAAAACTCACCGTTTGACTGTCGCAAATGTGCTTCAAGGTATCCCTGAGACACTTGGTCACATCTGTGAGGTAGCGCACATCAGCTGATCTGGTCTTATATTGACGAGTAGACGAGGCTTTCAAATAGTCGTACATCGCGTTTATATGGGCGCTGTGTCTGGAACCAGAAACAAATTGTCTGGGACAAACTGGGTGTAAAGTCCAGTGGCGGATTTACCACAGACTCTAAGTAGGCTAAAGCCTATGGCGGCCAATTGTGGGAGAGCCACGCTTAGGCATGAATGGGCCGGCTCGACCGGAGTGATACCACTGCCTCACAGAAGACCGGCGTGAAGCAGCGCCTGCGCTGTGTTTCGCCGTGTGAGTGAGGTTACCGGAGGCCCAGTGGGGGGGAAGGGAAAAAGGTTGGCAGCGCACTTGTGACTCTACTGGTGTTGAGAGTGTTCATGGGCGGCGGAATTACTTACCATCAGGTGATCCGTCTGCTCGTCTGCCTACCTATTACATTAAAAAAAGTGCTATTTCAACATAAAGATTGATAAATTCAATGCCCGTTGTTACAAGGTTACGAATTTTGATGAAGTATCAAATGTGACCTATTATTTTGGCCTACTATAGAATTACACCCTAAGATGAGTGAGAGATAGAAGACTTCAGAACTGACCTGACACTAGCTTCGTTAGGAGACTTAGACATCGCCTTCATCGTCCTCAACTCTCTACCATTTTCCTTCACTCTTCCATCCATGTCTTTCTCAGGGGATTCAGGCAGTTTTTTGGCCTCATTTTTCTTAGCTCTGGTATAGGTTTGAACGCTTTTGATTTTCGTCTTTGAGGTAGATTCGTGGGGGGAGATTGTTTTGTGTCGTAAAGAGCGCATGCTTTTAGTGTGATATGAGCTTTTAGAAACTGAAATAGATTAAGGACGGTACAGTACATTGGTAAATATGTAAACCGATGCTGCCATACCGACAGCTAGTTTTTAATACATGTCACTGGATGGCGCCACTGCGCCAGCGATAATAAGGCATGCTGTTTTAACTGCGCTCTCTTTTTTTATGTGATAGGCGGCAGAAGAGCTGACGGATCACCTGATGGTAAGCAATTGCCGCCGCCCATGGACACCCGCAACACCAAAGGTGCGATTCTACGTGTCTATTGTATTATTACACAATAAAAAAAATATTCTACATTTTTACGAGTTTACAATCTCGTACCCTCTGTATCCTTTTCGACAGGTTCTACCACTAGTTCGTCTGTGAGGGAACACATTGTGAGGAAACTTACACATATCGGATAATTTCTGACAAGTGTAACCATGATCCAGATGGATGTTTGGTAGAACATGTGGTTAAGGTGACGGGTAGAGCACACTAGTGACGCCAATTGATTATAATTTTAGCTACTAAACCATATCTATTTTAGACGATTTCGGGACTCCAATCCCTCGGCAAACACTTATACTATTTTTTTTATGCACAAATGCTTGGTCTGATTTTGTATTAGAAAAATTGATTCACGTCAAAAGTGGCCGCTTTCGGCGGTAATACAAAATTCGAGTGCAAAAGCAGACCAAATAGTTAACTGTAAGGTATTAAATAAATAGTAAAGGTGTTTTCCAAGACACTGGAGCCCAATTGTTATAAATAGATCTGATTTAATAGCTAATAATTACAATCAATTGGCGTCGCTAGTGGGGTATACTCGCCCACCTTAACTCGAGCTCGAAGGCCCGTTTGGAACAGTGGTAGTGAACGCTACCTCTGGTTCAAGGGTTGCGGGTTCGATCCCCACACAGTACAAACATTTGTGTCAATCAATCAATCAATCAAATAATTCTTTATTTGCATAGGCTTGTACACAGCACTTACAAATCGTCATACATTTGAATGATTTAAAACTATTTATAAGTACTTATGTAATAATTTACATGTTAATACATATATATGTTGATACATAAAATATACTGAAAAAAGTAAATAAACATAATGCGATTCTACCACCGGCTCGGAAAGTTGTTTCTGATCGAGAAGATCCGGCAAGAAACTCGCCAGTTACTCTTTTTAATCGCCAACTTTTTTACAATGGTTTATTATCCTCATACCAAGTCATACAGTCTAATGTAACACAAAATAGAATGAAGCAACCAGATGACCAGTGAGATGACCAGTCCCCAAAGGTGGCACCTGTTCACAAGTATGACGTATGTGTCAGCCATCATTTCACTCAACCATATTAGAGGGAATGTAATGACCCGCCACATAACGCCACCACCTCAGAGACATTTGAGTGAGCATGACTACTTAGGTTCCCCTCATAGGTCACAGAGTACTTAATCCAATACTAATAAACTGCAGGACGAGGTGTACAATAGTAGATGGTTAGCATCTTGTCAATAGTTTGATTAATCAATACTAATCAATTTGTATACAATAATAAATGCTGCTAAGCCTAATTTATTAAAATTGATTTATTATATAATAATAATGATTCCAGTAAATATTTATAAAATTACTACATGTGTGCAGGCACGGAGGTCATTATGTCCATGAATCATTATCATTTAAGTAATCTACAATTTTATAGTAACCTTTACAATGTGCATGAACATGTCTGTTTGTATTGGTCTGGGTGTGTACTATGTATTTATAAGTATTTATTTACAAAAGAAAAGTATTATATGTATATATTTGTAATCCCACTGTTGATTCTGGTATCCGTAACACAGGTGCTTGAGCTACCTATCTCGGAGTCAGATCAATGTGTGTGATGAAGGTGAACGGTATTTTCAACCGTTCACCTTAAGGTGGCACATCGATGTAACTAGCGCCGTCAGTAGATTTGTATTAATTGTGGCGATTACTAAAAAAGGTCTCGTAATCGTCACATTGGAAACGACATGCTAGGATGATGAATTTAGCATCATTATTACTTAAAGGTCAAGCGCACTTCAAGGTGACGTGTAGGGCACACTAGCGACGCCAATCGATTTTAATTTTCAGCTACTAAACCGGATCTATTTTAAATAATTTCGGAGTTAGAATCACTTGGCAAACACCTATACTATTTATTTAATACTTATTGGTTAACTTAACTGTTTGGTTTGCTTTTGCTCTCGAATTTTGAATTACCACCAAAAGTGGCCGCTTTTGGCGTGAATCAATTTTTCGCGTACAAAAACGAACCCAACATTTGTGCATGGTTATTTAATAAATAGTATAAAGTGTTTGCCGAGAGAGTGTAACCCCGAAATTGTTTAAAATAGATCCGGTATAGTAGCTAAAAATTATAATCGATTGGCGTCGCTAGTGTGCCCTACCCGTCACCTTAAGCCACTGGTAGCGGCTACTTAGCCGGTAATGAGTCAACACTTTGGGTATGGGACCCCATCAGACGGTTTTCTATCAACAATTTTTTATGACACGCCTTATCAATGATTGAATATGGGTACCGGACGCATAATTCGGTGGGAAGGGGCTCCACGGGCGTCTATGGCCGGTGTCAATCGGATCCCATCAGGTGATCCGTATGCTCATCTGCCATCTATCGCATAAAAAGAATTAACTCACAGTTCTTAGCTTGTGTGTAGACCAGCAGTCGTTGCACCAGTTCCGAAGATATACTCATGTTGGGAGACAGGCTCGGGTACTTCCGCAATGAGTGGGCGAAGGACTCAGCGCAGCGAGATGAGTGGGAACATGTTAGATCTGTGAATAGACAAGCTTTTTTATAAAATCCCGAACATAAGCTTCTAAGGTACAATTTCGAGTACACAATGTAACCGTTGGAGAGCCACGCTTCGGCATGACTGGGCCGGCTCGACCGGAATAATACCACGGCCTCACAGAAAACCGGCGTGAAACACACAAAAATGTTTTACTGTTACCATCAGGTGAAATATGGTCAAACGCTTACCTATCTACAGTAAAAAAAAACCGAGGCCCGATCCGGGGGAAAGGGGGGTTTTAAGGTTGGCAGCACACTTGTGACTCCACTGGTGTCACGGGTGTCCATGGGCGGCGGCACTACCAAACAACAAACACCAAAGCATCCTTACCTCGATCGACTGACGTGAAGCTGTTCCTTAATGAATAAGGGTAAGATGTGGCACTCTGTTTGGGAGGGTGTGCTTTCCCGCTGCTTAAGCCATAAGTCTCGAAGTTGCCTTGAGCTAGGAGTATAAAAATGAGAGTAAATTAATAGGCAGCCATTTTGCATTCCAAGCCGTGTGGCCGTTACGGTCCTCAACGCTTCAACGCAAACCCTTGCGCGCTGTGTTTGGATTTGTACACAGCTTGATTTTCATACGGACTAATCCCAGACCGTATGCGCGCGGCAGACGCATTCGATCTTTGGTCATACCATTATTCGCAGAGCCACTCTGAGCACTTTTTGTTGTGCGTTAGTGCGGTATGTTGCGTACAACAGCAGAAACTCGAAGTGCATGTAACTCTTCCCGTCTCTCATTCTTCAAAATGACTTCTTTGAAACATCGAAACGTAAAGTTTCCGATCTGGTTTTGTTGCACAAGCTCGTTCATGGTAGCTTGAGTTGTCCTGGTCTCCTACAACAGGTTGATATATCCTTCCCTTACCACAACCCCAGGCATCCTTCTAGAAATCTTTTTAGTTTGCTTCATTGTAGAACCAACCTAGGTAGGTGTGCTCCTTTATACCGGTGTATGCGCTCATATAAGGACATAAAGAATCATAACATAGATATTTTTCATGATTCCATCCATACATATAAACGGAAGTGTAATGATAAGCTGAAGGATTGTGAGTTGTAGATAAAAATTAATACTTAGTAGATAATTTACCTAATATAACTATATTTTAGTCGTAATTAAGTTCAATAATGCTCAATAAATAAATAAGTATGTATGAAGCTAGGGATCTCAGTCCCAAAAAATGCATACAATATCTGATAAGTGCAGGGTTTGGGACTGATATGTAGCACAGCGGCAATCACAATAGATCGAAGAAAAAGACAAAGATTTTTTATTTCGCATGAAATATGGTAGGTACATAAAGGTTACAGGGTTTTTTGAATACACTTTTCACCGGACACTGGTAAGCAAAATATTATATACCTACGCATTATGATTAGGGTTCCTCTCTCCTAAATTTTGTTGCCCTAACAGGGTACAATAGATTATATAAGTCCCACCATACTGTACCTTATGGAAAGAACCTGCATAGCCGCCCGCTGAAAATAAAAAATCCACTATATACTAACGTAGCTCAATTCAAAGGCGTTGGCTGCCCACGTTGTGGCTCGAAGCCCCGGAGTTGGGTGAAAGCCGGCTGCCTACATCGTGTGCCAAACAGATTAGCAGTGATCTCGGCATGATGTTAAGAAGAGAACAGATAATAAAATAGTACGTACTGCGAGATGGACCAGCTCTTTGCGGGGGAAACTCTGCAGACTCCACAGGTGGTGACGAAGGCGTGGCTCTGCAATGGGCTAGCTGAAGCAAGGAAACAATCTGTAGGTATTTATCATCATCATCAGCCTGCCACAGTCCTCTGCTGGACATCATCATCACAACAGTTATAGGATTCCAATTCAATCGAGCATTATTATGTAATAATAATAAATATTTCACAACATCACATACCTACATAGAAATATTTTTATTGAATTTTTGTTATAAATTATCTATGTATATATTATTGGGTATGTATGTATTGTTTATTATTATTTATGTAATGTAATAATATTAATATATAAAATAATGTATATTTCTGCCATTCTCAATTTCATTTATTAAACTACTTTGCACTGCCTTCCCTTATTACGAATACGATATTTCTTTCCTCTACCCAAACGTTGTCTGGAAGAAATCGCTACAAGCGATAAGACCGCCTTATAGTATTGACTGTTGCTGTTGTATCATGCTTGTATTTTATTTTTGTGCAATAAAGAATATCTATCTATGTCAAAACATTTTCAGTAGTAGGACTCAATGTGTTGATTGATCAAGTAATATTTCTATTATACTCCAAATCATACACTGATTGTAAAAAAAACGCTAACTGACCACTCAGTTAGCGTTTTTTTAAGACCGTTAAATTATGAGGAAACGGAAGCAGTATTACTATACAATTAATAAATAAAATAGAATAAAATAGGTAACATTTAATAAAAATTGAATAAAAAAAAACAGAAATTAGCAGACAGGCGGACCATTTCTAGTTTCTCTATTACACATTTAATTGCGTAGATTAAAACACACAATATAAACTATACCTACTAACATATCCACACTTTCAATCACTCATCTCACACTTTCATTCAGACATCACACACTTTCATTCATACGTCTCACATTTTCATACAAATATGATATAAGTAGTCACAATCTCACACATAGGGAATATAATTATTTAAAATCTATATTCTTTAATCATATCAAATGTGTGACTATATGGAAGAGCGGAGTCTTCTGGCACAGGCATTATTATGCTTAAAAAAACGTCGCTGAAAAAGTATAAAACAAGCCTTCGTTGTCAATTTATGCAATATTCACTATGTAGAGATAAAATTTCATGTTTGGAAATCCGCAGTCACACGTTGTCAAAGGGTAGTATATTTAACGTGTGACTACGCCTTTCCAAACATGAAATTTTATCTCTACATAGTGAATATTGCATAAATTGACAACGAAGGCTTGTTTTATACTTTTTCAGCGACGTTTTTTGTCGTAGTTGGGTTTTAGTTTTTTTACTTTTATTTTATTTGTACTATTTTGGTGTCCAAGTGCTAGTAATATATATATATATATTCAAAATGTACAAGTCAAGCGCTTTCAAATGATACCAAACACGGCATATTTATCATAACTTTATTTTTTTACTCTGTATGTTTTGTCCGCTAGAGGGCGCCACATTAGATTTTGTGAAACTTCATATAGCCTATAACCAGCGGACGATCAAGACGCTTATAATGATATGTCATTTGTCGAATTCTGATAAGTAGTTAAGAAGTTACGTGGAAACAGATGAACATACATACATACATACATACATACATACATACATACATAGCCTGTCAAAATCATAACCCTCCTTTTGCTTTGCCGTAGTCGGGTAAAAAGAAGGCTCCAATCACAAGCTGATTTAATGTAACATCATGTTTTTGGAACAATAAATTGAAATTGAATTGAATTGAAAATTTGAATTTCACTAACCTGATAGCTGCTAGTGTATCTGCCATCGCAGATCTGAGCAGCGGTATCAATGGCGGATATCACAGGCAGGCCATTGGTGCTGGTTTCCACTGAAGACTTCGCGTGGGTCAGTTGGCAGGACACTTTTATACCTACAAAACAGAATCTTACAACTTGACTTCTTTGGGTATCTTGAGTGATTCTCTATTAAGGGTTCAAGTTCCTATATGTTGTATTAATAAAATCAGAACCAGAACCTTTAAGTTTAAGTTCAATGGGGAATATTTATGCCCTTTGATTGAGTTTGATATATTATTATGGCCTTTGATTGAGTTTTTGTTTTAATTTATTTATTTCTAGCAAACTTTACAGCATTTCAAAGTTCATGCAAAACACTTAAAAATTAAATTCTTACTTAGCCAATTAAAAAGTTTGTCACATTAAAATTAATTTTAGAGGACGGTCGAATTTTGAATTCGAAGTCCTATTCTGAAATTGAGTCTCTATTTTAAGTTCGAAGTTCAATCCGTCTGCTCGTTTGCCACCTCTAATATAAAAAAAAAAGTGTAGTCTAATTCTAAAATTGAGCTTCTACTTTAAGTTCAAAGTGTAATTTTGAAATTGAGTCTTTATTTTAAGTTTGAAGCTCTATAGAGTCCCCAATCTACACCAACTTTGGAGTCCTGAGTTCAAAACCATTTATGGCTACTACACCGTACTTTTTTAACCGTCTTACTCACTTATCGAGAGCATTATACTGATGAAAACAAACATTATCCCCCCCAGGACGTAGGGTCTTATCTCAGAAAAAAAAAAAACACCTTTCCATACAAATGTGATCAGCTGATTGGTGCAATTTGTATCACAAGGCGAAAATTTTTTTAGAGATAGACCCTATATACCGTGAGGAAAAATATTTGTTTTCATTAGTCATCGTCATCGTCAGCCCATTTAAGTCCCCACTGCTGGGGCACGGGCCTCCCTCAATCAGATGAGGGGTAATTGCCATACTCACCACGCTTGGCAGACGGGTTGGCGAGGGTTTTGATATAAATGCAGAGTTTTCCTTCTCTGGGTGCTGATGATCATGCCAGCAGCTTTACCTTAGTCGCCTTTTACGACACCTCGGTAAGAGTGAGGGTGGCCTATTCTACTCT
The DNA here is from genome assembly GCA_019059595.1 of Marasmia exigua. Classification (NCBI taxonomy): domain Eukaryota; kingdom Metazoa; phylum Arthropoda; class Insecta; order Lepidoptera; family Crambidae; genus Marasmia; species Marasmia exigua. The sequence goes on along the minus strand of CM032489.1, from coordinate 11,742,108 downwards.
ACCGGGGACCACACGGCAATTATACGGCGGTTATACGGTGTTTATTAGAATAGTGCCCCAAATAAGGGTTATTATAAAGCATGTTGAGTGTAGAGAGTATCCGAGTTTATTTTGAGCCATTTATTGCGACTTGAGTTATGACTACTATGGTCCTTATCTTGTATAGAATACTTACCAGAAGCACTGGCCCGCCTGCGCCCGTGCCGCCGGCCACCCATCAAGGTGACGGCAAGCCCGGCGTCCGGCAGGCCCTGCACCACCGCCACCATGCCCTCACCCTCACCCGCCATGACGATTAGTTGCGTGGGAGAGGGACGTACTGGAATTGAGGAGAAGGGATTAGCATATTGTACGGTAGAAAGTGGTCCGAACATCAAAAAAAATTAAAATGATAAAATTAAATTGAAAATTTAAAAAAAACCGCCGACGGCGGCCATCTTGGATTTGAAATTTGTCACAATAAATATATTAGACGACCCGTTTGGAACAGTGGTAGTGAACGCTGCCTTTGGTCCAAGGGTTGCGGGTTCGATCCCCGCACAGTACAAACATTTGTGTGCATGAACATGTTTGTTTGCATTGGTCTGGGTGTTTGCTATGTATTATAAGTATGTATTTACAAAAGAAAAGTATTATATGTATATATTTGTAATCCCACTGTTGATTCTGATATCCGTAACACAGGTGCTTGAGCTACCTATCTCGGAGTTAGATCAATGTATGTGATGTTGTGAAATATTTATTTATTTATTCTGCTACTCAAGCCCTTTTATATGATACCCATGTTGTGGGAGTTGTGTTAAAACATACAATCCATATCTTTGTGACGGCGGCCATCTTGGATCGATTTTTATCTAACATAGCTAAGAACACTCTCCCCTTATTCATCTTTCAAACAAAAAAAAAACAAAATCAAAATCGGTTAATTTGTTCGGGAGTTACGATGCCATAGACAGACACACACACAGACACGTCAAACTTATAACACCCCGTCGTTTTTGCGTCGGGGGTTAAAAAGCAAGAGACGAGTGCACTCTTTTCTCAAAAGCCGACAATGCATCAGCGACTCAATTCATCTCGCAGATATTCATGAGCGGTGGAGATACTATCAAGCGACGCGTTTGTTCGCACGTCTCCTCCAGCACCAAAAAAAGAGAAGACGACGAGAGGATGGAACAAGTCAGAGAAACAAGTCTTAACAGAAGGACCTTAGCAGACCACCACTTATGGTCCGGCGAAATTATATATATGTATATTAATTGTTTTCTGTTTGTGCCAAAATGTGTTCTGTTTACAACTGCTATATGTCTTGTGTTCACAACACAGTCATGTCTAAAATAATAAATGTTTTTTTCTTTCTTTCTATCTTTCTTTCAACCTCGATCAGAAATTAAAAAATAGTGACGTGGAAGAAGCTTGGAACCCTGCAGTGGGCATAGTGGGTGGAATATGCTTAAGAAGAGGGAGAAGTGGTAGTAGGGGTTGTGACAGCCTCAAGACTATACAAGGGTCGGCTTCTGACATAGTCTAACAAAAATATATAAGAATAGAGCACCTCGTGCAACGTTATCTTCTGATACTTGCACTTCTCTAACAGGGAGCTCCAGGATACCCCATCATCATCATCACAATTTCAGCCAATAGACGTCCATTGCTAGACATAGGCCTCCCCCAATGTTCTCCACACAGATCGGTCTTGTGCCGCCCGCATCCAATGGATTCCCGCGATCTTCAGATCTTCGGTCCACCTTGTAGGAGGCCTGCCATAGCTGCGACTTCCTGTGCGTGGCCTCAACTCGAGGACCTTTCCGCCGCAACGGCCATCTGTTCTCCTCGCTATGTGCCCTGCCCATTGCCACTTGAGGCATGCAATCCTTTGTGCTATGTCTGTGACCTACCCCCATCCCTGACATAAAATAAATAAATACTAACAGTCATTTTAAGCAACCGAAGTAGCGAGTAGCACAGATCGGGCCTGTAGCAGCCCTGCCAATCTTCGCTGTGGGGCAATGACCTGAAACGTGAGCTTTGGTAAGCTACACAAAAATTACATACATATACGAGTATCTATCTAGACGATCTTCATCCAATCTCTCACAGTGGCCAGGAAGTAAGGAAGTTCAAAGTTCAAATTCTTTATTGCAAGCATATGGTTTATAGGTGTTGATGATGATGATGATGTTGCCTTCCCAGCCGATTTCGGCTCAAGCGACCACCTTATGTAATAGACTGTAATGTTAAGTTTGGGGACTAAGGTAATCCTGCCCTCTGGTGTGCCTTCCAGTGCCTAACGTAGCCAATCTTAGCATTAAACGTGCGCCCACAGTGGGGACACGTTAGCACGCTGCCGTTTAATGATAGGTGATGGCAACAGGTGGACGCGCCTTAAGATCATCTCCTTTTTTGTCGAGATGAGACCTCTTCTCTTCAAATTCTTGCACCTTTTGGTGGACGAGGTGCTTCCCTTCGTTGTGCTGCCTGCTTTTCCTATTGAGCGGGCTCTATATAGCATCTTTTTAAATACATACATAATTATATAGGTGTTAAGAAACAGATAAATGTCCTGCATGGGGCATTGTCAGGACTCCGCCAGAGGAGAGCCGACATAACCCGTCTCCCCCCCCGGCAGTAGGGAATGCATAAGGAGGCATTCCGCAGCGTCAAAGTCCGAACGGTGAGCTGGCGCCCAGTAGGCCGACCTGAGACTGAGTATCGCTGAAAAGACGTTGTCGAGACTGACCTGCTAGAACTTCAGGTTAACTGGTGACTGGAAAAGAGTAGTGCAGGATCGACCAGTGGCATATACCAATACTCAGTTCGGGTCGCTGAACCATCAGAGTAAGTATATCTTGAAGATGTTTGAATTGCATGTTGCGTTTGGAGTATTATTATTTGATAGAAATGGGGTGAGCCTTGCGTCTCAAGGCCACTGCCACCAGTAGATGATCTATTGTGGCAGCCCCATAAGCTATTACAGCACCTCATGTAGCTCCAGTTCCAGGATGAACCCGAGAATGGAGCTGATGGGGGAGCTTTTGATCTCGTCTGCCGAGATCATGTGTACTCCTAGGTGCCGGCTTCTGCAGCGGTGCAGCGCTATGCACTCCCCGAGGACGTAGATAATCGTTTCCTCGTCCTCGCGACAGAACCTGCAGATTTTGGTATCTGAAAGGCCAATGTTGTGCAGGTTGTTGTTTAATTTGCAATGCCTCGTGAGGGTCCGAGTGAGTGACCTAACATGTCCTCTTCTCAATTTTATTATTTCTACAGCTCGTTTCTGATCGAACGCCTTTGTCAACGCTTTAGACTGTTCTAGTCGAGGTAGTCTTTTCCAAAATTCAGTGCTTGGCTTATGCTCCCATGCGTTTGGATTAAGTACTTATATCTTGAAGAGGTTTGAATGGCATGTTGCGTTTGGTAGTGAATAATCGTGCCTCACGCCAAACGACATGATTTTCGATTCAGGCAAAAAGTAAGTAGGTAGTTACTCACCTGAGCTTTTCTCTTCCTCAAATTTATGAGATGTGTTTCAAAAAAATGTGTAAGTATGTAATGTTTATGGAACGAATCTATCCCTAAACAAAACCGCCAGGTGTCTATTTATTTTAGAGTAAAGTCGATACATGTAATGTTTTATACCTATTCATATTTATAAATCTACCAGGGTACCTTTGCATACTTACATGTTATAATAAAATTTGAGACGTATCAAAGTTATCTTAATTTAGAATTTAGCTAAAACAATGACGTTAAACTTCACTCCTCATGTCTGTCTGAAGTCTGTTGTGCTCTGTCTATTGGAGAAAAGTATGAGAGCCAAACAATGCAAGAAGGTTACAGCTTGAAGGATTAACTGGTAATTTTCTTCTTCGTGTTTGGCCGGATTATTCTCATCTTACTCTATGGTAATTTGCCCTTGTAATGTAATGGAAAGTGGACTCATTTTTCCGCCGCACTTAGACTCCCATTGGTCCTGGCTATTCTAGGCAACCCTTTAAAACTTCTCCGATTATTATGCTCGTTTCTGACTTTATCTAGCCTAGTTCTACTACTTCTCTTGACCATCGCAACCACTACAAAATAAGAAGATACTGCAAGTACTGCAACCAGAGACCAATAACTGAACGAATCGCTACCATGGAACTAGAAAAGTACAAAAGAAGAAAATTGTCTTTGCTGAAATGATAATGCCGTATCGCCGTGGTCGTATGCCACATCGATTTTATTTTAATTATTATAATGAATCTGTTTTGCTACAGTAGGTGGTATACGACCACGGCGATACGGCATAATCATTTCAGCAGAGACAATTTTCTTGTTTTGTACTTTTTAGATCGTGTTTATTTGGTAGTCGGGTTTTAGTTTTTAAACTTTATTTTTATTTAACATATTTTTAGTTATGTAAATATAATTACATATTTTAAATGTGCTAAAAAACACGTGTATGTCTATGATCGCATCATTTTCATCCATAGAGTAAGGTAATAATACTCTATGTACACAAATTAAGTAGACGATTCAAGTTCATCATTGAAATTTAATAAATATTTGCATTTCATTTAGTTGCCCAAAAGAGTAAATAAGCCAATAATAGTCTGGGTTCCACTCATAGCTCAAAGACAATTTCATATTATGTGATTGGTGGCAGACGAGCAGACGGATCACCTGATAGTAAGCGATTGCCGCCTTGGGCCTCCAATGCGCTCACTCACTCGGCAGGCGCTGCTGCACGCTGGTTTTCTGTGACGCCGACGGTATTACTCCGGTCGAGCCGGCCCATTAATGCCTAAACGTATTTAATTTTCCGTTGCATCCATAGCGGACAGCTTTGGATGCAACCACAGAAAACCCCGATGCGACCAAGCATTCGAGATTATGAGGCATGCAATTGTTTTTCGAATCCGCGTCTTTCGCGCCTAGGTACATCATTCGAGTCCATGAGCTTTCGAAACTATGAGGCAGTGGAAAAAAAATCGCAACAACGGCATTCGACTACGCAGGAGACCCGTTTTAAGCTAAGAGTCAAAGGTCCAAACATAAAACCAGAGTATTACCTGGGTGTTTTCTATTTTTTTTTTTTTAAGATATTGGTGGCAGACGAGCTGATGGTAAGCGATTACCGCCGCCCATGGACGCCTGCAACACCAATGGTGTCACAAGTGCGCTGCTTACCTTTTAACCCCCCTTCCCCTGGATTGGGCCTCCGGTACCCTCACTCACGCAGCGAAACACAGCGCATGCAATGCTTCACGCCGGTTTTCTGTGAGGACTATAATATATTATTCTATGTATTATATTCATGACGTATGTGCTGTACAACAATAACAAATTCGTTGAAAATAAAAAAAGCGTTAAAAATAAAAAAATCGTTGAAACGGTGACAACTGTGTTAAAAATAACAAAATAAAAACTACATCTTTTAAAAATAACTTTTAACTTTATTTCTAACTTTATTATAACTGTGTTACCTAATAGTTTTTTTTAACATGTTAATTTAATGGTTATACTTATCTTATAACTTTTAACATCCAGCACTAATTTAAGTATATCTAATCCCTCTGTTGGCTGATATCCGTAACACAAACGGAATTACGTCAATGTATGAGATGTTGTATGAAATTTATTTAATTTACTCTACATTTAAAACATCATCATCATCATCAGCCCATTTAAGTCCCCACTTAAATGGCATGGGCCTCCCTCAATCACGTGAGGGTTAATTGCCATACTCACCACGCTTGGCAGACGGGTTGGCGAGGGTTTTGATATAAATGCAGAGTTTTCCTTCTCTGGGTGCTGATGATCATGCCAGCAGCTTTACCTTAGTCGCCTTTTACGACACCTCGGTAAGAGTGAGGGTGGCTTATTCTACTCTGCCGGGGCGTTAACACATACCTACTTATAAAGACTGACTGAGATGACATTTTAATTAAAGTTTAACAACATACGAACCATGCGAATAAAAGCGTGTTTTACACTTTTCAACAAACGTGACAGATTTGGCAATGCAATAAAGTGAGTAAGCTACATATCGTGCATCTCAAGATTGGTGTAATTAAGAACAAAAACCAGTCAACTAATTGCGACACGAACTCAAGCACAGAAGGTTCCCTATAATAATACGTCAAACTGACGCAATATTATAATACACAGCACAGCAGAAACCTTACTACTTTGCCCTTGGGGGACATCTTTTCCCAAAGAAAAATATAAACTAAAACGTACCATATACTTTTTATTATAAGGCACACTAGCCTCGTCACTAGGCAGAAACGAGCTGTAGAAATAATAAAATTGAGAAAAGGACATGTTAGGGCACTCACTCGGACCCTCACAAGGCACTGCAAATTAAACAAACACCTGCACAACATGGGCTCAGATACCAAAATCTGCAGGTTCTGTCGCGAGGACGAGGAAACGATTACCTACGTCCTCGGCGAGTGCATAGCGCTGCACCGCTGCAAAAGCCAGCACCTAGGAGCAGACATGATCTCAACAGACGAGATCAAAAGCTCCCCCATCAGCTCCATTCTAGGGTTTATCCTGGAACCGGAGCTACATGAGGTGCTGTAATAGGTTACGGGGCTGCCACAATAGATCATCTACTGGTCGCAGTGGCTATGAGACGCAGGGCTCACCCCATTTCTAATAAATAATAATAAGGCACACTAGCGACGCTAATCGATTTTAATATTTAGCTACTAAACTGGATCTATTTAAAAAAATCGGAGCTACAACCTCTCGTCAAACACTTATACTAATTATTAAATAACCATGCACAAATGTTGGGTCCTTTTATGTACGCGAATAATTGATTCACGTTAAAAGTGGCCGCCAAAAAAAGAACCACTAAAAAGCTTGAAAAAAAATTCCCAGTTGCGACCAAAGCTGTCGCTTCTGAGCCCAAAGTACGCTTAAACCATGATGCATGATTCGGGAAGTCTGATAATTACAATGAAGCGACTGCCGTCTGACCTTCGCAACCCTTAGACAGGGGAACCAGACCAACTGAATCATGGTTAAACGTTTCAGAAACTATACGAAACGTGCATTTTTCTGCACCGCCGATCTAATGGTAGAACACACATATATTTGAAAAAATATAATTTTAATGTTTTAAAATTGATTATGTATCTCTGTGTTATTATTTCTTTGTTTTGTATATGTAATTTTTCATTTTCTTTTTACTTGTATTTATTGCATATCAATCTTTTATAATATTTTTTTTTCAATGCAAAGGCGTGACCAAAGGTCCAGCCTGAAAACCAGCGCTGCAGCTGCTGTGTGTGGCAGTTGCAGCATATGCTCTGTTTTCTTCTATGTGTAATGTGTTGTGGTCAATTGTTTCTTAAATATCAGAGGTGCAAGTAAACCAGGGATGACCCGTGGACCGACGCCTAATTGGCCGACCTAGATATCGCTGGAAGGACGTCGTCGAGACTTATCTGCGCGAGCTCCTGGTCAGTAACTGGCAAGAAATGGTGCAGGACTCTAGTCGCTGAGCCAGCGGAGTAAGTAAGAGATGCACATTTTTTTTTACATTATGGCCGACAAACGAGCAGACGGCTCACCTGATGGTAAGTGAATTACCGCCGCCCATGGACAACTGCAACAGACGGGGCATCACAGATGCGTTGCCGGCTCTTAAGGGAGGAATAAGCTCTTTTCTTGAAGATCACCAGGTCGTAACTGTTCGGAAACACCATCGTTGGTAGCTGATTCCATAGTTTTACTACGCGCGGTAGGAGTAAAATCCATCCAAGTGATGTTAGTGAAATTTGGAATTCTGGTGTGATGTACGATGGTGAAACTTTGCAGCTGGAATAAGGCCGAACAGCTCCTCGGAACACTCCCCATTGTACATGCGATAGAAGACACATAGCGATGCCACATCTCTACACAATGACAAAGGATCAAGCGTGTCGGAAAGAGCCTGGTCGTCGATAATTCTGACTGCCCTTCGCTGGACACGGTCTAGAAGAAGAAGCTGATACTTTCGAATAATAGAGCTCGGATTCGAATCACGACCCCTATGGAAGGCGCGATCTGACCTACTGAGCTATCACCGCTCTTCATCCACGCTACATTATTATAAGGTTTTACCATTTGAGGGCCGGAACCCTAAATAACGTGAGAACCAGCCGACCTTGCGACTGACCGAGACTTGTAAGTATGTTAGTAACTTGATATCCTAAGATCACTGTATGACTTGTTCGAGTTATTGTTGGTTGGTGAGAATGCGTCACCAAGACGCACTTTGTCTATTGAAATGAAGTACCTAAGCTATTTTGTGTGACGAAAAGTAGGTCGCCGTGCTCTATCTATAATGTCGTTAAGCACCAAAACCACATTCGGAAAAAAATACCTTCTTAGAGAGCGCTCTTTAGGTCTATTTTTCCCCGACTTGGAGTGGTACTTAACGGCATTATAGCTAGAGCACGGCAGCAGGGGCCAATTGACAATACGACACAAAGACATTTTCCGAAATGAAAAATACTAAATTCTAGATTAGACTCATATAGATTTAAGAAAAATAATTTCTGAATTTTTAAACAGATGTTTATGAAGAAAAAGAAATGTGAAAATCCTCCTGTGACATCATCACTCGGCATGACAAATTAATAACGCTTTTGCTCACGTTGTTGATTTAAAAAAACATGTAAAATCTCTGATCATAAAATGACGATACTATGAATCTCCCAATTAACAAAGTTTGTGTTGTCTAAATGTGTATGTCAGTGTACGTTTTGTTTGTTTTAGGTGATGTTTAATAATAACCCAAACTCAATCATCTGAAGAGAACCAGCTCAGTTCTCAACAAATTTTCTAAGGAACGTGTCTCTTTAATCACTTGACATTGGCAGAGTTGTCTCATAAGAGCAACAGCAAGCCATAAAAAAATAAATAATGTTTATGTGATAGGTGGCAGACGAGTAGACGGATCACCTGATGGTAAGCGGTTGCCGTCGCCTATGGACATCCGCGACACCAGTGGAGTCACAAGTGCGCCCCGGATTGGGATTCCGGTGCCCTCACTCACGCAGTGAAACACAGCACAATGCTTCTTCACGCCGGTTTTCTGTGAGGTCGTGGTATTACTCCGGTCGAGCCGGCCTATTCATGTCTATAGACATGAAGTAAGCTATTTTGTGAGGAACAGGGGACAATTCTCGTGAACTCGACATTGAAGTTGAATTTGGAGATTACATACATGCACTAACCTGTACAAACACCAGATGGTGCCTGGAGGTGGCTTAAAAACAGGGAGACAAATTTAAGTCAAAATTAAGTTTCGAACTAATGTTCTATTAGTTTTTTAGATTTTCGCGTTGCAATATAACTATAATGTATCAATACAGGGATTAATACGATATTTATTGACATTGCAGCAGAAAACAGCAGCCGTGGTCACGAGCGGACCGCTCGTGTCGGCTGCTGTAACGTAGCCGAAATGTCGAGCCAAATATATGAGTACACAATGTTGTTACACATAATAAATACCGTGTTAATCCCCGTATTGATACATTATAGTTATAATGTTCCATTCTTCCCCACCAGTAGGGATATGTGGAATCGGGGACAATGAAGCCTGCAACTGAATAAAGTGGTAGAAATACGCACATAATGTAGCCTTGTTTAGGTATGGTCTTATCGCACGATTGACAGGTCAATTTACACTTTCCCGTTATTTAGGTTACTAAACCATCGATCGTCGAATTTACCTCTACCTTTTTACACAATACATACATACATTTATATTTACAATATTTTTTCATGTGAAAGGAGGCAGACGAGCAGGCGGATCACCTGTGGTATGGCTAAGCGATCCGTTGTATCACTCGAACCGAAACGTGGCCGCTTACAATGTGCCGATTAAGGAGGCTCAAAGTCACCCAGAGAGCAATGGATAGGGCTATGCTCGGAGTTTCCTTGCGTGATCGTATCAGAAACGATGAGATCCGCAGGATAATTAAGGTCACAGACATATCCCAAAGGATTGCATGCCTCAAGTGGCAATGGGCAGGGCTCATAGCGAGAAGAACAGCCGGCCGTTGGGGCGGAAAGGTCCTCGAGTGGAGGCCACGTACAGGAAGTCGCAGCCGTGGCCAGCCCCCCACAAGGTGGTCCGACGATCTGGTGACGGTCGCGGGAACCCATTGGATGCGGGCGGCGCAGGTCCGATCTGTGTGGAGAACATTGGGGGAGGCCTATGTTCAGCAGTAGGCGCCTATTGGCTGAAATTATGATGATGCATCACTCCGGTCAAGCTGGCTCATTCATGCCGAAGCTCTCTCACGCTTTCGTTTCTATCAAATTCAGACTCTTTCAATCCCCAGAATATAAAAGGATCCCGATACTCGTCCAAGCCATAAGCATTAAATATGGAATGAAATATCGCTTGCGGTATTTCCGGACCGTAACGACCTGCAAACCTTCAAGAAAAGAGCGTATTTCTTTAAAAGGCCGTCGGCGCACTTGTAACTCCCCTGTTGTGTTGCAGATGTCCAAGGTCAGCGGTCTCTTACCATCAGATAAACTGTTAACTCAGTCATAAGCATTCATCATCATTTCAACCAACAAACGTCCACAGCTGGACTTACGCCTCCCCCAATGATCTCCACATAGATATTAGACACACAATTTTATTAGACAGAACATTATGTTTAATTTATTTATAAACTATTTATGTACACATACATATAAACTATTTATGTACCACATATATCGTCCGTGCGTCACATTAGGGCTCACATAAAACCAGCGCCATGGCCTGAAGGTACAGTGGCGGACAGGTCAAGCTATACAAAACTGTCAAATTTCCTCAATCGATTTCGAACTCAATGTGTAACAATATAAGGTTTATAATCGAATGAAGAAATTTGACAGTTTTGTATAGCTTGATGTGTCCGCCACTGTACTCCTACATAAAGCCATGGCCGAAGCTGAGTGAGCTACATTTCACTGACTATCGCGACATACCTTACACACACACACCTGTACGCAAATACTTAGTGCCCGGCTTGAGAAGCCGTATTATTGCTTTGTTTTTTTTTCTGTTTAAATTTTTTTTTCTGTTTGTCTCCTTTTATATTTGTAATGTTGTGTTAGCTATTTTAGTTTGTATTTGTTTCTTTTTTTCTCTTAGTTTAAATATTATATGATTATACTTGTTGCGTTCTTATCTGTAAAATGTGGTGTGTCGTATTTTTCAGTGAATATAAATGTTTCTATCTATCTATCTATCTATCTAGATCAGTCCTGTGCCGCCCGCATCTAAGGGATTCCCGCGACCTTCACCAGATCGTCGCGACGGTCTGCCACGGCTTCATAAGCATTACGGCGAAGAAGAAAAGTATGGAATGAACTATCGTCTGTGGTATTTCCAGATCGATACGACCTGCATGCAAACCTTCAAGAAAAGAGCGTATTCCTATAGCCATCAGAGTATTTGTGACTCCTCTGGTGCTGCAGGTGTCCATGGTCCGCGGTCACTTACCATCAGGCATGGGCTAATTCACCAGGTGAACTGTAAGCTTGTCTGCCCCCTATCTCATAAAATACCGCCTTTAAAAACCACGAACTGTAGTGTAAAATAATATTTTTCTGCCCTGCGACCAGATGGGATGATAACATTCGAAGGCTGGCTGGTGTGGGCTGGATGGAAGTGGCCGAAAATCGGGAGCAGTGGCGTGAATTATGGGGGACCTATGTCCAGCAGTGGACGAGTGTGGGTTGCTGATGATGATGAATATTTTTAACATTTCATACGCGTCAGATAACATTTTATAACAGTACACTCGAAAAAAAGGTAGTACCGAAGTTGATCGGTTAAATAAAAAACAAACAGTCGAACATAGAACCTCATCCTTTTTTGAAGTCGGTCAAAAGAGGCGGATGCTTATTTCTTGAAGGTTAGCAGGGCGCGTAAACACCGCGAGCGATAGTTCATTCCACAATGTCCATATCTCCAAAATACTTTTAGGCGACTGTTAAAAAGTCGTTATATTCGAACCGAATTCGTTATCAATTGAGCGCAAGCGCCGACCCCGATGACACCGCTGATTATCTAAACAACCGCTTTCCTCGTTCATGAACTGAATCCTGAATGAGTTGTTCTAAATTATTTGCAGCTTCATTCTTATTACAATGTCTATGTACAAGTTAAAACATAAAAAATATATATTTCACAACATCACATATATTGATCTGACTCGGAGATAGGTAGCTCAAGCACCTGTGTTACGGATATCAGAACCAACAGTGGAATTACAAATACTTAATTATATTTAGTAAATTTCTTTTGTAAATATATTATAATACATAGAAGTGGCAGGCACCCCACAAGGTGGACCGACGATCTGGTGAAGATCGCGGGAATCCATTGGATGCGGGCGGCAAAGGACCGATCTGTGTGGAGAACATTGGGGGAGGCCTATGTCCAGCTGTGGACGTCTTTTGGCTGAAATGATGAATACATAGAAAAGACCCAGACCAATACAAACAGACATATTGTGTTCATGCACACAAATGACCCTTGGACCAAGCAAGAGACATAGATTTGAAATATCCAGCGGTGCATGTTAGAATTCGGACCACCACCCCCAAATGGAAGGCGTGTTCTTTACCCACCGACCTACCATCGCAACACTTGCACCAGAGGCAGCGTTCACTACCACTGATCCAAACGAGCCGTCAGTCAAAACATTAGTGTGATTCAGAGACACAGTCCAATTCAGGATTTGGGCAGTCTGGTAATTACAAGGAAGCGACTACCGTCTGACCTTCGCAACCCTAGACCAGGGAACCAGACCAACTGGATCACGGTTACACGTTCAGAAATCATTATCTCAAATAAAGAAAGAAGGAAAAATATTTATTCAGTGTATAACAATAACATTAAACATTTAAAATAATGAAACACCGAAAAGGCACATACTCAGCATGTGTCGGGGTGTCGCGCCACCCCGACGCTGGTATTCTGTATGTACCCATAGAAAGAGCACTGCTATAAAAATAAATACAATAAACTAGCGTTGGTGTTATTATACATAGAATCATCATTATAATAGTATTTTATATACGTGTGTTCATGCTTGTCTATGTGTATGTTTGTGTGTGTGTGTGTGTGTGTGTGTGTGTGTGTGTGTGTGTGTGTGTGTGTGTACGAGTGTGTGTGTTTGTGTGTCTGAAAAAAATTATATAAAAGCTCTTAGAGGGGCATGGTGGATGGACATTACAGCTTTAGGTACTACTTAATTTTTGTAGATTTAAAATATACTTTTTGTAATTAACTCGGAACGTATTCAATGTCTGACACGTTTTTAGAGGTGGCGGTATGTTGTTCCAGCAAATACTGTAGGTATACACAATTTTGAGAAACTATCCGAGACGTGCAGGTTTCACGATGTTTTTTTTTCTCCCCGCCGAGCTAATGGTAGACATAGATTTAAAAAATCCAGAGGGGCATGCTCGGATTTCAACCTCGACCCCCCGCATGGAAGGCGCTTTCATATCCACTGAGCTACTTTTTTGACAGTCAAATACTACTTAATACTTTATACCTACGCCTCAATTCATACAAAGTTGCTCTGGTCTGAGAACGAGAATACACCTGTCGCATCCAAACAAAGGAGACAGCGCGTGTGAAAGATAGGGAAGCTGTCCTGTCTAAGGGTTGCGAAGATCAGACGTTATCAGCTTCATTGTAATAACCAGATTTCCCGAATCCTGGATAACAATAGTCCAAGCGTACCCCGGGCTCTGATGCGCCAGCTTTGGACGCAATCCTCACATTAGGGCACACATAAAACCAGCGCCATGGCCTGAAGGTACTCCTACCTAAAGCCATGGCCGAAGCTGAGTGAGCTACTTTTCACTGATTATCACGACATACCTTACACACACACACACACACCTGTACGCAAATACTTATTGCCCGGCTTGAGAAGCCGTATTAATACTTTTTTTTTCTCTTTTAATTTTTTTTTCTTTGTCTCTTTTTATATTTACAATTTTGTGTTTGCTGTTTTAGTTTGTATTTGTTTCTTTTTCTCTTTGTTTAAATATTATATGATTATACTTGTTGCGCCCTTTCTTATCTGTAAAATGTGGTATTTTCAGTGAATAAATGTTTCTATCTGTTTCTATCTTTTATCCAATCAGAAATCACACACTGAGATGAAATCAAATTCTTGATCATAGCGCATTCTGTTTAATTCAAAACTTTTCAAAATATTGCAAAAGAACCTGCCAAGATGAAAGTTAATCAATTGATGTAGATGAAAAAAAAAAAACGAAGTCATCTGAAAGTTAGGTACTCTTTACAAAATACTAATAACTTTCAATATTTTTTTGCATGGCTACTAAAATATGCAACACAACTTTCACAAAAAACAAACACAATAGCGTAATAAATATCAATGATCTTGCACCAGCGAATTTATTAACATTGCGATATCAATTGATATGTCTCAACGGCTCAACGCCGCCATTGCATAATTTTGGGCGGGAAACGACACGCGCCATTGCCTGACAGCTGTCACTTTGACAGATGCGTGAGCGCATGAATAAGATTTGTTGCGGTTTAGTGTTTATTTTAAAAATATGCAAATTGATTGGTTAAGATAGGAGAAATAGGGAACGTGCAAATCGACGGTGCTGCCAAGCCAACTGGTGAAATCCATTTGATCTTAATCTGCCTTGTTATCAATACAAAGTGCTGCCAGCTATAGTTTACTGCACGTTCCCTATAGCAAGGTCGGCAACGCATCTGTATTAATTATGGTGTTAATGATGTCCATGGGTGGCAGTTAGCATCAGGTAACTTATCATCAGGGTCTCTACCTTAGCGGCGTAGACCCTTTGGTAACCCCGTGGGAGAGCCACATCATTCATCATCATTTCAGCAAATAGACGTCCACTGCTGGACATAGGCTTCCCCCAATGTTCTCCACACAGATCGGTTCTGTGCCAACCGCATTTAAGGATTCCCGCAACCTTCACCAGATCGTTCCACCTTGTGGGGGGCCTGTCACGGCTGCGACTTCCTGTACGTAACCACCACTCGAGGACCTTTCCGCCCCAACGGCCGTCTGCTCTCCTCGCTATGTGCCCTGCCCATTGCCACATGAGACATGCAATCCTTTGGGCTATGTCTGTGACCTTAGTTCTCTTTTGGATCTCATCATTTGTGATATGATCACTCAGAGAGACTCCGAGAAATCCCCTCCATTGCTCTCTGGGTGACTTTGAGCCTCCTCAATCGACACATTGTAAGCGGACACGTTTCGGTTCCGTATGTCATCCATCACTGGCAAAGACTTTTGTCTTCAGATACTTCGGTAGATGGGCCGAAAATATGCTGCGTAGCTTCCCAAACCACCACCACATTGTTGGAGGACTTCGTTGGGAGAGCCACGCTTAGGCATAAATGGGCAGGATTGACCGGAGTGACACCACGGCTTCACAGAAAATCGGCGTGAAGCAGCACTGCGCTGTGTTCCGCTGCGTGAGTGAGGGTACCGGAGGCAAAATCCGGGGGAAAGGGGTGTTTAAAGGTTGGCAGCGCACTTGTGACTCCACTGGTGTCGCGGGTGTACGGTCTACACCAAATAGTGTTTGACGTCTGGATGAGAGAGAATGTTCTCAAGAATATGGTAATTTATAATTCTCATTATAGTCAGTATTTTTAAAATATTTCACAAATGAGACTACTTATTTTTTCAACCTTCTACCTTAACGGATTAGGACCTTTTAGGTCGTCCATTCGCTATATTAGTGACCGGATATATCCTTATTTGAGAGTAGGCTAGTTATGTAGGTTGTTATTGGTGCACTTTATCGATCTATAAGGCTGCAAAAATGCAGCAGGTTGGAACACTGCCAAATGTGTAGGCACAAAGGAATGGGTGTGTGTGATGTGTATGGTGTGGTTTGTGACATAAAAGATAAAAGTGCGAGGTATTTCGTATATCGTATTTTCTACTGCAACAAAGCAAGCCAGACACTGGTCGGGAAATTCGGGGATCTCAAAGAAGGTCAGTAGAATTGTACAGGGACACAACAGGGTGTATTACCTAGATGTTCCTTCGGAGAGAAATACTAGATATAGTCACTAGAGATCAAAAGATTGGTAGCTGCTTTGACCATCAACTTTTCATATATCCAGCGGGATAATGCTGCCAGCATTTTGGGAATATAGTCACAAATACCTCTATTTTAACATTCCTTTAATTCATTAGCTTTTAGTTTTTAGGTTCAACTATTATGATTTCCCAAGTCTTTCGGGTTTTACTTCGCAAAAATTGATTGCCCTCAATATCGTTAGATCGGCGATACCACGAAATGTATCAAAGAGTTCGATGTGCTTGACTAGACCTACCCGGCACAAAAAAACGGTGTCGGGGGCCATGACCGACCCAGCCAAGTAAGTACCTATAATTTGGGCTTTAAATGAAGTTGGCTGAAGTAAATTCGTGATCTACTAATGGATGTTGGCTGAGGTAAAATTCGTAATCGGTACTGTCCAGTTCCGGCTGTGGGATTTTCAGATTGTAATTACTCTGAGATGGTCACTAAAATGTTTGTGGGTTAGAGCCCCACACACACCATCTTGTTCCCTACATGTGACAAGATGAAGGCCATGATGGATTCCCCTGGAGAAAAGTGTAAAAGTCATGATCTTCTAATGGAAGTTCGCTGAAGTAAAATTCGTAAACGGTACGGTCCAGTCCCGGCTAAGGGGTTTCCGACTGCGATTGCACTGAGAATACTGAGATGGACACCCAAAAGGTTTTGGTTAGGATTAGAGTCCCACATACCACCTTGTTCCCCACATGTGACGAGGTGGTTGAAAATGGTTTCCCCTGGGAAAAGGGTAAAATTGATTGATAAAGAATACCACGGGTAGACACCCTGGGCGTACACTGTTGGTTTTCATTTGCAGTCTCAGAGCACACACATACCACCTTCCTTATTTATGACAAGGTGACCATGATGGTTTTCCAGGGACCAGTTGTCATTATAAAAAGAGAGATTTGAGAGGGTTTATCTATAGGCATATTTAATTCTGTGTCAGCTTGATACTCTGGTAGCAATATAACCTCATCATTTCAGCGTGTCCTTTCTCTTTGTATAGGGAATCTTTTCTCAAAGGTGATTCTGCGTTCAAAACTGTCAATTTGGTTGGAAGCTGGCGAAACTGAGGTACTTATGCGTCAAAAAAGTCGTAACTACTGATGTTTGAGAAATTAACAGGGTTTCCATTAGTCTATTGACAGGCAGAAGACTGCCTCGTTGGCGCAGTGGGTAGTGCGTCGCCTTTATAGGGACGGCTGCGCTTGGGGTCCAAAATTTGTGGCCGAGTTTTTCTATAAAGAAATTCTCAGCGCCAGTCCGGAGGCTGGAAGTTGGCGGTCTTATACCCCCGTGCCTCGGAAAGCACGTTAAGCCGTTGGTCCTGCGCCCGATCGTGTCACACTGGTGTCCCATCGGATTATATTAGGGCAAGGGAATAGTGCATTTGTGTTTGCGCACTTGAGCACTATAATATATCCTGCTTAAGTAAGTGATGGTTGAGATTGGCCGCTTTAGCCGAAATCGGTTGAGGGGATATTATTATCTTACTCTATTCCATACCAATGGGGTCACCATACCTTTATGATGTAAGCGACAGTTGGCGCCGTCATTTATTGTCACGACTTTATTGACAAGTTATACGTGGTGGTTGGTTCCGTGAGAAACTCACAGTAATGGACTATCTTGATGATACTTTCGTGAATTCTGATCATGTCAACTTTTGTTTGCAAATGAAATTTTGAAATGCAATAAACCAAATAATCGATTCTAACCGTAAATTCTAGCATTATGAATGAGCAAAAATAAAAGAGCACGCCAAAGCACAACACAATTTTTATTTGAAACTGTTTTTAGTGAAGATCAAATTGAGCTCTTTACAATGATGGCAAAGAAATAATAACTACGACCACCATTGTTAACTTTTTGTGTCTGGGACTCGGAATGAGGTAAAAAAACCATTCGAGGCGCAAGCGCAGGTTATCAAAGTGTGGTTGCGTGGTAAGATGCTAAACAATGTCGTGTAGTAAGGTTAGTCACATAAAAGATTTAAAAAAAATCTTAGACAACACAACATGGATAAGGATTACACCCAAGTAAGGTAAGGCCCGTTTCGCAACGTCGCTTACTTTGCTCTGTTGTCTGAACCACTCATTTCTTTTTTTTATAAAGTGATGAATGGCTGTACAGTCAGCTGCAAAAAAATTATACACTTTAGCACCTTGTCACAATAATTTACCCTCCGGTATCCGTGTAGGAAAGAAGAAGTCAGATGATAACTAGCTATTATGACAAGGTCAATAGTGTTTACATTTCTATACAGCCGACCGTACATCAACATTACCCAAAAGGGTCCCAAGTGTGAAGATATTTAAAGAAATATCTGAACATTTTTATTTTGAAGAACCTAATTAATCCAAGGGTTCAATCTTCTTTACGTGTGTTGCGATGCAATCAGCGGCCTTTAGGCTGTTTTCAATAAACATGTTCGCTTTAACGTCTCATAATATGGGAAAATATTTGAAGGATACATTGTCACTTAAGGTTTTTTGAGAAAACTGTGTTTATTTCATTTTCTCAAAGTTGTTATTTAAAACCATTGTAAAGTATTTTTTGTGCTTTAATATTATATGTGTTATAAAATCGAATTACATACTTAAATTCTGAATTTTGCTAAATTAGAAAAAAAAAATGTAAGATTTTTTTATCCAAACAATGTGTTAAATTTACAAAAATGAACCATGCACCAATGCTGGGGTACCCTTCATTTGTATCTCTTCTATTATTTTTACGTCAACCAAGTGACCAAAATCACATTTAAAAAGTTGTAAATATAACGTTATATGGGGCGTAGAGTTCGGTTCATTGTTTTCCATTTTTCGGATAATTCAAGGGTTTTTAACAATTTTCGAAAACGCGAGCTTATTTATTTCATTTCATTAATTTTTCAGTCGAACTTGGCCAATTTATTAATCCAGTCCCATTGTACGGTTCTGAAAAACGAAGAAGAATCACAGCCAAGTTGAACTTCCTACAAAGCTGCAAGGCAAAGAATGTAATCTTCCCGTTAGTCCTTAAAATCAAGTTCCTAAGTCTAGGCAAACTTAGAACAATTACACGGTTCCATCGCATCTCGCAGCTTGACCCGTACGGTGGGGGGATAAGGTCGAGATTGGCGTGCGGGGGGCGGCTACCTGGATTCCGGTCTTGCGTAGTGTTGTGGTGCCACATATTGTGCGCACGAGTGCGCTGCAGCGCGAAGTTATAAAACCAATCGTAGGACATACGCTTCGGCATGAATGGGCCAGCTCAACTGTAGTGATGACTAGCGTGAAGCAGCATCTGTGCGGTGTTTTTTTTTTATGTGATCGGTGGCAGACGAGCAGACGGATCACCTGATGGTAAGCGATTGCCGCCGCCAATGGACACCCGCGACGCCAGTGGAGTCACAAGTGCGCTGCCAGCCTTTAAACCCCCATTTCCCCCGGATTGGGCCTCCGGTACCCTCACTCACGCAGCGTAATACAGAACAGTGCTATTTCACGCCGGTTTTCTGTGAGGCCGTAGTAACACTCCAATCGAGCCGGCTCATTCATAGTGAAGCGTGGCCCTCCCACGCTCACGGTCTCCCACGGTTTCGCCGAGTGATTGAGTGGCAGTGAGGCAGTCCCTTTATTGTCTCTCATTGACTCACTGTCCCTGAAGTGCCTTGACTCAGCAAAATTTGCTGAGTCTGATCCATAATCCTGAATCATGGTCCAAGCGTACTCCGGGCTCCAGAGAGACACAGACCAGGAATTACACGCTGAGGAGAAAAATAGGCAGAAGAGCATACGGACCACCTAATGGTAGATGGTAAACGCTACTCGTTGACAACAATAAATGCAAGGACACAGTCATGCCGCTGCCTATCGTGGAAGAAAAATTCGGCATGAATGGGCCGGCTCGATCGGAGTGTTACCACGACGACACCACTTGCTGTGTTTCGCAGCGAAACACAACACAGTGGGAGCTTCCACCCAATTCGGGGAAAGGGGGGTTTAAAGGTTGGCAGCGCACTTGTGACTAAACCGTGGGCGTCTATGGGCGGCGGCAATCGCTCACCATCAGCCTTTCCGTTTGCTCGTCTGCCACCTATAACATAAAAAATAGAAAAAACACTATTCCAGAGTTTGCATGAGCGTGGGAGAAATGAACGTACAGTAAATCGCGATCTTAAGTTATTACTGTAAAGCTCATTTCATCCCGTTCCACACATGGACTTAAAAGCGCACCGAACCAAAAGTTCAAACCAACAAACCAGCGCGCTGGTTTTGCAGTTACTCGTGCCCCTCCCTACTTACAATAACGAACACTAAACTAGCCAGTCAGTGCGCACGCCGACGTCCCGCGCTCGAGTCGCTCGCGCCCGCGCAAAACCGTTCACCACCATTCAAACCATAACTGTCTCTTACAACATCCATTGTGCTGTGAATTGTGAGTGCACCCAAATACACCAAGGACAGACCCAAATGGTAAACAATGGAAGACGTGTACACAATCAAAGTTAAAACCAAACCCGACACGCGAAATCTATACCCCTCAGAGCGCCGATACTCCGCGTCCACTGTATCAGGATTAGCTTGGGTACACATAGCTCTTGCTGCAACGTCATTCCTACTAGCCTGCCTTGCTTTAGTCAACCCACCTGAAAGTACCACCAAATTTAACGAAACCAGTGAAGCTAATGTTAGTGACTTCGAAGATGTTTACGATAACACAACGGAAAAATTCGAAGAGAAATACGATTCGAATTACATTCTAGTTTTAGCTCCAGCTTTGATCACTATCTTTGGACTTGCAGCTGGAATCACTTCCATTTTAGCATCAGTGAGATGGTACATCGATAGAAATATAACTTGGCTCTTTGTTATGTCCGTATTATCGACTCTAATATCGTTTTCATCGTTCATTTTAATAGCCGTGTGGTTCGTTAACACAACAGACGGCGGTATATCCGATTTCTACAAGGACAAAGTACCTTTCAAAGACTTCATTGTGGTAAAACACACAGATGTGATCGACAGAAACGAATCTCACATGATTGTGGCGTTGAATCAGCCAGAAGATAAGTCCCAATTGTTCACGAAGCGTGTGCTATCGATTAACATTCTGATAGCAGCGTTTTTAGAATTGTTATGGTCGATTTTGAGCGTGAAAATTTCGTATAAAGGCATGAGGAATAATTACAAGGACGACAGTAACGAACGAAGAGGTAATGCCATTTCAGTTGTGACTACAATTAAAGGGAACGATCCGAAGAATCTGCCACGAAACGGCAAACTGTTGCAGCCGAAACCGGATCTAATAGAGCATTACCCGAGTAAGAAAATCAAGCGAATATTCTTAGCTCAAAACGACAATGGATTTTATTTGAAAAATCAGAATAACAAACCCAAACCTAACACGGAAACGAGTTCTGAGTTTTATAAAGAACGAATGATGAATTTCTTGAACCGTTGTGCTTCGTTAGAAGGCACAATGTCGAACCCAGAAAGGACACCTAGCGTGCAATCCGAAGCAGTACTTAATTCCATACCTGAAATTGTGAATGTAGAAGTGAATCCAGAAAAAAACCCAGACCCAGAAGTAAAAGATAGGATAACTCCTGTCAGTTGGGGAGATAGTTTGAACCATACAATATACAACCAGAATACGTTGAATTTGGACAAGATTTTCGATTTCACGAGAAAAACTGATAAGACGGTGGAAAGCGCTGAACGCAATGAAGAAATCAGTGAAAATAAACAGAATAATTAAGTGAGCGTGACGGTATTAGTGGCAGGGTTGTCTGTTTACAAACTCCAGTGTTTGTTGTGTTTTGTTGTCAGTGAATTCATGATAGCCACTAAACAAAACACTGTGTTTCTACAGTGAATCTAAAATGCAAAGCTGATGTGACTGTGTTAAACTGTTCTGTGTACTATTATAATAATTTAAGGTCTTATTATATCGATACTCAATTTATAAACCTACCTTACTTTGAGTCGAAATACAGTGTCTATTTCGGCTTAAATTTTAACGAATGATCCGGTTTTTACCATTATCTATAGAACATTTGAGGTGAAACGTCCCCTGTCCATGTAATTAGGGCTTACCTCAAAATGAAAAAGATAAGTACCTAAACTACTTCTGGTTGTCCGTCTGTCTTCTTCTTGTCCGTTTTGTCTTCGTGTTGTCCATCTGTGTTCTCTATTTAACCTTAAAATATAGCTTATTTTGACATATTTCAATCGATCTTTATTTTAATGAGCACAGGGTTTATCATTTTACCAAGTTTGATTCTATAGATTTTTATAACTATTGACTTAAAAACTTATTTTTGTAACATGGTTGTCATTTTAATCAAGCTATACAGTAGCAGCCACTGATATAAAAACAAAATCAAGCTATATTTTACGTAGTGCAGTCCCCACGGCTTCTAACATATTGCACCTTTCATTGTAAATCTATTTCTATGGCAATAAGCCGTTAGTAATTTGAGCTTATCAAAACATTATGATGACATCATCAGCCACTATAGTTTGTACAATAACTATGCAAGCAATATTGTTGGGTGTAAAAAGTGTGTCAAATGATTTAGGGACGTTCAATAAACTTTGTTAGCTAAATCGGTGTTATAAAGCAAATTTGACGTTTGAAGCAAAAAAAAAATATCATACAAAATTTTGGAAAAAAATGAAAACTTTAAGATATTTACTTACCATTTTATTTGACATAGGTTTAATGTGAATTGTGTGTTTAGTTCACTAATGTCCAAAATGTTCAAAAATGAATTTAGTCATTCATGATTTGGGTCAAACTCAAAAGGGTCAAAAAACCTGATAGAGGTTTCGGCCACTATCTTGACCAAACTTTTTTTATTCATGATGATGACATTATTGAACTCAATGACTGTAGGTCATAAGATCAACTATGGGACTGGGCCACGGATAGTTATTCAAGTAAACTTTGAATGTACCGCTATTGTGTAGACAATACTATTAACGTATGTACTTGCAAAATGGTTTGAGCCACTTTCAAAATTCGTATTGAATTGAATGTCCTAGTTAGACTAGCTCTAAACTCAGTTCCTATTCTGTGAGTTTTGTCTATTTAAATCGACTGGCTCCCGGCAGAATCAGATTTAGAATCTTTATTGCTTTACTTATCGGCAACCAATGGACAACATTTCATATTTTTAACAGGTCCATATTGTTTTTTTATATGAAAATAGACATAAAATTAACAGACCCATATTTATTCTTTTTTCAAAATTTATCCATTTTCATGCATAAAATAAATATTGAAATTCTTTATATTCTAAATAGACGTAAGCGCCAAATGACGTCATCGGACGGCTGAATACAGCGATATTCCTTTGCTTATCATTGTTTTAATAAAAAAAAGGTACTACTGTCAAAGGTAAATAATACTAGTGTCAACTTTGTCAACGTCATTCATTCATTCAACGTTGACAAGTTGTCTTTTTTTTGACAGTTGCATGTCATGGGTTTGGCATTTCGTAAATTTAAAACTATAATGTGCTAAGCAAAGAAATATTTTACATTCTGCCGTCCGATGAAGACATCTTACGTTTTTTAGTTTTTAATTTTTTTCTCAGTAAATAAGCAATATAAAAAAATGTATTAATATATATTCGAGCAGCGGAAAAGTAAATAAAGAATTGGTATTTTTTGTTTCAGAGCTTAGCAATTTTGAAATGTTGTACATTATGGTTTTATATTATAGTTTCAGATACGAATAACACAGTGCTAACTTCATAACTACTTTTTGACGAAGATAATGTAACATTTTATAGTCTGCTAAAATCGCAACTCTTACGAAAATACGTTTGATACTCTTTTTGAACTTTATGTCTAAGTTATAAGGTTGATTTGGGAGTATTTAGGTAGAAATGATATGAGGCCAAAATATCTTAATCGAAATAAATGCCTATCTAAGGTCTTATGCATTTACACTATGTTATTCGTTCGTTAAAACTGACCGGTAACATTCTTTATAGTAAATTTATAACGTTATTATTATGTAACTACTTTTGTTAAGAAAATTCGAACAAAAAATGGGCTTCTTTATACAATATTACCGAATAGACTGTATTTGTATGAAAAGGTGATTTATTTTTACTAATATTAAACAATTTTATAGATAAAAGTTGTTCTAAATAATTTATGTGTTTGACATTAAGTTGAGAGTCGATTAAAGTTCGGCAGATTGAAATAACCTAACGAGTTGCTGTCCATACAGTCATCACATCATCCATCCTTGTCAACATGTTATAAGTTTTAAATTTAAAAACAACTTTGCTGTGGGAACTTCATTTCTGCCAATGCCAGTAGTAATGATATAACGGTATCCATAAAACACTGTTTATGCGTTCTATTGTTCCATGGATTCCGTTATTTGACTGTATCAAATATAACTGGTTTTACACGCCATCCATCTTCATCAACTTTAGCCTTGTTGGAATAGTTGTGTAACTAATTTTTTGACGAATTATGAAAACACGTAGAAAAAAAGTTGCAAATTTTTCACGAATTTCTAAGAGTTGTAGAACCTGAATTTTTTGACAGATTTTGAAATGATGTAACACTAAAATTGCAATTTTACGACGAATTTGTTCAAATCGTAGAACATGAGTTGGAATTTTTTGACCAATATTTGAAAAGTTGTAGAACAAAAGTTGCTCTAAAATCAAAATAAAAAATATCTTTACTTAATTTAAGTCCATACAGAACTTTTATGAATGTCAAATATTATGTAATCTACCGCTGATTCGGAATGTCAATTTCTACCGAGAAGAATCAGCAAGAAACTCGGTAGTTACTCTTTTCAAATAATAATTACAATTTTATGAATGACGATGAATTTAGAAACGACGGTAGCTTAGTGGATAAGAACGTGCATACAAACGAGAGGTTATAGGTTCGAATCCGAGCACCTTTAAATTTGTCTCAGGTGGTTAGCTCATCCCAATGAAACTGAACATTTTTTACTATGAAACCAACATTGAAATCGCGAAAAAACCCATCTCTTCATATAAATGGACTCGGCCCGCTGATCGATTTGTATGAAACAGCTGTTATTTTTCGCGATTTCAATCTTGGTCCCATATTGAAAGATTAACAGTTTCATGGGCTAAGCTGACTGTGGGTTTTGCGCTATTTACATAATACGATATATAACGTGTAAAAAATGAGCAATTATATGTGAATATATACCGTGTAAATACATTGGCCGTGTGGTCCCCGGCAGAGTAGAATAGGCCACCCTCACTTAGCCTACCTTAGGTGTTGCAGATGTCCATGGGCGGCGGTGATCACTTTCCATCAGGTGTGCCGTCTGCTCGTTTGTCCGCTATAATGTAAAAAAAAAAATATATATAATAACATAGACTCAATATCGGAATAAGAATGGTCGAATCGGCTCTTATTCATTTGTCAAACATTTGTTAACTAAAACGTTGTTACAACCTGTGCGGATAAAGAATGGGATCAGAAATGGCGGCGCCTCACTCACACTCGTGGGTGTGCAAGCGAGATTTGAATAGATGCGCCGCCATTTCTGGTCCCATTCTTTATCCGCACAGGTTGTACAAAGCTGCAGTTTTCATTCTTTTTTCGAAAAAAATTGTAAGTAATTTTTTGTTCCAAATGTCAAAACTGCTCTCTAACACTGTTTTAGCTAACAAAGGTTTATTGAACGGTTATGAATTAAGCCCGATGTTAAAATATCACGCCACGAGAATTAAGCTCCTGGATTTTTTTCACTTAAACAAACACTTAAACACAAAAATATAAACAAAAAACTAAGTTATAAATTAACGGTTTTATTTATTTTATAAAAGACAACAGATTGTTAATTTTTATACTTAACACACATGCGGATGAATCGACGCCTTACAATTTGAAAATGGTGACAACTCATCCGAGGATGAAATGTTTTGCGGATGAGCTGTCACCTAAGTCATTTTTTTAGCACCTTGCGATTGTTAAGTATACTGTGTGCTGCGTGAGGGAGGGTACCGGAGGCCCAATCCCGGGGAAAGGGGGATTTAAAGGTTGGCAGCACACTTGTGGCTCCACTGGTGTCGCGGGTATCCATGGGCGACGGCGATCGCTTACCTGCTCGTCTGCCACCTATTACATAAACAAAGTATAGCTTAGTAGACAGCCCTGGCTCGAGTTAAATTGTTCATTGATCGATCGTAGAAAGCGAGTTCTTGCTGTTTTCTTGCGCCGGATTACTGCGACCTTGCTAACTATGTTAGGGTCGGTGCGACGCGCATGTCACCAAAATTAATTCTACTCTTGAAAAAATACAATCTAAGCAATAGATAATTTACTTAAGGTGACGGGTAGGGCACACTAGCGACGCCAATCGATTTTAATTGATAGCTAGTAAACCGGATCTATTTTAAACAATTTCGCGATTACAACCTCTTGGCAAACACTTATACTATTTATTAAATAACCATGCACAAATGTTGGGTCCGTTTTTGTACGCGAAAAATTGATTCACGCCAAAAGCGGCTACTTTTGGCGTGAATCAATTTTTCGCGTACAAAAACGGACCACTTTTTCGCGTACGCGTTGGACCCAACATTTTTTCATAGTTATTTAATAAATAGTAAAAGTTTTTGCCTAGAGGTTTTAACCCCGAAATTGTTTAAATTAGATCCGGTTTATCAGCTACAAATTAAAATCGATTGGCGTCGCTAGTGTGCCCTAAGAGTAGGGTAGACTAACGACGCCAATTGATTTAAATTGTTAGGAACTATAGATATCGAAGCTCCAGCCTCTCAGAAAGCACCCTTTCAACACCCTACGACGCGTAGATTATGATGATGGTCCATTCTTTTCGACCCGGTGCTTTTAGACTAGGTAAAAACCAGGTAATACCCGGTTTTTAGGAACCAGGTAGAACTGGGTGCATGTTGTGGCTGGCACGATGTGTAATACGTTTAAAATATGATGGAAGTTTATGTTCGATGCACGGATATGTAGTACGGATGTAAGTTCATAAGCATGTAATTAAGTATTCAATCTTTGAATACGATTAAACTCCAATTCTAACTTATGTTATTACTTGTGTTTGTTCAGTGTCGGGGTGTAATACTTTTGTTTGACGACCCGTTTGGATCAGTGGTAGTGAACGCTGCCTCTGGTGCAAGGGTTGCGGGTTCCCCGCACAGTACAAACATTTGTGTGCATGAACATATATGTTTGTATTGGTCTGGGCGTTATCTTTATATTATAAGTATGGATTTACAAAAGAAAAGTATTATTTGTATATATTTGTAATCCCACTGTTGATTCTGATATCCGTAACACAGGTGCTTGAGCTACCTATCTTGGAGTCAGATCAATGTATGTGATGATGTTGTTGTAAAAAAATATTAAAAAAAAATAATACGTATTTCCGTTATATTTTATCGTTTACACCCCGAAAACCTCATAATAGGTATCGTAAATGAAGTCCATTTGCCATGTTAGACCAACATAATAAACGAGGAAAAAAATTCAATTGAAAATTTAAAAAGCCCCCGACATAAACAAATTGGTTATTATACGTCATTTTCAACTTGGATTTGATATTTGTCACAATAAGTATATTTTGCTACTCGAGCTCTTTTATATGATACCCATATTGTAGGAGGTATTTTCAAACATACAATCCATATCTTTATGACGGCGGCCATCTTGGATTGGTAGTGTGCTCTACCTGTCACCTGAAGCTGCTTATTACGGAATCAGGTCAACGTATATCTATATTGTAGTGCATTCGAATAAATTTGATACTTTTTGAAAATGTACCTATTTCGTCTCAAATCCATACTAATATTATAAATTTGAAAGTGTGTGTATGTTTGCCTGTTTGTCCGTCTTTCACGGCAAAATGAAACGACGGATAGACGTGTTTTTTTTAAATTGATGGAAAGTCACATACGCTACTTTTGTCTCGTTCTAACGCGAGCGAAGCCACGGACAAAAGCTAGTCTATATCTTGGGCTTTAAGGCAAGAGTGAACAGGCTTTACACGGGCCAGCATGGCCCACCCTGGACCTCATCTTCATTTAACATCAGGTGAGATAGAGATCCAATGCTCGCCTGTCTTTTTTTTCTCAGGGGAAACCATCATGGTCTTCACCTTACTACATGTAGGGAACAAAGTGGTGTGTGGGACTCTAGCCCTAAGAATAGCCCCTGGGGGGTCCATCTCCGCGCCATCGCGGTCGTAATAGACGAGTATAAATCTATACTGAAACGACTCGGACAAATGATGCACTGTTCCGAATCTCTAATGTTCGCTTCGAATGTATCAATCGACTCAAATGGATTTCGAGTCCGAGTGAACCGAATGATGTGAATGATCCAAGTGAGCCAAATAATCCGAGTGAGCCGAATGATCCTTATGAGCTGAAAGAGCCGAGTGACTAGTGAGCCGAACCAGCGGAATGATCCGAATTCAGAGCGAAAGAGTAAGCTGTGCGCTGTTCGGGGTGAATAGGTATAGGTCGATTCACGAAAGATGACCACAAATGGCCAGTTTATGCATGTAATCTCATGAAGTAAAGACTTAAGACAAAAAATATTTTCAATTAAACATGGAATGTGTTTAGTCTAAGCCCTTATAATGGGTTAAATTGAGAATGAGCCATTTCTTTATGAGATTACATGCGTAGACGGTCGTTATTTGTGGTCATCTTTCGTGAATCGACCTGTAACATTCTTTCCATGTATTACGCGGGGAAAAGAGATAGGTACCTATATTACATGGCATAGCAGTAGAATCGTTTCTTCATTCGTAAGTCAATTAATCACGGATCTATCTGAGAGTCGCTGTTCCAAATTATTCAAATGAAGAGTTTCACTGTTCCGCATCTCTGCACTGATCCAGATGCAAATGTTCCAATCTTTTTTGTGTAGGGTGCTGCCAAAAAATGAAACACCAAAAAGGCTTGAAAAAAAATTCTGCTAAAAATAACCGCCTTCAAAAACCACGAACTAAAGAGTGTAAAATAATATTTTTAACACTTTATACACCTCAAATAACATTTTACAACAGCACACTCGAGAAAAAGTTTTACCGAAGCCGGCGCCTAATCCCTCGGTAACACCTTTTCTCAATTGTACTGTTATAAAATGTTTATTTGAGGTGTATAAAGTTTTAAAAATATTATTTTACACTTTTTAGTTCGTGGTTTTTGAAGGCGGTTTTTTTTGCCAGGTCAAGTCGGAAAAACCCAACAGGCGGGATTAGACCGTACCGCTAATCGCGTTCGTCGCTTCACCCCTACATGGCGCAATGCAGCCCTTCGTACCAGGAGACCCGACAACGTCTCCCCTCCTCCCCCGAATGGTTGTCTGTCTGTAGCAACATAATAAACCACACCAGTTGACCTAACTAATTACTTACACATACTTACTCTGATGGCTCAACGACCCATAGCGGATCTTGGCCTCCGACACAACAAGCCGCCATTCGTCTCTGTTTTGGGCCACGGCAGACCAATCGTCGATCTGCAGCCTAAGCAGGTCCTTTCCTGCTTCGTGCCTCCAGCGATACCTTGCACATCCAACCGGGCGCCGCCGCTCAGTTGGCCGTCCCATGTGTGCTCCCTTCACTCCTCGATGCTCTTGCATTCGCTCCAGATGCCCAAGCCAACGCAGTCTAGCCGATTTGGTCTCTCCAATGGACAACACGACAAAAAACATTTTTCGAAATGAAAAATACTATTTCTAAATTAGACTCATAGAAATTTAAGAAAAATAATTCCAGATTTTTTAGACAGATATTTATGGAGAAAAGCAATAAAATGTAAAAATCCTCCTGTGATGTCATCACGCGGCAATACAAATTAACAATGCTTTTGCTCGCGTTAATTTAAAAAAAAAGTAAAATCGCTGATTATAAAAATGACAAGATAAAATAATGACAGTGACAGTAAGTAACTTAAAGTCGCCTAAACTTTTTTATTGGACATGTAGCACTGACATCACAATACGTTGCGCCTCAGGGACTACGTCACTTCCAGCATATTAATTAATAATTAAAAAATAAATATTTCAAAACAAAGACACATTTAAAAAATATGGGTCATCTTTTTTCTCTTTCTTTATTCGAAAAGCGTATAAAAATGCGAATATATTTTTTTGTCGTATTGTCCATTGTTGTATGGACTCGCTGACCAAATAGGGAGTGATCCTCCAGCATTTTGGGGGTTGGGCGACGGACACGACACACAAGAATAAACTATCTGACCTAACTAATTACACATACTAATTGCTTGTAATGAAAATACACTCGGTACGGATGTAAACACGACGGTGTAATTAAAAAGTACGGTAGTAAATGCTATAGGTAGATCTTATATACATTTGCGACTATCTAATCTATGTGCATATTTCTTCCATTAGCTCGGCGGTGATGGAAAAAAATGTGAGGAAACCTGCACGTTTCGGATATTTTATGAAACGTGTAACCATGATTCAGTTGATCTATGGGGTCTATAATTTGTACTATACTGTGTTCATTTCCACCTTTTGTAACACAATAGAGAATACGAATATGAACTTATAATTAATCAAGACGGGAATTAACACGATATTTATTATGTGACATTGTGTACTCACATATTATGCACGAACATGAAGATGAAATGATTGAATGAATGATATTAAATTGAAAATTTAAAAAACCCCCGACGGCGGCCATCTTGGATTTGAATTTTTTCACAATAAATATTTTCTGCTACTCAAGCCCTATTATAAAATACCCATTTTGTGGGAGTTGTGTTAAAACATACAATCCATATCTTTGTGACGGCGGCCATCTTGGATCGATTTTTATCCAACATAGCTAAGAACACTCCCCCTTATTCATCTTTCAAACAAAAACAAAATCATAATGGTTCATTCGTTCGGGAGCTAACGATGCCATACATACACACACACACAAACACACGCGCACGCAAACACACGCACACGCACACACACAGAAACGTCAAACTTATAACACCCCGTCGTTTTTGCGTCGGGGGTTAAAAATAATACTTGATTCAAGCAGTATCTAGACAGATCTGCAAACATTTGATGTCAATTAACCCAATTGGTTTCGCTCGTTAAGTGAATGAACCACGGACAAATTCATAGGCGTCTATGTTTTTATGTGCGCATTTCTACCATAAGCTCGGTTGAGGGAAATCATCGTGAGGATACCAGCGCGTTTAAGAGAGTTTCTGAAACGTGTAGGAAAGCATCATTTTATTGGTTTGGTTTCCCCTGTCAAAGGGTTACGAAGGCCAGTATCTAATTACCAGAGTTCCCAAATCCGGAATCATGGTCTAAGCGTACCAGTCTCTGAAACAGTGGAAAAGCCACGCTTCGGCATGAATGGGCCGGCTCGACCGGAGTGATACCACGGCAGCACTGTGTACTGTTTCGCTGCGTGAGTGAGGGTACCGGAGGCCCAATCCGGGGGAAAGGGGGCAGCGTACTTGTGACTCCACTGGTGTTGCGGGTGTCCATGGGCGACGGCTATCGCTTACCATCAGGTGATCCGTGTGCTCGTCTGTCACCTATCATATAAAAAAGCGACAGCTTTGAACGCAGCCGGGAAAGATCAGAAGAGATTTTTCTAAATTCAATAGCATCTGGATGTTTTTTTTTTAATGAGCTATAGGCTAGCGCTTGTCCACAATCACACCTGATGGAAAGTGACGATGAGGTCTAGGATAAATGTAGGACACCCAGGTTTCGGGAATAAGGCTTATAATAAATCTTCAAGCGTCGTCGTCCTACACCGTCTTTACATCGTCGGCCATTCGTCGTCTCTCTCACTCTCGCACGTCATTCTAATTCAAACATCGAACTCATACACGTTCCTTGCCATGCATCTACCGATCACCAATCCTAGTCTCTCTCTCCGGGTCATTCTCGCCTTGGGGCGAGAGTACGGGCCTCAAGTCTCGACTCTTTACCCGGGCATCTTCTCCTGGCCCTCCCGGGTCCAGGGTATGTTGGGTTGGGGCCGTGAGCTCTTCCTCAGCGGCCGTGCTTAAACAGGCTGGTCAGTCACTCTCATGTCTCGGTGGTCTCTGATTTTTTTGTTGGGGATTCGGCGGGTAGGGCTAAAACAAGCCGCAGGGCTGATGCAATTCAAAGGTTTTAAATTAGTGTCTAGTGGTTTTTAGTGTTCAAATTAGGTGTTTATTTGTGCAGTGAAGTCCCGCAAAGTGATCTTAATAATCAGAATCGTTGGATTGTATCGTTTTTAACACTGCTATTGTGTGTCGAGTGAGTTGTCTCGTGACAACTTGCTTGGACCAAATAGAGTCTTAAAACCAGCGATTGCTTTTAGAGTGATATCCGCTGAATCTGTAGGTCGATAAAACGTAAAACACCGGCGTTTAATTGAGTGACTGTGACTGACTGACTTCGACTGTTGACTACCTACTTATTCTCAATAAGTTACTTGACATTGGCGAATTATCTCGGGTAGAGCCATAATTAAAAAAAAGTTGTTTTGTTTGATTTTTTTTTGTTTTGATTGGTTTTTTTTTGAGACCACCAGTCAGTCGGGTCAGTCGGTCCCCTCGCTTCGTCCCTGAACGTCGGCCATATAACTGGTGATGAGCTGGTTATAGGCGTAGTCGTCATTGTCGTCGTCGTTAGGGGAACGGGGGATGGTCTTGCCTAGGATGTAACGCGTTCTCCTAGAAGATGCCTGTTCACTCTTGTCTTAAGGCGACGGGTAGCCCTAACTAGCGACACCAATCGATTTTAATTCTTAACTTCTAAACCGGATCTATTTAAAACAATTTCGGGGTTACAACCTCTCGGCAAACACTTATACTATTTATTAAATAACCATGCACAAATGTTGGGTCCAACGCGTACGCGAAAAATTGATTATCGCCAAAAGCGGCCACTTTTAGCGTGAATAAATTTTTCGCATACAAAAACGGACCCAACATTTGTGTATGGTTATTTAATAAATAGTATAAGTGTTTGCCGAGAGGTTGTAACCCCGAAATTGTTTGAAATAGATCCGGTTTATTAGATGCAAATTAAAATCGATTGGCGTCGCTAGTGTGCCCTACCTTAATTAACGAAATCTTTTGTAAAAAGTATATTATTATATACCACCACAACTATGTGACCCCCCCTCCCTGGCGCCCAAAGCTGGATTCGCTCTTACATGTCGCAATAAAGAAATTTGTTTTCTGTTTTTTTTAAATTCGTCAAATGGCGGCCCTATTGTACCGACTAAGCACCCTTAACAACTTAGAATAATAAGGGAAAGTCTTATGAAGCATTAAACCGATTCTGATCGGTTCACGACGTTAATCGAGTTACCCGCTAATATACTGTAACTAACTGTATTTAAATTCTACTATATTTTGAACCTTAAACTTTTCTAATAGAGTCGAATTTGAATGGATTGTTTCTGAAATTAATGCTTATGTCTTAATAATGTCACAAGGATGTTGCGTCACTTCGTTGCATTTTTTGCGTTCAATTAATCAACAGCCTGTGAAGGCCTATATTCAGCAGTAGACATAGGCCAAGATTTATGCGACAGGTGGTAGACGAGCTACTGAGCTACTATGGTTGTGTTATCGTTTTTCAATATTACTAATCAGGCCGTCAAAGGGAATTAAAAAAAAAGTTTTATTTCTTCAGAAATATGTTAAATTTTGTAAGAAATCTATACTATTTATATACAGGTGAATCCTACAGGCAACGACGACTCTTATAGCTAATCCGAAAACACGAAACGCTTACGTGATGTTATTGACACCTAGCGCCATCTCTTGGTATAAAGTGGAACTAATGTCCCGAAACGAAGTGAGGGCGGGCCACTAGTATTACTATAATTTCATTTTTGATAGTAACAAGTTCTTTACATCCTATGTGAACGAACAAATTTTTTTTTTATATGAGAGGTGGCAGACGAGCAGACGGATCACCTGATGATAAGCAATTCCGCCGCCCATGGACACCAGCAACACCAGTGGAGTCACACTTTTCCCCTTCCCCCCATAGGGGGGGAACCTCACTCACACGGCGAAACACAGCGCAGGCGCTGCTTCACGCCGGTCTTCTGTGAGGCAGTGGTATCACTCCGGTCGAGCAGGCCCATTCATGCCTAAGCGTGGCTCTCCCACATTAGAAGATATGCTAACGCTTGACCACAATCGCACCTGATGGAAAGCGACGATAAGGTCTAGGATGATACGCGTTTGCCTAAAAGAATGCCTGTTCACTCTTGCCTTAAAGATGTCCATTATTTATTTATATTATAAGGTACACATAGAAACAATCACAAATGACAGCAGGTAACTTAAAAACGAAATGTTCAAATACGTTTGCCAATTGTAGGTATACACAGATTATAGTGGTCAGGAAAAACAGACATAGTAAAATGTTAACGATTTAATATGACGGGTAGGGCACACTAGCGACGCCAATAGATTTTAATAACCATGCAAAATGTAGGGTCCAACGCGTACGCGAAAAATTGACTCCCTCCAAAAGCGGCCACTTTTGGCGTGAATCAATTTTTCGCGTACAAAAACGGACCCAACACTTGTGCATGGTTATTTAATAAAAGTGTTGGCCGAGAGGTTGTAACCCCAAAATCGTTTAAAATAGATCCGGTTAAGTAGCTAAAAATTAAAATCGATTGGCGTCGCCAGTGTGCCCTACCCGTCACCTTAAATCAGGAAATTCAACCATTCTGTGCAGTTATAGAGTATTTCATGAAAATAATATTTACAATATCGCCACGACATATACACCCTTTTTTCCCCAGAGGAAACCATCATGGCCGTCACCTTGCTACATGTAGGGAACAAGGTGGTGTGTGGGACTCAAACCCTAACTAAAACCCCTGGGGTGTCCATCTCCGCGCAATCGCGGTCGGAAACCCCACAGCCGGGACTAGACCGTACCGCTAATCGCGCTCGCCGCTTCACCCCTATCTGGCGCAATACAGCCCTTCAACGCTGTACGACCTACCAGGACACCCAGTAATGTCGTCCCCCGCGGAGTCGTGTGCTGAGCAAGCCACTCCCCAGCAGTGGATACGCTCACGTACTCCGAAAGCCCGTTTAGTCGCCTCTTACGACAGGCCGAGAAAACCTTGGCAGTATTCTTAAACGACCCTTACACAAGGTCTTTAAGGAATCCTATATTTTTTAATAAAAATTCTTCTTCATTTCAGAGCAACTTTTATCTCACTTATCTATACGTAGAGGTATATATGTAACCGGAAAATAACAAGATCCGTAAGTTTATCATTTTACTAGGAAGTTTATAAACTTTCGTAGGATTCGAAACGGGAGATAAATTGTATTATTTTACGTCCAAACTTTCGTAAATTTATCAATTTCCGACGTCACACGGTAAATTTATAAACTAAAAAAGATATCTATTCGTATAATTCTATATGGTTCGACCAATCACTCTGATTGGTCAATGTTCATAGTGGCAATGCCAATCAAATCGCGCGTAGCGTTCGGATATTACTTACTTATTATTTTACGAGTGAGTTCAGTAAGTTTATCAATGTACGAAAATTTGGACGTAAAATAATACAATGTATCTCCCGTTTAGAATCCTACGGAAGTTTATAAATTTCCTAGAAAATTGATAAACTTACAGATCTTGTTATTTTTTGGTGACATATACATACTTAGAAAATTCTCAAAGTATTAAAAAATAACTACTATGCAATTAAATTAAAAAGAAAGTTCTACAACTATATTAATTACTAAATAGTGCCTTTATACAATATATCCAGTAATTTAGTAT
Organism: Marasmia exigua; assembly: GCA_019059595.1. Lineage (NCBI taxonomy): Eukaryota > Metazoa > Arthropoda > Insecta > Lepidoptera > Crambidae > Marasmia > Marasmia exigua. Next base: position 11,706,175 of record CM032489.1, on the reverse strand, counting down.
TCAATACTCTAATATTGTGATAACTATGCTATACATGTCGTGTATTTAGTAAATAAGTCGGTTCTTATACAGGGTGTATCGGTAAACAGGTACAACACTTTATCCACCAACCTTCCAATTATTCTGAGCAACATTTTGTTAACATTGATTAATATCTGTTGACGTCAATAATTTGTGGTGACGGGTAGGTAGAGCACACTAGCGACGCTAATTGATTTTAATTTTTAGCTACTAAACCGGATCTATTTTAAACAATTTCGGGGTTACAACCACTCAGCAAACACTTATAGTATTTATTAAATAACCATACAGAAATGTTGGGTCCAACACGTACGCGAATTATTGATTATTCACTTGACATAAAATTTTATTAAAATTATGTTTCATTACTGATTGATGAAAATGACAAAATCACCTTTATATTTGTATGCCTGAATGGCGAAACATGTAGATCAAAGTTGAATATTTTTCCCTTTACCTAATTTACTCATGTTTTTTTCAAATAAAACTCTTTATCTAAGACTTTTGGAAATTTGCATAAAAATCCACTTTTCATACAAAGTCGGTCACGTTACTTGTTCATTTTGTATGGATATTTGATAGAAAAAAAAACATCGATTATTTTTTTTTTTTTACTGTAGATAGGTAAGCGTTTGACCATATTTCACCTGATGGTAAGTGATAATATGGTCTAAGATGTAGCACGATAACCTAGAAGATACCTATTCACTCGAGCTTTGAAAACCCCCAAATTGTAGCCTCTAGGGAACACCTCCTCAGGCAACTGATTCCACTGTTTCGCAGTACGAATAAGGAAACAGGATTCAAACCTCTTTGTGCGGACTTTTGGTATTTCTACCATGTACCGGTGTCGATTGAGGGTCTGCCTGGTGGAGTAGTGGAAGAACGGAGATGCTCCAATGGCATTGTACAGTTCCGTGGCGCACTCTCCAAAATGTATCCGATAGAAGACCGATAAGCTTGCTTAATTCCAAAAGTCGTAGAACAACATTGTTAGAATGGTTGGTAGAGGTTGTAGGGATTTCAAAGTTTACCGATACACTCTGTATAGTAGATACTATAGTACTAGAAGCGAATAGAAACAACCTTTACTTACCTATTTGTTGGATAAAAAGTATTTATATAATAAAAAAATGTAAATATTAGGCGGGTGGGTTGGCTTTGGCTTTAAAACTCCTGCCTGAACTATTTAGTAATAAAAAAATTATAAATGATTTTAGCAAGTAAGTCAATTTAAATAATTTGTATGAATTTGACGTTACGAAAATGTGATTACTTTAAATCTTAGGATAAGAGACTGATTTTAATATTTAAATGATGTTTGTACGTATAATAAAATGGATTTTTCTTTATTTTCAAATTTCTTTTTTCAACCCCATATTTTTAAGACTAAGGTAAGTCATGTAACAGCATTTTATTTGTTCATTTTTTCAGCTTTCGACCTAAGTACTTATTTTATGGGATTCTAAATAAAATATATACTTAGGAAAAATATTTTTATTTTTTTTATAAGAAAAGACAGTTTTCTAGAACTTAGAAAATAAAAAACAATTTGTATAATCGTACTGTATAAGTGTACCTCCTTGTTCAATATTACAAAAAATATTTTAAATGTAAAAATTACAAAAAAAAATATTCCGTGGTAATACAACTACAGGGTGTTTACAAAATAAATTACATCTAATTACAAAAAGGTAAAAAAAAAGTTAAATTAAAATACATTAAAGATTATTTGCTTGCAATTGACAGTAAATCTATTGAATATTTAGTATTCTACGCATAATAAAATAATGTGAACTGTAAAAATACACACCCTATTTTAATATTTAAAAACCCCACAACAGAAAGGCTTTCATACAAGTATTCTAAAAATGTAATTGACACTTTTTAAGGCACTTAATTAATATTGTTGAGCAAACAGTATTTGTTTTTTTAGTAAATTCTATTATTTTATTGTTCATTGTTAATTTATATTTTTAGACAATTTGCATGTTTTAATCATTGTATCAGTTTTCACATAAAAATATTAAAAAAAAGTAAAATAAAAAATTAAGACTATTTGTACTTAAAATGAATAGCAAAAAATTTATGTACAATCATCAAATCGATACAAAATGCAACAATTATTTTTATACAATTTGGATAGATTAGGAATTTCAAGTCTGAAGAGATTTTTAAAGATTTTAGACTAAATTGAACACCATTTTCCCCTTACAAAAGTAAAAAGACAAAAAATCTTTGGGATGATAATAATTCCACTGACTGAACTTCGTTGGGTTGCAAGTATTTTTTATCACTATTCCACTGTCATCATAAAGGGACAAGTTACACCGATCATGCCCATGTTAAAGAGATAGAAAGTTGGCCTTGCTGACATTGATATTGTAGAGTTCGTTGACCCCTACCTCGTAGGGGTCGTATCTTTCAAGCACCAAAAAAAAAAACACAGAAAAAGATCATTTTTATGTGACATCAAAAGCTGTCATTCTAATCAAGCCTCATTTGACAAATTATAGAACCGATCTTCTGTGTATATTTATTTTGAGGACTTAATGTATTTCTGGACTGGACCTACACAAACATCCCGATATAACCCGTCCAAACTATTAGTGGTAAGGCAGAAACAATAAGATACTATTTTAGAATAGTTATTTACGAGATTTCTACCATGTACTTTATTTTTAAGTTTTTTAGGGTTCCGTAGCCAAATGGCAAAACACGGAACCCTTATAGATTCGAAATGTCTGTCTGTCCGTCCGTCCGTCCGTATGTTACAGCCACTTTTTTTCTATTATTGTATTCAATAGATGTATTTAGTTGACCGCATTACGATTTTTACACAAAATTAGGAAAATTAAAAAAAAAATGGGGGATCCCCATACTTAGAACTGAAACTCAATTTTTTTTTTCATTAACCCATGTGGAGTATCTATGGATAGGTCTTTAAAATGATGTTGAGTTTTGTAATATTTTTTTTTACATTATGGCAGACAAACGAGCAGACGGCTCACCTGATGGTAAGTGAATTACCGCCGCCCATAGACATCTGCGACACACGGGGCATCACAAATGCGTTGCCGGCTCTTAAGGGAGGAATAAGCTCTTTTCTTGAAGATCACCAGGTCGTATCTGTTCGGAAACACCATCGTTGGTAGCTGATTCCATAGTTTTACTACGCGCGGTAGGACGTGGCGTGAGAAGCGCACTGTGGTGGAGTAAATCCATCCAAGTGATGTGGGTGAAATTTATATAGTATGAATATATTATTTTCTACACTTAATACATTGTGCAAGAGACGCTCCCAAAGTTGCTAAATGTGGTATGGTAGAAACATCTTAAATAACGATTCTAATGTTAGTGACCATGAAAGTTTGAAACAATATAAGATAATATATATCACTACATTGAAAACAATAATACAGGCAGTTCTACTTTAGATATCTAATCTACAATCTAAGCAAAATCGATTCTAAAATCGGTATAGAAAGTACAAAAAAAAATTAATTGAAAATCAGGTGCTATTATAATAAAGTTCGTAATTTTCATATAGACGGTTACACTTACATAAATTGGTGATAAGTCGTCTCTATCATAAAGAGCCGATTTGACCAATTTTAATCCGATACTAAATCTATGGCATAGCGCTATCATTCTATACAAATCTGACGTTATACCATAGATTTATACATAAGGATCGGACGAATCGGCCCTAAGGGTGTTACAAGACGATCGATGGTAGAATGGATAAGTCGAATCGATCGATTGACGATCGATGGTAGAATGAATAAGTAAAATCGAAATATGGTAGAATGGATAAGTCTAATAGATCAATTGTCGAACAATGTTACAATGGATAAGTCGAATCGATGGAAGAATGGATAAGTCGAATCGATCGATGGTCAATGGATGGTAGAATGGATAAGTCAAATCGATCGATTGTCAAAGGATGGTAGAATGTATAAGTCGAATCGATCGATGGTAATATAGATAAGTCGAATCGATCGATGGTAATATAGATAAGTCGAATCGATCGATGGTAATATAGATAAGTCGAATAGATCGATGGTAATATAGATAAGTCGAATCGATCGATGGTAATATAGATAAGTCGAATCGTTCGATTGTTGATTGATAGTAGAATGATTTAGTCGAATCGATCAATTGTCGATCGATAGTAGTATAGATTGGATTTTTTTGGATAAGTCTAATCGATCGATAGTTTCTACCACTATTAATAAACCTATTTGGTTGATTGCTTAATCTTACGGTCTCTGACGATCAATTAAAGCTGCCAGACCAGTCGAACGACGTTAAACGATCCCTTCCATCAATGATCAATCAGTTGGTCTGGTAACACCCTTAGAAAGGGAAAGCATGATTTTCGAGCAGGGTTCAATAGTTTAACATGACTGATTTTGAAATCGATTTTCAATAACAAGTAGTTCTACTTCTACCTGTCTGGTTACGTCAGGGGTTCCTCGGTGAAGTATGGATGCTCCAGGCAGTCAAGAGCGGTCAGTCTTTTTGAAGGGTCGAATACTAGCATTTTCTGAAATAAAAAGAGCATTATGTTTTATTTATTTTAAATGTTTCATAACCATGAACTAAAAAGTGTTCTTATACACTTTATTTAAAGAATAAAAAAAAAATTGAAAATTTATAAAACCCCCGACACAACTAAAGCTCTTTCATTTGATACCTATATTGAGGCAGTTGGAACAACAAATAGGTTATTCGTCATTTTCTGAAGGCGGCCATCTTGGATTTGAAATTTTTCACAATTAATATATTCTGCTACTCAAGCCCTTTTATTTGATACCCATATTGTGGGAGTTGTGTTAAAACATAAAATCCAAATCTTTGTGACGGTGGCTACCTTGGATCGATTTTTATCCAAAATAGCTAAGAACACTCCCCCCTTATTCATCTGACAAACAAAAAAAAACAAAATCAAAATTGGGTCATTTGTTCGGGAGCTACGATGCCATAGACAGACACACAAACACACAGACACACACACACACACACACACTCACAGACACGACAAACTTATAACACCCCGTCGTTTTTGCGTCGGGGGTTAAAAACTGCCTTCAAAAGCCACGAAAAAATGTTTTTCAAGCCTTTTTCTGTCGCATTTTTGCTACGGAGAAATGAAAAACTAAAAAACATGAAAAAAAATCTATAAAGAAAAAAACCGTCTAGAAATATTTAAAAGTGTTAGTTAGTGGTTTTTGAAGGCGGTTTTTAGGGTTCCGTAGCCAAATGGCAAAAAACGAAACTCTTATAGATTCGTCATGTCTGTCCGTCCGTCCGTATGTCACAGCCACTTTTCTCCGAAACTATAAGAACAATACCATTGAAACTTGGTAAATAGATGTATTTTATTAACCGCATTACGATTTTTCATAAAAACTGAAACTCAAAATTGTTTTTCTTCAAACCCATACCTATGGATAGGTCTTTAAAATGGATGTTGAGGTTTTTAACATCATTTTTTTCTAAACACAATACTTTGCGCAAGAGACGCTCCCAAAGTGTTAAATTGTGTCCCCCCCCCCCCTCTAACTTCTATAATAAATGAATTATGAAACTAAAAAATAAATATATGATGTACATAATCATAAAAGCTAACAACGAAAATTGGTTTGAACTAAATATAGTGAGTAGTTTTTTTAATACGTTATAACATTGTAAACCGCAATTTACCTTCCATATATCTGACTTGCCGCTACGGAACCCTTCATGGGCGAGTCCGACTCGCACTTGGCCGGTTTTTATATCTCTTATCATCGGTCCACCTGGTGGGGGGCCTGCCAGGGCTGCGACCTCCCTCCTATATCGTATATATTATACTTTACCTTGATAAGATCCAAAGCATGCGGGTGTATGTTGGGCAGCACGTCGGCCAGGTCCTGCGGCTGGTACTCCGGGAAGCTGTCCGACACCACGGACACGTTGTCCGGCCACTCGTGACGAGCTGGACGTCCGATTAGTCTGCAAAGTAAAAAATGCTTTGTTTGTAAATTTTCTAAAATTTTGCGATTCCTATTTCTGTCGATCTGACGATCTGGTGGAGATCGCGGGAATCCATTGGATGCGGGAGGCACAGGACCGATCTGTGTGGAGAATATTGGGGGAGGCCTATGTCCAGCAGTGGACGTCTATTGGCTGAAATGATGATGATGATTTCTGTCGCACCATCTAGAAATGCAACTCGTCGCCGGCGCACGTATTTCCTCCTTCCTACAATATGGATTCCTTCAAACGAAGCGTGAAGAAGCATCTCGCGGGCTAGTATTGCAGTCCCAACGGAGGTGATAATTGCAACGTGGGCTCTTCTCCTGCTTACCATCAGGCTGAGGAGAGCCAATATACTAGGTCACTATAAAAAAAACAGTGGTTCTAGAAATGCAACTCCTTCCTACAATATGAATTCCTTCAAACGAAGCGTGAAGAAGCATCTCGCGGGCCAGTATTGCAGTCCCAACGGAGGTGATGCCTGACATCGCTTCCGTTGTAATTGCGTGGGCTCTTCTCCTGCTTACCATCAGGCTGAGGAGAGCCAATATACTATGTCACTATAAAAAAAAACAGTGGTTTGTGGGTCGCACTCTTAAGAGGTCCCGGGTTCGATCCCCGGGTCGGACCAAAAATTTGTACTCAAGTTCACCGTAAGAAATTCTTAGTGACAGCCCGGAGTCTGGAAGTTGGCGGCCTTGTACCCTCGTGCCTGCACTAACGTGCAGTAGTGTCCCATCGGAATATGAGGGTAAGAGAATAGAGAATGCAGTTGTGTTTGCGCACACACTTGAGCATAATAATTTATGCTGCGGACGTGGCTGATCGTTGAGATTGGTAGCCGTAATCGGCCGTGTGGTCCCCGGCAGAGTAGAATAGGCCACCCTCACTCTTACCGAGGTGTCGTAAAAGGCGACTAAGGTAAAGCTGCTGGCATGATCATCAGCACCCAGAGAAGGAAAACTCTGCATTTATATCTAAACCCTCGCCAACCCGTCTGCCAAGCGTGGTGAGTATGGCAATTACCCCTCATGTGATTGAGGGAGGCCCGTGCCCCAGCAGTGGGGACTTAAATGGGCTGGTGATGATGAATCGGTTGATATCCACCAATCATTATACTATGTCAAACATTATGTCAGACGCATCCATATTAACATATGGATGCGTCTGACATTCACCAATCATGATTATTAGTTTTAACATCTTGGCAGCATTGGTTCATAGCACTACTTTAGTGGAAAGGCAACCACAGGCTTTAAATAGCTGTTGGTCTTGCACCCGATCCCTCTCCGGTCGTGTCACAGTAGTGTCCCATCGGAATATGAGGATAATTAATTATTTAATTCTGTGAGAATAATAATTCTCACAACATCTCATACGTTGACCTGATTCCGTACTAAGTAGCTTAAGCACTTGTGTTACAGATATCAGACAACAGAGGAACACAAATATATACTTAAATACATATATTACACCCAGACACCGAACAAACACAAGTGTTCATCGCACGAATGTTTGTCCAGGGTGGGTATCGAACCCACGACCTTTGGCGCAAGAGGCAGGGTCACTACCAATTGCCCCATCCGGTCAATCATTACACAGGATAAGGATGAAAGAGTCCACTATTTATCGCTTCGCACTTATTATCGGTCCTATCGCAGGGAGCGATCTCTACCAGACAGCCTTCAGGGGTTTGTAATTACCTGAATATACAATGCAGCTGATCAGAGTCCGAAGTCCCAGCCATCAGCGGACTCCTGGTGTGTAACTCGGCCAGTACACAGCCACAGGACCACACGTCCACTGCCGTGTTGTATGACACGCCTAGCAGCACTTCGGGCGGCCTGTACCATAGTGTTACTACCTGTGGAAGGGAAAATCGTAAGCTTTAATAAATAAAATAAAAATTGTTTATTTCAGACCATATCAGTGTTTTGATCCATAGATTGTTAGTAACAAAAAGACTTATAATTATATTAGTACAGCCGCACTCGTGGGGTGCGAGTATAGACGCAAATAGTGTGCGAGCGAGAAGTGAATACATGCGCCGCCATTTCTGATCCCATTCTTTATCCTCACAGGTAGTAGGTACACATAGACACAAATTTTTTTTTTAGTCTTTAAACTGTCCCACTGCAGGGCAAAGGCCTCCATCATAGAAATCAAGTTAACGCTACTATGATGGGATTAAGCTTAATCACCACGCTAGCCAAATGCAGATTGGTGATCACAAACCCGAGCTATGTCCGAAAAATTCGAAACATACTTTTCGACCGACTCGGGAATCGAACCCAGGACCCTGAGATCACGGCCCGGTACCTACTTAAACCTCTAGATCAACAGGGCGTCAGACACTAAAATAAAAATAAAAAATAATAAAAGAGTGGTTGCTAAGAGTTACCAAAGAAACTGGTTTCAGTGGTCACTCTCCGCACCAGGCACTTCCATAGCGGTGAGGTGTATCTATCAATGTCCATATTAGCAATGGACAACACTTGTCCATTGCTAATATGGACATTGATTGGACTCAAAGAAATTTAAGAAAAATAATTTCAGAATTTTTAAACAGATATTTATGGAGAAAAAATTAATGTAAGACAAATTAATAAGGCTTTTGCTCACGTTGATTTCATCAAGAAAAATAAACATTGACATCTTAAGTAACTTATAAACCTTTTTTCATTGGACATATAGCACCGACATCACAATACGTTGATCCTCAGGATTACGTTACTTCCGGCAGGCATATTAATTATTGATTTAAAAAATAAAAATATTTTACACACATTTTTAATGATAATTAAAAATATGGTCTGCTTTTTCTTTCTTTATTAAAAAGCGTACTTATAAAAGTACTTTTTTTTGTCGTATTGTCTATTACAAGGGTAGAAAGTTGGTTATTGCAAATCGTTTTATGTAATTACTAATCCTGAATCATGGTCCAAGCGTACCCCGGGCTTCAGAGCGACAGCTTTGGACGCAACCGGGAATTACTCGTTAAGTTGAGAAGGAAAGTTGGTTATTGCAAACGCACTGTCAGCCAAAGGCGAAGTTAACTTGCAAAGGTAAGATGCGTGTGCGAAAGATTACCTTTTCGGATCAGAATGAATGAATGAATGAAAGAATGATAACTAACACAAACAATGAGTTTTTTTCCTGAAACAGCAGCGTAACTCAGGGATCAGGCACGCTTGAAGACTCAAAGTTATTTATTTATCAAGTACTTCACGACACTAAATGCATTTCGGCAAAGCGCGAAGCGGTGACACACACCAGTGTGACAAACTTGTTGTGGACACGAGTCCGGCGCAGTAAAAATGACCAGAATAACGCAAATCTGTGGCCACCTTAAGGTGACGCTGAGATGCGGACAAAAATTCGTATTTACAAAAGAGTAATACGCCCAATTTTTTGTACTTACGGCTATGAACCCAGAGGGCCTAATTTAAAGCAAACGTTACGACCGAATCGGAGTTTACACGCGCTGTGTGTCTCTTTGTTTGGATGCGACAGGTATTTAGTCGTCAGTTATAAATAAATAAATAAATAAATCATTTATTTCTCGTCACAAATAGGTCTTAAGGGCTAGGAATTAGTTGCTAATTCTAGATGCAACCCGTATTTGTGAGACTGGTGCCTGATATAGGTTTCAAAAAGAACCTGTAATTACAGGACACCAGGCCCCTTCATTTAGGTCCGCATATACTAAAAACATCCTAATATCTTGTTACCTAAGAGCAGAGCATCTAAACAATTTTATGGAGATACTTCAAAATATAATAAAAAAGTAAAACTACGTAATTTATAAATAAAAAAAAAATAAAAAAAAAAGTTGTACTTTGTATAATGTTTCTTGTGAGTGTTAATATGGTGTGTTAAAATTGCATGTAAAGTGTATAAGTATGATATTGTGTGTATAAATTCATTAAGAAGGGAGGGTAGGTAAATCACTCGGTGACCAAAAAGCAGGCCATGATAATATTTATTAAATTAATTGGACCAGTAGAGACTCTGTGGATTCGTAGTCCAAGGATTTGAGGTAATTACTAACAGTATATTTGCAGCAAGTTTTGGTAAGGGGGTAGATTTCAAGTGAGGCATTAAGTTTGTTATATAAATATGTTCCGAGAAAAATAAAGAAATTATGAGATTTTGATGTTTTAAATGTTCGACCTGGACAGACAGTGCCTTTCCTACGTTTATCCTGAACTAATGTGGCGTCATATTGTATTTGTGTATGTTTTTTTAGTATGGTTTGCAGAATAAAGGTTTGGCGCACCGTTAGGACGTCCCAGTATTTGTAAAGGTCAGCAGTAGGGAATCGAAAAGGAAGCCCAGCTGCCACCTTTAATATGGCTCGTTGAGCTCTTTCGATCTCTATAAGATGTGTCTTAGCCACACCTCCCCAAGACGTAATACAGTACTCGACAAGAGATTGGCATAAGGCATAGTAAACCATCCTGATTACCTGACGATTGGCAACATGTTTAAGCGTCTTGAAAATATATATAAGTTTTCGCAGTCTTTGTACAAGTGCTGAAATATGGGGTTTGAAGGTCATTGTTTGATCAATCATGACTCCTAAGTATTTTATACGGTCCACCCTTTCAAGAGAACGGCAATAGCAATCCCTCAAGTCCGGTTCACATTCGTGAGCTATTAGATGAAGCGATGGTGGTGGTAGCTGGTTTATTCTCAAGGCAAAAGAAATATATTTCGTTTTGGTGACATTTAAAGTCAAGACATTACTCTTCAGCCATCCGAACACCCTGTCGCAGCCCAACTGCGCTCGATTGAAAGTCTCACCCCAAGTATCCCCAGTGAAAAAAGTGCAGTATCATCAGCAAACGTTATGATTTTTCCACCATGTAGCTGAAGCCGACACAGCTCATTAATGTACACCAAAAACAAAGTTGGACCGTTTATACTTCCCTGTGGTATACCAAATGTAATATCTGCTTCATCACTCGTCCATTGGTCAATTTTAACTATTTGGGTCCTATTTTCCAGGTAGCTAGTGTACAACTTCAAAGGGAGACCTCTTACTCCAATTCTTTCCAATTTTGACAGAAGGCGAGGGATTGAGACCGTGTCGAACGCTTTTGCTAGATCCAAGAACACTGTAACACATTTTTTCCCTTCATCCAGTGAGGCGATAATTGAGCAGATCAACTCATGTACCGCATCACCGGTTGACTTTTTTGGCCGGAAACCATACTGTGAAGATGATAAAAGATTGTTTGTCTCTAAAAAATTACTTAGCTGTTCATTCATTCGTCGTTCAATGATCTTGGATAGGGCAGGCAATAATGATATAGGTCTATAATTGTCGACACGGTTCTTTTCTCCTCCCTTGTGTAAGGGTTTTATTAGCGCTGTCTTGAAAGCTGTAGGGAAAACTCCGGTCGATATGGCGAGATTAACAATATGCGTGATAGGTGTTACCAGGAATTCGGCATAGCGCTTGATAATTTTACTTGATATTGAATCGATTCCCATCGCACATTTATCTTTTAGCCCTGAAATGAGATGATGGATCTCCTCCTCGCTAGCCGGGGTCAATACAAATGAATTTGAAGGTGAGATGTGTGGAAAGACATCATCTTTGTCTTCAGTTTGAAGACAAGGAGTCATGTTCTCGGCTAGTTTTTTACCTATACCAGCAAAGTAGTTGTTCACTTTATTGATGCTTTGTTTAGGAATTTTCGCATCGATTAGAGTCGCTGATGGATCAACAACTTGGCTGGAGCTGCTTATACTCTTGATAACTCCCCACAACTTCTTTTTATCGTTATGAGCTTCCTTAATCAATCTGCTTTCATAAGTCCGTTTGGCTTTTTTCAAGACAGCAGAGCAAAAATTCCGGTAGCGCTTGTAGGTGATTCTAATAACCTCATTGTCAGGAAATCTCTTAGTCTTCCTGTGCAGATTATCTCTGTTTCTCATGCAACGTATGAGCCCCCTGGTTATCCAAGGCTTCTTAACTCGCTTCTTCTTTGTAAAGTTGTCCAGTGAAAGGCTCTTTGAAATGGCTAGAGATATTTTTTCAATCAAGAGGTTAGTAGCCAAGTTGATTTCGGAACAATTAAGAACAGGAAGAAAATTTGCGTCCCGAATTGCTATGTCTAATTGGTCAAAGTTAACTCTGGGTCCTGTTTTAATATTTCCTACAAGGTTCGTTTTTAATGTTAGACTAATACCAACACAGTCGTGGTCAGTAATTGAGGAATCAAATACTATGCACGTGGCTTTCAACTTAGTTTTGAGCATGATGTGGTCTAGACAAGTTCGCCCATGAGTAGGTATGGTGTGAGCAGGCAGCATAGCGTGACTTGCAAAAATATTCAGGTAATCAGGCGCTCTTCTATCAGTTTCCGTCAGGTGAAATATCTATATTAATATCGCCGCAAAAGATAATGTTCTTAAAGTTGTTTAATTTTTGGAGTAATAGATCGATTGAGTTTATGAAGTTGAGAGTGTTAGAAATACTTGGAGAACGGTATATACCAATAATACAAGTATCATTAGATAATTTAAATACTAAACAGTTTGCATCTTCGATCTGCGGTTCTTCAAAGGTACCTCTGAAATTTTTATTGATGTAAATGACAACTCCCTCATTTTGAGTTTTGTGCCTCGTAGTAGCAGCGTAGTTGTAGTTTGGGAGATCTGGCAAATAATCAGTCGAAGACAACCAACATTCGGACAAAATAATGACGTCCCACAATACCTCAGAGCGCTGTAGGAGTGTAGTAAAGCTAGGCATATTGCAGTTAATACTACGAATATTTTGAGATATTATATTAAGAGTACGATTACCAGAGTTAATTTGGTATTTTGTATCATCCACACCGCATGTAACCACTCGAGCAATTGAAAAAGAGTCCAATTCTGAGCCTATCGCTTCAATGCTATTCATATTTGTTATAATATATGTAAATATATAGGTAAAGTATAATAAGTACAGTCACGGTACCCACGTGACAGATTGTGATTGGAGAAAAATGATAAGCTCAATGAGTTCAGACTCGCCTTCCTTAATATATTTATGTTTGTTGATGAGGTGTATGATGTAGTAAGGATAGTGGTACAGTGTTTGGTGTTATATGTGAGAAAATAAGTGTTGTGTGTAATTTGTGTGTTAGAAAATGTACAACTCAAAGAATAAAATGAGAATAATATGTATTTAAAATAACTTAGGACATACAAAATTAAGAACGAGCTTGCTAGCAGATATTGGGCATAAGATATAACTTTTATAAGTAATACGACAATGAGAAACAAGAAAAGTCGCTCTAGTCACGAAATCAGTTGAAGTAGTTCGGGCTCTTCGTTGACGCGAACAGGTGGAGAAGACTCTTCCTTCTTGACATAAACTCGACCGTATGATGTCCAGGAGGCGACAAGTTTTTTATTCTTAACATGTTCTCTTGCTATAAAGAAAAGACGTTTGGATTTACTTGTCAAGCATTCTGATAAGTATATTGTGGATCGGGGTCCAGGTAGGTTTATGTTCTCAGAATGAAGTGGGGCCTCTTTACGTTCACGCTTTTCCTTATTGTATGTTTTTGAACTGGGATATTATCTTTTCTTGACGTATTGCAGTAGTAAACTCAGCGATTATTGTGTCTGGCTTGGGTCTATATACATTCTTAATTTCATCTTCTTTAATAGGTTTTTCTAATCCTATTGATGAACACAAGTTCTGTACTATGTTTATGTTATGGGACAGCTTTAAATTAAGCTACCTGGAAACTAACGCTTAAGGTGACGGGTAGGGCACACTAGACGCCAATCGAATTTTAAACAATATCGGTTACAACCTCTCGGCAATCACTTATATTATTTATTAAATAACCATGCACAAATGTTTGTGCGCGAAAAATTGATTCACGCTAAATGTGGCCGCTTTTGGCGGTAATCAATTTTTCGCCGAAATTGTTCTTCTTGCGGGCTTTCTCGACCACTTCTGCTCATCACAGCTTCCTTGAGAGAAAATTAGATGTACTCACCACACTGGTAAGCTTCATATCCGTGTCATAAGTCTTGGCCAACCCGAAGTCAGCCAGCTTGACCCGTCCACTGGCCGTCACCAACAGATTGTGAGGTTTCAGGTCTCGGTGCACGATGCGATGGGAGTGCAGGAAGTCTATACCAGATAGGATGTCGAAGGACATGCTCTGGAAGTAATAAATAAAATAAAATAAGCCTTTATTACTGTTAATCTACATTACACATTTATCTAAGTTACATTTAGGTTTGTTCTTCAACAGCTTGTCCTTCGACAAAGGCCTCCTCAAAGGGACTTCCACTTGTTCCTGTCTTTTGCAGTTCGGGTCCATTCTGGACCGGCTCTGGAAGTAATAGGTTCGAGTAAATATTTTGCATAATATTATGATATTATATAATATCCTCCAACCGATTGCGGCTACGAGCCGTTGACCGTGGGAGAGCCACGCTTCGGCATGAATGGTCCGGCTCGACCGGAGTGATACCATGGCCTCACAGAAAACCAGCATGAAGCAGCACTGTGCTATGTTTCGCTGCGTGAGTGAGGGTACCGGAGGCCCAATCCAGGGGAAAGTGGGGTTGAAAGGTTGGCAGCGCACTTGTGACTCCACTAGTGTCGCAGGTGTCGCTGATCAAGCAATCGCTTACCATTAGGTGATCCGTCTGCTCTTCTGCCACCTATCACATAAAAAAAATGATAATACTTACTCTTATCCGATTCTCTGACAAAGGCCCAGGTGCTCGCTTCAAGAAGGAGTCTAGATCTTGTTCCACATGCTCAAAGACTAGGAACAACACCAGCTGGTGGTCACGGTCTACCGACTGGCCTCCGTGGCAGACGTCTAGAAGCCTAAAAAAAATTTTCTTATGTGTGATAGATGGCAGATAAGGAATTGCTGAACTCCAGGATGCGAGGTGAACAGCGAGAACCACGTTTTGGAAGGCCTGGGCCCTTCCAAAACGTGGTTCTCGCTGTCCTGCCTTCCAATAGGTAGACAAAGGAGAGGTCGGCCACTGGCGCGCTGGTCCGACGATATTGTCACGTTGGGGGGACCGCTGGATATGGAGGGCCCAAGACCGGATACAGTGGCAGGAGCATTTTATTTTAATTTAATTATTCATCTTCATTCCACAGCACTGAGTGTTGGAGAGGAAGACCACTGTCATCATGGGATGATGATATTAAAAGAACTGCAGGCTCAAACTGGTCCAAGACAGCTCAAGATGGAGAACTATGCGCAAACTTAGAGGAGGCCTTCACCCAAAATTGGGTTCTTGCACAAGAAAAATAAATGTAATAGAAAAACTTAATACATACTAACATTATTTAAAATGTAAAATTAATTAAAACTGTATTCTTGGTAAAAAGGCATTTTTATTTTACTGGGAGTAGGTCTCCTGCACTCATTACAACCTGTGCTTATAAAGAATGGGATTGCGTCTATACTCGCACCCTACGAGTGCGAGTATAGACGCAGATAGTGTGCGAGCAAGAAGTGAATATATAAGTGCATTCTTTATCCGCACAGGTTGTACTAACAATATTTTTATTTACCTCACAATATTAGGATGTCTGTAAGCTTCAAGCTGTCTCAGCAAAGCGATCTCTCGCAGCGTTGAGAGCGGGATCCCATCCTCAGTGAGTGCCACTTTGACTTTCTTCATAGCAACGATGTGGCCGCCATTGTGTAGGTCTCGTGCTTTGTATACTGTGCCGTAGGCTCCTGGAAAGTAAGGGGGTGAGATATTTTGTAATGAGAAATGTTTTGATTACAGAATGGGGATGGAATGGATTAAAACATACTAGATTGGTCCAGAAAACCTAGATTGGGGGCATATTTGCAGTCCACCTTTTGTAGGGACAAAGAAGAGATGGAGAGTAAGTGTTTTTAAACATTTGTGTCGCTGCCCACCAGTGGGAGACCAGCAAGGGATAGCAGGAACACTACACTTCAACAATCCTGATTTTGTGGATAAGATTAAATTCAAGAGATATATTACTCAAAAAGTGACTGCCTTTTTGTTTGAAAGTAAAGAATACGTATTTCTACAAGTCTCTTAAAGTCAAGTTTCTTAAAGTCAAGAATACGTATTTCTACTACATGTAAGACTTTACTATAATATTTAAAATAAATAATTATATTAATATATTTTTTCAAGTTTCAAGCAAACAGATCACCTGATGGTAAGCGATTGCCACCACCCGTGGACACAACTCTGGTGGAGTCACAAGTGCGCTGCCAACCTTTAAACTCCCCTTTCCCCTGGATTGGGCTTCCAGTATTCTCAACCGCTGCGTGAGTGAGGGTCACGCTGCGGCCGTTAGGCCGTGGTATCACTCTGGTTCAGCCAGCCCATTCATGCAGAAGCGTGGCTCCACCACGGTCAGATAAATAAAAATAAATCTAATATTATTTATATGAACGCGCCTAAAAAGTTAGGAAGCCGGAAGTGTTTTATGTATGCAGTAATTGAATCAATTTAACAACTTTTAAATATGTTTTCTCGTAAATCTATACCTACGATTACTATATGGTTCAATGAATTAACAAAAAAAAGGATTTTTTTCAAAAACATTTGTATTTATAACAATACTATATAACATGCATTTGTTTATTATAATTCCGCGGATTTTTTGTAATGTCAATCAACCGGCACATGGTTTTTAGGTTATAAATTAATGTTTTACAAAATAATTACCTGTTCCTATAACGTTCAGCTCTTCATATTTTTTCGCCGTTTGCAGCAAAGCACTAACATCTCCGAGAGAAGACATAGGAGGCGGAGATTTAGAACTACTACTCGAGGTGGAAGCTGACATTGTTATGAACTTTTTCGCACTCAAAACACTTTTAACACAATTAAACACAAACAAGAGTAACCAGTGCACACCTGGTGCTGTGTTTTTACATTGTTTTGCTCAAATACCACGAAAACCGGCTTGGTAGAGCAGGCTTTTGTTTTTTATTCCGATCGTCAACTTTTTAGAGGAAGAATCATGGAAACGTTACGGAACTTCGAATAACAGTAAGTTAATAGTTTTGAATTTAGCGTTCAAGTTGCACGACTTTGTTTATCAAGATATAAAATTTAAGTCAATGAATGAACTATTAAATAAACTTCACAATTTTAACGCAAAATACTCGTCAATAAAGCAAATTAAAAGAATGCTTTCTCTCTCAAAAAAATAAACACCTGTTTGCTTGTATGTAACCCGTATAATTTTAAAATCTTGAATTTTTCTGCGTTTCAAAAAAAAATACTAGTCAATAATTTTGGTATCATTATAGTTAAACAAACTTTATGGGTACAAAGACATCTGTTGTGGAGTAGCAACACTTTTTATAAACGGAGCTGTATATGTTGTACAGTAGTTGCTGTAGATGGCGCTGAAAACCAACTTTATTATTCATGGGAGATTTTATTGATTGAGTTTAATTTTGAGTTTTGTACTGCTACAAATCCAAAGAACTTATCGTTTTAATAATTTACAGAAACAACCTCTTAAACACCAATAAAATGTATTCTTCCTGATCATAATTTTTTGAGGATTAAAAGAAAACTCTTATACCTCAATAATCAAACCTTTTCCTGGAAAGTCGATTAAAGGAATTTCAATGTCTGTTACTTAAAATTAATAAAAATGTTCCCGATCTTTTCAAAAGTTTCCACCATGGGCTCGTCCGGGATTTGAACCCGGGACCTCTCGCACCCGAAGCGAGAATCATACCCCTAGACCAACGAGCCACATTTGAAGGAGTCGAATTTACGTATCACTACCTGTTCGTGATGACGTATGCTAGTCTTGATTTTTTAAAATATTTTTATTTTATTTTATTTACCTATTGAATTTACGTATGTAACTTAAAAAAACAAAAAAGATTTTGGAGACAGTAAAAAGAAATAGAAAAAAGTTACCTTTATAAAATGGAGGTTAACATAATAAAGTTGATGAAAAAGGCTAAAAGAAATAAAGTGGTCTGTCTGGTTTATTTTACTATTTTAACTAGGAATGTCCTAGGCAGGTAGTGAAATGAGAAAAAGCAATACATATTTTTTTTAAATGAATACCAAATCAAATTCAGCACCAAAACAACAAGACAGAAAATACCTCAAGGCGTTTTAGAAAGTAGACGCGAAAGGAGAAAAAAAAATACCGCTATATGACACCCTATAGACGTCCCGCTCACTCGCGTTCGAATCGTATTTGCTATCACTTTCATACGCACAGCTACGCTTGAATCATTCTGTATCGTGTCAGTCGTGTTCGAACGTAAGCGCGCGCGAACTGTTCAAATGTGGAATTCGAATTTCGTCCAATAACCATTCAATTTACATTTTTAAAATCTTCTTTTTCTTTTAAAAGAGGTCGGATACGTTGGCAAAGAAAAGAGGTTCATACAACTTCGGTTTTCTTTACAAGTGTGAAGCGGAACTAGTGTGTGTATGTGTGAGTTAAAATGTGAAAGTTAGTTCGAAGAAAACAGTGTCAGTTTTTTTTTGCAAGTTTATCCTACTTTTGGTGTAATAATAACAG
Organism: Marasmia exigua; assembly: GCA_019059595.1. Taxonomy (NCBI): domain Eukaryota; kingdom Metazoa; phylum Arthropoda; class Insecta; order Lepidoptera; family Crambidae; genus Marasmia; species Marasmia exigua. Next base: position 11,687,586 of record CM032489.1, on the reverse strand, counting down.
CTGTTTCACCCTTTTCACAGTGTTGGTAAGTGTCAGAAACCTTATATTCTGGCGGGGTTATGAGGGGTGCTATTATTTTGAGAGCCACAAACAAAGATTGTTACTTAGGTACCTTCCTTGTTTAGCTATAAATAGTAAATAACTGTTTTTCAGAGTACCTTCCATCACCTACAAAAATCTAGGAATTCCTACTTTTTTATGGTATAGGGGGCAGATCACCAAGATCAGATTTACCAAGATCGTCTCTCGCTACACCCTAATGACCTGGTAGCGACATTAAAAACCCAAAACTACCCTAATCGCCTAAAAAGGCACAATATACTCTGGCTACAGGAGAGAGTATAGGGTCACTGGACCAGGAGAAGTGTCCTTACTGGAGGGCACACTCAGCAAGCCTATCACAATCAACGCATCCATTCATAGTCCAAAGACTGATCGTGGATTAAAATAGAACAAAAAAAAAAAAAAAAAAAAAAATAGGGGGCAGACGAGCAGACGGATCACCTGATGGTAAGCGATTACCGCCGCCCTTGAGCACCTGCAACACCAGAGGAGTCACAAGTGCGCTGCCGACCTTTTAAAAAGTAATACGCTCTTTTCTTTTCGAAAATACCGCAGGCGATAGTTGATTCCATAGTTTTGTCACTTCATGTGATTCCTTTGCTACTCACAGATTAAACAAAATTGTGCAAGAATTTGATCCATGATGACTTATAATCTTTGTTTCTACTTTCAAAGCAGAGTTATTTTTGCGGGATAAAACATCCTAATAGAAGACACCCGACCCGACGCTGGTCTTCCGTGGAGTCCAGAGGAAGTAAGGGACGTCATTGTGCGTGCCGACGTTATAAAGTAGCCATAATTAAAATTAGTAATAACAAAGAACAATCAACCTCAGGAATTGGGCCGGACAATACTAACAAATTCCTAGAACAAAATTCCAAGCACCATAAATTCACCACCAATCACCTGCTCAAAAAAATTGCTGAATACAACCGGCTTTTTCCGATAAGGACTTCCGTTTTCAGTTGTCTGATTCATATGTCAAAAATATTGTTAAAATGAGAAATAACACCAGAGTAATAATAATAATAATAATAATAATAATTCTCACAACATCTCATACGTTGACCTGATTCCGTACTAAGTAGCGTAAGCACTTGTGTTACAGATATCAGAAAACAGAGGAACACAAATATATACTTAAATACATATATTACACCCAGAGACAGTCTTAAAATACATGTAAAACTGGTGTTGAAGGGTGTCCATGGGCGGCGGAATTGCTTACCATCAGGTGATCCGTCTGCTCGTCTGCCACCTCTCATATAAAAAAAGTAGTATTCCTTATAGAAAACTATATATTTATGCAGAAAATTTTAAGATTCTGATGTAATTTTCGGAATAAACTTAAACCTTATGGTGACCACGAAAGCGATTAGCCGGATAAGGACTCTTATATTAAATATTAATAAATATGAGTACGCATAATTAAATACCTATTTACCATCTGTTAGTACATTTTGGAAGCAAAAAAGGTCGGCAACACATCAGCGATCTCTTTGATTTTGCAGATGTTCAAGGACGGCGTTGATCTTACCATCTGGTGACTGTGATCGTTTGAAGCCTCTAGCATAAAAAAAATATTAGTCATGGTCACAGACACCTGACAATCGGTCAAATGCTATTTAGAGTTTGTTACACCAACAACGTAAAATGTAAAAGATCATGATTCAAATTTATTTATTTATTTATTATTAACATACAATTGCATAACATTACAGTTTAATACCAAAGCGTTATACAATTCAATAATATTCATACATACATAAAGTTTTCGGTAAATTAATATTCAAGAACAGAGTCTAGGTACTTACATGCGAACAGCATGCCCGAAAATTCAGAATGCCAATCCCAGTAAATAGTCAAACAAATAAAGTATCAAAAAAGTCAATAATACAATACGAATACAATGTCAAAAATATTATCTGTCAAACAAAATTAAATTACATAGTGTTAATAAATGTCAATATATTTTTAGCAAAAATTATAATAATTACTTAATAATAAAGTGAGAAGCACAGTCGAAGTACGAGTGTATCTAAAGGCAGCTCTCATTATCAATATATAAACGAGCTTTGTAACATAATTGACCAAAACTGTCTGCAAATAAATCAATACTCCAGTCGTGAGCGAGCATATCCCCTGTAAGACGCAATGCATGAGTGGTCGGTGCATGCGCAGCGTACCTGGTTCGCGTGGTGGGCCACCACAGCAAATATGATCAAGTTCATGAAATCTCAGAGACGTTTGTAGTTGACTGTAAAAGTGTAACGTTTCGAGTATTCTAGTCTTATGTACGTGCCAGTCGGGCTCACAGCGGTGGATCTGTGCTTGGCAACGGTTCCCTATAATCCTAACAACTCTTCGGAATACTCACTCTTGTAGCATGATGACCTGATCTGCTTCTGAATCACATCATTTATCATCCTTTTATTAGCGACGAATCACCTGATGGTAAGCGATTACCGCCGCCCATGGACACCAACAACACCAGAGGAGTCACAAGTGCGCTGCCAACCTTTTAAAAAGTAATGCGGTCTTTTCTTGAAGGTTTGCAGGTCGTATCGGTCCGGAAATACCACAGGCGATAGTTCATTCCATAGTTTTGTTGTACGAGGTAGAAAGTTTCTATTTCCAAGTTAGATTTCCATCCTAGCGTAATCTTTCCCAGTTGTGTTCAAAGCTTCGTAGACCGGGATATCTACCTAATCTCGGACCATGATTCAGGATCTGTGAAGAAGTCTTGTAAATAACAAAGAAATGACTGCCAACTGACCTTCGCAACCCTTTTGACAGGGTAACCAGAATCACGAATACACGTTCAGTATCCTCCTGAACACACGTACACACACGCACACGCACACGCACACGCACACGACACGCACACGCACACGCACACGCACACGCACACGCACACGCACACGCACACGCACACGCACACGCACACGCACACGCACACGCACACGCACACGCACACGCACACGCACACGCACACGCACACGCACACGCACACCATAAATCCATACAAGTCCTGAAGGTGCAAGCGTCCTTCATGTTTTCTCTCACCGCCAAGTAAATGGTAGAAATATGCATTTAGATTTTAAAATTTCAGAGCCTCCTTTCCTTTGACCTCTCTCCCGCTCCTCGGATGGTAGATGCGGATGATGATGTGACTAAGACGTAGTTAACAGCTTCAGAATCACACATTATCGCCTCCATATAACAGTGGCTATGGTCGACTTGCGGGCTATAATTGAGGCGTACCGTATGCTCTTCACGGTGCCAGCCATGTGGGTTGAGAGATTCGCTTCACTGAGGCCTGATCATCCAGGAAGAAGCTGCGAAGACACCACTTTGTTTAAGTGGCCTCTGCTTGAATCGCCTGATCGTTTCATAGAAACGGTTTATGATACAGACTTGTTCTGGGATGATTATATCGTCAAATTAAATCAAGAATTTTGACTCAGGAAATAATATGTACGAGTGGTTGGTGCCTTTGTCGTGTTAAATAAAACGTTACAATGAAAAAGAGTAGAATTCAATTGTTTATAGTCCATTAAGTAGGTATGTGAAGTATCTACTGATCTATTTTGACATTAAAAGTGAAACCTAACCGATATTTTTAAGAATCGAGATTATTTTCTTTACAAATTTAATCGACTTTTTAGTTGTTTGTTTTTAATTTTAATCAACATTTTATCTATGAATTTGAACTATCTGGATAATGGATTGCAATATGTAAATATTCTTAGTGGTACACACATAATACATCACTAATAATATAATATGCATCTTATTCATCTGAAAAATAACAACACTCGCTTGACGTGTCGGAACCACCTTCTTCACCAAAAGAAATTACTAGTTCTTGATCCCTAATGCAATCTATGCGGACATAGTAACTTGACCTTGGCAAGATATCTTCGGGTAGAGCCATAATATAAAAGGATTCGGCGGGTAGGGCTAAAACACGCCGCGTGGGCTGATGCAATGGACAACATTTCAAAATTGCTAAGCTCTGAAACAAAAAATACCAATTCTTTGTTTACTTTTCCGCTGCTCGAATAGATATTTATTAATTTTTTATATTGCTTATTTACTGAGAAAAAAAATAAAAACTAAAAAACGTAAGACGACGTCATCGGACGGCAGAATGTAAAATATTTCTTTGCTTAGCACATTATAGTTTTAAATTTACGAAATGCCAAACCCATGACATGTAACTGTAAAAAAAAAGACAACTTGTCAACGTTGAATGTATGAATGACGTTGACAATGTTGACACTACTATTATTTACCTTTGACAGTAGTACCTTTTTTTTATCAAAACAATGATAAGCAAAGGAATATCGCTGTATTCAGCCGTCCGATGACGTCATTTGGCGCTTACGTCTATTTAGAATAAAAAGAATTTCAATAATTATTTAATGCATGAAAATGGACAAATTTTGAAAAAAGAAAAAATATGGGTCTGTTCATTTTATGTCTATTTTCATATAAAAAAACAATATGGACTTGTTAAAAATATGAAATGTTGTCCATTCAATTGGTGTCTAGTGGTTTTTAATGTATAAATTTGGTGTTTATTTGTGCAGTGCCGAAAAGTGATCCTAATAAAAATAATCTTTGGATTGTATCGTTTTTAACACTGCTATTGTGTAGTAGTGAGTTGTCTCGCGACAACTTTGTTGGACCTAATAGAGTCTTAAAACCCGCGATTGTGTTTAGAGTGGTATCGGCAGAATCCGTAGGTCGATAAAACGTAAAACACCGGCGTTTTATTGAGTGACTGTGACTTTAACTGACTTCGACTGTTGACTACCCACTTATTCTCAATAAGTTACTTGAAATTGGCAAGATATCTTCGGGATATAAAAAAATTGTTTGTGTTGTAGTGACAATTTGCGCAAGATACTGGATCCGTCTAGCCAAAGATCGATAGAAGTAGCTCCTGGGCTCACCAACTATTTCGCCTGGCTACCAAAAACGCATTCCACAAACCTTTACCCACAATCGGCTGGCCTGAATAGGTGCGTGGCGGCCCCAAGGGCAAAGTACCAGTGACCCACAAGCGAGCCCAGACCGGTCGTGTCGGTTAAGGGGAATGTGGTTTGCCAACTGCAATAAATATACGACTTTTAACTTAGAATGTCATGGATACAAGCTTGCTGCACATGCTACTTGCAATGCAACGCATTTGTTAAATATTATTTTATACTTTTTTTAGCTAAAGACGACAAACGAGAAAGATAGGTAGTTATGATAAAAAGTATTCAACGCTGCCCATGAACATCCGCAAAATTATTTTTAGTCATAGAATAATAACAAGACTAGAAACCTAGTCTGCGCCCACAATTTGAAGCAACTGAAATGGAGCCGTACGGCTCCAAACGCCCGGACCGCTCCGTAGTCGTCAAAGTCAATGCCTGTCAAACGCATCTCTCGAAAATGTCTTTACTATGACGATTTGTGCGGTAAAATTTTGTCACAATGACTCGGACAAGCATAAGAAGTGTAAAACATCACTTTTCACATGAAAGCCTTCAATATTTCATAGTATGTTGTGTTTATAAGCTAAAAATACAAACGATTTATTAAAATGCTCAGTGTTACCAGATAATGAAAAAAAAAATACCCAATTTCAATTTTATTGTAAGATTTGGTTGCTTAGACTGATTAATTTAATCAGTTGCTACTGATTTTTACAGCGTGAAGCTGTGTCTCTACTGTGTTTCGCTGCGTGAGTGCGGGTACCGGAACATTTCATCGTCAGCCCATTTAAGACCCCACTGCTGGGGCACGGGCCTCCCTCAATCACATGAGGGGTAATTGCCATACTCACCACGCTTGGCAGACGGGTTGGCGAGGGTTTTGATATAAATGCAGAGTTTTCCTTCTCTGGGTGCTGATGATCATGCCAGCAGCTGTACCTTAGTCGCCTTTTACGATATTTCGGTAAGAGTGAGGGTGGCCTATTCTACTCTGCCGGGGACCACACGGCCGGAACATCTATATGTTAAAAAATAAATAAGCAACAATTTAGTAATTTAATAATAATTTCAAGATTTATGTAGGCAGGTAACAATAACCGGATCTATTTTAAGTAACCCTGAAATTGTTTGAAATAGATCCGGTTTAGTAGCTAAAAATTTAAATCGATTGGCGTCGCTAGTGTGCCCTACCCGTCACTTTAAGGTAAAATATACAGAATGGTACAACCTTCTCCTTAAAAACCCGGCGGGCTGAATTTTTTATCTGATGAACTGACGCATTGTAATTACAACTAGCCACAGTGTACGCGCTTACAGCAAGGAACATTAATTGTATTTGTAAGAAAAAAATAATACCCAATACATTATTTGCTCCACAATGTTACTTTAAGGGATGGTTAATAATTTCATTAAGGAACTGCACTGCAAAAGATATATTTTTATCGACTACGGCGAAGAAAAAAGGAGGGTTATGATTTTCACCTGTATGTATGTATGTATGGTTTTTCATCGTTTCCCTCATAACTTCTAAACTAATTATCATATTTGAACAAATGAGGTGACGATTGAAGCGTCTTGATTGTCTTCTGGTTATAAGCGACATGAGACGTTACGTTAAATTGACTACAGCGCTCTCTAGGGGACTTAGAGTAAAAAAAAAATGCTTGACGGTACCGTGTGATGTATCAAATGAAAGAGCTTTTTTAGCACATTTCAAATATGTAATTTGGTTTACATAACTAAACGTATGTTAAATAAAAATAAAGTTTAAAAAGTAAAACCCGACTACCAAAAAACACGCTCTAAAAAGTACGAAACTAGACAATTTTTTCAGCTGAAATTATTACGCCGTATCGCCGTGGTCGTATGCCAAATTGATTTTATTTTAATGCATCTGTTTTGCTACAGTAGATAGCATACGACCACGGCAATACGGCATAATAATTTCAGCAGAGAAAATTTTCTTGTTTCGCACTTTTTAGAGCGTGTTTTTTGGTCGTCGGGTTTTAGTTTTTAAACTTTATTTTAACTAGTAGATGACGCTACTTACTTTTATTTGTTCACATTATTTAGGTTAATTAATATTTCACTACATTTTAAGTATGTAATATATTATATTATACCTATTTATCTATTTTATGTAATACAGTATTACCTTTAAAGTTAATAATTTACTTAACAATTATTATCTTTAATAAACTGGACTTATAAATTGTGTTATATTTACCACCACTGGTGTTGCGGGTGTTCATGGGTAAATAATAGTTAAGTAATTACCCGAATACTATTTGTGGTAATAACTTATAACATATATATTACATTATATGCAGATATACACACACCTCCAGGCACGCACGCACTTACATACACACTACACACACTCGCATAAACACAAACACACACAGATAATAATCTCAAATTCTATCTTCAATTTGAATTAATTAATTTAAGTGATTTCAGTCTATTGACACTATTCTATGAAGGAGCGGTGTTGCGAGGAAAAAGTGCACGAATCGAAGGAAAATAAATTAACATCGTTTAGCTATATAACATACCATCATCATTACATCATCTCTCGTCAAGTGCGAGCCTGGGGAACCACAAGCCATAGCGTATTACTCATGGTCCCCACAGAAGAACAATACAGGGTGACCACAAGCCATAGAGGATTGAATCTAAGTGTCTTCTATCTAAACCCAACTTGTATTTGTTTTTGTTTGACTATTTCTTTCCTATGTATTACATACTGTGCAATATCAGAATTAGAAACAGAAATCCTATCCCTGTAAATCTTGTATGTAGTCATTATATGAGATTATAAATGAGGTAAGTAATATGTAAACATTTATTGACCACCTTTTATTTGATGAATTATTTAGGTACCTACCTAAGAATTGGATAATACAAAGTGGTACATAATAACTAATTCTTAGGTACCTATATTTTATTAAATATAAAATTGCTGTGTTCCGCCGTGTGGTCCCCTGCAGAGTAGAATAGGCCACCCTCACTCTTACCGAGGTGTCGTAAAAGACGACTAAGGTAAAGCTGCTGGCATGATCATCAGCACCCAGAGAAGGAAAACTCTGCATTTATATCAAAACCCTCGCCAACCCGTCTGCCAAGCGTGGTGAGTATGACAATTACCCCTCATGTGATTGAGGGAGGCCCGTGCACCAGCAGTGGGGACTTAAATGGGCTGACGATGACGATTTTCTTGCAAGGTTATGACAGCACTTTGTCTATTTATTAAACCTTATGTAACCATATTATTTATTTAGCGATTATGATTAGGTATGATGACTTTACTGAAATCTGTTATATTATAATATGAGATACTTCTCATAACACAAGATTGCGCCAGAATAACTCATTTAGAATAGTTTTGAGCAGTACTCACACCTTTTATCGGTTTGGTCATCTCTGTCAGATTAACCTGTCGTATCTTGCATCTTGCTCTATTCTTGTTAATGTTTAGTTGGAAGGAGAGCATATTTGTTGGTATGTTGTGATTACTGTCATTCATATTGAGACCTGGTGGCTTAATTTAAAGCGCCGTCCCGTAACGTACGAGAATATACCTGTCGCATCCAAACATAGGAGACACACAGCGCGTGTGAAAGAGAGGGAAACTCCGATTCGGTCGTAACGTCTGCTTTAAATTAGGCCCTCTAATTAAACGTACTCGTGCGGCAGGTGTCGTAGAGGCTTTTAAGCGACACGTCGCGACGGCTTCGCCTGGGGGTGTTTGATTCCTGGGTGGGGCCAAAATATGTACGCGGGTTTTTCTGTTCAGAAACTCTTATTCGTCGTTCGCAATAGGACCATGAGAATGCCTCTTTAGACCTGAGTTGGAAAATTTATTTAACAAAAGAACAAAAACACAAGAAAATTAAGATATTAACTGAGGTAAGACAGGGAGATACAGCCGCTCATGTACTATTAGAGTACATGCACACAACCAGGCACACTCAACCACTCAACCGGACAAACCCAGGTAGTGTCTTCAGCAACACCAAAAAGGTTTTTTTGAACAACTCGGCTGGTTGGAGTGACGGCCGACTTCACCCTCCGCACGCGAAATGGGCACAACTGCTGCCTGATTGCGGAAAAGCCCTAACTGAGAAATAAAAATAAGCTATAAGTAAATAAAAAGGAAAGTTAAAACAAAGTAGGTCCCCGTGGCAATGTCCTCAAAATGCTGGCAGCATTAACCCGCTGAATCGCGATGGAAATTCGCTGGGCGAGGTAGCCACCAGCCTTTGGCTCTCCCGTGACTTCGACTAAACGCTTAGCTAAGTTACGGAAGGAGAGAACGTCTAAACCCCACGGGCCCAATGTTTCAATACCGAAAGCTACACCACTATACCACTTAGCGATTATCATTCCATCTCCATCATCTCGATGGATGGCGGTCTAATACTGTGCGTTTCTCGCAGAACTTTCTACCACGTACCTCAGTTCTGTGGAACGGTTTGCCTCAGGGAGTATTTCCCGTCGGCTAAGACTTCAAGAGAAGAGCGTACTCCTTTTTAAAAAGGCCAGCAACACATAAGCGTTCTCTCTGGTTTCGCGGATGTTCACGGGCGGCGATGATTACTTTCCATCAGATGACTCGCTAGCGCGTTTGTGGTCTCTAGCATAAAAAAAGCTACAAGTCAACATTATTACAAAATACGATCTTGAGTAAAGCTCATGCCATCTCGTTCACCACAAAATGTATGAAGGTATTGATTTTTGAACTCAAATAGAACGAAGCATAATGACCCCACAGATTTGGTGCCATTTGTAATGAATATTGACGGGGACAAGACAACTTGTTTGGACCTGCCAAAAATGTACCTATCTTTCAAAAGATTGGAACATATGCATCTGGATCAGTGCAGAGATGCGGAACAGTCAAACTCTTCATTGGGAACATCGACTCACATATACATCCGTGGTTCATTCCGCTCATTCAAATCATTCGGATCACTCGGATCATTCAGCTCATTCGGCTCATCGGATCATTCCGCTCATTTGGATCATTCGGATCACTCGGATCATTCAGCTCATTCGGATCATCGGATCATTCAGCTCATTCGGATGCGTGATGACTCTCTGTGAGTCACCTGTATGTCCCTGTGGAGAAGCTGATGAAACTCGGGACCATGTGCTGTGGGAAAGTCAGCTGTATGAAGAAGAGCGGCAGTAGATGCTGAATGGCTGGAACAGAAACGAGATAGGACCAGTATACCACCAAGAGATGGTCAACTCTGCAGAAGGTTTTCGACGGTTGCGTGCGTTTGCACACAAAAGGCTTAACATTAGGAAGGAGATTGATTGATGTGGAACTGCCCGAGCGCGAGTCGCTTGTGTTGTGGTGTTTCACGCCCCATTTGGGGAGAAGTGACATTGAGATGGGACACAGACACAGACTTTGTAGGGAGTGAAGAAACGCACCGGGGAAAGAGCCCTTAGCAAGTACCTGGTGAGCGTCTCCCAAGATTCGGTCCGTATGCCGAGACGGTAGGAAGGACCATGGGCTGGTGGAGCTCATTCGGATCATTCCGTTCACTCGGACTCGAGATCCATTTGAGTCGAATGATACATTCGGAGCGAACATCAGAGATTCAGAACAGTGTATCATTTGGCTGAGTCAGATCACTCATTCATGGGTCTCACTCATTCGGATCAGTCATTTCAGTAAAGAGTTACACGCGTCTAAACCTGTATTCTGTAGAATACAGCAAAAAAAATCTGACCGGCACTTGGACCAAAAAAGAGAAAGATAGAGTAATTACATTTGACGACCTGTTTGAAACATTGGTAGCGAATGCAGTACCTATTTGGTCCAAGGGTTGCGGGTGTGATCCCTGCACAGTACAAACATTTGTATACATGAACATCTGTCTCTGAGAGTAGAGTCTGTATGTATTATTCTGGGTGTTTTCTATGTATTATAAGTATGTATTTACAAAAGAAAAGTACTATTTGTATATATTTGGAATCCCACTATTGATTCTGATATCCGTAACACAGGTGCTTGAGCTACCTATCTCGGAGTCAGGTCCATGTATGTGGAGTCAGATCAATGTGACGTGTGGCAAGTCTCTCAGTCTTCTACCGGATTCGTTTCGGAGAGTGTGCGAAGATTCTGCATAATTTGATACCCCCTAGCCCATTCCACCACCGGACAACAAGGCGCGGCGAGGGGTTTCATCCATACGTTGTTGGCTTACCCCTTATCCGCACCAAGCGATTCGCTTCCACGTTCATAATGCGGACAGCTAAGGAATGGAACTCCTTGCCAAGGTCTGTTTTTCCGGACCACTACAATCTGGACATCTTTAAGACAAGGGTGAACAGGCATCTTCTAGGCAAACGCGTTACATCCTAGACCTCATCGTCGCTTTCCATCAGGTGAGATTGTGGTCAAGCGTTAGCCTACAGTTCATAAAAAATTATGTGAAATATTTATATTTATTTTAGAGTAGCATTTATGAATGAATCTCTCTAGCATTGACCTGCATACGTCCGCAAACAAACAGCCTCTGAACGTCTCTTCTATTCACAATTGCGCATAATTACCTAATTAGTACGTCGTTACAGCTTCAGCTTACTTTCGTGTGCGCGGGCGCAGGTTTCGACGGTTTCACTTTTACGCACTGCGGGCGGTATCAGTCGTTAAATAAATGCTTGGATATACATAACGTTACGTTTGCAGAAAGTATTTTTTTTATGTTATATTATTCATTTATTATATTCTGTCCCACTGTAGGACAAAGGCCTCCATCATAGAAATCAAGTCATCGCTACTATGTTGGGATTGGGCTTAATCACCACGCTTGCCTAATGCGGATTGGTGATCACAAACCCGAGCTATGTTCGAAAAATTCGAAACATACTTTTTGCTCGACCCGGGAATCAAACCCAGGACCTTGAGACCACGGCCCCGTATAGATAGGGGAAGTACGTCCAAAATGGCATATATGGACAAAACGACACATTAGTGTTATTTAAAAAATTGTGTGGTTTAAACTGTCATAAATTGGTCTATGAAGAAGCACCTACAGCGAAAATATACCATAGGATTTCTGAGACCCGTTTTAAATACACAACGGACGCCATGTTGACATTTGTGTTTCGAGGTTGGCAAGAAATTTATCATTGGTCGGTTGTTTTTTGTTTTTCGGTAAGTTTTCTTTTGTTATTTTACTGTTTTATATTTTATATTTCTAAGCATTTGGTGCTTGATGTGATCGCGTAGGATTTAAAACATTATTCTCACTGCAACAAGATTATTCTTTGATTTGTAATATTTTTGTAGCGTATGTACAAAATTACATACAACCACTATGGACAAAACGATATATCTCCTTGGCCATAGAGATGGTGGTAATAAAAATAATTTTAATAATTATTTAAAGTAAATCTACATAAATATTTTTAATTGACAGAATGGAAATATACCATGGAATCATAAGAGGACAATAATTAGCAATCGGCAATCATGGAGCCAGAAGCGATGAAAAAAGCTATTGAAGCTGCAAAAGAGAAAAAAATGGGTTGGCTTTGACTTTCGAATTGCCTGAAAAGAGTGGATTTACGCACAGTTTTAATAAAAATAAGAGTAAAGCTGGCCAGGAATGGCTAGATGGACTTTGGCTGTGTATTTCATTTAGTCCATACGACCCATGTCGTTTTGTCCATACTTTATTTTTTTATTTTATTTGGTATACAAAACATATTACAATCTTATAAGAATAATTTATACAATACATTCGACAAGTCCCCGATTGCAATACAAAAACATGTATACACAGACAGAAAATCAATCGAAAACTAACAGTTACAATAAAATTAAAAATTAAACTAAAATTAACTTAAAACTAAAATCCACAGTTACCCCCTCACATGCAAAGAAGATAAAGAGGAGGGATAGTGTCTTACAATGCACCACAGATGCATTGCAAAACAGACCTCTTGAACTGATGTAGGTTGGACAAAATGGATTTTTCTTTATACTAAATACTTTTGCAAGTGTACATTTTTCTGACAAAACCTATATGATTTGTTATAACCAATTAATATAAGCAAAGGTGTAAGGAAAAAATATGTTCCTATTATGAAAAATATTAAAGTTATCGATGATTAATAAAACATCATGTCATTTTGGACGTACTTCCCCTATATAGTTAAAATTTATAACACATAAATTAAATGCATAAATTAAATACAATATTATAAACTAATAAATACGTTATCACCAATCCGCATTAGGCAAGCGTGGTGATTAAGCCTAATCCCATCATAGTAGCGATAACTTGATTTCTATGATGGAGGCCTTTGCCCTGCAGTGGGACAGTATATAGGCTGATACTAGGTGCTAAATACCTTATGCTCAAATAGAATTAAATAATAGACTACATACATACATACACAGGTAAAGCTGCTGGCATGATCATCAGCACCCAGAGAAGGAAAACTCTGCATTTATATCAAAACCCTCGCCAACCCGCCTGAGAAGCGTGGTGAGTATGGCAATTACCCCTCATGTGATTGAGGGAGGCCCGTGCACCAGCAGTGGGGACATAAATGGGCTGACGATGATGATGATGATACATACACATAATATATGAGATTGATATTAGAAAACGAATGAAAGAAAAAAAAAGATAATCAAATGGATCTAAGACGGACCATCGACTACAGCTGCCGATAACAGGACGTATAGAAAACTTATTGGGATGAGGAAGAGTGAAGTGGGTGTTGAAGTTACAAAAAGTGAGTTTTGACTGACTTCCATAAAAAGATGGACTGGACAGTAAAGGACTGGGTATAGAAATGAGAGGAGTGAGGGGGAGTCTTCAGGCGGAGATGTTTGGACGATCGCATATGGCCCTGGATGGGCTGCAAAAACTGGAAGCGCTCCCGAAGGTAGGGTGGTGATTTTGGGCTAAATAGTATTGTATATAAGAGGGAGAGAATGTGGGAGTCACGACGAAGACGAATAGACAGCCATTGGAGTCGAGATCAGTATTTAGCACCATTAGACCAACAGGGCGTTCGTATGTTGGCAGCTAACGTAAATTACACGTCATAGTGAAAACTTGGCTAAGCTTGGGAAAGCTAGCTTCAAGTTTTCTTGAAAACTTAGAAAGTCACTTGGAAAGTTCTTCAATATTAGTTGCTAAAACATAAAATATCCACTAAAAACCAACCCCCAACCCCCAAAGACATAAAAAATACCCACTTACAATTACACTAAATTCATCCTACTAACAATAACCATGCATGACTGCCTAAACTTAAGAAATTGTCATCGTCAACCCATTTAAGTCCCCGCTGCTGGGGCATGGGCCTCCCTCAATGACATGAGGGGTAATTGCCATACTCACCACGCTTGGAAGACGGGTTGGCGAGGGTTTTGATATAAATGCAGAGTTTTCCTTCTCTGGGTGCTGATGATCATGCCAGCAGCTTTCCTTAGTCGCCTTTTACGACACCTCGGTAAGAGTGAGGGTGGCCTATTCTACTCTGCCGGGGACCACACGGCGTAAGATATTGTAATTTTATTTAATTTGATTTTGTCGCGGAGAAAATGTTAAAATATTGTGACCCTTAAAAAAGAATAAGCACAAAAAAGGCACGGAAACAGTGTCCGTGGAATTCAATGTATATTAAAAAATATCAATTGGTTGCTGGTCATGAGAGGGTCGTATTCATATGTTGACCAGTACCTTAACCATGGGTTTAAAAAACTGTTCTTGCTATCGAAAACTATCGTTTTGTCCCTTTCATTGTGGCACATGTGAAAGAGACAGAACAATTGTTTTAGATAGTGATTATAGTATTTCAAACTCATGGTAAGGCCTCAGGTTTCTTCACTACTTCTAGTGCCACTAGTCCATTATTTTAAAAATCTATCAATTTCAGTACTTCTCATACATTTCTATTTGTTCATTAACTGTGCCATAGAAAAGATATCAACGCGTCAGTGAATGTAATATTTTTGACAGGATCTTTTGCAGTCTTGCACAGCCGTCCAAGCCGTGCATGAGGTCCCAGGTTCGATCCCCGAGGTCGGGCCAAAAATGTGTACCTAAGTTTTCGATAAGAAATTCTTAGTGCCAACACGGAGTCTTGAAGTTGGCGGTCTTGTACCCTGACTTTTGGCATGAATACATTTTTCGCTTACAAAAACGAACCCAACATTTGTGCATGGTTATTAAATAAATAGTATAAATGTTTGTCTAGAGGTTGTAACCCCGAAACTGTTTAAAATAGATCCGGTTTAATAGCTAAAAATTAAAATCAATTGGCGGCGCTAGTGTGCCCTACCCGTCACCTTAAACGTATGTAGGTGCCATAGCATAACTATCTTCTCTCTCAATTGGAATTAAAAGGTGCCAAAGTATTATGTGTGCATGCTACGATTTCCTTGAAGTTCTTGCCAGTTTGTTTTGCGTTTGCGTCTGCGCGAAGCTTCTTATAATTTTACCGTTGAGATCTAGTATCTAATTTGCCTAAAGTATTTGCATCTTCCGGCGGTTTTTGTGGCGATGAACTCATAAAATCGCTTCTAATCATGTCATACGTAACGTTACAACTTTGGGGATTTTTAATGGCTATTAACTGTCGATGAGAGATTTAGTTTAAGAAAAGGTTAATTCATATTGTTGGCGACGGCCACAACCATCCTTTTTTATATTGTCTATGTCTTTTATATCTCTTTTACTCTTGATACTATCTTCTATTGTCTATTAAAACAGTGGCTTTAGTGAGTTGTGGTCTAATATATTGTGTGACAAAAATAAGTGGTTTGATTTAATTGGCGTGCTTTAGGGACTCTAAGCTAGGGACAATAAGTGTGAGCAACACATATGTTTCCTTTTGGTCAAAATCGACCAATCTTTATCAGAGGAACTCTGGAATGAACTATCGCACGCGGTGGGTTTCCGGACTAATACGACCTGCAAACATTCAAGAAATACGCCTACTCCTTTTGGAAAGGCTGGCAGCGCACTTGTGCCTTTGCAGGTGTCCATTGGTGGCGGTAATCACTTAGGTACCATCAGGTAGTACGTCTGCTCGTCTGCCCCCTATGAGAGAGAAAAATCTATGGTACTTACTTAGGTATAAATAAATAATAAATATAAATAAATATTTCACAACACCACATATATTGATCTGACTCTGAGATAGGTAGCTCAAGCTCCTGTGTTACGGATATCAGTATCAACAGTGGGATTACACATATATACATAAATTGCTTTTTTTTTTGTAAATATATACTTATAATACATTGAAAACACCCAGACCAATACAAACAGACATGTTCATGCACACAAATGTTTGTACTGTGCGGGGATCGAACCCGCAACCCTTGGACCAAAGGCAGCGTTCACTACCACTGTTCCAAACGGGTCGTCAGATATAACGCTATATGTATAATTTGGCATGACAGCCTTATACCATAGATTTATTCTCGAATAAAGATTGGTCGAATTTTAGAAATCCGAATTGTATATTTGGGTTTTGCCCAGATAAAATTTGATGATTATATTATTAGAAATTAATCTTTACATGGCGAAGGTCTTTGCGAGAATGAATTTGACAAATAAGTGTCTATACGTCATAGAAGTTTCCTATCCGCGCAGATATGCAAAGTTTTAAAACAGATAATTGCTTATAATTAAACGCAGGCGTTTTGCGCCTGAACACGAATATTGGAACTATAATTACTAATTCAATTCAATTCATTTATTGCACATATTGGTATACTTACAAAGGTCTTACCTATAAATATCAGAGTTCCATAACATGACCATAAATTAAAGTGAACTAATTATAAAATGGAAATATGTATAAAACGCCGTTAATGGAGTACCTCTCGAAGTTGTTCAGGAATATGTCTATCTAGGACAAACGCTCCATTAGGCAGAAACAACTTCGAGAGAGAAGCCAATAGAAGAATTCAGCTAATCTGGGCAGCATTTGGTAAACTTCGTCAAGTCTTCTCGTCACCCATCCCTCAAAGTCTTAAGTCGAAAGTCTTCGACCAGTGCGTCCTTCCGGTCATGACTTACGGTGCCGAGACGTGGACACTCACGGGGGGTTCAAAGGTTGGCAGCGCAGTTGTGATTCCACTGGTGTCGTGGGTGTCTATGGGCGGCGGCAATGCTTACCATCGGGCGATCCACCTGCTCGTCTGCCACCGATTCATCATCATTATCATCAGTCTGGAATTTTATCCCACTGCAGAGTACAGGCCGAGTGGCGAGCACAGGAGGTGGCTCGATGCAGATAATCGATTACATAAAAAAAGTAAGGCCTATATACTGTCTCACTGCAGGGCAAAGGCCTCCATCATAGAAATCCAGTCATCGCTACTATGATGGGATTAGGCTTAATCACCACGCTTGCATAATGCGGATTGGTGATCACAAACCTGAGCTATGTTCGAAAAACTTGACCCGGGAATCGAACCCATGACCCCGAAGTCACGGCCCGGTACTTAAACCACTAGACCAACAGGGCGTTGTTGAAGAATGTGGTAGACATTGACTTAAATGTATATTAATATATAGACGCGGAGGATAAGCAGGGTTTAATAGCGGGAATAAGACCCTATTTTGAGACACACGTTAGTCTCCCATGCAATATATTAAAGTCACGTTTAGCTATCAGTCCGCAGTTTTCCTGGCTGCCGGTTGCACAATTCCTTATCGCGTTTTTGCCGCATCCGCCTGTAACGGTGCAGCCCACATGCGCCGGCGCAGATGCGACGCAAGAGTGCACAGAGTGAAGAATATAGTTATTTGGTATTATTGAGAGATTATGACGATCTTTTTATCAGCTAGCGATCGCCTGTAGCCCGCGTGAAATTCGGTTTGCCACAAAGTAGTCTAATGTCAGTTGAAAAACTATTCCACTTAAAAAATCACGGCAGTCTCCCCGGATTGGGTATCCGGTACCCTCACTCACGCAGTGAAACACAGCACAGTGCTGCTTCACGCCGGTTCTCTGTGAGGCCGTGGTATCACTCCGGTCGAGCCGGCTCATTCATGTTGAAGTGTGGCTCTACAACCTGTGCGGATAAAGAATGGGATCAGAAATGGCGGCGCATCTATTCACTTCTCGCTCGCAAACTATTTGCGTCTATACTCGCACCCCACGAGTCATCATCATCATCATCATTTCAGCCAATAGACGTCCACTGCTGGACATAGGCCTCCCCCAATGTTCTCCACACAGATCGGTCCTGTGCCGCCCGCATCCGATGGATTCCCGCGACCTTCACCAGATCGTTGGTCCACCTTGTGGGGGGCCTGCCACGGCTGCGACTTCCTGTACGTGGCCTCCACCCCACGAGTGCTCGCACATTATTTGCGTCTATACTCGCACCCCACGAGTGCGAGTATAGACGCAAATAGTGTGCGAACGAGAAGTGAATAGATGCGCCGCCATTTCTGATCCCATTCTTTATCCGCAAAGGTAGTACATAATAGTTATCTGTGGTGGCTTTCCCACAGTTTGAAACTCTTAACTGGAAAAAATACTAATAAAACTGACGTATGGCAAGTGACATCTTTTCTTTTTTTAATATGGCTTTAACCGAAGATAATTTGCAAATGTCAAGTAACTTATTGAAAATAAGTAGGTAGTCATCTACGTATACTTATCGATCTACGGATTCAGCGGATAACACTCTAAAAGCAATCGCGGGTTTTAAGACTCTATTAGGTCCAAGCAATTTTCACGAGACAACTCACTCGACACACAATAGCAGTGTTAAAAACTATACAATGCAACGATTCTTATTATTAGGATCATTTCGCGGCACTTCACTGCAGAAATAAATACCAAATTTGTACACTAAAACCACTAGACACTAATTTACAAAACCTTTGAATTGCATCAGATATACTTTAGATATATACTCGTACCTACTTCGACTGTGCTTCTCACTTTATTATTAAGTAACTAGCTTTTGCCCGCGACTTCGTCTGCGTTCACACAATATCTTTATAAATTATAGCCTATGTGTTATTCTGATCTATAAGCTACATTACTGTAAAGTTTCATTAAAATCCGTTTAGTAGTTTTTGCGTGAAAGAGGAACAAACATCCATACATCCAAACAAACTTTCGCCTTTATAATATTATTATAGTAAATTATAGTAAATAGTAATAGTAAATAGTAAAATAGTAATAGTAATAGTAATAGTAATAGTAAGGATATAGTAAGGATTATTATAATTTTTGCTAAAAAATATATTTTGACATTTATTAACACTATGTAATTTAATTTTGTTTGACAGATAATATTTTTGACATTGTATTCGTGTTGTATTAATGACTTTTTTGATACTTTATTTATTTGACTGTCCATTTTCGTTAGGCGTTTGACTATTTACTGTGATTATCATCCTGAATTTTCGGGCATGCTGTTCGCATGTAAGTACCTAGACTCTGTTCTTGAATACTATTTTGCCGGAAACTTTATGTATGCATGAATACTATTGAATTGTATAACGCTTTGGTATTAAACTGTAATGTAATGCCATCGTATGTTAATAATAATAAATAAATAAATAAATCAGCCCACGCGGCTTGTTTTAGCCCTACCCGCCTAAAAATCAAATGACATCTTGTTGCAGTTGACTGTACTTGACACACTTTAAGTTTTTGTCTCAACACGCCAGAACGTCACCCTCATGTCTTACCTCACAATGAGGACAAGTGACGTAAAACGATGGAAATTAGTCGCGAACTCGCAGCGTGAAGCCCGCATTCATATCCGCCTGCGTTTGCGCAACGCGTGAGTCAAGTTTCGTAAAGCGATTCTGTGTTAAACTGTCAGCCCTGTTTATCTACGTCAGAGGCCCTTGTTGATTTTTTTTATGTGATAGGTGGCAGATGAGCAGATTGATCGCCTGATGGTAAGTGATTTCCGCCGCCCATAGACATTCGAGAAACCAGTGCAGTGCCAACCTTTAAAAACCCCCTTTACTCCGAATTGGGTCTCCGGTACCCTTACTAATGCAGCGAAACACAGCACAGTGCTGCTTCACGCCGGTTTTTTGTGAGGCCGTGCTATCACTCCGGTCGAGTCGGCCCATTCATCCCGAAGTGTGGCTCTCCCCCGGTCAGAAACTCTGACGTCCCAAGCTGTAGCTTTTGAGCCCGTGGTCCGGTTGTCTGCTACCTCTTCCACTTCACACGGTCTAGTAAATCCATGGTGGCCAGTATATTGGCACACATGTCATACTTTACGAAGTCAAGCCACACCTTTTTGGGTCTGCCAAGACCAGAGAGACGGAGATGGTGGCATGCCCAGACAATTTGTTCCTGAGTCGGAGTCTGGAAGTTGGCCGAATTGTACTCGGAAAGCACGGTAAATCGTTGTTCTGGCGCCCCTCTCCGGTCATGACACACTGCTGTCCCATCGGAATATGAGGGTAAGGGAATATAGAGAGTGCATTTCGTCGCTTATACAATAATACAGTGCAAGTCGAAAAATTGCCGTGTGGTCCCCGGCAGAGTAGAATAGGCCACCCTCACTGTTACCGAGGTGTCGTAATAGGCGACTAAGGTAAAGCTGCTGGCATGATCATCAGCACCCAGAGAAGGAAAACTCTGCATTTATATCAAAACCCTCGCCAACCCGTCTGCCAAGCGCGGTGAGTATGGCAATTACCCCTCATGTGATTGAGGGAGGCCCGTGCACCAGCAGTGGCGACTTAAATGGGCTGATGATGATGATGAAGTCGAAAAATGGCCTTGTGAAACTTTAAACCTCATTGGAATCCACCGAAGACTAAAACTCCTTTGACCTCATCTTAGCGTGTATTCATCATAGTTGTGTCCAAAGCTGTCGCTCTGGAGCCCGGGGTATGCTTGGACCATGATTCAGGATTTTTGGAGTCTGGTAATTACAATGAAGGACGAGGAACAAAACGTGACGTGGGCATTTTTCGATTTGCGCGGTATTCTTGTATAAGCGAATTTGTGTTTGCGCACCCACTTATGCACTATAATGCGTCGATGGCTGATCGTTGAGATTGGCCGTCATAGCCGAAATATCGGTTAGGAGGACTGTGGTCCATTCAGTCTGTTTTGCCGGCGCGAACCTGTATGAGTGACTCAGTGACTCACGCGCAAGATAGTTGCGTAAAGTGTGACCGGTGACGGAACATCCTATGAGTGTAATGTTGACGAAATAGCCTGTAAAGTTTAATGTGGTTTTTACGTGATTTGGCAAAGTAAAAAAAAATCTACGAAAAGAAACCGCTTTCAAAAACCACGAACCAAAAAGTGTAAAATTATTTTTGCTGCGTGGTTTTAAAGACGTTTTTAGGCCGTAGTCAAATGGCAAAAAAACGGAACCCTGTCCGTCTGTGTGTCCGTTCGTATGTCACAGCCACTTTTCTCCAAAACTATAAGAACTATACCATTGAAACTTGGTAAATAGATGTATTTTGTTAACCGCATTACGATTTTTACACAAAAATTGGAAATAATAAAAATTGGGGGGAGGGGGGGGGGGGTCTCCATACTTGTAACAGAAACTCAAAAAAAAATTTATCAAACCTATACGTGTGGGGCATCTATGGATAGGTCTTTAAAATGATGTTGAGGTTTCAACCTATTTTTTTTCTAAACACAATACTTTGCGCAAGAGACGCTCCCAAAGTGGTAAATTATCAATTATAAAACTAATATGTACTATCTTACTTGCTGCTACGGAACCCTTCATGGGCGAGTCCGACTCGCACTTCGCCAGTTTTTTAAAGGTTCAGATTATTGTTATCTGTAAAT
Organism: Marasmia exigua; assembly: GCA_019059595.1. NCBI lineage: Eukaryota > Metazoa > Arthropoda > Insecta > Lepidoptera > Crambidae > Marasmia > Marasmia exigua. Next base: position 11,665,726 of record CM032489.1, on the reverse strand, counting down.
TACACTTTCGTATTTCTATCTTTATACACCACAACCCACGCCTACTTGTCGCGGCGCGGAATTCGGTACCGCTATCCGAGTTGTTTGCACGTACGCACGTACGGGTGTAGGTTCGACTCCTGGCATTTGTATTCTTGGGCTGTAGCCGAAGTGGGTTAGAAGGCTGGTGCGCGGATTACTTCAGTGTGGCCGGGTTTTTGAGACACTTGCCAGAGTTTATTTTGGTCTGTCCGTGTTAACATTTTGCTTGTTTGCTTATTCTACGTGAACTACATATTTAGCTGTGGAAAGTTTGTTGTTATATGTGTTGGAAATGTGTGTTATGTAATTTTTCTGATAAGTATGTATGTTTTCCTTGAAAAATAAGTAAATAAATAACAAGGACTATAGGCAATTGGTCGGTCGGTGAATAAAAACGAACCATCAACAAATAAATCAATAAAATAAATTAATAATAATAATACAATTCTCACAAATTCTCATTCGTTGACCTGATTCCGTACTAAGTAGCTTAAGCACTTGTGTTACAGATATCAGACAACAGAGGAACACAAATATATACTTAAATACATATATTACACCCAAACACTGAACAAACACAAGTGTTCATCGCACGAATGTTTGTCCAGGGTGGGGATCGAACCCACGACCTTTTGGCGTAAGAGACAGGGTCACTACCAATTGCGCCATCCGGTCAGTCATAATTTTTTTTTTCTTTTTTTTTTTTGGTCAATAAGCCAACGCTTGACCACAATCGCACCTGATGGAAAGCGACGATGAGGTCTAGGATGATACGCGTTTGCGCGATAATTAATCAAATGTCGTGGTTCAAAATTGCATGTCTGGATTGTTCAAATGTGCATGTGCATGTGTGTGGGAACACATCGTGAGGAAACCTGCACGCTTTGGCTCTCCCGTGACTTCGACTAGACGCTTAGCTAAGTAAGAAAGAAAGAAAGAAAGAGCGTCGGAACCTCACGGGCCCAGTGTTTCAATACCGAAAGCTACAAAGTGGTAGGCACCAGATAGATGCCTATACCTTGTAGCTTTCAGTCTGTGTGCCGCGTCAGCCGCAGCTCCGGCACTCCTCGTAGTCCCGGGAAGATGAGACGGTGCCAGAGTGTCGACGCAAGTAGCATCCCACACGAGAGCACGTCCCATGTTCCAAAGGATGAGAGACTTTCCGTCTGGTCTCTTGCCATCATCACGTCAAATGCCGGCTCCAAGTTTGCCGGCAAATTGATGGTGGCAAGCGACCGACGGATAATGTCGTTTAATGAGGAATGTCTAGAGAGACGGCGGTCACTCACGTTAAATTCGGTAGAGTTGGTCTTCAACTCTACCGAATTGAACGTGATGTCTATGTTTTTAACCCCCGACGCATAAACGACGGGATGTTATAAGTTTGACGTGTCTGTGTGTGTGTGTGTGTATGGCGTCGAAGCTCCCAAACAAATGAACCGTTTTTGATTTTGTTTTTTTTTTGTTTGAAAGATGAATAAAGGGGGAGTGTTCTTAGCTTTGTTGGATAAAAATCGATCCAAGATGGCCGCCGTCACAAAGATATGGATTTTATGTTTTAACACAACTCCCACAATATGGGTATCATATAAAAGGGCTTGAGTAGCAGAATATATTTATTGAGACAAATTTCAAATCCAAGATGGCCGCCGGTTTTTTAAATTTTCAATTTATTATCTCTACCGTCCTATACCTGTATACTAATTTTAATGTTCGTCACAATGTTCTTTTAGAAGTCAATTAAAAATACCACCACGTCGTAATATGACAGTCGATGACCATTGCCTCAGATTGCTTAAAGGCGGACATTGGGCGCTGAATAACAATCATGTGCGAGTAACAGTACCAGGCGTGACGCGCATATAAAACAGCTAATGTAGCACAGATCCTGCTTGCCTGATGAAATAGTGTAGATTAATTTATTGGAATAGTTTTCCCTACTTTCCTCTTTTGAGAGTGTAAGTAAGATAAAATTGTATGACGTCATGACCCAGTGTCCTTGTCGCAGCCAAATAGTTAAATTAGCCTTCCAATTACACTATCGGCCTAGCCAATTGGTTGCCGTCGTCGTTTAACGAACGCCCTAGGCGTATGATTAGATGGATAATTTAATCAGATGGCTGGGACAACCACATTAGCGTAATATTCATCATCAATCAATCATTTGTGTGCACTTTTTTTATGTGATAGGTGGCAGACGAGCAGACGGGTCACCTGATGGTAAGCGATTGCCGCCGCCCATGGATACCCGCGACACCAGTGGTGTCACAAGTGCCAACCTTTAAACCCCCCTTTCCCCTGGATTAGGTCTCCGGTACCCTCACTAACGCAGCGAAACAGCACAGTGCTGCTTCTGTGAGGCGCTGGTATCACTCCGGTAGAACTGGCCCATTCATTCCTATGGACGATACGCTCTTTCTTATCCAGTAAGCTACCGTCGCTCCAGCTTCCCGTACTTAAAATTATGGCTTTAAATTCTTCTTTCCATTGTTACAGGTACAAAACACCATTTAATGTGATCACCACGGCGATGGACCACGGAACTTTGTGCTCGAAGAGCCTCGCGTGTGACAGTGATGTGACAAGCGCCAGTGACAGATAAAACAAGATGGCCGCAGGAACAAAATGGCGGCCGAGGTGCCGCCTCGGGGCCGTGCTGTTTGCGATATTAATACAAGTAGTTAATGGTAAGTTTAGGTGTCCATGGGCGGTATCACTTAGCATCAGGTGATACGTCTGCTCGTCTCTCATAAAAAAACAGTTAAGAGCGTATTGGAAAAATGCGAGTAAAAACACAAAATTTAAGTATGTGTACTTTCTTAAAGTCCTTGGAGACTTCGTCATATATCCGTCACGATGACCGTGGGAGAGCCACGCTTCGGCATGAATGATACCACGGCCTTACAGAAAACCGGCGTGAAGCAGCACTGTGTTGTGTTTCGCTGCGTGAATGAGGGTACCGGTGGCCCAATCCAGGGAAAGGGGGGTATAAAAGTTGGCAGCGCACTTAGGACTCCACTGGTATCGTGGGTGTCCATAGGCGGCGGTAATTGCTTACCATCAGGTGATCCGTCTGCTCGTCTGCCACCTATCACATAAAGAAAAAAATCTCGGACAACGCCCGGTTGGGCGACCAAGATAAATAAGCTCTTTTGTGTGCTTTAATAAGCTCTGAGCTTATGCGTACTATTCATAAAGAAGTTAATCCAACAGACAGTGGTAACGCCTATAGTTTATCGGAAAACACAAAACGCATGCGCGACGTAATGGACACCTAGCGCCATCTATTGATTTAAAGTGGAACTAATGTCCAGAAACGAAGTGTACTCAAGTACTACCACTCTGTCTTTGAAAAGTAGGTACATTCAAATTTGTAAGTGAACAATCAATCCGCTATTTTTAACCTTATGGTTGGATTTTATCCTCTTTTATATGATATCAACTTTTTGATGTACCCTTTCCAATGCAAAATCCGCACTACTCAGTAATAAGTTATGCGTGAACTTGATCAATCAATACCAAAAAATAATATAAAATATAGGTAGGTACAACATCGACAAACGAAACCCGATTCTGATATTGTTTTTTTTTTGTTTGAAATATGAATAAGGAGGGAGTGTTCATAGCTATGTTAGATAAAAATCGATCCAAGATGGCCGCCGTCACAAAGATTTAGATTTTATGTATTAACACAACTCCCACAATATGGGTATCATATAAAAGGGCTTGAGTAGCAGAATATATTGATTGTGAAAAATTTCAAATCCAATAAACAATGGCCGCCGTCAGAAAATGACGAATAACCTATTTGTAGTTCTAATTGCCTCAATATAGGTATCAAATGAAAGAGCTTTAGTTGTGTCGGGGGTTTTTTAAATTTTCAATTTATATTATTAGACGTGATATCTCAAATTGTCATTTTACGAATAAATAAACCAATCATGTTAAAGTTGGACCTCACTTCTCAAGCACGCCATCTAGCGGATATTTCACACGATTGGGTTCCTTGTTTGTTTATTTTCGACAAGGGTGACTGCTCCCGGTCCAAGAGCAACCGCTTCGTCTTTACCAAATGGTTTCCGACTCCGAATCAAAGCACCCCGCTCGCTCCTTCATCTCTAAACAAAGGTACATGTACCTACTCAAATCATTTCGTGACGTGAACCGATCACTCCTCAAGGACAGATCATTCACCCCAGCTTTTTGAGGAAAAACTAACCGGTTAAAACGCGTGGAGAATTTCTGTGTCCATTATTAGTTGATGTCCGTGGTTGAAAAAGTTGTAGAGGAATTCGGAAATTGATTTTGCGGGTCAGAGAATTTTGAGACTCTTAAGGTAGGGCACACTAGCGACGCAAATCGATCTCAATTTTTAGCTACTAAACCGGACCTATTTTAAACAATTTTGGGGTTACAACCTCTAGGCAAACACTTATACTATTTATTAAATAACCATGCACGAATGTTGTATCCGTTTTTGTATGCGAAATATTGATTCACGAAAGTGTCCGATGACGTCTGAGGTCCGGTTTTACCACGTCAAATCTTTTATCCGGGGACATTGTACTGTAGTACTAAAAAAATGTGTTGTAGAAAAATCTCACCGAAACACTTCTCATGGTACGGCCCCGTCATGCGGAGAGACAACGAGCATGTGGTCCAGAAAGCTCTGGCAATCCCAGAAGGCAAGAGAGGAAGGGGACGACCGCCCTTGACCTGGTGAACCAGTACAGCCAACCTAGTTAAGAAGTCCAAACTACCTGACCCGATAACCCAGGACAGATTGTTCTGGCCCCACCTAAAGTGGGAACAGGCAAAGAAGAAGATTGTACTGTTGTACTGCAAATATTCTGTAGAGAAAAGCTAAAAAACAGAAAAGAGAAAGCTTATATTCCTTCCAATTAAGCTTGCAAAGCAAGCATTTTTACCATGGGCCACGCTTCCGCATGAATGGGCCGGCTTCACCGGAGTAATTCCATGGCCTCACAAAAAACCGGCGTGAAGCAGTACTGTGCTGTGTTTCGCTGCGTGAGTGAGGGTACCGGGGCCCAATTCGGGGGGTTTAGATGTTAGCAGCGCACTTGTGACTCCACTGGTGTCGCGGGTGTCCATGGGCGGCGTCAATCGCTTACCATAAGGCGATCCGTCTGCTCGTCTGCCATCTATCACATAAAAACAAAGCTGTCGCTCTGGAGCCCGGGGTACGCTTGGACCGTGATCTAGATTTGAAGAGTCTGGTAATTACAATGAAGCGACTGCCGTCTGACCTTCGCAACCCTTTAACAGGGGAACCAGACCAACTGAATCATGGGTACACTTTTCAAAAATCAACCTATAACTATGAAAGCAGAATAAATGACTGACTGATCTATGAACGTAGGGCCCAATTTGTAACCTCCTTATTACAAATCGCGAACTAAGGATAGTCCTGGAACAAAACTCGTGCCAGCCCCTTTTCACCGACTTCAAAAAAATGAGGTTCTCAATTCGACGTGTATTGTACACTTTTTTTTTTTAATATTTCACAACATCACATACATTGATCTGAATCCGAGATAGGTAGCTGAAGCACCTGTGTTACGGATATCAGAATCAACAGTGGGATTACAAATATATACATATACTACTTTTCTTTTGTAAGTACATACTCATAATACATAGGAAACACCCAGACCAATACAAACAGACATGTTCATGCACACAAATGTTTGTACTGTGCGGGGATCGAACCCGCAACCCATGGACCGATGGCAGCGTTCACTACCACTGTTCCAAACGGGTCGTCTAAATTTATATCTTTTTTTATGTTTCTTCGCCGCTTACTTCGCCATTAATGAACCGATTTAGATGATTCTTTTATAGTTGGAAATTAGATAGTCCCGGATGCTGGTTCACGCTGGTTTTCTGTGAGGCCGTGGTGTCACTCCGGTCGAGGCGGCCCATTCATGCCGAAGCGTGGCTGTCTGCAACTGGGAATTACACGCGAAGATAGTTATAGATTGAAATCTCAAAATATCTTCCTATCTCTATAAATAGGTACACTGTTTTTTCCTTGTCTCTTCTTCCTTTTTTATGTGGTCTGCTCTTTGGTAATTTATACCTATCTAGAAGAAATATTTTTATTGAATTTTTGTTATAAATTATCTATGTATATATTATTGGGTATGTATGTATTGTTTATTATTATTTATGTAATGTAATAATATTAATATATAAAATAATGTATATTTCTGCCATTCTCAATTCCATTTGTTAAACTACTTTGCACTGCCTTCCCTTATTACGAATACGATATTTCTTTCCTCTACCCAAAGGTTGTCTGGAAGAAATCGCTACAAGCGATAAGACCGCCTTATTGTACTGTCTGTTGCTGTTGTATCATGCTTGTATTTTATTTTTGTGCAATAAAGAATATCTATCTATCTATCTTTTTAAATAATATTTTGGCATGATCAGGTAAAAAGTCCATAGTCATGACCACTTAACAGAATTGTGTGACTAAAGTCTTTCTCCGCACTTTCTGGTGACATAACAAATATTACCAGTGAGATGATTAACATTTACCACTATTAAGAAAGTCTTACATTCAATGAGTCATCATCGCAATGATGATTTTTTTACTATTACTTTCGCGTTCTTTTGTTTATTACTCGTAATTGCTGTCTCATTTATTTGAGAACCTCTTCAATATAGTAATTTTTTACGGTTTTTCAGCGCCAGTGGCGTAAATTTTTCGTCTGGTTTTAAAGTTTTGAATCTCTGGCTCCTCCTAAGGATGACCTCGGAACAAAATTCGTGCCAGCCCCTTGTTGGAACGGGATGACATTAGCTTTAGTACGGTTATAACTTTAGATCTCGGTTTATAATATGGTGGTGGGTGTTTTATCCAGGCAACTAGACGTAGATAGATAGATAGATACTCTTTATTGCACAACATACAAAACTTAAAAACTAGGTATACAGAGATACAATGTACAATTTAGGCGGTCTTATCGCTGGGAGCGATCTCTACCAGACAACTTTCAGGTAAAGGACATTAGATAGAACAGGGGAGGGGTGGTGCAATCCTTTTGATTTTGAATATTGATTAAGTAAATTTATAGTATAAATACATATATCTAGATAATAAATAAATAAATAAACACGTTATGATACACTAATATATACGAATGTTAACTTACTATACCTAATACAATATAACCTACACAAATTATACGTATATAATATATAAATTATACGTATAGACGTAGGTAATTTATTTCATTAGTTTTCAACCTTATCTCATGTGCACAAAGATCAAAATATTGTGGTTTCGTATGGATAAATGAATGCATGAATTAATGAATCCAAAATCCAAAAGTACTTCATTTGCATAAGGTTAAATAATAATAATATCCTTCAAACCGATATTTCGATCACGGCGGCGAATCTCAGCGATCAGCCATCGACACAGGACATATTATAGTGCACAAGTATTTGCGCAGACACAAGTGCACTCTCTATTCCCGTACCCTCTTATTTCGATGGGATACCAGTGTGATACGAAGAGGGATCAGGCGCAGGACCAACGGCTTACGAGCTTTCCGAGGCACGGGGGTACAAGACCGCCAACTTCCAGACTCCGAGCTGACACTAAGAATTTCTTACCGAAAACTTAGGTAATCAGGTGCTCGGTGGCGCAATGGTTAGTCGGTCGCACTTTTACGCGATGGTTGCGCTTGGGGTCCCGGGTTCGATCCCCGGGTCGGGCCAAAATTTGTACCTGAGGCTTATATACAGCTCTTACAAATCGTCATACATGAAAAAAAAATATAACTGTGTGTATTATAAATGTAATTAAACATATATGTCGATAGAAAAAAGAATAAATATAATGTGATTCTACCACCGGATTCGGAAAGTTGATTCTGACGAGAAGATCGGGCAAGAAACTCGCGAGTAACTCTTTTTAATCGCCAAATTTTTCATAAGGACAGTATCGTGGGTGTAGGCGAACAGTTTATCATTTCCACAAATTCTTGTCATTTAACAACGGGTTTAGATGCAACGAGAAACACGCTGCGATTTGAGTAACACACCCTAAGGCCGATAAATGAGATAAGAAGTTGTGGGCGTATGTCGCGAGACGAAAACGAAAGCAGGCAGTGAAAGTGGAGGTATTCACGAACCCTCGCGAACTTTGAGGCGATAATGAAGTCTTCGTGATCAAGTGTTAACTGTGTTTTAGGGTTCCGTAGCCAAATGGCAAAAAATGGAACTAGTTCTGTAGTTAGTATGTTCTGCGCTTCTGGACGGAGTTGAGCTGACTAGAATAGCCAGGACCCAACACGCACAATGTACCAAATGGGAGTCTAAGTGCGGAAAAAGGAGTCCACTTTACATTCATTCCATTGGCTACAATATTGAGATAAAGATTCTGAACGTGTGACCGTCATCCAATCCCTCTGTCTAAGTATAAGGACTGCGAGAGTCACATGGCAGTCACTTCATTGTGACTACCAGACTTCAGCGACAACTTTGGACGCAACTAGGAATCACATGATGATGAGATGGAGATGCATCCAAAAAAATTTTTTCTGCGAAAATTAACCGCCTAATTACAAGAAAGTGTTGGGCGCCGGCTTCGGTAACACCTTTTCTCGAGTGTACTGTTATAAAATGTTATTCGAAGTGTATAAAGTGATAAAAATATTATTTTACACTTTTTTGTTCTTGGTTTTTTTTCGCAGGAATTTTTTTTTTAAAGCTTCTTAGTGTCTCATTTTTTGGCAACATTTGAGAGTTACCTTCAATTTTTTAGGATCCCATCATCAGATCCTGATATCCTGATCATGTTACCTATCTGGGAATATCTACTTTCCAAATAAAAGAGAATCATCTAAATCGGTTCATAAATGGCAAACTAATCGGAACAAACATAAAAAACAAAAAAAAAATAGGTACATGTCGAATTGAGAATCTCCTTTTTTTTTGAAGTCGGTTAGCAAACGAGAAACACAACGTGTGTGAAAAAGAGGGAATCTCCGATTAGTAACGTCAGGTTCGTTGTGGGACGTGTAGGCCACGTAAAGTAAAATAAAGTATCAGCCTATATACTGTCCCACTGCAGGGCAAAGGCCTCCATCATAGAAATCTGACCCGATGGGGCAATTGGTAGTGGGTTCGATCCCCACCCTGGACAATTATTCGTGCGATGAACACTTGTGTTTGTTCAGTGGCTGGGTGTAATATATGTATTTAAGTATATATTTGTGTTCCTCTGTTGTCTGATATCTGTAACACAAGTGCTTAAGCTACTTAGTACGGAATCAGGTCAACCTATGAGATGTTGTGAAAAAAAAATCAAGTCATCGCTACTATGATGGGGTTAGGCTTAATCACCACGCTTGCCATGCGGATTGGTGATCACAAACCCGCTCTATTTCGAAAAATAGAGCGGGCGAAACCTACTTTTTGCTCGAAACGGTAATCGAACCCAGATCACGGCCTGGTACTTAAACCACTAAGTACCTAACTAGTATTAGTACCGGACAAACAAATTGAACGAGTGCGTCGCGCAGTAATTCGTAACGGACAGACACACATACGAACCTGTCCGCGGGTAACTGTGCCTCGAACTTTTATATGACTGCTTTTTGGAACGTAGTACAACTTACAAAAAAAGCCGTGTGGTCCCCGGCAGAGTAGAATAGGCCACCCTCACTCTTACCGAGGTGTCGTAAAAGGCGACTAAGGTAAAGCTGCTGGCATGATCATCAGCACCCAGAGAAGGAAAACTCTGCATTTATATCAAAACCCTCGCCAACCCGTCTGCCAAGCGTGGTGAGTATGGCAATTACTCACCATGTGATTGAGCGAGGCCCGTGCCCCAGCAGTAGGGACTTAAATGGGCTGACGATGACGATGACAACTTACAACTTTAGTGCAAAGAGACTACTGGCAGTCGGTAACATTTAATTCAATATTATAATGAATAACACTAAATTCATCCTACTAACAATAACCATGCATGACTGCCTAAACTTAAGGTGACGGGTAGGACACGCTATCGATTTTAATTTTTAGCCACTGAACCGGATCTATTTTAAACAATTTCGGGGTTACAATCCCTCGGCAAACACTTATACTATTTATTAAATAACCATGCACAAATGTTGGGTTCGCTTTTGTACGCGAAAAATTGATTCACGCCAAAAGCGTGCAAAAGCAAATGAAAACAGTTTACTATAAGTATTAAATAAATATTATAGGTGTTTGCCGAGAGATTGTAACCCCGAAATCGTTTAAAATAGATCCGGTTTAGTGGCTAAAAATTAAAATCGATTGGCGTCGCTAGTGTGCCCTACCCGTCACCTTAAGCTATTGTAACTTTATTTAATTTAATTTTGTCGCAGAGAAAATGTAAAAATTTTGTGACCGTTAAAAAAAGAATAAGCACAAAAAAGGCATGAAATCAGTGTCCGTGGAATTCAATGTAAATTTAAAAAAATATTATAATGAATCTAAATGTGTATAGGATTTACTGATCTCTCAACGCACATTCCTAACTACTTATAAGGGTTAAAAACATGAGATTTTGCACAGGGGTTCCCTTTATAGCTTAGGGGAGCACTAAGAAAAGATTTTCTATGTCTTATAAGTATATAATTACAAAAGAGAAGTATTTAATGTATATTCCCAACCCTGTCGATTTTGTCATCGATTTCGATGTTAATTTACTTGAGCAATAGGACTGTTTCTTGATCTCAGACCATGGAGTAGTTTCAGAGATGTATGGCAACTGGAACAGTCCAGAGTGTACAGCAATGCTCTCAGAAGTTTTCCGCGAGACTCTTTGACTCGGGCGCAAAATACCGCCACAGGAGCGAGAGTAGGCGAAAACTCCGAGACATCACGAGGCGGGGCGAGTACTACCAAATACACTCTCGTACGAATGTGCTCGGCATACGATCTCGCGAGAATGTAGAGCCAGCATTATATGTTTTGCCGAGTCTTCTTGAATGCGACCCCGCATTTGTAGATGAATTGTAGGGTGTAACCCGGACATTGTTCAAAAACCCTCCCGGACGCCCTTCAAACTAGGACAAATCCAGACAGATGGCAACCCTAGTTAGGGTGATTGTCTATAGTTCGTATCCACTGATCTACCAACTTTCCGCATCCATACAAATTATGTCAAACAAAAACAATGGACCACACATTATGTCTGAAGCAAGCGACAACATAGATTTTGACATCCAAAGCAATAAAATGTACACTCTAACATCACCTTAATGAACTTTAAGTCGATGCAGTAAGACTCAAATTCGCAATTTTTACAGGTGTACCTGCAGTGAAAGTATGTGTTGTCAACTCCGGATCTTGTGCCATTGTTCTGCATTGTACTTATGTCATTCCGTTATGTCAAGAGATACGGGAATATAATCTATAAGACTACGTTGATAGGCATTTTATGCAGTTACAAACATGGAACTAGAAGTCAGCGGAATATGCCATTTTCGGAACAAACGTCACAGAGTGTGAAAGAGATCCAACCGGCCCTGCCACAGATTCTATACGGGTGCGGTAGAGAAAGAACGTCGCCCAGCACGTCACCGCAGTACTAACGGCTTCGCGCGGTTTTTCAAGTATGGCGATGTAACTATGTACGTTTATGTAGGTTTGGGCGCTAAAATCATTTTGATTTTAAACGTGGGAGAGCCAAGCTTCGGCATGAATGGGCCGGCTCGACCGGAGTGATACCACGGCCTCACAGAAAACCAGCTTGAGGGTACCGGAAGCCCAATCCGGGGGAAAGGGGGGGGTTTAAAGCTTGGCACTTGTGACTCCACTGGTGTCGCGGGTGTCCGTGCGCGGCAGCAATCGCTAACCATCAGGTGATTCGCTTGCTAATTTTCCTCCCTTTGTCATAAAAAAAGGTCTGTCTCGACGAAGACGAAACGTATAGAACTGCATTATGTAAATGTTTTATTCAAAGTAACACAACGGTTCGAGGTGTTGGCATACATCTATTGCGATACATACCATCTTGGTCATTGCTTCACAGAAGTTCCTCAGGAAATGATCATACATATTTAAATTAAAAAATGTATTATTAATCGGTTGACTGAATACATTGAACACATTATCTTCCATGCAATAATGCATGCAGCTATGTCAGCGGTAATTATGATTCTCCAACGCATATCTTAGGTAGCAAAGCAATTAGACACGTATTCTGATCATAATAATAATGCAAATTGCATTGCGAAGGTATTTCGTCTCGTGGATGAATGGCCATAGCAAACAGAGCAAAAAATTACTTTCTACTAGAAGATAAACATACATTTGATAATTGTTTGGTACGATTGTAAACTGGGAGAGTATTGTACAGTTTGAGAGAAAACTGAGTTTTTTTTTCTGTCGTAGAATGTATACTCGAACCAGCGATGGAACCCGCAACATTGCATTCCAATACATTATGTATTTAATTAATATCACCTATCAAATATCCTTTGCTTGAAGGTTGTCTGGTAGAAATCGCTTCCAGCGACAAGTTTTTTTTGGTCAATTGGCTTGACCACAATCGCACCTGACTAGGTCGATAGGAAGGATAGGAAGTAGGTGGGAAGAAGGTCTATTCATTAACTTGAGTTTTTTTTTGTTTTTGCAGGTTACGAAGACATATACACAATATCACAAGTATCACCAAAATCATCAGCGAAACTTCAACCAAGAGAGATACTAGAAACCAGTAGGACTGAGAATGCTGCTTTTAGAATAGAACCTAGTCTCATGGTAGACGAAGACATAGCTCCAGAAGACCTCATCAGAAACATTGAAAGAGAAGAACATGTTATAGTTGCACGATCAGCTGATCCTGATAGGGAATCCAGATCAATAAACATAGATGATGTTCCATCTAGCAATAATGAAATTGACAACCATATTGAACTCCATAACAAGAGGAAGTACTACGAAATTCGGCCTACAAAAACTATAGATTACCTCAGAAATAGCGATGACGACGAGATCTACATGTCGTCAGGTTTCGGAGATCGTTTGGATTTTAGGTTTCCGGGGGAAGGGGGCAGGGTCCCGGTAGCACGAGCGCTGACGCTCCCGGGGCCCCGAATCCGGCCTACTGCAGTGCAACCCAACTTTGCGACCATCAACCATAACCAGGGAAGACAGAATACTGAAATCCAGAATATTATAACTGGTATCGTTAAACTTCTGAACGGAAACGTAAACGTGCAAGCGAATTCACAACTTCTCAACGGTAGACCGGGCAGACCTATGGCTTCAAGAATCAACAACAGAGGCCCTCCCAGAGTGCCTGACTTGCCTCCACTTGCAGAGTTCGACAATCCAGTCACACCACCTATGCATGCTTACCATCCGACTAAAACTCCACCTCCATACCCCTTCGACAGACCTCCTCATCATGGTGTCAATTTACCAGAGCAAATTGTTCCACCACTGACTCACAGGCCAGGGTTCCACAGGCCTATCCCGCCCTGGCAGCGGCCGCGGCCCAGGCCTCCTACCAGACGCCCCAACCCTGGCCTGCCTATGTACAAACCACTACCACCGCTCCCTCCTGATCTCCCAGACTTAGAAGATAAGAAGCCTGAGGATGAACTTACTATAAACGAAAACGAAACTAGTCACTTGGAAAATAATATACATCACGAAGAAAACGTGCCTTTACTGAACCTTCCTGAAACAAACAGCACTGAGGAAATTGATGAAGAGCTAACTACTATTCTAACTCCTGAAACTTCATCTACAACAACGGAATCAACTACCAGCACAACGTCGTCTACAACAGAAGCAACAACAACAAGTACAACGACAACCAAGAAACCAACAACAACAAAGAAAGCAACAACGACAACGGAAAAAACTACAACGCAACCGCCGACAACGCAACAGACAAGGGAAAAACCAACAACAACCTCAACAACTGAAAAACCAAAAACAGAGAAGCTTACAAAACCTGATAAAGATAAGAAGAAAGAAACAATAACAGAAAAAGATAAGAATAATAGAGACAAATACAAAATTGTTGAAGAAAAGGCGACAGTTAAACCCAAAAATGATACCAACGAGTGGATAGTCACAGAATCTTCAATATCTGAGATCAAAATACCAGCAGTGCCATCGTTCGACAAGCCCACTCCAACAGAAGGGTTGCTGACCCATTATCCTACGGTCAGCGAGTCTTCAACCTCGGTGGACATCGTCAAGACATCAATAAATTCGCTGCCATTGCCAACGTGTAAGTAGATATTATTTTTACTTAAAGATTTCATTATTATATCGGTCCAACCAGACAGTCATGCACGGGTAGGCACACGTTGGAAATCCAAATCTGGCAAAAAAGGCATCCATCTGCAATTTATACCATTTACAAAGAGATTAACCAACAAACATCGGCAACGTTTACTTATAGGTAATCCGAAAACACGAAACGTTTGCGCGATGTAACCTACACCTAGCGCTGTCTATTGGTAAAAAGTGGAACTAATGTCCCGAAACGAAGTAAGCCACTAGTCTGGTCTGATATAATTTGGTGACACTAGACTTAATTCGATTTAAATATCAACCATATTACTGGAGCCCAATTCTCGGGATTGTCAATATGAAAAAAAATGGCGGATGTCACATAAAATTCATACAAAAAGCTATGTTTTAGTGATACACGAGCACGAGAATTGGGTTCCAGGACCCCAATTCTCGATCTTGTGATATTTATATACGACATATATCACCAAAACAAAGTTTTTTTGTATGGTTTTTAGGTGATATCCGCCATGTTTTCCAAATGTCACGAGCACCAGAATTGGGCTCCTGGTATTCCAAATAAAAGCGAAGAGCTATATCACTGGACAGTGGACACTATTCGATATGATTGCATCTTATGACCTGATGGCGCATTGGGTGGCCCAGCCTCATCCAAAGGTCGTGGGTTCGAATCCTAATCTGGCCAAATTTGTTCAGTCAACGTTTCCGAATGTGTTTGATGTTGAGCATGATGACAACCCGACGAAAATTCTTATAATAGTGAGTAGGTACTCGTCAATTATGAAAAAAATCCAATTTCTTAACATACTTATGTTTTTTAAATAATAATTTCTTGACCACAATTAAATTAAAGAAATGTTTAAAAACCTGTTCTATTTAATTGTGGAAGATGTCGGTTCGAGTCCCGCCTGAACACGAGATGATTTTTTTTTATGTTAGAGGCGACAAACAAGCAAGTGAGTCACCTTCATCGTCAGCCCATTTAAGTCCCCACTGCTGGGGCACCGGCCTCCCTCAATCACATGAGGTAATTGCCATACTCACCACGCTTGGCAGACGGGTTGGCGAGGATTTTGATATAAATGCAGAGTCTTCCTTCTCTGGGTGCTGATGATCATGCCAGCAGCTTTACATTAGTCGCCTTTACGAAACCTCGGTAAGAGTGAGGGTGACCTATTCTACTCTGGCGGCGACCACAGCGAGTCACCTGATGAAAAGTAATCATCGCCTCCTATGAACATTCGCGAAATCAGAGACATCGCTAATGTGTTTTAAGTGTTTTAGTACTGTTCTATTTGATTCAAATTGTTGTTGTCGTGTCCATCTCTCTTTACAGCGTCACAAGGAATCCCCTACCGCCCCTACCGGCCTCGCCCGGGCATAGTCCTGGACGACACGGACTTCAAGCCGCACGGGAGCCGCTACCGGCCATCAGAGGTCGCCGTCATCACTGCCCCGGAGACCAGGCTGCCAGGGTACGGGGAGATCTTTGACGTCACCGTCTCTGCTATACAGGGACCTGGCGAGAAAGGCGCTTCAGGTAAGAAGACAATATTTTTTTTGCGTTTATTTCCAGTTGCGTCCCAAGCTGACCAAAGACCGTGGGAGAGCCACGCTTTTTTTTTTAATGTGTTAGTTGGCAGACGAGCAGATCGCCTTATGGTAAGCAATTGCCGCCGCCCATAGACACCCGCGAAACCAGTGGAGTCACAAGTACGCTGCCCACCTTTTCCCCTTCCTCCCAATATTTTTGCACTGGGAGATAACAACTCGACCTGATGCCATTTGTACATTTGACATTGTAGTCCACATCGAGAACGTGAACCTTGGGCACGCGGAACACGACGACATCATCGTGTCAGCGTCAGGGGATCAGGGGTTCGTCTCCATCGACGGGAAGAGGACCTATCTGAACCTGTTCGACAGCTCTACTGTAGCTGGCGTGAGCGTGCGGCCTACACCAGTGCAGAGCAAGCCGCAGGCTTCTGGTGAGTCTTCTTAAGTTCATCATCATTCCAGCCAATAGACGTCCACTGCTGGACATAGGCCTCCTCCAATGTTCTCCACACGGTCCTGCGCCGCCCGCATCCAATAGGTTCCCGCGACCTTCACCAGATCGTCGGTCCACCTTGTGGACTTTCCGCTTCAATGGCCGTCGGTTCTCCTCGCAATGTGCCCTGCCTATTGCCACTTGAGACACGCAATCCTTTATCCTATGTTTATCTTAGTTCTCCTGCGGATCTCATCATTTCTGATACGATCATGCAAGGAGGCTCCGAGCATAGCCCTCTCCATTGCTCTCATGGTGACTTTGATGCCTTCTTAACCGGCACATGTTCATAATTATAAACTCTAAAATGGTACGCATAAAGCAAAGAACCTCTCGAAGTTGTTCAGGAATATGTCTATCTAGGACAAGCGCTCCAATTAGGCAGAAACAACTTCGAGAGAGAAGCCAATAGAAGAATTCAGCTAGGCTGGGCAGCATTTGGTAAACTTCGTCAAGTCTTCTCGTCACCCATCCCTCAAAGTCTTAAGTCGAAAGTGTTCGACCAGTGCGTCCTTCCGGTCATGACTTACGGTGCCGAGACGTGGACACTCACGGCTGGACTAGTCCACCGGTTCAAAGTCGCTCAAAGAGCTATGGAAAGGGCTATGCTCGGAGTCTCTCTGAAGGACCGCATCAGAAATGATGTAATCCGACAGAGAACCAGAGTCACCGACATAGCCCACCGAATTAGCAAACTGAAGTGGCAGTGGGCTGGTCATATTAGCCGCAGAACTGACAGCCGTTGGAGCCGTAAAGCCCTTGAGTGGAGACCGCGACTCGGTAAGCGTAGTGTAGGACGCCCTGCGACAAGATTGGATGATGACATTCGAAGGCTGGCTGGTGTGGGCTGGATGAGAGTGGCCGAAAATCGGGAGCAGTGGCGTGCATTAGGGGAGACCTATGTCCAGCAGTGGACGAGTGTGGGTTGCTGATGATGAAAGCAAAGAAACCCAAAGCCTTCTGGTGCTTATCCACCAGTAGTTATCCGAAGAAGTTCGCCACCAAAGCTGCTAGAAAAAGCACCCCAGAAATTAAGGGGTAAAAGAACCTCAAGCCGCAGAAACCGCTAAGGTGTTCCATCTTAAAATTCTGCACACTTGTTTGCCACTGTGGTTGTAGTTAAAGTTTATCTTTTACGAAGATAAACTTTGATTACAAATATTTGAACACGGTACGTAGAGTACGCACGACCAAAGAAAGTCCTGTGAAAAGCGCGCTGAAGTCGCCATTAACATTCAAATTTAAGCCTTATAGCCATAGATACAAGGAATCTAAAACTTTTGCCTTCCTATGTGTGTTCTACTGCTTGTACAGTGGTTTGTACATCGCATCGCATCGTCAGCCCATTTAAGTCCCCACTGCTGGGGCACGGGCCTCCCTCAATCACATGAGGGGTGATTACCATACTCACCACGCTTGGCAGACGGGTTGGCGAGGGTTTTGGTATAAATGCAGAGTTTTCCTTCTCTGGGTGCTGATGATCATGCACGCAACTTTACCTTAGTCGCCTTTTACGACACCTCGGTAAGAGTGAGGGTGGTTTGTACTCCAAGGAATTATTCAACTTAATGTCGATATCCGCATTTTACCACCACACCGCCCGCCGTCGTCAGAGCGTCCACCCTCACACTTTGGAACCCAAATGGTCTCGCACAGTACGGTTCCAGAGAAATTTCCCGCGAACGCTCCGGCTGTGGAATGAGCTACCATCAGAAGTTTTCCGGGGAATATAGCATGAGGTTCTTCAAAAAAGGAGTGTTAAGGTTTTTAAGGGGTCGGCAGCGCGTTTGCAGGACCTGGAGTTGTACTGGAGTTGCAGACGTCTATAGCTGCGGTAATCGCTTACGCTTGTCTGCTACCGACGTAGTATAAAAAAAACTTTAGTTCCTTGTTTCTCCGCGGGATTTCTTTACAGCCACACATCAAAGTTTACAAAAGTGTCAAACTTCATTTGATCCTCACCTTAATGTCAAACACAATCGGTTCAATAACAAATGAAGATTTTTGACAGAGTTAAGTAGCCTGGTGCGTGGCTATCTGTACCTACTAAGCTACTACCTATTTAGTATTACTTAACTTAATTCTCACAATTCTCACAACATCTCATACGTTGACCTGATTCCGTACTAAGTAGCTTAAGCACTTGTGTTACAGATACAGACAACAGAGGAACACAAATATATACTTAAATACATATATTACACCCAGACACCGAACAAACACAAGTGTTCATCGCATGAATGTTTGTCCAGGGTGGGGATCGAACCCACGACCTTTGGCGTAAGAGGCAGGTCACCAATTGCGCCATCCGGTCAGTCTAAGATGTATCTGTCTCATTCGGCTTCAATTCAATTCAATATTTAATTATTTTCTCTCACTTGGGTTCACATACAGAATATGATTTACAAATAATGGTAAAGTTATTCAGGGTGTAAGTTTATAACATACCGAAAACTGTAAATAGAGCTTGCATTGGGAGGACTTGGAAAAATAGTAAAAAAAATAATTAGTAAAGTTTTTATGTGAAATTGCTTGTAACCCTAAAACAGCTGATTTTATTCATAAACTTACTCGAGGCCAGTCACCTCATAGACCAGGAACAAATGAATTCGTTATGTAGGAACAGAAGGTATATGACAACTTTGCATTTCCTGCCTACCACTAATACTTCTGAGAGATACGTGTGTCAACCAACACGAGTGATGGCAATGGAGTAGGCATATACAACAGTGCCCTGGCTACTCCAATGTCAGAAGAGGCTAAAGCGTGCTATAGACTGTTACTAGCATTTAATTCTTAAGTTTTCCTTTTATTTGATTTCAATTACATAAAGGTTGATCTTAACGGAGCGACATTGTCAAATTGACAAAGCTCCTTAAATAAAGAAAAAAAAAACGAGTGAAAATGAAAAGTAACGTAGCGTGTAAGAGACTGGTGGGTGCCTGAGATAGGTTTAGTCATAAACCCGTATTAAAGGTCTCCAGTGCTCCACCCCCTGGTTATAAGATTTAGTTAATTACAGCTCTATTTTACGTGCTTCTTATTTTATATGTATCTATTTTTATATCTGTATTACAAACACATTCGTATGTGAGTATGCATAGGTACACATGACATGCTCGTATATTCATTTCCATTTTATTTTATCAAAACATTTTTTTTTCATTTTGACTTAAATTGTTTAACACAATTAATTTCTAATTCATTACTATTACAGTTTCCACTTTTTATAATTTTCGACTTACAATTAATTACAAATTCATAACCACAAATTATATTATCCACTTTTTATAATTTTCGGATTATATTGTTTAGCACAATTAATTACAAATTCATTACGATTATATGATCCACTTTTTATAATTTTCGACTTAAATATTGTTTAGCACAATTAATTACAAATTCATTACTATTATATTATCCACTTTTTATAAATTTCGACTTAAATTGTTTAGCACAATTAATTACAAATTCATTACTATTATATTATCGTCATCATCATCATCAGCCTATCGCAGTCCATTGCTGGACGTAGGCCGCTCCAATTGTTCGCCATCGTGATCTATCCATGGCTTCTGGCATCCAGCTCTTGCCAGCCATCCTGCGCAGATCGTCCCCCCACCTAGCCAGAGGGCGCCCTACATTACGTTTGCCAAGACGCGGTTTCCACTCTAGAACTCGGTTAACCCATCGTTTATATTATCCACTTTTTATAATTATGTCTATTATAGGTGTTCAGTTGAATATTCTATTCATATAAATACTATACTATACTATATTAATGAAAAGGGCTTATTTCTTGCCGGATCTTCTCGACCAGAAACAACTTTCCGAGCCGGTGGTAGAATCGCATTATGTTTATTTATTTCTTTAGTATATTTTATGTATCAACATATATATGTATTAACATGTAAATTATACATAAGTACTTATAAATAGTTTTAAGTCATTCAAATGTATGACGATTTGTAAGTGCTGTGTACAAGCCTATGCAAATAAAGAATTATTTGATTGATTGATTGATTGATTGCTAATAATAAATATTAAAGTCTTTTGCTTAACTGCTCTTTTATTCTAATTCCAGTGCCTCCCCTCGCCCCACCACCTTTAGGCCCAATCGTGGGCACGGGAGAAGCGATACCAGCTGACGAGGAGGTGGCCCAGCTGCCGGTCCAGCGGCCTCACCCCACCCACCCGGCGCACCCTGGCCACCCGTCCGGTCACCCACGCCCTGGGCACCAACAGCCTCGCCCACAGGGGCATAGACCACAGCCGCCGTATAGGAGGCCTCAGCCTACTGTCAGGTTTGATTTTCCTCTGAAACTTGTAACCGTATGTGGCCTGGTGACCTTCAAGAAATGGGCTTATTCCTTTCTTAAGGTGACGGGTAGGGCACACTAGCGATGCCAATCGATTTTAATTTTTAGCTACTAAACCGGATCTATTTTAAACAATTTTGGGGTTACAACCTCTCGGCAAATACTTATACTATTTTTACTTTAGTTGGGTCCGTTTTTGTACGCGAAAAATTGATTCACGCTAAAAGCGGCGACTTTTGGCGGTAGCCAAAATTCGAGTGCAAAGGCAGACCACACAGTTAACTATGTATTAAATCAATAGTATAGGTGTTTGCAGAGAGATTGTAACCCCGAAATTGTTTAAAATTGATTAACGTCGCTAGTGTGCTCTACCCGTCACCTTAAGGGCCGGCAACGCATATGTGATACCTCAGGTGTTGCAGATGTCCATTGGCGGCGGTGATCACTTACCATGTGTAATTATGTGTGTCGTCTGCTGGTTTGTTTGCTATGATTTAAAAAAATCATGATTCAGGTGGTCTGGTTCCGCTTTAAAGTGAATTAATAGCAACTAAACCGAATATCTTTTTGATAATTTCGAAGCTGCAGTCTCAAGAAAAACACTTATACTATTTATTTAATACTTATACTTAACTTTTGGGTCTGTTTTTGTACACGAAATTTGAATTACCGCCAAAAACGGCCACTTACGGCGTTAATCCAAATTTCGAGTGCAAAAGAGATCAAAAAGTAATGTTATATAATTAAATAAATAGTATAAATGTTTGCTTAGAGACTCCCCCGCTCTGAAATTGTTTAAAATAGATCCGGTTTAGTAGCTAACAATTCAAATCGATTGGTGTCGCTAGTTAGTTACCATTTACTAAATAACCATGCACTAAATAAATAAATAAATAATAAAAAAATGCCTACTGTATTTATTTTTTCTGTGTTGTGATGGTCAGTAAATGTACTTTCTCTTTTTCTTTCACTATATCGATGTTTATTGATTCTTCCCCATTTCTGAGGTATTTAGTTTACCGATTTTTATAAATGGAATTTGTAATATTTTCAGAATCGACACCTGTATCGTTGGAGATGACTCGACTTGTGACCAAGCACAGAACGAGAAATGCAGAACTGAAGCTGGTAAGAGTTAAACCTATTGAATGATAACAAGGGCGGATCCAGCCTTGGCGCCGGGGGGTGGGGTCACATAGTCGCAATCATCATCATCATCATCATCAGCAACCCACACTCGTCCACTGCTGGACATAGGTCTCTCCTAATGCACGCCACTGCTCCCGATTCGGCCACTCTCATCCAGCCCACACCAGCCAGCCTTCGAATGTCATCATCCCATCTTGTCGCAGGGCGTCCTACACTACGCTTACCGAGTCGCGGTCTCCACTCAAGTACCTACATCTATATAAATAATAACATAGATAAATTGAAAATTTAAACACCCCCGACGGCGGCCATCTTGGATTTGAAATTTGTCACAAAAATATATTCTGCTACTCAAGCCCTTGTATATGATACCCATATTGTGGGAGTTGTGTTAAAACATACGATCCATTATCTTTGTGACGGCGGCCATCTTGGATCGATTTTTATCTAACATAGCTAAGAACACTCCCCCTTATTCATATTTAAAACAAAAAAGCAAGATCAAAATCGGTTTATTTGTTTGGGAGCTACGATGCCAAGATTTTGTTTTATTTTGTTTGAAAGATGAATAAGGGGGGAGTGTTCTTAGCTATGTTGGATAAAAATCGATGGCGGCCGTCACATAGATATGGAATGTATGTTTTCCCATAGTCCTTCCTACCGTCTCGGCATACGGACCGAATCTTGGGAGACGCTCACCAGGTTCTTGCTAAGGGCTCTTTCCCCGGTGCGTTTCTTCACTCCCTAAAAAGTCTGTGTATGTGTCCCATCTCAATGTCACTTCTTCCCAAATTGGGGCGTGAAACACCACAACTCAAGCGACTCGCCCTCGGGCAGTTACACATCAATCAAACTCCTATATTGTTTTAAACTTTCATGGTCATTAACATTAGAGTAGTTATTTACGAGATTTCTACCATGTACCTTATTTTTGAGTTTCCGATATTTCGGCACCGTTGCAAGCGCCATGGTCACGGACGCAGTAACTGAAGTTTTTGCGGGTAAGATGTTACTGGCAGAAAAAACGGTCTACCCTCCTTCGCAGTCTTTTACTACTCGCACCTGCGGTACCGCCGTAACAAAATAGCGGTACGGAATGATAAGTAACAAAATAGCGGTACGGAATGATATTTGACTTTCTCATATTCCAGGCATATCCAGCTGTCAGTGCAGACCAGGCTACGCGCGGCGCGTGCACAGGGACCCCTGCCGGAGAGTGGTGGCGTTGCTCCTGAACCTGAGGGTTGACAAACTGTATGAAAGGAAGGTGTGTATGCATCATCATTTCAGCCAATATACATCCACTGTTGGACATAGGCCTCCACCACAGATTTAAGGTGAAGGGCAGGGCACACTAGCGACGCCAATCGATTTTAATATTTAGTAACTAAACCAGATTTTTTTAAACAATTTCGGGAATACAAGCTCTCGGAAAACACTTATACTATTTATTAAATAACCATGCACAAATTTTGGGTCCCTTTTTGTACGTGAAAAATTGATTCTTTGACGAGGCCGCTTTTGGCGTGAATCAATTTTTCGCGTTCGCGTTGGACCCAACATTTGTGCATGGTTATTTAATAAATAGTATAAGTGATTGGTTCTGCGGCTAATATGGCCAGCCCACTGCCACTTAAGCTTGCTAATCCGGTGTGCAATGTCGATGACTTTGGTTCTTTGCCGGATCACCTCATTTCGGATTCGATCTCGGAGAGAGACGCCGAGCATTGCAACCGATGGGGTAAACGAGTTCTAGAGTGGAGACCGCGTCTTGGCAAACGTAATGTAGGGCGCCCTCTGGCTAGGTGGGGGGACGATCTGCGCAGGATGGCTGGCAAGAGCTGGATGCGAGAAGCATTGGATAGAACACAGTGGCGAACAATTGGAGAGGCCTACGTCCAGCAGTGGACTGCGATAGGCTGATGATGATGATGATGATGATAAGTGATTGCCGAGAGGTTGTAACCCCGAAATTGTTCAAAATAGATCCGGTTTAGTATTTCAAAAATAAAATCGATTGGCGTCGCTAGAGTGCCCTACCCGTCACCTTAATAATAGTGCTCTGTGGTCGTTACCCTTAGGACCGACCAATATTCATCCATGCATAAATCTATGGTAAGTAAGGTAGTATAACCTTTTTATATAATCCTTTGAGAATAGAATTATCTATATATATAAGGAAAACCTTAGTCACTAAGGTATTAAGTGACTAGGAATGCACCCACAGCTCAAATTATACTGGCCCTAGAAACTTGAAATTTGGGGAGGGGGTTCCTTTAATAGTGAAAGTGAGCACCAAGAAGGGATTTTTGAAAATTCAACCCTTAAGGAGCTAAAAAGGGGACTAAAAATTTGTATGAAAGTTCGCCATCTTTGATGTTAGAAATGTGAAAAGTGGTATTCAGACTAATAAATTATTAGAAATGGAAAGTAATCCATTTAACGTTTTTTTAAAAATCACCCTTAATGGGGGTAAAATAGGGGATGAAATGCCAGTATGGCGGTGTAGCCATTTTAAAGTAAGAATCTTGAAAATCGCTATAAGTTCTCCTTATTTAAAACCAACAACAAGTTGTTTTAACATTTTTATAAATTCAACCATTAAGGGGGTGAAAAAGGGGTTTGAAGTTTGTATGGAAGTCCGTCATTTTTGATGTTAGGAAAGTGAAATAGTGAAGTATATACTAACATATTATTAAAATTAAAAGGTAATTCACCTAAACGTTTTTGGAAAATTACCCTTTGAGGGGGTAAATTAGGGGATGAAATGCAGTATGGGGGATTAGACAGTTTAAAAGTTAGAATGTTAAAATTGATGTTTGGGCACCGGTTTTGAATAAAAAAGTGACTTTTGAATTTTCAACCCCTAAGGGGTAGTTGCATTTGTTTGAAGTTTGAATTAAGACTTTTGTAATAAAGACTAAAACTGCGTGAGTAACGTCGCGGGCGCAGTCTAGTTCAAATATAGAATCAAAAGGTATATATAACGTCAGATTTGTATTAGAATGAAAGCGTTATACCTTAGATTTAGCTTCGGATTTAGATTGGTCTAATGTCGTAGGGTCTTGAAACTTGAAGGTTAGTTGGTTTTATGGCTATTGGGCTGAGGTACTAGTGGACCGATTAACTGGACTATGGAGAGCCATTCATCTATTATTATTATTAGATATTGGTAAGTATGTTTAAACAGATGCTGTCATATCGACAGCTAGTTTGTAATACGTGTCACTGGATGGCGCCACTGCGACAATAATAAGGCATGCTGTTTTAACTGCGCTCTCCTCTCCTGTTGCGATTGTGCGTGCCTATTGTAAGTATTATTACACAAAAAGTAATTTATTTCTTCATTTTTACGAGTTTACCTTTTATACTGGGCCCTTTGTATTCTTTGCAAGTAAACTATAATAGTGATTTATTGGATATTTTGAGTTTAAACTTATTTTTGGACGAATTTGTTTCAGGTGGTGTGGGATGCGAAGTTGGCTGATAAAGAGTCAGATCCTTACCAACATCTCAGCTATGAAGCTCTACGAGCAGTAAGTATTTTTTAAATTAAAGTAGACAATCGAGCAGACGACATACCTGAAGTATACCTAACATGCGCTTCTCTTTCTATACACTCTCTATTCCCTTACCCTCATATTCCGATGGGACACCATGGTGACACGATCGGAGAGGGATTGGGCGCAAGATCAACGGCTTAACGTGCTTTCCGAGGCACGGCCACTTTACAAGACCGCCCACTTCCAGTCTCCGGGCTGACACTAAGAATTTCTTATGTACGAATTTTTTACCCGACCCGGGGATCGAACCCAGGACCTCGTGCGCAGATCCAATACGTAATTATAATGTAGAACCACTTTTGTCTAATTTTTTTTATGGTAAAGGCCAATTGATTTTAATTCGGCATCTCGGCAAATACCTATACTATTTATTTTATAATTATAGTTAATTATTCGGTCTGCTTTTGCACTCGAATTTTGGATTACAGCCACTATTAAATGGTACGGCTGAAAGAAGGATGTTACCCTTAATTTTGTCATGGGCATCCACCGTCCATAAAATGCAGGGCAGCACAGTCGACCATGCAGTAGTGTATTTAAGCTCAAAATTGTTTGAGGAAGGGCTAGCATACGTGGCTCTAAGTCCAGTCAAGTCTCTGGAAGGGCTATGTATTGAGGAATTAGATTGTAATAAATTATCAGGTAAAAAAACCATGTAATAATGATGCACTAAATGAATTAATTCGAATGAGGAATATTCAGTAGGCATTTCCGTTAAATACTAAAATCTATAAAATAAAAAATCGGTAAAAAACTTTTAAGTTAAACGGTTTTATATTATGTGCACTGAAAACTAAATATAATAATAAAAATTAGGTGTTTTGAACTTCTAGTTCAGAAATATTTTAGTACTAGGCAGAATAGCTTTTCGGCATATTAGACTAAAATAATAACGTGGGGCCCCTCTGAAATCCTACGGCAAAGAATAAATAAATAAAAGCATATCTTTATACTTTGGTAGATCATGAGCTCGGCGTTCGCTGGTTCGGCTGGTTTTTGATTGTCAAAATCTCCAGTTACGATTATAGTAAGTCGATGTAATCCACACTTAGCATGAAAGAAAGTATTACAGCAATAGTTAATGGGCCCCACGTTTAAAAATACATAATACGCTTATTTTCCACAGGGGGTGCGATATAAAGAATTTGAGATCAATGTTTATTATGATGACATTATTATTTTCAGATTGACTCTGCATTCTCCATGACTCCATTCTCTGATGATTTCGTCAGCGGCTCTGTGAACTCCGTTCACCAGGGAGATGAGAACAATCAGGGCGTGTTCGTTAACTACACTATACTGGTAAGATTCATCGTCATTAATTCTTGATTTTTTTACGTGATAGGTGGCAGACGAGCACATCACCTGATGGTAAGCGATTGCCTCCGCCCATGGACACCCGCGACACTAGTTGAGTCACAAGTGCGCCGCCAACTTTTAAACCCCCATTTTCCCCGGATTAGGTCTCACGCAGCGAATCACAGCACAGTGCTGCTTCACACCGGTTTTCTGAGAGGCCGTCGTATCACTCCGGTCGAGCTGACCCATTCATGCCGAAGGTCCATGGTCACGTAGCAAGTGAGTGAGGGTGCCGGAGGCCCAATCCGGGGAAAGAGGTTTAAAGGTTGGCAACGCGACTCCACTGGTGTCGCGGGTGATCCCTTTGCTCGTCTGCCACCTATCACATAAAAATATGTACTTATGATTATTATTATAATTGTTTCAGATGCAAGAAACGCCAGAAAACCTTCGCACAGCCGTCGCCACAGAAATACAGAAGCATATTTTAGGTGTGATCAGAAGGAGGTCCAACAATGTGGGAGCATCGGCTCTGTGGGTCGACTCGCCTGCCGGCAGCGTGCTGCCTCTTAAAGGTGAGCTGCTAAAGTTTGCCGAGAGATGGCAGTGCAAAGGGTAAAGTCTGAATCGCGCTTTAGACATTTGGAAAATATTATTTATATGGTTTATTATTATTTATTTCCTGCTAGCGTTGACCGTGGAAAAGCCACGCTTCGGCATGAATGGGCCGGCTTGACCGGAGTAATACCACGGCCTCACAGAAAACCGGCGTGAAGCAGCAGTGTTTCGCTGCGTGAGTGAGCCCAAAGTGGGCCCAATCGGGGGAAAGGGCGCTTAAAGGTTGGCAACGCACTTGTGACTGATGTCGCGGGTGTCCATTGGCGGCGGCAATCGCTTACCATCAGATGATCTGTCTGCTCGTCTGCCACCTATGACATAAAAAAAACTTAGCAAATATTCCTTCGCGTTAGATCCTATTTTCAAATAAAAAATTGGTTTAATTTTTTATTTACAAAAGAAGAAACACGAAAATTAAAACAATAACTGAGACTTCAAGCTAAGCTAAAAGTCAATAAAAAGGTAAGTTAAAACAAAGTAGGTCCCTGTGGCAGTGTCCCCAAAATGCTGGCAGCATTACCCCACTGGAGCGCGATGAAAATTCGATGGGCGAGTTAGCTGTCAGCCTTTGGCTCTCTCGTGACTTCGACTAAACCACAGTAGATATATACGTAAGCAGTATGGACACTACGAACAAACGCTCGATTACGCACGCCCACAGACGCACACTTTACACGGATACTAAGGTCCCATCGGAGTACAATCGTAGGAACTAAATTCAGGGTTGTCGGTTTTACACGAGTGCCGCTTCCTTTTTTTTTTGATAGAGAAAATAAGATACATAGATACATTATGTATGTTATGAAAAAATGGTTTCGGATTTTTAAGTGATATGATTAGGGGAGGGGAGGGGGATAGGTAAGTGGTGTATTTAAGGAGCGTTCTTTCTATTTTAGTCGAAATTTACTGGTGTCTGCTGTAATTTACGTGTTACGATCACGATTACATTTTGGGTGGTCGGAGATGGAGATTGATATTGGGGGGAAGGTGAGACCTCACTGTCTTGGCCCGAGCGGTGCATACCTTACCGTGGTTTCCAAGTAACGAAACAAAATGTTATGAAAAGTATTTCTAATTTTATGTATCTTTGCGTAGCTTTTTGCAACTTTAGGAATCATTTTGTGTACCTTTGTCTACGAATATTGTATGCTAGTATTATGCTTATTTCTTAAGAAATATCATTGGTTCTAATTTCACACGCACCAGATGATTTTTGTTGCACCTAGGACCCCGCGATCACGGCCCGCTACTTAAACCAGTAGTCACAAGGTAAGAATAATATTTTACAAAAATAAGAGGACAACCCTATACGGTAGGTAACTTTCTGTCCAAAATGGCGGAGTGTCGATACTGCTTCACGAGTGAAGCAACTGAGTCACGGAAAGAAGCAAGAGTGACGGAACCCAAAACCCTATCTATCTATTTATACCTAGATTTTTCTTTTTTCAGATGTGGATGAGTGTGCATCATCAGACCTGAACGATTGTCATGAATTGGCAACGTGCATTAATACTTTTGGAGGATTTAGGTGAGTTACTCTTCATCATATCAGACCCTGGTAACAATGATACAGGAGGGTAAACATCATCGCGAAGTGATACCACGGCCTCACAGAAAACCGGCGTGAAGCTGCGCTGTGCTGTGTTTCGCTGCGTGAGTGATGGTACCGGAGACCCACACCAGGGGACAGGATTTAACCCCCCTGTCCCCTGGTTTGGGTCTCCGGTATACCACGGCCTCGCATAAAACCTGCGTGAAGCAGCATTGTCCTGTGTTTCGCGAGGAGGAGGGGGGGGGGGGGGGTTTAAAGGTTGGCAGCGCACTTGTGACTAAATAAAATAATATGTAGGCTATAAAAAATATCCTACTGTCTGTCCCCTACTTTCGATTCGCACTTCGTTGCACAGTGAGCCAGTGTCTAAAAATTGGACTAGTCATGTCCTCGTAAACGGCTTGAAGAATTGTATTTTCGGTGCTGCGCAGTCTTGACCAAAATGACTCGATACGGCTAATATAATGTATCAAGACGGGAATTAACACGATATCTATTATGTGATACAACATTGTGTACATATTTGGCTCGACATTTCGGCTACGTTACAGCAGCCGTGGTCACGACGTGGTTGCGTTTACGATCGGACTCTCGTCCGCTCGTAAACGCAAAGCGAAAATCTAAAAATCTAAATAGAATGATTTCTGACATTTATTTAATCATTTCCCTGACTGATTCTGGAAGGTGGCCCGTTCTACATAGCCGTTGAGTATTGGTCGTTTTCCTCTAGATGGCGCTGGCACTGGCTAGCCGACTGATGCCTCTCAGTATACACCGTTATTCAACTGTGTATGTAAAAGTTACTTTTTTCTAGGTGCACATGCCCAGACACAACCCTGGACGAGGCGGCGGGCGCGCTGCACCGCGCTGGCCGTGAGTGCCGGCCCTGCGCTGCTTCGCACTGCAATGATAGAGGCGTGTGTCGCTACACCAACAATCAGCCCTACTGCAGGTAAGCAGGACTGTAGTCGAATCGAAGATAGGCCATCGTTGGCTGGCAGGAAACCTAATGACCACTCCGAGTGGAGGTGCTTTGGAGAGGCATATGCACAACGGTGGGCGAAAGAATGCTGATGATGAAGAAGAAGAAGGGCTGGCAGAAGCTGCTGGGGGCTCTGACTCCCGTATTAGCTACACAACGTGGGGATATCCATTGAATAATAAATATTTCCGGAGTACCTCTCGAAGTTGTTCAGGAATATGTCTATCTAGGACAAGCGCTCCAATTAGGCAGAAACAACTTCGAGAGAGAAGCCAATAGAAGAATTCAGCTAGGCTGGGCAGCATTTGGTAAACTTCGTCAAGTCTTCTCATCACCCATCCCTCAAAGTCTTAAGTCGAAAGTCTTCGACCAGTGCGTCCTTCCGGTCATGACTTACGGTGCCGAGACGTGGACACTCACGGCTGGACTAGTCCAACGGTTCAAAGTCACTCAAAGAGCTATGGAAAGGGCTATGCTCGGAGTATCTCTGAAGGACCGCATCAGAAATGATGTAATCCGACAGAGAACCAGAGTCACCGACATAGCCCACCGAATTAGCAAACTGAAGTGGCAGTGGGCTGGTCATATTAGCCGCAGAACTGACAGCCGTTGGAGCCGTAAAGTCCTTGAGTGGAGACCGCGAATCGGTAAGCGTAGTGTAGGACGCCCTGCGACTAGATGGGATGATGACATTCGAAGGCTGGCTGGTGTGGGCTGGATGAGAGTGGCCGAAAACCGGGAGTAGTGGCGTGCATTAGGGGAGACCTATGTCCAACAGTGGACGAGTGTGGGTTGCTGATGATGATGAATGATGAATAAATATTTCACAACATCACATATATTGATCTGACTCTGAGATAGGTAGGTCAAGCACCTGTGTTACGGATATCAGAATCAACAGTGGGATTACAAATATATACATATAATACTTTTTTTTTGTAAATACATACTTATAATACATAGAATACACCCAAACCAATACAAACAAACATGTTCATGCACACAAATGTTTGTACTATGCGGGGATTGAACCCGCAACCCTTGGACCAAAGGAAGCATTCACTACCACTGTTCCAAACGGGTCGTAAGGTAGAGCAGTAGTGATTTTAAGGTTGGGGATTGATCCACAATGACAATAGATCGGTCCTGTGCCGCCAATGGATTCCCGCGACCTTCACCAGATCGTCGGTCCAGCTTGTGGGGGGCGCCACGGCTGCGACTTCCTGTATGCGGCCTCCACTCGAGGACCTTTCCGCCCGATTCCAATCCTTATTCTACCAATGAAACTGAACATGAACTTTTCTTCCAGCTGTTCCTCTGGCTACTACGGCTCGACGTGCGAGGTGGACGGCGAGGTGGTGGGAGTGGCTGTAGGAGCATCCTTGGCTGCGGCGCTGGTCATCGCTCTGACGCTGGCTGCCCTGCTGTCTTGGAGGTAAACATAAGATTATGCCACTCACCATAGGATTCCATATTACCATCCGGTCTGGATGGAAGGCGTTCCACCATGCATTTTTACCCGGATTTCCCTTTAAGTTGCGAGGTATATATGGATCCAATATTATAAGAAACGAAGCGTGAAGAATCATTTTTTTTTTGGACTCTAGGCCAACGCCTAACAAACCTAACGAAATGTGGGAGAGCCACCACATCACATCGACCGGAGTGATACCACTGCCTCACAGAAGACCGGCGTGAAGCAGCGCTTGCGCTGTGTTTCGCCGTGTGAGTGAGTGCTACCGGAGGCCCAAGGGGGGGAAGGGGAAAAGGTTGGCAGCGCACTTGTGACTCCACTGGTGTTGCGGGTGTCCATGGGCGGTGGAATTGCTTACCATCAGGTGATCCGTCTGCTCGTCTGCCACCTCTCATATAAAAAAAAAAACGCTTGACCACAATCTCACATGATGGAAAGCGACGATGAGGTCTAGGATGACACACGTTTGCCTAAAAGATGTCCAGATTACAGCGTACCTGTTCAAAAGTAAAATGAATGGTTCTTATTACGCGCTCCCGACGTAAAGTGTTTTGACACAGACTGGGGTGTTGAATTTATTTATTTATTTATTTATTTATTTATTTGGTCCACTTACAATTTATGCATTATAAAATATCGTAACACATTAATTCTTAAAAGCTTGCAAAATAAGATAAATCAGTTACAACTAGACACCTCATGCCATTACAGTGTACTTGATTCAGTTACATTTAAATAGGCAAATCATCATCATCATCAGCCCATTTAAGTCCCCACTGCTGGGGCACGGGCCTCCCTCAATCACGTGAGGGGTAATGGCCATACTCACCACGCTTGGCAGACGGGTTGGCGAGGGTTTTGATATAAATGCAGAGTTTTCCTTCTCTGGGTGCTGATGATCATGCCAGCAGCTTTACCTTAGTCGCTTTTTACGACACTTCGGTAAGAGTGAGGGTGGCCTATTCTACTCTGCCGGGACCACACGGCGGGCAATAGAAAATATAATAAATACGGGCGATAAATAGGTAAATAGTTGAAATAAAATTACGGTAACAATATATATAAATCTACAATAAAATACACAATCACACAGATAAAAATAGACCGACAGTGAGCTAGCTAGCACAGGGTTTTGATGCTAGTATTAGTCTTTTGATCTTGCCAACTGAGTCCTGAAAGACATCCATGTGGTCACTATAATAATTTAGGGTTCTGGAAAGGCGAGGAATGGTAGAATTAGCACCCAGAACTGAGCGTCTGAGAGGGGGGCAAATCGGAGTAATGCGGTCTCTTGGAACCCTACGTGGCACTTTGAATGAAAATAGGGATAACAGTGGGGGGCAATGGACAACATTTCAAAATTGCTAAGCTCTGAAACAAAAAATACCAATTCTTTATTTAATTTTCCGCTGCTCGAATATATATTTATTCATTTTTTATATTGCTTATTTACTGAGAAAAAAATTATAAAATGACGTCATCGGACGGCAGAATGTAAAATATTTCTTTGCTTAGCACATTATAGTTTTAAATTTACGAAATGCCAAACCCATGACATGCAACTGTCAAAGAAAAGACAACTTGTCAACTTTGAATGAATGAATGACGTTGACAATGTTGACACTAGTATTATTTACCTTTAACAGTAGTACCTTTTTTTTATTAAAACAATGATAAGCAAAGGAATATCGCTGTATTCAGCCGTCTGATGACGTCATTTGGCGCTTACGTCTATTTAGAATATAAAGAATTTCAATAAAAAATTTATGCATGAAAATGGACAAATTTTGAAAAAAGAAAAAATATGGGTCTGTTCATTTTATGTCTATTTTCATATAAAAAAACAATATGGACATGTTAAAAATATGAAGTGTTGTCCATTGATTTTACCTATAAGTACTTTAGAGAGGAAAAAGAGAAGATCCAAACGAAACTTAGGTTAATTATTTGCATTTTATTCAAAAGATATTCCACTTCCACAGTCGCAAATGGTCCCGCGAGCAGAAAGCCATGGGCATGGGATCCCCCGTGTTCAACTACATGGCGTCCAACACGATCAAGACGCCCCCTGTGGGGCAGCCGCCGTACCAGGTCACGCTGGAGGAGAGAATGCGCTGGGCGCAAATAGCTGAGGCCATGGCGCAAGCTCAGGCCAACCACTATGCGGTGAGTGGATGAAAAAAAAGTGTTATAACATTTATTTCCAGTGACAATAGATGGCGCTGATCCATATTTTGTCGATTACCCTATAGGTGAGGTCATGGCACAAGCTCTGGGGACCTATTTTTGATTTACTCGTATGACTTAGCATCGTGACGAGCGCACGATTTCTACTGATTTTCCTCCGATATACGAAATTCCGCATTTTTGAATCATTCGTCTGCAATGAGTGACCC
Source organism: Marasmia exigua (assembly GCA_019059595.1). Classification (NCBI taxonomy): domain Eukaryota; kingdom Metazoa; phylum Arthropoda; class Insecta; order Lepidoptera; family Crambidae; genus Marasmia; species Marasmia exigua. Next base: position 11,632,014 of record CM032489.1, on the reverse strand, counting down.
CACCCCACAGAGTACCTTTTATATTGCCCCACCCACTCGTTGGTCGAGTGACTTAAAGCGAGCGGTAGAAGCAACGTCAAAATAGTTGTCAATAGCAACAGGCATAAAAAATATTATAAATTTCAAAACTTTGATTTGACAGGTGACATTCATAGTTTATTGTGACAAAAAAGCAAAGATTTTCATATTCAGCCAATAATCTATGGTTTTTTCGTTCCGTTTGCAATGCGGAAGTTACCGGTTTTTATAAACTTCTGCATGGAAGGGTTAGAACGTCAATTTACCGTATTATATTGGCAACATTATATTGACAAATCGAGTGTTTCAAAAATAGGGAAAATCGGCTTCATGCGACTATGTGACTTACGTCGCATGCGACGACGCTAAGTCATACGAGTGAATCAAAAATCGAAAACGACATCTATCTTTATTAAAAGTAAACTATTTACTAAATTATAATTCTAGCGCCAATAGATACCGCTGATCCAATTATTATCCCCAATGTGTTGACTATGCGGCTACTAATATCTTGAAGAGCGCTGGGTGCGGTACTCGCTATGCAGTGAGGTGACGAAAAAAAGCATATTAAGATGTATTTCTAGTGCCAGTAGATGGCGCTGATACATATTTTATCGATTGCTCTATAGCTGAGGTCATGGTGCAAGCTCAGGCGAGCCACTATGCGGTGAGTGAAGGAACAGTAACAGCATCTGACTTTACTTTTAAACTGTTAAATAAGGTTTAATTTTATTAGGACAACCAACAAGATAAAAGTTTAGTGTAAGAGTAAATAATAGATAAATTTTACTTAGGTATTTATAATGTATTTCTATTGTTTAACAGTCGGAGGTGCAGACCATGGCGACGCGACCGTCCTCCGCCATGTTTGGAGGATATCCTACTCTACCTCCCGTGCCGATGCCCAGGTAATATTCAACAGGCCCAATTCAGCGGAAAAGGGGGTTAGAGTTTGGCAGCACACTTGTGACTCCTCTGGTGTTGCGACTATCCATTTATCTCGTCTGACACCTATCACATAATAACTTATCATTTTAATTCAAGTGCACTCATCCATCTTAAATAATTTAATTTCGACTAATAAAAATCAAATTATTTGATTTATTTTGAGAGAGTTCCAAAGCTCTCTCAAAATAAAACGTAATTTATTTTTTATTTTAAACAGTTTAAGATAAAACGTACGTTACGTAAAGTTAAAAAACATATTACTTACGATTTATTTTAAGACAGTTCCAAAGCTCTCTTAAAATAAATCGTAAGTTGCTTTTTTGTTAAAGAACTCTTTAAATAGTCATATCAAAAGAGTTCTTTAATGAAATGTAAGAAATCAAAGTAATAATTTTGAATTTAATTTATTACATTTTAACATTGTATTGACATGCTTTAATAATATTGTTGTATCCTTTTATTTCAATGTCGTGTTTTATTAACGGTCGAGATTATTTTTTTTTCATTAAGTGTGATTAGGCGTCTATTAGGTATATTATGTGCAATAGAGTTTTAAAAAAATGCTAAATAATAGTTTTGTACATTAAATCTCTACGGTATTTAGATTATATAAATAACTATGACGACGTTGAAAGCTTTGTAGCTATTGTATAGTATAGTCACATAAACTATTTAAAATTGTATAATTATTATTTTTTAATCCCTGCAGGGTTGGCCTCCACCACACCGGCACGCTGAACACGGTAACCTCCCGCGCAAACACATCCCAACACAACCTATATGGGTACACCAACCACATGGCTACGGAGTCCACCAGCTCGGAAGCCTCCAGCCACGTGCAGGAGCGAGCTGATCTGCTCGTGCCGAGGCCCAAGTCCCGGGCACGGAGCATGCATGTAAGTCATCAGCAAATTATTGATTATCATCATCATTTCAGCCAATAGACGTTCACTGCTGGATATAGGCATCCTAATTTCTCCACAAAGATCGGTCATGCGCCACCCGCATCCAAGGGATTTCCGCGCCCTTCACCAGATCGTCGGTCCAGCTTGTGGAGGGCGCCACGACTGCGACTTCCTGTACGCGGTCTCCACTCGAGGACCTTCTCGCCATCTGTTCTCCTCACTATGTGCACTGCCCATTGACACTTGAGACATGCAATCCTTTGGGCAGCAAATTATTGCAGTCACAAATGGTCATAGGCCGATAGGATTTCCGAATGTTCGTCAAACGGTATTTGGGACGTGCAGTAACTATACACCGTTTTTTTATCGTTTACATCCCTAAAACCTCATAATGGACAATACGGCAAAAAATCATTTTCCGGAATGAAGAATACTATTTCTAGGTTAAACTCATAGAAATTTAAGAAAAATCAATTCAGGATTTTTAAACTGATATTAATGGAGAAAAAAAATCGCAAAAATCCTCCTGTGACGTCATTATTAGATAGATAGATAGATAGATACTCTTTATTGCACAACATACAAAACTTAAAAGCTAAATAAAAATTATTCGGAATGACAAATTAATAACGCTTTTGCTCACGATGTTCAAAGCAAAAAAAAAGTAAAATCTGATCATAAAATGACAATATAAAATGATAACAGTGACAGTGGCAACACTGTAGCAGCCAAAAAGAAAAAAAAAACCGTGACAGTAAGTTTGTTATTGGACGTATAGCACCGACATCACAATACGTTGAGCCTCAGGACTACGTCACTTCCGGCAAATTAATTAATAATTTAAAAAATAAATATTTCAATTAATACACATCATCATCAGCCCATTTTGATATAAGTGCAGAGTTTAGAATTAATACACATATTTAATGATAACAAAAAAATATGGGTCATCTTTTTTCTCTTTCTTTATTCGAAAAGCATATAAAAATGCTAATATTTTTTTGTCGAATTGTCCATTGGTATCGTGAATAAAGTCCATTTAGCATTTAGCAAATAAGCGAAAAGAAAATCAGATGTTCCATACAATATTTCGGGGTGGGAATTGAATTTTGTATGGATCAGCTGATTTTTTTTCGCTTATTTTGTGAATAACGGTGTATAGGTGGCACCACTTTGTTGACTTTTGACTCAAGGTCAAATTAATGTTACTCAGTTTTAAATGAATGGCAGAAAAAAAAATATTTCACAACATCACATACATTGATTATGTACATCTGACTCTGAGATAGGTAGCTCAAGCACTTGTGTTACGGATATCAGAATCAACAGCGGAATTACAAATATTACATATAATACTTTTCTTTTGTAAATACATACCTACTTGTAATACATACAAACACCCAGACCAATACAAACAGATATGTTCATGCACACAAATGTTTGTACTGTGCGGGGATCGAACCCGCAACCCTTGGACCAAAGGTAGCGTTTACTATCACTGTTCCAAACGGGTCGTCAACAAGGACAAGTTGGCATCTCCTTATATGTGGACTGCCAGCACTTTGTATTGACCATAATTGACTATGTACTTAGTTCAAATGAATGACACCAGTCGGCACCTCCATCGATGCGCAAGTTCACTTAAAAGCGACGGCTGCGCTTGGGGTCCTGGGTTCGATCCCCGGGTCGGGCCAAAAATTTGTACTCGAGTTTTTCTATTACACACATATTATATAGCTTACGCTTCAATTACCTAAGTAGATTTTAAGTTATATTTTGTAACATAATGATTTTGAATAAAGATTTTGGCGGAAGAAGAAGTTGGTCTTGTATCCCCGTGCCTCAGAAAGCACGTTAAGCCTGCACCCGATCCCTCTCCGGTCGTGTCACACTTGTGACCCATCGGAATATGAGGGCAAGGGAAAAGAGAGAGCACCTGTGTTTGCGCACACACTAGCAATATGTCCAGCGTAAGAGGTTGATCGTTGAGATGGTCAATTTTAGCCGAAATCGGTTCGAGGATATTATAAGTGCATATTTCAATAATGTTATTTTTTATTTTCAGAACCAAACGGGTATATACTACGACGTGGAGTATGAGAATGCACCAGAAGCCCTTTACGGCACTAAGGGCATACCTCTCTCTACGTACACAGTAAGCAGAGGACCACCATTCTATCGGTAGTGATTGAAAAATAAACGTTAAAAACCGTGTGAAAAAGAAAATACTTAGGTACATATTCTGTAATCTAATTTCATGAAAAATTGATCCGGTTTAGTAGCTTTTAATCGATCGCCGTTTAAATCGATTGGTGTCACTAGTTAGGGCTACCTGTCGCCTTAAGACGAAAGAAAGATAGATATTTTTATGAAATCCAATTGTTAAACGTAATATTAAATGTTTTACTCAATTGGAATGTTACTTACCACTTTTGAGCCAGAATGAACTGCTCTCGAATGCGATATTTAACTAAAGACTAATATTACACATACTGTGAACGAGTAAGAAACATCATCTAAAATAACTTGATAGTTGTATATTTTTTTTACAAAAAAAGATGTGAGAGAATTATGAACTTAAAAAAATTATGGTTCTTAAAAGTATTTTTAAAACCTAACATAAGGGTAAAACGAGGTTTAAAGGAAAGAGTACTTACGCATTTTATATAAATTGACAATAATTTAAGTAAGTTTAATTGAAAATTATTAATAATCTGTACATAAGACTGCTTTCAACGACTTTTTGTGATTATATTTTAGTTAAGAAAAGTATTACCTTTTGCGCGTCATCTTACCTTAATCAGACCACACAATTTAATTAATAGTGGAGTCTGAAGGATGACACTTCAAGGATTATTTTTATATTGATATCATCACGCATTTAGTATAAGAGAAGGGATGAAACTAATCACATGAATGGAATAAAAGAAAGGTTCAATGTAAATATATCTTACCTACTTTATTATTATGCTGAATTTAAAACAATATGTGTTTAAATATAAGATGGCATTCGTAAAAAATCTTTTGCTCAAACCAGAACTGATTGTTACTGGAACTTTCAATATATTCACTGATTTTTACATAAAAATAATAGAATGGAAGAAGAAGCATAGAGTAACCTGAAGTAGGTTACTCTATGCTTCTTACCTTTGAATGTTGCTCAGATTGTCTTTATCATAAAGTTTAATTGGAAGGGAATAGACGATATTTGACTCGCTCCCAAATTTTATAAAAGCATTTCTGTATTGTAAGAGGTAGATGGCGCTGTCTGTAGGACTAAAATATTTAAAACATAGGTACCAAGATGCGAAACCCTTACAAACAAAAATAGGTATTTATTCTAACATGATGTGTAACTGATAAATGTCAGAAAATAAAGGCAATACCTTGAAAACAGTGAATAACGATTAACTTAGTCATTTACATTATTATTTAAGTTTACGCAGGTATAGAAGATGCATTTAATTGTACATTAATAAAAATAAAATAAAGCGTTAGGATTTTTTTTCTAATTTATATAAACGCCAAGAGTTCATATTTTGGAAGGGAGTTTTTCCCTGTGTATAAGATTATACTTAAAATAAGGTTGTAATAATTATTTTTACATATTTTTATTTTTAAATAATATTTGTTCAGTGGTTATATTTTAATAAATGTATAAAGTAAAATTAGCCTTTCATTTCAATGCAACTTTATAAATTAAGAATTTTAATGTTTTATTCATAAATTTGCATTTATAAATTAATGTATTTCGATGGGTTATTTATTTATTTAAAACTTTATTGCACAAATTTTGATACAATGAGGCGAACTTAATGCCAGGAAGCATTCTCTACCAGTCAATCTTTGGGTCATGCAGAAAGTGCAGTGGTGCGGCGAAAGGAAAATTTGTAGTTACTAGAAACGCGAAAGGAAAATTTGTAGTTTGTAGCTACTAGAAGGAAAAAAACCATTAATATAAAATAACTACACACATGGTTATGGAAATTGGTTAGGCGCATCGCCTACTCGAATGGCGTGGACGGACTTAGTGTTTGTCTTACCGCTTGGTGCTGTTGGTGAGGTCTGCGATGCCTGACTACGGGCTAGCACAGCAGGCACATAAGGGACCTACGCGGTGTGCCGCCTATTTTTTCCTCTTTATTTGCCTTCTAACCTTGTCTATTACCTAATGTCATCTATATAAAACAAAATTCTCTCCCGCTATGATTTTTCCTCACGAAGCACAACAATTAGCTTCTATGATTAATTGATCAATTTAAAAGACTTTGAATAGTTCTAGTGAAGTGCTGGAAGCAGCTGCGACGCCTGAAAGAAGGGTGGACTGGATCTGCAGGCAGTCCTGAGGTGAGACTTTGCTTCCGAGTCCTAATCATAGTCCGCGTGCGAAATATGCTCCCCGCCTGGAGTTATTTTAGGCTATTCACTCGCCACTCCAGAAATCTTAACGAATTAAAAAGCATTTTTACTTGAAAATAATAATTTATTATTTTATGTATCTCTTTATAACATTTAAGAGTATTGGCACACTTAATTAAATATTACTTAAAAACTATAAATGCAAATGGCATACTTTCCTAATTATTTACTATCTAAATAAAAAACTTTAGCCTGACATAAATAAAATTATTAAATAAACATAGTTCTTAATATTTTTTTACTCGGAAAGTTTTCAGACATACAAAATGATAATCAAGTATTTGATTATCATTTGATTATCATTTAACTAACAGACCTCGTAAATTTCTTGCAATTATTGTTTTTTTTTAGTAATGTATTAAATCTTTTATATTTATTAGTTTAAGAAATTTAAAAAAATGTTAAAGAACTTTTTCAATATTTTTTTGTTAAAGAACTTTCCTAATATTTTTTGTTAAAGAACATTTGAATTTAGAACTTATTATTATGACTAAGATATTCTTCTGAAAAGAAAAGTTCATTCTAATTTATCAGTGAGTTCTAAAATATTTTTTCAAATAGTTTTCTGAATTCATAACAATAACAATTTGATGAGATTTACTTCTTAAGATAACAGTTATTCAGTACATTGTAGTTGAAACGGTATCCTGATTCTGGGATGTTATCTGTCACCAAGTTGTCGCTGTGGAAGTGTACGTAGAGCGGGCCGGGGGGTGTTGCTAAAACATATAAAAATATATATTTTAAACTTTTATGGTCACTAGCATTAGAATAGTTATTTACGGGAGTTCTACCGTGCACCTTATTTTGAAGTTTCCGATATTTCGGCACTGTTGCAAGCGCCATGGTCACGGGTAAGATGTTACTGGCAGACAAAACGGTCTACTCTACTTCGCAGTCTTTTACTACGCGCACCTACCCAACAGTGTTACAAGTGCGCTGCTTACCTTTTAACCCCCCTTCCTCTGGATTGGGCCTCCGGTACCTTCACTCACGCAGCGAAACACAGCGCATGCACTGCTTCACGCCGGTTTTCTGTGAGGACGTGGTATTACTCCGGTCGAGCCGGCCCATTCATGCTGAAGCGTGGCTCTCCCACTGTTCTTCTTTCTTGAAAATGATAAGTGACGATGAGAAATGACGCTCTTACATGCAATAATCTGGTTAGCTGCAGCACTCCCACAGAACTTGGAGCCTCTGAGACCATCCGTGGTCTCCGCCTCCCCGATGAACAGGTAGTCTTCCGACTGCATGGAGCCTTGGGTGACCGGGTTGATCTGGCAGTCTGTGTCCAGGTACAGGTTCTCTTCCTCGCGGTATGCCATCTCGAAGCTTGCTGCTGTTAACCTGGATAAAATGGGTATATTTAGATTATTTTCAGTCTACTGCAATACTGTGAATCAAGATTTTCTTTATGTCATATCTAGTGGCCCACCCTCACTTCGTTTCGGGACATAAGTTTCATCATCATCATCATCATTTCAGCCAATAGACGTCTACTGCTGGACATAGGCCTCCCCCAATGTTCTCCACACAGATCGGTCTAGTGCCGCCCGCATCCAATGGATTCCCGCGATCTTCACCAGATCGTCGGTCCACCTTGTGGGGGGCCTGCCACGGCTGCGACTTCCTGAACGTGGCCTCCACTCGAGGACCTTTCCGCCCCAACGGCCGTCTGTTCTCCTCATAAGTTTCAATTTACACCAATAGATGAATAAATAAATAATAATAAAATAAATAAATAAAATGTTCACAACATCACATACATCGATCTGACTCCGAGATAGGTAGCTCAAGCACCTGAGTTACGGATATCAGAATCAACAGTGGGATTACAAATATATACATATTATACTTTTCTTTTGTAAATACATAGGTACTTATAATACATAGAAAACACCCAGACCAATACAAACAGACATGTTCATGCACACAAATGTTTGTACTGTGCGGGGATCGAACCCGCAACCCTTGGACCAAGGGCAGCGTTCACTACCTCTGTTCCAAACGGGTCGTCATAGATGGCGCTAGATGTCGATTACATTGCGCAAGCGTTTCGCGTTTTGCGATGGTAGCCCAGTGGTTCGAAACTCGTCAATTGACAATTTTCTACTTTGGGAGCGTCTCTTGCGCAAAGTATTGTGTTTAGAAAAAATAATAGGTTTGATGTAAAGAATGCGGTTAAAAAAATACATCTATTTACAAAGTTTTAATTTTTATTATTAGTATACTTCTTATAGTTTCGGAGAAAAGTGGCTGTGACACACGGACGGACGGACAGAGGGACAGACATGACGAATCTATCCGTTTTTTGCCATTTGGCTACGGAACCCTCAAAACCGGGTGATGTAAGATCGTTACTCACTTGATCCCGCAGACATCAGGCGTCCTCTTGAAGCACGTGGCGTAGGCCAGGTTGGCGATGTACGGACCTGAGCCACGGTTATAGTTGAAGGACTCGAACACGCCTGCTCTATCAGGGTAGTACTGCAGACAGCCGGGAGGAGCTGGGGGGAGAAAAAGAAGTTCTGTAAAAATCCATAATAATAATATCCCCCAACCGAATTCGGCTAAGGCGGCAAAACAAATCAGCCACTTACGCAGGATATGTTATAGTGCTCAAGTGTGTGCGCAAACACTAGTGCACTCTCTATTTCCTTGCCCTCATATTGTGATACGACTAGAGAGGGATCGGGCGCAGGACCAATGGCTTAACGTGCTTTCCGAGGAACGGGGGTACAAGTACTAGGGTATACTAAGGGTATATCGAATAATAGGGCATCAAACTTAATTGAAACCTGAGCCTACTAACTTAAGGTGACGGGCACACTAGCGACGCCAATTGATTTTTTTTTTGCTACTAAACCGAATTTATTTTGTTATTTATAACCGAATGAAGTCGACCCCGGTGCAAAACATATTAAACATATCTGCGATTTCAGACACAAGTGAGATCAATTTCTCAATTAGGTTTTCTGGAGAAATATTTGCACTTCCGGTATAGTGCATTTCCAGTAGGTACTATTTGCTATCGATCTGCACAAAAACAGGGGAGATAGAATAAAGCCCTGAGGGACACAACATAGGGCGTCAAGTCCGAGCATTAATCGTTGACAACTAAGGTCAATGATCTTCATCTGGTCTTACTGCATCACCCAGTAAAAGACCGTACGAGTGAAGAGAGCACAGCATGTCCCATACTCTATCCAAAGGCTTCCGCTAAGTTGTAACTGACAGCTAAGTAAGAAATTTAGCGAACCAAGTGTATATTTTTTCAGGATTTTAAAACAATTTAGATTCCTACCAATCAAGTATTCGTCTCTGTCGGCTGATGTCACAAGGGGAGTGGCAGGCAACGATGAGGTGATGGCTTCGAAGATTCCATCTCGGTATTTTCTGTAAATTAAGGAAAGTAAATCAATTTATGTACTTACCTAATTATTTATGGTAAAGCTACACGCGTTACATTTAGCACGTAAAGTTTTTGCTTAATTCCTAATGAGCTTTTTAATTAAATGAGAATAAAAATGATATTATCTAGTCGCCACATAAAAATATTATAAGAACTTAGTAGACCCAAGTGTATTACCTAAGGGTGCAGGGTAGTTTAAAGAAACAAGCAGAGACCAGGGGAATGTTATGTACTTAGTTTGGGGTATCATAGGATTTTTTTTTCAGTTTGGCATTTCTTTAACCACAGCTTTAACTTTGTGCCTACTCAAATTTCATCGCGTACCTATTCAGACGGGATTTGAAATCACACCTTCCAAATTCCGAGCGGCGGATGTACTCGTACTTAAACTCCCTGAACTGACTGCATGACTGCAAACTGAACGCATTACTAAGCCGACGAAATTTGTAAGCGCTTGATTTGTCATGAGCTGGCTTACTTCTCTGCAGAAGAATATGGTTGGGTGACTAAACTCTTCATAAAGCTACTCACCCAAGAGTATTGAAGCACTCCAGCTGGGTGACCTTGATCTTCCACGTGGCTTGCGGCAGGTTAGGCTGCGTGTTACGGTCCGCGATCTTAAAGTTGATGCGAATTGAACGGCTGTTCGTGGACGCGTTGACTCGGACGTACACTAGAAAATATCAGGCAGTATAAGACATTAGCACTAGCATAATAGTCCTGAATCCAAAGTATGTAATTAACTTAAGCACTTGTGACATGGGTATCAGGATCAACAAAGAAATCAAAATTGTAAAGTCAAATAGATAATTTAGTTATAAAAATAGACACTGAACTAACTTAAGTTTTCATCACATGAATAATTTTGGCTGGCTAGATGGCACATTGATCCTGCCTCATACGCCAAAGGTTTTGATTGGTCCGGAATCAGGTCAATGTATGAGATATTGTATGAATATATTATTGTCTACAGTAAGAGTCGCTCCCTAGACCTTCAACGTATCAGGTACATGAAGTTTTTCAAGCATCCTAAATTCAGGTGAACTCGTGCCCTCATCAGCATATCGTGGTCTTCTGTTGGACGAAGGCCTATCTGATTTTTCACCACTGTGACTGATCCTACTCTCATTTAGCTCCTACGATATCCTGCGTAAAGCGTCACTTCTCCTGGCTTGAGGGCATCCGCGGTGGTCTTGCATGCACTCTTGATCAAAAAGGTAATGGTTATCTTACAGTGTTGTCTGTTGTTGTCACCACACAGAGGAGGTAAGAAGTCGGAGTTGGCTTGAAGGTTGGTGATCTGGAAGATGTCGTTGCGGCACGTGAAGCCTGGACGTTGGGTGACATTTTCTACTGGTTCCACCTGGGAGAAACATAAAAAATTGTGTATTTGGAAACATGGCTGAAATCTACTTAACTTGAGAAATAAATAGCAGTCTTCCTGATTGAATACCAGTTCCGAAGTACCCAGACCCCAGTACCCAGAACCGAAGCTGTCGTTAAATGTAAAAGTTTGCTAATGTTCACTCAACTCAACTAATGCGATACAGGCCTGTGAGCCTAGTGCAATAGTTGATGATACTACCAAATGTAACATTTAATGTCATTAAAGATTTATTTTATTTTAGTTCCGGTGCCAACGTGTAGGTACATAACCTCGTTACCTGCAGGAAATTTTAACGTACAACCATTCGCAATTCTCGTGTCGAAGGGCTGCAAAGGTCAGACAGCCTAGTTTAATTGAAATTACGAGACTTCCTAAAACTTGGGTAATGGTCCAAGCACCTAAGCGTACCTCCCCAGCTTCTTGCTCAGGGGGAGTAAGTCATACGTTTCGTCCCTGCTTATTTTGTGAGACACGGGGCGTACGAGCAGACCAATCGCCTGATGGTAAGTGGTGGCCGTCGCCCATGAACATCTGCAGTACCAAAAGAATCACAAATGCGCCGCCAGATTTTGAAAAGGGATACACTCTTTTCTTGAAGGCTCCCTGGGCTAGGACATCGGATTTGCCCAAATCCGATGTTTAGTCATTTTATGGTAATTGCGCAATGCGTTTTGACTTCAAGATGATGATGAGCATGATGATGATGATCAGCACGATGATGATGGTGCTGAGCATGATAAGCATGATAATGATGATCAATCCACATCTGGCATACGTTGTTGTTGATCTCCAAGTTGTAGGAGCACTCGAGGCCGTGTGTAAAATCACTTGGAGCTAATGATGATAATGCTAAGCATGTTATTGATGATGGTTAGCATGCTGATGATGAAGAGGATAATGACGATGATCAGCATGATGATGATTATGAACATGATGGTGATCAGCATGATGATGATGAACAAACTCACAGTCGTCGCCAGCGCCTAGTTGAACGTTTTGAAGTCGATCCTCATCTGGCAGACGTTATTACTAGACTAGAGGATGATACTGAGGATTATGAAGATGATGGGCATGATGAAGATGATTGGGGTGAATTTTCGCGCACGGAAATTGCAAAAACGTCCACGGCAATTAAAAAACTGTGCCACAGAAATAAATGATGATCATCATGATGGTGATGTTTAGCAAACTCACGGTAGTCGGCGGTGCCAGGTTGAACGTCTCGAAATCGATCCGCATCTGGCAGACGTTGTTGTTGTTGATCTCGACGTTGTAGGAGCACTCGAGGCCGGAGTTCTCCTTGTTGAGGGGCGGGTTGATGAACACGGCCACCTTCGTGTTGGTTCTGACGTCACACGCGTTCACTGGAAGAGAGGTAATCGTTAAAGAAAGAGGTAAGCGTTCAATGAACCCTAGTTAGCGAAAACGGTATTAAAGAGCAGTTTTTTTTTTATTGACTTCTCACGAGGAGAAGTCCGCTAATCCCCCGGGCATGGTAACCCAGGCCTGTGTTTGCCAATGTTTTGTCTACTTTTCTTGCGAAGAAGGCGATGGAATTTTGGAGTTTTGAAAGGGGGACTAGAACGAGGATATGGAGGGATAAAGTGGGGGAGGGAGAAGTGGGGAAGATTAAAGAGCAGTTTTGACGTTTGAAACAAGAAATTGTCAAACAATATTTTCGAAAAAAGAACGAAAACTGCTTTATAACTCAGTTTTAGTTAGCGGTTTAACAAACATGAATAAGACCCAAAATAAAATAAAGAAATGTTTTATTTTATTATTTTATAGGTAGCAGAAGAGCAGACGGGTACTCGCAAAATCAGTGGAGTCTCAAATAGTGCATTTGAAGGTGACGGGTAGAGCACCCTAGCGACGCCAATTGTTTTAAATTTTTAACAAAAGATATCCGATCTTTTTAACAATTTCAAAGGTGCAGTCTCTCGGAAGACACTTATACTATTTATTAAATACTTAAACTTAACATATGGGTCTGCTTTTGTACTCGAAATTTGAATTACCGCCAAAAACGGCCACTTATGGCGTTAATCCAAATTTCGAGTGCAACAACAGATCAAAAAGTAGTGCACAATTATTCAATAATTAGTATAAAATGTTTGCTTAGAGACTCCCGCTCCAAAATTGTTTAAAATAGATCCGGTTTAGTAGCTAACAATTTAAATCAATTGGTGTCGCTAGTTAGGGCTACCCGTCGCCTTAAATACACCCCCTTACCCTACTATTGGAGTAAAAAGTGTGCTGCCAAACTTTTAATCCTCTTATAGGGCCTCCGGCACCCTCACTCACGCAGCGAAACACAGCACAGTGCTGCTTCACGCCGGTTTTCCGTAAGGCCGTGGTATCACTCCGGTCAAGCCGGCCCATTCATGCCGTGGCTCTTCCACCGCTTATCCATCGTTGACGACCCGTTTGGAACAGTGGTAGTGAACGCTGCCTTTGGTCCAAGGGTTCGATCCCCGCACAGTACAAACATTTGTGTGCATGAACATGTCTGTTTGTATTGGTCTGAGTGTTTTCTATGTATTATAAGTACCTATGTATTTACAAAAGAAAAAGGATTATATGTATATATTTGTAATACAACTGTTGGTTCTGATATCCGTAACACAGGTGGTCCCTATCTCGGAGTCAGATCAATGTATGTCACGTGAAAAAATATTATTAGGTATATCTGTTATGAACCAAATAAAGGGTCTGAAATATGGCCCCAGACACAATAAAAGAAAGAAAGGTACTCACATGAGCAGCAAGTGGCGAAGACCCCACAGAAGCCGACAGCCTTCCCCCCCTGAGTGTTGCACTGGTTCCTGGAGAGGCAGACTCCTCCCGTCGCCCTGTCCGAGCCCAGACAGGGCTCGCCATTGCCTACTGTGAAGATTCCTGGGCCTTGTCTGGGAGCTGAAAAATATTCGAAGAATTTTAATTTTATACACTTGTATAAGGTGACTCATTTTGTTTTATTACAAAAACCACAGCTCTTAGTGCTATTTACAAGTTATATGAACATATTTAAATTTAACCTACAGCCAATAATGGTTTTACATTTTGTATTTGATATTTTATTTATCGGCAATAAAAAAAAAATCTAAAAATGAAAATCAAGTGACTGACCGGATGGCGCAATTGGTAGTGACCCTGCCTCTTACGCCAAAGGTCGTGGGTTCGATCTCTACCCTGGACAAACATTCGTGCGATGAACACTTGTGTTATAATATATGTATTTAAGTATATATTTGTTTTCCTCTGTTGTCTGATATCTGTAACACAAGTGCCTAAGCTACTTAGTACGGAATCAGGTCAATGTATGAGATGTTGTGAGAATGGACAACATTTCATATTTTTAACATGTCCATATTGTTTTTTTATATGAAAATAGACATAAAATGAACAGACCCATATTTTTTCTTTTTTCAATATTTGTCCATTTTCATGCATAAAATAATTATTGAAATTCTTTTTATTCTAAATAGACGTAAGCGCCAAATGACGTCATCGGACGGCTGAATACAGCGATATTCCTTTGCTTATCATTGTTTTAATAAAAAAAAGTACTACTGTCAAAGGTAAATAATACTAGTGTCAACATTGTCAACGTCATTTATACATTCAACGTTGACAAGTTGTCTTTTTTTTTGACAGTTACATGTCATGGGTTTGGCATTTCGTAAATTTAAAACTTATAATGTGCTAAGCAAAGAAATATTTTACATTCTGCCGTCCGATGACGTCATCTTACGTTTTTTAGTTTTTAATTTTTTTCTCAGTAAATAAGCAATATAAAAAATGAATAAATATATATTCGAGCAGCGGAAAAGTAAACAAAGAATTGGTATTTTTTGTTTCAGAGCTTAGCAATTTTGAAATGTTGTCCATTATCAATCCGGTTGAGCGGGCCCATTCATGCCAAATCGTGGCTCTTCCACAGTCAAAAGGAAATTATTAAGATTTTTTTGAGATGTATTATTATTATCTTCGTAAAACTAAACACAATTCCTATTATTGCCTAAAATGGCTACTTTTAGCAATTACAAAAATTATGGTTACTTGTACGAAGAAATTATGACATAATTTGTCTCAAAAATATTCATACTTAATTTCCTTTACGGCTTCACAGTACTTTTTACTTTTTTTTAAATGTCTCATAATCGCCACAAATAATAAAAATCTATTGGCGGCGCTAGTTACGTCGAAGCGTCATCTTAAGTTGACGGGTAGGGCACACTAGCGACGCCAATCGATTTTAATTTTTAAATATAAAATAGATCCGGTTTAGTCGCTAAAATCGATTGGCGTTGCTAGTGCCTTTGACAGTTCGGTTCAACAGCAATTGAGGAATTTTGACAGATCGTAGTAAAGTGATGTCACGCCGTCTGTACATAAGTACTCAATAAACATACTTCTCGTGAGGTCAACGGCTGACCCGATATGCGCCGACGCAAGTATCACGAAGACTCTGCTAAACATATTTAACGCCATCTTGTGGTTTTATCTGAAACAAAACAATAAATAATTATTTTCCAACATCACATACATTGATCTGACTCCGAGATAGGTAGCTCAAGCAGATGTTACGGATATCAGAATCAACAGTGGGATTTTGTAATCCCACTGTATATACATATACTTTTCTTTTGTAAATACATACTTATAATATATAGAAAAAACACCCAGACCAATACAAACAGAGATGTTCATGCACACAAATGTTTGTAATTCACTACCACTGATCCAAACGGGTCGTCAACAACTTTCAAGATCTGATAATTTTCAGACATTTTTTAATGTGATAGGTGGCAAACGAGCAGATGGATCGACTGGTGGTAAGTGATGGCCGTCACAATAGCAAGTCGAGTCGAGTCAAAAGTACGCTTTCAACACTCCTTACCTAAACCTATTCCCTCTTATTACATATCATGAACCAAGGATAGTCCCGGAACAAAATTCGTGCCAGCCCCTTTTAACATTACATGTTGGAACGGGATGACATGAGCTTTAGTACGGTAATAATATAAGATCGCGATTTATAATAAGGTGGATTAATTTCAAAAGGTAAGCTGAAGTGAACGCCCTTTTAGTCCAGTGGTTGAAGTACCAGGCCGTGATCTCGGGGTCCTGGGTTTGATTCCCGAGTCGAGCGAAAAGTATGTTTCGAAAAAAAAGCAGGAGGTTCTCAATTCGACATGTATAATTATATATTATTATATTTGTTCGCCGATTACTTTGCCATTTATGAGCCGATTTAGATAATTCTTTTTTAGTTAGAAAGCAGATAGTTCCGGATTGGTACCATTATAAGGATATCAGGATTTGATGATGACAGGTGGCAGACGAGCAGAGGGATCGCCTGATGCTAAGCAATCGCCGCTGCCCATGGACACCCGCGACACCCGTGTAGCCCTTTCCCCGGAGTTCGTCTCCGGTACCCTCTTTTTTTTTATTTGTTAGAAATGGGGTGAGCCCCGCGACTCATAGCCACTGCGACCAGTAGATGATCTGTTTTGGCAGCCCCGTAACTTATTACAGCACCTCATGTAGCTCCAGTTCCAGGATAAACCCGAGAATGGAGCTGATGGGGGAGCTTTTGATCTCGTCTGCTGAGATCATATGTGCTCCTAGGTGCCGGCTTCTGCGGCGGTGCAGCGGTGGACGTGGATAATCGTTTCCTCGTCCTCGCGACCAAACCTGCAGATTTTGGTATCTGAAAGGCCCATGTTGTGCAGGTGCTTGTTTAGTTTGCAGTGCCCTGTGAGGGTCCGAGCGAGTGCCCTAACATGTCCTCTACTCAGTTTTATTATTTCTACAGCTCGTCTCTGATCGAACGCCTGTATCAACGCCTTAGACTGTTCTAGTCGAGGTAGTCTTTTCCTTTTCTTTTATTTTTTTCCGGTACCCTCACTCACGCAGCGAAACACAGCACAGTGCTGCTTCACGCCAGTTTTCTGTGAGGCCGTGGTATCACTAAAGCGTGGCACTCCCACGATTTTCCTATATCATGTTTTTAGTGATGTCGTACTGTGTACATACTGCTTTAACATTTGCTCAATACTCAAGCAACAACATTGATCAAACCATGTTACCGAAAACAGTTAGCTAATCTTTGAAGAACATTCGTTAACGGTCGGACCAGTTTAACGATTATGACCCCATAACTGTTCCGTAATGTTTGCTAGCATGATCCGTTAATCATGTTTTTATTCCGTTTTGCTTAACGATTACTCAATGAAGTTCAGTTTTTTAAACAAAGGCAATGACCGCTTATAAAAATGATGGGAGACATCTCGCGAAATTAAAAAAAGTCCATGGGAGGCAGCAATCGCTTACCATCAGGTGATCTGTCTGAAAATAAGCATCTGACAGCAATAATAGACATATACTGTCCTACAGTTATTAGGCAGGTGGCGAAAATTGGAACAAATGCTATTTCTTAAGTAAATAATACAGATACAAAGTTTTTAACAGTCTCGAGACTCGAATCCACGTTCTTTTGGTAACCGGGCAACTGCTTTACCGACTAAGCATACCTTGGTATGTCGACGAATTTTGCAAGTGCTTTTTGCTTCGCCGCGAGCCGACGATAGTTAAACTCGACTTAAGAATAAATTGCTATTGCTATAACCAAATATTCCCTTTAAAAAAAATCATAGACAACAATGTAATTGTCATTGAAATAACTTCTGATCATAGTTTAATTATTGTAGTCACCCCACGATTATTTAGCACGTGGAAAAAGTCGAAACTAATAGTATTTTAAGATTCATTGCCAAATGGCAAAAACAGACCCTTATATATTCGTCATGTCTGTCGGTCTGTCCTTCCGTCCGTATATCACAGCCACTTTTTTCCGAAGCTATAAGAAGTATAATATTAAATTTTGGTACCTAAATACATGTATTTTGTTAACCGCATTACAATTTTTACAGAAAAAAGGAAAAAAAAATTTTTTAATGGGGTCCCCAAACTTAGACCTTAGACCTTAGACTTAAAAAAAATTAGAGTTTCAACTCTCTAAATTTAATACTTTCCGCAAAAGACGCTCCCAACGTGGTAAAATGTGCCCCCCCCCCCCCCCCCAAATAAAAGAATTATAAAACTAAAAAAATATATAATATACATTACCATGAAAACCAACAACTAAATTGGTTTGAACTAGATCTAGCAAGTAGGTTTTTTTGATACGGTATAAACCGTAAACCGCAATTTACCTTCCATATATCTACTTGCTGCCATGGAACCCTTCATGGGCGAGTCCGACTCGCTCTTGGCCGGATTTTTTTTATGGATTTATCCCGTTACGGGCCGCGCGTCTGATTATGACAATTTGAAGTATTTAGAGAGACACCGACAGACCGTGGGAGAGCCAGGCATGAATGGGCCGGCTCGACCGGAGTGTTACCACGGCCTCACAGAAAACCGGCGCGAAGCAGCACTGTGCTGTGTTTCGTTGTGTGAGTGAGGGTACCGGAGGCCTGATCCGGGCGAATGGTAGGTTTAAAAGTTGGCAGCGCACTTGTGACTCCACTGGTGTCGCGGGTGTTTATGTGCGGCGGTAATCGCTTACCACCAGGCTCTGCTCGTCTGCCAATGTTAACATAAAAAAGATGAAAAAAATATATTTTAGAACGGAAATAAATAAAATAAATATTTCACAACATCACATACATTGATCTGACTCCGCGATAGGTAGCTCAAGCACCTGTGTTACGAATATCAGAATCAACAGTGGGATTACAAATATATGCATATAATACTTTCCTTTTGTAAATACATACTTATAATATATAGCAAACACCCAGACCAATACAAACAAACATGTTCATGCACAAAAATGTTTGTATTGTGCGGGGATCGAACCCGCAACCTTTGTATCAGAGGCAGCGTTCACTACCACTGTTCCAATCGGGTCGTCGTGCAATGCTACCGATAACACCTATTATAGGTAATGTTCACTTAGACCTGTCTAAAACCTGTTTTGCACCAACGAAATAGACATAATCTTAATCAATGCATTTATTAAATCATGGTCAAATGTTCATTAAAATAACTGTGCAGTGTCTATGGGAAGGTGAATGACCCCAACCGGTTACTGTTTGTTATTATTTTGAGTGTGGTAGCCCTGCAATGTATGGAAGTAAATAATAAATTGCGTTATGTTGGTACTTGTAAGGTAATCTCTATGATGACCTTATAATTGGTTGGTATGTAAAGTTCGACAGTTGTTGGACAAAAGTTGAACGCCCTGTTGGTCTAGTGGTTTAAGTACCGGGCCGTGATCGTCCTGGGTTCGACTCCCGGGTCGAGCAAAAAGTTTGTTTCGAATTTTTCGAACAAAGCTCGGGTTTGTGATCACCAATCCGCATTTGGCAAGCGTGGTGATTAAGCCTAATCCTATCGTAGTAGCGATGACTTTATTTCTATGATGTAGGCTTTTGCCCTGCAGTGGCAAAGATAAAGATAAAAGATAAAAAAATCTTTGTTTAATTTAGGTCTACACAGAACACTTATAAATTATTGTTAATTATTATTTATGTAATGTAATAATATTAATATATAAAATAATGTATAATTCTGCCATTCTCAATTTCATTTGTTAAACTACTTTGCACTGCCTTCCCTTATTATTACGAATACGATATTTCTTTCCTCTACCCAAAGGTTGTCTGGAAGAAATCACTACAAGCGATAAGACCGCCTTATTGTACTGTCTGTTGCTGTTGTATCATGCTTGTATTTTATTTTTGTGCAATAAAGAATATCTATCTATCTATCTATCTAACACTTATGAATGTCAAAATAGATACATAATATCTACCGCTGGTTCGGAATTTCAAGTGCAAAAACCGATCTGAAAGTAGCGCAGTGTGTAATGTTTGTTTAGGGACTGGAGCACCGAAATAGCGTAAAATAGATCTGGTTTAGTAGCTAACAATTTAAATCGATTGGCGTCGCTAGTTAGGTCGCAGGTTCGGATCTGAGCACATAATATTCTCTAGTACATGTAGGTATAGATTAAATCAATTCTATGTCGTAAATTTAAGTCCTTTTAGTATATACCCTGTTAGGGCGCTCCAATAATTTGTATGATATTACAAATATCTGTATGTATCATACTTATGATACATAGAAAACACCCAGACCAATACAAACAGACATGTTCATGCACACAAATGTTTGTACCTACTGTGCGGGGATCGAACCCGCAACCCTTGCACCAGAGGCAGCGTTCACTACCACTGATCCAAACGGGTCGCGAGTAGTATGGGAAACAGCTCATGAATACATTTCACAACACCCAACAACTTTTAAACATTCGGCCTAACCGTTCATCATTACCACACTATTCATTACCGACTGGTAATGAGAGTAGTTACTGATAAGTATAGGGATCGCTTGTAATCTCATTACCATCCCGTCACAACATGACGGAGATTAGAGGTATGGAAATTGTTTGTTAGGAATTTTAAGTCGCATTGGATTACTCAATATGACTGATATATTTAGTTTTTTTTAAGGTGACGGGTAGGGCACACTAGCGACGCCAACTGATTTTAATGTTTAGCTACTTAACCAGTGGCAGTGGGCTGGTCATATTAGCCTGGCTGGTGTGGGCTGGATGAGAGTGGCCGAAAATCGGGAGCAGTGGCGTGCATTAGGGGAGACCTATGTCCAGCAGTGGACGAGTGTGGGTTGCTGATGACTTAACCAGATCTAATTTAAACAATTTCGGGGTTACAACCTCTCAGCAAACACTTATACTATTTATTAAATAAACATGCACAAATGTTGGGTCCGTTTTTGTACGCGAAAAATTCATTCACGCCAAAATTGGCCGCTTTTGGCGTGAATCAATTTTTCGCGTACGCATTGGACCCAAGCATTTTTTCATGGTTGTTTAATAAATAGTATAATTGTTTGCCGAGAAATTGTAACCCTGAAATTGTTTAAAAAAGATTCGATTTAGTAGCTAAAAATTAAAATCGATTGGGGTTAGTGTGCCCTACCTGTCACCTTAAGTGAATGGCAGACGAGCAGACGGAGCAACTGATAGTAAGCGATTGCCGCCGCCCAAGGACACCTGCAACACCAATCGAGTCACAAGTGCGCCACCAACCTTTAAGCTCTCTTTCTACCGGATTTTTCCTCCGGTACCTTCACGGAACAGTAGAGACCCTGCTTCACGCTAGTTTTTGGGTTTATTCCCACTGTCCACCCTCTGCTAGTCCACCCCGGGTGGACATCGAAACAAGTACTTAAAAAATCCCGCTGTCCACCCCTTCTTGTTTGAAAGAGGGGGTGGACAGAGGGAATTTTTTTAACAATTGTTTTACTGTCCATCCGGGGTGGACTAGCAGAGGGTGGACAGAGCCTATTCATGCCGCTGCATTCAATTTTTAACCGACTTCTAAAAAAAAGAGGAGGTTCTCAATTCGACATGTATATACTTTTTTTATGTTTTTTGATCCATAGTTAAACTGAACCGATTTAAAAAAGTAACCAATGGTCAAATATTGCTAAAATGTGTTTATTGAGTAATAGTTAGCTTCATCATCATCATTTCAGCCAATGTCCACTAAAGTGAGGCCTACGTCCACTGCTGGACATAGGCCTTCCCCAAAGTTCTACACACAGATCGGTCCTATGCCGCCCGCATCCAAGGGATTCTCGCATAGTTATGGCTATGGTGAATGAGACGGGTAGGGCACACTAGCGATTGTAACTACGAAATTGTTTAAAATAGATCCGGTTTAGTAGCTAAATTAAAATTGATTGGCGTCGCTAGTGTGCCCTACCCGTCACCTTAAAATGATATCCGGTTTAGTAGCTAACAATTTAAATCGATTGACGTCGCTAGTTAGGGGTACCCGTCGCTTTAACCAATAGTTATAATTACAAGAAATAGGCCGTTCATTGACTATTGATCAGACAGTTAACTATAGTTAATTTAACCAAAAGGTAAGTAAAGTATCAGCCTATAAACTGTCCCACTGCAGGGCAAAGGCCTCCGTCATAGAAATCAAGTTATCGCTACTATGATGGGATTAGGCTTAATCACCACGCTTGCCGAACGCCCTGATGGTGTAGTGGGTTAAGTACCGGGCCGTGATCTCGGGGTCCTGGGTTTCGATTCCCGGGTAGAGCGAAAAGTATGTTTCGAATTTTTCGAACATAGCTCGGGTTTGTGATCACCAAAAGGTAACTACGATTCAAAAATATACTTGACGCATTATTGGTAAAAATAGTACAGTCCCCGTGGGAACCACGCTTTAGCAAGAATGGGCGGGCCGGAGTGATACCACGGTCTCACTAAAATCCGGCGTAAAGCAGTGTCTCTACTGTGTTTTGCTTGGGGCCCAATCCGGGGGAAAAGGAGGTTTAGAGGCTTGCAGCTGACAACACTGCTGTCGCGAGTGTATGTGAGCGGCGGCAATCGCTTATCATCAGGTGATCCGTCTGCTCGTCTGCCACCTATCGTATAAAAAAGTCAAACACGAACTATGGTTACTCATCATCAGCCCATTTAAGTCCCCACTGCTGGGGCACGGGCCTCCCTCAATCACATGAGGGGTAATTGCCATACTCACCACGCTTGGCAAACGGGTTGGCGAGGGTTTTGATATAAATGCAAAGTTTTCCTTCTCTGGGTGCTGATGATCATGCCAGCAGCTTTACCTTAGTCGCCTTTTACGACACCTCGGTAAGAGTGAGGGTGGCCTATCCTACTCTGCCGGAAGCCACACGGCGATGGCGACGACAGTACTATGGTTACTAAAAACTTAAAATAAAAGTTTCATTGGCATACAAACCAAAGAGGTGTGGCGACTTTTCTATCGCCGTGAAAACTTAGAAACCAAGCCATAACTTCCAGCGACACAAAATAAATCACAACTGCGTGGAAAGGCCACCGCCGCACAATCAGGCGACTCGTCAAATAAACTACGACTTTCTAGGACCGTTTCTAGATTGTATACGACCTGTACGGTGCGTTAGGCTGTGTACAGACAGCCACAGATCATGTTTACTACAATCTTGACCATAATTGATATTGAACCAAACGTGTTTGATATTAAGGTGGGAATCGATTGAATAAAGATACATTTTGGATAAATTATGGATACATTAAGGTGTGGCTGTCCGTACTAGACTATTGATGTAAAAGACACATTATTCGGGAAGGAACTTATCGAAAAGTGGAAGTCAAAATTTCGATAAGTTCCTTCCCGAATAATGTGTTAGTCGTCAAACAAGGTATTAAGTAAGTATTTCAATTGATCAAATATTTAATTAAAGCATATTTATATATTCCTTTCTCTACTATTTATAAATATAAAGTCTTGAAGTATGTACTACCTATTTATAAATATAATCCCCCCTGCGCTGGGTCAAAGTCAAAGTTAAATAATTCTTTATTTGCATAGGCTTGTACACAGCACTTACAAATCGTCATACATTTGAATGACTTAAAACTATTTATAAGTACTTATGTATGTTTACATGTTAATACATATATTGTTGATACATAAAATATACTAAAGAAATAAATAAACATAATGCGATTCTACCACCGGCTCGGAAAGTTGTTTCTGGTCGAGAAGATCCGGCAAGAAACTCGCCAGTTACTCTTTTTAATCGCCAAACTTTCATACAATGTTGTGTCATCATCATACCAAGCCATACAGTTCAATTGTTTGGTACTCTAGAGCGATGGTAGCTCGTGCGGATCCAAACTAGCATTTCTGAATTTTTCAAATCTATGTGCAATATTTCTTCCATTAGCTCGGCGGTGAAACTTGCAAGTTTCGGATAGTTTTCGAAACATGCACATGATTTTGACTGTGGGAGAGCCTCGCTTCGGCATGAATGGGCCGGCTCGACCGGAGAGCTATGCGTGAAGCAGCGTTGTGCTGTGAACGCCGGAGACCGGCGTGAAGCAGCATTGTACTGTGTTTCGCTGCGTGAGTGAGAGCACCGGTGGCCCAATCGAACAAAAGGGGGGAAGGGGAGTTTAAAGGTTGGCAGGTTGAAAATTGGTGGAGAAGAAACTTAGAACCAGGGAAAGGATATATATGGTGGTAGAGTGAGGGTGGCCTATTCCACTCTGCCGGGGACCACACGGCGTATCATTTAAAATATAGATTGAACCTACCTAAAGCTGGTAATTAATATTTTATAATTACAATTTTATGATAATTTTACAATCTAATTAACCTAAATGTATGAAAAGATACTCACATGCGCAGACGCAGGCGGGAGAGACGCGACTGGGACAATTACGTAATTCGCGCCGCTTTATACCTCGCCTTGGCAGTGACCGCCGGAAACCTGGTCCGGGGTACGGTGGCCAAGGGTTGGGAGATAGTGGGACATGTCCTAAACGAAAATGATGAGAACAGCCACGTATAAAATAAAATAATAAATAAAAATAAAAACTTTTTATTTACTTAAAGCAATTCTAACTTAGGTCAAAATGCTCCATTGAACCGTCTTGTTAAAGACTACATCAGTTTGGCTGGATCAAAGGGTCTCGATTTTTCGCCGGTGACATTCGCAGTTTTAAAAAATCATTGGCTGCCTAACAGCCACACTACGTAAAATGCGTTTCTAAATATTGTTTTCTTTACAATTTTTTTGTTGCTTCTTAACTTATTCTATAGCATGCAGTCTGCACCTGTAATTGTAAATGCATTAAGCTTTATACCCCATTATTTAACCCCTTATGTATTGTCAAAATGTATTTTATGTTGGTGTTCTAATTAAATAAATAAATAAAGCTAAGCGGTAACAATAAGGTACACTAAGACAGGCGAACATTAACTTAAGTAAACACAAGTATACAAAAAATCATATGATATAGACAGTGGAGCTCGCACTAGGCATAGCCTGCCCCGCGAGGACCAAAACCATGATTTCCAATATTGATTTAGGATGAAAATACCATATTGTAATATATTGTGTGTGCATGTCCCTGCCACCTACAGCACTCTCGAATTTCACGATTTCAAGGATGAATTCTACGCTAGTACGCATGATGCCCCGTTTGGATCAGTGGTAGTGAACGCTGCCTCTGGTGCAAGGGTTGTGGATTATATCCCCGTACAGACAAACATATGTAGGCATGAAAATGTCTGTTTTTTTATGTGATAGGCGGCAGATGAGCAGACGGATCGTCTGATGGTAATCGATTGCCGCCGCCCATAGACACAAGTGCGCTGCCAACCTTTACCCCTTTCCCCTAGATTAGACCTCCGGTACACCTCCTCCTCACTCACGCAGCGAAATACAGCATAGTGCTGCTTCACGCCGGTTTTATCACTATTTGTATTGGTCTGGGTGTTTTCTATGTATTATATGTTTGTATTAACAAAAGTAAAGGACAGTATATAAAACTGAATGACGACTCGTTCTGATATCCGTAACACAGGTGCTTGAGCTACCTATCTAGGAGTCAGATTAATGTGTGTGATGTTGTGAAATATTTATTTGTTGGGTACTACAATGTAACAAAAGACGTGGTCTGGGATACGGTGGCCAAGGATTGGGAGATAGTGCGATATTGCTCAAACGAGATTGTACAGACAGCCACACATTGGGTACAAAAATATGACAGCAAACCTGACCCGGGGTACGGTGGCCAAGAATTAAGAGATGGGGGACATTTCTTAGACGAGAGAACGTACGAACAGCCATATGTTTGGTTACAACAATCTGACAAAGTTTCTAAATAAATAAATCTCGGTTTATCCCAGTTAGGTGGTTTTTTTATGTGACAGATGGCAGTGAAGCAGAGCAATTACCTGATGGTAGCTAAGCGATTGCCAAATCCATAACACCATTCTTTACTGGTGCACTCTTCACAAGTGTACGAATTCTCTTTTCCCCTTGTTAAGCGTTCGGTAGCCTCACTCAATTGGTGAAACATAGCGTAGGCGCTGCTTTACGCCAGCTTTCTGTAAGGCCATGGAATCATTATGGTTGAGCCGGCCCATTCATGTAGAAGCGTGGCTCTCCTAAAATAACTCTACCTAATTCTGACCTCTGGTGATTACCGTCGTCCATATAATATACCTCTGCAATACCAAAGGAGACACAAGTGCTCCACCGGCCTTTTTTATTTACAATATGGATTGCTTCGTTAGCGCAGTGGGTAATTCGTCACACTTTGAAGCGACGGCTGCGCTTGAGGTCCCGCGTTCGATCCCCGGGTAGGGCCAAATTTTGTACCTGAGTTTTTCAGTTAAAAAATCTCAGTGTCAGCGCAGAGTCTGGAAGTTGGCGGTCATTCATTCATTATATTCATTCATATGAATATCCTGCGTAAGTAGCTGACCGTTGAGATTGGCTGCCTTGGTCGAAATCGGTTAGAGAATATTATTATCATTTACAATCATAATGTATCAATACGGGGATTAACACGATATTTATTATGTGAAACAACATTGTGTACTCACATATTTGGCTCGACGTTTCGGCTACGTTACAGCAGCCGTGGTCACGAGCGGACTGATCCTCTCTGATAAATATCGTGTTAATCCCCGTATTGATACATTATAGTTATAATGCAACGCGAAAATCTAAAAAAACTATCATTTACAATCGTTTCTCCTTCACTTTTGGCTACAGCATCCGTTTCCTAAATGTCCACAAAATTTCCCCACACACCATGGTCACCCTACACCTAAGCAACCAGAACTGATCGTCCAGTAATATCTAAGAGAACATAGCTATGGGATTGTACTAGAATGATGGTAATCACATCAAAGTATGAGGGCTTGTTACCTTCGTTGTCTCTATATAGTTTCACACAAAGCACAAGAAACTCATATCTTTTTTTCCTGTGATCGGTGGCAGACGAGCAGACGAATCACCTGATGGTAAGCGATGGTCGCCGCCCATGGACACCCGTGCCACCAATCCCCTGGATTGGGCCTCCGATACCCTCACTCACGCAGCGAAACACAGCACAGTGCTGCTTCATCAGACTTAGATACAGACCACCTTATTATAATCGCGATCTATAGTTATTACCGTACTAAAGTTCAAGTCATCCCGTTTCAACATGCAATGTAAAGGGACTGCCACGATTTTGTAGCGGGACTATCCTTAGTTCGAGATTTGACATAGGCATGCACCCTATCCGGCAGAGTAGAATAGGCCACCCTCACTCTTACCGAGGTGTCGTAAAAGGCGACTAAGGTAAAGCTGCTGGCATGATCATCAGCACCCAGAGAAGGAAAACTCTGCATTTATATCAAAAGCCTCGCCAACTTGTCTGCCAAGCGTGGTGAGTATGGCAATTACCCCTCATGTGATTGAGGGAGGCCCGTGCCCCAGCAGTGGGGACTTAAATGGGCTGACGATGATGTTGCACCCTAAACAGACTAACTTTTCATAGAAAGCCATATTTGAAAAAAAAAAAGTTTAAAAACTTAAACCCGACTACCAAAAAAACACGCTCTAAAAAGTACGAAACAAGAAAATTGTCTCTGCTGAAATTATTATGTTTATTTATTTATTTATTTAATATAATTATACGGGATAAACCCTATTACATAATTAAACATTAACTCCTATTTTTTTTATAAACACATATCATTTTTATTAACAAGGGACTTAACATTAACTGTTATAAAGCTGCTAATAAAGCAGAAATACGAAGTATGGTTGCGTTCCTCAATAATAATTCTAATAATTCTCACAACATCTCATACATTGACCTGAATCTGTAGTGTAAGCACTTGTGTTACAGATATCAGACAACAGAGGAACACAAATATATACTTAAATACATATATTACACCCAGACACTGAACAAACACAAATGTTCATCGCACGAATGTTTGTCCAGGGTGAGAATCAAACCCACGACCTTTGGCGTAAGAGGCAGGGTCACTACCAATTGCGCCATCCGGTCAGTCGGTAATACCTACGCAGCTTCGGGAATAAGTTCGCAAAAGACAAAATTTTGAAGTGAAACATTATATGGAAGACTGCTTAATGAATAATCAAGCTAATTTCACTAGAAAAAATAATTATTATTTATTTATTCAAGTAACATGGTTCATTGTGAAATGGGTTTGTTCTCATCATTGTGCCTCCTCACTTTGTCTGGCTTGAGGGTAATAATGTTACCATATTTTTTTTTGGAAAATGGAATAATGGACAACATTTCAAAATTGCTAAGCTCTGAAACAAAAAATACCATTTCTTTATTTACTTTTCCGCTGCGCGAATATATATTTATTAATTTTTTATATTGCTTATTTACTGAGAAAAAAAAATAAAAACTAAAAAACGTAAGATGACGTCATCGGACGGCAGAATGTAAAATATTTCTTTGCTTAGCACATTATAGTTTTAAATTTACGAAATGCCAAACCCAATGCAACTGTCAAAAAAAAGACAACTTGTCAACGTTGAATGTATGAATGACGTTGACAATGTTGACACTAGTATTATTTACCTTTGACAGTAGTACCTTTTTTTTATTAAAACAATGATAAGCAAAGGAATATCGCTGTATTCAGCCGTCCGATGACGTCATTTGGCGCTTACGTCTATTTAGAATATAAAGAATTTTAATAATTATTTTGTGCATGAAAATGGACAAATTTTGAAAAAAGAAAAAATATGGGTCCGTTCATTTTATGTCTATTTTCATATAAAAAAACAATATGGACATGTTAAAAATATGAAATGTTGTCCATTTCCAATTTCCAAAAAAAAAATGATGAAAACATACAAACTTTAAATATTATTCTATTACTAATACTTGTCATCCCATCGGTCGGCTCTGGTATGCTTTCTTTATGAGACGATTCTCGTCCAGTCTCTCGAGGTGGCTAAACCAGCGAAGACGATGCGCCTTGGTCTCGCCGGTAGGCCGGCCTAGGTATCGCTGGAAAGACGTCGTCGAAAATGATCTGCGAGAACTTCAGGCCGGTGACTGGTGACAAGTTGTGCAGGATCGATCAAAGTGGCGTTCTCTTGTTTCGGAGGCCAAGACTCGTTTCGGGTCACTGAGATAGTGGAGTAAGTAAGTAATAGTAACACTTGTACATTATAAGAATAAGAAATAATTTATTGACCATATAACATTACATACAAATCTAAATAAGGACAAAACATTATAAAGTTGCGGGCCACAAGGTTCAGCCTCAGCATGTGCTACAACAACCGCTAAGCAGCCGCTGCAGCGCTGATTTTCAGGCTGTACCTTCGAGCTAATAGACCGACCTAATAGAAAACGGAACGATACAAGGTATACAACTACATATATAACGTGAACATAGATAGATAGATACTCTTTATTGCACAACATACACAACTTAAAAGCTAGGTATACAGAGATACAATGTACAATTTAGGCGGTCTTATCGCTGGATGCGATCTCTACCAGACAACCTTCAGGTAAAGGACATTAGATAGAAGATGGGAGGGTGGTGCAATCCTTTTGATTTTGAATATTGATTAAGTAAATTTATAGTATAAATACATATATCTAGATAATAAATAAACACGTTATGATACACTAATATATACGAATGTTAACTTACTATAATACAATATAACCTACACAAATTATATAAAATATACTACTATAAGGTTATAAGATATATTTTATACCTACAATATATGGATGGATCTGGGAGAGGACTAACGACCACGAGCGTCAATGACAGGAAAGGAAGACAGATGAAGTTAATAAAAAAGGATCAGTTGGGGAGAGGGTTTCAGTTTTCAAGGAAGTGTGCTTTGACCCGAGCCTTAAAGATGGGCAGGGATGGGGACTGTCTAATTGAGAGGGGTAGGGAGTTCCATAGGCGAATTGACTGGACTGTAAAGGATTGAGTATATGAATGAGTGGAATGGGGAGGAAATCTAAGGTGGAGATGTTTGGATGATCGCAAATGACCCCGCGTAGGCTGCAGAAACTGGAAACGCTCCCGAAGGTAAGACGGTGATTTTGGACTGAAAAATATGGAGTATAATAGAAAAAGAATATGGGAGTCACGGCGGAGACGAATGGGGAGCCATTTTAGACGAGTTCGGTACTCTGAGACATGGTCATATTTGCGCAGACCGAAGACAATGTGGATACAGAAGTTTTGCAGACGTTCAAGTTTGTTAAGAAGTATCTCATTAAGGTCTAAGTAACAGCAGTCTGCGTAGTAACATGAATAACAAAACGTATACATACGAATCCAATGAAAAAAATGCAACATTAATATAAATAAATGAATATAAACCGGTATTAGATACATAAATAAAAAATAAACAAACAAAAACAATGCTCCCACAAATACAATAAATAGAAATAACGACAGTGGCGCCATCATTCACTTACCTGTTCACTTTTTTATTCACACACCCTCCAGTGACGGTGGCGCCATCTGTGTCACTGAAATCATATTTTGAAAAGAAAAATGTGTAAGTTAAAAAAATACATAATTCATGATGACGAAAACATTTTTATTATGGTTTCGAATTAAATGATTGAACCCAAAGGTGCATGCATGCTCGGATTCGAACTCACGACCACACGCTGTTATCCACTGAGCTACCAACTAGCTGTGCGGATAAAGAATGGGATCAGAAATGTCGGCGCATTTATTCACTTCTCGCTCGCACACTATTTGCGTCTATACTCGCACTCGTGGGGCGCGAGTATAGACGCAAATAGTGTGCGAGCGAGAAGTGAATAGATGCGCCGCCATTTCTGATCCCATTCTTTATCCGCACAGGATGTACTTATGAATATTTTTAAATTACTTAAATGTATGACGATTTGTAAGTGCTATGTAAGATTTTGATAACATTTACTGATACATGTATCAGTAATATAAGTACTGTATTGAGCAACGGGAATATTTTACCACAATGATGTGCCTCGAGGAATGATGAGTAAAACACACGTATTTTCTGAACAGTATTAAGTTTTATAGCTACAGGAATGCAATGGGTCATTGGAAGCGTCTTAATAAAACCTTTGTGTCGTATAATAAATAGATTATATTTACCGTTAAAAACTGTAGACGAGCTTAAATAATAAAGACGAATGCTGGCTAAATTTAGATGGCGAATGGTGAATTGCTATATCTTGTCAATACTCACTTATGGAGTCGACGCGTTGACCCTTCGGAAAGGCGATATAAACAGACTAAATTCCTTCGAAATGTGAATGTATAGACGCATTCGGAGGGACAGAGTTACCAATGAAAAAGTTCTAAAAAGAATGAATAAACAATAAGAACTGCTCTCTCACTACCATCTCAGCATTGGGAGATGGGAGCATGGGGAGCATTGGAATCCTTGGTATCGACATTACCTGCGACAGTCAGTTCCGAAGTATAGATAGATAGATATTCTTTATTGCACAAAAATAAAATACAAGCATGATACAACAGCAACAGACTGTACAATAAGGCGGTCTTATCGCTTGTAGCGATTTCTTCCAGACAACCTTTGGGTAGAGGAAAGAAATATCGTATTCGTAATAAGGGAAGGCAGTGCAAAGAAGTTTAACCAGTGAAATTGAGAATGGCAGAAATATACATTATTATATTGGAAGTATATTGGAAGGTAAAGCCAAGCTGGCATCCAAAATGCTCGGTGTGCTGAATAGAGCAAAGCGGTACTTCACTCCTGAGCAAAGGCTTTTATTATATAAGTCACAAGTTCGCCACCATACGGAGTGCTGCTGCCATCTATGTGCACCAGCTTGAACCCTTTGACTCGGTTCCAGAGGAATTTCCTCCCGCGAACGCTCCGGTTGTGGAATGACCTTCCATCACAGGTTTTCCCGGGGGAATACAGCATGAGGTTCTTCAAAAACTATTGTTCCATACATAGGTAAAGCTTAAATCAAATCTAGGTCTTAAATTTTTTTTTTTGTTTGCATTTATTTTATTTATTTATTTTTACTCAGTACACCTGAAGCTTACGGAATGGATCCAAAATGCAACAAGTTTAAATTATAACAAGAATTAATTTTTAAAATACCAATACAAATTACGAATAAAACTTAACTACGGCGCCCAATACTGTCTTGTAATTTACAACAATATTCAATTATTCAACAGGGATAAGGCGCCGACTTCGGAGTTGTGGAGTTGACCTTTCATCATCAGCAGAGTCACAAAATTATTGCAATCAGGCGTAAATACTGGTGCAGTTTTGAAAAAATATACAAAAACATTAGAAAATTTGAGGTTTCCCCTAAATTTTTCCAGGATCCCATCATCCTCCTGATATCCTTATCATGGTACAAATCCGGGACTATCACTTTCCAACTAAAAACAATTATCTAAATCGGTTCATACATGCCAAGTAATCGGCGAACAAACATAAAAAAATATAAATACCTGTCGAATTGAGAACCTCTTCCTTTTTTTTTAAAAGTTGGTTAAAAAATACGATTTGGAGGAAACCAGCATTCCAACATTATGGGGCACCAATTTTTCTTAAATCGCCCAGCTAAAAACAGCTTCTGTTTGCACGGACACAGGTGCATAATGACGCAACGAGTGCATACACAGCGTCATGCATCCACTTAGCGGTAGAATAGGTAAGTTTGTGGTAGTTCACAGTTTCGTGATAATTGTATTCAGTTTATGAGGTAATAAGTGATGTTGAAGTTTTTAAAAGGCGGCATTTCTTAGGTATTTTATCAAGAAATTTCAGTAAGTAATTAAACTTATTTTTAAACAATTTAGTAGAAGAGAATGCATAGATTAAGATCTGTAAACTTTTTGCAATAAAATGTTTATATCTAATGCTTTTTTTGGATAATAGGCAACCCACAATCGCACCTGGAAAGCGACGATGAGGTCTAGGATGATACGCGTTTGTCTAATAGATGGCTGTTCACTCTTGCTTTAAAGATGTACAGATTATAGTGGTCAGGAAAACAGACCTCGCCAGGGAGTTCCATTCCTTAGCTGTCCGCATTATAAATGTGGAAGCTAATCACTTCGTGCGGATAAGGGGTAGTTCTACCACATGAGGATGACAGCATTCGCCGCGCCCTGTCGTCCGGTGATGGAATGGGCTGGGGGGATCAAATTATGAAGGTGGCAGACGAGCAGACGGGTCACCTAATCGTAAGCGATTGCCGCCGCCCATGGACACCCGCGCAACTAGCGGAGTCACAAGGTGCGCTGCCAACCTCTAAGCCCCCGAAGTGACCTCCGGTACCCTTACTCACGCAGTGAAATACAGCACAGTACTGCTTCACGATGGTTTTCTGTGAGGCCGTGGTATCACTCCGATCGAGCCAGCCGATTCATGCCGAAGCGTGGTTCTCCCAATTAGTTGACAAGGTCTTACTAATTATTCTAAT
Source organism: Marasmia exigua (assembly GCA_019059595.1). Lineage (NCBI taxonomy): Eukaryota > Metazoa > Arthropoda > Insecta > Lepidoptera > Crambidae > Marasmia > Marasmia exigua. The sequence continues at coordinate 11,598,574 of CM032489.1, read as the reverse complement.
GTTAGAAATTACTTAACATAACTATTCTTATAAACGTTTTGGGTGGTGACATCTGTTAGTTTGTAAGAAATGTATTGAATAGATAAATAAAATAAATAAATGACTTTAAATAAATAATTTCAAAATAGTTTATTGCTCTCTTATTGCACAGTTTAGGTAAATACAGTTTTAACACTTTGTTTATACAGCAATATATGGAGACAGTTGGAAATAACTCAGCTCATGCTGGCATGAGCGGCTGGCACCCATTCAGCGCTGGTTTTCAGTTATTTCCACTTCTCTAAGGTCTAAGCGAGAAATTTGAGGCTAAGAATTAAAATACAGATGCAAATAGTTAAACCAGTATTTTAAATAATCTCTACACGCTCTAACCCTGTAAAAGCTGACTTAATACACTCTACATCTAAGTCAAAATACTTATGTGAATCCTACCGGTCTCTACAATCTAATATTATTATTCTAATATCAATCCTACGGTATTCCGAGCATCATTGTTGACTATTACTCTACCTAGAGTAGTGGGCGACATCGGATCGTCAAGCTTTTTAGATAAACACTTGAATTTGGCATCTGTAGAGCAAACTCCCAGTACAGGAGGGCAACGCTCTCCGTGTTTGTGGAGTTTCGACAGCGTTGAGCAATGGACTCTGCACGTGATCATTAAGAGAGCAGTGGCTAAGAACATACCGGGAGGCCGTAGATTCGAAGCTCAGCACGCAACTCAATTTTTTCAAATCTATTTATTTCTGATTGAGACTCATCCGCGAGAACTTTAGGTCAATGACTGGCAAATACAAATCCTTTATTGTATGTATTCTTTATAGTATAAAAACTGTTAAGTTTTGTACAATTGGTTCGCCATCTTTGGGCAAATACATGCAATACAAAATTGGGTCAATGTATTATTGTGGAATTACAAATTAGATTTAATTGATTACGCTTCATTATATGGGATACATTCAGCATTTAAGGTGACGGGTAGGGCACACTAGAGACGCCTATCGATTTTAATTTTCTAGGCTGTAGATTAAAACAAAAATAAAATTAAAATATTTAAAAAGCGATACTATAGGTATTTTACTTTTTATTAGGTCTTTATTCATAAACATTCAATAAACCTTTTTTTTAGCTAAAAAGGAGTTATAGAGCAGTTTTGACATTATAATATATTATGAAAATGACGTTATAATATGTTATAATAATTAAGATGGCGGGTAGGGCACACTAGCGACGCCAATCGATTTAAATTTTTAGCTTTGAAGCTACTTAACCGGATCTATTTTAAACAATTTCGGGGTTACAACCTCTCGGCAAACACTTATACTATTTATTAATTAACCATGCACAAATTTTGGGTACGTTTTTGTACGCGAAAAATTGATTCACGCCAAAAGTGGCCGCTTCTGGCGTGAATCAATTATTCGCGTTCGAATAGAGAGTGCACTTGTGTTTGCGCACACACGTGAGCACTATAATATATCCTGCGTACGTGGCTGATCGTTGAGATTGGCCGCCGTAGCCGTAAGAGATTGGAGGTAATGGTTATTATTTGAAAAAATTTAATTATTTCTGCCACAATGAAACCCGAGGCACGCCAGGGGATGAAGCTAGCACTAAACCCACTAGACAGTGGAGGAGCAAAGTGCCGACCTATCAGATTGTAGCAGATCAAAACGGGCAATCCTAATAATGCCCGGATCAAGAGTTGTAGAGGATAAGTCGCGGGCGAGTGGGAGATCAGGCTTTTTGAGACACGACTAGGTAATTTTTTACAAATCGAGTTTTGTTATTTTACAGGTCAGAGCCAGGGTGGTGCAAGTGTCCCACCCTGCCCCACCGTGGCAACGCCATACCATGATCAGTTGTGCCATCGGCTTGGTTGTCCACTATAATGTAAAAAAAAAAACAATTTAATTACATATATTAACATTAAATCCTCACCTTATAATTCCCGGTAGCGTCCTAAGCTGTCGCTTTGGAGCCCTGGGTACGCTTGGATCATGATTCAGAGTTTGGGGAGTTTGCTATGGGGACGTTCAAGTCTTGCGTAAGTAGATTTATTACAGTTATTTACCCCCCACCCCCCTTGTCAGCAAAAATAAGCAAAGCTCTTACCCCCTCCCCCTATGCTTACGTAAACATTTGTCGATTTTTTTGTTACAGCTCGGCAACCCTCCTAACCGTATGCATTTATTTGTAGGTAATTCCCCGAAAATATATTTCGTTTTCAAGCAAACAGAATGTGAGGGTTGCCGTTTGCGTTAAAAAGAAAATAATTATGGATGACGTAATCATCATCTCGACCAACACTAAAATGATGACAAAATCAATACCTATAGACATAACCATCTACGGACAGAAGCTTGAATATGTAGAGGAATATATATATCTAGGCCAGATAATATCACCAAATGACTAAATATCCAAAGAAATTGATAAAAGAATTGCAACCAGGTGGAAGAAATACTGGGCTTTTAAAGAAATCATGAAAAGCAAGGAACTAGGCATTAAAATAAAAAAGAAGACTTATGACACTTGTTGACTTATGACACACTGCCGTGTGTAGCAGAGTAGAATAGGCCACCCTCACTCTTACCGAGATGTCGTAAAAGGCGACTAAGGTAAAGCTACTGGCATGATCATCAGCACCCAGAGGAGGAAACTCTGCATTTATATCAAAACCCTGTTACAGATATCAGAACCAACAGCGGAATTACAAATATATAAGTATATAATTATGTGGGATTATGAGAGTGTGAAACGGAATGGAAGACGAGTAGAATGGAACGGAGTAAGAGTGAACAGAGAACGAGTGAACGGAGGGAATGATGGAGTTATCTGTGAGTGTGAGACGACTAAAAACGCGAATAGGCTTGCTCTGCGATTATAATAAAATAAAGAAGATTGGAAGACCCTGACATCTCGTTTTTCAATCTCAAGTCCCACATATATATATAATACTTTTCTAAACACCCAGACCAATACAAACAGGCATGATCATGCACACAAATGTTTGTACTGTATGGAACCCGCAACCCTTGCACCAAGGCAGCGTTCACTACCACTGTTCCAAACGGGTCGTCACTTTCTCGTGACCCTGGCTCACATTTCAAGGGCCGTGGGTTCGATTTATTCCCTCTCTGGTCGAATATTCTTGTATTTTTTCTATTATAGTTGGCAGACGAGCATACGATTTAGCTAATGGTACACGATTGCCGCCGCTCAAGGACAGCCGCAACGCCAGTACCATCAACCACAAGTGCGCTGTTAAACTTTTGACTCCCGATTGGGCCCCTGATATCCTAAGTCACACAACGAAACATAGCGCAAGCGCTCTCGGTTTTCTGTGAGGCCGTGGTATCACTCCGATCGATCCATTTATGCCGAAGCGTGACTTTCCCGCGGTCTAATTCAGCAAGGCTCGTAAACCTTTGGGCTCAAAGAATTTACAAGCACCATCTAATTCTACAGTTAAGATTATTAAAAGCTTGTAAAATGTTATAGAACATGGCCATTATCCCTTTGATTGGCTATTAAATGTTATTATGCTTCTATCTCTTTTACTCTAAGTACTGTTGATAAGGATGGAAAGAATTACAGAGTTTCCGGTCAATGGACCAAAGCTATTGGGTACAGTGAGATTCAAAATGACCTTGGCGTTCTAACCTCCCAACAACCGGACCAGAGTGATACCACCGCCTCACAGAATACCGGCGTGAACCAAAAAAAAAAGAAATGTCAATTTAAGTCAAATGTTATTTAATCTACCGCTGATTCGGAATGTCAATTTCTACCGAGAAGAATCAGCAAGAAACTCAGTAGTTACTCTTTTCAAATAATATGGTAATTACAATATTCATTCATACAAATTATGATTACAGTGACAGTATGATATACAATGCTGATAATCAATATCGTTTAGATAAACCGTTTGCTGCGTGAGGGTTCCGGAGGTCCAATCCGGACGAAAGGGGGAAAGATTGGCACCGCATTTGTGACTCCACCGGTGTCGCGGGTGTCCACGGACGGTGGCAATCGATTACCATCAGGCGATCCGTCTGCTCGTCTGCCACCTATCACTTAAAAAAAATCTGTGAACTACACGCTAAAATAAGGTAAGCTTAGTAGATAAAAATGTACAATTTGTAAACAGAATGTCGTAGGTTCAAATCCGATCGCACACCTCTGGATTTTTCACACTGGTTTCCTGTGAGGTCACTCTGGTCAAGCCGGCCCATTCATGCCAAAGCCTGTCTCACTCACGTTAAAAAGTGTGTTTGTACCACAAAGGTCGCCAAAGCATCAATGACCCCCTCTAATCTTACAAATGACTGTGGAACAGCCACGCTTCGGCATGAATCACTGGATTAGTTTAAGTCTCATATTAAAACCTGCCTAATGTGTACAAGACTATTTAAATGATAAGGATTCTTGGTCATATTAATTGAATAGTATTTTGAGTTGTTATTCATAGTAGTCTATTAACTTTCATAATTGATTTTTTTTCTCGATTGAAACTCTGTAACATCATCAATATTTGAAAAGAGTAACTACTGAGTTTCTTGCTGGTGTCTTCTCAGTAGAAATCGACATTCCGAACCAGCAGTAGATATTATGTACCTATTTTGACATTCATAAGTGTTCTGTGTGGACCTAAATTGAATAAAGATTTTTTTATCTTTATCTTTTATCTTTTGAATGGGACGCCTCGACCGGAGTGATACCACGGACTCACAGAAAACCGGCGTGAAGCAACATTGTGCTGTGTTTCGCTGTGTGAGTGAGGGTCGGAGGCCCAAATCCGGGGGAAAGGGTGCTTTAAAGGTTGGCAGCTTACTCGTGACTCCACTTACCTTCAGGCTTACCATCAGGTACCACATAAAAAAAACAATATTCATATGCGGCGGTTACCTTGTCACTTACCGTCAGGTAACCCGCTTGCTCGTTTGCAGTCTCTAACATAAAAATAATTCGATTTCATAAGTTCTACGACCTCATAGCTAGTAGGTATATAACTTTATCTATAGGTTACTCAACCCATCTGTATTAAAAGTTTTTTTTTCCTCTCTAACAAATATTTTACCTAGACCAACAGTGTCCTTAGTTTACCTAATCACAAAAAATATTGTGGACATTTAGAAGATGTGAATTAAAATTCTATCGCATTGTTTAAATGTTATCGAAAGCATTAATTGAATAAATAGGTATATGTACATGGACCTAGTCACGGTGGGGCAGGGCGGGCCACTTGTGGGGCAAGTGGCCCGCTCTGGCTGTGACATATTAAAGACGGATTGTTAATTGAACGAAGTTAACTGGCAGACCGTGTGACGCCGTGTGGTCCCCGGCAGAGTAGAATAGGCCACCCTCACTCTTACCGAGGTGTCGTAAAAGGCGACTAAGGTAAAGCTGCTGGCATGATCATCAGCACCCAGAGAAGGAAAACTCTGCATTTATATCAAAAACCTCACCAACCCGTCTGCCAAGCGTGGTGAGTATGGCAATTACCCCTCATGTGATTGAGGAGGCCCGTGCCCCAGCAGTGGGGACTTAAATGGGCTGATGATGATGTTGATACGTAGGACAGTCAACAGTAGTTTCACTGTCATACTCACCACGCTTGGCAGACGGGTTGGCGAGGGTTTTGATGTAAATGCAGAGTTTTCCTTCTCTGGGTGCTGATGATCATGCCAGCAGCTTTACCTTAGTCGCCTTTTACGACACCTCGGTAAGAGTGAGGGTGGCCTATTCTACTCTGCCGGGGACCACACGGCCTAAGTATGAAGATTTTTGGTTAAATATTGTCGCGTGCGGGGCCACTTTTTACTACGCAACGGACAGACACACACACACACACACACAGACTCGTCAAACTTATAACACCCCGACGATTTATCGTCTGGGGTTAAAAAGGAGCTGCTTGACATCATAAAGGATGTCATGCGTGCTGATACACTGACCACTAGGGATGCACAAGACCGCGCGAAGTGGAAGAGTCGAAGTAGGAAAGCGGACCCCGGGCTCCGAAGCGACGGCTTGGGACGCAAGCGGGACAAAATGCTAAGATGATCTTAAAACTTTACGTTGGTTACTAAAAAAGTGTGGACATTTCCACAATCGACCGGAATATTAGTACGTCTACAACCGTGATAGTCTCGTACAAATCCAGACTTATTGCGGACCGACTGGCAAGTGGCGCGAATCATTCGTGGATGCATTTATTAGTATTTCATATAGAGTTGATATTACCACTTTACATGACCAATTTTTTTTTGCACTATTTATTGATTGTTTTTGGAAAACCTATGACAATTACGCTTTTTATTTGTGCCTAGAAAAGCCCACTGTTACACAGTGGAGGCCCAATCCGGGGGAAAGGGGGATTCAATGGTTGCAAGCGCACTTTTGACACCTTTGGCGTTACGGGCGTCCATAGGCGGCGGCAAACTCTCACCATCAGGTGATTTGTCAGCTCGTTTGCCATATATCAAATAAAAAAACACTCATGAATTTCTCGGTGGGCGACCGAGGACCCAATACATTAATTCCATTGTGTGTGTTCAGGATGAATGATGACATCAGTTACCTAGATGACTTTATAATATTTAGCAAAATTTTATCACATCTTTGGCACTTTTTACCGCCTGGCAATACTTTTGCCTCACTCAAAGTGCAATGTTATATTCGAATTAAGTACATAATTAGCTAAAGCACCAACCAATCGAATTTTCAAACCCCTTTATTGTCCAACCAGTTCGATTCCCACCACTAAACAGCTGCCAGGCGCCGTGATTCTTTAATAATGATAGTATTGCACACTAACTACAGGGATTTCATTGCTCTAGAAATCACATACCTATTTCCGGGGCTAGCTCCCGTCTAATAGAGGACATGTCATACCTACAGGTACATCATGGAGTAAGATTATAAAGGTAAACTAAAACAGACCAGTAGTTGCGAATATGATGTATGTGTCAGTCATCATTTCGCTCAACTATCTGAGGTGGAGAATTTTCAATTTCTCCAAAATAGAAAATTCAAAATTGTTTTTTATAATAATAACAATGTCATCCAAACCGATATTTTTGTCATGGCGGCCAATCTCAGCGATCAGCCATCGACGCAGGACATATTATAGTGCACAAGTGTTTGCGCAGACACAAGTGTATTCTCTTTTCCCGTACCCTCATAACACGACCGAAGAGGGATTAGGCGCAGGAACAACGGCTTACGTGCTTTCCGAGGCACGGGGGTACAAGACCGCCAACTTCCAGACTCCGGGCTGACACTGAGAATTTCTTAACAGAAAAACTCAAGGACCCCAAGCGCAGCCGTCGCTTTAAAGTGTGACCCACCTACCACTGCGCCACTGAGGCAGTTCACTTTCACCTTAGCTACAGCTAGACGCCTACAACTCCAAAAGGACTTACATATAGACACTTTAAAAACCTTAACCCTCCTTTTTTGAAGAAATTTAATTTCAGCTCTCCATAGTTCCTCCATAGTAATAATTTAGGATTAAAATATGCATCCACAGACATGCGTTTTCTTTCACCGCTCCCGGCTTAGAACGCTCCTCATAAACACAGATCAAGGTAGTATTGACTCTATATAGTCAACAATGCTAAGTTGAATAGAACGGGTGCATTCTTTGGAAGTAACTTGGCCCTTTTATTACGAGCATGCTGATTTGTTAAGTGAACTATGTAGAGTTTTGTATAGACTACTGTAACTTTTGATAAAAAAAAATAAATATTATTTTTTATCATTTTTACCGTGGGAGAGTTAAGCTTCAGTGCATCACGCATGAATGGTCCGAATCAATTCACACCTTTAAGTTGAAATACAAGTCTTTTTTACTTATCTTACAGAAGAGTATATAATAATATTATAAATAGTAACCAGTTCATCTTACATAATTTTATATTTTACTATGTATTTATTTCCTAAATAATTTCGTTTTCCACATCTATGTGTAAGTACTTAGTGATATCTTTATGTGACTGATTTATTGCAATGTTTGAAAATAGCTGTCGTCGGCTGAGGCCGCGTGTCTCGTTCTTTTGGCATCCGCAGAATACCAGTGGTTTAGCGTGGCATAATGTGTGTCACGCTCAACCGTATACTGAGCGGAGACCATTTTGGTACCTATTATGTAATTACGTAGTTAATAAGTTTATATTTTGTTCTGTAAAAACTAAAAATTGTTGATACGATTATGTAATTATTGGTTCCAAATAAACATTTCTTCTTTCTTAACTGCAGTGATACCGAAGCCTCATAGACAACCGGCGTGTTGCATCCTGCGCTGTGTCTCGCCGAGCGAGTGAGTACTAGAGACCCAATAGAGAAAGGTTGTGAATCCACTGATGCTATGGGAGTACACGAGCAGCGGCAATCACTTACAATCAGGTGATCCGTCTGCTCATCTGCCACCTATAACTTAAAAAAATATGGCATTTCTGTTTTTATGACGGACAAACTTAATTATCGATCAAGATCGCGAGTGCATTCGTTGGAAGTAACTTGGCTCTTTTATTACCCGACTACGGTGAAGCAAAGAGGAGGGTTATGATTTTGACCTGTATGTATGTATGTATGGTTGTTCATCTATTCCCTCATAACTTCTAAACTATTTATCATATTTGAACAAATGAGGTGTCGTTAAAAGCGTCTTGATTGTTTTCTGGTTATAGGCTACATGACGGCACGTCAAATTGACTACAGCGCCCTCTAGGGGACTTAGAGTAAGGAACCACCATATACTGTAGCAAAACAGATTCATTATAATAAAATTATATACATCTCGAATTGAGAACCTCTTTTTTTTAATTTAATTTTAAAAATAAAATCTATGTGGCATACGACCACCGCGATACGGCATAATAATTTCAGCAGAGACAATTTTCGTGTTTCGTTCTATTTAGAGCGTGTTTTTTTGGTAGTCGGGTTTTAGTTTTTAAACTTTATTTTTATTACGAGCAAGTTGATATTTGTTAAGTGAACTATGTAGAGTATTGTTGTAGAGACAGATATATAGAAACTCTTTATTGCAAAACATACAAAACTTAAAAGATAGGTATACAGAGATACAATTTACAATTTAGGCGTCTTTACCTATAGTGCAAAGCCGCTCGCGACAAGAGCTTCCACTGTAACGCTTCGCAAGGAGCTAGCGTCAAACCATTCATACAGTATGTTTCATTTAATATGTCAACCCCAAGGCCATGGATAGAGCACCCTTTGGGGTACACGAAACACTCCCATGTGTGTCCTACAATTTAATGTGGTTTTCAAGTTACAAAATTTATCCATGGCCTACGGCTTGACACTCTAAATGCAACACCTTGAATAAACGTGGTGGGTGCGTACTGCGAAGCTTACTGAGTCTTTTAAGCACCAAACTAATGAGCAGTTTTCCAGTAGGTGTTTTCGGGTGGTTTTTAAAAGTAACACCAGATGACGCTACTCTCACTATCAATTATAAGTTCCTTTTTTGTCTATGATAGATAGGAAAATATTTGATAAACCAACCATCATCATGACATTTACGGTCCTGCCATATTCAACTTTATTTTACCCATAAGAAAATAGAGATAAAAAGTAAACAAGTAAAATACATATTTTACTTGTTTATGAAAAGTTTCGTTTTAAATCACTCTCTGTCATTTAAAATGTACATAGCACTAAAAATACATATTAACTGCGAAGTATTAAGATATTTAATGTAAAAAACCTAAAACAATTTTCCCATAAATTAGGGATCCACATGAAATATCATACCACACCTAACATTTACAGGGACCGATGGCGCCATCTAGCGAATCATTGGGAAATTTATAAATACCTACTGGAAAACTGCTCATTGATATTGGTTCGCGCATTTTGATACAAGGCGCCAAATATTGATTACACCCGGGCGCTACATGGGCCAAAGCCGCCTCTGAATTTAAACGGTCTTATCGCTGGGAGAAAATATTATAAGTTTGAAAAACTTGTTGATACTTGTATTTTTTTTTTTGATAATCATTATTAACAGTTATTATTTTACCACAGGATAGTCAAGCTTCAGCATGAATGGGCCGGAACGACCAGATTGATGTCACATCCTCACAGAAAACCAGCATGAAGCAGTGCTTGACATGTGTCTCGCCAAGTGAGTGAGGGAGGACAGAGGGCCAGAGACCCAATAGAGAAAGGTCGTAAATCCACTGATGCTGTGGGAGTACCTGGGCGAACAATGCTAAGTTGAATAGAACGGGTGCATCTTTGGAAGTAACTTGGCCCTTTTATTACGAGCATGCTGATTTGTTAAGTGAACTATGTAGAGTTTTGTATAGACTACTGTAACTTTTGATAAAAAAAAATAAATATTATTTTTTATCATTTTTACCGTGGGAGAGTTAAGCTTCAGTGCATCACGCATGAATGGTCCGAATCAATTCACACCTTTAAGTTGAAATACAAGTCTTTTTTACTTATCTTACAGAAGAGTATATAATAATATTATAAATAGTAACCAGTTCATCTTACATAATTTTATATTTTACTATGTATTTATTTCCTAAATAATTTCGTTTTCCACATCTATGTGTAAGTACTTAGTGATATCTTTATGTGACTGATTTATTGCAATGTTTGAAAATAGCTGTCGTCGGCTGAGGCCGCGTGTCTCGTTCTTTTGGCATCCGCAGAATACCAGTGGTTTAGCGTGGCATAATGTGTGTCACGCTCAACCGTATACTGAGCGGAGACCATTTTGGTACCTATTATGTAATTACGTAGTTAATAAGTTTATATTTTGTTCTGTAAAAACTAAAAATTGTTGATACGATTATGTAATTATTGGTTCCAAATAAACATTTCTTCTTTCTTAACTGCAGTGATACCGAAGCCTCATAGACAACCGGCGTGTTGCATCCTGCGCTGTGTCTCGCCGAGCGAGTGAGTACTAGAGACCCAATAGAGAAAGGTTGTGAATCCACTGATGCTATGGGAGTACACGAGCAGCGGCAATCACTTACAATCAGGTGATCCGTCTGCTCATCTGCCACCTATAACTTAAAAAAATATGGCATTTCTGTTTTTATGACGGACAAACTTAATTATCGATCAAGATCGCGAGTGCATTCGTTGGAAGTAACTTGGCTCTTTTATTACCCGACTACGGTGAAGCAAAGAGGAGGGTTATGATTTTGACCTGTATGTATGTATGTATGGTTGTTCATCTATTCCCTCATAACTTCTAAACTATTTATCATATTTGAACAAATGAGGTGTCGTTAAAAGCGTCTTGATTGTTTTCTGGTTATAGGCTACATGACGGCACGTCAAATTGACTACAGCGCCCTCTAGGGGACTTAGAGTAAGGAACCACCATATACTGTAGCAAAACAGATTCATTATAATAAAATTATATACATCTCGAATTGAGAACCTCTTTTTTTTAATTTAATTTTAAAAATAAAATCTATGTGGCATACGACCACCGCGATACGGCATAATAATTTCAGCAGAGACAATTTTCGTGTTTCGTTCTATTTAGAGCGTGTTTTTTTGGTAGTCGGGTTTTAGTTTTTAAACTTTATTTTTATTACGAGCAAGTTGATATTTGTTAAGTGAACTATGTAGAGTATTGTTGTAGAGACAGATATATAGAAACTCTTTATTGCAAAACATACAAAACTTAAAAGATAGGTATACAGAGATACAATTTACAATTTAGGCGTCTTTACCTATAGTGCAAAGCCGCTCGCGACAAGAGCTTCCACTGTAACGCTTCGCAAGGAGCTAGCGTCAAACCATTCATACAGTATGTTTCATTTAATATGTCAACCCCAAGGCCATGGATAGAGCACCCTTTGGGGTACACGAAACACTCCCATGTGTGTCCTACAATTTAATGTGGTTTTCAAGTTACAAAATTTATCCATGGCCTACGGCTTGACACTCTAAATGCAACACCTTGAATAAACGTGGTGGGTGCGTACTGCGAAGCTTACTGAGTCTTTTAAGCACCAAACTAATGAGTAGTTTTCCAGTAGGTATTTTCGGGTGGTTTTTAAAAGTAACACCAGATGACGCTACTCTCACTATCAATTAAAAGTTCCTTTTTTGTCTATGATAGATAGGAAAATATTTGATAAACCAACCATCATCATGATATTTACGGTCCTGCCATATTCAACTTTATTTTACCCATAAGAACATAGAGATAAAAAGTAAACAAGTAAAATACATATTTTACTTGTTTATGAAAAGTTTCGTTTTAAATCACTCTCTGTCATTTAAAATGTACATAGCACTAAAAATACATATTAACTGCGAAGTATTAAGAAATTTAATGTAAAAAACCTAAAACAATTTTCCCATAAATTAGGATCCACATGAAATATCATACCACACCTAACATTTACAGGGACCGATGGCGCCATCTAGCGAATCATTGGGAAATTTATAAATACCTACTGGAAAACTGCTCATTGATATTGGTTCGCGCATTTTGATACAAGGCGCCAAATATTGATTACACCCGGGCGCTACATGGGCCAAAGCCGCCTCTGAATTTAAACGGTCTTATCGCTGGGAGAAAATATTATAAGTTTGAAAAACTTGTTGATACTTGTATTTTTTTTTGACAATCATTATTAACAGTTATTATTTTACCACAGGATAGTCAAGCTTCAGCATGAATGGGCCGGAACGACCAGATTGATGTCACATCCTCACAGAAAACCAGTGCTTGACATGTGTCTCGCCAAGTGAGTGAGGGAGGACAGAGGGCCAGAGACCCAATAGAGAAAGGTCGTAAATCCACTGATGCTGTGGGAGTACCTGGGCGGCGGCAATCGCTTACCATCACCATACCATCTACCATCTACCAACAGGTGATCTGTCTACTCATCTGCCACCTATAACTTAAAAAAAAAGTATTTCTGTTTTAATAGCGGACAAATTTAACTATCGATCAAGGTCGTAAGTCGTTTGGTGCACAAGTGTCCACACAGACACGAGTGCTCCGGCTTAGAAAGCTCCCCATAAACACAGATCAAGGTAGTATTGACTCTGCATAGTCAACAATGCTAAGTTGAATAGAACGGGTGCATTCTTTGGAAGTAACTTGGCCCTTTTATTACGAGCAAGTTGATTTGTTAAGCGAACTATGTAGCTGTGAACAATTTGCTAAAAACTAAATGAGTCAAATTTACGTGGCCCAACGGAAGACAGGTCAGCACTATTATTGATATGAATAATGAAAATGTTGAAGTAATTAATTCTACAGTATATCTGGGCATCACGTTTGATTCGAAACTACAGTGGGGTTCCCATATTGCTGCCTTGGCAGGAAGACTTAGTTCAGCTGCATATGCAGTACGAAAAATAAGACATCTGACCGATATTGAAGCAGCACAAGACTTGTGTATTTCAGTTATTTCTATAGTGGTATGTCTTATGGTCTGCTGTTGTGGGACTCTGCAGCTGATATTCAAGCTATCTTTGTGCTACAGAACCGAGCTCTCAGGGCCATACACAGACTCAGGCCACGGGACTCACTTAGAATTTTTTTATTAAATAACCATGCCCAAATGTTAAGTCCGTTTTTGTACGCGATAAATTGATTCACGCTAAAATTGGCCGCTTTTGACGGTAATACATTTTTTGCGTACGCGTTGGACCCAACATTTGTGCATGGTCATTTAATAAATAGTATACGTGTTTGCCAAGAGGTTGTAACCCCAATATTGTTTTTAACAGATCCGGTTTAAGAGCTAAAAATTAAAATCGATTGGTTTCGCTAGTTAGGGTCACCCGTCGCCTTAAAACAAAAATCATTGCAACATGAAAGATACTCCATTTTACCCTTTATTTCATCGATCTAACATAATCAAACCCCGCAAGAGTTAAAGCCTAATCCCGTCACAAAGCTGACAAAGTGCGTCATAACTTGTAAAAAGTCATATACGTACGCGCCGAGAATCGAAGCCGGGACGTGTCGCCGCATACGGGCGTGCTTAATCACCCCAGGTGGGGCAGGCGGTTTTTTCCGTGGTCCTAGGTTTAAAATGTGCAAGTATATCTATCTGCCTTGAGACTTCTAGGCTGTAGATTAAAACAAAATTAAAATATTAAATATTAAAAAAAATACGTGTGGTCCCGGCAGAGTAGAACAGGCCACCCTCACTCTTACCGAGGTGTCGTAAAAGGCGACTAAGGTAAAGCTGCTGGCATGATCATCAGCACCCAGAGAAGGAAAACTCAGCATTTACATCAAAACCCTCGCCAACCCGTCTACCAAGCGTGGTGAGTATGGCAATTACCCCTCATGTGATTGAGGGAGGCCCGTGCCCCAGCAGTGGGGACTTAAATGGGCTGTTGATGATGATGATGAAAAAAATTACACTTTCTACCTGCTATTAGGGCTTTATTCATAAACTTTCAACCCGTCTACCAAGCGTGGTGAGTATGGCAATTACCCCTCATGTGATTGAGGGAGGCCCGTGCCCCAGCAGTGGGGACTTAAATGGGCAGTTGATGATGATGATGAAAAAAATTACACTTTCTACCAGCTATTAGGGCTTAATTCATAAACGTTCGATAAACATTTGTTAGCTAAAACGGTGTTATAGAGCAGTTTTGGGATTAGGGCCGGCCTACGGCGGGTAGGGCTAAAACAAGCCGCGTGGGCTGATGCGGTTTTAAATTTAGTGTCTAGTGGTTTTAGTGTACAAACTTGGTGTTTATTTGTGCAGTGAAGTGATCCTAATAAAAAGAATCGTTGGATTGTTCCATTTTTAGGGTTCCGTAGCCAAAATGGCAAAAACGGAACCCTTATAGTTTCGTCATGTCCGTCTGTCCGTCTGTCCGTCTGTCCGTCTGTCACAGCCGATTTACTCGGAAACTATAAGTACTACAGTGATGAAATTTGATGGGAATATGTGTTGTATGAACCGCTACAAAAATATGACACTAAATAGTAAAAAAAAGAATTGGGGGTGGGGCCCCCCATACATGTAACTGAGGGATGAAATTTTTTTTTTCGATGTACATACCCGTGTGGGGTATCAATGGAAAGGTCTTTTAAAATGATATAAAGTTTTCTAAAAAACATTTTTCTTAAAGTGAACGGTTTTTGAGATATCAGCTCTCAAAGTCGTAAAAAGTATGTCCCCCCCCCTCTATTTTTATAACTACGGGGTATAAAATTCTAAAAAAAATAGAGGTGATGCATGCTAATTAACTCTTTCAACGATTTTTGGTTTGATCAAAGTATCTCTTATAGTTTTTGAGATAGGTTGATTTAACTGTAATTTTGGACTTTGCTGCTACGGAACCCTTTGTGCGCGAGCCCGACTCGCACTTGGCCGGTTTTTTTAACACTGCTATTGAGTGTCGAGTGAGTTGTCTCGTGACAACTTGCTAGGACCTAATAGAGTCTTAAAACCCGCGATTGCTTTTAGAGTGATATCCGTTGAATCCGTAGGTCGATAAAACGTAAAACACGGGCGTTTTATTGAGTGACTGTGGCTTTGACTGACGTCGTTTTCTTTTAACACTGCTATCGTGTGTCGCGTGAGTGGACAACTTTCTTGGACCTAATAGAATCTTAAAACCATAGTACGATACGAACGTAGGTCGATAAAACGTAAAACACGGGCGTTTTCTTGAGTGATTGTGACTTTGACTGACTAAGATTGTTGATTCTCAATAAGTTACTTGAGATTGGCAAATTATCAATAAAAATATACAACAAGTTACCCAAAGATATTAAAAGTATTGCTAAAGATACCAATTTTTTTATAAAATTAAAAGAATATCTTTTGCAAAATGCCTACTACAGTCTGAATGAATATTTGAACCCTTAAAATATATAATTTAATATTTATACATAAATTTATCTACTTCATTTTCATTCGATTGCTATTAGACATTTAATATAATTACTTAATAATTTAGAGGAAATGTAAATGTTATGCTATTATTTTTATTATTATTTTCATTGTGATACCCTTTGCAGGGTTCATTTGAGGACATTATGCTATTTTTAAGACCTGTAAACCAAATGAAACAATAAAGATTTATGATTATGATTATGATGATTATCTTCGGGTAGAGCCATATTAAAAATACAGCCGTTTTGACATTTAAGACACCAATTTATACCAATTTAAAAAAAAGACTGAAAACTGCTTTTTACCACTGTTTAACAAACAATTATTAGTGTTAGGGCGGAGTTCATCAAAATCTAGATAACTGACAATTACGAAAACGGGCAGTAATAGTTAAGTCAAACATTAACCAGCCGTACTGTTCACCACAAAAAATCGATACCCAGTTAACTTAACTGACTGTTCTATGAATATTTTAACTCAACTAAAACCAGAAGTCAGTTAATCATGTTTCCTAACACGATTTTTGTATCATTCATATTTGGTAGAATAAAGTCAAATGTTGGAGAGCCACGCTTAGGCATGAATGGGCCGGCTCGACCGGAGTGATACCACTGAGCGATATCACAGAAAACCGGCGTGAAGCAGCGCCTGTGCTGTGTTTCGCCGTGTGAGTGAGGTTACCGGAGGCCCAATCGGGGGGAAGGGGAAAAGGTTGGCAGCGCACTTGTCCACTGGTGTTGCGGGTGTCCATGGGCGGCGGAATTGCTTACCATCAGGTGATCCGACTGCTTGTCTGCCACCTCTCATATATAAAAAAAAAGTATGGTGCTTTTAAATTAAAAAATGCGCACACGTATCTCATACAGTTCATTAGACTATACTTTTTCACATGGTCAGGTAATAGCGTCAAGCAGCTGTCACTGTCAGCTCTATGAGAGTCATAGAGCAACTTATATATACTGACATAGAGGCATCAGTCGGCAAGCCAGTGCTAGCGCCATCTAGAGGAAACCTTCGAAAACTCAACGGTTAAGAGCTTTGAGAAGAGAAACACACCAAGAGGCACCAAGAGGTTTGGCTCCTCGTTCCTTCCCCGAGCCATCAAGGCATGGAATGCCCTCCCAGCTCATGTGTTTCCTCCTTCATACAATCCGGGGTCTTTTAGGCGGGGCGTGAAACGGCATCTCAGCAGGCCATCAGGGTGAGGATGGCAGACACAATGGGTACTTTGTTAGTTCTTCTGTGCCTGTCAGCCTCATATTTGGATTTCAGGGCCGTTTACCATCAGGCGAAGTGAGGTCATCCTGATTGGCCTTTCTATATAAAAAAAACCAATGGAGATGACTTTTATATAATAGTCATAAACTTGTCGCTGTCTTGTTTTTACTTACCTCTAAAAAAATTCCATGTAAAAAGAGACAGCAATATAATATTTATTCAAATTCAAATTCAAATTTCTTTATCGCAGACAACATACAAAGGTCCATAGCTTACAAAACTTAATAACAGGGTTAGTAACTAGGTACTTAGAGTGTTTTTATTTTATCTATCTATTTAAGTTACTCATTGTACCATGTACCTTAGGGCCACTCGTAGCAAACTCGACCCGGCGGATGTGCCCATTGAAATTTCGGTCATGGTTCGCACGTAGTGCCTAACCACAGGTGCATGCGGATCATCTGCCGCTACCCTCAGGAGGCAGTTGTCGCTTCCCCGCACTCGATTTACCAGTGACGCCACTTTCTTTCTCACAAGAGCGTGAAAACCGTCGACTCCTGCTTGCGCAAACATTCCGGATGCACTGCAAAAGCGAGGAAGTCCCAACATCACCCTAAAGATGTTATTATATTAGATACGAAGAGCATTAAGCGATCTTTTCGTATAATTCATCCACAGACCACCGACTATATTCGACTTATTTTTGGAAGAATCAATATGTCGTTTTATATGAAAGCCTAAACGCGGTCGGTTTTTCATTTGAAGTTCCTAATGAGACAGATGTGACAAATACGATAAATCGTCAACGGGAGTTGAAAGAGAATGATAAGAAATATAAATTGGTTTATCGACTTTCATACTATTGCATCGTCTATTTGGCAAAATAATGCAACGCGGATCATCATGCCAAACTTCAGTGCGGTTGGTTGTGGCATGAGAAAAATCAGAATCGATCAAACATTTCGTTACTTTCAATGCCGACTCTTTTGTAAGCCGAAATCTTGTCCTAAATGATGTTTTGTCATACTCTTCACATTGATTTCGATGTTCTTGAAAAATCCTAGCTTTTCTAGTTCTCAAGCTCATTATATATTTATGGCCTTCTTCCATAAACGAAAAAATCCTCAATTAAGAGACGTTAAAATTCCTGCTTTGGTTCAGTTAGCATAAACGACAGTTAAGCAGTAGTAACCGCTGTTTTTTTTGTGGTGAACATGAATCACCATCAATCAGCAGTTAAAGCATAGTAAACGGGAGGATCGTTAAGGCCGAAGTTCACCAAGATTTCAAGCAACGGTTATCGTTGCTTGAACCTTTTACCGTTTTAAACCGACTTCAAAACAGCTTCAGTTTGCGACTTTTTGAAGGCAGTTCTTTTTTTTATGTTATAGGTGGCAGACTAGCAGACGGATCGCCTGATGGTAAGCGATTGCCGTCGCCCATGGAGACTCGCGACACCAGTGGAGTCACAAGTGCGCTGCCAACCTTTAAATCTTCTTTCCCCCGGATTGGGCCTCTGGTACCCTCACTCACGCAGCGAAATACAGTACAGTTATGTTTCACGCCGGTTTTCTGTGAGGCCATATAATATGCACATAGATTTGAAAAATCTAAAAGTACATGCTCTGATTCGAACCACGACCTCCGAATGGAAGGTGTGTTCTTATCCACTGAGCTACCATCACTCAATTAAATAAGCTGTTGTAATGGATCCCATCCCTTTTCAGGTAACATCTTCAAAATACGGCGTCCGAAACCACCGTGCCCCAATTTAATTTATTTACAAGTAATTAATGACACAAATAAATATGTCACGGCAAGAACTTGGCCAACTTTTTCCATCTACCGACCGCGCGTCACTTTGCGCCGGGTTGTGCCACGAAGGAGATAAAGTAACCAGGGGTTTAAGCCTTTAGAAAATTATTTATTTAATGTGTCGATTGAGGGAGCACCCTCTAGAAATGAATAAATGTATTTAGCAATTAGTAAAAGTTCTGGAAGCATTTGTAAAACCAGCCTTTCTATTTGCTCACTCGATTGGCAAGAAGGGACGGCTGGATCTTTAATAATTACCTATTATCGCAGCCGAAAGCGGTGGGAGGATATCCTCCAACCGGTCGTGTCACACTGGTGTCCCATCGGATCTTGAGGGCAAAAGAATAGAGAGTGCACTTGTGTTTGCGCCCAAACTTACGTACTATAATATCGATATCCTACGTAAGTGGCTGATCGTTGAAATAAGCCGCTTACGTAGAATGACAGCTATTAGTGTCACAGAAAAAATATCTTATGGCCAATAGTAATAAAAATCTATTAATCTGCATTCATGTGCCGCCTAGGTCTCATATAACCCCACATTTAAATGATTGGAATCTCATGAAAATGGAAAAGCGGCGAAAATTATACTTTGCCAGTTTATTGTTTGGTGCCCTAATAAATAGAAATCTAAAGTATTTTTACGAGAAACTTAAATTTAGTCAGCGGAAGTCGCGTTTGAATGACCGACTTGTCTGTCCAACATACCATACTGCAGCGTTTCGCGGCAGTTTCAAATATTCGGCTACAAAGTGTTGGAATAATATTCCCCCACCCATTAGTCACCATTGCAGCATTGGATCTTTTAAGGTAAAATAAAAAAAAAAACACCTATTGAACGCTCAGAAGTCCGAATAATATTTTTATTGCATTTTTTATAACATCGGAATTATGATATGAGAGAACATCGGTATACAGCCTATGCAAAATACTTTATTTACCGCTCACCAGACGTCTTCTATTTGCGAAAGGTATCCGCAGAAAACCAGCGTCGTAGCATAATTGTCGGGTCACAGCAATAGCTGAGCGGAGGCCTATTTGGTTACTTAATTATTATTATAGTCAAAATCAAAATTAAAAATGTCTTAATTCAATTTAAGTCCATACAGAACATTTATGAATGTCAAATATTATATAATCTACCGCTGATTCTACCGAGAAGAATCAACAAGAAACTCATTAGTTCCTCTTTTCAAATAATATGGTAATTACAATATTCATTCTTATATAAATTATGATTACAGTGACAGTATGACATACAATGCTTATAATTAATATCATTTAGATAAATCGTCAAATAAAAATTATGAAATGAATTATACCTACATTAGAGGACAAGCGAAGAGATCAACATGTCCAGGAATCCTTATTATTCAAGTAATCTAGTCAATTTAGTCATAGTTTAGGTCGTAAGCTAATTTTGTAATCGTCAAAATAAACGTTATTCTATTCTATTCTATTTTATGGCATGTATGAAACTTGGTAAAATAATTATAATAATTCATTCTAATCGATTCTAATCGATTCGCTCTCTGTTCTGAATCTATATGAGAGTCTATTTTCGAAATGTTCCTAACGAAGCGTTTCACTGAAATGCTTCAGAAAGATACTTTTTTTACAGGTCTTCCAACGGACCTTTACTTGTAATCTTCTAAAGCATACCAAGTCGTGTTAGGTTTTGCTTCTACAAACCAAGTCACTCAGAATACTAATAGATAGATGCAGATTGAAGACAAGAAAAATATTAAGCAGACTATACGACCGAATCGTAGTTGCCTTCTCTTTCACACGCCCTGTGTGTCTCCTTTGTTGGGATGCGACAGGTATATTCTCATTCGTTACGGGACGGCTTTAAATTAAGCCACCTAGTTCCATAGTAAAAGGGAAAACCTTAGTTTGGGACCAGGAACATGTATGTGATGCTGTGTCAATTTATTTGAAATGAGTAATTCAATCTTTGTTTTAATCTATGTTAACCATTGTCTAACCTAGAGTCACCGCGTAACCCAGTTCGATGCCACCGCGCGGATCAGGTGTCCTCTTAATGCCGTCCGAGACCATTAGAGCCTTATTACTGTGCGGCTGTTTATGAAATTAACACTGTATGAGTTAGGCGATGTCGGTAGAGTTTAATTTGTAAGATGTGAAGGTTTTTTTCTGCTGCAGATTAAAAACCGCCAAGTTTAATTTATTTATTGTTATTTATTTAAAACGACTTAACTCTCCTTACAAGCATGCGCTTAATGCGATAGTACAGCTTCATAAAAATATATTATTATTGCATTCAAATCGATATTGTCAACTTACAAATACAAATACAAAATCATTTATTGCATGTCACATGAAAATAGGTTGTTACAAATATGGATAGATATAATGTGACGCCCTGTAAGGGCATAGCAACATAACAAAGGGCCCACTAAGTTCCTGCGTCCTACGTAAATTATAGAATATTATTAACAATAACAATATTTAAATTTTACATACACATACAATTCTAAATTAACAATGAAATCGATTTTTCTATTCTAATCTATTCTATTTTTATAACATTAAATAATAATTGTAATTGAGAATTGAACTGTATAGCTTAAATTTATTAATTGATTTATTTATAATAGATTACTTTATTTTATCATTGAAAAATTCCTGTATATTATAATAGCATTTTTAATTAAGAATGTCTTTAAATTTTTTATAAAAAGTGGAAGATTAATTATATATATTTTTTATGTCATTTGGTATATGATTATATATTTTAATTAACATGCTATGAGGGCTTGTCGAGTTTAGTTTTAGTGTTGAAAAAGGGATTTTTAGTTTATTCTGATACCTATTGTTTCTTCTCATTCTTTTCTGAGGTGAATATAGGGTTTGGTTATTTTTAATAAACTTGCATGATTCCATTATGTAAATAGAAGTGAGAGTTAAAATCTGATGTTTAATAAAGTGGGATCTACAGGATTCAAGTTGGTCAATGTTTGTCAATATTCTTATGCATTTCTTCTGTAGAATAAATATTTTTCCCACATTACAGGAGTTACCCCAGAAGATAATGCCATAGGAAAGTCTTGAATGTACATATGCATAATATGCTGTCAGTGCAGTTTTAAAATCTGTGGATCGTTTAAGTCGCTGTAAAGCATAAATAAAGGATGACATTTTATTTGATACTTTCTGGATATGGTTTTTCCAATTAAAGTGCGTGTCTAATTCTAATCCCAAAAGAGTAGCGGAATGTACAGATTCAATATTTGTGTTTTTATATTGATATGATATGTCTAAGGCAGATTTTTGATATGGTTTAAACTGTATGATTTAAGTTCTAAGTTGTGTGCATTAAGCCAATCTACTATCTTTCCTAAAGTTGCAGTTAGTTTTCCTCCTAATTCTTTAGAGTCAGAGCAGGGTATTAATACAGAGACGTCATCAGCGAAGAGTACGCAGTGTTCGTCTAATATATTTGGAAGGTTGTTAATGTAAATTAGAAAAAGGACGCAGCCGAGGACACTGCCTTGTGGAATGAAACCCGTTGCCAGAACTCTCTCAGATCGAGTGTTGGAGATAACACCTGTTTCAAAGTTCGTGCTTATGATATCTACGTACTGGTAACGGTTATGATATCTACGTACTGGTAACGGTTATGATATCTACGTACTGGTAACGTACTACTTAAAAACTACTTGTTTATCTATTTTTTAATTAATACATTATGTCAACTTATGTCTAATATTATACACTAATTACATGTCAATATTTATGTTTTAACGATAATAATAAATAAATTAAATTACAAAACAAATCACATTTTCATGTGCAATAACTTATTACAAATAGGAGCACTTTTGCGAGTTCACTCAAATAGCATGAGAAAATGTCAATCCTTTCTTGGACCTCGTTTATAATGCCGATCGAGCGGCTGAGTGGCGTTTTTTTCAGTAAATTTGTCCTGGACGTTGGTACCAGTAGCAATGGTGGGCGCCTCCTTCGCCAGACATACCGGTCCGGTACGCGCAGATGCAGGTAACGTAGCACTCCCGGGTTGTGCGCGATGCCACGCAGCATTTTCACCACGTATGTGGCAAGTGCGAACTCCCGTCTCACCCTTAGCTCATTGTACCCGACCATCCCAAGCACGAATAGTGTTGGATACATAAGTCGCCGTGTGGTCCCCGGCAGAGTAGAATAGGCCACCCTCGCTCTTACCGAGGTGTCGTAAAAGGCGACTAAGGTAAAGCTGCTGGCATGATCATCAGCACCCAGAGAAGGAAAACTCTGCATTTATATCGAAAACCCTCGCCAACCCGTCTGCCAAGCGTGGTGAGTATTGCAATTACCCCTCATGTGATTGAGGGAGGCCCGTGCCCCAGCAGTGGGGACTTAAATGGGCTGACGATGACGACATAAGTGGGTAAAATGGATATACCCCATACAATTTGAAGTATAATTATAAAAGTTAGCTAAGTATCACATAGCTGTCGAATAACTTTTTATAATATATATATTTATTTATACCTAAACCATATACCTACACCTTTAACTTGTGGATCAGCCGTACTGTAAGTGTCCACGTTTCGGCTCCGTATGTCACGACGCGGGTAGGACGCACTGATTGAAGACTTCTAAGATTGAGTTCTAGAGTGGAGACCGTAACTTGGCAAACGTAATGAAGGGCGCCCTCTGGCTAGGTGGAGGGACGATCTTGTTGCGACGATCTTGTTGATCTTGTTGGACGAAATGCTTACAATCAGGTGATCCCTCTGCTCGTCTGCCACCTATTACATAAAAAAGAGACAGATTACCTGATGGTAAGCTATTGATTTTGATTTTGTGAAATAAATTCAAAATAATTCCATCATCATCTTAGCCAATAAACCCAGTGTTGCAGTCTTTTAGGTGCTAAATTACAGTCCTCAGGAATATTAATAAATAGAAAATTCAAGAGGCAGGTTTTTATCGATAGTAATAAAATGCATGCACAATATTGCACCCGTGGGAAGCTGGAGTAGGTCGCTAGTCATAATCATCCTCCCCCCTATTCCCAGGTTGTTTAGGGTCGGCGAAATACGTCTTCTTCTTCCATACGTCCCTGTCATTCGTCATCAAATTATGCACTTCTTTTCCAATCATGTGATTGTTCACACAATCCATCCATCTCTTTTTCGGCCGTCCTCGTTTCTTTTATACTATAGGCTTAGCCATAGAGTATATTATTAATCTGGCTTAGCATAATAGTGTCTGATGGAAAGCGACGATGAAGCCTAAGATGATACGCGTTTGCCTGGAAGTTGCCTTCGTCGCTAGTATCCAAATACGTCGTTTTTTTTTTGTTTTTTTCCCGAAAACCTCATAAAAGTTATCGTAAATAAAGACTTCTTAATCGGCAAATTGTAAGCGGTCATGTTTCGGTTCCGTATGTCATCACTGGCAACAAACACACATGTTTATACTTCATCATCATCATCAGCCCATTTAAGTCCCCACTGCTGGGGCATAGGCCTCCCTCAATCACATGAGGGGTTATTGCCATACTCACTACGCTTGGCTGACGGGTTGGCGAGGGTTTTGATATGAATGCAGAGTTTTCCTACTCTGGGTGCTGATGATCATGCCAGCAGCTTTATCTTAGTCGCCTTTTACGACACCTCGGTAAGAGTGAGGGTGGCCTATTCTACTCTGCCGGGGACCACACGGCTTTCTTCTTTATTCGTAATAGATATCTAGTTTATAATTAATTTGCATGCTAGATGATGGTGAAATGTCTGAAACTTCTAAATTGTAAGATCTTTTTATTGTACTACATTTGAGCAAATAAATTATTTCAATTAAGAAAAAAGTTACACAAACCCCTTACAAGTTTACAATAGAAAATTTCACAGACAAGTTTCATTGTCGTCATGGATTTGCTCCATCAATAGGCACCCATGTCTAGCTAAATACTAAGTCACTGTAGATATATAAGTATTGAAGCGTAGGCATTATTATTTTTTTGAGACAGCGAAACATACTTTTCTGAACTTTGACAGGACATAGGCGGGTGTGGAGATTTTCGATTGAGTTTATTTTACACCGTTATTTTTTTATCTTTTACATGCCAAAAAGATCATAGTAGGTATCGTAAATAAAGTTCATTTTGCATGTTAGATCACCAAAAAAAGGGAAAAAACAATAACGTGGAAGAGCCACGCTTGGGCATGAATGGGCCGGCTCGACCGGATTGATACCACAGCCTCACAGGAAACTGGCGTAAAGCAGCACTGTGTTTCGCTGCGTGAGTGAGGGTACCGGAAGCCCAAACCGGGGTAAGTGGGGCTTGAAAGTTGGCAGCGCACTTGTCTTTTGACTCCACTGGTGTCGCGTGTCCATGGGCGGTGGCAATCGCTTATCATCAGGCGATCTGTCTGCTCTTCTGTCACCTATAACATTAAAAAATATGACGGCTGATCCATAAGAAATAATGGAACAGCTGATTCGTTTATTTTATTGAACGAATCAGCTAATTGTACTTTATTCACGATATAAACAGTAAATGATGTAAACGATAAAAAAATTACGGTGTATGAAAAAAACAAAAATCTTTTCGAGGAAACAGAAAGGACGGAACGGAGCTGATGCAATTAAAAAGTTTTATTATGTGGTAAGTGGTAGACGAGCAGACGGATTACCTGATGGTAAATGATTACCGCCACCCATGGATACCTGTAACATCAGTGGAGTCACAAAAGCGCTGCCAGCCTTTAAATACTCCTTTCCTCAGGATTGGGCTTCTGATAGCCTCACTACCTTTTTTTTACATTATGGCGAACTAACGAACAAACGGCTCACCTGATGGTTAGTGATTACCGCCTCCAATGGACATCTGCAACTTGACGAAATACATCACAGACGTTAAAATCTGGTTTTACACACACATGCTGAAGCGCGGCTCTCCCGCTCATCTTCTTGAAGTCTTGTCATAAAATCTTTACAAAGCCTCCAAGCTTATTTATTCTACCTCATTAAAACTCATAAAATCCCAACTCCATACACGTGCTGTTCGGAAAAAAGCACATCCGTTGACTTGAAACCGCCCAGGGCTGTACCAATTAGAGACTTCCGCTCTGCGGCCCCATTGTGACAGCCCTGGATGGTCGTAGTTTGGAAGAAATGTCTAGTACGTAATGATATTTATGATAATGCTGGATAATAGTATTGAAAGAGTGGAATAATAAGTATAGGTATAGTATAATACTGAAGTTGTCCTACGATGATACAGAGAAATTACTCATTGTATTGGTTATGTTTCTAATTAAGTTTCCTTGTTTTGTATTGTGCCAAATAAAGTTTCATTCATCATTCATTCTTTCATTCATTCATTCATTCATTCATTCATTCATTGTCCCTAAATAACTATCACCTAATTTTAATTGTTAACGTAGAGTAAAATTAAGTTGTAATTTATTGCTTACTTATACGATTAAAGTTTCTAAGACCTATTTTTAGCCAGAAACACAGGTCACCCTAGTTCAGACAAAATGTTAAATATGTGTACTATTATATAAGATTTATTGATCAAAAGTTGTATCAGACACAAGTAATTTGAAATAATTATTTTATTTATTTATTTTATTTAATATCAAATTCCATATCAACATATGTACAGGAAGTCGCTGCTGTGGTAGGCCCCCTGCAAGGTGGACCGACGATCTGGTGAAGGTCGCGGGAATCCATTGGATGCGGGCGGCGCAGGACCGATCTGTGTGGAGAACTTTGGGGGAGGTCTGTGTCCAGCAGTGGACGTCTATTGCCTGAAATGATGATCATGATGGTGATGACGTTGAAAGATAGATATGAATACCTTATTCTACAAAATATGTCACTGCTACTAGGCATTACAGAAATTTTGTGTATAATTTCGGCGGTCGTAGGTATACATATGAACTTACGTTACTGGCGGAAAGCGATTTCTTCCATAAAACCTTAGCTTTAAAGAAGATTTAAAAAACCATGTATTCAATGTGCAACAGTAATTTTTTTAGAGTTGACAATCAAAGTGTTCATATAAATTGCCTAACGTTATAAAAAATTTAACAAAAACCACATTTTTTGTAATATATGAAAGGATTCTTTAATATTAAAATATTTTTAGAGTATTAACTAGTTTTTTTGCAGAAAACTACATAATATTCTTATTATAACTTAATTTCAATAAATATAATATAAAATTGAAAATTTTAAAAACCCCCGACAGCGGCCATCTTGGATTTAAAATTTGTCACAATAAATAGATTATGCTACTGAAGCCCTTTTATATGATACCCATATTGTGGGAGTTGTGTTAAATCTTTGTGACGGCAGCCATCTTGAATCGATTTTTATCCAACTAAAGACACTCCCTCCTTATTCATCTTTTAAACAAAAAAAAACAAAATCAAAATCGGTTCATTTGTTCGGGAGCTACGATTCCATAGACAGACACACAGACAGACACGTCAAACTTATAACACCCCGTCGTTTTTGCGTCGGGGGTTAAAAAGTATATTTATTCATTCATTCATTCATTGTCCTAAATGTAAGTTTAAAATTATTTTCTTAATTATTCCTGAGATTATGGATATGTATTAACATTGCAGTGCGCCTGCGGGATTCATGTTCAGGACTTGCAATTAGTTTTAAGATCTATTGTCTATGACTATGATAAGTTATTCAATATAGGACCGAATCGAACAACCTTACTCCGATACTAAATCTATGGTATAGCGCTGTCATTCCATACAAATCTGACGATATAGTAGGTACCATAGATTTATTCGGATAAAGATTAGTCGAATCCAGAGAATTTATAATAGACTGACAAAAAAATAGTGTTTCTCTTTGATTTCCTAATTTGAAGACTAAAACATTCGAATTCTAATGTATTTGATGACGACCCGATTGGAACAGTGGTAGTGCACGCTGCCTCTGATACAAGGGTTGCGGGTTCGATCCTCGCACAGTACAAACATTTGTGTGCATGATGTGTACATGTTTGTTTTTATTGGTCTGGGTGTTTGCTATATATTATAAGTATGCATTTATAAAAGAAAAGTATTATATGTATATATTTGTAATCCCACTGTTGATTCTGATATCCGTAACACAGGTGCTTGAGCTACCTAACTCGGAGTCTGATCAATGTATGTGATGTTGTGAAATATTTATTTATTTATATTATTTTAATGCGAATGTAGGTACCTACATACAAAAGACGTATTACTTATAATGAGTTTTTCTACATTTTGCCTTACAAGACATGCTATAGTATCGAGCTTTAAGTTATAAAGATGATTAATTATTAAATTTGAACGCGAGCATTAATTACACAACTCGTGAATGTTTTTATTAAAAAAACTCACAGAGGCTCGTTTTTTAAGATCTTGCTGGTGTTTTCATACCTATCTAACCCTTGTTATGTGACAGTCATATAAACTACTATTAGGGTGTTAGTAGACCAATTGATCGATCGTCGATTGTGAGCGTTGATCGATGGTATGATAGAATCGATAAAGGACTTCTATCGATTAAAAAGTCTTGTAACTCTAGGCGTATATGAATTAATATAGCATCTGTCCGGTACCTACCACTTTGTAGCTTTCGGTGTTGAAACACTGGGCTCGTAGGGTTCCGATGCTCTTTCTTCCGTGACTTAGCTAAGCGTTTAGTCGAAGTCACGGGAGAACCAAAGGCTGACAGCTACCTTGCCCAGCGAATTTCCATCGCGATCCAGCGGGGTAATGGCAGCATGTTGGGGATACTACCACAGGGACCTCATCATCATCATCATCAGCCCATTTAAGTCCCCACTGCTGGGGCATGGGCCTTCCTCAATCACATGAGGGGTAATTGCCATACTCACCACGCTTGGCAGACGGATTGGCGAGGGTTTTGATATAAATGCAGAGTTTTCCTTCTCTGGGAGCTAATGATCATGCTAGCAGCTTTACCTTAGTCGCCTTTTACGACACCTTGGTAAGAGTGAGGGTGGCCTATTCTACTCTGCCGGGGACCACACGGCGTTCCACAGGGACCTACTTAGTTTTAACTTTCCATTTTATTTACTTTTAGCTTATTTTTATTTCTCAGTTATTGTAAGTCTTAATTTTCTTGTGTTTTTGTTCTTTTGTTCAATAAATATCGTTTTGTTTACAACTGCTGTTATGCCCTGTGTTGTAGTGTCTAAAATAATTGCTCAGTTATTTGGTTCTATGTTTGAAATTCTATTTAAGTTGCAAATGTAAAAGTAATTTATATATATATCATGAGCTCCTTCAGTGAGCTAATGAACTGGCCTATTGAGCTGCACTGAAAGGCCTGTGTGCTGAAATGTTCCGAATATAATATTTTTTTGTGAAAGGCGCATATTTTTCGCGCGAGTAGTCGAGTGGCGAAAAAATCGTGTGTAGAGATGGGATGGGGTTAGGTTGTATCGATAGATAATTTAGAGATCTGTAAATTTTGTGCAATAAAGTGTATCTATCTATCTATCTATAATTTAATATCTCGTTGTTTTCGTAATTGGTGTCTAATGACCAGATGGATCATCTTATGGTAAGTGATTGGCGCCGCTCATGGACACACATATCACCAGTTAAGTCTAAAAGCACTACCAACCTTTAAACTGTACTGGACAAACGAAGCACTATATCGATAATCCTGTTGCGATGCAGAACCGGTTGGAGCGAGCGAACAGTCTTCGCGGATGCGAACACACTCACGCATACTCCCGTACACTTTCGTTCACTCAAGCCCTCACCTCCCTCATACAACTTATCAGTAGTTGATATTTTTATAGCAATCTTTTGCAATTTATTCTTAAGTCAATAACACACTTAAAAATTTTTCATCTCGTGTTCAGGCGGGACTCGAACCCACACCCTGCACAATCCGGGTGAATGTTCTACCCATTAGTATTACATTACTGGGTGTCCTGGTAGTCGTACAGCGTTGAAGGGCTGTATTGCGTCAGATAGGGGTGAAGCAGCGTGCGCGATTAGCGGTACGGTCTAGTCCCGGCTGTGGGGTTTCCGACCGCGATTGCGCGGAGATGGACACCCCAGGGGTTTTAGTTAGGGTTTGAGTCCCACACACTACTTTGTTCCCTAAATGTAGCAAGGTGACGGCCATGATGGTTTCCCTGGGAAAAAAATGGACTCGAACCCACACCCTCCACAATCCGGGTGAATGTTCTACCAATTAGACCACTGAACGCGTTAATAAGCCGACGAAATTTGTAAGTGCTTGATTCGACATGAGCTGTCGATAGTCTCATCAATATTGCAGGTATATTTACAACATCCAGTGGAAATACTATTACAAATATTTAACCACCCAGTTAAGATGAGACTGCTAAATCAATAGTTGATATTTTTATAGCAATCTTTTGCAATTCATTCTTAAGTAAATAACACACTTAAAAATTTCATCTCGTGTTCAGGCGGGACTCGAAACCACACCTTCCACAATCCGGGTGAATTAAATAATATCATATTAAATCACTTGACCGTCACTGGAAGCTTTATATTGGAGATAGCATTTCCGTTTCCCGTCTAATTTCTTTGAGTTTCCATACTTTGACGTCCGGTCCAGTGGCGACACCTGGCGGTTGCGCGCCATTTTTAGTTTACTTTCGTTAGAGCGCGCTATTTTAGTTCATTGGCGTTTCGATTCCCGTCGAAGCAACACGTACGTTTGCAACGGCAGACCGCTGCAACCTCAACGAATAGTGAGTTACAAGTTAACAGTGTTATAGTGTTTACAGTGTTATTGGGAACAATAAAATCCCTACAAGTGAGTAAAAAATCCTTTTTATATTTAACGGTTTTGCCGTTCGATAATAAAATTTATTTGGATTAAAATTATAGTTCGCAGATGAAATATAACTTTTTTATATTCTGCTGCTTCGTTTTTTGGTTGAATGTTTCCATACTAATAGTAAAGGTTAATTATACGTAGTTTACGAAATTGATACGTAACGTTTTTGTATTCAAAAACTGCTTCTTTTTGCTATTTATTTCGATTCTATAATGAAGGTTTTCTTGTGGGATAAATAAAAAGAGTTTGGTGTGGTTTTTTCATCTAGTCTGTAATTATTAAAGCATATCAATTAAATACGTATACAGTAATGGAAAATTCGGTCATTCCGGAGTCGGCACCACAACCAGTGGCAGGAACGAGCGGTGAAGCACGTAAGAAGACCCGGAGCAGCCGCAAACGGAGCCGCAGCTCTTCGAGCAGCAGCAGTAGCAGCACATCTTCGAGCTCATCATCTTCGTCCACCAAACGAAAAAGATACCGTCGTAGAAAAAGTAAGCACTCTCAGCATTCTAGGCGCATGATGGACAAACTAGTCCAAGAAATTGGAGAGCTTCGTAAGCATATTGTTATACCTCCAAATAATATTGATACCACTTATCAAGAACAGGACGCCGTTTCTATTGTTTCTGCCGTTAGTAATGAGCTCTATGAGCAAGATATTTTAGAAGAACAACCCCAAAGCCATAATAATTATGTAGAAAATTCTGATTTTACTTTTGAGATCGAAACGAAGTTGAAGGAGCCATCTGTCCCTAAGACTCCCGATAGTTATTTAAAAATGCTGAGCGATGTCCAACGCTTTGGAAATCCATCTTGGTCAGAGGTTAGATACTCTGATACACAGAAAATTTATAATCATAGCCCAGGTTTTACTGACCTGGAAACAAACGATGAGGTGAAAACATATGATACTCTTCGTTATTTAGCTCATGCGGACAAGTCATATGCAGCTATTACATACTGTATCCTTAAACAAAAAGAAACTTTGCAAGAGGGTATTCGTAATCTTTTATTTTGGGCAAAAATACAGAGATTTCTTTTAGTGGCTTGAGTGATAAAGTAGAAGAATTATTTCTTAAAGGCGAATTTCACAAAACCTCGTCAGATCTGTTACAATTAGTATGTGGACATCGCGCTGAAAGTGTTGAAATGCGTAGGGAGAGTATAACCAAGCAAGTTAGAGATCCTTTAGTGAAAGCCACCCTGAATAGAATACCGCCGTCACAAACACATATATTCGAATCTGAACAATTTGCTTCTGCTCTTGATAAAGCTGGTGGAGTTCGGAAAGCCTTTTGGCCTCCAAAAACTGACGCATCATCGCAGTCTAAGCTTCAGCAAGCTAATCGCCGCTCCTCGCGGGGGCAAGGTGTGCGAAATACAGTAGTTCCATCGCGTGGAACTCAATGTATGTATCATGAAACAGGCTTCACTACATTTCCGAATGCCTATAACTACCCACCCTCGCGGGGTGGATACCAACACGGTAGATCCTATAAAGGTCAACCAAATGCAGGTGTCTCACACGAACACCATCAAGTCGGTAATAGAGGGTCATTTCCCAACCGAGCGTCTCGTTCGGAGCGCGGCCATCACAGAGGACGTTCTAATGACCCCAGAGGTCATTCAAAGAGGTATAAACAATGACTCGAAGATCCAATTTCAGGCAGGTCAGCTCGTACATTATCAGTCACAATGGAGAGAAATGGGAGCCCCACAGATAATTTTAAAATTGATTCAAGGGTATCGTATCCCATTCCTTCAGAAACCCCCACTTTTTCAACCAAATCTTGTAAAAGGCTTATTTCACACACCCATATCCCACGAAATGACTTTAATTATAAACCAAATGAAAACTCAGGGCATTTTAAAATCTGCTCCTCTGACTCCCAGTTTTGTCTCTCCTCTGTTTTTGGTACCAAAGTCCGACGGAACAGCTCGACCTGTGTTCAATCTAAAAACTTTAAACGAATACGTGATAACACAACCTTTCCATCTGATAAATATGTTTCGAATCCCAGACTTCCTACAACCGATGGACTGGATGTGCAAAATAGACTTGTCTCAAGCGTACTTTCACCTAAAAGTAACAAAGTCACACAGGCGATTCTTCCGCATCATATACGATCAACAATTATTAGAAATGACATGTCTTCCTTTTGGTCTGAGCACAGCTCCCAAAACATTTTCCTCACTGACAAACTGGATCGCTCAGGTACTACGAAAAAGATGGAATATGCGAATAGTTGTGTACCTGGACGATTTTCTAATTGTACATCAAAATGCACAGACGCTACGCAATCACGTGATTCAGGTAGTACGAACATTAGAAAAATTAGGTTGGAAAGTAAATCTAGAAAAATCAGTCCTTTATCCGCAAAAAAGCATAGTGTACTTAGGGGTGAAATGGCAGCCCTGGGAAAACTTAAAGTCCTTACCACAAGACAAGATCTTCAGCATAAACGTGAAAGTCGGTCAAATGCTCTCTCAAAAAGTGGCGACTGTAAAACATCTACAAAGTCTGATAGGTTTACTGAACTTTGCCAGTTTTGTTGTACCGAGAGGTCGACTAAACCATCGGCAACTGCTGAAGTTTTTGAATTCTCTGCCAGACCTACCAACAACGGTAGAACACTATTTACCACAAATTGTCCTAGACGATCTAATCTGGTGGTCCCGAAATTGTCAGTTGTCAACTCCATTGCATTACCCACCTCTAACCAACTTTCTAGTAACGGATGCGTCGGATCAGGCTTGGGGAGCCCAGTTGAACAACGTGGCTCTGTCAGGCACATGGTCGCAAGAGGAGCAAGTGCTCCACTCCAACCACAAGGAGATGCTAGCCATATTATACGCACTTCAGAGTCACGTTCAATCTATGAGCAACAGCACGATTCTCATACAGTGCGACAACCGAACTGCGGTTGCTCATTTACGGAGGGAAGGGGGAACAAAGTCAATAAGCTTACTCGATGTGACTTACCAAATATTGAATTTATTAGACCGATACCAGATAAGTTTCAAAATACACCACATACCAGGCAAATACAATGCCCATGCCGATCACCTATCTCGGCACCGTCGACCTCCAGAGTGGCATCTTCTTCCAACTTGCTTGGAAAAAGTATTCACCAAGTGGGGTGTGCCAATGATAGACTTATTCGCTTCAGCAACAGCACATGTAGTTCACAATTATGTGACCAGAGACCTGAACGACCCACAAGCCCTATTTTACGACGCTTTCAGCGTCCCATGGCACTATCCCCTAGCTTGGATATTCCCTCCTCCGTTTCTTATCCCGAAGGTTTTGACACATCTCACCCAATCAACGGGAATATTTCTAATAGTTGTCCCGAGATGGGAGAAAGTGTTTTGGCGCGTAGACCTGAAAGCCCGAGCACTGGCAGCACCAATAACATTGTTCAATCTGCCGACGAATCTCATCGACACATCAACAGGTCTCCCACCACCACAAGTGGAGAAAATAATTCTGGAGGTATGGAAATGTGGGGGTGGTCCGAGGCCACAAAAACTTGGAATAAAAACCAACTGTCTTTACTAAAAAATTCGTGGCGAAAGTCTACATTACAGACTTACCAAGTCGCTTGGAAACGATGGATTTTATGGTCTAAAAATAAAAAGATTAACCCGCAAAATCCTACAGGTTCTCAATTAGCCCAATTCTTGTCTGATTTATATTTACTGGATAACCTATCTTACAATACCATCGTTTTGCACAAGTCTGTAGTGTCTACTTTATGTAACGCCGATAATTCGAGTATTTTAAGTTCACATGTTCTGGTAAAACACGTACTGAAATCTATAGCACTTTCAAAGCCAAAACCTCCTAAACCCCCTATTTGGAATGTCGACGAATTGGCCATATTTTTATCGAACTATACGATTGAGTCCGATAATCTTTTTCAGATATCACGTCATACTGCAACATTGTTGCTACTTTGTTCTGGACGTCGTATTCACGATTTGACCCTACTTACAATTGATTCTAATCACTGCAAAAGGTCTGTAGATAACATCATATTTTGGCCTCAGTTTGGGTCAAAAACAGACAGTAGCAATTATAGGCAAACGGGTTGGAAACTTCTTTTAAATTCAAATAACCCTAAGCTTGACCCCGTTTATTGGGTAGACAAAACTATTTCAGTGTTAAATGAAAGACGCAATTCTGCAAAAACGTTTAATCTTTTCGTCACAATCAAAGGTAATTGTAAGCCTGCCAGTCGCACAGTAATAGCAAGCTGGATAAAAACCCTGTTTAAAGAAGCTGGGATCAAAGCTTCTCCAGGTAGCGTCCGCTCTGCAGTAGCTTCAAAAAGCTGGCTTGAGAATCATCCATTAGATGAAATTTTGGCTCGAGGAAATTGGCGATCAGCTAATACCTTCCAGCAATTTTACAAACGGGAAGTATTAAGAAGTAACATGCCTTCAAATAATGTCACACAATTGTTTAGTCCGGTTGATAAAGAATGATTTGGTTTTTGAATCATGTTAATGGTTATTTGTGTTTTTTTCTGTAATAAATAATTAAGTGTTTCGTTAATTAAAAAATACAATCTGTTGATAATTATATACATAGGTATTATTATACACTGTGGTTTTCTTTCTTTCACATCGGTCTTTAATCACATTGGCGTTAAAGTGAATAAATCAGTGGCGATCACCAGGCGATAACAAACAGGTCTCAATATAAAGCTTCCAGTGACGGTCAAGTGATTTAATAGCAGCGTTTTACCTGAAATAAAACGCATATTAAAATACTTACCTCACTGGAAGCTTTCACTTTAAATTCTGCCTGGTGAAATTGAGCCAATGAACTAAAATAGCGCGCTCTAACGAAAGTAAACTAAAAATGGCGCGCAACCGCCAGGTGTCGCCACTGGACCGGACGTCAAAGTATGGAAACTCAAAGAAATTAGACGGGAAACGGAAATGCTATCTCCAATATAAAGCTTCCAGTGAGGTAAGTATTTTAATATGCGTTTTATTTCAGGTAAAACGCTGCTATTCTGTGAGATCCGCCACGCTCAGCATTTGGAGCTGCTTTGGAGTGATACCAAGGCCTCACAGGAAACCAAAGTGAAGCAGCACCTGCTGTGTTTCGCCGAGTGGGTGAGGGAGGGCCCGTGAGGCCCAATGCGGGGGAATGGTAGCTTAAAATAATAATATTAATAATAATTTGTTTATTTCAGGCAACAAGATACATTCAAATATATTTCATTGGCCCATATAATAAAAGATAGATAGATAAAACGTTTATTCGCATCAAAAAGCACACATTCAGAGCAGTTGTACAATCGATCCCTTCATTCGGATCGATCCCAACTGTACTATGGTAAGAACAGTTCATAAAAGCACCAAGAGAGGTCACTGTGCATAATTACATCGCACCAGCGAAGCGATTTTCTAACGTGTTAACGGCTTGATAGGACTATTCGAAAAACAATAAACCGTTGTTTGCGAAGTTGGCTTTTATTTGTTGCAAAGTGACTTAGCATTCCTCTCGACTGTGACCTGGGCAACCTAGGGTTTGTACAGCAGTATAAAAGTAAGCACAGTAAAAATCCCCAGAAGGTCTTATAGTGAGGCATGTGTGCAGTAGTGGTGCGAAATGGTAATGGCTCAGTGAATTGTTTACTCGACGAGCAAACCACTGATTTTCAGCCATTGCCAGTATTGAGGGATGCACGTGACGGCACCGCAGTAACAACTTAAACTAACTAAATGAAAGTAGACAAATAAATAGACGGTAAACAAGTATAACTTATATACGAAAATAAATAGAAGTAAACAAACACGGATTACAGCTGTATTAAAAGTAAATAGATAACATGTGTGTGTAAAGTACACATACACGTTAGGTACACAAAATACACTAGACAAGCGTCCGTGGCACTCATTCAGCTGGTCTCACTGAAAACCAGCGTCATGGCCTTTGTCTGAGCCGTGACATAAGCTGAGTGAGGGTCATTTATACTAGACGTCATAACACATCATAATATTCAGTTGGCACTGTCTGGACATGATTGAATATAGTTTTGTTTTTTTTATTTCTATTTTGTTTTATTTTTATGTATTTTTAATTGTTTTCTGTTTGTGCCAAATTGTGTTCTGTTTACAATTGCTATATGTTCTGTGTTGTGATGTCTAAAATAATAAATATTTTCTTTCTTTCTTCTTTCTTTCTAAAGTTTCTCACGATGCATAAAAGGTAGACAGCTTCACATAAAAAGAAAACTTACTTGGCAGTGAATTTTTTATCGACATCTGAGTGTAGTTTCCCATCACTAGTCTAATATGAAGAGGCCAAAGTTTGCATATTTGTATATTTTTCAGCAGAAGGCTCTTTACACGGCGTTTCAGCTATGGCGCGATACTAACTGATCTATAGATCGAAAATTATGAAAGCAAAGTTTTTTATAGTTTTCATCAAGGGGTTACTTCCTTAATGAAACATTTGCTATAGATTAATCTGGGAAAAAGTGTAATCTTCATTACTATGATGAGTGCCTACTGTAAATGTGTGATTTATATTATGGCACAGATATCGGTATTTTATTCTGAACATTTATTTTTTATGTGATAGGTGACAGACGGATCACCTGATGGTAAGCGATTGCCGCCGCCCATGGATGCAATGGAGCGACACCAATGAAGTCACAAGTGCGCTGCCAATCTTTAAATCACCTTTCCCCCGAACTCTGAACTAAAGAACATGTAACACTACCTTTGACCGTGGAGAGCTACACTTCGGCATGAACGTGCCGGCTTGACCGGTGTGATACCACGGCCTCACAGAAACCTCTGGTTATTGAGGATATCTGGTGCGTGCGTGCGTGCGTGCGTGCGTGTGTGTGTGTGTGTGTGTGTGTGTGTGTGTGTGTGTGTGTGTGTGTGTGTGTGTGTGTGTGTGTGTGTGTGTGTGTGTGTGTGTGTGTGTGTGTGTGTGTGTGTGTGTGTGTGTGTGGGCAACGATGGGCGGCAATATACCATCAGGTGATACGACTGCTCGTTTGGAACAGTGGTAGTAAACGCTGCCCTTTATCTAAGGGTTGCGGGTTCGATTCCACAGTACAAAAAATTTTGTGCATGAATGTTCATGTCTGTTTGCATTGGTCTGGGTGTTTTCTATGTATTATAAGTATTTATTTACAAAAGAAAAGTACTTAGTATATTTATAAATTTGTAATCCGAGTGGAGTCACAAGTGCGCTGCCAACCTTTAAACCCCCCTTTCCCAGGATTGATCTTCCGGTACTTTCGCTGCACCAGCACGCTGGTTATCTGTGACTCCGGTCGAGCCGGCCCATTCATGCCCAAGCGTGGCTCTCCCATGATTACGCAGCAATACGCTAGTTCTCAGTAGGAAGCACCTACGTCGGCGACAGTTATCCACGGAACCAAACGTCAGAATGTATTGGATACGTCAGCGTTGACGGGCGCTCGCGCCACGATAACGTTACGATACAGTATTCTACCGGTCAAAATATTTTAAGCTGCGTGTCTCTTGACATTGGCGAAATCAATGCTTCGCTGAACGAGTGATCGAGTCCACCAAAATAAAATACGATGGTATTGACGATCTCAGTAGGCTCTCAACAAGTAAGTCTGAAAATGAACTTGGACAAGACGAAAATTATGTCAGAATCAACAGTCGGATTACAAATTCTACTGTATACTGTATGTATTCGACTGTTGATTCTGATATCCGTAACACAGGTGCTTGAGCTACCTATCTCGGAGTCAGATCAATGTATGTGATATGAAAATATTTATTTTAAAAAAACCGGTGTTAAATTCAGTTCTTTTTCCTCTTCATTACGAGTTGTAGGCACATGATTGGACAATAAAATGTGGTCAATGCAAAGTGCTATTCGATGTCGCCGGCGCATGCGATTGTAACGACAAATGCGAGCCTCCGGCTACTGGGGGACGAGAGAAAGTATTTATTAATTTACTGCAATTATCTGTACAATCATTGGTACATGTTTGGGTTTGATGTGCCTACATGTTTGATGTTGGTTCTACAAGACAATGCGCAACACCCGATGTTAGTTCGCGCCACAAAAGAATTCCCGCTGCAAATCACGGAACTAAAATTTAAGATTTCTTCCCCCTTATTACAAATCTATAACTAAGGATAGTCCCGGAACAAAACTCGTTCCAGCCCGTTTTGACATTGCGTGTTGGAACGGGATGACAAGATGACCTTTGGTATGGTGATAACTTAAGATCGCGATTTGTATTAAGGTGGCTTGTGTCATTTGTTATGTTATCATCATCATTTCAGCCAATAGACGTCCACTGCTGGAAATAGGCCTCCCCCAATGATCTCCACACAGATTGGTCCTGCGCCGCCCGCATCCAATGGATTCCCGCGACCTTCACCAGATCATCGGTCCAACTTGTGAGGGCGCCACGGCTGCGACTTCCTGTTCGTTCTCCTGTTCTCCTCGCTATGTACCCTGCCCATTGCCACTTGATGCATGCAATCCTTTGGGCTATGTCTGTAACCGTAGTTATCCTGCGGATCTCATGATTTCTGATACGATCACCCAAGGAGCCATTGCTCTCTGGGTGACTTTGAGCCTCCTAAATCGGCACATTGTAAGCGGCCAAGTCCCGGTTCCGTATGTTATCACTGGCAACACACACGCATTGAAGAGATTCGCCTTGAGACACTGCGGTACATGGGCCACAAATATACTGCCTAGCTTCCCGAACGCTGTCTGTCGCTGAAGCTGGATTTTTTGACCGAGGTGTACTCGTCCACAACTTCCAGTGTAGAGCTTACAACCTGTACTAGAGTGGGTACGACATGGGAATTCGACATAATTTTCGTCTTGTCCATGTTCATTTTCAGACCTACTTGTTGAGAGACTACTGAGGTCGTCAAGACCATCTTCATTTTTTTTTTTGGACCCGATCACTCGTTCAGCGAAGCATTGATTCCGCCAATGTCAAGTGTTCAAAGAGACAAGCAGCTTAAAATATTTTGACCGGTAGAATACTGTATCGTAACGGGATAATGGCGTTAGCGCCCGTCAACGCTGACGTATCCAATACATTTTGACGTTTGGTTCCGTGGCTAACTGTCGCCGACGAAGGTGAGTACTAGCTAGCGTATTGCTCCGTAATCGTGGGAGAGCCACGCTTGGGCATAAATGGGCCGGCTCGACCGGAGTGATACCACGGTCTCACAGAAAACCAGCGTGCTGGTGCAGCGTTTAAAGGTTGCCATAGGGTGATGATTTTTGTCCATCTTTTAGGGTTCATTCTGCATACATGGCCCGCCCACTCCCATTTTAACTTCGCAGTCGTCCCACATCCGCGATTCCCGTCTTGGAGCGTATGTCAGAGTTGCGCACTCTATCTGATCTTTTGATCCCCAGAATGCTACGATCCATAGCTCTTTGGCAAATCTTGAGTTTGGACTTCTGATTTTCTGTCAACGACCAGGTTTGCGCACCGTAAGTAAGGATGGGCAAAATGCAGACATCGATGAGTTTGCGCTTAAGTGTCAGATTGAGGTCTCCCTTCAAGTACGCTTTCATGGACCAGAAGCTCTTCCAGGCATTTTGGATTCGGCGTTCGATCTCTTTTTCTTGCCTATTGTGGAAGGAGACCTACCAATCTACTTATTGGTTGGTTTTCCACAAATTAGATTGTATTATTTTATACAGGTTTCAAATCCGTAATTTTCACAATGCCCCACAAGGTGTGGTGGAAAGAAAACCTGATGGAAAGTAATCAACGCCGCCCAGGAACATCCGCGAAATCAGAGAGATTGCTAATGTGTTGCCGGCCTTTTTAAAAAAGAGTACGCTCTTCTCTTGAAGGTCCCTAAGTCGTAGCCGTCGGGAAACACTCTTGCAGCCAAACCGTTCCACAGAACTGAGGTACGTGGTAGAAAGTTCCGCGAGAAACGTAGGTACAGTATTAGACCGCCATCCATCGAGATGATGGGGATTGAATGACAATCGCTTGCATGTGGTTCGATGTAAGAATTCAGCTGCAGGGAGTAGATCAAACAGTTCCACAGAGCACTCCCCATGATAGGTTCGACATAGAATGCTGAGGGAAGCTATATTTGACTGACCGGATGGCGCAATTGGTAGTGACCCTGCCTCTTACGCCAAAGGTCGTGGGTTCGATCCTGGACAAACATTCGTGCGATGAACACTTGTGTTTGTTCGGTGTCTGGGTGTAATATATGTATTTAAGTATATATTTGTGTTCCTCTGTTGTCTGATATCTGTAACACAAGTGCTTAAGCTACTTAGTACGGAATCAGGTCAACGTATGAGATGTTGTGAGAATTATTATTATTATATCCAGCCGCATTGCTAGACCTACCTATTGGTTAGTTTTCCACCAATTAGGTTGTCTTATTTTCTACAGGTCTTAAATTCATAATTCAATGCTCTATAAGGTGTGGTTCGTTACCATGGTGACTTGAATGACAAACATTTTGAGAAGCTAGGATTGGTAGATAATGAAAAGCCACGCCTTTTAAATTTAGCTTGTACCAATCTAAATAACCGTGGGAGAGCCACGCTTCGGCATAAATGGGCCGGCTCGACCGGTGTGATACCACGACCTCACAGAAAACCGGCGTGAAGCAGCTGTGCTGTATTTCGCTACGTTAGTGAGGGTAGCGGAGGCCCAATCCGGGGGAAAGGGGGGGTTTAAAGGTTTTCAGCGCACTTGTGACTCCACTGGTGTCGCGAATGTTCATGCCGGTGGCAATCGCTTTCCATAAGGTGATCCGTCTGCTCGTCTACCACCTATCACGATACGAACTCTTTGAATACTCGTGCTACCTTTTCAGGGCGGCGATTCTAAATCTATGATTGTATCTCACCCAAATACATAGACATCCACCCTAACTAAACACACTGTTCCTTTTCATAAAAATCCATACTTGAAAACTGCTCGAAGCCGGTAATACTGGGGTAACGTGCTGGGCGACGTTCTTTCTCTACCGCACCCGTATAGAATCTGCGTCAGGGCCGGTTGGATCTCTTTCACACTTTGTGACGTTTTTTCCGAAATGGGACATTCCGCTGACTTTTATAGTTACATGATATTTGTATTTTTATCAGGATAATCCTCGGGATAGGAGTCCTGCTTAGTTAAATTTAATTTCTATACGGCCTAGATTAAGCCTAGCATTAATATATTACTTGTTTAAGATCATTTAAGTTCTTACATAAAAATTTACCATTAAAAGCCAGAAACAAAGTTTTCTTTTTTAAACATGTATTTTGCATATATTTTGAAATAAATATTCAGCCCTCATACTTAAACTCTTTTTAATCCTAAACTACCAAGTTCACGATTATTACGAAATAATGTTAATTTTTACATTTTCATTACAAATCCTCGACTAACCAGAGACAACTTAGTACCGCAGGATAGTGTCAAAATTGATCGAATCATTTAATCATTCGTTCAGTGACATTTAATTTTACATAACCTTACTTTGTGGTCTGAAGTAAAAATTCTAAAGAATTGTTTTTAAGCAACAATAAATTAAAATATTTTAGGTCAATATAAGGTTTCCAAGTAATATGCATAGGAATTGCTTATATTTTTGGGATTAAATACCAAAAATAAATTAACTTCTTTCTCACAAATAACTTTAGCGTAAAACGAAATGAACTGTCACAGGGATAGGTTGTCATGGTTACTGAATCGAAATTTTGAGGTTATTATTTTAGTACTCATTTTAAACTAGGGGTCCGGGTGGTTTAAGTATTATAGTTGATATACTAAATAACGTTAAACTTAGTTTTGTAATAATGTTTACTCTAGTTGTTCAGTTATTCCCAGTATTAATCACACTACTTATTTTAAACCACGTTTTGGAATAAGCGGGTCACACTTTCTAGCTAGGTAGTTTAAAAGCTAGTGGCGCCCTCTCTCAGCTCTCTGT
The DNA here is from genome assembly GCA_019059595.1 of Marasmia exigua. Lineage (NCBI taxonomy): Eukaryota > Metazoa > Arthropoda > Insecta > Lepidoptera > Crambidae > Marasmia > Marasmia exigua. Next base: position 11,555,864 of record CM032489.1, on the reverse strand, counting down.
TAGAATCCTGCGAGCGCCTCAGAACCCACGGAGCTAGCATTAGGTACATAGGACCAGATTAACATCTCGGGTCTCAGGGTTACATAAGCTATACTTTTCTACTTTTTTTTTGGCTATATTTATTTTTCTTACTTTCGTTTTTGCCTGAGATACAGGATGTTCCTGTTCAGGCAACAAACTTAAAATTAGTTTTCTTAGTATAAAGTAGATTACAAGTATTTATATTGTTCTCGTGGTTTTTCAATAAAATTTATTTATTTATGCCCTAATTAACTATTCGTTCGTTGCATTGCAATCTACCTATTGGTTAATTTTCCACCAATTAGATTTTCTTAATTTGTAAAGGTCTTAAATAAATCATTTGTTCATACCCTGCAAGGTGTGGTTTGTTACCATGGTGACTTGAATGACAAACATTTTAAGAAGCTAGGATTGGTATAAAAACCACGCCTTTTAAATTTACCTTGTACAGTCAGATCATGTTACCCCCTGCAGTGGAAAAATAGCACTTGTGCCCCAGACATAAGGACGGTCCAAAGGTCAAAAAGGGTAACTCGATGTGACGCTGTGTGTACTTACCTATCTAACATACTGTAATGTCCAGTTACACCAAAGTTGTCGCTTCGAGGCCCGGGGTATACGCTTGCACCATGAGTCTGGTTTCAATGAAGCGACTGCGGTCTTAAGGCGACGGGTAGCCCTAACTAGCGACACCATTCGTTTTTTATTGTTAGCTACTAAACCGGATCTATTTTAAACAATTCCAGTAACAACCTCTCGGCAAACACTTATTTATTAATCAACCATGCACAAATGTTAGGTCCGTTTTTGTACGCGAAAAATTGATTACCGCCAAAAGCGGCCACTTTTAGCGTGTATCAATTTTTCGCGTACAAAAACGGACAAAACATTTGTGCATGGTTGTTTAATAAATAGTATAAGTGTTTGCTGATAGGTTCTAACCCCGAAATTGTTTAAAATAGATCCGGTTTAGTAGCTAAAAATTAAAATCGATTGGCGTCGCTGATGTGGCCTACCCGTCATCTTAACTTCGCAACTCTTGCACCAGACCATCCGGATCACGGGTCCTCGTTCAGAATAATTAGATACCCTAGATTTTGTATTTTTATTGAAGGTCGTAAATTATAAGTATCCATACTTTTTAATAATACCTAAATATCCATAATTAACGCCCTGTTGGTCTAGTGGTTTATGTACCGGGCCGCGATCTGGTTCTGGGTTCGATTCTCGGGTCGAGCGAAAAGTATGTTTCGATTTTTTCAGACATAGCTCGGGTTTGTGATCACCAATCCGCGTTTGGCAAGCGTGGTGATTAAGCCTAATCCCATCATAGTAGCGATAACTTGATTTCTATGATGGAGGCCTTTGCTCTGCAGTGGGATAGTTTATAGGCTGATTAAAAAAAAAACCATAACTATCCATAATTTTTGAGAAATTATCCGAGACGTACAGGTTTCTTTACAATGTTATACCTCACTGTTTCAATGGTAGAAATATGCACATAGATTTCATGATCCAGAGGTTTTTTGTGATAGGTGGCAGACGAGCAGACGGATCGCCTGATGATAATCGATTTCCGCCGCCCATAGACACCCGCAACACCAGTAGATTTACAAGTGCGCTGCCAACCTTTAATCCTTCCTTTCTTGGGATTTGGCCTCCGGTACCCTAACTTACGTAGTGAAAAAGGTGACGGGTAGGGCACACTAGCGGGACGGGTAGCTACTAAACCGGATCTATTTTAATCAATTTCGAGGTTACAACCTGTCGGCCAACACTTATACTATTTATTAAATAACCATGTACAAATGCGGACCCAACATTTGTACGCGAAAAATTTATTCACGTCAAAAGCGGCCACTTTTGGCAAATCAATTTTTCGCGTGCGCGTTGAAACCAACATTTGTGCATGGTTATTTAATAAATAGTATAAGTGTTTGCCGAGAGGTTGTAACCCCAAAATTGTTTCAAATAGATCCGGTTTAGTAGCTAACAATTAAAATCGATTGGTGTCGCTAGTTAGGGTTACCCGTCAACTTAACAGAACAACTCGGGTACAAAACCCAGGACCCCAAGCGCAGCCGTCGCTTTAAAGTGCGACCTTCTAATCGCCACCAAGGCAGTCAGTACTAACATATATTACTAAGTAACTATCATGGTTTATATTGAACGCTAGCCACCTCTGATTGGCTTTGAATTTGTAGTGCACTCGGTCACCGCGGCAACTAAACTACCCTTTAATATTCTGGGGTACGTTACCTATATTTCATTTCTCATTGGTGGATTCTCTATTTACCTTTCTTATTGGTTTGGGAATCGAACCCAAACGCGGTCACAAATGTGTGTTATGTTATGTTATGTTATAATGGTTGCCGACTAAGTACATAGTTGGTACTTACCTACTTCCGCACTCAAAGACGTCAATTAAACTTAATCTTCATTAACTTAATCAGTGCGTCCTACCCGTCATGACATACGGAGCCGAAACGTGGACACTTACGGTACGGCTGGTCCACAAGTTAAAGGTCGCTCAGCGGGCTATGGAACGAGCAATGCTCGGCGTCTCTCTCCAAGATCGAATCCGAAATGAGGTGATCCGGCAGAGAACCAAAGTCATCGACATTGCTCACCGAATTAGCAAGCTTAAGTGGCAGTGGGCTGGCCATATTAGCCGCAGAACCGACCACCGATGGGGTAAACGAGTTCTAGAGTGGAGACCGCGTCTTGGCACACGTAATGTAGGGCGCCCTAGCTAGGTGGGGGGACGATCTGCGCAGGATGGCAGGCAAGAGCTGGATGCGAGAAGCCATGGATAGATCACAGTGGCGAACAATTGGAGAGGCCTACGTCCAGCAGTGGACTGCGATAGGCTGATGATGATGATGACGAACTTAATTATGGAAACGCGTTATGCGTATTGAAATAGGTGTCAATATTTTTTCTTAAGGTGACGGGTGGGGCAGACTAGCGACGCCAATCGATTCAAATTTTTAGCTACTTAACCGGATCTATTTCAAACAATTTCAGGGTTACAATCTCTCCGCAAACACATATACTATTTTTTAAATGATCATGCACAAATGTTGGGTCTGATTTTGTACGCGAAAAAGTGATTCACGCCAAAAGTGGCCGCTTTTGGCGGTAATTAAAATTTAGAGTGCAAAAGCAGACCCAAAAGTTAAGTAAAAGTATTTAATAAATAGTATAAGTAATTGGCGAGAGGTTGTATTCCCGAAATTGATTAAAATATATCCGGTTTAGTAGCTAAAAATTGAAATTGATTGGCGTTGCTAGTGTGCCCCGCCCGTCACCTTAAGTAACAATTGAAGTTAATTTGACGTCTCTGAGTGCGACAGTTAGTACGGTCAGGATAAAAAGTAGCTAAACACTACTTAATGTAACTGTTCTGCATATTATAGTAAATTTCTAAGGGGTACGAAAAAAATGCTAATTTGACATGGTCCTAAAGTGTTAGTTACTTTTGATCCTGACCGTACATATCTATTAAAATGCGAGCTACATTATTACTGACGACGCCCCGTTGTTCTAGTGATTTAAGTACCGGGCCGTGATCTCGGGGTCCGGGGTTCGATTCCCGGGTAGAGCAAAGGTATGTTTCGAATTTTTCGAACATAGCTCGGGTTTGTGATCACCAATCCGCATTTGGCAAGCGTGGTGATTAAACCTAATCCCATCATAGTAGCGATGACTTGATTTCTATGGATGGAGACCTTTGCCCTGCAGTGGGTAATGCTCCCAGCACTTTGGGGACTTTGCCATAGGGACCTACTTTGTTTTAACTTTCCTTTTTTATTTACTTTTAGCTTAGATTCAGGCCTCAGTTATTGTTTTAATTTTCTTCTTTTGTTCATGAAAAGTTTATTTTTTTAAATACAAATTTCCATTAGTCATAGCACAAAACTGTTATTTGTGCAGAATGGTTGGTGGGAGAGTTGGTTAAGGTGAAGGGTATACCACACTAGCGACTAGCGATTTTAATTGTTAGTTATTAAACCAGATCTATTCTAAAAATTTCGGGATACAACCTCTCGGAAAACACTTATACACGCACAAATGTTGGGTCCGTTTTTGTTGGTACGCGAAATATTGATTCACGCCAAAATTGGCCGCTTTAAAAAAAACGGATCTAGCATTTGTGCATGGTTATTTAATAAATAGTATAAGTGTTTGCCGAGATATTGTAATCCCGAAATTGTTTAAAATAGATCCGGTTTAGTAGCTAAAAATTAAAATCGATTGGCGTCGCTAGTGTGCCCTAGGTACTGGTATGCTGTAAGATTATAAAAACCTACAGTTTTTAATCTAATGCCTTGACTAATTTGGGTAGGGTTAGGTAGGTAATGGAATCTAATATACTGAAGGCGTTGAATTAAACTAATGGTTTTGAAATTCGAGAAAATTCGAGAGAAAGGTGAATTGTTCGAAAGAAAACAAGAACACGGTTTTAGTAAAAGACTTTATTAATATATAAATATTTTTTTGTTATTATTATTATTACATAGATTAAATACTTACTAAACTAAGTACTTAATACTTATACGGGTTAAAGATTACACATTTAGTAAATTTTAGTATCTATATCCCACTATTGTATAGAGGAAGTATACATAATGTAGAAAATCTATAATGATGTTTATTCAATATCTTTTAAATTACATACATTACAAATGGCTGGGGTCTCTATTTAAGTATGCAATACCTGTGTTTAGAGACCCCGCTCCTTCTTGAAATTTACAAAGATAAGGATCATACCAAACTAATGTGTGAGTGTGTGTGTGTTTGTGTGCATTTGTTCGTATCTATAAGTATGTGTGTGTTGCATGTGTATCTCTGTGTGTGTATCTATAGTGTGTAACTTGTAACTAAAGTGTAAGTATATGTGTGTGTGTCTGTATCTATGTGAGTTTGAATAGCGTGTATCTGGTGTGTTTGTGAGTATGTACGTGCATGATTGTGAGTGCGTGTGTAGTTCTGAATTTGTACATGTGTGTTAGTTAGTTCTGAAATAGCATATTGCTAAAATGCGTTCTGAAATAGCATATTGCTAAAATGGAGAAAGGCAGTGCATAGCCCCCTTATTAGTACAAACCGCGAATTAAGAATTCTCCCGGAACAAAATTAGTGCGAACCCTTTTTAACATTGCGTGCTGGAACGGGATAACATGACATTTAGTACGGTAATAACCTCAGATCGCGATTTAGAATAAGGTGGTAACAGTGTCGGGTACTTTTTTATAAGCTCCGATTATAAGTAAATAGTTCAGGCTTAAATTACGATATAAAAATGTATATTAAGTGTACTAATGTCGCGGGTGTCCATGGGCGGCGGCAATCGCTTGCCATCAGGAGATCCGTCTGCTCGTCTGCCACCTATGTATAAAAATAAAGTAGTATCTTCTTTTCTCTTCAATAAATCCAGCGATGATATTGTAAAGGACATGCCCTTATCAGTTCTCCGTCCAGTCGTATAATCACACGGGGCAAGAAGAATGACAAGGGCACGTCGCAATACATCAATTTCTTCAAGTTGTAAGTTCTCCTCCATTATGTATGAATGTGCAACAGCGCCATCTAGTTAGAGCATAACAAAACTTAGTAACACTGTCATCTATCGTCGAGTAGCGGAAACTTTTAGACGGCGTCATCTGTCGTCGAGTAGATCAAACTTTTAGTACTCTCTGTTTAACATAGATGGCGTAAGTTGCATACGCGGCGATGGTCATATTTCAGCATCCCAAGAGTGAATAAAGTCGAGAGACTTTGTCACAATGTAAAATGCTGAAAATGATGGCTGTTATTTTTCTTTCTTCTGTTTTTCATCCGTCGTGGCTCGTTTCTTCATGAGTTCCTTACTTATATGAAATGTAATACATTACAAGGCTGATAGAATTACAAAACGGAGTGTTTAATGTACATAGAATTCTTAATTAGGTACCTTACATACCTACTTACATACCTAAATTAACATTCGCATAATTTATGTTTTTGAAACAGCGTCTTTCACAAATGTTTAGGCTATAAAATCGTCGCCATTCCAGACAATATTAATCCATTGCAGAAAGGTTGAAGTATTTGAAGCGACGGGTAGGACAAACTAGCGACGCCAATTGATTTAAATTGTTAGTTACTAATCCGGATCTATTTTTAATAAAATCGGGTCTCCGTGCTATTGGCAAGCACATAAACTATTTATTCAATAGTGCTTATTGGTCTGGTTTGGCACTCGAAAAATGGATTAACTCCAAAAATGGATTAAGCGGCCATTTATGGCATGAAACGATTTTTCGAGTCGAGAAACAGATTGAAAAATTAAGTGTGAGTATTAAATAAATAGTGTACGTACTTCCCGAGAGGCTGGAATTTTAGAATTGTTAAAAAAAGATCGGATTTAGTTACTAACAAGTTAAATCAATTGGCGTCGCTAGTGTGCCCTACCCGTCACCTTAAAGCTGAGGGATGGAGTTAATTTTAGTAATTTCCTTCTTTATATATTATACAAAACTAATTAGGATTAGGTATCTACTAATTACAAAGTAAGTCTTAATAGACCAGCTAAAATATAAGGTAAGTACAAACGGCGAAATATCAAGTTAAGCTTGTTGGACTTTGGACCCTTACATCTGAGACACAAAAGCTAACTTTACACTACGATGGGTTAAGTCGACCTAACGCCGTCTGTACATATTGAGCTTGTGGTAACATCTTGCCAAAGCTCCAATCTTCAATAAGTATTCTCTTCATCTCGTGATGTAGGTACCTGCAACGAAAGAAACATAAAATGAAACACAAAAGAATTGTGGTCATTTAAAAACGGGGACCGTAGCAGCATTGTTTGCCAAATGTTCTTAATTAGACGCGGGAAATATGGAACTTGGCTTTCCTTTTACCGCCATATTGTATTGCAGGCGTTTAGTAAGTAAGTACTATTAAAGGAATTTATGTGTTATGTTTGAAATCGCATTGGGTAAGTAGGTATATTTATGTAATGGTATATTAAACAGTTTTTTTATGAAATAAAAAAAAACAATCAAAATCGATTCATCTGTTTGGGAGCTACGATGTCACGGACAGACAATCGATTTTAATTTTTAGCTACTAAACCGAATCTACTTTAAACAATTTCGAGATTACAACCTCTCGGCAAACATTATACTATTTATTAAATAACCATGCACAAATGTTGGGTCCTCGCCAACCCGTCTGCCTAGCGTGGTGAGTATGGCAATTACCCCTCATGTGATTGAGGGAGGCCCGTGCCCCAGCAGTGGGGACTTAAATGGGCTGATGATGATGATGAAATGTTGGGTCCGTTTTCGTTCGCGAAAAATTGATTCACGCTAAAAGTGGCCGCTTTTGCCGTGAATCAAGTTTTCGCGTACGCGTTGGATCCAACATTTCTGCATAGTTGTTTAATAAATAGTATAAGTCTTTGCTAGAGGTTGTAGCCTGAAAATTGTTTAAATTAGATTCGGATTAGTAGCTAAAAATTACAATCGATTGGCGTCGCTAGCGTGCCCTACCCGTCACCTTAACAAATCGTTATACATTTAATTTAAAACTATTTATGAGTACATATGTATCATCATCATCCTTTGCCAGTGTTTTTTGCCAGTTGCGTCACTTCGGAGACCGGCGTACGCTTGGACCATGATTCAGGATTTGGGGAGTCTGGTAATTACAATGAGGCAACTGCTGTCTGACCTCGCAACCCTTTAGCAGCAACGAATCAATGTTACATTTCAGAATCTATTCGAAACGTGCAGGTTTCCTCACGATATCTTCACTCACCATCACGGCCCAGCTAAAACTAGACGTGTGTAACTGAAACGACTCAGTGATCCGACTCAGCCAAATGATACACTGTTCCGATTCTCTAGTGTTTGCTCCGAATGTATCATTCGGTACGCGGTAGTAATCTCGCTCACTGATACGAATGAGCTGAATGATCCGAGTGAGCCGAATGATCCGAATGAGCTGTATGACCCAAGTGAGCCGAATGAGCTGAATGATCCAAGTGAGCCGATTGATCCGAATGAGTGGAATGATCCGGTTTCAGAGCGAAAAAGTAAGCCGTGGGCTGTTCAAGGTAAATGGGTAACCGTCTTTCCACCGGGAAAATAGATAGATATATTACATGGCACAGCAGGAGGTGATCGATTATTCATTCGTAACAAAATCAATTAATCAAGGATCTATCTCAGAGTAGATTTTCCAAAAGATTCAAATGAAGCCTTTCACTCTTCCGCATCTTTGCACTGATCCAGATGCAAATGTTCCAATCTTTTGAAAGATACGTTTTGCCAGGTCTAGCTAAAACCGCTTATCTTGTATTCCAACAAAAAAATAGAAGCAGTCCTATAACAACCCCAATTTGTATCGAAGTTCAGCAAAATGGCCGCGGCCCGATCGTCCAGTCCAGTCCGGCTCGGCTGTCAGGCGCAGAACTGTTATTTATTAGAATAAAATCCCTGTAATGACTTGACGCAGATCTTTCATGCGACGCTTGGTTTGGCGCTTGCCTTGGGGTCAGTTTATTTCAATGGGTGCATGTGGGAAATATTTTATTTAGGATAGAGGTTTCGATAGATGTGTAAGCTATTCGCAACACTATAGTGTATGCAACTATAGTAGACGGCTGTAAAAATGGGTACCCAAGTTTTTGGTAAGAAATTCTTAGTGTCAGCCCGGAGTCTGGAAAGCACGTTAAGCCGATGGTCCTGCGTCCGATCCCTCTCCGGTCGGGAATTTGTTGGTAAGAGAGTGCACTTGAGCACTATAATATACTTATCCTGCATACGTGGCTGATCGTTGAGATTGGCCGCCGTAGCCGTAATCGCTTCGAGGATATTAAGCTATTCGTGTCACACTGGTGTCTATTTGCCGAAAGACTGGAGCCCCGAAGTTGTTTAAAATAGATCTGGTTTAGTAGCTAAAAGTTTAGATCATTTGGCGTCGCTAGTGTGCCCTACCCGTCGCCTTAAGGTAACGGGTAGGGCACACTAGCGACTCCAATCAATTTTAATTGTTAGCTACTAAACCGTACGGCTAACACTTATACTATTTATTAAATACCAATGCACAAATATTGGGTCCGTTTTTGTACGCGAAAAATTGATTCATGCCAAAAGCGGCCACTTTTGGCGGTAATCCAAAATTCGAGTGCAAAAGCAGACCAAACAGTTGACTATAAGTATTCATATCTATAAGTGAAATGCAAATAAAATATTGAGTATTGAGTATTGAATAGTATAGGTGTTTGCCAAGAGGTTGTAACCCCAAAATTGTTTAAGATAGATCCAGTTTAGTAGCTAAAAATTAAAATCGATTGGTGTCGCTATTGTGCCCTACTCGTCTTAAGGTGAGAATTGAATAATACAATTTGTCAAAATTTTGAGTACCCGGCGTATAGTTGTTTGTATTTACTTAAACAAACAAAAATCTAGGCCCACATTTGCGCCCCATTAACCCCAAAAAAAACGTATTATCTCACCCCAACCCCACGACAAATCCGTCAAGATGTTACCCGCAAAAACAGCGGCCAGACCGAGTGGGTCAAATGGACCCAGCTAGATTTACGACTCGCCGGTCAAATCGACCGTGTGAGGCCGAATCGACCGCGCAGAAAAATTGTTCGCCAATTGTTATGATTTAAATTGAATTTTTCGATATTGGTTGTAAAACGACGAGTTACAGATTGGGCTGCGCTTAAATCGGCTGATGGAAATATTTTTTGCAATGTCTTACCGCTCGAACGTAGAGGTCAACCTGTCAAAATGATCTGTCATTTTTCCGAGATTTTTTTTTTTTACATTATAGCGGACAAATGAGCAGACGGCACACCTGATGGAAAGTGATCACCGCCGCCCATGGACATCTGCAACACCCGAGGTATCACATATGCGTTGCCGGCTCTTAAGAAAGGAGTACACCCTTTTCTTGAAGGTCATTTACTCTCTTTACTACATATTGTAAATTATAAATAACATTACATTGTATAAACCTTAGTGATTTCTTAAGGTGACGGGTAGGGCACACTAGCGATGCCAATCGATTTTAATTCTTAGCAACTAAACCAAATCTATTTAAGCAATTTCGGGATTACAACTTCTCGGCAAACATTTATACTATTTATTAAATAACCATGCAAAAATATTGGGTCCAACGCGTACGCGAAGAATTTATTCTCGCTAAAAGCGGCCACTTTTGTCGTTAATCAATTTTTCGCGTACAAAAATGGACCCAACATTTGTGCTTGGTTATTTAAAAAGAGATTGTAACCCCGAAATTATTTAAAATAGATCCGGCTTAGTAACTAAAAATTAAAATCGATTGGCGTCGCCAGTGTGCCCTACCCGTCACCTTAAAGTGCGACGCACCGAGGCAGTCATAAAAGAAAAAAATTATATCACAATCTCAAAAGGGTATTTTCTCTGAGCACAACAACCCCACTCATTATAACAACTATAAATAACCCCTAGGTACTTAGGGGTGACAGAAAAAGGTCATAAGAGGTGATTAATACGACGAAATGACCCCGGGGGCCATTTACTAGCGTTATTGGTACTGGAGTCTTCTAAATCAATTTTTAATTTCTCCGGAGCTCTTAGAATCATTTATCTAATTTTGTTTAGGGTTCATGGAGGGAGGTGTGATTTGTTTTCTTAGGGAAGGTTTTTACTGCAAGTGGACAATATGACAAAAAATACTTTACCATTTTTATATGCTTTTCGAATAAAGAAAGAAAAAAAAGATGATTCGTATTTTTTAGTTTTCATTAAAAGTGTGTTTTTATTGAATAATAAAAACTATAAAAGATAGACAAAAGTGACGTAGTTCTGTGGCTCTACGTAGGTGATGTCTTTGCTATACAATAAAAAAAGTTGACTCTGTATTATTCACTAATGTCATTGTCAGCCATTTTCCTTTTTCTCAAGTCAACGTGAGCAATGGCGTCATTAATTTGTCATGCCGAGCTGTGACGTCACACGGGAATTTTTACATTTTATTTAATTTCTCCTTAAATATCTTTCAAAAAATTCTAAAACAATTTTTCTTAAAATCCTTAAGACTAATCTAGATAACGGTATTTTTCATTTGGAAATAAAAAAATGCAGTGTTGTCCATTGTGGCTGATTTAATTTTTTTTGCAACGTGAGTATATTATATTAGAAGTCTGTAGCGAAAGTCTTTAATGCGTGTGTGTTGCCAGTGATGATATACGGAACCGAAACATTGGCCGCTTACAACTGTCCGGCACAATAAGGAGGCTCAAAGTCACCCAGAGAGCAATGGAGAGATGCTCGGAGTCCGTAGGAGAACTAAGGTCACAGACATAGCCCAAAGGATTGCATGTCTCAAGTGGCAATGGGCAGGGCACATAGCGAGGAGAACAGACGGCCGTTGGGGCAGAAAGGTCTTCGAGTGTAGGCCACGTACAGGAAGTCGCACCCGTGGCAGGACTCTCACAATGTAGACCGATGATCCATTGGATGCGGGCCGCACAGGACCAATGGGTGTTTGTATGTATTATAAGTATGTATTTACAAAAGAAAAGTATTGTATGTATATATTTGTAATTCCGCTGTTGATTCTGATATCCGTAACACAGGTGCTTGAGCTACCTATCTCGGAGTCAGATCTATGTATGTGATGTTGTCAAATAATAATAATATTTATAATAATAATAATCCGATCAGGTCGCAAGTGTGTGCCAATCGATTTTTTTTTATATGAGAGGTGAGCAGACGAGCAAACGGATCACCTGATGGTAAGCAATTCCGCCGCCCATGGACACCCGCAACACCAGTGGAGTCACAAGTGCGCTGCCAACCTTTTCCTCTTCCCCCCCATTGGGCCCCATTTTAATTTTTAGCTACTAAACCGGATCTATTTTACACAATTTCGGGGTTACAACCTTCTCGGCAAACACTTATACTATTTATTAAATAACCATGCAAAAATGCTGGGTCGAACGCGTACGCGAAAAATTGATTCACGCCAAAAGCGGCCATTTTTAGCGTGAATCAATTTTTCGCGCACAAAAACGGACCCAACATTTGTGCATGGTTATTTAATAAATAGTATAACTTTTTGCCGAGAGGTTGTAACCCCGAAATTGTTTAAATAGGTCAGATTTATTAGCTAAAAATTGGCGTCGCTAGTGTGCCCTACCCGTCACCTTAAAACTTATGTTTTGTTAGTATAGATTTGGCTGACTCGATAACACATTTGGTAGCGACCCTACCACGCCAAAGGTCGTGTGGTCGACATAAACATCCGTGTGACGAAAACACTTGTGTTTATTCGGTGTCTGGATGTGAAACATGTGTATTGGTATTGGTTATTTAAACATTTTTTTTATAAATAACTTCGTTTTCTTGGATTTTCCGAATGAGCCAAAAATTCCTGATCGATGCATCTTAGAACCATATTTTTAAGGTGGGCACACTAGCGACGCCAATCAATTTTAATGATTAGCTACTAAACTGGATCTATTTTTAACAATTTAGCGGTTACAATCTCTCGGCAAACGCTTATATTATTATTAAATAACCATACACAAAAACGGACCCAACATGGCATGGTTATTTAATAAATAGTATGAGTGTTTGCCGAGAAATTGTAACCTCGAAATTGTTTAAAATAGATCCTGTTTAGTAGCTAAAAGTGAAAATCGATTGGCATCGCTAGTGTGCGTTCCCCGTCACCTTAAGTATCAAATTAAGCTTATCTTTAAGCGGTTAAATACTTTTTTTTTTGGTTTGTTATAATCTATAATATGAATTGGACTGCCCTCACTTTGTTTTGGGACATTATTTTATTATTTTTTCTTTTAATTATTTTATTTTGGGAAATCAACGGCGATACAAACATAAATTACATGAAAGTGCTTAAAAATATTAAGTTAAGCTAATTACAGATTTCCACGTTTAAGTAATTATTTTCTGCGCATGTGTGTGTGTGTTTGTATGTGTGTAGTGTGTGTGTGTGTATTTAGGTATGTGTATGTGTGTATTTAGGTATGAATATGTGTGGGTCTATGTGTTGTGTGTGTTTGTACTTACCGGAAAGTCAGAAGTGACTAATGCCTCGATGGCTTGAGTCTTAAATGCTATTTTATTATGAGTGAATAGGCTATTTTATTATTTCCACTTTGCACCAATAGATGGTGCTAGGTATCGATTACATCGCGCGTTACGTGTTTTTGCATGACCTGTAAGCGTCGCCGCTGTCTGTAAGCCTAACCTCTTACAAAATAGTATAGGTTTGTAGTAGATATAGATTTAAGGCGAAGGGAAGCCATAACTAGACGACACCGACATTCGTTTTTAATTGTTAGCTACTAAGCCGGATCTATTTTAAACAATTTCGGGATTACAACCTCTCGGCAAACACTTATACTATTTATTAAATAACCATGCAAAAGTACAAAAACGGATCCAATACTTGTACGCGAAAATTTTATAACCGCCAAAAGCGGCCACTTTTAGTGTGAATCAATTTTTCTTGTACAAATGTTGGGTCCGCATTTGTGCATGGCTATTTAATAAATATTAAAAGTGTTTGCCGAGAGATTGTAATCCCGAAATTGTTTAAAATAGATCCGGTTTAGTAGCTATAAATAAAATCGATTGGTGTCGCTAGTGTGCCCTACCCGTCACCTTAATATGATCTTCTGTGATTTCTTTCTATTTCAGTTACCTTTTGTTTACGCATCATCATCATCATCAGCCTATCGCAGTCCACTGCTGGACGTAGGCCTCTCAAATTGTTCGCCACTGTGATCTATCCATGGCTTCTCGCATCCAGCTCTTGCCAGCCATCCTATGCAGATCGTCCCACCACCTAGCCAGAGGGCGCCCTACATTACGTTTGCCAAGACGCGGTCTCCACTCCAGAACTCGTTTACCCCATCGGTTGTTGGTTCTGCGGCTAATATGGCCAGCCCACTGCCACTTAAGCTTGCTAATCCGGTGAGCAATGTCGATAACTTTGGTTCTCTGCCGGATCACCTCATTTCGGATTCGATCTCGGAGAGAGACGCCAAGCATTGCTCGTTCCATAGCCCGCTGAGCGACCTTTAACTTGTGGACCAGCCGTACCGTAAGTGTCCACGTTTCGGCTCCGTATGACATGCAATCTAAAAAAGAGTCCCTCTAGTTCTAACACCCTGAAATCATTGTGAAAGTTGTTGAAAATGAAGAAATTTAAATAGTTAAACCAAACACTTAAATGCAATTTAATAATTAAAACAAACGCACGTCAGGCAAATGTGTGTCGCTGTCGAATATTGAACGTGCTGACCGCAACAAGGTGCGTTTACACGGTGCGGTTTCAGCTGTTCAGCTATTTCAGATTATAATAAATTACAGTGAACGTTCACATCGACCGTGCTGGCATCTGGTGCCATCCATTTGAACTTAATTTGTTTGTTTCCAGTTTTTTGTTTGAATGTTTTAATGACTTTTCCGTTGTTAATGTTTGTTGTATCTATTTATTTCGAGCCGTAAAAAATCTTTGTCGGATATTTAAATTTGTTTAAAAGCATTCTTCGACGAACATCAGTGTACAGTAAAACCAATGCTAGTTTATGTTACACTGATTATGGCATAAGAATACCTGTGTAAATTTAATATGTAACACTGTAGGATAATAAACAAATGCACAAGACGTGCATTAGTCAGTTTATTGGCACCTTATCCTTTACGATGTCAAGCCACAGCTTTTTACCCAACAACGGCAAAGCCAAAATGTTTGTATGTTCAAAGACTCTGCATAAACTAATCAACCGATTTTGATGAATGAGGAATACCTCATCTAACCTAAGAATCGATTAATAAATCGATTCTTAGGTCTTAGGTCGGTCCCGTCTGCCGGGACCCAGCGGTGGCATCTTAAGGCGACGGGTAGCCTAACTAGCGACGCCAATTGATTTAAATCGTTAGCTACTAAACCGGAACTATTTCAAATTGGCAAATGGTAGGGCGTCCTCTGGCTAGGTGAGGGGACGATCTGCGTAGGATGGCTGGCAAGAGCTGGATGCGAGAAGCCATGGATAGATCACGGTGGCGAACAATTGGAGAAGCCTACGTCCAGCAGTGGACTGCGATAGGCTGATGATGATGATGATGATCAAAGAAATAGCTAAGTGTTTTCCGAGAGGCTGCATCTTCGAAA
Source organism: Marasmia exigua (assembly GCA_019059595.1). Classification (NCBI taxonomy): domain Eukaryota; kingdom Metazoa; phylum Arthropoda; class Insecta; order Lepidoptera; family Crambidae; genus Marasmia; species Marasmia exigua. Next base: position 11,540,645 of record CM032489.1, on the reverse strand, counting down.
TTCTTAAAAAGATATCCGGTTTATAGTCATAGTTATTATTGCTTTCACGTTGTTCACAAAAGATCTTAAACTAATTACAAGTCCTGAACATGAACCCTGCAGGGGCACGGCAATGTTAATACATATTAGAATTTATATTCTAAAGTTTTATCGTAAGTAATAAGAATATCACGTAGTTTTCTGCTCAAAACACTCGTGAATGCTATAAAAACATTTTGAAATTAAATAATTCTTTAATTTATTACAAAAAAAGCTGGTATTTTGTGTTAATTTTTTATAACGCTAGGCAATTTATTGTACACTTTGACTGAAGTGAATATGTACCTCTTCTAACTATATCCAGTTTAGTGCCCGGCAAAACTAATCTATTTCTAAATCGCAAGTTACGAGGGATTGAATAATGCTCTTTAGCCTGTCTATATAATTCTTTATTTTGTCGAACAAATTTACATAATTCTAATATATATATTCAAGTTAAAGTTAAAATTCTTTGTGAAGTGAAATGTGTTCTACAGCTCTCTCTTTCTGGTATGTTGACAATAATTCTTAAAAAAAAATTTAAGCCTTTTTTGCGTCGGGGTTAACAATAATTCTTAATAATAATAATAATTCTCACAATATCTCATACGTTTACCTGATTCCGTACTAAGTAGCTTAAGCACTTGTGTTACAGATATCAGACAACAGAGGAACACAAATATATACTTAAAGGTGAAATATGGTCAAACGCTTACCTATCTACAGTAAAAAAAAAAAAAAAAAAATACATATATTACACCCAGACACTGAACAAACACAAGTGTTTACCGCACGAATGTTTGTCCAGGGTGGGGATCGAACCCACAACCTTTGGCGAAAGAGGCAGGGTCACTACCAATTGCGCCATCCGGTCAGTCGGTCTTAAACGTTTAGTTGCTAATAATGGCATCGCTTGTGTGCCCAACACGTCACTTTAAAGTAAAATAGAAGAATGTAGTCGTGAGGTGTAAACGACCCCATGACATCGCGTAACTAATGACTGAACGACGACTGACGAGGGTCCCTATCTATCAGTTGCGTACCTTATTGCTTGTCCGCTTATAATCGCCTGTGACAGCTAGCGCGATCACCAACTGTTTCAGACCCTCTAGGACTGTCCTGGACTTTACACATACAGCCACAAATCAAAGTTAACAAAACTGTTTTGACCGTGGGAGAGTCACGCTTCGCCTGTGCGACTGTGCTGTGTTTCGCTGTGTGTGTGAGGGTACCAGAGGCCCGATGCGGGGAATAGGTTTTTTTTTATAGAAAGGCCAATCAGGATGACCTCACTTCGCCTGATAGTAAGCAGCCGTGAAATCCAAATATGAGGTTGACAGGCACAAAAGAACTAACAAAGTACCCATTGAGTCTGCCATCCTCACCCTGATGGCCTGCTGAGATGCCGCTTCACGCCCCGCCTTAAAGACCCCGGATTGTATGAAGGAGGAAACACATGAGCTGGGAGGGCATTCCATGTCTTGATGGCTCGGGGCAGGAGCGAGGAGCCAAACCTATTGGTTCGCGCCGCCACTGCCTGAATGGTATGCGGATGGCAACGCTGTCCAGCACGTGTTGTTTGGAAGTGGAAAGGGGAGGATGGGATAAGTTGAAATAACTCATCAGAGCATTCCTCATTATAAAAGCGGTAATGTAAAGGTTGACAACGCTCTTGAGACTTCACTGGAGTCACAATCGCTTACTCTGTCACTTAATCACATAAAAAAACTGTCAAATTCCTTCATTCAGCGTCGAGATTGGTCTCATGGATCAGCACCGACTATAGCTGAGCGGCCGCCTGTTTGGCGCATACAGGGATAATGTTGTCCTACTTTTCGTCATTACTTATGTCTAGGTTATGTTTCTTATTAAGTTTCCTTGTTTTGTATTGTGCCAAATAAAGTTATCATTCATTCATTCATTCATTCAATCAACTTTCGCTTTAATGTCAAACACGTTTGGTTCATTATGAATTGAGGAAATTTGACATATTTTGGTGACTATAATTAATTAAGACGGGATTTAACACGATATTTATTATGCCTTTATGCCCTTTCTGCGGCATTGGGTCCAAGTGCATGCGCGCTTGCCCGGGGTCGCAGCGCGCGGCAGATACCTAAATTAATTGGTTGTGGTTCTACTAACATAGTTTTTAAGTATTTTTGTATACTAATAATATTATGGGCGAAACCTGAATTTTTTTTTTTTTTATAATGCAACGCGAAAATTTAAAAAGCTATATTGTGGTGACCTGGTGTGGCTGTCTGTATTTTGGATTTTGTATTTTTTTTCAACCGAATCTCCCTGTATATGAGTTTGTTTGTTTGTATACGTTTTGTTTTGTTTTAGGTGTAAGTAAACCTCAATAAAAAAAAAAAAACAGAAAGAGTAAAATATCCTTACACCGGTAAATTCGTAATTACAAACAACTCTTTAATCACTCGACATTGGCAGAGTTATATCAGTGTTCGCCGTAAGCAACACTGTAGCAGCCATAAAAAAAAACTTTATTTTTTTTATTGATAATCAAAGGACCTTTTAAAAGTAAAAACACCGGTTCAAGAATGACTCTGCTTGCTTGAAAACTCTCCGAGATATTATTCTAAAGAAAATCACATGGACGTTCAATAATGAAAAATTAAAAAAAAACCCCGACGGCGGCCATCTTGGATTTGATATTTGTCATAACAAATATATTTTGCTACTCAAGCCCTTTTATATGATACCCATATTGTGGGAGTTGTGCTAAAACATACAATCCATATATTTGGGACGGCGGCCATCTTAGATTGATTTTTATCCAACATAATCAAAATCGGTTCATTTGTTCGGGAGCTACGATGCCGTAGACACACACACACACGTCAAACTTATAACACCCCGTCGTTTTTGCGTCGGGGGTTAACAAATATTGCCATAATAGGTAATAAATCAAGCAGGTTCCTATTAATTTACAATCCTAATAGAATATGTTACAGTACTTAATTAAAGAAAGATATTATTATTGTGTATGTTGTCATTGAATCCTGAAAGTATCCTGCGTTACCGTCCTTCAAGTTGGCCGCCTTATCTTCAAAGATGACTGGTTTTGAGGAGGTGATTTAATAGAAACATAATATTTGTCTTGTAAAAGAGCTGGCGCTTCAATGGGGATATAACTGTCGATGGTATTGAAGATCAATTCCAACTGTACATCCTAATTTTGAATTGAAGAAATTTTAATCTTTAGAATAATAAAGTTATCAATTTAGTAAAATTGTGTACTTTTAGATGAATGGCCGTGTGGTCCCCGGCAGAGTAGAATAGGCCACCCTCACTCTTACCGAGGTGTCGTAAAAGGCGACTAAGGTAAAGCTACTGGCATGATCATCAGCACCCAGAGAAGGAAAACTCTGCATTTATATAAAAACCCTCGCCAACCCGTCTGCCAAGCGTGGTGAGTATGGCAATTGCCCCTCATGTGATTGAGGGAGGCCCGTGCCCCAGCAGTGGGGAATTAAATGGGCTGATGATGATGAGATGAATGACCGTGAGAGAGCCACGCTTCGGCATGAATGGACCGGCTCGACCGGAGTGATACCACGGCCTCACACAAACACGACGTGAAGCAGCACCGTGCTGTGTTTCGCTGCGTGAGTGAGGGTACCGGAGGCCTAATCCGGGGGAAAGTTGGGTTTTAAGGTTGGCAGCGCACTTGTGACTCCACTGGTGTCGCGGGTGTCCATGGGAGGCGGCAATCGCTTACCATCAGGTGATCTGTCTGCTCGTCTGCCACCTATCACATAAAAGAAAATTGGAATGCTTCAAACCGACAATATTACACTCCTCATCAGCATTATCTTCCATCTAGATGGTAAATACTGAAAGCCTGGAGGATCTTCTGATATATGCTCCACAATTGGAACCAGGCCAAACATGGACCGGGTTTGAATTCTTTATTTTCACCAAACACTGTTATTGCCCTATTGCCAGTACTGATGGTGGTTTAAAGTGTGAGAGGTACCTATGCAATTTTAAGGTTTGTAAGGTTAATCTCTCGGCAAACACTTATACTATTTATTTAATACTTATACTTAACTTTTGGGTCTATTTTTGAACCCGAAATTTGAATTACCGCCAATAACGGCCACTTCTGTCGTGAATCAATTTTTCGCTTTCAAAAACGGACTTAACATTTGGGCATGGCTATTTAATAAATAGAATAAGTGTTTGAGGGGAGGTTGTAACCCCGAAATTGTTTAAAATAGATCCGGTTTAAAAATTAAAACCGATTGGCGTCGCTAGTGTGCCCTACCCGTCACCTTAATATATCATTATGATGACTGAATGACAACTTTTTTTATGTGATAGGTAGCAGACGAGCAGACGGATTACCTGTTGGTAAGCTATTGCCCATGGACACTCGCGATACCAGTGGAGTCACAAGTGCGCTGCCAACCTTTAAACCTCCCCTCCCCGGATTGGGCCTCCGGTACCCTCACTCACGCAGCGAAACACAGCACAGTGTTGCTTCACGCCGATTTTCTGTGAGGCCGTGGTATCACTCAGGTAGAGTTCGTCAAAGCGTGTCTCTCCGACAGTGTAACTAAAGTCCATTATAAATCGGGATACATTATATTGTTTTTTTAAGCTAAATCAAAAAAGAATGAGCAATGTATAGACATGGTCAATTAATTTATTTATTGATATCATAGAATTCTTGTTAATAATTCTATTTACACTAATATTATAAAGAGGAAATATTTGTATTTTTGTATGTTTGTAATGAACAAACTCAAAAACTACTGGACCGATTGCAATAATTTTTACACCATTAGAAAGCTGCATTATTCAGAAGTAACATAGGCTATATTTTATCCCGGTACGGGAAGTAGTTCCCTCGGGACGCGGGTGAAACCGCGTGAAACAGCTAGTGATAAATATTTATAGAATAATGTCCATATTGACAACACGTAATTTAAAAACTCCATTTTATCTAAATGACCCTATCGGCAAACAGGGGTCGTAAAATCATTTAATTTTCACTCTTTACGACATTAAATGATTTGCAAATGTCATTTATTGTCATTAAGAATTGATTTGAATAGCCACGAATATTTTTATGACCTCTAAAATTGATTTAATAATTGAGTGGTCGTTTATGGAAAGAGATGAAATTCAGGCTGCTTTTGGTGATTTTAGGACCATCCTCATTAATATCTTTTAATAACAGAGCCACGCTTCGGCATGAATGGACCGGCTCGACCGGAGTGATTCCACGGCCTCACGAAACGCGGCGTGAAGCAGCATTGTCTGTGTTTTCGTTGCGTTGAGTGAGGGTACCGGAGGCCTAACCGGGGGAAAGTTGGGTTTTAAGGTTGGCAGCGCACTTGTGACTCCACTGGTGTCGCGGGTGTCCATGGGAGGCGGCAATCGCTTTACCATCAGGTGATCTGTCTGCTCGTCCTGCCACCTATCACATAAAATAAAATTTGAATGCTTCAACCCGACCATATTACACGCCTCATCAGCTTAATCTTCCATCTGATGGTAAATACTGAAAGCCTGGAGGATCTGTCCTATATATTCTCCACATTGAACATGCAAAACATGGACCGTTTGAATCTTTATTTTCACCAACACTGTTATTGCCCTATTGCAGTACTGATGGTGTTTTAAAGTTGTGGATAGGTACTATGCATTTTTAAAGGTTTGTAAGGTGAATCTCTCGGCAAACACTTATACTATTTATTTAAAACATACTTATCTTAACTTTTGGGTCTATTTTTGTCGCCCAATGTTGAATTACCGCCAATAACGGCCACTTTGTCGAGAATCAATTTTTCGCGTTCAAAAAAAAAAAACAATCCGGACGTAAATTTGGGAATAGTTATTTATAGAAATAATAAGTGTTTGACGAGAGGTTGTTTAGTAGCTAAAATTAAAATCGATTGACGTCGCTAGTGTGGCCCTACCCGTCCACTTAATCTATGAAAAGATACTGAATGGAACTTTTTTTTGTTATAGGTAGCAGAACGCGGCAGACGGACTACTGTTGTTAAGCTATTGCCCATGGGACACTCGCGATACCAGTGGAGTCACAAGTGCGCTGCCAACCTTTAAACCTCCCCTCCCCGGATTGGGCCTCCGGTACCCTCACTCACGCAGCGAAACACAGCACAGTGTTGCTTCACAGCTTTTTTCTGTGAGGCCGTGGTATCACTCAGGTAGAGTTCGTCAAAGCGTGGCTCTCCGACCGTGTAAACGAAAAATCCATTAATAAAATCCGGATATATTATATTGCTTTTCTAACTAAATTAAAAACGAATAAGCATTTATAGACATAGTCAATTAATATTATTTTTTGATATCATAGAATTCTTGTTATAAGTCTATGATTATATTTATAGAATAAGGTCTATTGACAACAGTAATATAAACCCATTTTATCTAAATGACCCTATCGGCAACCGGGGTCGTAAATCATTTAATTTTCACTCTTTACGACATCAAATGATTTGCAAATGTCATTTATTGTCATTAAGAATTGATTTGAATAGCCACGAATATTTTTATGTCATTTAAAGTGATATTGATTTTAATAATTTGAAGTGTCGTTATGGCCAACGTCACTGGAAAGATGAAGTTGTTTCTTGCCGTGAGTGAGGGTTCCGGAGGCCCAATCCGGGGTAGGGAGGGGGTTTGGAGTTTGGCAGCGCACTTCTGACTCCACTGGTGTTTGCGACTGTCCATGGCCGGCGGCAATTGCTTATCATCAGGTGATCCGTCTGCTCGTCTGCCAAATAAAACAAAATATCCACCTGTTTTATTACCGTCTTAGGGTAGCTTCCCTTACCGTGACACTATACTAATGAAACCAAACATTTTTCCCTAAGGAACCTAAGGTCTTAAATCAGAAAAAAAAATCGCCTTTTCAAACTAAAGTGATTAACCGATTGGTGCAAATTGTATCAGAAGGCAATTTTTTTTTTATAGATTAGTCCCATCCCCTCTTATTCCAAAACGTGGTTTTTAAATCAGAAGTGTGATTAATACTGGTTATAACTAAAGAACTAGAATAAACATTATTACATAACAAAGATTAACCTTATTTAGTATATTTTACTTACTTACTTATTATCAACTATAATACTTAAGTGAAACCATCCGGACCCCTAGTTTAAAATGAGTACTAAAATAATTATTTTTGGGATTTAAGTCGCAAAAATATAAGCAATTCCTATGCATATTACTTGGAAACCTTACTTAGGTCAATATTTTAATTTATTGTTGCTTAAAAACAATTCTTTAGAATTTTTACTTCAGACAACAAAATAAGGTTATGTAAAATGAAATGTCACTGAACGAATGATTGAATGATTCGATCAATTTTGACACTTGATCCTGCGGTACTTAATTGTCTATGGTTAGTCGAGGATTTATAATAAAAATTTAAGAACTAACATTATTCCGTAATAATTATGAACTTGTTAGTTTAGGATTAAAAGCGGTATCAGAGGAGTTTTTTGTAATAAGAGGGATAGGGTCTAATCTATAAAAAAAATCTTGGGATAATATATTTGTTTTCATTAGTATAGTGCCCCAGATAAGGGTGTAAGATGATTAAAAAAGCATGGTGTATTGCAAGCAATGTCAGGTCAAATATATGGTTTAAAAAATTTATAAAAAAAATTATTAAATTTATAATAAATTGTTAAAAAAATTCCCGCTGTCCACCCCTTCTTGGTTGAAAGAGGGGGTGGACAGCTCGTCTTCCATACGAGAAGTCTCGGTTCGAATCGAACATGCGTCTCTGGATTTTTCAAATTGACATGCGTATTTCTACCATTAGCTCGGCGGTGAGGGAAAACATCGTGAGGAAACCTGCAAGTTTCGGATAATTTCTGGAACATTACCTAATCATGATTCAGTTGGTCTGGTAACTGGTTCCCCCCTGATGGTTTGGTCATTATTATTAATGTGGTATTTCTCCTGCGGGAAATCACGGTACGAGGCTCCTTTTGGAAGGCGTATGTATGGATAGAGATCCAATACGAAGACTGAGTTTGAAGAGAATTGAAGACTGCTGGCATTAGATGCTATCCACCTTATTCTATATATTCGATATATTATGCCACCCTCATTAAACTCGATAATATGTTCAACTTTTAATAGTCATCTTAGTATATCTTAGTAAGTTTAGTTTAATTATTTATAAGTATAAGTCAATACAAGTCGAGTTATAGGTACTGCACTGTTTATTGACTTATTAGTATGGCTTGGAGTGGTAGTATTCTAAGATGTATTGTTGTTGCAATGGATGGCTAAATAAAGTACCTATTTGTATTTGTAATTTGATTCTAAATTGCGATCTACAGTTATTACCGTACTAAATATCATGTCAAATCGTCGATTTCTAATAAGGGAGCATGTGTATGAGGTTGATTGACCGCCTCGTATGGAAGGCGTGTTCTTATTTATTAAGCTACCATCGCCCCATATCCATAATAATATCCTCCAACTGATTACGGCTACGGCGGCCAATCTCAACGATCAGCCACGTACGCAGGATATATTTTAGTGCTCAAGTGTGTGCGCAAACACAAATGCACTCTCTATTCCCTTACTCTCATATTCCGAAGGGACACTACTGTGACACGACCGGAGAGGTATCGGGCGCAAGACCAACGGCTTAACGTGCTTTTTGAGGCACGGGGGTACAAGACCGCCAACTTCCATACTCCTGGCAGCCACTAAGAATTTCTTACCATAAACTTAGGTACAAATGTTTGGCCCGACCCGAGGATCGAACCTGGGACCTCTTGCGTAGCCGTCGCTTTAAAGTGCGACCCACTAACCACTGCGCCACAGAGGCAGTCCCTTATTCATACTAATATTATGAATAAGGTTACAGACATAGCCCAAAGGATTGCATGCCTCAAGTGGCGATGGGCAGAGCACATAGCGAGGAGAACAGACGGCCGTTGGGGTGGAAAGGTCCTCGAGTGGAGGCTACGTACAGGAAGTCGCAGCCGTGGCGCCCCCCACAAGGTGGACCAACGATCTGGTGGAAGTCGAGGGAATCCATTGGATGCGGGCGGCATAGGATCGATCTGTGTGGAGAACATTGGGGGAGGCCTATGTTCAGCAGTGGACGTCTATTGGCTGAAATGATGATGATGATGAATATGGAATTAAAGTCTGTGTATCTGTCTGTCTGTTTGTCCGTCTTAGGCAAAACGTTGCGATGGCTTGACGTGGTTTTTTATGTGATAGGTGGCAGACGAGTAGATGGATCACCTGATGGTAAGCGATTGCCACCGCCCATGGACACTCGCGACGCTAGTGGAGTCACAAGTGCACCTGCAAACCTTTTAACCCCCTTTCCCCCGTATTGAGTCTCCAGTACCCTCACTCACGCAGCGAAATACAACACAGTAGGTGCTTCACGCTGGTTTTCCTGTGAGGCCGGATCACTCCGGCGAGCCGGACCAATCATGACGAAGCGTAGCTCTCCCACGGTAATTATTAATGGAGTTAGTTGAAGAGATGGAGAGTAACATTACCTTTTTTTTTCTCTTGATGACATTATACATTGATTTGTAATATTTGTATTGACTAAGTAATTTAATTTAGTGACTAATTTTATAACTGTGACATATATTTGCATTTAATTTTATTATCATTGCTCATTAATCAATCATTTTGTACACCGTAATGGTAGAACATGTTGGCACTTTGCATGTATCTAACAACATCTTCTCTGTACACATGTTTCTTGGCAAATAAATTAATCTTAATCTTTATCTTTATCTTCCCAACGCGAGCGAAACCGCGGGCAAAAGCAACCACAACAAACCCACATACCTGTACACGCAAATTAAATCAATTCACCCCAAACAGATTAATGGTAAAATCAAACACGATACCATTACCAACGAAACAGCAGTAAGCCCTAAACACGACCTAGCCTATTCAGACGGGCCGAAACGACCCCACACATCAATATCCGCCGTCTGCAGCGGGCCACAATGCACTGGACGCGGTTGTTTATGGGACGGAATCGGCCTCACAGTTGGCGGGTTGGTAAGTGTTTAATGTAAAGGGTAAGGATTGTGTCAGTTTAGGGTTACAGATAATTATTCCGAATAAAGAACTTAAAACCGACTTCCAAAAAAAACACGCTCTAAAAGTACAAAACAAGACAATGAGCAGTTTTCCAGTAGGTATTTATAAATTTCCTAGTGATTCGCTAGATGGCGCAATCAGTCCCTGTAAATGTTAGGTGTGGTATGATATTTCATGTGGACCCTAATTTATGGGGAAATTGTTTTAGGTTTTTTACATTAAATATCTTAATACTTCGCAGTTAATATGTATTTTCAGTGCAATGTACATTTTAAATGACAGAGAATGATTCAAAACGAAACTTTTCATAAACAAGTAAAATATGTATTTTACTTGTTTACTTTTTATCTCCATTTTCTTATGGGTAAAATGAATTTAAATATGGCTGGACCGTAAATGTCATGATGATGGTTGGTTTATCAAATATTTCCTATCTATCATAGACAAAAAAGGAACTTTTAATTGATAGTGAGAGTAGCGTCATCTGGTGTTGCTTTTAGAAACCATCCGAAAATACCTACTGGATAATTGCTCATTGTCTCTGCTGAAATTATTATGCGGTATACAAAGTGGTCGTACCTTTTTTTTTTATGAGAGGTGGCAGACGAGCAGACGGATCACCTGATGATAAGCAATTCCGCCGCCCATGGACACCCGCAACACCAGTGGAGTCACGAGTGCACTGCAAACCTTTTCCCCTTCCGATATCACTCCGGTCGAGCCGGCCCATTCATGCCTAAGCGCGGCTCTCCCACATTTACCTCTCGGCAAACACTTACTCTAAGATCTTAAATTAATCACAATTAGGTAAAATTGATTTTTAATCAAAGGTAAAATTATATTATATATATCCACATATAAAAGTATATTACCCAACCAAGGGGTAATCAACTTTCGCAGCCATTACAGCATTCTACTCTAACCTAATAATACCAAACCCTTGGTCCATAGTTCATTACGCGCCCGAACAAAAGCTGTTACCTGTGTCCTGAATATTTAACACACCATTTCTGGCTGGGTTGATGATGTATCCAGCCGGGAGTCAGTTATGATGCTTTAGACATAAAGAATGCATGCCAACGTATTGACGCGTCGAACGCGAGTGGCGCCATCTACGTGGGGAGGTGGGAAACGAGTTGTGGCTACTCGTCGATAGATGGTGTTGAATAAGTGTTAAATGTCCTTTTTGCAAGCGGGATCAATTTTTTCTTATTAATTACTCGAAAATGAAATAAACATAGAATTAAAAATTTGCATCAAAGGTAGATAATTTACAAATAAATAATTGGTTTTAAATGGTATTCTTAGCGTGTATCATTTTTTTTTATGATTTAGGTGGCAGAGGAGCCGTCAGATCACCTGATGGTAAGCGATTAACATCACCATGACATCTTGTTTTAATTTAATGCTTTTATGTTGGTTTTGGATTCAAAAACTACGCAAAGTAACTATGTAGAGGTAGAGTAAAGAAAAATATTATTGGCATAAAAGTTTACAGGCACATAAAATTTTATCCCAGTCTCTAAACCCCTTATTACTAATCCCGATCTAAGAAAAGTTCTGGAACTAAACTCAGCTCCTTTTAACATTGTGTGTTGGAACAAGATGGCATGAACTTTAGTAAGGTAATAACTTTAGATCGCGTTTTGGAATAAAGGTTTTGTAATTGTTTTTGTTAGAATCGAAATAAGTTAGGTACCAAATTCCTTTTATGGTTTACAAACTTTATTAGGCTTCACATTTGGCACTGGGCGATGTAGATACATTCATAAATCACTATTACCAATTATGATAAACGTCTCAATTTGTACTAAACTTAACATTTTTATCTTTAACCAAGGATTTTAAATCTTCGTCGACCATTACCGAATCTGGCAATTGTTTCCGCTACTCCCCGCGCCGCGGCGCCACTCGTAATCTCATTACCAGATGCACGAATCCAGAAATAATGCCACCGATGGATCCAGACGATGAAAGGAACTAAAAAAACGACGGAGAGACCGATGAAAAAGAATTTTTCATTCGCTAAAATCAAACCCTAGCGTAAAACCCGTAAAAACGTTGATGTTGTCATGAAAGACTGTATCTACACCAAGGCGATGAAAGGAAAGCCCGCGAATTTTAAACGACTTTTGACGTTCGATTTTTTATTTTTCTATACAAAGAAGATTTCGATCCGAATCTGTTTGAGGTTAAAATGAAATTGATTAGTTTTTGAATGAAAAAAGACAGCGATACATTTTTGTTGGTGATTTTAATCGACATTAAGGTGACAATCGAATGTAGAAGAAATTTGACAGTTTTGTATGCTTTGTTGTTTGGACGTATGTAAAAGACTTAAGGCGTCGCGACGGGTAGCCCTAACTAGCGATACCATTCGTTTTTCATTGTTAGCTGCTAAACCGGATCTATTCTGAACAATTTCGGGGAAACTACCTCTCGGCAAACACTTATACTATTTATAAATTAACCATACACAAATGTTGGGTCCGTTTTTGTACGCGAAAAATTGATTGCTGCCAAAAGCGGCCACTACTAGCGTGAATAAATTTTTATTCACGCTAGTAGTGGACCCAACATTTGTGCATGGTTATTTAATAAATAGTATAAGTGTTTGCCGAGAGGTTATACCCCGAAATTGTTTTAAATAGATCCAGTTTAGTAGCTAAAAATTAAAATCGATTGTCGTCGCTAGTGTGCCCTACCCGTCACCTTAACATACTACTCAGGATTCAATCACAGCGTTGCTATTATTGATAACTTTGGAAAAAATTCTGACCAGAAGATATTTGAGAAAATATCTATCTAATTTCCTCAAGATCTTAATTAAACTAGAATACATTGCGCAAAATCCAGAGATGAGTGCTTGTATTCGACGCCATCGCCTCCTGTTTAGAAAGACATATGTTCTCCCATTAAGCTACCAATCCTTATTTTTTGGTACGTTCAATGTTATTAGCAATTCTTTTTCTACCCTACTAGGTCACTGAGCCAAGGCTCCCCCCAAATTTTCGTAGTCGTACCATACGCCTAAAAACCCACCCCACCTCACAGCTGCGTATTAAATTTAAATTTGTTTACTTAGGACCCGAGGGTAATTACGACTGAGGACAATCGTTAAGGGAAACGCTGAACAAGCTGAGTGAGCTGAGCGAGCTATAACACGTGTGTTTACTGTGTCTTGAGTCTTCTTATTTTAATTACCTGATGGATGCGAGGTGGTCAAAAATGTCAACTGGAGTAAATGGATTCGGTGGAGCTCATAATGTAACTTCATGTTGACTAGGGAGGATCCAGCTTTCAAGTAAAGGGATAACATAGTAAAGAAAAGAGAATCCGTCGGAGAAGGGAGTGGATCCAATATCTATGATTATTAGAGAATAGATTTTTATTATATTAGTATTCTTGATGCAGTGTTATTGCATCAAGAATACAAAAATTACTCTTTTGTACTTGGCAGAATTGACGTATTCAACATTAAGGTGACGGGTAGGGCACACTAGCAACGCCAATCGATTTTAATTTTTAGCTACTAAACCGGATCTATTTTAAACAATTTCGGGGTTACAATCTCTTGGCAAACACTTACACTATTTATCAAATAACCATGCACAAATGTTGGGTCCGTACACAAACGTGAAAAATTGATGTGGCCGCTTTTGGCGTGAATCAATTTTTCGCGTACAAAAACGGACCCGACATTTGTGCATGGTTATTTAATAAATAGTGTAAGTGTTTTATGAGAGGTTGTAACCCCAAAATTGTTTAAAATAGTTAGTAATTTAGTAGCTAAAAATTAAAATCGATTGGCGTCGCTAGTGTGCCCTACCCGTCACCTTAAGTTACTTTGCAAAAAAAATGTTACAATGTTAAACACAACTTCTAAGAAAACCGCCATACAATCGGCAATTTCATACTTTTACCCCTTATTTGGCATAATCATTACCCGTATTGATATACGCGCAAGAATGACTATGTCAAATAAACTGGGCAAGAATTTACCCGTTTCATGTGAGCCGTATAAGTTTCTGCGGTGACAGTAATCAGTGCAGGTGAAGCTGGTGCGCCCTTCTCTAATTATGGGGGACCGCAGTGTTTGCTGTTAGAGGACAGTTACTAAAAAGATAGCGCGTCGTCGGGGTACTGAGGTTTCTGGCTTATAAATGCTAATCTACATATGGATATTGTTAAGAGGTAATTAAGTTCATGTGGATACTAAGAGATTTAGTTATCATTACCAGATGGTAAAAAGTTATACCGGTAATGATATAATGAGATCATTATATCATTACCGGTTTAACTTTGTTAAATAATAATTATATAACTGGTATAATTTTTTTAGTTATGTGATTTTTTTAAAACCCAATATTTTATTACAATCCAATGATGATGATGGTGATTGTATTGCATTCCAAAATGTACATACATTGGTAATGATAAATAACATTATTTAGACACGCTTTAAGCAGTCATCTAAATAAAAATAGTCAAAATATATCTTCAAATACAAAGTACTACATTTTTTTTTCACCATTTGTAACACAGTTTATGCAATAAGTGATTCTGATTTTGGTAAAATTGATTTAATCAAGAACAGATTACGTTAAATTCAAGTTAAATAGGAATGTAAATTAAAACTGTAAATTATCTTAATTATGAATAAGACCTTAAAAATAGATTTCCTTAGAAAAAAATACATTTAGAATCAAAGGTAGATTAGGTGGATGGTACTCATATTTTTTTGTAATAGGTGGCAAGCGAGCAGTACACCTGATAGCATTACCGCCGTCAACCGACACCCGCAACGCCAGCGGAGTCACAAGTGTGATGCCAACCTCTAAATTCCCCTATCTTTACGACATTCATAAGTAAACCTAAATTGATAAAAAAAAAATACAATCTTGAACTAAGCGAATTAACGTAATATTAGGGGATAAAGGAGATTTTTTGTTTTTTGTGTTTTCCATGCTAACTTTTTTTATTTTCCAAGTAAATATTAATGGTATTGTTTCATATTTAACTGTGCTTTAATGTGCAACTTTTAAGTCCAGGTTTTCAGGAAAAAGCATTGTTTATTTAAAAAGTTATAAATGCTGAAAGCGTCAATTCTGCCTAACAAAAAAAGAGTCACTTTCAACATTTTTTTTTCTGCATCAATACAATACATTTTTATCTGATCTGCATATTCCACACCTTAGAAATATGGTCATTAATCAAAATAAAAATATACCACAGTAAATTTTTCCAGTTTTATAGAAATTATTAGTCTTGTTAAGTCTAAAAAAAAATGACAATTTGAATACTTTAACTCCTATTACAATAACAATTATGTAAGTAATCAAATACTTATCCGATTGTTTGAATATTTTTCCAAAATCTTATTAACATAATTATGGTGTATTAAATTGAGTAAGTAATTAATTTAAATAAAATTAATAAAACATTCATCTCACGCCTAACAACGTGACGGATATAACTTAAAGAAAGAAAGAAAAATTAAACCCATTACATTAACACTTGCGAAGAAAAGAACTCTAAATAGGATATTTTTAACCCCATACCGGCCAGAAATACCCCGAGGCAGTTGGGGTGGTTTTAATGGTGGCGTTTATACTAAATTGGAAGTTTAAGAGAAATGTCACAAGGGTTAAAATGTGGAATGATTTTTTATGTAAGGGATAATTTTGCAACATTTTTTCTGAAGGAAACTGAATGCTTTATAATAACGAGTTAGGTTTTTTACGATTTGGCGATACGATTTGAAATGCCCGCTTATTACAAAATATCGCCCTGTTGGTTTAGCGGTTTAAGGTTACGCATTATAATAAATAAATAAATAAATATTATACACTTGGCATTGGCGGTATCACACGCGCGGCCGTAACCGTGCGCGAGATAACCCCATAAAAAAAAAGTGACGCATCGACGAAACTAGCGCCACCAATAGATTTGATTTAATTGTGGCGATCATAGTGGCCACTACCAGGCGACTAGTTTGGAACAGTGGTAGTGAACGCTGCCTCTGGTGCAAGGGTTGCGGGTTCGATCCCCGCACAGTACAAACATTTGAGTGCATGAACATACCTGTTTGTATGGTCTGGGTGTTTTCTACGTATTATAAGTATGTATTTACAAAAGAAAAGTATTATATATATTATATTTGTAATTTCGCTGTTGGTTTTGATATCCGTAACACAGGTGCTTGAGCTACCTATCTCGGAGTCAGATCTATGTATATTGTGAAATAATTATTTTTTTATTTGTAATCCCTCTAATAAAAACACTTATACTATTTATTAAATAACCATGCACAAATGCTGGGTCCGTTTTTGTTTGCGAAAAATTTATTCACGCCAAAAGCGGCTACTTTTGGCGTGAATCAATTTTTCGCGTACAAAAACGGACCCAACGTTTGTGCATGGTTATTTAATAAATAGTACAAATTTTTTTCTAGAGGTTGTATCCCCGAAATTGTTTGAAATAGATCCGGTTTAGTAGCTAAAAATTAAAATCAATTATCGTCGCTAGTGTGCCCCGCCCATCAACTTAAGCTACACTTAGTACGGAATTTTCAATGTATAAGATGTTGTTTGAATTCATTAATATATATGTACCTACTTTACTAGCGTTTAAATACCCTTATTGCTTTAACAATGACCGGACATGTAATGCGAAGTTATCTAATAATAATTTAGGTGGTCTGTCCGAATGACCCCATCCTTCGCCCCATGCATCACCCCTAGATGCGGGCTACCATATGCCGCCAATCTCGTCCCATCTTCGCAGCTTAGGGGCCCTAATGTAATTGATTTTAATTTTGAGTGTCTTTTTTGGTTTGGGGATTGGCGAGCAGTGTTTGATTGTTAGATTGTGGATATACCTACGTTACAGTCCGATCATGGTTATTTGGCTCGTGGAAATGTCTGACCTAATGCTGTTTTGATATTCTTGCATAATTGTCATTACCATGACAAACCCTCGAATCGGATGCTCCGGAATTGATTAGATACGAATTTCATTACATTACGTTTATACTACTCTAATTGTTATTTTTTATAGTATAGGCGACAAACGAGCAAGCGTGTCACCTGATAGAAAGTAATCAATGCCGCCCACGAACCTCCGCTATATCAGAGAAATCGCTAATGTTATTTATTATCTGACTCTATGCACTACAATAATAAAATAACTGTAGGCACACTTTTTGCACTAAATTCAAAAATGCCATATAAAATTACATATTACCGTTGAAAAAAGACAGACAGGATACAACACAGAAGCAGCCATAAAAAAAACCTAATTTCTTTAAAATGGCATGACCTTTGTCATAAAACTGTCATATCATTAAAAAAGATACCATATCTATGATCAATATTATGTAATAGACATATAGAACTTATCACCTACATGTGTGCGTGCGATTATGATCCTTAAGGTGGTAAACACTTTTTGAACGCGACCGTACAATGACACTCAAAATATTTTTCGTGAACACTGCCATCTAGCGTCGAGTAGCGGAACTGCCAACTAAAACGTATATCTTGCATTTGTCCTTTTGCCTACCAACCAATATGTGCCTATATTTTAGTCTAAAGCTAGATGCCTAGACGTCGATACCTGAATTCTCATCAGGGGACGCTGGAATGGCAATTATTTCATTAAATCATGGCTGGGGGGGCGAAGGTCTAGAACGCTGAGGAAATCTATGGTTAGAGTTTTGGGTAAATTGGACAAGTTATTTTTACTACAGGACTTGAAATTATTCTTGGTTTTTATAGAAAGGTGGTCTTGATTTTTTATAAGAATTAGTTTTGATCAAGACTAAGATTGAAGCCCAATTCTCGTGTTCGTGATATTTATTTTCATACGACATATAGGTATCTATCACCAACACACAGTTTTTTTGTATGGTTTTCAGGTGATATCCACCATGTTTTCCAAATATTATGAGCACGAGAATTGGGTTCCAGTTCTTTGATTTGTAATAAATGAAAGTGTAAGGCATATGCTTTACTCGCGGAACTTTCTACCACGTACCTCAGTTCTGTGGAACGGTTTGGCTGCGGGAGTATTTCCGAACGGCTACGACTTAGGGACCTTCAAGAGAAGAGCGTACTCTTTTTTAAAAAGGCCGGCAACACAGCGATCTCTCTGAATTCATGGATGTACATGGGCGGCGTTGATTACTTTCCATCAGGTGACACACTTTTAGCATAAAAAAAACACTTATTCTGACTCGACAACAGCACGACAAATTAATTTTAGTTTGCTTTTTTTACACTTTATTCATTATGAGTACAAGATGATGACAGCTACGTGCGTATCTCAGCACACCCAGACCTGAACTTTCTTTTACCCGACCAGTAGTGGCATTATTCGCGTGCCCTCGACAATGAAGACAAATAGATTTCAATCTCGGTACAGAAAATGATCAATGTAGGAAACTACCTTCAATAGACACCCAGGATTCGAACCCAGGACCGCTATCGAGGTAATAAGGACTCCACTTAAAATAGATCCGGTTTAGAAGCTAAAAATTAAAATCTATTGGCGTCGCTAGTGTGCCCTACCCGTCACTTAATGCAACCAGTTGGAAAACCAACTCACACATTAATTTCAGAAAACGGATCTACTATTGACAACCACAGACAATATAGGTATCTTATACTCAAGTAACAGATTGCATATAGCACTCTTCCCCACTTACTAAAAACAAACATAACTCAACTTTTAGCATGAAAACAAAATAACAATCTTGACTGCAATGAAGAAGCTGATTGGCATGTCGTTTCCAGTGCAGATTATCCACCTCTACCACATATGTCACCCCCGGAACCATAGTTTCGTAAATGAAAGACGCAAGGAGTCAGTTTCCGAACCACAAACAATATATCTTATAATATCCTCCAACCGAATACGGCTACGGCGGCTTATCTCAACGATCAGCCACATACGCAGGATATATTATAGTGCTCAAGTGTGTGCGCAAACACAAGTGCACTCTCTATTCCCTTACCCTCATATTCCGATGGGACACTACTGTGACACGACCAGAGAGGGATTGGGCGCAGGACCAACAGATTAACGTGCTTTCCGAGGCACGGGGGTACAAGACCCAGTTTCCAGACTCCGGGCTGCCACTAAGAATTTCTTACCGAAAACTTAGGTACAAAGTTTTGGCCCGACACGGGGATCGAACCCGGGACCTCTAGCGCAGCCGTCGCTTTAAAGTGCGACCCACTAACTACTGCGCCACTGAGGCAGTCATATATCTTATACTCAAGTTACAGATAGCATATAGCATGATCCATCTGCTCGTTTGCCACTTATCATATAAAAAAAATCAAATTAATCGATATACCATCCGCGACGATGCGCCCAACACTACGTCCCCAAATTGACAGATGTCGTGTAGGTCATCAAACCCGCCCTTTGACCGGAGGGTGCGGTTACAAGGATGTAGGGCCAAAAGATAGTCCCAAAACCTGGCTACAGAACCAGGTTTTGGGACCATTAATAATAATAAAATCTTTGTTGCAAACAAACACATGGTAAAGTATATAAATGCCGTTTACATCATTAATTGCATGTAGCAATTATTGCTGAACTGGGTTTTGATAAACCTGTATTTCAGCAAACAGTGCTCTCACATCTTGTGTCGAAGTACAAGTGACTTACACACTCATAATAGTAGGCCGAACGGGTTAAGGTGACGGGTAGAGCGACGCCAACCGATTTCAATTTTTAGCTACTAAGCCGGATCTATTTTAAACATTTTTGGGTCTACAACTTCTCGGCAAATACTTATACTATTTATTTAATAACCATGAACAAATGTTGGGTCCGTTTTTGTACAACATTTTTGCATGGCTATTTAATAAATAGTATAAGTGTTTGCCGAGAGGTTGTAGCCCCGAAATTGTTTAAAATAGACCCGGTTTAGTAGCTAAAAATTAAAATCGATTGGCGTCGCTAGTGTGCCCTACCCGTCACCTTAAAGGGATTTAAATATTCAGAGATACACCCTGTATTTACATACATAGACTCCCTTTTTGGCTTTGCCTTTGGGAAAAGGGGAGGTCAATGGTTGGCAGCGCACTTGTAACTCCATTATGGAAAACACAACTTCTAAGAAAATCGCTATACAACAGCAATTTCATACTTTAACCCCTAATAATAAATCTTCATCCAGCCACGTACAATTGATATAAGTATTAGAGTGCTCAAGTGTGCGCGCAAACACAAATGCACGCAAAGGACACGGGTTAACGTGCTTTCCTAGGCTTTTTAGGGTTCCGTAGCCAAAATGGCAAAAACGGAACCCTTATAGTTTCGTCATGTCCGTCTGTCCGTCTGTCCGTCTGTCCGTCTGTCACAGCCGATTTACTCGGAAACTATAAGTACTACAGTGATGAAATTTGATGGGAATATGTGTTGTATGAACCGCTACAAAAATATGACACTAAATAGTAAAAAAAAGAATTGGGGGTGGGGCCCCCCATACATGTAACTGAGGGATGAAATTTTTTTTTTCGATGTACATACCCGTGTGGGGTATCAATGGAAAGGTCTTTTAAAATGATATAAAGTTTTCTAAAAAACATTTTTCTTAAAGTGAACGGTTTTTGAGATATCAGCTCTCAAAGTCGTAAAAAGTATGTCCCCCCCCCTCTATTTTTATAACTACGGGGTATAAAATTCTAAAAAAAATAGAGGTGATGCATGCTAATTAACTCTTTCAACGATTTTTGGTTTGATCAAAGTATCTCTTATAGTTTTTGAGATAGGTTGATTTAACTGTAATTTTGGTTAAGTTATTGTGCTTACACTGAAAACGATGGCTGAACCTTATAAGATAGATCAAAA
Source organism: Marasmia exigua (assembly GCA_019059595.1). NCBI lineage: Eukaryota > Metazoa > Arthropoda > Insecta > Lepidoptera > Crambidae > Marasmia > Marasmia exigua. Next base: position 11,519,654 of record CM032489.1, on the reverse strand, counting down.
AATATACTACAGTATTGTACACCTTTAAAAATCCGCGATGATATAAAATCTTTATAATGTATATTTGCTGCTACGGAACCCTTTGTGCGCGAGCCCGACTCGCACTTGGCCGGTTTTTAATTTAAATTAGCTACACCAAAATGGAAAAGACAGTTTACCTGTGTAATGTAATACTTAGGTATATAAAAACCTAGTAATTCGCCCTCACTTTATTTCAGGACATTAGTTCCACTTTATACCAATAGATGGCGCTGGGTGGCGATTGCATCGCGCAAGCGATTCGTGTTGTCGGATTAACTTTTTTATCGATTTCGTCTGTTGGATTCACCTCTTTATAAATAGTATAGATTATAGAAACTTACCTAGTATTTGTGAAGAATTTAACTGGATTTTAGCATCGGTATAAGTCGTTATCGAAGCTTTTGGACTATTCTCTAAAATATTGTTTTTTATAATTCGTTTAAAAGTAATTTTTTCATTAATTAGCTGGTCTTTTTTTGTTAATTTACCAAGTCCTTAATAATATATGGCAAAAGTGATTTTGCAGGTACGTAATAAAAAAAATTGATAAAACAATTATCAACAAAAAAATAATAATTTTGACTAGATAAGCTAATAAAATTGAAAATCAGATTAAAATTACAAAAGTCCAAAAACCCCAACAACGATTTTTCGATCGCTCTTCACTCGCCAACTCGATCTCGATCCGATCCCGAGCCCAGCTGCAGGCCCACGTGCGCCATCTGTGGGCAAACAAAGAAGCGGACGTTAGCACAATAACGCACGGGCAGATGTGGCGATTTCGCCTTTTTAGGGTTGCGTGCAAAAAATTAGAACTCTTGAGCGGTTTGCTCTTTGTGGTATGCGCTGCGGGTCGTCTCGGCAAGCGCTAGATTGTGGTTAAAATTCATCACCGCCGCCCATAGACATCTGGACCCCAATTCTGGGGATTTCGATATGAAAAAAACATGGCGGATATCATCTGAAAACCGTACAAAAAAACTATGTTTTAGTGATATATGTCGTATGAAAATAAATGTCACGAGCACGAGAATTGGGCTCCTGCAACACCCGAGGTATCACATATGCGTTGCTGGGTCTTAAGAAAGGAATAAGCCCTTTTCTTGAATGTCACCAGGTCGTATCGGTTCAGGAGCTTAAGGTGACGGGTAGGGCAATTATTAGCTACAAAACCGGATCTATTTTAAACAATTTCGGGATTACAACCTCTCGGGAAACGCTTATACTATTTATTAAATAACCATGCATAAATATTGGGTCCGTTTTGTACGCAAAAAAATAATTCACGCCAAATGTGGCGGTTTTGGACGTGAATCATTGTTGCGTGTACGCGTTGGGCCCCACATTTGATCATGGTTATTTAATAAATAGTATAAGTGTTTGCCGAGATGTTGTAACCCCGAAATTGTTTAAAATAAACCCCGTTTAGTAGCTAAATATTAAAATCGATTGGCGTCGGTAGTGTGCCCTACCCGTCACCTTAATTCTCGCGATCTTGATATTTTGAAAAAATGGCGGATGTTACATGAAATCCATACAAAAAAACTATGTTTTAGTGATTTATGTCGTATGATGATTAATGTCAGGAGCCTAATTCTCGTGCTTGTGACATTTATTTGATTGGAGTTTTTTTGTATGGATTTCATGCGACATTTTCCTTATTCTTCATATCGACAATCCCGAGATTTGGGCTCTAGGAGCCCAATTCTCGTGCTCGTGACATTTATTATCATACGACATTACCTATATCAGTTTTTTTGTGTGGTTTTCAGGTGATATCGGCCATGTTTTCAAAATATCACGAGCACGAGAATTGGGCTCCAGGAACACCACCGATGACAGCTGGTTTTACAGTTTACTGTGCGCGTTAGGAAATGACGTATTATACCGTCCGGAACCCGAGTCCCCGTTCAACTCACACTTGGCGAGTTGTTAACAATAGTTAACTCTGTTCTTAGAACTAATAGTGAAAAGATTTGCGGGTGATTGGTTGCAATGTGCAAGCTTGTTAAAATGCACATCCGTACATGTTTTTACTGCAAACAGCTGAATACTGCAAACGCAAAAAAAAATGTTGTTAATTTTTTTTTGCGTTTTTTGAAGTGAAGTAAACTCAAGGCGACGGGTAGAGCACACACCAATTGATTGAAATAGTTAGCAACTAAACCGGATATCTTAACATTTCGGAGCTCCAGCCTCTCGGAAAATACTTATTCTTACTTAATACTTATACTTAACTTACTTATTTAATACTTATACTTAAATTTTGGGTCCGCTTTTGTACTCGAAATTTGAATTACCGCCAAAAACGGCCACTTATGGCGTTAATCCAAATTTCGAGTTCAAAAACAGATCAAACAGTAGTACACTATTATTAAATTAAAAAAAAAGTTTGCGTAAATACCACCGCTCAGATTTTTTAAAAAATAGATCCGGTTTAGTAGCTAACAATTTAATCGATTGGTGTCGCTAGTTAGGCTACCCGTCGCCTAACATATTTTTTTAGCGTTTTTTGAAGTAAAGTAAACTTAAGTAACCGAGACCGTCAAAATCGTGTATGGGGCGGTTTGTGGCAGATACGGCGTGACGTGGAGTGACCCTTATTGGCCTTTGGGCCATCTATTTCTGAGACATAAGAGCTATTTTTGCACTGCTTGGGTAAATCAAACTGACGCCGCGGCGCGCCGTTTGTACTGATTCAAAATCTGATGGTAAATATTTTTCGATGATGTGTCTCGTTAATGAAATGGTTTATAAAAATCATGTTTTACCCCATCAACTACATATTAAGCATTGGTTTAGATAAGTTTTTTTTTTAATTTTCATTATGTAATCCATACTATTATTTTAAATGTGAAAGTAATCTGTCTGTTTGTCTGTCTTTCACGCCCGAACGGAGCGACGGACCTACATAGGCTTCTTTGTGTAAAACTGAATTTCACGCGAGCGAAGCCAGTATGCGAATAATATAATATACCAGAGATCCAAAAAGGACTTAAAACTATTTGTCAATCCGCTAATTTAATAAGTCAACATCAAACAAGATAAGCACACAAAAAAACATCTTAATAAACAAAAAAAAAATACTAAAATCTCGTAAAAAAACTGGCATAATTACAGGCCTTTACTTACGCGTCCCGTAAAAAGGAAAAAATGTAAACAGACCCGCGACCGTCGACAAAGCCCGATGCTATCGCTCCTTCGCCCTTTTAATTAAAAAACTCTAATTTCAAAAATGGAGCCGCATTCGGTTTTTGAACGAAACGAATATTTTTGAGACAATACAAAGATGGTTGTCTTTTGTTGTGCGTTTTCCATGTAAGTAATGGCGGCTTTTAAATTGAATGCTATTTGTCATGATAATCATTATGTTAATTAGTATTTCTTATTGTTTGTAAATAATTATCTTTATCGCGCATTTTACGATTCTGTGCGTAGAAGCTGTAATCTAAATGGGACTGATCTTTCGTAATTTAGTTCAACGTTGTCCTTTTGATAACATAACATTATGTTACACATCCAAAATTAAATAATAAAGCCATGGAATAAGTATTATTTCATTTATCTTTCAAAAAAGCTCTTTAAATATCAACCTATAAATTTACTTTTGGATTTTCAAAGAACCAACTTTTACCTCGTCCTTTTCTCTGCATTTCAAAATAGGAAATATGAAGATACTTTTAATAAAGTCACCACATATTGGAAATTGCTGAAGAGGAAAAAAACTATGATATTTAAAATGAACGATGGCATCTACAGAGTCCGGACGAGCTTAAACATTCTCTAGTCCAAAGCTATGAAAAATGTTAGAAAGTTAACATTCGAACTGGCACGCTAGCAATCCTCGCTCGTAAGCCATCGGGAGAATTAAAAATACACTGAATTCGAAAAACTGTCATCGAACGTACAGCGGGAGCAAAAAATTCAATAATTCAAACCCCGAACGGGAAGTGACGACGATAAAAACGATAGGAAGCGCTGACCCCGCCGATAACGTTGCTGTATTCCAAATTCAAATTGCGACACCGCCTCTTTGGTAAACATGGCGATATCATATTTTTCTACTGTTTTTTTTTATAATTAAAAAGGTTCGGATATAGGGAATTTAAAAATTGTAAAATCTATCTCATGCTGTCAGTAAAACGTACTCCATACAGGTATTATAAGAGTATGTAGAGATAAGTTTATTTATTTAATCATGATTTAGTTTCTGGGTCCTTACTACGTGATTTATGAGTATTATTAGTTTTTATCGCTGTGTCAATCACGAATTAAGGTGACAGGTAGGGCACACTAGCGACGCCAATCGATTTTTATTTTTAGCTACTAAACCGGATCTATTTTAAACAATTTCGGGGTTACAACCTCTTGGCAAACACTTATACTATTTGTTGACAGGTGACAGGTTTCGTACCTCACCCCACGACTTCTCCCACTATGGACGATGAGGGAGAGTCCCAGGAGTTTTAGTCGGTATGCTTCTGGCCGGCTTCTCGTTAGGAGAAGCCGTCGCCAGAGGAGAGTCCGACAAAGATTGACCGGTGTGACGAGTGGATTCTATTGTAATCAGTTTTGACAAAGGATAGATCTAAATCAAGAAAAATAATTTCTCTATTAAATCTGTCAGTCCGACAGCATTATATTATTTATCTATCACAGAACGTTCCTATTTTTTTTTTCAAAAAAGAAATTGTATTATTTTAATTGGATATAAATTTTACTAGCACAGTAATTTTCTTTCAATCCCAACGTTTTTTACGATACCCAATGGAATATAGAATGATGCAATATTACACCGCCGTACGACCGTTATATTCAAAGCTGTATATTACGAGGTAATATTGGGGTCATATGTATCAGAATCTGTGTGGAAAACTTTCCTGTTTGTTATCTTGTTTTGTGAAATTTGAAAGTGATTGTCGGATGGGGTTGGAAGATTTTGCCCTTCATTGTTGTTTATACTGTGTAAATAAGTTATTTTCATATATATTTTTCAAATCAAATTAAATCGTTTACTTGTAAAAAACATACGTGGGTTACATTTCTTGTTATAAAAATTAAATTTAAAATTTCATTTTGGATTTGAAATTTGTCACAATAATTATATTCTGCTACTCAAGCCCTTTTATATAATAGGTACCCATATTGTGGGAGTTGTGTTAAAACATACAATCCATATCTTTGTGACGGCAGCCATCTTGGATCGATTTTTATCCAACATAGCTAAGAACACTCCCCCCTTATTCATCTTTCAAACAAAAAAAAAAAACAAAAAATCAAAATCGGTTCATTATTTGGGAGGTACGATGCCATAGACAGACACACACACAGACACGTCAAACTTATAACACCCCGTGATTTTTGCGTCGGGGGTTAAAAAGTCCATATTTACCTAACCTTTCGGCAAACAACATATTTAGTGTCTCTGTTAGGTCTCTATACAAAATATTAATTAATTATTTTTGTTCTTTGTTTTTAACCGACTTCAAAAAAGAAGAAGGTTGTCAATTCGACATGTATATATATATTTTTTTAAACAAAAGTACAGCAAGATGAGGTAATATTTTTTTAGTTATCAGGCAAGTGTTTCTACTGAAATCAGATTGTTCTATTGTAACGCTTGCTTAATTTTAAATACACTATTCTTGTTAGAAAGTATGTTACTTGTGGAATTAAGATCGCTAGATTTATAGGGGCGTGGTATTATGCTTTTCCAAATTGATGCTAGGTTTTAGTGGAGCCGATAGTTATAATATGTAAAAGGTTTTCATCCATATTGTTACAAATACTGCAGTTTTTGTTTATTATACTTTATAATTTAAATCAAATTTAAAATAGTGAATCGCTTTTTAAGAATAACAAAAATAAACGTCAAACAACACCAAAGAGAAAAAACTGGGACATAAACATACCCTCCATTTTACAATTCAAAATCAGAATGAATTTGAAATTCGAAAACTTATTCAGTGCTACTATTTTATGCGTTGACAAAATTTCCTTTAAAAGTAAACGTTATTCTTAAAGCTGAGAGTTTAAATTTGAATACAAGCGCGCCTGTAATAGTTCGAATTTTAAATTTCAAATTTGAATATGGCGCGATGTCATCAGTGATAAACAGGGCGGTATTGTATGCTTCTTCAGAGTCCTTGTTGTGATTTCTTAAGCCACCATTTTTTGTGACGAGCTTTGGTCTACATTAAATTAAATGCTTACACTGGAACTGGGAAATGAGTGACAGTATTTTTTGGTTTTGGTTGTTGAAGTAAGCAAGTCATTTTAGATTTTTTGCTGCTGCTAAAAATATGTGAACTCTCCAAATCACATAAATAAAAAAATGAAAAATTTCTGTCAAACCAAAAAGAAAAGGTAATATAAAAAAAAAACTTTTAAAATATTTTCGAAATGTTGTTAATTTTTTGTCTCGCTCGATATCTAAGTAACCATCTTGAAATTTATAATATTTCAATAGTATCGTTTTAATTAAATTATCTGTCAAGTTGTCAGAACAAATCGCTTTTAATTTGCAGACTTCGTTGACGTGACCTCAACTTCGTCCGGTAGAACGATGGAACACCAAACATCAGTGTTTTGTTGAGTGACTGAGAGATTAAGTGCCTGTCCATATTTATTATTTAATCTAAGGGAGAAAATGTGGAAAAAAGAGATCGAATTGTTTCTGTATCAATTTCAAATTCCATATAAGGTTGATAATGATGACGATTTGGTAGTATAGCCCAAAAACTTGAGTAAAAGGTCGATACATGTGGTCAGTCTACTTCCAAAACTTCTCAAGTAATAGGAATTATAATCTCAAGTACTTTAGCAACTAGAAAGTGCTAGACTCCACGCTCCGAAGCGAAACTCAAGGGGCTCTCGCTAATTCCTAATGTACGAAGTTTAGATGAACTTTAAACCGAGTAAATAACAATAATATATCTGTGTAATTAAAAGTTTCTCGCATGCTTGCTTTAATAGAGATGGTTAAGGTGACGGGTAGGGCACACTAGCGACGATTTTAATTTGTAGCTACTAAAACGGATCTATTTTAAACAATTTCGGGGTTACAACATGCACAAATGTTGGGTCCGTTTTTGAACGCCAAAAATTGATTCACGCCAAAAGTGGCCGCTTTTGGCGGCGTTTTTCGCGTAAGCATTGGACTCAACATTGGTGCATGGTTATTTAATGAATAGTATAAGTGTTTACCCAGAAGTTGTAATCCCGAAATTGTTTCAAATAGATCCGGTTTAGTAGCTAACAATTAAAATCGATTAGTGTCGCTAGTTAGGGCTACCCGTCGCTTCTTCTGGGTAAGCACGCTACATCTTAGACCTTATTGTCACTTTCTATCAAGTGCACAACCATTTAATATATAAAAAAATCTCATCAAGATTCAATGTGTTTAAAATTTGTGATAAGTATGATGATAACTCATTGAAATTATCTTCTTTTCTAAAACTCACTCAGCTTGTGCAAAATTATTCTTCAGATGTGAAAATGTGTCTAATTAATATTCAGTGTCCACTTTTGTCTTTCGACTAAATTAATGTATATTTTTGGTACAAAATTTGATGGAGTTAATTATAATTGCACAAAATATGTGAGTTATTGAACTCATATGACCCCATCCCTTGCGGAACGGCTCCACAAATGCCATATTTTAAATTAGTGCACTCGATAAAACATTCTTAGAAGGCATGATTCAAAGATGACGTAACGCGCGCTCTAAAAAACGCTGCCGATATCGGACGCCATGTTGTTTCGTGATTATTACATCCTACCAAAAACATTCTGAAAAAAACTAGCCAAGTCTCTATGGAGCTGATTATTTATTTCTAACAAGTAATGAAATCTAGACAAAGTCTGGTCTTATCCGGAGGTTTTAAAATAAGAGCCTAAAAATGCGGCGGAATGGTTCCAGTAAAGGATGGTACGGCAGTGCTTGCCCGTGCCCCCAGATTATGTATGTACGTCTAGCTACATTAATGTAGTTAATAGTCTAGAATCTGTAGATCCTGCAAATTATGTGACGTTAAATATTGCGTACCTAATCTTTAAGGAAATTAGCTCCCTCTTTACTTATCAGTATGGAAATAGTTAAAAAATATACAATTTTTTAATATTAGAAAATCTGAAATGTATCTAACCACTAATGAAATTACTTTATTTAATAAAATGCAGTAAAAATTACAAAGGAATAAATTTAAAACATTTTTTTAAATTGAACATTTTAAAACCACTTATCATCTTTATATGAAGTGAATATTTTTGCGAGCATTCCAGAAGTGAAATAAAAAATGACATTAGCAAAATTGTTTTGGAAAATAAAGTTAATTACTATAAAACAATCGCTTTAAATAGATTACATTTTCTGAAAAACAATATATTTTTTCTAGGTTCAATCTCCCATTTGTCAGACATAAAAAAGAATCTTGCCATACACCCTACATTTCTATTACTTATAGCTTGTGCTAACTAAAAATCTATTAACCGAAGCCCACATACGCTTGTTAAGATTAAAATCAGGCCCACAGCATCCCTAGACTTTAATTTGCCACTTCTAACCCCATACGACTAGTCATTAGTTCAAAACATGGCGGACGAATCCCTTCCGAATTCCCCAAATTACTTTTACATCCAATAACCATCCTATATGCCCACGGATAAGGTCGAAAATTGTCTACAAACCTCTTTTATAGACTTTGCCTGACTTTGCATTAGGATACAATTATGAGCGCTAGCGAATTGAACTTTGAACACTATAAATAAGGTTAAAAATCGTTTGCAACTATAGCCGCGGGTGAGGCAAACTTCAAAACCGCATATTTTTCCTTACACGTCAATTTGCGGTTATCACGTCACAATAAGGTTGATAATCGCATAAGAGAATTCGAAATAGTATTGTGCCTCGAGTACGCTTGCGCGGACGTCACACGAGGCGGGAGAGCCCGCGATTGGCTGCATCCTGCCGCAAATTGAACGCCACGGATGTCCGTCTAGCGTTCCATTTTTGAATTTTGAATTCATATCGATAAGTTCGTCGTTTGGTACACATGCTCTGATGATTTTGTGTGATGACGGCCATTACTCAGGATGCTAGAGTGCAATAACGATCTTGATCTGTAAATATTAAAATTCATATTTGCAATTTTATGAAAATGCATATTATTATTAACATGATTACAAGTTGCTCCAACTAATATAATTTTACATCAATAATAATTATTTATTCTATGATTAAAGATTTTAGTTAACTTTCTTTAAGATAAGCAATACCTATTATGCTTTCTATTTAAATTGATCCATACGAATTGATTACTATTTGGATTCTAAAGAATAAAATAAGACGTTTAAATCTTTCAGTTCTTGTTAACATTTTGTAAAAGGATAGTTATTTACGGAATTTTACCATGTACCTTATGACCTAATGTTAATGACCATGAAGGTTTAAAACAATATATTTTGTAAAAGGAGTTTCTTCCTCAATAGATGAAAACCGTTATCGCTGAAACCTGTCACAGCCAGCATCTTGATTCAAGGATTTGACAGGCGATACGGGATCTTCTGACCGGAAAGATAGTTTACTATTGTTGGACAATTGGTTACGTTAGAACGTCTTTAGACGTATGCTTTGAAATATTGTTGAACAATTTCAAATTGAATGCACCATTTTTATGGAAGCTTACTAATTTTTAATCTGACCCTGACGACAATGCAATTTATTTTTAAACTAGGTACCTTATTTTGGACAAACCAGAAGCCCAATTTTAAGGACTTTCGATATGAAAAAACATGGCGGAAGTCGCATGAAAACCATACAAAAGAACAATGTTTTGCGATATACATCGTATATGATGACAAAATATTTTATCATATCACGAGAATTGGGCTCCAAAAGCCTAATTCTTAGGATTATCGATATGAAAAAATTTGGCGGATATCCCTTGAAAACCATATAAAAATACTATATTTTCGCGATATTTATCGATTTTCGATTAATATCACCAGCACGACGATTAGCTTCAGGATTATTTTTGCTGGTTTTGACGACACTAAATTTTGCTTGGGTGCGTCACATGCAAAAGAATGCAAGATCTCACAGCCAACATTATACTGGCAAAGACGTCACCACCATAACGCCAAAAACAATTCAGCTATAGTCGGGCCGTTCCGCGAGCCATTATCCAACGAATTGGGGTCAATTGTTGTTTGTCCACCTCGTTACGCGGCCATATTTGAAATAATTTGGAAATGGAACGCGCGACGGTTATGATTGGTTTGGGGATGTGGCGTTTTATGGTGGCCAGTGTTGGAGTGCGGCTGAGATAATTGAATTGAATGGCATGGCTGCGTTTATGTAGGTTAAGAGGTTCGTCTTCAAATCTGAAGATTCATTTTCACTGGATACCATTCATACAAACTCTACTAGCCTCTACTCTTTCTACCCTCTACATTACGTTTACCAAGACGTTGTCTCCACTCTAGAACTCGATTACCCCATCGGTTGTCGGTTCTGCGGCTAATATGGCCAGCCCACTGCCACTTAAGCTAGCTAATCCGGTGAGCAATGTCGATGACTTTGGTTCTGGCTAGGTGGAGGGACGATCTGCGCAGGATGGCTGGCAAGAGCTGAGCTGGATGCGAGAAGCCATGGATAGATCACGGTGGCGAACAATTGGAGAGGCCTACGTCCAGCAGTGGACTGCGATAGGATGATGGAGCCGTGTGGTCCCCGGCAGAGTAGAATAGGCCACCCTCACTCTTACCGAGGTGTCGTAAAAGGCGACTAAGGTCATGATCATCAAATAATATATTGACAGTTTTGTATACTTTGATGTGTCGTTGATAATTTAACTCTGTGATAAAGTCTAAAGTCCAAAACGCATCATAATCATTGCGAACTGCATATCATGGCTAGGAAATTGCAACTGATATTGCGATGATTCACAGGATCGTCGCCCGCATAGTGCGGTCTGTCAATTGGTGCGTGTGTACGCTATTGTGCTTTTACCCTAGGATTGTGGAATGTACTGGGTTTTGTTCCGAAAATTCATTGTTACGAATTTGTTTTTGTTGAAGAGAAGGGATACTTGCCTCAATTGAACTGTTAAATAATAAGCTTGAGCGAGATTTCAAAAACGAGCCTCTTAAGGTGACGGGTAGGGCACACGACGCCAATCGATTTTAATTAATCGAATAATTAAGCCACGCTTAGGAATGAATGGGCTGGCTCGACCGAAGTGATACCACTGCCTCACAGAAGACCGGCGTGAAGCAGCGCCTGCGCTGTATTTCGCCGTGTGAGTGAGGTTACCGGAGGCCCAATGGGGGGAAGGGGAAAAGGTTAGCAGCGCACGTGTGACTCCACTGGTGTTGCGGGTGTCCATGAGCGGCGGAATTGCTTACCATCAGTTGATCCGTCTGCTCGTCTGCCGCCTCTCATATAAAAAAAAAATATATATTTTAATAAAAAATAGATCCGGTTTAAAAGCTAAAAATTGAAATCGATTGACATCGCTAATGTGCCCTACCCGTCACCTGAACATGGGAACCAGACCAATTGAATCATGGTTACACGTTTCAGAAACTTTTTCCGAAACGTGCAGGTTTCCTCACGATGATTTCCCTCACCGCCAGCAGATGGTAATGGTAGAAATACGCATATAGATTTGAAAAAACCATTGGTGCATGCTCGGATTTAAACCTCGACCACCTGCGTGGAAGGCGCGTTAGTATCCATTGAGCTACCATCGCTCTTAAAAGGAAATTTGAAGATTATGACCATTATTAATAAATAAAAGAATAAAATCTTTATTGTTAAATTGCGCACTTACGCATGTAAACTACACATTATTTTACGCACTTGTTTGAAACAGCCCATCCGTGTTTTCGTGTCTTTTGTCTAAATTAGGTAGGTAAATTTTTGACCTCAAACAGTCATTGAACAAAATGGTGACTAAATGAATTTCATTGTTACTAATAAGTTGTTAGGAATAATGACGAATTGTGCTCGGGCGTTTTCTGTAAGTGTTTTCCCTGGCATAGTATCTGTAGAACGGCTGTTTCGTCTCGCAATGAACAGCGAGGATTTTGGAAAGCATTTTGGAAAGCCTTCAGAACTGAAGAGGCACTCAAAGAAGAAGTTTTGAATTGCTGGTTTTAATAACGTTAAAACGTTAGCGAGTAAATATAAGATAGTTTTTTCATGAATTAAATGATAAATGACCCACTGTCCTCCTACGTAGTTTTGAATGCTGCTGTTGCGAATTTTTATTCCACTGCCGCAAAGTTTCGATAGCTTATGGTCTCGAATGATGTAGTCGCGAAAGACGCTGATTCAAAAAATATTTTGTCACTACAATTTATTAGTTATAATAGATAGACTTACAACGTTACCAACTATAATATTAGGTACCTATGTAGGTGTTAATAAATAACTACAACCTGTGCGGATAAAGAATGGGATCAGAAATGGCGGCGCATTTATCCACTTCTCGCTCGCACACTATTTGCGTCTATACTCGCACCCCACGAGTGCGAGTATAGACGCAAATAGTGTGCGAGCGTTGTAATGTTATTTATGGCAAACTATGCTGATCAATGTATTATGTACTATAACACCATTTCTGTAACACCATATTTTAAAGCGCTGTGTCCCCGGCAGAGTAGAATAGGCCACCCTCACTCTTACCGAGGTGTCGTAAAAGGCGACTAAGGTAAAGCTGCTGGCATGATCATCAGCACCCAGAGAAGGAAAACTCTGCATTTATATCAAAACCCTCGCCAACCCGTCTGCCAAGCGTGTTGAGTATGGCAATTACCTCTCATGTGATTGAGGGAGGCCCGTGCCCCAGCAGTGGGGACTTAAATGGGCTGACGATGATGATATTTTAAAGGAGTAAACGATTTTCATTTCGCGACTTGTGCTAGCCGAGTGAGTGAGTAGGTGGAATACCTATCTGGTGTGAAGGGGAGTTTGAAGGTTAACAGCGCATTTGTTACTCTTCTGCTACTTATGACGTAAAAAAAGGAAAGCACAGGCTGTCAATCGATAAAAAAATGTCTAGTAAATAAAGTAAAGAAATGTATCTAGTCATGATAAAAACTGGCTTAAATGTAACTTTACGTTTGAATAAAAGAACATGCGAAATAATCTGAATATTTTTCAGACAGAAAAACGTGTTATCCGTCCAAAAATAAAACATTTACCCAGCATTACCAACTGTCACATCTTGAAAAGAACGCGAAATGCGCGAAATCTCAACCCTCATTATTCCGCCATTACAACTGGCCGTTCAGAAATACCAACAGCCATCGCTTCCGAATACCCGGTTCCAGCTATTGTGTTTAAAAATAATAATAAAAACCTTTTTTGTGCGCAGACTTCATTGTGCGTCGATTGTCGCGTCGGGTTTCACACGACTTTTGTGATCGAGGCCCGTTCGAGTTTCGGTACAATGGTAGGCATTTTGGATTATTCTTTGAATATAGGTATTGAATTTTGCTTTATCTGTATCTTGCTTAGATATTTCAAACCCTATTTATTAGATATCTAAAGCGAATTTTCAATATTGAAATGGATACTTGATTTACCATTATTATTTTGCTGATTTAAAATAGGGAAGTACACTCAGCTGCAGAAATGTATATCAAAAATCGACAATTTATTTTTCCCTCCTCATCTTAGCGTATAACCAAGTTGCGTCCAAAACTGTCGCTACGGAGCCTGGGGTACGCTTGGACCATAATCCAGGATTTAATCCTGTCGTCTGACCTTCGCGACCAACTGGATCACGGTTGCACGTTCAGAATCTTTATTTCTGATTTTTTTTTACATTATAGCGGACAAACGAGCAGACGGCACACCTGATGGAAAGTGATCACCGCCGCCCATAGGACATCTGCAACACCTGAGGTATCACATATGCGTTTCCGGCTCTTAAGAAAGGAGTAAACCCTTTTCTTGAAGGTCACCAGGTATTGATGGTATCCACAATATTAGATCGGTATCGGATATTGTTGGATAGATAGATATTCTTTAATAATAAGGCGGTCTTATCGCTTGTAGCGATTTCTTCCAGACAACCTTTGGGTAGAGGAAAGAAATATCGTATTCGTAATAAGGGAAGGCAGTGCAAAGTAGTTAACAAATGAAATTGAGAATGGCAGAAATGTACATATTTTATATATTAATATTATTACATTACATAAATAATTGCCGTGTGGTCCCGGCAGAGTAGAATAGGCCACCCTCACTCTTACCGAGGTGTCGTAAAAGGCGACTAAGGTAAAGCTGCTGGCATGATCATCAGCACCCAGAGAAGGAAAACTCTGCATTTAGGTATATCAAAACCTCGCCAACCCGTCTGCCAAGCGTGTTGAGTATGGCAATTACCTCTCATGTGATGAGGGAGGCCGTGCCCCAGCAGTGGGGACTTAAATGGGCTGACGATGATGATATTTTAAAGGAGTAAACGATTTTCATTTCGCGACTTGTGCTAGCCGAGTGAGTGAGTAGGTGGAATACCTATCTGGTGTGAAGGGGAGTTTGAAGGTTAGCAGCGCATTTTTAGGGTTCCGTAGCCAAAATGGCAAAAACGGAACCCTTATAGTTTCGTCATGTCCGTCTGTCCGTCTGTCCGTCTGTCCGTCTGTCACAGCCGATTTACTCGGAAACTATAAGTACTACAGTGATGAAATTTAATGGGAATATGTGTTGTATGAACCGCTACAAAAATATGACACTAAATAGTAAAAAAAAGAATTGGGGGTGGGGCCCCCCATACATGTAACTGAGGGATGAATTTTTTTTTTTTCGATGTACATACCCGTGTGGGGTATCAATGGAAAGGTCTTTTAAAATGATATAAAGTTTTCTAAAAAACATTTTTCTTAAAGTGAACGGTTTTTTGAGATATCAGCTCTCAAAGTCGTAAAAAGTATGTCCCCCCCCCTCTATTTTTATAACTACGGGGTATAAAATTCTAAAAAAAATAGAGGTGATGCATGCTAATTAACTCTTTCAACGATTTTTGGTTTGATCAAAGTATCTCTTATAGTTTTTGAGATAGGTTGATTTAACTGTAATTTTGGACTTTGCTGCTACGGAACCCTTTGTGCGCGAGCCCGACTCGCACTTGGCCGGTTTTTTTACTCTTCTGCCACTTATCACGTAAAAAAAACACAGGCTGTTAATCGATAAAAAATGTCTAGTAAATAAAGTACAGAAATGTATCTAATCATGATAAAAACTGGCGTAAATGTAACTTTACGTTTGAATAAAAGAACATGCGAAATAATCTGAATATTTTTCAGACAGAAAAACGTGTTATCTGTACAAAAATAAAACATTTACCCAGCATTACCAACTGTCACATCTTGAAAAAAGAACGCGAAAATGGCGCGAAATCTCAACCCTCATTATTCCGCCATTACAACTGGCCGTTCAGAAATACCAACAGCCATCGCTTCCGAATACCCGGTTCCAGCTATTGTGTTTAAAAATAATAATAAAAACCTTTTTTTGTGCGCAGACTTCATTGTGTGTCGATTGTCGCGTCGGGTTTCACACGACTTTTGTGATCGAGGCCCGTTCGAGTTTCGGTACAATGGTAGGCATTTTGGACTATTCTTTGAATATAGGTATTGAATTTTGCTTTATCTGTATCTTGCTTAGATATTTCAAACCCTATTTATTAGATATCTAAAGCGAATTTTCAATATTGAAATGGATACTTGATTTACCATTATTATTTTGTTGATTTAAAATAGGGAAGTACACTCAGCTGCAGAAATGTATATCAAAAATCGACAATTTATTTTTCACTCCTCATCTTAGCGTGTAACCAAGTTGCGTCCAAAACTGTCGCTGCGGAGCCTGGGGTACGCTTGGACCATAATCCAGGATTTAAACGCGACCAACTGGATCACGGTTACACGTTCAGTATCATTATTTCTGATATTTTTTTACATTATAGCGGACAAACGAGCAGACGGCACACCTGATGGAAAGTGATCACCGCCGCCCATGGACATCTGCAATACCTGAGGTATCACATATGCGTTTCCGGCTCTTAGGAAGGAGTAAACCCTTTTCTTGAAGGCCACCAGGTATTGATGGTATCCACAATATTAGATCGGTATCGGATATTGTTGGATAGATAGATAGATATTCTTTAATAATAAGGCGGTCTTATCGCTTGTAGCGATTTCTTCCAGACAACCTTTGGGTAGAGGAAAGAAATATCGTATTCGTAATAAGGGAAGGCAGTGCAAAGTAGTTTAACAAATGAAATTGAGAATGGCAGAAATGTACATATTTTATATATTAATATTATTACATTACATAAATAATTGCCGTGTGGTCCCCGGCAGAGTAGAATAGGCCACCCTCACTCTTACCGAGGTGTCGTAAAAGGCGACTAAGGTAAAGCTGCTGGCATGATCATCAGCACCCAGAGAAGGAAAACTCTGCATTTATATCAAAACCCTCGCCAACCCGTCTGCCAAGCGTGGCGAGTATGGCAATTACCCCTCATGTGATTGAGGGAGGCCCGTGCCCCAGCAGTGGGGACTTAAATGGGCTGATGATGATGATGATGATGACATAAATAATAATAAACAATACATACATACCCAATAATATATACATAGATAATTTATAACAAAAATTCAACAATTATAACAATTTTTGAGAAACTATCCGTTTTTTTTGACAAACGAGCAAGCGAGTCACCTGATGGAAAGACGAACACGTGCAGGACGTGTAAGTTTTCTCTCACCGCCGAGCTAACGGTAGAAATATGCACATAGATCCATATCGCTTACGATCAGGTGATCCATCTGCTTGTCTGCCACCTATCACATAAAAAAAACGATTTGAAGAATCCAGAGAAGCTTGGACTCGAACCATGACCCTCGAATGGAAGGCGTGTTATCCACAGAGCTGCCATTGCTCAGTAAATAGATTACCAGCTCTTAAGGTGACAGGTACGGCACACTAATGACGCCAATTGATTTTAATTTTAACTTTTTTTTTAATTTATTATCAAATAAAATTACAAATAATACATGTACAATAATAAGACAGCACATTAAACCACAGAGGTTTGTCTTGTGCTATCGTGAGCTATGCTATATACAAACTTATATTCGACTCGAATCATCTACTACTAAACCGGATCTATTTCAAACAATTACGGGGTTACAATCTCTCGGCAAACACTTATACTATTTATGAAATAACTATGCACAAATGTTAGGTCTGTTTTTGTACGCGAAAAATTGATTCACGCCAAAAGTGGTCGCTTTTTGGGTGACTCAATTTTTCGCGTACGCGTTGGACCCAACATTTTTGCATGGTTATTTAATAAATAGTATCAGTGTTTTCCGAGAGGTTGTAAACCCGAAATCGTTTAAAATAGATCCCATTTAGTAGCTAAAAATTAAAATCGATTGGTGTCGCTAGTGTGCCCCACCTTTACAAGAATTTAGACTTTAAGAAGTTTACCTAGGTTAAATCCCTACTTCACATTACACAGACTTGGCACTTTTACCCCAAAATTGTGCAGTAGAAATCTCTGAGGGTACTTGTTACCTCTTTGCAGGCTTAGGGGATCGATTCCCTCGTGAGGACATTTCTTTGAGGGCTCAAGTCGTGTTTCGAAGGTGTCCGTCAAGACATTGTCTTTTTTTTCCAAGTGCCGGTCAGAATTTCAAAAGGGGGTTAGAAGTTTCTATGAAAGTCCGCCATCTTTGATGTTAGGAATTAGAAAAATTGTATTTAGATTAATAATAAGAAATTAATAAGAACTCATCAAAAGTTATCTCTGCCAAGATATGTCTAATAGACTAGACTCCTTAGCACTGCGTAGAGATGTAGCCTCGCTATGTATCATCATCATCATCATCAGCCCATTTAAGTCCCCACTGCTGGGGCACGGGCCTCCCTCGATCACATGAGGGGTAATTGCCATACTCACCACGCTTGGCAGACGGGTTGGCGAGGGTTTAGATATAAATTTCAGAGTTTTCCTTCTCTGGGTGCTAATGATCATGCCAGCAGCTTTACCTTAGTCGCCTTTTACGACACCTCGGTAAGAGTGAGGGTGGCCTATTGTACTCTGCCGGGGGACTACACGGCTATGTATACTCTAACGGCTCGCTATGTATACTCTACCACCTATACTATGGAGAATGCTCTGAGGAACTGATCCCTGCCGCTTCATTTCGCCATCGTTCCACTCGACATCATCTGGATGGTTGGCAGTATTCAACTGTGCGTTTCTCAAGAAACTTTCTGCCTCGTACGACAAAACTATGGAATGAGCTATTGCCTGCGGTATTTCCGGACCGATACGACCTGCAAACCTTCAAGAAAAGAGCATATTCCTTTTTAAAAGGTCGGCAGCGCACTTGTGACTCCTCTGTTGTTGCAGGTGTTCATGGGCGGCGGTAATCGCTTACCATCGGGTGATCCGTCTGCTCGTCTGCCCCCTATCATAAAAACAAAAGTGTTTTGGAAAATCACCATTTCTGCACCGCATTTCTCCCCCTATTTAACCCCTTGTTTAAATAGGGGCAGAAATGCGGTATGGGGGTTTCCTAATTAGTAAAGTAAGAAACATAAAATTGATGTTTGTTCACGGGTTTTGAATAAAAAAGTGATTTTTGAACATAACCCCTAAGGGGTAGTTTTGAAAAAACCTCCAATCCTATTTAAAATACCTACTCAAACCATGCTCTACCTCCTCCACAAACACCCCAAAATACCCTCAACTTCCCTCCAACCTAACATCTTAAAAAACCCTTTCTCTCCTGAAACCCCATTTTCCAAATCACCCAATATAATAAAAACCCTTTATCCCAAAACTGTGCGCGTGCGCGCCCGTATACAATTAGATGACAAACTTATAAGCATACCAAAGGCCTGGATCACCACGTCCGGGGTACCAGCAGCCTTCTCTCAGGAGAGGGCACAAAAAAAAAAAGGGTAGTTTCGCGGGTTTGAAGTCTCAATGAAGACTTTTGTAATAAAGACTAAAACTGCGTGATTATCGCCGCGGGCGCATTCTAGTATTCGATATGCAGGTATTTATTATGTAATCTATTCAAAGTTTATTTGTCGTCAAGCTTCGCAAGCCTCGAGATTACAACCCGCTGACACATTTCAGCGTAATGCGATCCACAAAACAATGTATCAAGTATTCTACTAACTATGATTGATGGTTTTGGAATGTATGAACTAGCACAGTGTAATACTGAGTAGCTAGACAAGGAAGGCCCTGTGGGAGAGCCACATTACGGCATGAATGGGCCAGCTTGAAAGGAGTGGTAGCACGGCTTCACAGAAAACCACACAGCACTGAGTTGTGTTTCGCTGCGTGAGTGAAGATAAAATTGGAAGTGTACTTGTGATTCCACTGGTGTCGCGGGTGTCTATAGGCGGCGACATTCGCTTGCCATCAGGCGATCCGTCTGCTCGTCTCGCACATTAAAAAAAAGCAAAATCGCGATGAGCTCGTTCGGAGATGAAAAAAACAAGTGTATATATATATTAATGCAAGAACAAAATTAAATCAATTAAATTATAAATATTGAGAAAAAAAGTACAATAACGAAAAATAAATAAGTCAAAATTACATTTTACTTACTTATTACTTAATCTACTACAATCAAAATAATATCTTCCAATTTAAATAAGTAATATAAATATGTCAATATAATAATATTAAAAATTAAATTCAATTAAATTAAGGAATTAAAATTCAGTTTAAAATATGTATGTATCATTCAATAATACCTAAATAAAAAAAATCTAATCAAATTAAATTAAATGAGACCACTTAATTTTCAACTACTGTTCAAATTAGTACTGTGGTACTAATGTAGCTACTACATGACTTGCGTAATTAGTAATGTAGGACGCGTCGTAATGTACTAAGTTTATACTTTGTTAGGCCAAAGGACTTGGTTGTACCTCCTTAAGCCGTTGGTCCTTTGGTCGTCACTTTGGAGTCCCGTCACAAGAAGGTAAATAAATAAATTGAGACAACATCACATGCTAATAGTTAGAGAGCACGCTTTGGTATGAATGGGCCGGTTCAACCGGAGTGATACCAAGGCCTCTCGCAAAACCGTCATGAAGCAGCACTGCGCTGTGTTTTCGCTGCCTGAGGTACCGGAAGCCCAATCCGGGGAAAGGGGGGGTTCAAAAGTTGGCAGCGCTCTGGTGTCCATGGGCGGCGGCAATCGCTTACCATCAGAGCCGGAATCCGTCGACTCGTCTGCCACCTAGCACATAAAAACAAATATAATTATTATCATCATCATCATCGTTTTGAAAAAACCTCCAATCCTATTTAAAATACCTACTCAAACCATGCTCTACCTCCTCCACAAACACCCCAAAATACCCTCAACTTCCCTCCAACCTAACATCCTAAAAAACCCTTTCTCTCCTGAAACCCCATTTTCCAAATCACCCAATATAATAAAAACCCTTTATCCCAAAACTGTGCGCGTGCGCGCCCGTATACAATTAGATGACAAACTTATAAGCATACCAAAGGCCTGGATCACCACGTCCGGGGTACCAGCAGCCTTCTCTCAGGAGAGGGCACAAAAAAAAAGGGTAGTTTCGCGGGTTTGAAGTCTCAATGAAGACTTTTGTAATAAAGACTAAAACTGCGTGATTATCGCCGCGGGCGCATTCTAGTATTCGATATGCAGGTATTTATTATGTAATCTATTCAAAGTTTATTTGTCGTCAAGCTTCGCAAGCCTCGAGATTACAACCCGCTGACACATTTCAGCGTAATGCGATCCACAAAACAATGTATCAAGTATTCTACTAACTATGATTGATGGTTTTGGAATGTATGAACTAGCACAGTGTAATACTGAGTAGCTAGACAAGGAAGGCCCTGTGGGAGAGCCACATTACGGCATGAATGGGCCAGCTTGAAAGGAGTGGTAGCACGGCTTCACAGAAAACCACACAGCACTGAGTTGTGTTTCGCTGCGTGAGTGAAGATAAAATTGGAAGTGTACTTGTGATTCCACTGGTGTCGCGGGTGTCTATAGGCGGCGACATTCGCTTGCCATCAGGCGATCCGTCTGCTCGTCTCGCACATTAAAAAAAAGCAAAATCGCGATGAGCTCGTTCGGAGATGAAAAAAACAAGTGTATATATATATTAATGCAAGAACAAAATTAAATCAATTAAATTATAAATATTGAGAAAAAAAGTACAATAACGAAAAATAAATAAGTCAAAATTACATTTTACTTACTTATTACTTAATCTACTACAATCAAAATAATATCTTCCAATTTAAATAAGTAATATAAATATGTCAATATAATAATATTAAAAATTAAATTCAATTAAATTAAGGAATTAAAATTCAGTTTAAAATATGTATGTATCATTCAATAATACCTAAATAAAAAAAATCTAATCAAATTAAATTAAATGAGACCACTTAATTTTCAACTACTGTTCAAATTAGTACTGTGGTACTAATGTAGCTACTACATGACTTGCGTAATTAGTAATGTAGGACGCGTCGTAATGTACTAAGTTTATACTTTGTTAGGCCAAAGGACTTGGTTGTACCTCCTTAAGCCGTTGGTCCTTTGGTCGTCACTTTGGAGTCCCGTCACAAGAAGGTAAATAAATAAATTGAGACAACATCACATGCTAATAGTTAGAGAGCCACGCTTTGGTATGAATGGGCCGGTTCAACCGGAGTGATACCAAGGCCTCTCGCAAAACCGTCATGAAGCAGCACTGCGCTGTGTTTCGCTGCCTGAGGGTACCGGAAGCCCAATCCGGGGAAAGGGGGGTTCAAAGTTGGCAGCGCTCTGGTGTCCATGGGCGGCGGCAATCGCTTACCATCAGGCGATCCGTCTACTCGTCTGCCACCTATCACATAAAAACAAATATAATATATCATCATCATCATCGTCAGCCCATTTAAGTCCCCACTGCTGGGGCACGGGCCTCCCTCAATCACATGAGGCCATTGCCATACTCACCACGCTTGGCAGACGGGTTGGCGAGGGTTTTGATGTAAATGCAGGGTTTTCCTTCTCTGGGTGCTGATGATCATGCCAGCAGCTTTACCTTAGTCGCCTTTTACGACACCTCGGTAAGAGTGAGGGTGGCCTATTCTACTCTGCCGGAACCACACGGCCAATATAATAATATAATATATCAAATGAAAATAATACAGATTGAATGAAAAAAAAAAACATGGCCGAATTTAAATAAGATACCATTCGGTTAACTGAGTGATAACACTCGGCCTTCGGAGAGAGATAACGATATCTGTAGATACAGTACAATCATAATACTGTGGCTCCGGCAAACAGTCGGTCGGAAGTCAAAAAACGTATGTCAATACACTAACACATTGATAGGACCAGATATGGGTCATGGCATTATGGAGAACACCCTTTAGATACTTTCACGTTTTTGAATAGCTCATCTAGCTTGATATAGTGTATAAAATCCGCTTTTAAGACTTGTGATGGATAAGCTGCGATTTAAAGAGTTGATAGCAATTCAATTTAATTCAATTTATATGCATAAAACACGGTATATACAAGATCTTATAAAATTAAATTGAAAATTAAAAAAAACCCCCGATATCAGCCATCTTAGATTTGAATTTTTCACAATAAATATATTCTGCTACTCAAGCCCTTTTATATTATCATAAATAGTAGGAGTTGTGTTAAAACATACAATCCATAATATCAAATTCAGAATTTTCAAATCCAATATGGCCGCCGTCGGGGGTTTTTTATATTTTCAATTTATCAGTGCTATTACCACACAGAAGTATCCCGTAGCGTAACAGAGACTCTACGTAAGCACAGTAGGCAGATATAGCCGTATCCGAATTGGTGATCTTCTGTGATGAATCGGCTCCTCGAGAAGAAGGAGAAATTACCTACTAAGATGGTGATGACAATACCATAGATTTATTACAAGACAGACAATATACCTCAGTAGCCTCATCGCTTTAGAAATAAATTAAAATCTCAAAGATTAAGACAGTCAACAGAAAGCTGGCAATGATTTAATAAGCTTAAAATCTCGTGCTTGTTTGAGGAAATACCCCCCCATGTTTAAGTAATTGGGCCGACCATAGAGAATAATTGCAGCACCACATGTCGACTTATATTGTTTATGGTTCGAGCTCGACGTGAGAATGGGATCGCAAGATTTGTTTATTATTTTGAGTGTGCCCCAGTTCTGGAGATCTGGCTAGTATATTAAGTTTAATTAGTGGAATATTAGTGAATATTTTTCCGAATATTTGCATAGCATTGAGGAAAAGAGATACTGAAGCTTTTGTTACTTGAAGAGGGTCACCATCGCTCTTGAATAAGGGCTGAACGTGGTTTTCGAGGCACGAGGGTACAATACCGCCTACTTCCAGACTAATACTAAGAATTTCATAACCAAAAAACTCAGGCACAAACTCTGGCCCGACTCAGGGTTTGAACCCGGGATCCTAAGCGCAGCCATACGCAGCCATACCTACGAGTACCTTATAATCTACAACTTTCCTTTTGTTTTTTTTTTTTAATATTAGAGGTGGCAGACGAGCAGACGGTTCACCTGATGGTAAGCAATTCCGCCGCCCATGGACACCCCCAACACCAGTGGAGTCACAAGTGCGCTGCCAACCTTTTCCTCTTCCCCCATTGGGCCTCCGGTAACCTCACTCACACGGCGAAACACAGCGCAGGCGTTGCTTCACGCCGGACTTCTGTGAGGCAGTGGTATCAGTCCGGTCGAGTAAGCGTCGCTCTCCTACATTTAATGAAGTTTTTGTTTGGTTAAAAAGATAAGTCTTCTCCGAGATACAAATGTCGCATAACAGAGGTATGTTTTACTTGAATTTAATACCATACACGCTGAAACTACTTACATTATAAAAACGGCTCTAAACTCATCCGTCGGGGTATCGATCCACTCCCGCAGGAGGAGGTGCAAGTTACAAGATTCAAACGTCCAATATTATTGACTAGTGGCGTGCCCTCCTCACTTCGTTACGGGACTTCAATTTCACTGACATGAAGTATCAAAACGAATTTTTTCTTCTTTTTGGAAAATGGCGTCAAGTCCCGAACATAGATCATTTTTCCCCTTTAGGAGTTGAATTTACAGGGGAGGTTTTTGATATGATGGGTGGCAGACGAGCAGACAGACCACCTAAAGGTAACGGATTCAAAAAAATACTGAAAAATATTCACATTCTTTCATTTTGTAAGTCTCAAATATTGCCAATAGATGGCGCTAGGTGTCGATTACACCGCGCAAGCGTTACGTGTTTTTGGATTAGCTATAAGTGTTGCCGCTGTCTGTAGTAGATCTGGCAAAAACGTATCTTTCAAAAGTTTGGAACATTTGCATCTGGATCAGTGCAGAGATGCGGAACAGTGAAACGCTTCATTTAGAACATCGACTCTCAGATAGATCCGTGATTCATTGGAATCATTCGAATCACTCGGATTATTCAGCTCATTCGGACCATTCGGCTCATCGGATCATTCAGCTCGTTCAGATCATTCGGTTCACTCGAACTCAAGATCTATTGAGTCGAATGACACATTCGGAGCGAACATTAGAGATTCGGAACAGTGTATCATTTGGCTGAGTTGGATCACTAAGTCGTTTCAGAAAAGAGTTACATACGTCTAGTCTAAAAGATTTACCTTTTTAAATTAAAATTAAATTGAAAATTTAAAAAAACCCCGACACAACTAAAGCTCTTTCATTTGATACCTATATTGAGGCAGTCGGAACAAGGAATAGGTTATTCGTCATTTTCTGACGGCAGCCATCTTGGATTTGAAATTTTTCACAATTAATATATTCTGCTACTCAAGCCTCTTTATATGATACCCATATTGTGGGAGTTGTGTTAAAACATAAAATCCAAATCTTTGTGACGGCGGCCATCTTGGATCGATTTTTATCCAACACTAAGAACACTCCCTCCTTATTCATCTTTCAAACAAAAAAAAAACAAAATCAAAATCGGTTCATTTCTTCGGGAGCTACGATGCCATAGACTGACACACAGACATACACACACACACACAGACACGTCAAACTTCACCCCGTCATTTTTGCGTCGGGGGTTAAAATGGTATAAGTAGAAGATGTAAGTTCTCTAAATATTATACCGTGAAAATGTCTTGTCGCGATTATCTTCTAACTTGACCCAAAAGGGGTGTGGTCAGCTAAAAAGCCATTTTTGCTACCCCTGAGTGACCAGTTTGACTTCTGGGCAATCTGTTAGCTGAGTGTGAGTTTGGTCATTTGTTGCACAGAAGGTTGTTTTTTATGTGGCAGACGAGCAGACGGATCACCTGATGGTAAGCGATTGCCGCCGCCCATGGACACCGCGACACCAATAGAGTTACAAGTGCGCTGCCAATCTTTATACCCCGCTTTCCCCAGGATAAGGCATCCGGTAGCCTCACTGACGAAGCGAAACACAGCACAGAGCTGCTTCACGCCGGTTTTCTGCGAGGCCGTGGTATCAGTCCGGTTCAGTCGGCCCATTCGTTCCGAAGCGTGGCTCTCCTACGGTTTGCTACAAAGTATATGTGTTCATGTAACTCCACTTAAAAACACATCAATTCGTCGCTTCGTTTAGCGGTGAAAGACGGACAAACGGACAGGCACATTAATAATAATAATTCTCACAACATCTCATACGTCGACCTGATTCCGTACTAAGTAGCTTAAGCACTTGTGTTACAGATATCAGACAACAGAGGAACACAAATATATACTTAAATACATAATATATTACACCCAGACACTGAACAGACAAGTGTTCATCGCACGAATGTTTGTCCAGGGTGTACGTGTCCGTTTTTGTACGCGAAAAATTGATGCGATTGGCGTGCGCGCTGGACCCAAATTTTGTGCATGGTTATTTAAAAAATTAGTGTAAGTGTTTGCCGAGAGGTTGTCACCCCGAAATTGTTTAAAATAGATCCGGTTTATTAGCTAAAAATTAAAATCGATTGGTGTCGCTAGTGTGCCCTACCCGTCACCTTAAGAGATTCTTAGTGTCAGCCCGGAACCTCGGAAAGCACGTTAAGCCGTTGGTCCTGCGCCCAATCCCTCTCCGGTCATGTCACACTGGAGTCCCATCGGATTATGAGGGCAAGGGAATAGAGAGTGCGCTTGTGTTTGCGCTCACACTTGAGCACTATATATTATATCATGCGTAAGTGGCTGATCGGTGAGATTTGCCGCCTTAGTCGTAATCGGTTGGAGGATATTGTTTACAAGTTTCAATTTTTTTTTATAGAAAGGCCAATCAGGATGACCTCACTCCGCCTGATGGTAACCGGCCGTGAAATCCAAATATGAGGTTGACAGGCACAAAAGAACTAACAAAGTGCCCATTGAGTCTGCCATCCTCACCCTGATGGCCTGCTGAGATGCTGTTTCACGCCCCGCCTAAAAGACCCCGGATTGTATGAAGGAGGAAACACATGAGCTGGGAGGGCATTCCATGTCTTGAATTTTCGAAAAGTCCCGGTAATTCCGACAGCACTAATCTACTGCTGGTTCGTTTAAACTTTCGAAAAGTCTCGATTATCCCATCAGCATCTGAAGCCGTGGTCACCCTCACACATGCCAGCAGGAACACAGATGGGACGACGTCCGGAGTCATAGTGAAAAATACCATTGTGTGAGCTGAATGGCGACAGACAACTAGGTTAGAGGGAGAAGGAATTTTAAATGATTTCCTGAGGTGAACCCCTTTTTAGCTGGACAATTTTTTTTTATGTGATGGGTGGCGACGAGCAGAAGGATCGCTTGATGGTAAGCGGTTGCCGCCGCCCATATACGCCCGTGACACTAGTGGAGTCACAAATCCGCTACCAACCTTTAAACCCTCCTGTCCCCCGGATTGGGCCTCCCGTACCCTCACTCACGTAGCGAAACGCAGCAAAGTGCTGCTTCAATTTATTCAAAGTCATTTTCTTTTTTGTTGCATGGGTGGCAGACGAGTAGACGTATCACCTGATGGATAGCGATTGCCGCCGCCACAAAAATGAAGTCATGAGTGTGGTTTAAACCGTTAAATCCAAATTTCCCCGGATAATGCCTCCGATATCCACACTCACGCAGCGAAACACGGCACAGATGATGCTTTACGCTGGTTTTCTGTGAGGCCGTGGTATCACTCCGTTCGAGACGGCCGATGCCGAAGTGTGGCTCTCTCATGGTAAAATCTCCGTAAATATTGAACATCTACAAATTAAGCGCAAACATTTTACATAAGCCCTCAACATCCGGAAATGACATCACGTGGAGGGGAGCAATCCCGCGGACCCAATGAGAAGCATGGACGACTAGGGTGGCCACATTATGTGCGGCTGATGGGACTTTTTAAAGACATTTTAGATACAATTTGTTTCAGAAACGTTACTACGAAATCAGGACACGCATTTCCGTAACAAATTAAAAATAAGGCTGAATTCTTATAAGAAGGATTATTACTTCTTCTTTGAGTGGAGTCTATCTATTTATGCAGATTTATCACACATTTAGATCGTTTAAAATTTGAAAATGTATTTTTAAAAACTGACAAAACATAGAATTTTGCTCAAACAATGGAATTTGCCAACACGACAAAACTCTGAATGTGGCTATCGAATTTAGGTCCCTGGGAAACAAAATAATTATTTTGTGACTCAAAAGTGGATCAAAATATTCAGCATATGACCCAAAAATTTAATTCTAACTGAGCAATTGTTTGTCAAAAAAGCCAAAACTTTTTTTAGCCTTTTTAACTTAATTACTTTTGTTAAATAAATTACTTAGTGTAAGTTCAAATAGTTGATAATGTTATCATTGTTTTAAATCTGTCGCTCTCCTGGTTTTGTTATTTATACCGGGTGTCCACGATACAGGACTTTTCCTAGTGTGGGACCTACTGTAATGCCCAATAACCCACATGTTTAATGAAAATAAAAACTATTTGTATTTGTATTTGAATCGGCGTCCGCAAAAAATTCAACGTAAAATTAATAAAATATCTAGATTTTTAAACCTAGACTAGTTGGCTCGCACTGTGGATAAGTGCCCTTGACTGGAGCGTGCTTACTTTGAGCCTTGGATTGGACTAAACAATTTTCGCAACAACTAATTTTATTGTTGGAGCTTTAGTGGGTTTGGAAAAAAATGTAATGTTATAAAATATCAGCTTCTCTCTCAAAATGTTTTTTGTAGTAAAAAGACGATTTTTCGAAGTGTAACATAGACTATGTTTGGCAAAACTAACCTAGCTACGTATGAGACCGTTTCATTGAAAATATTGTATTGTTATCAAAATGAAAATTCTTATGGTTATCTCTTATGTGGCTAATTAGCTCGGTACTGGCATTGGATTTCTTATAATCGTCTTTCCCTATAAGTATAACGCAGAAGTCGTGTTTAGTAAAGTTCCTAATTTTTATTTTTATTTATTTATTGGCACACAAAACAGAATAACATCAAAATTAACAAATTAAATATTTTTAGTCCAGAAATTATCCCAAAATCATGTGTACACATCATGACATCAAAAGCAATGAGACTAAATAAAAATGTCTACTATTTAAAAAAAAAACTTCAGATCTTAAAATAATAATTAATAATATTACAAGTAACGTGCGGATATATTGGTCTAAATTATACACTTTTGGAGGTTTTTTTTATTGCTGCCCGTTTGAAACTTGGCAGGTTGTCATTAAGCAGTTCTTGAATGCCTGAATGTGGTTTTAAATGGTGACAGTGCTCAAGATTGTCAATATTCAGTCTCTCATTCTATACTATTGCTTGTATAAGTTTATTTCTATTGTTACTACTGATCACATTGGTTATATTATTTGAATAGTCTAACTAGTTAAGTACCTACTTACTGAGTTTTTTGCTGGTTCTACACGGTTAAAATCAACATTCCAATTCCTATGTGGTAGATAACATCTTTGATTATAAGTGATCGTACACTTAAACTGCAAAAAGTATTATTGAATTTTATTTAATTAAAACCATTTAGAATCTAATATTATCTAGCAGTGTGGTCCCCGGCAGAGTAGAATAGGTCACCCTCACTCTTACCGAGGTGTCGTAAAAGGCGACTAAGGTAAAGCTGCTGGCATGATCATCAGCACCCAGAGAAGGAAAACTCTGCATTTATATCAAAACCCGCGCCAACCCGTCTGCCAAGCGTGGTGAGTATGGCAATTACCCCTCATGTGATTGAGGGAGGCCCGTGCCCCAGCAGTGGGGACTTAAATGGGCTGATGATGATGATGATGAGAATCTAATATTTATCTATAATTTATTAATTAGTATTTACGGCAGAGCAAAACAAATGTCTAATTATCTTTCGATTTTTTCGTATAGCACCGACTGTTTTGAAATAAACTATAAGCCTAGGTCACCAGGACAGTAATAAGAAATCGATTGATTTGAACTTATTCATCAAAATTGGTTGGGTAGTTTAGGCAGAATCTTCTAACATACAAACATATTTATATACTTACATACATAGATTGCTAAAATCATAACCCTTCCTTTTTGCCTTTGGTTGGTACACGGGTAATAAAACACAAATGATGTAAGACCTTTTTTGGGTTACAACTAAATAAAATATATAAACTGATTGACGTAAAATAGCGTTCAAATGCTATATGAAGTAAAATAGAATACTTCCTACAAAGATAACAGCTATATGTACAGAGTATTAGCCAACTAATTGATAAGGCCTCCACATTATTGAAGTAATTGGTAACTGCGATAAAGACCAGAGTATGTGATTTTGTTCCTAATATCACTTGACATACTTTGACATGAATAGGTATAAAATATGATTTAAATACACCACACAATTAAAGGCACGACGAGACAACGCACACGACACAAAAGACAACGACACAAATAATGACAGGCTTAGCCTAATATAAGGAGGCAAATTCTACTGAAAACTTTACGCATTTGTGAAGTTTTTGAAATAAATTGTTATTAGGTTTTTTTTTTAATCTACAATTTCACCAATTAAACACCATAGACAACCCGTTTGGAACAGTGGTAGTGAACGCTGCCTCTGATGCAAGGGTTGCGGGTTCGATCTCCGCACAGTACAAACATTTGTGTGCATGAAAATATCTGTTTGTATTGGTCTGGGCGTTATCTATATTTTATAAGTATGTATTTACAAAAGAAAAGTATTATATGTATATATTTGTAATCAAACTGTTGATTCTGATATCCGTAACACAGGTGCTTGAGCTACCTATCTCGGAGTCAGATCAATGTTTGTGATGTTGTGAAATATTTATTTAATTAAATTTATTTAAAACAATAAAATTCTATCCTACCGCAATTTTGACCCACTTTCCTAGTTGAAAACTGGAAAGTGGATCAAAAATTATTTGTTTTAAAAAGAAGACGTTTCTGTATGAAAACACTTTACATAAATACAAAAAAATATTTGAAATATTTTCCATCGTTTACCTATTTAGTTTGACCGACGCAATAATAATCTGTTGAAAGCAAGACCTTAATTATTAAATAAATTCGTTTTTCTTTGGGCTATGGCATACGTAATATACATTAAACAATAATTACAAATTACTTGTTGTAACAGTTAAAGAAACAGTCGTTGATCTAAATTACCAAAATATATTTATTCAATTACAAAAAATATTGTCAGTGTTGTAAAACTGAATTCTTCTGTTAGACTAGCCACATGAAAAGGTTCGAAACTCGACTATTTGGTCGATCCCAAAAATATTCGCACAGCCGCCTAAACCCATGGCATCTGCGTTAGCTGTCCAAGCATTTACGTACTAAGGCTAACGAAAATAAGGTTGAAATTTGTCTTCATATTTTTATGTGGCCCTCGCATCTGCAGCGCACGTGGTCGCACAAAGCGCCTGCATGGGATGTAGGGAAGTATGGGAACTTACAATGGTACGTAATTGGGATTAACAGTAGGGCTTGGTTGTTGCTACGGGCGTAGGGTGGGTTTGTTGGTTCGTTGTAATTGAAAAATCTTGCAATAGGTAGGTCGAAATCCGTTTTCAACCCTAACTTTATCGATCAGCCGGATTCGAGTCCGACTCTGGCTAAACATTTGTGTGATGAACGCTTATTTCTTTAGTACCCATCTGTTGTATTAATGAATATGAAAATAGTTAATTTAATTTAGGTCCTTAACGTTATTTTCTGCTGGGAAGAAACTTAGCGGTTATTCTTTGTCTTAAAATATTGACCTCTAAAATGCAGGATATTCGACTATATATTCTAATAAAATGAATTATAATTATGTATGTTTGCATTTGTGATACATTCCTTTCGTTGATTAAGTTACTTACTTTGTGATTATTTCCATTTCTATGATATTTTTTTTTAAATATGGAAATATACGTATTTTTGTGTAGGTAGAGTAAATAAATAACAAGACTAAATAGCTTAATTTCAAAATGTAAAACCTATGAAAATATGTTTTGAATTTAATTTGCATAAAATTCGGCCATTTTCAATTAGTATCTTGTAAGTTTTAGTGATATGTTTAAAATAGAATGTCATTTATTTCAGGCATATTACACCCATAATTACATTATATCATACAAAAGAAATACCAGCTTACATTGCATCTGCATTAGTAAGTAACATCTGGATCAAATTTTGTGTGATTAAATTTTGACCCGCTTTTGGTATACTCATTTAATTTATTATGTGTGCACCTATTATACTGTTTACTTCTTTATTGTACGGTGTTACATAGATATATATTAGAAAATGTGGTCTCTATGAGATTTAGTGTATTTAGGCCGGGTTGCAGGTACAAATAATTTCCGTTATACTAGTATTCAGAATTCGAAGTAATCAGAATTCGTATTCAGAATTCGAATGAATATTTATTGAAAAATATTCTGATATTTAAAGACTTAGAAATGTAGATCTCAAAAGGCGTTATGGAAACACAAAGTAAGAATAATTGTATTGTACATTAGGATTGGCTGTGGTTGTTGCCCATCTCAGTTAGTTGACTCGTTGGAAATATAAAAAATGCAGTATCAGTATGTACTTACAGTACCTATGGGGGTCAAACACTCACTGTGCTGACACATAATTCCGTTAACAGAAATATAGTTAGTTATTTCAAAATTCAATCTTTCTCTTATTATTTTTATTAGGAATTTGCACGATTTTTTTTTCAAGTATAACGCATATAATAACGCATTTAAGAATAAATTGCAAAAAAATACTACAACAAAAACATAATTACATGTTTTTTTTTTGTGTTAAAGTTGAAATTTGATCTCCGTATTTAAAACACAACACGAGTAAATTTTTAACTGAAAATACAAAAGTGGGTCAAAATTAAAAATATGTATAAGTTACCCAAATTTTTAGCTTAAAATTTGGGTAACTACTATATTTAATTTTGACCCACTATTGGGAAACCTATTTTCGTACAGGTTTCTCACTATCATTTCCCTCACTGCCGAGCCAGTGGAATATGTAGGTAGAGATCGTCGTCGACCCCTGCTTTTACGCATACAAGAAAATTTCAAATATGGAACATACAATTATAATTGGTCGTGGATTGCCGGTTAGACTCAAACATAGGATCACGCATCGTTCGATTTCAAAAGTACCATCAGCATGTCTACAAAAGACATCTTCAGAACTAGGTGATTAAGTAGTGGGTAGTATATCAAAACCCTCGCCAACCCGTCTGCCAAGCGTGGTGAGTATGGCAATTACCCCTCATGTGATTGAGGGAGGCCCGTGCCCCAGCAGTGAGGGACTTAAATGGGCTGATGATGATGATGATTAAGTGTGGAGCGCGTCATTCATAGAATACATACTCTTGCGTCATTTCAGCTTAGACAATCTCTACATAAATTGAAAAACAGTAAAATGCTTATCCATACAAATTTGATAAACTGCAGCTGAATCTAAACTTTAAATTCCTCCACTGATTGCAGCGTAAACTAACCTTCACTCTTAATTATCTCAAACTAAATCCAATCCTTGATTTATTTCTGAACTAATCTGAACTTTAGACGTAATTTCTAATTGCAACTGTAGTTTTCGTTTGTAGCTCAGCTCTGTTTCTATAAAGGTGTAATATGAACAGTAGTTTATCTATATAGAATGTGCCGCTATCTGTTTGAATATAACAAAATTAACAAAGTACTGGATATTTACAACAAAACCCATAAAGAACTTAAATATACTGTAACAGAATGGCTAACAACGTTAAAGTATGAAGAAGTTGAAAAGTTACTTAAATAAGCGAACATAACACACGCACACACAAACACACACACACACACACACACGCACACACACACGCACACACACACACACACACACACATATTATGCTTTTGTTTTTATAATAACGAAATAAAATGTCTTTAGATTGTTATTTGTCACGTACCTAAACATAGTATGATGTTAAAAAACCGAAGAGCGGAGGCTCCTGGCACAGGCATCTATATGCTTAAAAGGAGTCTCCAACCATAATTATGTAATTGTTCCGATTTTCAAGTCTGGTGATAAATCTCTTGTGGAAAACTATAGGCCAATTTCCATCCTTCCCGGTTTTCGCTAAGATATTTGAATCCCTTGTTCGCCCTATATTGTCTTGGCACTTTAAACAAATTTTAATACCTCAGCAACATGGCTTCACTAAGGCTAGATCAACGGCTTCTAATTTGGTCTGCTTCCTGACTGAAGTGGTCGATGCCATGGATCGAGGCATTTCTGTTGACGCCATTTATACAGATTTTAGTAAAGCTTTTGATAAGGTAGATCACCAATTATTGATTAACAAGCTTTATTACAACGGAATTACTGGCAATTTCCTGAACTGGTGCGCGTCATACCTTACTAATAGACTATCTGGGGTTGTAATTGATGGAGCTACATCTGAGCTATTTATGGCGTCAACAGGAGTGCCCCAGGGATCGCACTTAGGCCCGTTGTTTTTTAATATATTTATCAATGACGTCAAGGCGTGCTTCGTGAATTCGCAGATTTATTTATTTGCTGACGATCTCAAAGTTACAAAACGGCTGGATAATGATTTTGCCACTAACTCTTTACAGGACGACCTGGATCGCTTCTCCAATTGGTGTGACTTAAATAATATGAAACTGAATGTTGATAAATGTAACTTCGTACATTTCTCTCGTAAAAAATCTTTATATCATAGATCATACCACATCAAAGAAAATATATTGCGTGAGCTAGATGTAGTTAAGGACCTTGGGGTTTACGTTGATAACTCACTTCGATTCCACGTACACATAGACAAGATAGCCACTAGATGTTTTAAGTTGCTGGGGTTCATAATACGAAATTGTCGTGATTTTAAGCACTACTCAAGCAAAGTAGTAGTTTACAACTCTTTAATTCGCTCAAGTCTTGAATACTGTAGTGTCGTTTGGACACCTTTCTATGAGGTTCATAAAAATCGTTTGGAGTCCGTGCAGAAAAGGTTTCTTTGGCACTTATCATTTCAAGACAGAATGGCAAGGAAACTTCCAACTTACAACTCACGCCTAGCATATTATAAAATGTCCACCCTAGAAAGTCGAAGAAATATCTCTGATGGCCTATTCCTTCACAAAGTGAGTAACAGTCTCATCGATTGCCCTGATTTATTAAAGCAAATTAACTTTAACGCTCCTTATAAACTTGCCAGGAAATCCAGATACCTACCATATAAAACAAGAGGTTTTAGAACCAACCTGGGACATTTCTCTGCCATGCACAGGACTCAGTCACAGTTAAACTCGCTAACACGCTCGCGCAAACTTGATATGGATATGTCTCATTCATTACGTAAATTCAAATCAGTTCTAGTATCAGCAACAAGTTAGTAAAAATTGTTAAAGTTATTTTTTTTTTATTCTAAATACTCTCTTTTCTGTTTGTTACTAAGTTTAGCTTCTCTAATCTTATTTTACATTTCGCTGTGCTGCATGATGTTTAACATGCAGCACGGCGAAATGTTTAATGCTCTTAATATAACGCATGTAACCATTCGGTATTGGTTAAGCTAGTTCTTAATTTACCTAGTATTAACAAAACCGGTTTCGACGACTGCTTGTTATTATGTGTTAGTCACTCTGCATGCCGTGGCAGCCTTTAATTAAGGCATCACTATATCATGTATTTAAATTATAAGTTAAGATTGTAAAGTGTATGCTTTGTTGGTTGTCCTTAAATAAATAAATAAATAAATAAATAAAAATACCTATGTTCATGTAATAAAGCATTTTTATTTTTTATTTTATTTTTTTTATGAATGTGTGCGAAGGTGCCGAACGCTATGTATGTACACGTTGCCACGCACACATTAGAATAATATATGGGTAGGCATGGGGGATCCGTGTGAGCGCTGTCTCTCATCTTAACGTATAATCGCCGTTTGCATCCAATGCCGTCTCTCTGGAGCCTAGGGTATGCTTTGACCACTATTCAAGATTTGGGGAGTCTGGTAATTTCAATTAACCGACTGCTGTATGACCTTCGCAAAACTTTAACAGGGGAAACAGACCAATTTAATTATGGTTACACGTTTGAGAAACTCTCCGAAACATGCAGGTTTACACACGATGTTTTCTGCTAGCGCCGAGCTAGTGGTAGAAATACGCGGACTGTACCTACCTTGAGTCCGTTGATCTATGCGTCTTCATGTATATAAACTCACCCAGCGGTCTTAGGTGCATCGTCTACTTGACAGTCTAGGCGGGTTGGAGTCGAGTCAAAGGCGGTTAAGCGGCGCACTGTATCTAAGGTTCCTATAAAAATAAATGGACGTGTGCTCACATACTGGAGTCGCGGCACAGGCGAGCGGCGGCGTTTAAATGTACCTGCTACAGAACTACGCCACCATTTTGTTATTTCCTTCCATTCGTATGCAAGAATTAATATAAAAAGGATGCTAAGTCGCCAGACTGCATTTTACGATTGGTCTCTATGTAGAGTCGAGGCTTTACAAGCCGCATGCGCCGCGACGCCGCCGCAACTGTCGTGTGGATGACGCGCCTAAGGGAGTTGACACCCTGGCTGATTGTGAGGGTTTTCACAACGGAGCGAATAACGGATGCGCGACTGATTCGGCGCGGAGATAAGTCTGAATCTGCCATTGTTTTTTGTGGCGGCCACGCAGAAAGAAAGAAAGAAAGAAAATATTTATTATTATAGACATCACAACACAGAACATATAGCAATTATAAACAGAACACAATTTGGTACAAGCAGAAAACAAAACATAAAACAAATAAAAATACATAAAAATAAAACAAAAGGAAAAAAAAAACAAAACTATATTCAATCATGTCCAGACAGTGCCAAATGAATATAATGATGTGTTATGACGTCTAGTATAAATGGCCCTCACTCAGCTTATGTCACAGCCCAGACAAAGGCCATGACGCTGGTTTTCAGTGAGACCAGCTGAATGAGTGCC
This sequence comes from Marasmia exigua, assembly GCA_019059595.1. NCBI lineage: Eukaryota > Metazoa > Arthropoda > Insecta > Lepidoptera > Crambidae > Marasmia > Marasmia exigua. Next base: position 11,483,095 of record CM032489.1, on the reverse strand, counting down.
ACGGACGCTTGTCTAGTGTATTTTGTGTACCTAACGTGTATGTGGAATGTGGGTATATATATCTACTATCTACTAGAAACACGCCGGCGAATCCGTTGCGCATCCGCAGCATGAACTCCTCGTTCAGCTTTCGAAACACTCGCAATCCGCCAATGTGGCAACTCCCTTAGTCAAACACTGTATACTGCTTATAGAGTAATACAGGGCTGTTTGAAAGTGTTCAGATGTTTCGCTTCAAAGTCGGCCCGCGTGGTATCCCGCGACCCCGCATAACTGGCCACGTTTGATGTCTCACTTCGTTTTAATTAAACATTCATATTTTTAATTTGGTCTAATGAAAACAGACAGCGAAAGGACTGCCTTGGTTTCTAAGCAAAGAGTTTAACTTGTAGTATAAAAACTGTATCTTAATTGTACATCAACATCTTTGTATTGCACTCCCATGCTTTTGAGCCCGGAGTACTTTTTATTTGTTACGTACAACGAAGGAAAAAAAAACTAACAGTTTAATTTAATTACACCCCATAGTATCTTATTTCTTCTTCTTTAGCCATTTTCTCTTTAGTGTACGTTTCTATAGATTATTGTTTATAATTTTTGCCAATCTTAGGCGATTTCTTTCCACTTTTCTATGCTAGAGGCGACAAATGAACTAGCGAGTTACCTCATGGAAAGTAATCAGCGCCGCCTATTACGTTAATCTGTAGCCGGTCATTTTAAAAAAGCGTACGCCATTCTCTTGAAGGTCCCTAAGTCGTAGCCGTCGGGAAATACTCCTGCAGCCAAACCCATCCACAGAATTGAGGTACGTGGTAGAAACGCACAGTATTAGACCGCCATCCAACAAGATGATGGGGATGGAATACTGTACAAAACTTTAAACTAGAATATATTAATGGATCAGCATTTGATTTTTTCTATCTAATTAGTGGAAATCTTGATGATTCCTCGAGATTTGGATAGTTTCTCATGGTGTAGAGCCATAATTGTTAAGTATAGGTAACTTCCGAAACATATACTTTTAATAGAGTCCCGGTCATGACTTACGGTGCCGAAACGTGGACACTCACGGCTGGCCTAGTCCACCTGTTCAAAGTCGCTCAAAGAGCTATGGAAATAGCTATGCTCGGAGTATCTCTGAAGGACCGCATCAGAAATGATGTAATCCGACAGAGAACCAGAGTCACCGACATAGCCCAACGAATAAGCAAACTGAAGTGGCAGTGGGCTGGTCACATTAGCTGCAGAACTGACAGCCGTTGGAGCCGTAAAGTCCTTGAGTGGAGACCGCGACTCGGTAAGCGTAATGTTGGACGCCCTGCGACAAGATGGGATGATGACATTCGAAGGCTGGCTGGTGTGGGCTGGATGAGAGTGGCCGAAAATCGGGAGCAGTGGCGTGCATTAGGGGAGACCGGTTGTTCCTTCACTAAATATTAAAGGAAGTTTTATTAGTCGTAATGAGTTGTGTTACTGGCGTAAAAATAAATTATTTAATGAGGAAAATAAACAAAGAGGGAAGGAAACGAAAACTATTATTAGAAATAATAGTTATACATTATTAGTAATATCCTATAGATGGATAACATATTGACCTTTTCAAATCTACGTAATACGGCGGTGAGGGAAAACATTGTGAGGAAAACTGCATGTTTCTAAGGGGTCTATTAATCACGTGAGGCTTGAAAGGGGGGGAGGAGTAAAAATCACGAAAGGGGTAAATAACACAAGGGGGGAAGGGGTAAATAACACAAGGGGAGAATTTTTTCGTCAAACGTTACTCTTCGTTTAATATTATTAACATGTAAATTATATATAAGGGGAGTCTTTAACCTCTTTACCTATCTCCAAGAAGAAAGGAGGCTTAATAAAAGCTAAAAAAGGATCACGTAAATAATGGACGGCCTCTAAGCGTGTAACCACGATTCAGTTATGCTGGTTCTGGTCTAAGGGCTTCATTATAATTACCAGACTCATCAAATCCTGGATCATGGATCAAGCGTACCCTGGGCTCCAAAGCGATAGAATTGTAAAATAATAATTAGATATGTATTTCTGACCATTTTAACAGCTTTTTAGACTCTTTAAACTGGCAAAATAGGCATGACTGCGTAAGTTTTTTTTTTTCAAATTCATGTATCAAACACAAATGTCTAACCATAAACCCTACAAGTGCTCAATTGCGTACATTCTCTTATATATTTACATATTACTAGTGGCCCGCCCTTCCTTCGTTGTGGCACTTCATCTTTTAAATGACATGAAGTCTCTAAACGATATTTTCTTCTTTTTTAACCCCGACACAAAAAAACGGGGTGTTATACGTTTGACGTGTCTTTGTGTGTGTATGTGTGTGTGTGTGTATGTCTATGGCATCGTAGCTGCCGAGCAAATGAACCGATTTTGATTTTCTTTTTTTTTGAAAGATGAATGAGGGGGGAGTGTTCTTAGCTATGTTGGATAAAAATCGATCCAAGATGGCCGCTGTCACAAAGATATGGACTGTATGTTATAACACAACCCCACAATATGGGTATAAAATATAAGGGCTTGAGTAGCATAATATATTTATTTTGACGATTTTTAAATCAAGATGGCCGCCGTCGGGGGTGTTTTTAAATTTTCAATTTTTGAACATGGCCCCGAGGCCGGAACATAGACTATTTTCATACTAAACTTTGAACCCCCCTTTTAACCCCCTTAGGGGGTGATATAAAAATCCTCTCTTAGTGCTTTTCTTTGGTTTAAAAGGAACCCCTGTGCAAAATTACAAGTTTCTAACCCTTATAATTTAGGCCCTGCGGTGATGGATCAGTCAGTCAACTTTCGTTCATATAGATTTAGAATAAATTAACCACGAATGACTTGGCAACAGCTTACGACCCGTTGAAGCATTCCCGTCTATAAATACTCTGTGTTTACGTTCTGTACACGTTTTCGCCTTTTTTTACTTGAACACGTAAACACATAATTCTAATGAAGAAAAGGTGAGAACTGTTTATGCTCTAAACTCACTGTTTAATTGCATATGTCATAGCGTCACATTCTTGGTTGCGTTACTTGGAGCCGTCGCTTTGGAGCCCAGGGTATCTACGCTTTGAGAGGATTCCAGAATTTGGTGAGTCTGGCAATGACAATGAAGCGACTGCCGTCTGACTTTCTCAACCCTTAAACAGGGGAAGCAGAATAACTGAGTCATAGTTACACCTTCAGATTCAGTGACTCAACATTGAGGATTCCCCACGCCGAGCTAGTGGTAGAAATGTGCACATTTGAAAAATCCAGAGAGGTGTACTAAGAATCGAATCTACAAACGCACGGAAGGTGCCAATACTTATTCAAAAAGCTACCATCGCTTTTATAAGCAAACAGATTATTATTGCTATAGAACACAGTAATGTAGAGACAGTTAATGCAATTGATGATAAAGCTAAGTGGTAGAGTCTAACCACTCCTTGAACTTTGGACTAGTTACAAATGCTAATTTCAAACTTAATTGACTACAACATAATGTACATAATAAAATGTAGGTATCAATCTTATATATTTTTAATACAAATGCATAAACTCTATTAAAATAAAACTTCAAAATCAAGCAAAAAGTAGGTGTAAAGATTTTTGTTTAATTGTTAAATATAATTAAAATATACACATTGTATACAAAAATGAAAAAAAATATGTCCCTACATTTTTTTTGTTAAAATAACTGTAAAGTTATCTAGTCTTTTGTTTAAAATCTTTGTTAAATTGTTAAATATAATTAAAATATACGCATTAAATTACAAACATGAGAAAAAAATTTAGACTCTACATTTTTTTATTAAAATAACAGTAAAGTTATGTAGTCTTTTGTTTAAAATATTTGTTAAATTGTTTAATATAATTAAAATATATGCAGTAAATACAAAAATGAAAAATAAAAATGCGTCTTTTCATTTTTTGTTAAAGTTACAGTAAAGTTCTCTAGGCTTTTGTTTAAAATCTTTGTTAAATTGGTAAATATAATTTAAAACGCATTAAATACAAAAATGAAAAAAAAAATGCGTCGCTTATTTTTTTTTTGTTTAAGTAACAGTTCTCTAGTCTTTTGTTTAAATCTTTGTTAAATATAAAATAAAAATATGCACATGAAATAAAAAAAATGCATCTCTACATTTGATCAATCAACAAGTGTTCACTTATCACAATTGCTACATAACCGCTTGGAAGCGCTGAAGCGGCTTCCCCGGCGGCCATTTTGGTTCTCTGTAGGCGCGTGCAAAATTGACCAATAGCTGTTAGTGATTTCTGCGCTCTACGCTTCAGGCGACATTAATTCTCAAACTTTTTGCAGTTATTTCTTACAAGGTTTCATTCATATTTACTATACCATTTTTTTGATATATTTTTTGCCAAAAATAGGATTGATCCAGTTTGACACAAATATTGTAATAATTATGTAAAGTCAAGTAATATTTTTTGGTTTATTTCCAGAGGCAATTCGCTGAAAGCGCTGTTTTAGTGATTTTATGAGATAAGGGACAAACGATTACACGGATCACCTGTTGGTTAGCGCTGTCCACGGACTCCAATTAATTCTCAAAGGGTCTACAGTATAATGATAGACAAATACTCAATTTTAAGAAAAATACCATACTGAAACGTAAATTAGGATTAATTATTTGAAATTAAGTTAAATAAAGTAGATCAATAACATAAGCATAATGCTTATTCATGTTACTTTGGGGATTTATTTGAATTTTATAAGATTCTTGACCAACGAGATTTGATCCAAACTTTAGATTAGCTACATTTATTTTAGGTCAAAACTTCTAAGGCAATTGTAAACTTTGACCCACTTTCCCATGTAATAATTGATAAAAAAATTGTAAATCTTTCGCTTTTAATGCCATTTTACTGTGTTTTGAAATAGAAATAACATCAGAAATAGAAATAACTCTTTAACAGCGTTATTCAGCGTGCTATTCCCAATTGGATACAAAGCTGTAATTTCTTGGATATTTTCGGTACTGCTTGGACCATGATCCAAGATGGTTCCTCATGTTTGAGAATTCTGAAAGTCAGTGGGCAGGCAATTCATTAAAATTGTACCAGACTCCTCAAATCCTGGTTCTAAGCGTACCCCGGGCTCTGAAGCGAAAGCTTTGGACGCACCAGGAATAACACACTGACATGAGAGAGGAGGTGACATGCTAGCTCATTTTTGTCGCATATAAAAATATTAAAGCATAATCTTATTACATATATTTTCCAAAAGTATGTGCCCAAATCACTCAAGGAGGAAACAGAGTAAGTATTTCATATTTTTCAAAGCATACCACCTTACGTGGCATCCGTTAGAAAGTGAAAAATGTACATAATGTCTCGAGAAATACTTGAGCAACTCCACAAGTAATTTGTCGAAAAAACTTTTTTCCCGTGTGAGGTAGCGGGTTGACATTTTCGGTAATATGTTTGCTGAGGGGTGGGGGAATAATCTAATTTAATGTTATGGGTGAAACTTAAATTTGGTTGGTTGATACCGTGCGTTTTTCCCGATATATCCTGCCAAGCACATAATGTGGAATCGTCTTCCCGCAGCGGTCTTTGTAGCCGTACAATATTGAACTTTTTAAGAAAAGAGCCCTAAATGTTTTTAAGTCAAATTTAATTAAAATTCACTTATTATTAAGCTGATAGCTATGTGTTTTCATCAAAGAATTTACTGTGTGTCTATTTCAGGTATTATAAATTAGATATAATAATTTTAAATTATTAATTAAATTCAATATAACCTCTAAGCTTTGCATGTTAGAGGTAAATAGAAAAATATTTGTGAGACTAAATAATTATTTATGATTATTGTACCACCTAAAATTGTAGAAATAAATATACTTAGATTTGATTTCATGTTTATATACCAACTTCTTAGATTTGGTCAAAATTACTCGGTTACAAAGGAAGCTAAAATAAAAACCAAGTTGGTAAAAAACAATTTTCCTTGAGGAAAACTCGAGAGACGCCGCGGGTGTTTCTTGAGAAGTATTTCTAACCGCAAAGTGTCTTTCAGTGTAGCGCCGAGTTTTAAACTGTTGGCCCTTTTTGCCCGACCGCGGTCTAAACAGGAATTACGTTTAAAAATGTTTAGCTAGTTTGAAAATTCATATTCTGGAATCTCAAGATAAATGAAGATAAATAATATAAATAGAATTTTCGAAAATCTTGACAGAACCCTGAGATGAATAAAATGCTAAAAAACAGCGTTTTATTGAGTGAGTTTAACTAACTTCGATGATTTGACTGATTAATTATTTTCACTTGAGATTAGCAAAATAATCCACACGAGAAGTGGGTATATAGTACATATTAGAGAAATAATGGTAGTAAGTTCTACTCTGACAATAATAAAGAATAGATCAAAATTTTCATTCAAAATATGACTTTTAAATAATGCCATGTCAACCCAAGATTGATGTAGTATTTTTTTTGAGAAAGTCGTATGCTCTACTGTTACAAAAATTAAGTTGCTTTTAGAATTGACTCTATTTAAGTGACTGAGCCAACATATTTAGATTTTCACTGTATCTAACGCCCATCCTGAAATATTTGTGAAAACTTGAACTTTATTGTTTTAATGTAATTATAAATATTTGGAATGTACAGACACTTAATTAGCACAATTATCGAAGAAAAAAAATGAATTATTATTTGCAAAAAATCTTCTTTAAAAGTGTGGACAAAAAAAAAATAGAAACGGATATGCCACTCCCCCCACTCAATAATACTTGAGTAATGTTCTATAATGAAACTGAAAAGTGTTTTTTCCCAGTTTTCAGCGCTGAATTTCAGCGGGTAATGCAAATACTGTGTTGGCTGAAAGCGGGTCTGTAATTATTCTCTTGGGCTGTATCACAGTTTTAAGGGTGTGGTCTTAGTGGGGACTAAATGGGGCGTTAGATAGATATATAGATACATTTTATTGCACAAAGTTTACAGACCTTTGTCTGTGGTGTTATCCTAGTCTACTATAGGCGGTCTTATTGCTAATAGCGATCTCTTCCAGGCAACCTCGGGTTAGGGAGCAGTTTTCAGTTTGTTTAAGCGAATTGGTTCTGCCTTTGGTGCAAGGGTTGCGGGTTCGATCCCCGCACAGTACAACCATTTTTTTGCATGAACATGTCTGTTTGTATTGGTCTGGGTGTTTTCTATGTATTTACAAAAGTATAAAAATATATAATTAAATAAATATTAATTAAATATTTCACAACATCACATACATTGATCTGACTCCGAGATAGGTAGCTCAAGCACCTGTGTTACGGATATCAGAATCAACAGCGGAATTACAAATATATACATATAATACTTTTCTTGTATAGTATAATTATTTAATTTTGGAAACTAGCGATGCTAGAAAACTGTGCCTAAATCAGCACAACTGCTCATTATGTCCAAATCGCTCATCTTATGACCCCGGTACCGCTTCCTCTCATCACAGCGCACACCCGACCTACATCCCCACAATGGATATGATCTTTTAACAGCTCGCTTTGTCCTCGCACACACACACACATACACGACACCTTTGCAAGCGCCTTTTGAGCACCTTCACATTCTCACGTACTGGAATAACAGTGGGATGTTTCTGGAAATGCTCTAATTATATGATAGAGTTAGCTCGTAACAATTTGTGGTAACAAAGAACGATGGTAACTCAGTGCATACGGACGGAACTAGAAGGAAAGTAATTCCGAATTCGAGCATGCATTTCGATCGCCCGCTCGGAGTGATACCACGGCCTCACAGAAAACCGGCGTGAAGCAGCACTGTGCTGTTTCGCTGCGTGAGTGAGGGTGCCGGACGTCCAATCTGAGCAAAGGGGGGTTTAAATGTTGGCAGCGCGCTTGTGACTCCACTGGGGCTATCGCTTGTCATTTGATGATCCGTCTGCTCATCTGCCACCTATCACGTAAAAAAACAAAGAGCGATAGTAGCTCAGTGCATAAGAAGGAAAGTAGTTCCGAAATCGGGCATACAACTGTAGATATCTTCTCTGTTTAATCTTAATCTATATCTGTAGTATATATTAAATTGTGTTAGTATTAAGTGCCCACTAGAACTACTGCCGACAAACTGTTCCACAGTTTGGCAGAATGTAATTTTATGCATGTACTTAATAATTTTTTAACAATATTGTGCTCATTTTTACTAGTGGTACAGTTTCTACAGTGGTGAGTTTGTGAGACAATAGTTCTGAATGTGGAACTCTGATCCAGTTGGTCTGGTTCACTGGCCTGGTGTTGGAATAATAATTGTACTTGTGACTCCACTGGAAAAAAAGTGTTTTTTAAGAATTAAGTTATTTTCTAAAGTTTTGTTTTTTTCGACCCACTTGACCCACTTTAAGTTAGTATAATATAATTGATCAAAACTCACTAAATCAAAATTAAATAAACAGTTTTGACCTACCTTTTTTCGTTACATTTTAATGTTTATTTAATTTGAATGATTATGACTATTTTCAATATAACACAAACAAAAGATGTCCTTCAGTTTAAAAACCTCATTTTGTCAAGAACTTGCAATAAGATACGACGTATTTTACTATTATGGGGAATCTTTAATATTTTTTTTATAAAGAGGTAACAAAACCAGCTTAGCAATTTTCTATTGTTTTCTGCGGAAAAGCATGCCTCAGACTCCTATATAGTACACAATATAGTAATGCGGAAGCAGTGTAATATCACAGTAATATGGCATAGCTCCGGAATTTCATTAGATGCGTTACGTACCACCTGCAAAGCCGTCTTAATCTCTTATATAAAACCAGACTATATTAAACTTTTTCGCGAGAATAAATTTCAACAAAACTGGGTCAATTTCCGAGATATTTGACTGTTAAGATAATTAATTAAGTGATAAATTTAAGGTGATGATTGTTAATTATGTGATTAAGAAGGATTTTTCAGTTCTTTAATAAGGGCAACAAATGATGGTTTGGAGTTAGTAGGAATTGACTTCATAAATAACTTAGCTGGTAATATTATAATTAAAAATATAGCTAAATTAAGATAAAAACGCCAAACTTGGATCCCCTAATAAAGGGTAGACGGTAGTCGCTTCATTGGAATTACCTGACTTCCTGAATCCTGGAACACGTAAGACACGCTAAATAATGATGATAATCAGACCAAGTGCTGAAGAATTTACTTCGGGATCCGATCTATATTTTTAGGGTTTTGAACCTCAAAAGGAAAAAACAAAACCCTTATAAAGATCAATTTGTTGCCCGTCCATCTGTCAGTATAAAACCCTTGCTGTCCAACCGTCTGTCAGTATGACAAAACCCTTGTTGCCCGTCCGTCTGTCAATATGACAAAACACTTGCTGTCCGTCCGTCTGTAAGTATGACAAAATCCTTACTGTCTGTACGTCTGTCAGTATGACAAAACGCTTGCTGTCTGTCCGTCTGTCAGTATGACAAAACCCTTGTTGTCCGTCCGTCTGTCAGTATGACAAAACCCTTGCTGTCTGTCCGTCTGTCTGTATGACAAAACCCTTGCTGTCCGTCCGTCTGTCAGTAGAATCGCGATTTAAAGTTATTACCGTACTAAAGCTTATGTCATCCCGATCCAACAGGCAATGTTAAAAGGGACTGGCACAAATCTGTCTGTCTGTCTGTGTGACAAAACCCTTTATCTCGGGAACTGATGGCGAATCAAGCACTTACAAAATTCGTGTTACCACGAATTTAATGCGAGCGAAGCCGAGGGCAAAAGCTAGTAATAATGTGTTGTGCTGTGTTCCGCTGCGTGAGTGAGGAAACCGAAGGCCCATTCCGGGGTAAAGGGGGTTTTAAAGTTGGCAGCGCACTTGTGACTGCACTGGTGTCGCGGGTGACACATCATAGACATGGGCGGCGGCAATCGCTTAACATCAGGCGATACATCTGCTCGTCTGCCATGTATCACATAAAATAAAAAATTGTGTCTTATTCATAAATGCATGCTAAACATTTGTTAACTAAAACAGTGTTAGAAAGCAGTTTTCATTCTTTTTTCGAAAATATTGTATTACTTTTTTGGTTTCAAACGTCAAAACTGGTCTATAACACCGTTTTAGCTAATTGTTTCTTGATCATTCATGAATGATTCGGCGGGAAGGGCTAAAACAAGCCTCGTGGGCTGATACAATTCAAAGATTTTAAATCAGTGTCTAGTGGTTTGTAGTGTACAAATTTGGTGTTTATTTGTGCAGTGAAGTGCCGCAAAGTGATCCTAATAATAAGAATCGTTGAATTGTATCGTTTTTAATACTGCTATTGTGTGTGGAGCGAGTTGTCTAGTGACAACTTGCTTGGACCTAATAGAGTCTTAAAACCCGCGATTGCATTTAGAGTGGTATCCGCTATATCCGTAGGTCGATAAAACGTAAAAACACCGGCGTTTTATTGAATGACAGTGACTTTGACTCACTTCGACTGTTGACTACCTACTTATTCTCAATAAGTTACTTGGCATTGGCAAATTATCTTCGGGTAGAGCCAAATTAAAAAAAAAAACGTTCATGAATAAAGCCCTTAAACTTTAACCACACCCCCCAAAATTCCCCGTCCTATCAACTTGCCTTTCCTTTTGACCCTATCCTTTTCCTCATATATAAAATATCTACATATTATATTAACCTTTATAATATTAGACTGTAAAATAAATTAAAATGAATCTCCCATATAATACTGTGATGTCTTTGTCTATGTGTACGTTTTGTTTTGTTATAGGTGGGGAATTTCCTAAAAAGAAAACTCAATTAATTAAGAAATCTACTCAAATCACCGGTCAATTCAATAACATACTGAATGTGTCGCTACTCATTTGACATTGGCAGAGTTGACTGCGTCTCTGACGTACAACACTACTAGCCATTAAAAAAAAAAAACTTTAACCACTAACATTTGGATATTATTTTATCTATCTTATCGCATTCTAACACAATTGTAGAGTTGACAAGTATGACATTTTGTTTTTATTTATCAAGTGCGTTGCGATAACGTGCGATAACGCGTTAAACATTGGTATTTGATGTGGTAATTACTGTTTAGTGAAGATAATTAAATTATTTCTACTGTTAAAGAGGAAAATTTTAGGGCCATCGTAGTTTAGTAGATAAGGACTTGTGCCTTCTAGAGAAGTCGTATTTTTCAATCCGAGCATGCAACTTTATATAAATAAATTAAAAAAAAAACAAAAGCGCAACGGCGCGTTTCGCGTTTATTTTTTTCCACCAAATATCAAAAACCTGATTTGATTAAAAAAATACTCCAACGTATAAAAAAAAATCCAAAAACAACCCCCAACACCCCCAAAAATACCCCTGATCAGTCAGTCAGTCAGTCAGTGGTAATCCAGCTTTATATAATATAGAAACATTGGTATTTGACGTCGTAATGACTGTTTAGTGAAGATAATTAAATTATTTTTACTGTTAAAGAGGAAAATATTAGGGTCATCGTAGTTTAGTAGATAAGGACTTGTGCCTTCTAGACAAGTCGTATTTTTTAATCCGAGCATGCAACTTTATATAAATAAATATTTCACAACATCACATACATTGATCTGGCTCCGAGATAGGTAGATCAAGCACCTGTGTTACGGATTGATATCTGTTCTGATGAACCAACAGCGGAATTACAAATAAATACATTTTAGACTTCTCTTTTGTAAATACATACTTATAATACATAGAAAACATCCAGACCAATATAAACAGACATGTTTGAACACAAATATTTGTACTATGCGGGGACCAAACCCACAACCCTTGCACCAGAGGCAGCGTTCACTACTACTGATCAGACGGGTATATGAATCTATTGTTTTATTATTTTTTTTTATAATAATTCTCACAACATCTCATACGTTGACCTGATTCCGTACTAAGTAGCTTAAGCACTTGTGTTACAGATATCAGACAACAGAGGAACACAAATATATACTTAAATACATATATTACACCCAGACACCGAACAAACACAAGTGGTTATCGCACGAATGTTTGTCCAGGGTGGGGATCGAACCCACGACCTTTGGCGTAAGAGGCAGGGTCACTACCAAATGCGCCATCCGGTCAGTCAGTTTTCGTTGTACCCTTGGCTCAGTGGTGAGGGAAAACATCGTGAGGAATGCATGAATGACCATACTTTATTGCACATTAAAACTTTAAATAATAATAATTTCACAACATCATATACATTGATTAATCAACATGGGTAACAAATATATACATATAATACTTTTCTTTTGTAAATACATACTTATAATACATAGAAAACATCCAGACCAATACAAACAGACATGTTTGATCACAAATGTTTGTACTGTGCGGGAATCGAACCCGCAACCATTGGTCCAAAGGCAGCGTTCACTACCACTGTTCCAAACGGATCGTCAAGACAGAAAGTTTTTTTTATAGAAAGAGCAATGCTATAAAACAATATTTCAAAACCCCCGACAAAAATATCAAAAGTCATTTTTCGCTGTATGAATGGGCCGACTCGACCAGAGTGATACCACGGCCTCACAGAAAACCGGCGTGAAGCAGCACTGTGCTGTTTTGGCAGTTTGGTTGGCAGAGCACCTGTAACTCCACAGGAGTGGCGGGTGTCTATGGGCGGCGGCAATCGCTTACCATCAGGTACCATCAGTCTGCTCGTCTGCCACTATAAATAAAAGAATATTTTTTTTTATAATATCTTGTCATTACCCATACATACCTACGGTAAGAACATTCCCACGTATTAAGTAAATAACACACTTAAAATTTTCATCTCGTGTTCAGGCTGGGTTCGTGTTCAATACCCACGTATCATTATACAAAATACCATTTTCACTTTAAAATATAACTGAGCAAGCAAAACTTTACAAATTCAAAGCCTAACCTTCACTAAAACGGCGAAATATAAAGACAATGCGGCCATTTTGTATCCCACATCCGCCATTTTGAATCGGCTAAGCAGGCGCTGTTATCGCTCTTCCGGACCGTAATAACCGTTAAACAAAACGCCAATCTTTATTAACACCCTGTAGCAGTGTGTGTACACACCCCGTATTTTAAATATGCATTTGGGGAATTTCGATAGCGTTTTTTTTGATATTGTGACATTGTCTTTTGTATTTTAGTAAGCTTGAAGGTCTTTTTTTAAATTTAAGATTAAGTGCCTACATCTAAACCTTAATTCTATTTAAATAAAATCTACTAGTGAATTTAATACTTTTGCTTCGATAAAATTGACTTGTTCTACCTAATTAAAATCGTGATCTAAAGTTATTACGGTGCTAAAGCTCATGTCATCCCATTCCAACACACAATGTTAAAACGGGCTGGCACTAATTAAAGAAAGAAAATATTTATTATTATAGACATCACAACACAGAACATATAGCAATTGTAAACAGAACACAATTTGGCACAAACAGAAAACAAAACATAAAACAATTAAAAATACATAAAAAAACCGGCCAAGTGCGAGTCGGGCTCGCGCACAAAGGGTTCCGTAGCAGCAAATATACATTATAAAGATTTTATATCATCGCGGATTTTTAAAGGTGTACAATACTGTAGTATATTTTTTGATCTATCTTATAAGGTTCAGCCATCGTTTTCAGTGTAAGCACAATAACTTAACCAAAATTACAGTTAAATCAACCTATCTCAAAAACTATAAGAGATACTTTGATCAAACCAAAAATCGTTGAAAGAGTTAATTAGCATGCATCACCTCTATTTTTTTTAGAATTTTATACCCCGTAGTTATAAAAATAGAGGGGGGGGGACATACTTTTTACGACTTTGAGAGCTGATATTTCAAAAACCGTTCACTTTAAGAAAAATGTTTTTTAGAAAACTTTATATCATTTTAAAAGACCTTTCCATTGATACCCCACACGGGTATGTACATCGAAAAAAAAAATTTCATCCCTCAGTTACATGTATGGGGGGCCCCACCCCCAATTCTTTTTTTTACTATTTAGTGTCATATTTTTGTAGCGGTTCATACAACACATATTCCCATCAAATTTCATCACTGTAGTACTTATAGTTTCCGAGTAAATCGGCTGTGACAGACGGACAGACGGACAGACGGACAGACGGACATGACGAAACTATAAGGGTTCCGTTTTTGCCATTTTGGCTACGGAACCCTAATAAAACAAAAGGAAAAAAAAACAAAACTATATTCACTCATGTCCAGACAGTGCCAAATGAATATTATGATGTGTTATCACGTCTTGTATAAATGGCCCTCACTCAGCTTATGTCACAGCCCAGACAAAGGCCATGACGCTGGTTTTCAGTGAGACCAGCTGAATGAGTGCCACGGACGCTTGTCTAGTGTATTTTGTGTACCTATCTTATCTTATCTTATCTTGCTGTTGGGGGCTGACTAGGAATAGCCAGCGACACTTCGACCCAATGGGATCTTTTGTGTCAACCCCATTACCCTATGTTCCTACTATCTCCCTGTGAATGTATTGCATTAGATGCACTATACACTTCAAGGGGAGTAGCCTGTAATCTTCTGGGCTAGGATAAGCTAATCCCATCAGCCTCATTCTCATGCCTGCCAACGCGTCGCATTCACACAGCAGGTGTGATATGGACTCGTCCTGTTCGCCACAGGCTCTACAGGTAGTGCTGCTGGCCAGTCCCATTTTGCACAGGAAGTCATTAGTGCCAAAGTGTCCTGTGAATGCTCCCACGAGCAGACGCATTTGGCCCTTATCGACACTGCACAACTTACTGTTGAATCCCGTGGCCATATTTCCAATGAATTTTTTGGAGTGCTCCAGTCCAACTGTTGCTTGCCACTCCAGGTTTCGTTTTTCATTGCCATGTGCATCAAAAGCTGCCCTAACGGTACTCGCGGAGAGTCCCACAAATGGCTCAGGTCCAACAAATCTCCGTTCCGAGCCCTTACGAGCCAGTTCATCGGCTGCCTCGTTCCCGAGAACCCCTTCATGTCCTGGCACCCATACTAGCTTGACCATGTTCTGTCTGCCAAGTTTATTGAGAGTCTTCACACAGTTCAGAACTAGCTTGGAGTCTACCCTGTATGAGTTCAGGGCCTTAAGCGCAGCTTGGCTGTCACTGAGAATGTAAACAGTTTTCCCCACGACATTGCAGTTTACAATCTCCTGTGCACAAGCAATTATGGCGTAAGTTTCCGCTTGGAAAAACTGTCACATATTTGCCCATGCTTTGACTTATGCTACATCCATTAGAGTAGATACCAGCACCCGATCCCGATTCCATTTTGGAACCATCGGTGTACCATATGAGACTGTCCTTATCGGGGTGTTGTAGACCTTGTCTCCATTCATCCCTTGTAGGGACCGTGATTTTATAGTTCCTTTTGAATATGTGCAATGGCTGCATTTTGTCGCAACCCATGCTTAATATTCCTCTGAGGTCACTTGAGATCTCCAATTTCGTGTGTCGAGTTACAGGCAAGTCGACACTCCATAGCCCATGCACAGATAGTCTATTTAGTGCCTTCATGGCTTCTACCTCAACTATAATGTGCAATGGTGGTAGATCCAGCAAGACCTCCATCGCTGCCGTTGGCGTTGTAGTGAACGCCCCCGTGACAGCCATACAGGCTAGTCGCTGCACTTTTGACAGCGCCTTCCTGCATGTTTCTAGTTTAGACCTTGGCCACCAGACGATGCTTCCATATGTAATTATTGGTCTTATCATCATCATGTATAGCCATTTGATTACCTTGGGCTTCATCCCCCAGGTCCTCCCATACGTAGAACGAACCATATTGAAGACCCTTTGGGCCTTTTCTATGGTCTTGTCCACATGAGGTTTCCACGTCAGTTCTTTATCTAAGATTACACCCAGATACTTCACCTCCGTTGACCATGGTATCTGCGATCCATTCATAAAGAGAGCCCTTAACCCCGTCAGGTCTCTCTTTCTAGTGAACGGCACCACAGTTGTTTTCCCTACATTGACGGATAAATGGTTACTTCTACACCATTCTTCCACTATGTTTAGGGCCCCTTGCATGAGATGAGATACCGTATCTGGGAATTTACCATTAATAAGTATCACCAAATCATCCGCATATCCGACCGTTAAGTACGGACCTTTGTTTAGTAGTTCTAAGAGCGAATCAACTACTAGGCACCATAGGAGTGGTGAAAGGACCCCACCTTGAGGGCAGCCTTTTGTAGTCATCGCTCTTATTTCTTCTCCCATTAACTCAGAACTAATTATTCTGCCCTTGAGCATGCTGTCTGTCCACCTACAAATAGTTGGTTCTATGCCATGATTTGTCGATGCCTTTTTTATGGCATCAAAGGTGGTTCGATCGAATGCTCCCTCTATGTCCAGGAATGCGCCAATGCATATTTCCTGGCTCTCTAAAGCTTGTTCTGCTCTGCTTACTACATAGTGCAATGCTGTCTCAGTGGATTTTCCTTTCTGATAGGCACACTGTAGCCTGTGGAGAGGAAGTCTATTTATCATTCCCTCCCTTACATGTCTGTCTACTAACTTCTCCAGGGTTTTCAAAAAGAACGATACGAGACTAATTGTGTACCTAACGTGGATGTGTAATTATGTTCCGGGAGTAAACTTAGTTCGCGATAAGACCGGCAATATTGCACACTTAATTTCTGTAAGTAATGACTGGAGCCCAATTCTCGTGCTGGTAGGTAATATTTACCGAAAATCGATATGAATATCGCAAAACAGAGTTTTTTGTACGAATTTCATTCGAAATCCGCCATGTTTTCATATTATAAATACGTATGGACAATGCGACAAAAAAAAAATGCATTTTTATACGCTTTTCGAATAAAGAAAGAGAAAAAAGATGAACCATATTTTTTAGTTATCATTAAATATGTGTATTTATTGAATTTTTTTTTAATAATCTATTAATTTGCCGGAAGTGACGCCTAGTCCTGAGGCTCAACGTATTGTGATGTCGGTGCTATACGTCCAATAAAAAAAAAATAGGTGACTAAGTTCCTTACCATAGTGACTGATATTGACTGACCGGATGGCTAAATTGGTAGTGACCCTGCCTCTTACGCCAAAGGTCGTGGGTTCGATTCCCACCCAGGACAAACATTGTAATATTTGTGTAATATTGTAGGTAGTTCGTCATCCCATTAACTTTTTTACAATCGTCCTGTAGTCGATGGTCCATCTTAGATCCATTTAATTATCATATTATTATTATATTTGTCTTTTTCTGATATCAATCTCACAATATTATGTGTATGTATTTGAGCATAACTTATTTATTAGTTTATAATACTGTATTTTATTTATGTATTAGGGTTATAAGTTATATTTTAACATTTACCTACAGTTTCTTTTTTTTTATTTCCTTATTGAATATTGCACCCCCTACCCCTTCTCTACTATCAAATGTCCTTTACCCGAAAGTTGTCTGGTAGAAATCGCTTACAGCGATAAGACCGCCGAAATTGTACACAAAATTTCTGTAATGCCTAGTACTTAAGTTGTGTATTTTGTGCAATAAAGTATATCTATCTATCTATATTTACAATATCCAGAGGAAATAGTATTACAAATATTTGACCACCAGTTAAGATGAGACTGCTAAATCAATAGTTGATATTTTTATAGCAATCTTTTGCAATTTATTCTTAAGTAAATAACACACTTAAAAATTTCATCTCGTGTCCAGGCGGGACTCGAACCCACACCTTCCACAATCTGGGTGAATGTTCTACCAATTAGCCCACTGAACGCGTTACCAAGCCCACGGAATTTATAAGTGCTTGATTCGACATGAGCTGTCAATAGCCTCATCAATATTGTAGGTATATTTACAATATCCAGAGGAAATATTATTACATAAATTTGACCACCAGTTAAGTTATAGTTGTGTTATTTAAGATGACGGGTAGGGCACACTAGCGACACCATTCGCATTGTTAGCTACTAAACCGGATCTATTTTAAACAATTTCTGGGCTAGGTACAGCCTGTTGGCATACACTTATACTATTTATTTATAAACCATGCATAAATGTTGGATTCGTTTTTGTACGCGTGGGACCCAACATTTTTGCATGGTTATTAAATAAATAGTATAAGTGTTTGCCTATCGGTTGTTATCCCGAAATTTTTTAAAATAGATCCGGATTTGTGGCTAAAGATTAAAATCGATTGGCGTCGCTAGTGTGCCCTACCCGTCCCCTTAAGGATAAATTGCAAAAGATTGTTATAAAAAATATCAACTTTCTGCGATGCATGTCTATGGTACATGACTGTCTATGGTAGTGTGATAGACAGGGAAACAAAAAACACGTAGGTAAGAAAAATATATTTAACTAACAAATCAGCTAAGTAAAAACAGAGATAAATCTTATTATTCTTCCGTACCCTCATAACTATTAAAGAGCGCCGATTCTCATCCACACCCTGTATATGGGTTTAATGGCAACACCCTGTACGAGTTTGAATGATGGCCTTATGTAGCTGTATATTGAAGGTGTAAAATAAACTTACCAATTTCAATGATGTTTGAATCTGAAACAAAGATATAAAATCATTAGTGAATTAGGTTTTTTGGTAAAAAATATAACAAACGATAGTTTTTCAATAAGTATACACCTTTCTTTTTAATCGTTTACATCCCGAAAACCTCATAAAAAATACCGCGAATAAAGTCCACTTACCATGTTAGATCAACATAATAAGCGAAAAAAAAATCAGCTATTCCATTCAAAATATTGCTAACAGCTGAGGCTCAAATTCTTCAGATTTTGATATCTATGAATAAAAAATGGCGGATATGATCACACAACACTGCGTCCCGCGAATTGGACTCCTGATTTTTTTTTCATTTATTATTTTGATTTTTTTTTTAAACATCTCATATGTTGACCTGATTCCGTACTAAGTAGCTTAAGCACTTGTGTTACAGATATCAGACAACAGAGGAACACAAACATATACTTAAATACATATATTACACCCAGACACTGAACAAACACAAGTGTTCATCGCACGAATGTTTGTCCAGGGTGGGGATCGAACCCACGACCTTTGGCGTACGAGGCAGGGTCACTACCAATTGCGCCATCCGGTCAGTCAATTAACATGCAAAAAAAATTAAAATTTAAAAAACTTCCGACGGCGGCCATCTTGGATTTGAAATTTGTCACAATAAATATATTCTGCTACTCAAGCCCTTTTACTCATATTGTAAGAGTTGTGTTAAAACATACAATCCATATCTTTGTGACGGCGGCCATCTTGGATCGATTTTTATCCAACATAGCTAAGAACACTCCCACCTATTTCATCTTTCAAACAAAAAAAAAAAAATGAAAAATTCGGTTCATTTGTTTGGGAGCTACGATGCCATAGACAGACACACACACAGACACGTCAAACTTATAACACCTCGTCGTTTTTGCGTCGGGGGTTAAAAAGGACTTTATTCGCGATACCTATTATGAGGTTTGCGGGATGGAAACGATAAAAAAATAACGATCCTATATGTTATAGGTGGCAGGTTCTGTCGCGAGGACGAGGGAACGATTATCCACGTCCTCGGCGAGTGCATAGCGCTGCACCGCTGCAGAAGCCGGCACCTGGGAGCACACATGATCTCAGCTGACGAGATCAAGAGCTCCCCCATCAGCTCCATTCTCGGGTTCATCCTGGAACTGGAGCTACATGAGGTGCTGTAATAGGTTACGGGGCTGCCACAATAGATCATCTACTGGTCGCAGTGGCTATGAGACGCAGGGCTCACCCCATTTCTATCAAATAATAATGTTATAGGTGGTTGTATGTATCAGTCAACAATTGCACTTTAGCACATCTTCTACCAACCATTCGCGGTCGCGGGTAAATCACACTTGCGTCCAAAGTTATCACTTTGGAGCCCGGGGTACCCCAAGACCATGATTCGAGATTCCGAGAGCCTGGTAATTAGGTACAATGAAGCGACTGCCGACTGACCTACGCAAGCCTTTAAGGTGACGGGTAGGGCACACTAGCCAATTGTTTTTAATTTTTTACTACGAACCCGGATCTATTATAACCAATTTCGGGGTTACAACCTCTCGGCAAACACTTAAACTATTTATTAAATAACCATGCAAAAATCCAAACATCAAATTCACAAATTGTCATTTAAACGACATTACCATTTTCAACCCTTGAGATAATACGGCACCACTCGTAAACCGCCCTTATGCATGGCAACACCAATTTAAGACCCTATATTAACCTCGTTTTGGACAGACCTCAAATCCCTTGACAAGTCCTTAGCAATAAAAACACGGGACTAGGGTGACCACACAATCTTTGCAACCCTTAGACAGGGGCACCAGACCAACTGGATCACAGGTACACGTTCACAATCATTATATGAAATACTAGTGGCCCGTCTTCCCTTTGTTTCGGGACAATAGTTCCATTTTATAGCAAAAGATGGCGCCAGGTGTCGGATAAATCGCGAAAGCGTTTTGCGTTTTTGGTTTACCTATAAGGCTTGTCGTTGTCTATAGAATTTTCCTATATTAGTATAGACTAGTGTTCCCTGGCGAACTTAGTCTTTTTTTAAATCTTTATTGTTTCAAGAGGCTTATTTTATTTGTGGCTATCCACTTCTCGACTGAGAATGACTGCTGCCTATAAAATAACTAGTTTTAGATTTTAGGCGTTAGTAAGCGGGACAACTTGACAGGAAAAAAAATCAAGTGATATTCTGACAAAGTGCGTAGTCAACAATCGAAGTCAGCCAAAGTCTCAGTCACTCAATAAAACGGAGGTGTTTATCGTTTCATCGACTTACGGAGTCTGCCGAGACTACTCTTAACGAAATCGTAGGTTTTAAGTCTCTATTAGGTCCAAGGAAGTTGTTCACGTGACAACTCACTCGACACAAAATAGCAGTGATAAAAACGATACAATTCAATGATTCTTATATTAAGGTGACGGGTAGGGCACACTAGCGACACCTATCGATTTTAAGTTTTAGCCACTAAACCGGATCTATATTAAAACCATTAAGGGGTTACAATTTCTCGGCAAACACTTATACTATTTATTAAATAACCATGAACAAATGTTGGATCCGTTTTGTACGCGAAAAATTGATTCACGCCAAAAGCGGCCACTTTTGGCGGTAATCCAAAATTCGAGTGCAAAAGTAGACCAAACAGTTAACTATACCTATTAAATAAATAGTATAGGTGTTTGCCGAGAGATTGTAAGCCCAAAATTGTTTAAAATAGATCCGGTTTGGTAGCTAAAAATTAAAATCGATAGGTGTCGCTAATGTGCCCTACCTGACACCTTAATATCACTTTGTGGCACTTCACTGCACAAAACAGCACCAAATTGGTACACTAAAAATCGCCTACATTGTATTAGTATAATAAAATAGACTAAGATCTGTAAAATTTGTGCAATAATACCCTAAATATCTAGGGTATTTAGATGATACCCTAGATATTTAGGGTTTTATCTAAATAAATAAATAATCTTTATTGACACATTAAATGTTACATTGAGAAGTATCATCAACTAATGCACAAGGCTCACAGGCCTGTATCGCACTTGTTGAGTTGAGTGTACATTAACATTTTTTTACATTTAACGACTATCTATAAACGTTATTCTATTCTATTCTATTCTATTCTACCTGAATTCGTCCGAGACAAAGCTAATCTCGCAGACACCCTACAGCGGTTGCTTGCGGTCGCAAGTCCGGCCAGTAGTCGGCAAGCACTTTGATGTTGGGTATTTTCAGTAAGTTTCAGTATCGACGGGTAAAGCTGCGGTGGCTGAAGATTTTCTCTGTACCTAACTTTTGTTGTTTTCTCTCTGGTCTTTGTATTAATCTGTATTTTAATTGGCTGAACGGAATTAGAAATTTTTCGATCATTTTTAGGGTCGATTCGTACAATCTTATTTCGATACATTAAGATAAGATAAAAGATACAATCTTTATTCATATTTAGGTACACACAGAACACTTATGAATGTCAAAATAGGTACATAATATCTACCGCTAGTTCGGAATGTCGATTTCTACTGAGAAGACACCAGCAAGAAACTCAGTAGTTACTCTTTTCAAATATTGATGATGTTACAGAGTTTCAATTGAGAAGAGGAAAAAAAAATACAATGATGAAAGTTAATAGACTACTATGGATAACAACTCAAAAGACTAATCAATTAACATGACCAAGAATCCTTGTCATTTAAATAGTCTTGTACACTATAGTAACCTTTCTTCATTAGGCAGGTTTTAATATAGACTTAAACTTATCCAGTGATAGGTTAATGACATTTTGTGGTAGCTTATTGAATATCTTAATACTTAAGCCAACAAATGAATTACCGATTTTATGAAGTCTGAGGACCGGGACGGTCTATGGTACAGCGTTGTCATTGTATGTACATCTGACCTTAGATCTGATTGGTAATGACAACAATGAAGCCACTGCCGTCTGACCTTCGCAACCCTTTACAGGGGAACCAGACCAACTGAATCATGGTTACCTACACGTTTCAGAAACAATCCGAAACGTGCATGTTTAGGTACTCATGATGTTTCCATTCACCGCCGAGCTAAGAGTAGAAATACGCACATAGATTCGAAAAATTCAGAGGTGGATGCTCGCATTCGAATCCACACCCCCATATGGAAGACGCGTTCTGAAATACTGACTTACTATAGCTCTCCTCGTCCCCCATATAGGGGGCGCCCTACGAATATATCATAATAAAATATATTAGAATATTACCATAATATTAAGATATGTAAACGTTTGTGCAATAAAGAGGATAAAGAGGAGAGCAGGACAGGCAATCTATTAAGGCGACGGGTACCCCTAACTAGCGACACCATTCGTTTTTAATTGTTAGCTACTAAACCGGATCTATTTAAAACAATTTCGGGGTTACAACCGCTCGGCAAGCACTTATATTATTTATTAAATAACCATGCACAAATGTTCGGTTCGGTTTTGTACGCGAAAAATTGATTTACGCCAAAAGCTGGCCATTTTAGCGGTAATCCAAAATTCGAGTGCAAAAGCAGAACAAACAGTTAACTATAAGTATTAAATGAATTATTATACTATTTATTTAATACTTATACTTAACTTTTGTTTTTGCACTTGTAATTTAGATTAACGCCATAAGTGACCGTTTTTGGTGGTAATTCAAATTTCGAGTACAAAATCAGACCGGTAGTGTGCCCTAACTAGCGACACTAATCGATTTAAATTGTTAGCTACTTAAACCGGGTTCGATTTTACAACATCTCGGGATTACAACCTCCCGGCAAACACTTATACCGATTTTATTAAATACCATCACAAAATTTGGGTCCAACGTGTACAGCGAAAAATTGGATTCACGCCAAAAGCGGCCACTTTTGGCGTGATCAATTTTTCGCGTACAACGGACCCACTTTGTACATGATTATTAATAAATATTATAAAGTGTTTGCCGAGAGTTTGTAACCTGAAATTGTTCAAAATAGATCCGGTTTGGTAGCTAAAAATTAAAATCGATAGGTGTACCGCTAATGTGCCCTAACTGAAGCGACCTTAATATCAACTTTTGGTGGCACTTCACTGCACAAAACAACACCCGAAATTGGTACCTAAAATCGCCTACATTGTAATTAGTATAATAAAAATTAGACTAAGCGTCTGTAAAATTTGTGCAATACTACCCCTAAATATCTAGGGTATTTAGATGATACCCTAGATATTTAGGGTTTTATCTAAATAAATAAATAATCTTTATTGACACATTAAATGTTACATTGAGAAGTATCATCAACTAATGCACAAGGCTCACAGGCCTGTATCGCACTTGTTGAGTTGAGTGTACATTAACATTTTTTTACATTTAACGACTATCTATAAACGTTATTCTATTCTATTCTATTCTATTCTACCTGAATTCGTCCGAGACAAAGCTAATCTCGCAGACACCCTACAGCGGTTGCTTGCGGTCGCAAGTCCGGCCAGTAGTCGGCAAGCACTTTGATGTTGGGTATTTTCAGTAAGTTTCAGTATCGACGGGTAAAGCTGCGGTGGCTGAAGATTTTCTCTGTACCTAACTTTTGTTGTTTTCTCTCTGGTCTTTGTATTAATCTGTATTTTAATTGGCTGAACGGAATTAGAAATTTTTCGATCATTTTTAGGGTCGATTCGTACAATCTTATTTCGATACATTAAGATAAGATAAAAGATACAATCTTTATTCATATTTAGGTACACACAGAACACTTATGAATGTCAAAATAGGTACATAATATCTACCGCTAGTTCGGAATGTCGATTTCTACTGAGAAGACACCAGCAAGAAACTCAGTAGTTACTCTTTTCAAATATTGATGATGTTACAGAGTTTCAATTGAGAAGAGAAAAAAAAATACAATGATGAAAGTTAATAGACTACTATGGATAACAACTCAAAAGACTAATCAATTAACATGACCAAGAATCCTTGTCATTTAAATAGTCTTGTACACTATAGTAACCTTTCTTCATTAGGCAGGTTTTAATATAGACTTAAACTTATCCAGTGATAGGTTAATGACATTTTGTGGTAGCTTATTGAATATCTTAATACTTAAGCCAACAAATGAATTACCGATTTTATGAAGTCTGAGGACCGGGACGGTCTATGGTACAGCGTTGTCATTGTATGTACATCTGACCTTAGATCTGATTGGTAATGACAACAATGAAGCCACTGCCGTCTGACCTTCGCAACCCTTTACAGGGGAACCAGACCAACTGAATCATGGTTACCTACACGTTTCAGAAACAATCCGAAACGTGCATGTTTAGGTACTCATGATGTTTCCATTCACCGCCGAGCTAAGAGTAGAAATACGCACATAGATTCGAAAAATTCAGAGGTGGATGCTCGCATTCGAATCCACACCCCCATATGGAAGACGCGTTCTGAAATACTGACTTACTATAGCTCTCCTCGTCCCCCATATAGGGGGCGCCCTACGAATATATCATAATAAAATATATTAGAATATTACCATAATATTAAGATATGTAAACGTTTGTGCAATAAAGAGGATAAAGAGGAGAGCAGGACAGGCAATCTATTAAGGCGACGGGTACCCCTAACTAGCGACACCATTCGTTTTTAATTGTTAGCTACTAAACCGGATCTATTTAAAACAATTTCGGGGTTACAACCGCTCGGCAAGCACTTATATTATTTATTAAATAACCATGCACAAATGTTCGGTTCGGTTTTGTACGCGAAAAATTGATTTACGCCAAAAGCGGCCATTTTAGCGGTAATCCAAAATTCGAGTGCAAAAGCAGAACAAACAGTTAACTATAAGTATTAAATGAATTATTATACTATTTATTTAATACTTATACTTAACTTTTGTTTTTGCACTTGTAATTTAGATTAACGCCATAAGTGACCGTTTTTGGTGGTAATTCAAATTTCGAGTACAAAATCAGACCGGTAGTGTGCCCTAACTAGCGACACTAATCGATTTAAATTGTTAGCTACTAAACCGGGTCTATTTTAAACAATTTCGGGATTACAACCTCCCGGCAAACACTTATACTATTTATTAAATAACCATGCACAAAATTTGGGTCCAACGTGTACGCGAAAAATTGATTCACGCCAAAAGCGGCCACTTTTGGCGTGAATCAATTTTTCGCGTACAAAAACGGACCCAACATTTGTACATGATTATTAAATAAATAGTATAAATGTTTGCCGAGAGTTTGTAACCCTGAAATTGTTCAAAATAGATCCGGTTTAGTAGCTAACACTTAAAAACGAATGGTGTCGCTAGTTAGGGCTACCCGGCGTCGCCTTAATGGCGAATTTTCGTGTCAGAGGCCAAGATCCACTTCGGGTCGCTAAGCCAGCCTAGTAAGTATCTATGTATTTATATTTTGTTATACACTAACAAATGCCCTGGACAAGAGCTCCTACTGCAGAACTGCAATCTCATAACTCATATTTAAATTCATTCCCCACAAATCCCCTCGAATCCCCCGTCTAACCGGATTCTCTTTTATTCCGCAGCCGCAGAATTAAACGACACTAGGTTTGAAGGAATAAAGCTATAGATAATTAGCTTCTATTAATTAGTTGATAAGTTCATTAGTTTTTAAAAATGAATTAATAAATAAACAGACAAAAATGGTATTAAAATCCGTGCTAAATAAATTTCCACGAAAGGTCGTTTACACCCTCCTACCAATGCACTCCAGAAATACATAATGAATAATTAAGGTGACGGGTAGGGCACACTAGCGACGCCAAGCGATTTTAATTTTTAGCTGCTAAACCGGATCTATTTTAAACAATTTCGGGGTTACAACCTCTCGGCAAACTCTTATACTATTTATTAAACAACCATACAAACGTGTTGGGTCCAATGCGTACGCGAAAAATTGATTCACGCCACATCCACTTCGTGGTCACAGATATAAGCGTGGTGTCGCTTTAAGGTGACTGGTAGGACACACTAGCGACGCCAATCGATTTTAATTTTTAGCAAACTTTGTGCATGGTTATTTAATAAATAGTATAAGTGGTTGCCGAGAGGTTGTAATCCCGAAATTGTTTAAAATAGATCCGGATTAGTAGCTAAAAATTAAAATCGATTGGCATTGCTAGTGTGCCCTACCGGTCACCTTAAATAATTTCGGTGTTTTTTATGAATTATAAGTATATTTAAAAAAAAGCATTATTTATGTATATATTTGTAATCCCACTGTTGTTTCTAATATCCGTAACACAGGTGCTTGAGCTACCTATCTCGGAGTCAGATCAATGTATGTGATGTTCTTTCAAATGTGGGAGAGCCACGCTTAGGCATGAATGGGCCGGCTCGACCGGAGTGGTACCACTGCCTCACAGAAGACCGGCGTGAAGCAGCGCCTGCGCTGTGTTTCGCCGTGTGAGTGAGGTTACCGGAGGCCCAATGGGGAGGAAGGGGAAAAGGTTGGCAGTGCAATGTCTGCTCGTCTGCCACCTCTTATATAAAAAAAAGATGTTGTGAAATATTTATTTAAAAAAAAATCAAAAAAAATATTATACAATTTTTAAATAGGCTGATCGATTTGATTGGCCTACGATATAGGTAGGTTTTTTTTTTACTTCTTTCTATACAATACACCCCTTCGTAGCCCCTTCAGTCATCTCGCCTTGCCCAGTTTTTAACTACCCAACTTTATCCATTTGAAAAATGACCTGGCTGCGACCTGACTCGACCTGTCCCCAATTATATTGCTGTAACGCCATCGAAACTTTTTCTAATTAATGACTTGCCGCCATTTCTCCGTAACTTTCCGGTTTTCGAGGAGTTGACCGGTTTTTGAAAGAACCGGTTTTTTTCGGATTGTTAATAGTTGGAGTTTATAAGGTATTGTATCTAATTGGTTGGGGAAGTCGTGAATTTTTTGATTGGCTGCAATATTCGGGATTTATTGCTTTTCAATATGGAGGGTGTACCCATTAATAATCATAGTTTATAAGTAGTTCCTAACATCAGGGGAAAAATGTTTTGCACTGCATAATATTTACTGGTAGGTAATGATTTTTTTTAAATTTAAAATTAAGCATTAGCGATCTCTCAGATTTCGCAGATGTTCATGAGCGACATTGGTTATTTAACCCTATACTTGGCAAAAAAAATTTTTTTGAATTTCCAAATGATTTTGAAAACACAGCTTATTTATGGGCTTAGGGTCTGAGGAAAAATATTTAAAAAATTATCACATTATAATAATAAAGGATACTGATTGTATCTCTCAGGACACGTTGCCAAGTTACTAGAAAAATGAACTCGAATTGGTTAGTATCCTCTAAGATACATTGCCAGGTTATATGAAAAAAAAATGCAGGAACATTTTTAATTTTTTTATTTAATATTTGCACTTGAATATAAAATAATTACAACTTAAGACAATAATTAACTAGTACTGCACAAATATAAGGAAAATAAATGACTTCTCATGCCAATGAAACCAAAAAATACTCATAATTTGTCAAATAAATAAATAGAACTTTAAAAAAAAATAACAAACTTAGTTACAAATTATGAAAATGAACAAAACAATTTCGTTCTGCCTTACAGCAGAGGCGCAGAAGGCATTTTGAGCACGAAACTGAAGTTTGACCCTGAGTACAAAACTTACACCTCCCTTTTGAACCAAATATCGGAAAATGACCATATTATCATAGCAGACATGCTGCGGAGGTCTTGGTTTTACAGCAGCTTGAATTACTTTCCGCGGCGTTCAACACCCCCCATATGGGCATTATAATGCTTCATTATGTTTTGGCAATAATCAGTGTACGCGGTTAAGTTTACGATTACCATAAGGAGGTTTATGGCAATAAAATCAGTTATGTCCGCTGTAGTTAGGTTCAAAGCTCTACCTTTTTGTTGCATGTAGTGCAGATTTGATTGGTCAGTTATATAATCAAAATGTCTTTGAAAAAAAATCGCTCAAATACTCAAGAGGACTTTTAACTACTTCAGGTATTAGAAGATGTCTGTCAGAGATTTCGGAACAATGTTTAAATTTACGCCAGTCTAAATTAAGAGGCTTCAGACGAACAACTGGCTGTCGCCCTGCTCTCGGAGTCCTTGCTGCTGCTAATGTCGGTCTTCGTGTTCGATTATTATTAACTGTAACCATTGGGAACGATCGTGCAGAAATGGATGAAGAAGGAATCTGGCCGCTACTTGACGGACTTTGTCGTACTGCGTGTTGAGTTTGAGGCTGAGGCTGAAGCTGGACTGGGAGTGCTGAAGGCATTAATGGAGATTGTGTTACAGCATCTTGTTCATCAGCTATTTCTTCATCAGACAACAAATTAAGATTTTCCATAGAAGATGGTAAAGATGGTGCAGGTGACGAATCATTGTCATTCAATTCGGCGTCGGGGTCATTCACTTCAATATGATGCAAAACAGCAATGTTTGAAAGTTGATGAAGTTCATCTTCAGATACAGAATCGTCGTCGTCAGATTTCCTGGTCGCTTTTGGTACGAGGGCAAATATTTTTCGGCTTTGGTAAAAAGAAGGTTGTGTCCCTCCCTGAAAAGAAATCCATGCTTAAATTCATACCCACTCCCATGCAAAAGTTAGGTAGGTACAGTCGACGAATTCTGCAGTGTAGTGTGCACGCAGCGGGGTGGGCGTAGCTAATTCCTGCGCTCACGCATAGCGCAGTGCAAGCGTCTTTGCCGGCTAATTGTAACAGCGCTACGTGCGATGACCATACATTCGGTATGCGGAATTATTAGAAAAGTAAGTCGGTATATTACAAAAACATCATTGCAATATTCTTATGTTATGTGTAACCATATACCCTGTAATTATAATATACCTCGCATTACATTCTTGCCCAAAAACTAGATTTAAAAAAATGTTATGTTATTGGCAACGTATCCTACAGCATACGTTACCCGGCCGAACAAAATCTCAGTATACCTGGCAACGTATCCTACAGGATACGTTGCCCGACCGAACAAAATCTTAGGACACTTGGCAACGTATCCTGCAGGACACAGTCCACCTTGATGTTAGTTTGCAAAGCCAATTGTAGCTATTATTGTTATTTTATCACTTTACGGCATAGATACGGACTTATAAAATAACATAAAACCAGTTTCCAGTATAATTGTCTATGATAAATTATAAATATAAATATAAACTTACCTTCTTTCGCGGTATAGCAGCTAACCGGTTCACCATTTTGACAGCTTTTGAATAAATTTGACAAATAGATGTGTCAAATGTCAGTTAGAAGCGTTCAGAAACATGTTCTTTATTAAAAAATAACATTGCGTTTAGTTTCACATAAATAATGATTGAGAGAGATTTTTTAGAAATTGACTGTGTCCTGAGAGATACGTTGCCAAGAAAAGGGTCATCAGGGGACTCGATTGTTCGTGGGTTGCCACTAGCATAAAATAAAATATAGATATTTCTATACAGTGTGGACAAAATATTGGGCCTTACAGTCTTACACTAGTCAATACAATTTGTTGTAATTTATTTGCTCAGAGTAAAATGTTACGATGACGTCACTTTATACTATTAGCACAAACATACAAGCAATAACTATACCTTAATTTCGCCGCATCACACATCAGGGGGCGTAGCTCAGATGGTAGAGCGCTCGCTTAGCATGCGAGAGGTACCGGGATCGATACCCGGCGCCTCCAATGACTTTTTCTATTTTATTCCATTTTATTCTAAAATGATATTGAAAATTCCTTCACATTTTACAGATGAGATGGTCGCTGAAGCGTGCATAACGTTTTAAAACGAGATCTCTTTGTTGTGTTGTCGTCTGGGCTATTAGAGTGGATGAAGATTATCTTGAGCGTAACTTTAGGTTTGCTACTCGACAATAGATGGCGGTAATAATCGGAAAATTAGTTTTTAATACCACCGCGAAATTGTTAATTTTGTTAGTATGTTATTATTTTAACGTTTACAGGTTATAAATTTAATGGCTACTATTGGCGCATTCGTTCAAATTTGTATACATTGATGTGTGACTGTCCGTACATATTTAAAATGTGTTATATTAGGTATGTTAGTACATCAGTGAAAAACCAAATAAACGGTACGAATAGATTTTAAAACACCAAAAACCTTATATAAAGGCGAAGTCAAAACGGCCAAAAGCACCATATGCCACTAATGACATTTTACAGATGTCAAACGTCAAATTTTGGCGCCAAAACTGACTCTAGCTGTCAAATCGACTGACGCGTAATCTAGCGGAACGGATCTGATTCTAGATACGCAATGTTCAAGATTTTTGTTAGAGATTGTCAGCCATTTTTATTTGTTTTAGAAAGTGAGGGTGTTTAGTGTAAGCGGGTATGTTTTTTAGAAAAGATATGTATTTGTATTGTTGTCAGTTGAAAATTCATAAAAATAATCATATTAGAGATAAACAATGAATAAGAATTTGTATTGGTTCGATTCCCGAGTAGGACAAGCTTTTGGAAAAAAATTGAATGCGGTTAATTTTTTATTGTACTATTTTGATCAATACAATAATTTGTATCCTTGTTAAGAAGAATAGGTTTGCCAAGGCTCCAACAGTCCACGATTGGCAAAAATAGATTTAGTTTAGTAGTTAGAGAATTCAATCAAATGGCGTCGCTAGTATGCGGTACCCTTCGCCTTAAGATTTTAAGATAATTACAATACAGGACCCTGAATAAATAAAAACAAGACTTTATGTACCTTAATTTCAATTGATAAAAAATGATTAAAGAAAGCTCTATTTTGCCTATAAAAAGTTTTTAAATAAAACCTAAAAAACAAAGTGGAGGGTCACATTACCACCTTTTCCTCTAAAATGGAATTTAGAATTCAAGAAACCCTGAACAAATCATTTAAGTTCAAAGCAATATTAGCCCAGACACCACAAAACCCTACAAAAAAACTCAAACATTACCCCAAGATTCCCCAAGACCGGCCAAGAATGCGCCAACTATTTCTAACAATATCGGTTCCAAAATCAAACCTCGTAAATATTCCGCTATTCGGCGGTAGATGGCGCTTTTCGCAAATTCTGCAACTACCGCTTCGCATAGTTTGCAAGTTAGAATTTATGCTGAAATTATAGACGTTTTGGCCTAAGTTAGACTGCTGGGGGACTGAGATTAAACTTGCTCATTGTTGGCTCTAACGGAAGGTTTTGATGCCATAGAACTTGGTTGTGTAGTTTTTGTGTGGATCAAAGTTGAGTGCAAGTGGTTTACGAAAGTGGCATAATGTACTTATTTTTGTATCAATATTTCTTTTTATTATGCCTTATGGCGTGAAGCTAAAAGTGGCCACTCTTAGCAAGGTTCTCTGTGGTCCGGGGGTTCCGACGCTCTCTCTTTCTTCTGTGACTTACCTAGCCAAGCGTTTAGTCGAATTCACGGGAGAGCTAAAGGCAGCTACCTCGCCCAGCGAATTTCCATCGCGATCCAGCGGGGTAATGCTGCCAGCATTTTGGGGACACTGCCACTGGGACCTACTCCCTCTTATTACAAATCGCGAACTAGGGATGGTCCCAGAACAAAACTCGTGCCAACCCTTTTTAACATTGCGTGTTGGAATGGGATGACATGAGCTTTAAGTACGGTAATGACTTTGTTTTAACTTTTCTTAAATTTTTTTAAACTTTTTCTTCTTTTTCAATAAATTTTTAGAAAGTAATTATTACATAAGTTCTTCTCAATAAATTGTTAATAATTTTGTTGCTCACTTTAAAAAAAATCTTTCATCGTCATCGTCAGCCCATTTAAGTCCCCACTGCTGGGGCACGGGCCTCCCTCAATCACATGAGGGGTTGGCGAGGGTTTTGATATAAATGCAGAGTTTTCCTTCTCTGGGATCTGATGATCATGCCAGCAGCTTTACCTTAGTCGCCTTTTACGACGCCTCGGTAAGAGTGAGGGTGGCCTATTCTACTCTGCCGGGGACCACACGGCTTATTACTTATACTTTTGCAATTTATTCTTAAGGTGACGGGTAGGGCACACTAACGACGCCAATCGATTTTAATTTATAGCTACTAAACCGGATCTGTTTTAAACAATTTCGGGATTACAACTTCTCGGCAAACACTTATACTATTTATTAAATAACCATGCACAAATGTACCCTCACTCACGTAGCGAAACACAGCGCATGCATAGCTTCACGCCGGTTTTTTGTGAGGACGTGCTATTACTTCGGTCGAGCCGGCCCATTCATGCCGAAGCGTGGCTCTCCCACTGTTACCTACTAACAAAGTTACTACAGATCAAAAAATCAACCCTTAGTGAGCTGCCCTTAGTATTTGCTACACTGTGCCTATTAACCATCATGAAAAGGTGGAGTGTTTTAAAAATATAACATAAATAATTAACATGGGTCCCTTCTACATATGACCGGATGACCGTATGGCGCAATTGGTAGTGACCCTGCCTCTTACGCCAAAGGTCGTGGGTTCGATCCCCACCCTGGACAAACATTCGTGCGATGAACACTTGTGTTTGTTCGGTGTCTGGGTGTAATATATGTATTTAAGTATATATTTGTGTTCCTCTGTTGTCTGATATCTGTAACACAAGTGCTTAAGCTACTTAGTACGGAATCAGGTCAACGTATGAGATGTTGTGAGAATTATTATTATTATAGGAATTATTTAAAAGATAAAGATAAAAAATGTATTTATTGCACAGAAATAAACCACAGAGTACACAGCTCTGTGGTTTTTTGTCCTATGTGTGTACATAGGATTAAAATTTAAGGGCACTACATATATTATTCCACAAACATTGAACAGGAGCCTCCAAACTAGGCAATGCCTGTATCTTGGACGGCCAGAAATCATCCCTTTAACCACGTGTTCTACCAACCATTCTGAACGACATTTAGTTAACGACTTTTCGAAATTCATCGAAAAATGTTTCGACTCCCTGTACAAAATGACCAAGTCACGTGACGAATTTGTATGAAAGGTAGAATGGAAAAAATTTGTTCATAATGGTAAATAATAATA
The DNA here is from genome assembly GCA_019059595.1 of Marasmia exigua. Lineage (NCBI taxonomy): Eukaryota > Metazoa > Arthropoda > Insecta > Lepidoptera > Crambidae > Marasmia > Marasmia exigua. The sequence continues at coordinate 11,449,505 of CM032489.1, read as the reverse complement.
ATATAATAAATATTTCACAACATCACATACATTGATCTGACTCCGAGATAGGTAGCTCAAGCACCTGTGTTACGGATATCAGAATCAACAGTGGGATTACAAATATATACATATAATACTTTTCTTTTGTAAATACATACTTATAATACATAGATAACACCCAGACCAATACAAACAAACATGTTCATGTACACAAATGTTTGTACTGTGCGGGGATCGAACCCGCAACCCTTGTATCAGAGGCAGCGTTCACTACCACTGTTCCAATCGGGTCGTCCAGTAAATAGGTGGTTAAAGGGATGTAAATGTTCACATATACACCCTGTCTAATTTTGTATAGGTTATTACATCATGGCGTAAAGACCATGGCATTTGCAATAGGACCCTCATAGTGGAGGGTACCTTGACATTTGGGAATGTTCAGCCCAAATGCCATAGCTTCCCCGGGGGCTTAGCACAATACCATAGAAAGAATATTATAATTACACACACAATGACGCAGACGGTTGAGTATTTTTGTTTTATGTGATAGGTGGCAGATGAGCAGACGGATCGCCTGATACAATAATTAAATAAATAGTATAAATGTTTATTTAGAGACTGGAGCTCCGAAATTGTTTAAAATAGATTCAGTTTAGTAGCTAACAATTTAAATCTATTGGCGTCGCTAGTTAGTAGGTACAGGAGTACCAATGTTTGCAGATGGAACATGTACTTATATCATCATCATCATCAATTCAGCCAATAGACGTCCACTGCTGGATATACGCCTCCCCCAATGTTCTCCACACAGATCAGTTCTGTGCCGCCCTCATCCAATGGATTCCCGCGATCTTCACCAGATCGTCGGATCCCTGCGTGATCGTTTCAGAAATGATCAGATCCGCAGGAGAACTAAGGTCACAGAAATTGCCCAAAGAATTGCATGCCTCAATTTACAATGGGCAGGGCACATAGCGAGGAGAACAGACAGCCGTTGGGGCAGAAAGGTCCTCGAGTGGAGGCCACGTATAGGAAGTCGCAGCCGTGGCACACGTCCACAAGGTGGACCGACGATCTGGTGTACTTATATAGACTGCTAAATTTAAAAACCCTCCCTTTTAGCTTCGGCGTAATGGGATAAAAATCCCTTCCTTACAATTTGACTATGGAAATTACACAACACTACATATTGAAGACTCTATTTCGAACTTTACGCGCCCTTCCATACCCTCGCTCATCCCTGCCGGGGGTACTCAGGGGGGCAGTCTCCCCCCTCTGCTTAATTTGCTGCCGGTTTGAGAGGTCGGTGAATATTTTCAAATGACTATCTTGGAGGCGATAATTAACTGTTACATGACAATGTTAAAGTTTCATTTTGTAAAGCATAGCTTTTTATTTTTAATCGACTACAAAAAAGGAGAAATGTTATACAAGATTTGTATCTAGATAGTGTTCGCCGACTTTGGTGACATCTTTTTCGAGTGGAGGTGTAATAAAATGTTATCTGATGTGTATGAAGGGCTATGCTCGGAGTATCTCTGAAATGATGCAATCTGAAAGAGAGAGTCACCGACATAGCCCACCGAATTAACAAACTGAAGTGGCAGTGGGCTGGTCACATTAGCCACAGAACTGACAGCCGTTGGAGCCGTAAAGTCCTTGAGTGGAGACCGCGACGGTAAGCGTAGTGTTGGACGCCCTGCGACCAGATGGTATGATGACATTCGAAGGCTGGCTGGTGTGGACTGGATAAGAGTGGCCGAAAATCGGGAGCTGTGGCGTGCATTAGGGGAGACCTATGTCCAGCAGTGGACGAGTGTGGGTTGCTGATTATGATGATGAAGTGTTAAGAATATTAGTTTATTCTTTTTTGTTCCTGGTTTTTCCAGGTGGTTTATTTAAGCATATTTTTGATGACAAGATTTTTTTTCGAGTAGACGGATCAGCTGATGGTTTTTTAGGTGATGGCAATTATGGCAGACAAGCAGACAGTTCGCCTGATGGTAAGTGATTGCCACCTCCCGTAGACACCTGCAACACCAGTGAAGTCAAAAGTCCGCTGCCAACCTTTAAGCCCCCCGGAAAGGCCTCCGGTATCCTCACTCATGCAGCGAAACACAGAATAGTGCTGCTTCACGGCGTTTTTCTGTATTACTATGGGCGAGCCCGCCCATTCATGACGAAGCGTGACTTTCAAGCAAATAAATGATATTCAATTTTATTCTATTCTATTATGATGTACATACACATTATAATGTGTTGGGGTCATCATCATAATTTCAGTTAATAGACGTCCACTGCTGGACATAGGCCTCCCCCAGTTTTCTCCACACAGATCGGTCCTGTGCCGCCCGCATCCAATGGATTCTAAACCGGATCTATTTTAAACACTTTCGGGATTACAACCTCTCGGCAAACACTTATACTACTTATTAAATTACCATGCACAAATGTTAAGTCCTTTTTTCTACGCGAAAAATTGATTCACGCCAAAAGTGGCCGCTTTTGGCGTGAATCAATTTTTCGCGTACGTGTTGGATCCAACATATAAATGTTGGATCCATGGTTAGTTGGTTGGCATGGTTATTTAATAAATAGTTTAAGTGTTTGCCGAGAGGCTGCAATCTCGAAATTGTTTAAAATAGATCTGGTTTAGTAAATCGTTTGGACGGGTAGGGCACACTAGTGTGCCCTACCCGTCACCTTAAGGCAGTATTTATCTCTAATTTTCTTTGTGAATAAAATATGAATTGAAAATATTATTCCGTCAAAGGTTTTACCCCTTAGTCCGCCATTTCCAGGTAAATGAGAAAGGTAATTGATTATTGGAGATAAGCATTGAAAACATCTCATTTTCACAAAAGAAATTCTACCAAAAGAATTCTAAAGGCGGCCATGACTGTCGCACTAACTGATTGATTGATTGAAGAAATTATCAATCGTTTACAAAAATCTGACAAAAGATTTGCAAAAGAGAGTTAAGAATAACGATAATTTTAGTAAAGATAAATTGTTACAATCTAATGGCACTTTGTACTTAAGCTAAAATAAAAGTATTATCCGTACTAAGCGCTACGCAAACTCCTTTCTGATGTGAACAACTAAGGAGTGGAACTCGTTGCCCGCCGATGTGTTTCCTGAACAATATATCCTCTGCCTCTTTAAGGTGACGGGTAGGCCACACTAGCGACGCCAGTCGATTTTTATTTTTAGCTACTAAACGGGATCTCATCATCATCATCATCAGCCCATTTAAGTCCCCACTGCTGGGGCACGGGCCTCCCTCAACCAAATGAGGGGTAATGCCATACTCACCACGCTTGGCAGACGGGATGGCGAGGGTTTTGATATAAATGCAGTTTTCCTTCTCTGGGCGCTAATGATCATGCCAGCAGCTTTACCTTAGTCGCCTTTTACGACACCTCGGTAAGAGTGAGGGTGGCCTATTCTACTCTGCCGGGACCAAACGGGATCTATTTTAAACTATTTTGGGGGTTCCAACCTCTCGGCAAACACTTACCTATAGTATTTATTAAATAACCATGCAAAAATGTTGGGTCCAACGCGTACGCGAAAAATTGATTCACGCCAAAAGCGGCCACTTTTGACGTGAATCAATTTTTCGCGTACAAAAAGGGACCCAAAATTTGTGCATGGTTATTTAATAAATACTATAAGTGTTTGCCGAGAGGTTGTAATCCCGAAATTGTTTAAACCCTCCTGCAGGCGGGTTATGTCGGGCTCTCCTCTGGCGGAGGCTTCTCCTAGCGAGAAGCCGGCCAGAGGCATACCGACTAAACCCCAGCGACGCTCCCTCATCGCCAGAGTGGGGAGGGGACATGAGTACGGGTTAAAGAACCTTACTCCACGTCATCTCCAGGCGGAGAGCCCACTTACACTGCGGACCCGACACTGCCTCTCCCAGTCAAGCTGGGGCGGGAAAGCATGGCCCACCTAGGTCCTCATCTTCTCTCAACATCACCAGAGATTGAGGTAAAATACTTGTCTGTCGTAACATTAAAAAAAAACATCATAGAAATCAAGGTTACCACCGAGGTGGTCATCCTGTCCTACAGATACTGTTAGTAGCCTAATGTAGTACATATCTGGTGGAAAAGGCACCCTAATGATTGCTTTTACTTATACAAATAACATGAAAGCTGAAATAAATTATGATCAAACCCTGTAATTTCACGAATGTGTTGATTTCTTTTCAATTTTTTCTTTACGTAATAACCAAATTAACCTTTGAAGTGATGCGAGTAAATATGTGTCTATTTTTATTTTAGAAGGCTTTTACAGGGTATACAGCTTATACAGGCCGTGTGGTCCCCGGCAGAGTAGAATAGGCCACCCTCACTCTTACCGAGGTGTCGTAAAAGGCGACTAAGGTAAGCTGCTGGCATGATCATCAGCACCCAGAGAAGGAAAACTCTGCATTTATATCAAAACCCTCGCCAACCCGTCTGCCAAGCTTGGTGAGTATGGCAATTACCCCTCTTGTGATTGAGGGAGGCCCGTGCCCCAGCAGTGGGGACTTACATGGGCTGATGATGATGATGATGATGATAAAGGGTATATCGGTAAACTACCATTAAATTGGTGAGGGAAAACATCGTGAGGAAACCAGCCCGTTTAACAAATTCTGAAACGTGTAAGCATCTTATTTCTTTTTTTTTATGTGATAGGTGGCAGACCAGCAGACGGATCACCTGATGGTAAGCGATTACCATGCACAAATGTTAGATCCGTTTATGTACGTAAAAAATTGATTCACGCCAAAAACGGCCACTTTGTTATTATTTAATAAATAGTATAAGTGTTTGCCGAGAGGTTGTAACCCCGACATTGTTTATAATAGATCCGGTTTAGTAGCTAAAAATTAAAATTGATTGGCGTCGCTAGTGTGCCCTACCCGTCACCTTAACAATATTTTGCATGTTCCTACTTTTGACCTATTTTTAAGGTGCTCCATAAAAATTTATTTTCTTTAAGGTGACGTGTGGGGCACACTAGCGACGCCATTCGATTTGACAACACTTGTGCATGGCTATTTAATAAATAGTATTAGTGTTTGCCGAGAGGTTGTAACCCCGAAATTGTTTAAAATAGATCCGGTTTGGTTGCTAAAAATTAAAATCGATTGGCGGCGCTAGTGTGCCCTACCCTTAACCTAATAATAACTTATTGTGTATTTCTGTTTAGGAAAAATTATCCAATCTTTTTTTACAAAATTTGATACACCGACCTCGATGACAAGGCAATACTTTGGCGTTAAAAATGCTTCGTAATAATGTGCAAATTTTTCTACGCCATTTAATTCCAACCCAATCTGCTAGTCAGAAAACGAATCCAAATTTCCAAAATAACTATTACTCATCTTCTCATCTTAGTTGTCACTTCGGAACCTGGGGTACACTTGGACCACGATCCAGGACTCGGGAAGTGTACAAAGTAGACAAGCAGGCCGTTCGTCGTTGTTCCGGTAGATGGCGCTATGCATTTTTGCATCGCGCAAGCATAGCGTGTCACCGGTACAATGACGCCAGGCCGCATGCCTAGGTGCGTCAGTTCAAAAATAAAACGCTTGAAGTCAAGACGGAACTGGTTTCTTATTTCTATCGTCTCCTTGCCTGATCTCCGAGGGTGCTTTACAGAAATTCAGGTAATAATCAGGGTCATTTAACTTAATACTTCGTCCCTTAGTATGGAATAAATACTTCAGTTTCGTTAGATGGAGGTTTTTAAAAGCAGATGGAGCTTGAAAAAGCTTTCAAACAGTTCGTTCGGCGTTGTTTCGCTAGATGTCACTATGCATTTTTACATCGCGTTAGTAAAGCGTGTTTACGAAACAATGACCTCATGCACACATTAGCAGCTTTAAAAAAGTATGGGATATAACTACCAAAAATCTAGAAGGGTAGAAATCGGGAGGTTTGTTATATAGCAAATAAATTTATTTCTGATATTTTATTTAAGGCGACGGGTAGGCCTAACTAGAGACACCATTCGTTTTTAATTGTTAGCTACTAAACCGGATCTATTTTAAACAATTTTGGGGTTACAACCTCTTGGCTAACACTTATTCTATTTATTAAATAACCGTGCACAAATGTTGGGTCCGTTTTTGTACGCGAAAAATTGATTACTGCCAAAAGCGGTTACTTTTAGCGTGAATCAACTTTTCACGTACAAATGTTGGGTCCGCATTTGTTCATGGTTAATTAGTAAATAGTTTAATTGTTTACTGAGAGGTTTTAACCCCGAAATTATTTAAATAGATACTGCTAGTCAGAAAACGAATCCAAATTTCCAAAATAACTATTACTCATCTTCTCATCTTAGTTGTCACTTCGGAACCTGGGGTACACTTGGACCACGATCCAGGACTCGGGAAGTGTACAAAGTAGACAAGCAGGCCGTTCGTCGTTGTTCCGGTAGATGGCGCTATGCATTTTTGCATCGCGCAAGCATAGCGTGTCACCGGTACAATGACGCCAGGCCGCATGCCTAGGTGCGTCAGTTCAAAAATAAAACGCTTGAAGTCAAGACGGAACTGGTTTCTTATTTCTATCGTCTCCTTGCCTGATCTCCGAGGGTGCTTTACAGAAATTCAGGTAATAATCAGGGTCATTTAACTTAATACTTCGTCCCTTAGTATGGAATAAATACTTCAGTTTCGTTAGATGGAGGTTTTTAAAAGCAGATGGAGCTTGAAAAAGCTTTCAAACAGTTCGTTCGGCGTTGTTTCGCTAGATGTCACTATGCATTTTTACATCGCGTTAGTAAAGCGTGTTTACGAAACAATGACCTCATGCACACATTAGACGCTTTAAAAAAGTATGGGATATAACTACCAAAAATCTAGAAGGGTAGAAATCGGGAGGTTTGTTATATAGCAAATAAATTTATTTCTGATATTTTATTTAAGGCGACGGGTAGGCCTAACTAGAGACACCATTCGTTTTTAATTGTTAGCTACTAAACCGTATTTTAAACAATTAAACTATTTTAAACAATTTTGGGGTTACAACCTCTTGGCTAACACTTATTCTATTTATTAAATAACCGTGCACAAATGTTGGGTCCGTTTTTGTACGCGAAAAATTGATTACTGCCAAAAGCGGTTACTTTTAGCGTGAATCAACTTTTCACGTACAAATGTTGGGTCCGCATTTGTTCATGGTTAATTAGTAAATAGTTTAATTGTTTACTGAGAGGTTTTAACCCCGAAATTATTTAAAATAGATCCGGTTTAGTAGCTAAAAATTAAAATCGATTGGCGTGCCCTACCCGTCACCATAATCGTCTCCCTGACTGATACACGAACGTGGTCGTACTACATATCCGTCGAGTATTGGTCGTTTTCCTCTAGATGGCGCTAGCTCTGGCTAGCCGACTGGTGCCTCTATCTCAGTATATTATATAAGTTACTCTATGGTAATAATTACCTTCGCAACGTAACTCTTAGAAGAACCAGACCAACTACATCGCGGTTTCGCGTTCAAAATCATTATCTTAATTATTGAAGGTATCTACAATTTTGAGAAACAACTGCTACTTTATCATCATCATCGTTGAGGCAAATATACGTCCACTGTTGGACATAGGCCTCCCTAATGATTGGCCATAGGCATCCCGCAATGATTGGAAATAGGGGTGCACAGATTTGCCCTGTGCCGCCCGCATCCAAAGACGACTCATTCACGACATCCAAACAACATCACATACATCGATCTGACTCCGAGATAGGTAGCTCAAGCACCTGTGTTACGGATATCAAAATCAACAGTGGGATTTCAAATATATAGATTTAATACTTTTCTTTTTCTTTTCTTTTAATTTTGAGAAACTATCCGAGTGCGTGCAGGTTTCCTCACGATCCTTTTCTTCACTGCCGAGCTAACGGTAGAAATATGCATACCGATACATCTTGTACAAGATCTTGGAGAATATTTAAAATGCTAGCCATTACCACAGAATAACCATTACTAGGGCTTATATCCAGACTTCGAATACACACACTTACACGAAGCGTGCCCCTGCACTAGTGATGTGACGCTGTCGATAAAATAAGATGAATCAATATCGAATCCTTCGTACTATAAAACAATAAATCCCAGCCGTCATACATATTTCTGCATCGCCTAATTGTTGACTGGTATGGAATGCTGTATAGCCTTACGTCCGCCAATTGTACTTTATTTTCTTGTGCAATAAAGAATAAATAAATATGCAGCCAGCACAAAATTATAAGTATTTTTAATTTTTAATAGAGTTTACTTTGTAATTACTATACTTGGTTGATTTTAAAGTCTGCTCTTCTGCCACCTAACACATAAAAAATATTTAAAATTGAATAATTATCCTTCAATAAGAATAAAATAATTTGTTCATACTAAACAATCACTGTCACGACTTTTTCCTGTATTTATGAATTATTCACATTTTTTTCCTGAAATTAAGACAATCTCTCTTGACATATTTCAAAATGGAGTTACAATGTTAATAAATCATCTCCCGATTATATTACCCGATATTTTAGTTTAAAGGTGTCAGATGACGTTGACACTTAAATAAATTTAATCATTTTAATAAAACTCAAAGCAGGGACATTAATCGAAGGGACTGCTCGAGGGTTTGACTAGCAAAGGGATGTTAACTGAATTTGCTTTTAGAATTCCTTCGCCGTCAATTAGTCAGGTAAAATTGATTCCGGTGCGTTTAAAACGCGAAATACTAAAATGATGATAATAAATCATCATTTAAATTAAAAATTAACCTTTTTTTACTGATAACAAAAAAGAAACACTTAGAAAAAAAGACAATACCTGAAAACTAAAGCTAAGCTAAATGAAATTAAAAATTAAATAAGTAGCTGACCTGTAACAGTTTCCCCAAAATGTTGGTAGTATTACCCCGCTGGATCGCGATGGAAATTTGCTGGACGTAGTAATTGTTTTAAAATAATTTTCGATCCATTAATTATGTCACACACATTTTTTTTTTAAATAGCTGTTAGAGACTTTACGCTGCAAACTCTATAGATATTTTTTTGAAACAACAGTTAAAAACACATCATTTAGTCCCAATAGGCTTTTCCACTAATGCTGCTACTTTTAAACACTCGCACCATAAAATGGCGCTGCTTACAAGGGTATGACGTAACAGATCATTCAAATATCAGTTTAGTTTACGTAGCAACGGTTGTACTGTCAGTGTATGTAATTATCGATTGGATCCTATGTTAAATTTTTTGTAATATTTATCTTCAGCTCACGGCGAATCAAGCACTTCCAATATTCGTCTAATATGACGGTAATCACACTTCACTTAACCATGCTTTTACAATATTAAATACTAAACAGTGGTTAAAGTCTCTACTAAGGGCTAAGGTTACTAATTCTTAATACCGACTTTTTTTTAGAACTTTAGGCTAACGCTTGACCTCAATCTCACCTGATGGAAAGTGATGATGAGGTCTAGGACACGTTCGCCTAGAACATGCCTGTTCACTCTTACCTTAGTTAAGTTAGGTAAAAATGTGTGGGCTCATTTCACGCCTGAACTGAAGCTGAAGATATTGCGTGTGTTATTTTCATGGATCCTATGATATCACCCAAACAAAAAACATATATTATCAAATATAGGAAATCGTTAAAAAGCGTCCCTTGATGCCATTACACTTTAATCCAAGGAAATAACAATGACAAGCCGTTTTGGACCCCCCGTCACTCAGTACAAAGTGGACCGGGCTGGGCCTGTAAAAGAAACTGAATTTACCACCGAAATTTTATCCTCGTCCCATTCACACGCGCTGTCTCTTTTGTTTGGGTGTGACGGTACATTCTTGTCCGTGATGAGACGGTTTCGTTGTAGGCAATCAGGGTTAGATAAGCTTTTAACGTATTTTATGAAACTCGATTTCTTATAGCCACAGAATGATAGATTATTTTTTTATGGCTCTAACCCGAAGGTAATTCGCCAATGTCAGTAACTTATTGAGAATAAGTAGGTAGTGAGTTAGCAGTGTGGTCCCCGGCAAAGTGTAGAATAGGCCCCCTCACTCTTACCGAGGTGTCGTAAAAGGCGACTTAGGTTAAGCTGCCTGGCATGATCATCGCACCCAGAGAAGGAAAACTCTGGCATTTATATAAAACCCTCGCCAACCCTTGCGTGGTGTGTTATTTTCATGGATCCTCTGATATCACCCAAACAAAAAACATATATTATCAAATATAGGAAATCGTTAAAAAGCGTCCCTTGATGCCATTACACTTTAATCCAAGGAAATAACAATGACAAGCCGTTTTTGGACCCCCCGTCACTCAGTACAAGTGGACCGGCCTGGGCCTGTAAAGAAACTGAATTTACCACCGAAATTTTATCCTCGTCCCATTCACACGCGCTGTCTCTTTTGTTTGGGTGTGACAGGTACATTCTTGTCCGTGATGAGACGGTTTCGTTGTAGGCAATCAGGGTAAGATAAGCTTTTAACGGTATTTTATGAAACTCGATTATCTTATAGCCACAGAATGAATAGATTATTTTTTTTATGGCTCTACCCGAAGGTAATTCGCCAATGTCAAGTAACTTATTGAGAATAAGTAGGTAGTGAACAGTCGAAGTCAGCCAAAGTCACAGTTACTCAATAAAACGCCGATGTTTTACGTTTTATCGACAAACGGATTCAGCGGATATAACTCCAAAAACAATCGCGGGTTTTAAGACTCTAATAAGTCCAAGCAAGTTGTCACAAGACAACGCACTCGACACACAATAGCAGTGTTAAACGTTTTTAACACTGCTATTGTGTGTCGAGTGCGTTGTCGTTGGATCTTTGGATTGTATCGTTATACAATCCAACGATTCCACCGAATGGATTGACATCTTGCGGATACGAAAGAGGCGCCACCTGGCCGATATATATTTTACCAGGAGATCTCGATCGGATACCGACCCGTGTCAAGGCGAGTAAATATAATCAATTTTATCGATAAATCCACTGTCAAACATTTACACTACTTAATTTAAAAATGGCGGCCATTTTGAATTTTGGTTGCTACTAAGTCTGGACTCCGGGTGGGTTCATTTATTTAGCAATATCTTCTGATTTAGAAGATTTACAAGCGTAAAAGTATGATGTATTTGATAGCTTAAAAATCTGCTTAAAAATAAGTTAATAAATCTTTTATTTCACAAGAAAAACTGACCCATTGAGACAATTTTATGCCTAAAACAGGTGTTAAGTCAACTAGTGTAGCTACCATCCCTGCAAGAAGGAAATTTAACGTAGGATATAAGAAAGCGGACAAGTGTGAGCGTAAACACAGTAAACATAATCACCACTCTATTCCACATCCTGTTTGATGTGACAGTAATTTGATACGGCCGGAGAGGGATCAGGCGCCATAACTAAATACCAACATTTACGTACTGAAGTGGAGTGAAGTGGAGACCTCTGTAAAGGGATGTAGGTATATAGTGCCCGAGGAAGAGCCACGCTTCGGCACGAATGGGCCAGCTTAACTGGAATTATACAACGGCCTCACAAAAAGGCGGCGTGAAGCTGTGTATCGCAAGTGAGGGTAGGGGTACTATCTTTTGATAGGCATCGCATTTTGTGACTATTTTCACTGTGAGAAACCCACGCTTTGGCATAAATGAACCAATCGAAGTGATACCACGGCCAATCAGAAAACTGGCCTGAAGCAACGCCTGCGCTGCGTTTCGCTGAGTGAGTTAGGGCACTGGAAGCTTAATCCGTGGGGAAAGTAGGCATAAATTTAACGTGTCCACTGGTGTCCATGGGTGGCGGCAGTTGCTTACCATCAGGTGATCCGTCGGCTCGTTTGCCACTAATCACATTTAAAAAAATGCTGTAGGTATTACAAACGTACATTTTGGACTAAAACTGTAAAATTGTAAACTTTCGCGTTGCACTATACAAATAATTAACTATAAAATTATAACTATAAATATAAAATATAAACCTGAATAAAAATAAATAAATAAAATAGAGCACATGTAAAACGAGTACCTGTCACTCAGACTTTTAATTAAAACAATTTACCTTAAGCCTCTTACAGGATACCTTAAATCTTAATTACTTGAAAGTGGACAGGATCGATTAAGTGACGTTTAAGATCGGTTATTAATCTACCCGTGAGTAATGTCCATTAGGACGGGTAATGGGCTGAAAATTGTGGCAACACCGATAATTTAAGATTTCTCGGTACTGGGCTAATAAGAATCTTGATTGGGAGTCACTTGTAGAGGTAATATACCTCTAAAAGTGACTCCTGTAAGATTGTAAGGGTGTTTGACCGAAAAAAACATGTGCTAGGTGGCCGACAAGCAGACGGATCACCTGATTGTAGGCAATTGCTGCCATCATTGGACACAAAACACTATTGGAAGGGTCATTTCACTTAGTCCTTTTTCCCTTAGTATGAGATAAAAAGTTCAGCGGTTTTCGTTAGATGGAGCTTGTAAAAATCAGATGGAGCTTTAAAAAGCAATTAAGCAGATGGTTCAACGTTGATTCGGTAGATGTCACTATGAATTTTTACATCACGCTAGTAAAGCATATTTCCGAATCAATTACCTCAAGCCGCCTGCCAACTAAAGCAAAAAGTTTGGGAAATATACCATAGATCTAGAAGGTATTAGGAATTTTTCGCAAATAAAAAAACCGCCTTCAAACGCCAATACTATCTTGTAATTTACTATTTTGTAATACTTCTTGGTTATTAGTACAAATTATTTTGTTTTTCCTTTGTTTTGTTTTGTTTTTATTTTCTGTATATATTTTGTTTTTCTTTTTGTTTGTTTGTTCTTTTGTAACTCATGTTGTACTCGTATGTAGTGTTGTGATGTCCAAAATAATATTTTTTTCTTTCTTTCTTTCTTAATTTAATACAATAGTTAAATATTTAACAGGGACTAGGCGTCGACTTCGGTAAAACCTTTTCTCGAGTGTAGTTACTGTTGTAAAATGTTATTTGAAGTGTTATAAATATTATTTTACAAATTTTAGTTCATGGGTTTTGAAGGCGGTCCTTTTCGCCGATTTTTTTTTAAGTTTTTCAGTGTCTCATTTTATATCGAAAATATAACGATAATTATGTCACCATTGAAAATCATCAACGCCCCGTCTAGTGATTTAGGTCTCTCGAGGTCCTGGGTTTGATTCCCGGTTTGAGCAAAAAGTATGTATTAGAATTTTTCAAACAGCTCTGGTTTGTGATTACCAATCCGCATTAGGCAAGCGTGGTGATTAAGCCTAATCCCATCATAGTCGCTATGACTTGAGTTCAGTGATGTAGGCCTTTGCCCTGCAGTGGGGCAGTATATAGGCTGATAAGTATTTTACTTTACTTAAGGTGACGGGTAGGGCACACTAGCGACGCCAATCGATTTTAAACCGGGTCTATTTTAAACAATTTTGGGGTTACAACCTCTCGGCAAACACTTATACTATTTATTACACAACCATTGGGTCCGTCAAAAGCAGCCACTTTTAACGTGAATCAATTTTTCGCGTACAAAAACGGACCCAACATTTGTGCTTGGTTATTTAATAAATAGTATAAGTGTTTGTCGGTTTAGTAGCTAAAAATTAAATTTGATTGGCGTCGCTAGTGTGCCCTACCTGTCACCTTAACATAATATGTCATTGCCGTTGAAACCACGGAGCGCAAAGCGCAAAATAAAGTAGATTTTAACCGTTTTCAGAAGTTGCTTTGAGAAAAAGCAATGAAAAATACTGTCCAAATTTAGCTACAGTTTTCATTTAGCCCAGTTTTCGCCAAAACAACCCTCGCAATATTAAAATAAAATAAAAATACCTCCACAACATTGTGCGCCATAATATCTTTGTGGCTTACCCGTTTGAGGTTCAAAGGACTTATGACTTTAAATTTTTAAATAGGGCGCCCGTAAAATATCTGGGATAGAGGCCGGGATAGCGCGGGAATCGGTGTTGGCTGACTTATTATCACACTCACAAACAGACAACTCAAATACAATTAGACGCACACACACAGACGCACTCATACACTCACACATTCAACAGACAGACCAACTGAGTTACATACATCAGTTTACATACAATCATGCACACGCAACACACACACACTCACATTCATTCTTGCTACCAACATTTTTTGCTACCTATTTCGCTCGAGCTGTGTTTTTAACCCCTGACGCAAAAACGACGGGGTGTTTTAAGTTTGACGTGTCTGTGTGTGTGTGTGTGTGTGTGTGTGTGCATGTTTGTATTTTTTTTGTTTGAAAGATGAATAAGGGGGAGTGTTCTTAGCTATGTTGGATAAAAATCGATCCAGCTGCCGTCACAAAGATATGGATTGTATGTTTTAACACAACTCTCACAATATGGGTATTATATAAAAAGGCTAGATTAGCAGAATATATGAATTGTGACAAATTTCAAATCCAAGATGGCTGCCGTCAGGAAATGACGAATAAAGTTTTTGTCGGGGGTTTTAAATTTTTTTTAAATATATTATAAGTAATCGTAGCCTGGACTCTGCGATACAAGCCTAGATTAGTGCGAAGTTTGCTAGTTATAAGTTTCTTGATCGTGAACTTTATGGCAAATAAATGATTTATTTATTTATTCGTAAACATATATTGATACAGTGATGTCATCTTATAATATAAGGAATACTATGTTTCACCAGTTCGGTATTCGAACGTAACATGCAACATATTATGACAGTTACACACTGAAAGTAAATTAATAAAATATGTAATTAAATTTTTAAAATATCAATTCATTGATTCAATTATTATGTGAATTTAATTATATACATCATTGTATTTTTATCGATACCCAATCCCTGTCCCACCACTAGCTCACAGACGCCGTATATCGATCCAGCATCCCGCTCCACACCTTACCGTAACGGTCGTTGAACTGTTGACCCCTATACTTGGCGAATATCGATATACTTCAATGCATCGACTTTATTTGTACTTATACGCCACTAGTACATTATAAATAAGTATCACTTAAGTGTTTTTTTTTTATGATGAACACTTTTTTATTTAGGTCTTCGTCGTCCCACTGCTGAGCAAAGTCCTCCCCTAAAAGCCGCCATTGGACTCTATTTGTAGCGATGGTTCGCCAATTGCCAGAGAAATAGTCAAAATCATCACGCCATCTCTTTTTGGGCTTGCCTCTCAATCGACGTCCTGCTGGCTGCTAATGTGTGATAACTCTGGCCCACCTCTCCGGGTGCATTCTACAAACGTGGCCGGCCCATTCATATCTTAGCCTAGCGGATTTTTCGCCCATATATGTTCCGGTTTTGGAGATATTTATTTTATTACTACTATATATACTTACTTATACTATAGTTTTTTAGATTTTCGCGTTGCATTATAACTTTAATGTATCAATACGGGGATTAACACGATATTTATTATGTGAAACAACATTGTGTACTCACATATTTGGCTCGACGTTTCGGCTACGGTACATTTGCCGTGGTCACGAGCGGACTGGCGGAGCACGGCGTCGTCTGCTGGGGCCGGGCTGTGAATCTTCGGACACCCTCACATTTTTTTATATTAATTCGCCACTAGATGAATTGTCAGTGAAGCTACTCCGACACACTACACTGACAGTATCGGTGTTTGTTAACGTAGCCGAAACGTCGAGCCAAACAATGTTGTTTCACATAATAAATATCGTGTTAATCCCCGTATTGATACATTATAGTTACTTATACTATATTTATTATATACATTTTTTTTATCTTTACGGCTGTTTCATAATAACTCTGCCAATGTCGAGTGATTTTAGAGACACGTTAATTTTACATCACTAATATTCCGATCACAGTTAATTGGCACGTGGCAAAAGTCGGAACTAACGCTGTATTCTTTTACAAGTGTCAGTGATTTTGACATATTTCCATAGAAAATATATTGCACAGCGCCCCCATGTTAATGTCACTGAAGTGCCTTCTGATCTTGGTCGGTCTGTAGTTTTCGCTCCAGGCGTTTCCCGCGTAGTATTCGTTTTTGTTTATCCCACAGGAACCTGATTTTTTTCGGGATAAAGTATCCTATATCCTTTCTCTGGCTCTAAGTCACTTCTTCAGCAATTTTTAGCTAAATCAATTCAACCGTTCTTTGTTACCAACTTCAAAAAGGAGAAGGTTCTGTGTTCGCTACCGACAAATTTAACACTAATAAGCATGAAAAAAATCTACTAGAAAAGGTGTTTCTTTCTTTCTTCATCTTTATTTTTGAAGTCGGCGCCTAATCCCTGTTGAATAATTGAATGAAGTATTACAAGATAGTATTGGGTGCCGACTTCGGTAACACCTTGCTCGAGTGTAATGTTACAAAATGTTATTTAAAGTGTATCAAGTGTTAAAAATGTTGTTAACCCCCGACGCAAACACGACGGGGTGTTAAAAGTTTGACGTGCCTGTGTGTGTGTCGATCCAAGATGGCCGCCGTCACAAAGATTTGGATTTTATGTTTTAACACAACTCCCACAATATGGGTATCATATAAAATTGCATGAGTAGCAGAATATTAATTTGAAAATCATCATCATCATCATCATCAGCCCATTTAAGTCCCCACTGCTGGGGCACGGGCCACCCTCAATCACATGAGGGGTAATTGCCAAAGATATATGGAAGGTAAATTGCGGTTTGCGATTTATAACGTATATAAAAAAACAAACTACTTAGGCACTAGATCTAGTCCAAACCAATTTTCGATGTTAATTTTCATGATTATGTACTATATTTTTAGTTTTATAAGTTATTAATTATAGAAGTTAGAGAGGGAAGGGGAGGGGGGGGGACTGGGGAGGGCACAATTTACCACTTTGGGAGCGTCTTTTCCTCAAAGTATTGTGTTTAGAAAAAAATGATGTTAATAATCTCTACATCATTTTTAAAGACCTATCCATAATTACCCCATACGTATAGGTAGGTTTGATGAAAAAAAAATTATGAGTTTCAGTTTCAAGTATGGAGTCCCCTCCCAATTTGTTTATTTTTTCCAATTTTTGTGTAAATTTTTACAATATTAAATAAATAGTTTATGTGTTTGCCCCCCCGTAGGTTTTAACCCCGAAATTGTTTAAAAAAAGATCCGGTTTAGTAGCTAAAAATAAAAATCGATTGGCGGCGCTAGTGTGCCCTACCCGTCACCTTTATGTTTTAATTTTCTTGTGTTTTTGTTATTTTGTTCAATAAATATAACATGTTGTACAACAACCTATATATTACAGCATTTATACCAACGTCGAGTAAAATGGCTCTTACATCTCCCCATTTCGCCAAATAGATCAATCTCCTATAACACTATCGAATTTTCATAACATAAATATTGTATGAGATCCGGCGAGGAGGTTTTTGTTTGTCGCGAGTGAGTAATAGTAATATGGAGTAATATTTTGAAAGGGGTATTTAAATTATTCCCAAAAAGGGATATAATTTATTTAAGGTACTCCTGCGTGGTATCGAATGCCGCTGTCGTGACGCACTCTGTTGCTATTTTTAACCCCCGACGCAAAAACGACGGGGTTTTATAATAAGTTTGACGTGTCTGTGTGTCTGTATATGGCATCGTAGCTCCCGAAAAAATGATGAGATTTTGATTTTGTTTTTTTTTTGTTTGAAAAATGAATAAGGAGGGAGTGTTCTTAGCTATGTTGCATAAAAATCGATCCAAGATGGCCGCCGTCACAAAGATTTGGATTTTATGTTTTAACACAACTCCCACAATATGGGTATCATATAAAAGGGCTTGAGTAGCAGAATATATTCATTGTAAAAGTTTCAAATCCAAGATGGCCGCCGTCAGAAAATGACGAATAACCTATTTGTTGTTCCAACTTCCTTCATATAGGTATCAAATAAAAGAGCTTTAGTTGTGTTGGGGTTTTTTTTTTAATTTTCAATTTATTTTTCCACTGCTGAAGTCGAATGATGTAGTCGCGAAAGACGCTGATTCGAAAAACTTTTGTACTGCCTCATACGCTCGAATGCGGTTGTTTATCTATGTAATTCCATAGCTTTCGTAGGCATTTTGTAAAGCTCTCGCTCTGGAGCCCGGGGTACGTACCATGATTCAGGATTTTGGGAGTCTGGTAATTACAATGAAGCGACTGCCGTCTAACTTGCCAGACCAACTGAATCATGGTTACACGTTTCAGACACTATCCATAACGTGTTGGTTCTATCTAGTAATAAAAAAAAAACAACATATTCAGTGTCTGCCGTGTGGTCCCGGCAGAGTAGAATAGGCCACCCTCACTCTAACCGAGGTGTCGTAAAAGGCGACTAAGGTAAAGCTGCTGGCATGATCATCAGCACCCAGAGAAGGAAAACTCTGCATTTATATCAAAACCCTCGCCAACCCGTCTGCCAAGCGTGGTGAGTATGGCAATTACCCCTCATGTGATTGAGGGAGGCCCGTGCCCCAGCAGTGGGGACTTAAATGGGCTGATGATGATGATTCAGTGTCAATCAACATATTTTATTATTATCACCAAATTTTAAATATGAAAAAAATACCACCTAAATTCGACGTAAGTAAATATACACCTAAATGTTTATTTGCGTCTATTGTACAATTGTCAATATCGATAAAAAAATCAAAATCAAGAAATCTAAAATGTCTATCAATTTAAGTCCATACAGAACATTTATGAATGTCAAATATTATGTAATCTACCGCTGATTCCGAATGTCAATTTCTACCTAGAAGAATCAGCAAGAAACTCAGTTGTTACTCTTTTCAAATAATATGGTAATTACAATATTCATTCTTATACAAATTATGATTACAGTGACAGTATGTTATACAATGCTTATAATCAATATCGTTTAGATAAATCGTCAAAGAAAAATTATGAAATGAATTATACATCAGAGGACAGGCGAAGAGATCAACATGTCCAAGAATCCTTATCATTCAAATAATCATCTACTTTATAGAAGCCTTTCTGCATTAGGCAGTTTTTTACACGCAACTTAAACTTATGTGCGGGTAAATCAATGATATTTTGAGGTAAGTTATTAAACATTCTAATTCTCAATCCTACAAATGAATTTCCAGTTTTATGAAGTCTTAGATTTGGGACTGACTGTCTGACCAAATATGTTGTTTATTTAACTACTACTAAGATGAATGTTGTTTTACAGTATATTTATGACTAAAAAATCGAAGTCACAAGCATTCGAACTTAAGAGGTAATGCGAATGTTTTTCAAATCAGCGTTTTTCGCGACTACATCATTCTAGTCCATGAGCTTCCGAAACTTTGGGACGAAACTAGTGCCGCCAATAGATATGTACTAGTTGTGGCGATTATGAGACATTTTTTAAGAATGTACAACGGTCATCCATCATCATCGTTAGCCCATTTAAGTCCCCACTGCTGGGGCACGGGCCTCCCTCAATCACATGAGGGGTAATTGCCGTACTCACCACGCTTGGCAGACGGGTTGGCGAGGGTTTAGATATAAATGCAGAGTTTTCCTTCTCTGGGTGCTGATGATCATGCCAGCAGCTTTACCTTAGTCGCCTTTTACGACATCTCGGTAAGAGTGAGGGTGGCCTATTCTACTCTGCCGGGGACCACACGGCTACCTGGTTAATCCATATAGGAAAGTATTAAGATCTTAATGCTTTCGTTTATGAATTCACCGTTGTACTTTTTTGACTAAGTATCACATAAAAATAAAGATGCCTATACAATTTTGAATCTTCCCTAGATATCTGAAACAATTTATCAATCAACCCAGTATAAATTATCAATTTGTCATTTCATTCATGGGGCTGGAACCTGGGACCCCACAAAATAGACTATCCACTATTCCAAATGATAGTTTATTTCTCCCTTGGGGTGAAATCCGTACAGGGTTACTTGTGATTATTTGAGTGTATCATTTCTTCGGTAAGGGTTAGTGTATAGGGTCGTTTATTTTACTCCCCTCCTATAATTTTTGTACATATACAATTTCTATGATTTATTTTATTACAGATACGAAGACGAAAGTCTTCAATGCGTGTGTGTTGCCAGTGATGACATACGGAACCGAAACGTGGCCGCTTACAATGTGCCGATTAAGGAGGCTCAAAGTCACCCAGAGAGCAATGGAGAGGGCTAGCTCGGAGTCTCCATACATATCAGAAATGATGAGACCCGCAGGAGAACTAAGGTCACAGACATAGCCTAAAGGAATGCATGCCTCAAGTGGCAATGGGCAGGGCACATAGCGAGGAGAACAGACGGCCGTTGGGGCGGAAAGGTCCTCGAGTGGAGGCCGCGTACAGGAAGTCGCTGCCGTGACGTCCCCCACAAGTTGGACCGACGATCTGGTGAAGAGCGCGGGAATCGTTTGGATGCAGGCGGCACAGGACCGATCTGTATGGAGAACATTAGGGGAGGCCTATGTCCAGCAGTGGACGTCTATTGGCTGAAATGATGATGATGATGATGAGTGGCCAGCTAAAAGATCCTGAAATTCTGGGACGAGTTTCCGATTTATTTATTAATTCCTACCCGATTTATTTTACTGTTTTGATTGGTCTAGGTATTTTTGGTGCCCAATTTTTTAAGTAAGATGCCTAATGTGTGTGACTGTGGTTTAATTATTGATATAATAAATAATACTTTATTTTTCTTATTTTTTTTACTACAAGGTTGTCTGGTAGAGATCGTTCCCAGCGGAATGAACATCTAATTTGTTTGTAATATGTCTATACACTGAATCACTGAACGCCCTGTTGTTCTAGTGGTTTAAGTACCGGGCCGTGATCTCAGGGTCCTGGGTTCGATTCCCGGGTCGAGCGAAAAGTATGTTTCGAATTTTTCGAACATAGCTCGGGTTTGTGATCACCAATTTGGCAAGCGTGGTGTCCATCATAGTAGCGATGACTTGATATCTATGATGGAGGCCTTTGGCCCTCAGTGGGACAGTTCATAGGGCTGATACTTTACAATTACTTTACTGAATCTCTGTACACCTAGCTTTTAACTTTTGTTTGTTGTGCACTAAAGAATATATATCTATCTATACAATTATAAGTTTTTGTTCTCCTTCTCTCATTCTCCTAGTTTGTATGTAAGAAATCGCTACTAGCGATAAGATATGCCCACCTTTTTGTATACTTACTTAAGGTACTTAACCGCGATGTTACTAGCGCCGCGAAGTGATTTTTAAATTGATTGTGGCGGATAGGTCTCCTATCTGGTCCCAAAATTTGTTAATACTTTCCTTCAGGTATTTGTTGTTCACTTTAAAAAAAAGTCTCCTATTTTTTTTATGATACTATAGGTGACAGACGAGCCGACGGATCACCTGATGGTAAGCGATTACTGCCGCCCATGGACACCTGCAACACCAGTGGTATCACAAATGCGCTGCTTACCTGTTATCCCCCATTCCCCTGGATTGGGCCTCCGGTACCCTCACCCTAGCAGCGAAACACAGCGCATGCACTGCTTCACGCCGGTTTTCTACGGTTTCCTATTTGCCACAATCAATATAAATCACTTGGCGGCGCTAGTATTGTCCTTAATATTTCATCATCATCAGCAACCCACACTCGTCCACTGCTGGACATAGGTCTCCCCTAATGCACGCCACTGCTCCCGATTTGCGGCCACTCTCATCCAGCCCACACCAGCCAGCCTTCGAATGTCATCATCCCATCTTGTCGCGGGGCGTCCTACAGTACGCTTACCGAGTCGCGGTCTCCACTCAAGGACTTTACGGCTCCAACGGCTGTCAGTTCTGCGGCTAATATGACCAGCCCACTGCCACTTCTGTTTGCTAATTCAGTGGGCTATGTCCTTATTATTTGTAGTGGTGTATTTATATCCTTGTTTTGTTTTGTCCATTTTCTACATATATTTACTTTAAAATCTATAATGAGCAAAAGGTGGCCTGATTGATCTATCAACTCAGGACCTAAAACTTCAAGTGTTAGGATAAGAAACTTAAAACCTTGCAAAAGTAGTGCTTTTTTACTATAGGCCCGCCATCATTTCCTTTGGGACTTAATTTTGCTGTTAGTACCAAACATTACCAACAGATGGCGCTGAGCGTCCATTAAATCGCACTAGCGCCTTTTAAGTTGTCGTTTAAGATTTGTCGCTGTCTAAAGAATCTGCCGCTTTGTGAATAGTGTAGATGGCAGACGAGAAAACTGATCACTTGATGATAAGCGATACACCTGCAACACCAGTGGAGTTACAAATGCGCTGCCAAAAGTTAACTCCAAATAGTGCTTTTTTATGTAATAGATGGCAGACGAGCAGACGGGTCACCTGATGGTAAGCGATAGCCGCCGCCCATAAACACTCGCGACACCTGTGGAGTCACAAGCGCGTTGCCAACCTTTAAACCCCCCTTTCAACTGGATTGGGCCTCCGGTACCCTCACTCATGCAGCGAGAACACAGCATAGTGCTGCTTCACGCCGGTTTTCTGTGAGGCCGTGGTATCACTCCGGTCGAGCCGGCCCATTTATGCCGAAGCTTGGCTCTCCCACGGTAAAAGCTTGGGACGCAACCGGGACTAAACGCTAAGATGATGATGATGATGATGATAACTAAAGACGCGCCAAGTTCAATTTGATGCCATCAGGACTTAAAATCGCTGAGCATTTGATAATTAGCTTCAAAAAAAAAGTTTGAACAAAATAAGCCAATTTCGACAAAAAATATATTTTTTAAAACTTCATTGCACAATTTGATTCAATAGGCGAACTTCATGCCCAGATGCATTCTCTACCAGTTAACCTTTCATCGTCAGCCCATTTAAGTCCCCACTGCTGGGGCACGGGCCTCCCTCAATCACATGAGGGGTAATTGCCGTACTCACCACGCTTGGCAGACGGGTTGGCGAGGGTTTAGATATAAATGCAGAGTTTTCCTTCTCTGGGTGCTGATGATCATGCCAGCAGCTTTACCTTAGTCGCCTTTTACGACATCTCGGTAAGAGTGAGGGTGACCTATTCTACTCTGCTGGGCACCACACGGCCACCTGGTTAATCCATATAGGACAGTATTAAGATCTTAATGCTTTCGTTTATGAATTCACCGTTGTACTTTTTTGACTAAGTATCACATAAAAAAATAGATACCTATACAAATTTTAATCTTCCCTAGATATCTGAAACAATTTATCAATCAATCCAATATAAATTATCAATTTGTCATTTCATTCATGGGGCTGGAACCTGGGACAAAATAGACTATCCACTATTCGAAATGATAGTTTATTTCTCCCTTGGGGTGAAATCCGTACAGGGTTACTTGTGATTATTTGAGTGTATCATTTCTTCGGTAAGGGTTAGTGTACCTATTGGGTCGTTTATTTTACTCCCCTCCTATAATTTTTGTACATATACAATTTCTATGATTTATTTTATTACAGATACGAAGACGAAAGTCTTCAATGCGTGTGTGTTGCCAGTGATGACATACGGAACCGAAACGAGGCCGCTTACAATGTGCCGATTAAGGAGGCTCAAAGTCACCCAGAGAGCAATGGAGAGGGCTATGCTCGGAGTCTCCATACGTATCAGAAATGATGAGACCCGCAGGAGAACTAAGGTCACAGACATAGCCCAAAGGAATGCATGCCTCAAGTGGCAATGGATAGGGCACATAGCGAGGAGAACAGACGGCCGTTGGGGCGGAAAGGTTCTCGAGCGGAGGCCGCGTACAGGAAGTCGCTGCCCGTGACGCCCCCCACAAGGTGGACCGACGATCTGGTGAAGATCGCGGGAATCGTTTGGATGCGGGCGGCACAGGGCCGATCTGTGTGGAGAACATTGGGGGAGGCCTATGTCCAGCAGTGGACATCTATTGGCTGAAATGATGATGATGATGATGAGTTTTAATAGGATGAGTTTCCGATTTATTTATTAATTCCTACCCGATTTATTTTACTGTTTTGATTGGTCTAGGTATTTTTGGTGCCTAATTTCTAAGTATGATGCCTAATGTGTGTGACTGTGTTTTAATTATTGATATAATAAATAATACTTAATTTTTCTTATTTTTTTTTACTACAAGGTTGTCTGGTAGAGATCGTTCCCAGCGGAATGAACATCTGATTTGTTTGTAATATGTCTATACACTGAATCACTGAACGCCCTGTTGTTCTAGTGGTTTAAGTACTGGGCCGTGATCTCAGGGTCCTGGGTTCGATTCCCGGGTCGAGCGAAAAGTATGTTTCGAATTTTTCGAACATAGCTCGGGTTTGTGATCACCGATCCGCATTTGGCAAGCGTGGTGTCTATCTTAGTAGCGATGACTTGATATCTATGATGGAGGCCTTTGGCCCTCAGTGGGACAGTTCATAGGGCTGATACTTTACTACTTTACTTTACTGAATCTCTGTACACCTAGCTTTTAACTTTTGTTTGTTGTGCACTAAAGAATATATATCTATCTATACAATTATAAGTTTTTGTTCTCCTTCTCTCATTCTCCTAGTTTGTATGTAAGAAATCGCTGCTAGCGATAAGATATGCCCACCTTTTTGTATACTTACTTAAGGTGACACCGCGATGATACTTACTAGCGCCGCGCGAAGTGATTTTTATATTGATTGTGGCGAATAGGTCTCCTATCTGGTCCCGAAAATTGTTAATACTTTCCTTCAGGTATTTGTTGTTTACTTTGAAAAAATGTCTCCTATTTTTTTTGTGATATAGGTGGCAGACGAGCCAACGGATCACCTGATGGTAAGCGATTACTGCCGCCCATGGACACCTGCAACACCAGTGGTATCACAAGTGCGCTGCTTACCTGTTATCCCCCATTCCCCTGGATTGGGCCTCCGGTACCCTCACCCACGCAGCGAAACACAGCGCATGCACTGCTTCACGCCGGTTTTCTACGGTTTCCTATTCGCCACAATCAATATAAATCACTTGGCGGCGCTAGTATTGTCCTTAATATTTCATCATCATCAGCAACCCACACTCGTCCACTGCTGGACATAGGTCTCCCCTAATGCACGCCACTGCTCCCGATTTTCGGCCACTCTCATCCAACCCACACCAGCCAGCCTTCGAATGTCATCATCCCATCTTGTCGCAGGGGCGTCCTACACTAAGCTTACCGAGTTGCAGTCTCCACTCAAGGACTTTACGGCTCCAACGGCTGTCAGTTCTGCGGCTAATATGACCAGCCCACTGCCACTTCAGTTTGCTAATTCAGTGGGCTATGTCCTTATTATTTGTAGTGGTGTATTTATATCCTTGTTTTGTTTTGTCCAATTTCTACATATATTTACTTTAAAATCTATAATGAGCAAAAGGTGACCTGATTGATCTATCAACTCAGGACCTATAACTACAAGTGTTAGGATAAGAAACTTAAAACCTTGCAAAAGTAGTGCTTTTTTACTATAGGCCCGCCATCATTTCCTTTGGGACTTAATTTTGCTGTTGCTACCAAACATTACCAACAGATGGCGCTGAGCGTCCATTAAATCGCACTAGCGCCTTTTAAGTTTTCGTTAAAGATTTGTCGCTGTCTAATGAATCTACCGCTTTGTGAATAGTGTAGATGGCAGACGTGAAAACTGATCACTTGATGATAAGCGATACACCTGTAACACCAGTGGAGTTACAAATGCGCTGCCAAAAGTTGACACCAAATGGTGATTTTTTATGTAATAGGTGGCAGACGAGCAGACGGGTCACCTGATGGTAAGCGATAGCCGCCGCCCATAGACACTCGCGACACCTGTGGAGTCACAAGCGCGTTGCCAACCTTTAAACCCCCCTTTCAACTGGATTGGGCCTCCGGTACCCTCACTCATGCAGCGAAACACAGCATAGTGCTGCTTCACGCCGGTTTTCTGTGAGGCCGTGGTATCACTCCGGTCGAGCCGGCCCATTTCATGCCGAAGCTTGGCTCTCCCACGGTAAAAGCTTGGGACGCAACCGGGACTAAACGCTAAGATGATGATGATGATGATGATGATAACTAAAGACGCGCCTAAGTTCAATTTGATGCCATCAGGACTTAAAATCGCTGAGCATTTGATAATTAGCTTCAAAAAAAAGTTTGAACAAAATAAGCCAATTTCGACAAAAAATATATTTTTTAAAACTTCATTGCACAATTTGATTCAATAGGCGAACTTCATGCCCAGATGCATTCTCTACCAGTTAACCTTTCATCGTCAGCCCATTTAAGTCCCCACTTCTGGGGTACGGGCCTCCCTCAATCACATGAGGGGTAATTGCCATACTCACCACGCTTGGCAGACGGGTTGGCGAGGGTTTTGATATAAATGCAGAGTTTTCCTTCTCTGGGTGCTGATGATCATGCCAGCAGCTTTACCTTAGTCGCCTTTTACGACACCTCGGTAAGAGTGAGGGTGGCCTATTCTACTCTGCCGGGGACCACACGGCTTTTAACAGTTAACCTTTGGGTCATGCAGAAAGGACAATGGTGTGACGAAAGGAGAACTTATGTATATGTTATTAAAATGTTAAATATTAAAAAGCGTTATTTATCGCAATTAGCAATGGTTTTAGATTGATCAGAAAACTATATGTAAGTTCCGCAGAACCCAATCCACCTTATTACCTGAGGTGGCAGACGAGCAGACGGATCGCCTGATGGTAAGCGATTGCCGCCGCCCATTGACACCCGCGACACCAGTGGATTCACAAGTGCGCTGCCACCTTAAACCCACTTTCACCCGGATTGGGCCTCCGGTACCATCACTCACGCAGCGAAACACAGCACAGTGCCGCTTCAGGCCAGCTTTCTGTGAGGCCGGCCCATTCATGACGAATTGTGGCTATTCACGGTCAGATGCAGCATATTTATAACTACAAAATCATTTTTCATCTCTTCTAATGTAGAGTCGCGCACGGTAAAAAGCCACCAAGTTTAAGTTGTCAAAATCACCACCAACATAATATTCTAACGTCCTTTGACCTGCGCGCGCCTATTGTTCCCTGAGAGGGATAATATCCTTTAAAATGTCAGGTGAAATACAGTTTCATACTAAGTCCAGTTTGTCAAAATGGACAAGAAAGATGATGTGTTGCCGTTAAATGTTATTTTAAAATTAATTGTTAATATACAGTTGAAGAATTGTAAATTTGTTGATCATTCTTTTACCTTACGAGGTATCAAGACCGATGTAGGAAGCGGACATTACTTAGGTTCCCCAACTATCGTGAAAATGTCCAGTAATTTCAAATATAACAGAATCTTAAAGGATATTTCATCTTAAAACCGATCATATTTCTACTTTAAATTATAATCCGCTGTTGTACTAAGTCCCATACAATCTATTTGACATTAATTATTTTCACCTAACCATGTTGAGGTCCTAAAGCCTTAACCGCCAAACTCCACAAAGGATTTGCAGTCTTAAGACAATAGGTGCAAAGTCGGTTTTCGCTCAAACCACGCGAGAGGAGTGAAGTTATTTTTACTCCCTCGCGTCTGCACGAAAATCGATAAGACCGATTCGAGCACGTGTTAAAAAATGACGAAGATGTCAAAAATATGTTACAAAAATGTTTCCAAGTGAAAACCCGCGAAGAATATTAAGATATGTTTTAAAATTAATCACTTACCTTAGAATCGCCATCGCACCACACCAAGAAAAAACTAAAAAAAATCATAGTAAAATAAAAAAGAAAAATTTTTAAATTTTATTTCAAAACCCTACCCCGTTAAAAATAAATGAGGAGAAATAAAAAAAAATATCGAAAATGTCTCGAGCGAAAAATGCGTGACGTGTGCACGCGGCAAAACGTACTGGCTCTCTGAAGAATCTGCCGAGGGGAGGTGCTTATATACCCGCGCGGGGCGAGGCGGGGGGAGCAGCAGCCATTTTGTACGGTTGCCATGGAGATGAGGAGATGGCCTATTACGGGAGGGTGGTGGAGATTAGGTGTACGGACAGCACAGGAACGGGCCGAGATGAATTCTAATTGATATTTAAATTTTTTGCGGGCGATATCGAGTTTAAGATAATGTGACATAATCGGAAAAATAATAGAGAATAGAAAATACGGTGAGATACGTCAAATTGTTTATCGAATAATTTATACGAGGGCCATGATCAAAAAAGCGAACGATACTCATCGTATTTATTGTTAACTAGTTTATGCCCGCAGATTCTCTCGCGTAAGAAAGAGACAAATAGAAGCCTATTTCCCTTTCCATCCCTTTAAATATCTTTACTCAAAAATCAGGTCAACCCGTCACTTCGTTTTACCGTGAAAGTCGGACAAACAGACAGACACACACACATTTTCACGTTTAAAATTAGTATGGATATATTTTGTATATTAAATTAAATATACATTTGGTGTTATTTACATCCTACTAAGGCTCTTTTTTATGTTGCGAACGCATTAAAGATCTAGAGAACCTGTTGAATTATTTAAAAAAATTGTTTGTCTGTCTATCGATGCATTTCCGACGTCAACTTGTAGGTATACACATTTTTGCAAGCTAAACTGGCGCCCGACGTGGGGCATTTTTATGAAGTGTGACCGTGCGAGAGATCGGCTCGATCGGAGTGAAACCACGGCCTTACACAATAGCCTCCACTCTTTTTGACCGAGTGAGAAAAGGTACCGGAGGCCCAATCCGGGCGAAGAAGACTTTAAAGATGACCCGTGTACTCGTTCGCCATCTATACCATAAAAACGTAAAACTATCTAAGAAGTAATTTGCAGTATGCATGAGTGCATCTAAGGTGACTAAGGTAAAGCTGCTGGCATGATCATCAGCACTCAGAGAAGGAAAACTCTGCATTTATATCAAAATCCTCGCCAACCCGTCTGCCAAGCGTGGTGAGTATGGCAATTACCCCTCATGTGATTGAGGGAGGCCCGTGCCCCAGCAGTGGGGACTTAAATGGGCTGATGATGATGATGAGTGCATCTGCAAATTCCAGTGCTTATATTTAAGTTGCGTAAAAGATGTCGCTGGAGCCCAGTGTACGCCTGGACCATTATTCAGCATTTTGTGTGTTTAGAAATAAAAATGAAGTGGCTGTGTGACTATCAGACTGGGGAACCAGACCAACTTTAATCATAGTTACACGTTTCAGAAACTACTTGCAACCCACATTTTCACCATTTTTTTCCTCACCGCCGAGTTACTGGTAGAAACGCTCATAGATTTATAAAATCTATAGTTGCTTGCAATTCATATCTATAACTGCCGTATGGAAGGTCCATATCCCTATCCACTGATTTAACATGTCTTAAATTAATATTGTGTAACATGTCTTATATTATTTTAAGAAAATAAAACAACACGTAGGGCGCCAAATTAGTAAAGATCTTTTTGGCGCCCACCGTGGGGCTACAAAAACAAACAAAATAAGGATTGAATACAATTTGGATGTTTAGAGTATTTTGTTAATTTAGAGTATTTATACCAAATTTGTTATGTTTCATAGCAGAAAGTAAAAACTAGAGTATAAATGAATCTAATGTCTGGATTTTTAACTGTATTCATAAATAAAACCAGAAATGTTATTTATTATGTCACATAATTCCTACAGTTTTGCTTACGGTACCATTACTGCGTTCGTATCAACCCTCCAGGCACACACACATAAACAACCACACACACATTCTTAACCCTTATCCGAGGACGGCACACAAATGCGAATTGTCGCTTTCCAACCACTGACACGGGGGGCGCTCTGCACTTAAACTTGCACCCAAAAACAGACACACTACACTCCGTGTTGCGACACAATACAAGGAAAGCAGGCGCAAGGGTCTCTATTGTACTACACAGGCACTACTCTATCAATATATCTTTGTCTCTCTCGTGTGCCTTACACATTTTAAAGGCGGTCTCCCTCCAACGCAATATAGATTTGCAATTTCATATTTTTAATTTTTTGACAGCAAAAAGTTCATACGCATATCTTATCCCAACCTTTTCTGTTGTTTTTTTAAATGTCAAATGTCAGTTTGCGCGGGAATTCGTCCAGGCTCCGTGCGGTCAATTCCTTGGCCGGCCGATACTCTCTGGAGTAATATACGAAAATAATTAAGAATAATAACGCACCTCTCTTTTCGTTATTGCCAGAGAGCGATATCCCTATTTCACCCCACCGACTGTGTTCTAAATATTTTAGTGATGTTATTTCTTGGGACGACTGCGTGTCATATTTTCGACTCTAATCAGAAAAGGACAGGATCCAATTTGCGTTGCAATGGTAGATTTATATAACGTTGTAACTTTCTGCCCTCGTTGAATATTTTAGCATGTAGTTTAGTTCCGCTACTCGTCAAAAGATGGCGTAAGGTGTGTGGAAATGTATTTAATATTAATCAAAAATACTTTTTACACAGGATAGCACAAATGTATGTAAATGATTGAATTTTCATGTGCGTTAGGATATTGAAATTTATAATTTTCAATTTTTAGTTCTGCTATTGCCTACAAGATGGCGTTAGTTAAAACTGACGAAAACGTAGAGTTAGTGTTGAAGTGCCTATATTGTGAAGAAGTACCCAATTGTAATATCCATATTGACGAAGCGTTGGTCGAAATCTGTTTCAAATCAGCGTCATTTTTAAATGAAGTGATGCATGCTGGAATTCGAACTACGGACCACAAGTTTAAGCGGTGCACGTTTTTGTCCACTTAGCTATCATCGCTCGCAAATTATACTGGCAGATATTTTATTACTTTTAAAAATAACAAGCAGCTCCATCGAGATTTGGCTATTTTTACTGGATACCTAAACAATAAAAACCAAAAAATATAATTAAACATACTGTGGGGTTCTATATTTTTAAAGAGCTTCTATATTTTTAATGACTTTGGTTACACGTTTTCTCGAGTGTAGGTACTGTTGAATATGTTAAATGTGTATGTATGATAAATGTTATTGAAGTGTACGAAGTGTTAAAAATATTATTTCACACTTTTTAGTTCGTGGTTTTTGAAGGCAGTTTTATTACATAGATTTTTTTTCATGCTTTTTAGTGACTCATTACTTATGAGGCAGCGATTGCCGCCGCCTATGCCGACCTTGAAATCCCCCTTTCCCCTGGATTGGGCCTCCGGTACCCTCACTTACACAGCGAAACACAGCACAGTGCTACTTCACACCGATTTTCTAAGAGGCCATGATATCACTCTTGTCGATATGGCTCATTCATGCCGAAGAGTGGCTCTCCCAAAGCCACTAGCCGTGATTTGATCAAAAACTAGTAGTGACCCTGCCTCATACACCAAAGATCGTGGGTTCGATCCCCAGCCTGGACAAACATTCGTGTGATGAACATTTGTGTTTCTTCTGTCGTCATCATCATCATCAGCCTGCTGGACGTAGGCCTCTCCAATTGTTCGCCACCGTGATCTATCCACGGCTTCTCGCATCCAGCTCTTGCCAGCCATCCTGCGCAGATCGTCCCTCCATCTAGCCAGAGGGCGCCCTACATTACGTTTGCCAAGACGCGGTCTCCACTCTAGAACTCGTTTACCCCACCGGCTGTCGGTTCTGCGGCTAATATGGCCAGCCCACTGCCACTTAAGCTTGCTAATCCGGTGAGCAATGTCGATGACTTTGGTTCTCTGCCGGATCACCTCATTTCGGATTCGATCTCGGAGAGAGACGCCGAGCATTGCTCGTTCCATAGCCCGCTGAGCGACCTTTAACTTGTGGACCAGCCGTACCGTAAGTGTCCACGTTTCGGCTCCGTATGTCATGACGGGTAGGACGCACTGATTGAAGACTTTCGTCTTTAGGCACTGTGGTATCGACGATACGAAGACACGACGTAGTTTTCCAAATGCTGCCCAACCCATCTAGATTCTCTTATTCACCTCATCCTCGAAGTTGTTTCTACCCAATTGCAAAATCTGCCCGAGGTATATGTATTTTTGAACAGCTTCGAGGAGTTTCTTCCGTGACTGGGTGTAATTATATATGTATATTGAAGTATAATATATTTGTAATAAAATCCTGTGGTTGGGTCTTGTAGGCTACATAATCTGTCCTATTTGTGAAATGTATGTCATTCGTATTTCAATTGTGTTTCAATTTGTGTTCTGTGGCCAATAAAGAAATCTTTATTTTTATCTTTATGTAATAAAAAATAAATTAGTATATAATAATTCTCATAATCGCCACAATTAATACAAATCTACTGGCGCCGCTAGTTAAGGTGACGGGTAGGGTACACTAGCGACGCCAATCGATTTAATTTTTTAGCTACTAAACCGGATCTATTTTAACAATTTCGGGATTACAACCTCTCGGCAAACACTTATACTATTTATTAAATAACCATGCACAAATGTTGGGACCAACGCGTACGCGAAGAATTGATTCACGTCAATTACAGCCACTTTTAGCGTGAATCAATTTTTCGCGTACAAAAACGGACAAAACATTTGTGCATGGTTATTTAATAAATAGTATATGTGTTTGCCGAGAGGTTGTAACCCCAAAATTGTTAAAATAGATCCGGTTTAGTAGCTAAAAAATTAAATCGATTGGCGTCGCTAGTTAGGCTACCGGTTGCCTTAAAACTACGCTCATTGTTTGAAATACTTTGCACAGTCATTTAAAGCACGAAGCAAACATCAGGTGGTAAATTCATAGCCAAGAGAAATATAGCGAAGGGCCCGCACCGTCGGTTTATTAAAAAACTTGGGTGGCACGCCGGGAAATGCAATTTTTCTCATGTACCGCTTTTTTCTGTTCTGAGTATGGGAATTTTGTTGCGATTTTCGATGTACCTGCGAGATAAGGTCAGAATATAAGATTTTAAAATTTCGCGTTGCATTATACAAATAATTAATGTAAATTATATGTCAGTACATAATCTTAGTAGCATATACTCACAGCTTGTCGTTTCGACCGCGTTACAACGGCCGTGGTCACAAGCGGACTGGAGGCGCGCGGCGTCGTCTGCTACGCCCGGCTTGTGAATCTTCGGATCATCATCATCATCAGCCCATTTAAGTCCCCACTGCTGGGGCACGGGCCTCCCTCAGTCACATAATAATAATAATAATAAGCGTAGGGTACCCCAAAATGGAAGAATATATTTATATATTTCAAACATAATAATAATAATAATTCTCACAACATCTCATACGTTGACCTGATTCCGTACTAAGTAGCTTAAGCACCTGTGTTACAGATATCAGACAACAAAGGAACACAAATATATACTTAAATACATATATTACACCCAGACACTGAACAAACACAAGTGTTCATCGCACGAATGTTTGTCCAGGGTGGGGATCGAACCCACGACCTTTGGCGTAAGAGGCAGGGTCACTACCAATTGCGCCATCCGGTCAGTCAACACAACATTACATGAGGGGTATTTGCCATACTCACGACACCTCGGTAAGAGTGAGGGTGGTCTATTCTACTCTGCCGGGGACCACACGGCGTGGTTTAAAATCTTCGGATACCCTCTCCTTTTTGTTATTTACACTGCCACTAAATAATATGTCTGCTTGTGACCACGACTGTTGTAACGCGGTCGAAACGTTAAGCTGTGAGTATATGCTACTAAGAGTATGTACATACATATAATAATAACAGCGTTTTGTCCCGTGTCCATTAATTATAAGGTCAGAATATTCAATAACATTAAATATTTTGTCCTTATCTCGGATAATTACCAGACTCCCCAATCCTGAATTCTGGTCAATAACAATCAAGATGACGGGTAGGGCACAATGTTGGGTCCAACGCGTACGCGAAAAATTTATTCACGCCAAAAGCGGCCATTTTTGGCGTGAATCAATTTTTCGCGTACAAAAACGGACCCAACATTTGTGCATGGTTGGTATTTAATAAATAGTATAAGTGTTTGCCTAGAGGTTGTAACCTGGAATTGTTTAAGATAGATTTAGTAGCTAAAAATTAAAATCGATTGACGTCGCTAGTGTGCCCTACCCATTCACCTTAAAAATATCATAAAATGCCCCACGAGGGACTTCGACATTGAATCAATTGATTTAAATTGTTAGCATTTACACCGGATATCTTTTGATCGATTTTGAAGCTCCAATCTCTCGGAAAGCACCATTCATTTAATACTAAACATTTTGGTCTGCTTTTGCACTCGAAATTGGGATTAATAATGGGCCGACTCGAATGAGCCATATCCGAAAAAACGCGAGCGAGTAATTGATAATTTTCTCTCAAATTCTAACGACAACAAAAATCATGTAAAAGCCATGCTGCTCACATTAGATTGTTTTGCCGTCCGTACGCGGGTGCATTAAGCTTATTGTTTTGTTGCCAGTACCTTGGACTCTGTTAATGAACATTTTTGCGAATTCCGCGACGTACACCCGAGGGGTATTGATGCGCGAGAGAAAAAAGTATTAAAATTAAATTTAAGGGACATCCTCTTTTTTGGTCCACGTGCCGGCCAGAAAAAAAGAATTTTACTGTATTCTGTAGTCCGTTGAGTATTTGTTACAATGACACGAAATCTGAAGAGTCAATTTTTTTTATTGGAGATATAAAATCAACATTTTCAGTGAATCAACTAACAAAATCATTTTATTTTGTTATGCCACATTCTGACATTTGGGCGTCAGGGGGACAAGGCAGTCCTAATAGAATACATCTAAATTTCATTTAGGCCGATACTTTCGTATTTGGACCAAAAATATATGAAACGGAATGAGCTTCGATACGGTAATAGTTTTGGATCGCGTTCTGTAATAAGACAGTCCATGTTTTTTATTAATTATACAACATTATATTATATTCTTATACTTAAATTATTTATTTTATATTTTCTGCAATCGTATTGTAATTCATTTGTAGTATTATTATCATAATTTAAATCGTACGTTTCACTATAACCAGTCATATTTTGCGACAGTATCGTTAGATTTTAAGATAAGTGTTGTCGAGTACTTACAGACTCCTTGGGTCTAATTTAGTTTTTATAATGTTTTTACTTATATTGACAGAAGTTGTCATTGCGTTTTTGTTTCTTTCTTGTCGTAAAAATCTTGCTTGGAATTTTGGTTTGTATTTTGTATTTATTAATTTAATTATATTCTTTCACTATTTTTATGCGCGTTTTCTTTCGTCTGCCACAAGTGTACTTGTGGAGTTACAGCGTATCATTGTGCCTTTCATGTTTTGTAAGACTATTTCCTTGTTGTAATTCTGTTTGTGTACCTAATAAATAAAAAAGCGATATATTTTTCTAGTGTATTATCATAGACTACAGATAATTGGCATTCCGAATCAGCGGTAAGCAGTTTGTATGTTTAACTGGAAACTGGAAACTAGAGGGGGAACTTTGTTTAGTCAAATTCCACACGTCCTCCGTACTCCGTGGGGATTAAACTCTAATTCTAATACTCCACTTACTCTCTAGTAACACTGGCCCCTGTCAGTGTTGCCAGGTTGTTGTAAAATAAATCTTTTATATAATAATAATGAAGCTTTTGTGAATAAAATCTACATAAATTGTCAATAGAAGCTACTTTGATCCCTTAGTACATAATAAATCAATTTACAACATTTCATAAATTGAGAGGCAGACACATTGCGAGGAGAACAGACGGCCGAAAGGGCGGAAAGATCCCCGAGTGGTGGTCACATACAGAAAGTCAAAGCCGTGGCAGAGCCCCACGACGTGGGTCGACGATCTGGTGTAAACCACCAACGAGATCTAAAATTAAAAATGAACCATATTATATGGCGATAAAGATATATCACCACTTACCTTGCTCCATCAGAGGGCCCTCCATGGTAGTTAATTTGAAAATGCACTCAAAGTTTATACTATCAACAAAGCCTAATACTTTGGTGACCAATTTAGACCACTAAATAGATAAATTATTATAATTTTATTTGTTTTTTTTGTTTGACATTCTTGTTGATTTCATCATCATTTTCTGTCTTCTTATTGAATATTTTTTTGTATTCCATATTTTTTTATTGTTATAAATTGTATGAATAATTCAATAATTTTAATATCTCTACTAATGCCTTAAAATGTTAGTTTGTAACCTAGCATAAATACTGCTCTAAAAATGTATAATAATTATGTACCATTGTTACAAATTGGGTGAATAAATGACTATGACTATACATTTTGTTTGTTGAGGTACAACTCGGCTAAGGCAAAACCTAGTAAGACCATTCAACAAAAATTGTCAGGAGAGCCAAAAAACGGGTCGACTACTTTCGCTTGTTCCTGATGAAACTAGACGACTTAGCGATTTGGGTGTTTGGCGAAAAGTTATGCTATATTGTTGACATTTTATTTTGTATTACTTTTAATCATTTCAATGTATAGTTTTTTGGGAATTTACTCAAACAAGACTGTAAAAACAATATCTACTTACTAGGTTATCAATTTGAAATTCTATGGAGAGTTTACAATAAAATTTAAATTGATAACCTAATAAGATTTTGAATTTTGGCAGCCGAACTGTCGCGATCGGGGATCAGTTTCCCCTGCGTGTGTACGTCATAATGAAGTGCTCGCGCCATTTGTCGGTTTGTCCGTCTGTTCAGCTCAGTTCAGATCAGTTGCACCAAATTACTCGGAACATTTCGTTATTGCTAACAAATTGTTTGCAACAAAACAACGTTTAACATATTTTTGAGTTCGAACGCTGTTCCGATTGGAGAATGCGAGTATGTTTCAGTTACATATTTTCCCAGTAGAATTTTACTTACAATCTGAGCAGTTGTGTGATTCAAATTGAGTCTTTTTTGTTTTTTGTGTTGGCTGCTATTGCGTTTGCTTATGCCAAACACATTTTTTTAACTCTGCCAATGTCGAGTGATTAACGAGACACGTTTTAAAAGAAAAATTGACCGGTATGGATGAGATTAAATTCTTCAGGATATTATTTTAATTTGAGTTCTTACACCACCTAAAACAAAAAGATACAATCAAAACGTATAAACAAACACATAGACGGCACAAAATGTTAAGTGGGAGTTTCTTTCAAAGTCTAATATTATATTTAATAATATATCTACATACATATTCTATAACAGAGGAGAAGGACAAAGAAAGAAGAAAAGAAAAGTAAATGGGGCGGGGAATTCTTGGGGGTAGGATGTTATACAGTGAGAAATTATAATTTTGACAATTAAAAAATATGTGGTCTGACGTACCCTCATCTAAACCACATTCGCATAGTGAAGAGTCTTTAACTCGGATTTTATTGAGTCCATTCAGTATCTGAAGGTGAATAGGACATTATACTTTGACATTATAAGTGAGACGCTTCTTTTAAACATAACCGATATTTTTAAGAATCGATAATACTTTCATTACAAATCTAATCGACTTTTCATTTGTATGATTTTTAAACTTAATCAACATTTTATCTACGTATTTAAACTATAAGGATATGGTATACAATATGTATTTTTTTTTTTTTACTGTAGATAGGTAAGCGTTTGACCATATTTCACCTGATGGTAAGTGATAATATGGTCTAAGATGTAGCACGATTACCTAGAAGATACCTATTCACTCGCGCTTTGAAAACCCCCAAATTGTAGCCACTAGGGAACACCTCCTCAGGCAACTGATTCCACTGTTTCGCAGTACGAATAAGAAAACAGGATTCAAACCTCTTTGTGCGGACTTTTGGTATTTCTACCATGTACCGGTGTCGATTGAGGGTCTAATATTCAGATTAATAGAATAAACACGCAATAAATCATTAATAATGAAATAATATGCATCTTATTCATCTGGGAAACTGCGTCATAAACTTGAGTCTTCTATCCCCCAGTACATTAAGACCAGGGTCTTTAACCTGTACGTTTTACCAGTAATGACATATGGAGCCGAAACGTGGACACTGACAGCGGGGCTTATCCACAAGTTTGAAGTAGTTTAGCGGGCAATGGAGCGTGCTATGCTTGGAGTCTCTCTGGCGGATAAAATTCGTAACGAGGTTATTTGTCAGAGAACTAAAGTCATGGACATTGTACGCAGGATCAGCACGCTAAAGTGTTGCCATTGATAAATGTTGGAGTCGACACGCACTGGAGTGGAGCGGTCGCCACGTGGGGAAACGCAGTGTTGGAGGCCCTGCGGCGCGATGGACTGACGATTTCAGAAAGATGGCTGGTGTGAGCTGGATGCAGACCGCTCAGGATCGGGTTGGATGGCGCTCTTTGGGGGAGGCCTACGTTTGGTAGTAGATAAAAGATAAAGATAAAAAATTCTTTATTCAATTTAGGTCCACACAGAACACTTATGAATGTAAAAATAGGTAGGTACATGATATCTACCGCTGGTTCGGAATGTCGATTTCTACTAAGAAGACACCAGCAATAAACTCAGTAGTTACTCTTTTCAAATATTGATGATGTTACAGAGTTTCAATTGAGAAGAGAAAAAAAATACAATTATGAAAGTTAATAGACTACTATGAATAACAACTCAAAAGATTAATCAATTAACATGACCAAGAATCCTTATCATTTAAATAGTCTTGTACACTATAGTAATTTTTCTTCATAAGGCAGGTTTTAATATGAGACTTAAACTTATCCAGTGATAGGTTAATGACATTTTGTGGTATCTTATTAAATATCTTAATACTTAAGCCAACAAAGGAATTACCGATTTTACGGCGATAGGCTGATTGATTGATCTATTCATCTGAAAAATAACAACACTTGCTTGACGTGTCGGAACC
The DNA here is from genome assembly GCA_019059595.1 of Marasmia exigua. Lineage (NCBI taxonomy): Eukaryota > Metazoa > Arthropoda > Insecta > Lepidoptera > Crambidae > Marasmia > Marasmia exigua. Next base: position 11,410,803 of record CM032489.1, on the reverse strand, counting down.
ACCTTCGTCACCAAGATAAATTACCAGTTCTTGGTCCCTAATGCAATGCATGCGGACATATTTTGCACGAGACAATAATCGCGATTCGATGTTATGATGGCTGCCGTAGCGATTACTGATTTGTTGTTTTTGTTATACAATTCATACTAAAGATATTTTTTACAAATTTTATTGGTAATAATTATTTTGAGTTAATATTCAGATTAATTGAGATTAATTGGCCGTGTGGTCCCCGGCAGAGTAGAATAGGCCACCCTCACTCTTACCGAGGTGTCGTAAAAGGCGACTAAGGTAAAGCTGCTGGACATGATCATCAGCACCCAGAGAAGGAAAACTCTGCATTTATCTCAAAACCCTCGCCAACCCATCTGCCAAGCGTGGTGAGTATGGCAATTACCCCTCATGTGATTGAGGGAGGCCCGTGCCCCAGCAGTGGGGACTTAAATGGGCTGATGATGAGATTAATACTAGTTATTTTGGAAGAATGAAAAACAAAAAGTTAATGATTTTTACAGCTTAAGGCGACGGGTGGCCCTAACTAGCGACGCCAATCGACTTTAATTGATAGGAACTAAACCGGATATCTTTTTAACGATTTTGAATTCGAGCCGGTCGGAAAGAATAAATACAATTTATTCAATACTTATAATTAACTTTTTGATCTGTTTTTGCACTCGAAATTTGGATTAACCGCGTAAGTGGCCGCTTTTGGCGGTAATTCATATTTCTAGTAGGAAGCAGACCAAAAAGTGAATTATGAGTACTGAATAAATAGTATAATTTCTAGAAAATGGCGATCTATCAAATCACTATAGTTTAAATCAAATGGCGTCGCTAGGGTGCAGTACCCGTCACCTCGAGGTGACGTAGGTGGTAGGGCACACTAGCGACGCCAATCGAATTTAATTTTTAGTTATTAAACCGGATCTATTTTATACAATTTCGGGGCTACAACCTCTCGTCAAACACTTATACTATTTATTAAATAACCATGCACGGGATCGGAACTCGATGTTTCGAGATCCCGATCAAAATACGAAGACAAACACATCATAGAAAATATTTTTTTACGTTCCATTACAATTAACCATCCGAAGCTTCTTTTACCAATCTTAGCAATTAATTTAAAAATGTCTTGAATCAGAAACAGGACCATAATCCATAGACGTGCACCTAAACAGACTGAGCCTTTTCATAGAAAGCCTTACGTGAAAAACCGCGCGCGACCATTAGTACTGGGGTGACATGCTGGGTGACGTTCTTTCTCTACCGCACCCGTATAGAGATGCATTAGAGCTGCGTCAGGGCCGGTTGGATCTCTTTCACACTCTGTGACGTTTTTTTTTCGAAAATAGCACATTCCGTTTAAAGGCGTGCGTTTTGTAGTTTCCTGTAAATATCTGATTCATGACAGCGTCATGAAATGATAGAGTAACTTATATATACTTAGAGGCATTAGTCGGCTAGCCATTGCTAGCGCCATCTAGAGGAAAACGACCGATACTCAACGGCTATGTCTTACGGCCACCGCTTAGAGGTCATTGTTAACGTACTTAAAAAAAAGGAAGGTTCTCAATTCGACATGTATGTTTTTATGTTTGTTCGCCGATTAATCTGCAATTTACGACCCGATTTAGATGATTCTTTTTTAGTTGGAAAGTAGATAGTCCCGGATTTATACCATGATCAGGATATCAGGATCTGATGATGAGATCCTGGAAAAATTGAGGAGAACTCTCCAATTTTATAGGAATACGTAATGTTTTTGTATCGTTTTTCAAAACTCTACCAGTATTTACGCCAGTACAGGCGTTCGATCAGAGACGAGCTGTAGAAAAAATTAAAACTGAGTAGAGGACATGTTAGGGCACTCACTCGGACCCTCACAGGGCACTGCAAATTAAACAAGCACCTGCACAACATGGGCCTTTCAGATACCAAAATCTGCAGGTTCTGTCGCGAGGACTGCCAATAAATGAGATACGGCAACGCATTAGCGATCTCTCTGATTTAGCGGATGTTAGTGGGCGGCGATGATTGCTTTTCATCAGGTGACTCGCTTGCTCGTTTGTCGCCTCTAGCATAAAAAAAAATACTAAGAAGCTTGAAAAAATGTTCTGTGAAAAAAAGCCGCCTTCAAACTCCACGAACCAAAAAGTGTAAAATAATATTTCTAACACTTTATACACTTCAAATAACATTTTATAACAGTACACTCGAGAAAAGGTTTTACCGAAGTAGGCACCATTCAATTATTCAACAGTGATTAGGCGCCAACTTCGGTAAAACCTTTTCTCGATTGTACTGTTATAAAATGTTATTTAAAGTGAATAAAGTGTTAGAAATATTATGTTACACTTTTTGGTTCGTGGGTTTTGAAGGCGGTTTGGAAACACGCTTTACTAGCGCGATGTAAAAATGCAAAGTGACATCTACCGAAACAACGCCGAACTATTTGCTTGATTGCTTTTTTTATTGCTTATAATGGGCAGACGAGCTTGCGGCCCATCTGATGATGAACGGTAACCGCCGCTCATAGACATCAACAATGCCGGAGCACAGTCATGCCGCTGCCTACCGTGAAAGAAGAACTCTTTTCAAACCTCGTTCAAAAAAGGACATGTCAAAGCGATCAGGAACACCGCGACTGGAAGCTCATTCCAGAGTTTGCACGAGCGTAGGAAAAAGGAGCGCTGGCTACGAAGCGTTCTGGAAGGGATTGGTTCCAGGTACATCTGCTTTAACAAGCCCCATCTAACGAAAACCGCTGCACTATTTTTCTCATACTGAGGAGAAAATATGTACTAAGTGAACCGCATGGTTCAATTTTGACAGATTTCGTGCATATGAAATCTATCAAAATTGAACTGTTGTATTATTTTCGTGTATAAAATTACAACGTTTGTAGTAAAATCCGGTAAAAAAATTACAAAACCCAACATGTTTCAGTAAATATATAAGTAAAATAGGATATAAAATACAAAAAATGTGCCGATTATGTCAACTATGTCAATTTTGGACATGGAGTCTCTCTTCCTTCATGATATGTTTCGTTGGCTTATGTTTATCTTTTATTCTTGGACCACTGCAGACAATATATATTGCTTTTGGTAACTATATATCTCTTACAAATTTAAACACATACTACACCAACCTCCCTGTCAAGCATACATCATCATCATCATCATCGTCAGCCCATTTAAGTCCCCACTGCTGGGGCACGGGCCTCCCTCAATCACATGAGGGGTAATTGCCATACTCACCACGCTTGGCAGACGGGTTGGCGAGGGTTTTGATATAAATGCAGAGTTTTCCTTCTCTGGGTGCTGATGATCATGCCAGCAGCTTTACCTTAGTCGCCTTTTACGACACCTCGGTAAGAGTGAGGGCAAGCATACATATACAAACAGAATATATAATATCTCTATAAAGCTATACAATATACTACCCATTTCAATTAAATTATTACAATTAAGTAAACTTTTAATCTGAGCAATGTGTTTTGCACATGTGAGTTAGATGGGATGGACCGGGGGAACACTGTCTCGAAGAGTCACCCACTATTAGAGCAAATGAGCTTACCTTAGTTGGTTAATATCACATGTCTAGACTATTAAATCAAGCACTCAACATTACGAACTCTGTGGATAACTTATTAAAGGTACATGTCACTTCTGGCTAACTCTTAGTATTATGTTTATTTATTATATAATTACTATCCTCCTAAATAGATGCATGCTTATTGACACAAATGTGGTGGACAGTTCACTAAGCATGCTCATATTTGGCATGCTTTATAAAGCATGGTACAAATGAGCATGTTTAACAGTTGCTTTTACTATTATCTGCTGCGTGAGTGAGGGTACCGGAGGCCCAATCCTGGGGAAAGGGGGGTTTAATGTTTGACAGCGCACTTGTGTCGCGGGCGGGTAATACCTCACAGAAGACCGGCGTGAAGCAGCGCCTGCGCTGTGTTTCGCCGTGTGAGTGAGGTTATCGGAGGCCCAATGGAGGGGAAGGGGAAATGGTTGGCAGCGCACTTGTGACTCCACTGGTGTTGCGGGTGTCCATGGGCGGCGGAATTGCTTACCATCAGCTGATCCGTCTGCTCGTCTGCCACCTCTCATATAAAAAAAAAAAAATCGTTTACCATCAGGTGATCCGTCTGCTCGTCTGCCACCTAACACATAAAACAATCCTAATAATAAATAATAATAATAATTCTCACAAAATCTCATACGTTGACCTGATTCCGTACTAAGTAGCTTAAGCACTTGTGTTACAGTTAACAGACAACAGAGGAACACAAATATATACTTAAATACGTATATTACACCCAGACACCGAACAAACACAAGTGTTCATCGCACGAATGTTTGTCCAGGGTGGGGATCGAACCCACGACCTTTGGCGTAACAGGCAGGGTCACTACCAATTGCGCCATCCGGTCAGTCAAACATCACCGTATTCTCATTATTTCTACTTTCAGGACAGAAACCGGAGCTGGAAGAGCACTTAAAAAACGAACCAACTTTCGGTTTATTTTTTATCGTCGTCATCGTATTCTTCTGGATAATATTCTTAACTAATTTAATACTTCTTTTAGCATTATGCTCAAGAAAAGTTTTTCTTACCAACATGTTTTTAATATTAACAATATATCATATGGTCGTCTCTTTTGTCATCTCTATGGGTTTTTTAATGTATTGTTTAATATTTGACAATTACTGTTTCGATCATAAATCATCAGATGGTGATGTTTGGAGCCTACTATTTTTATTATTTGTTGATCTAGTGTATATGTGTGTGTGTGTGCTAGTTATTTTTGTTGTGTGTAACTATAAATTAATGATAGCAAGATGAACTTTATACTTGACCACGAGCCACGCTTCGGTATGAATGGGCAGGCTCGACCGGGGTAATACCACGGCCTCACAGAAAACCGGCGTGAAGCAGTAACTGTGCTGTGTTTCGCTGCGTGAGTGAGGGTACCGGAGGCCCAATCTGGGGGAAAGGGGGCTTAAAGGTTGGCAGCCCACGTGCGACTCTTCGTTGGTGTCCGTCTGCTCGTCTGCCACCATTACAAAAAAATCATCATCAGCATGGGCTGATGGGTTTACTTAAATGGTTAAGTCCCCACTGCTGGGGCACGGGCCTCCCTCAATCACATGAGGGGTAATTGCCATACTCACCACGCTTGGCAGACGGGTTGGCGAGGGTTTTGATATAAATGCAGAGTTTTCTTTCTCTGGGTGCTGATGATCATGCCAGCAGCTTTACCTTAGTTGCCTTTTACGACACCTCGGTAAGAGTGAGGGTGGCCTATTCTACTCTGCCGGGGACCACACGGCCACAAAAAAAAATACTTAGGGCTTTATTCACAAACGTTCAATAAACCTTTATTAGCTAAAACGGTGTTAAAGACCAGTTTTGACATTTGTTCATACAAAATTTTCGAAAAAAATTGTAAACTGCTTTATAACACTGTTTAAGTTAACAAAGGTTTAACAAACATCTATGAATGACCCATAGATGTTTGTGGATTTTTTTTAAGTGAAAGGTGGCAGACGATCAGATCGCCTGATGGTAAGCGATTGCCTCCGCCCATAGACAACCGCGACACCAGTGGAGTCACAAGTGCGCTGCCAACCTTTAAAACCCCCTTTCCCCAGATTGGGCCTCCGGTACCGTCACTCCCGCAGCGAAACACATGACAGTGTTCACACCGGTTTTGCTGTGAGGCCGTGGTTTCACTCCGGTTGAAACAATTTTGTTGTGTCATGATTCCTTCGTGGTTTCTTATGTGATATTGTCTCACTTGATTTATTTTATACGAGTGGCCCGCCCTCACTTCGTTTCGGGACATTAGTTCCACTTTATACCAATAGATGGCGCTAGGTGTCGATTACATCGCGCAAGCGTTTTGTGTTTTCGGATTACCTGATGCCACTGTCTATAGGATTTACTTCATTTTAAATTGTATTAGAGATGCGCAGAACAACTCTTTTAAATGACAAAGGAGTTATAACTCTTTTGAAGAAAAGAGTTATATCGCTCTTTTACATCTTTAACTCCCAATTAACTCCGTAACTCAAAAGACTTGAATGATGTGATTGATGCGAATTGCGATGGGTTGTCTCATCGACGTGTTTATCCAATCTAATAAATTCAATACAAATAAATAATTTTGTATTTTATTGCAACAGTGGTAGGGACAGTTTTTTCCCCTGCTATTTTTATGTATGTGTGACGCGTTCCAATCATGCTCCATCCCTTTTCGACTCATAAAATCCCGCTATAGCAATTTTACTCACTCCTTTACGAGCCGTGGTACTAACTCGCTCACTAACTCTTTTTACATATTTAACTCCTTAATAATTCTCCTCATAACATAACTCCTTCATAACTCTAAGACTGAAAAGATTTAAAGACGCATTGATGTGATTGGATTGATGCACATTTTGACAGAAGATTTATTTATAAAATAAAAATATCAATATGCAATTTCAAAGGAAGTGTTTCTTATTTTTATTCAATTAATCATATCCTCTAAAATATTAGTCAAAATGAGTAAATATTGGTTCGGACTTCGTCCTTCTAAAATCAATCTTCACATCAGAGAGTTAAAGATGTAAAGAGTTATAAAGGAAGCAAAGGAGTTACGGAGTTATTAACTCTTTTGCAATGATGTACATCTTTTAAGTCCCAATCACTCCCGAGTTACACATGTCTAAATTGTATAGATTAAACTTATTTTGATATAAGTAGTTGACAAATGGATAAATGTGGTGCGCAGTCGCCGCTCTGTCGCATGCATCACACGCTTAACGCACTCTTGACATTGCATCCAGAACTAGACATATTTACAGATAATGTTAAGTCCTTAGTAAATAAAATTGATATGTGTTTATAAATACAATAAGAGCTAATTATGTATAATTATGTAATTGGGTTTATCCCGTATAATTATATTGAATAAAATAAATAAATGTATTGTTATAAAAAATATTTTAATTTAAAATACTAACAACCGAGTTTCTTGTTGGTTCTTCTCGGTCGAAATCTATATTACGAATCAGCGGTAGATTACTAATTTTACATAAAAAGTGTTCTGTATAGAATTAAACCGAATAAATAATATTTGAATTTCAAATTGATTTTTCTTCAACAATAAAAGTGGTTAATTTGAAATGGGTGTTTCAAGGTTTAGTATTTAATTATTATATTTGAATACGCCGTGTGGTCCCGGCAGAGTAGAATAGGCCATCCTCACTCTTACCGAGGTGTCGTAAAAGGCGACTAAGGTAAAGCTGCTGGCATGATCATCAGCACCCAGAGAAGGAAAACTCTGCATTTATATCAAAACCCTCGCCAACCCGTCTGCCAAGCGTGGTGAGTATGGCAATTACCCCTCATGTGATTGAGGGAGGCCCGTGCCCCAGCAGTGGGGACTTAAATGGGCTGATGACGATGATTATATTTGAATTGTTTCTGCTACTGGGTGTCCACTCTTTAAATCACAACCTTTTGTCACTCAGCCGTAGTCAGGTAAAAAGGGTTCAAGTTACAATTCGTAAAATTAATCCCATCACGAAATATTTTCTTTCTTCGCCAGCCGCTTATCAGATTTGGCTCTGATAGTTTGAAATTGGGATGTCGTCTGCAACGTTGGGGTAATCGCATAGAAAATTGATACACTATTCACTGTTTAAATCTTGCTATGTACATCTAAGTTTCTGCCAGAGTATTTTTACCTTACTCTATGGTTTCTGCTTTGTACCGAATCTACCTACTGTCCCACTGCTTTCATTCATCAGGCTTCCATCATAGAAATCAAGTCATCGCTACTATAAAGGATTAGGGCTTAATCACCACGCTTGCCTAATGCAGATTGGTGGTCAGAGCTTTGTTAGAAAAATTCGAAAACATACCTTTTTCTCGACCCGGGAACCCAGGACCAAAAATAATATGAAAGTCCGAGGATCTCCTTTGACAAATTGTAATAAACTGATGTGTGGCTATCCGTACATACACGAATGAGTGAATCTAACATTTGGGTACTGTCCGAGGTTTGGCAAACAAACCCGGCCGACAATACTCGTAAAACGTTATTGAAACTGGCCGAATGTTTGCATCACACCTTCAGCAAATGTGGGGTTGAAATCTTTGCTTTATTGAAACGGACGTCTGGAATAAACTTTTATGGAGATCTTTTGTCATAATACTTTATTAATTTACGCGGGACAAACGCGGGTCTTTTTATATGTTAAGCGCGTACTAATATATACATCATCATCAGCAACCCACACTCGTCCACTGCTGGACATAGGTCTCCCCTAATGCACGCCACTGCTCCCGATTTTCGGCCACTCTCATCCAGCCCACACCAGCCAGCCTTCGAATGTCATCATCCCATCTTGTCGCAGGGCGTCCTACACTACGCTTACCGAGTCGCGGTCTCCACTCAAGGACTTTACGGCTCCAACGGCTGTCAGTTCTGCGGCAGCCCACTGCCACTCCAGTTTGCTAATTTGGTGGGCTATGTCGGTGACTCTGGAATATATACATACTATTTTTTATATTTAAGTTGTCTACATTATATGAGTATAATGCGACGCGAAAGCTTAAAATCTTATACAATAGTTTATGTCATCTCTGGGCTGGTGCACCTCAGTACCAACTTCTTCCGTTTGACCGCGTACAACGTAGGGCTGCTCGAATTGTCGGTGACTTGACTCTCTCTAGTCGACTTGATCCTCTAGCATTGCGGCGGGACATAGCTTCCCTCAGCATTCTATACCGCATCTATCATGGGGAGTGCTCTGAGAAACTTTGATCTACTCCCTGCAGCTGAATTCTTACATCGAACCACATGCAAGCGATTATCATTCCATCCCCATCATTTCGACGGAGGGCGGTCTTATACTGTGCGTTTTTCGAGAGACTTTCTACCACGTACCTCAGTTCTGTGGACCGTTTTGCCTGCGGGAGTATTTCCCGACGGCTTCGTCTTAGGGACCTTCAAGAGAAGAGCGTCTTTTTAAAAAAGGCCGGCAACACATAAGCGATGTCTCTAATTTCGCGGATATTCAAAGGCGGCGTTGATTACTTTCCATCGGGTGACTCGCTTGCTTGTTTGTCCGCCTCTAGCGTATAAAAATAAAGTTTAAAAACTAAAACCTGACTGCCAAAAGTACGAAACCAGAAAATTGTCTCTACAATGTATCAATACGGGGTTTAACACGATATTTATTATGTGCACTCACATATTTGGCTCGACGTTTCGGCTACGTTATAGCAGCCGTGGTCGGAGAACCTCTCCCTTGGCAGTATAGTGGAAGCTATACTGGCAGGGGAAGAGGCCTGGAAGGCCTTCGCCACCTTCTGTGAGGAGGTGGTGGCAGGAAAGGAAGCGGCGGAGCGCGCGCGGGAGGAAGATCCTTCCGCCGACGCGCTCCGAAGAGCGAGGAGGGGTCGGAGACGCCGACAATATGCGCGTCTCCTTCCTCTCCTTGGAGGTGGCCAGTCGGCGCACGGTACTGGGGTACCCGCGCCGGCATTGCACCGGTCATCTCCAGTGCTCGTTAGGGACGGCTGCTCACCCTCGGCTGTCCCTAACGCCCCCCCCAGCCCACCCGGGGGGGGCAGCGTCCTGCCCGCCGTGTGGGCCGTGTGGGCGGGCTCCGTCCGGGGGGTCGTGCACATGGCTTCGTGCCCGTCACCACGACCCCCCACTATGGACGATGAGAGGGTGCCCAGGGGTTTTAGTCGGTAGACCCTCACCATCATGCGGGGGGAGTCCGACATAACCCGTCCGCCCCCAGGCGGACGGGTATGCGTAACGCATTTCCCCTGGGAGAACAAAAAAAAAAAAAAAGCCGTGGTCGGAGCGGTATTGATACATTGTAGTTATAATGCACCGCGAAAATCTAAAAAAAAATTGTCTCTGCTGAAATTATTATGCCGTATCGCTGTGGTCGTAACAGTTCGTCGTGTTTCGTACTTTTGGTAGTCGGGTTTTAGTTTTTAAACTTTATTTTTATTTAACAGGTTTTTAGTTAGGTAAATAAAATTACATATTTGAAATGTGCTAAAAAGATCTATCATTTGATACCTCACCCGCGGTACCGTGTGAGTCAAGCAATTATTTTTTAGGTCCTTACTCTTAGTCTCTTAGAGGGCGCTGTAGTCAATTTAACGTGACGTCATGTCACTTATAACCAGAAGACAATCAAGACGCTTCTAATGAAGGTGTCATTTGTTCAATTATGATAACTGGTTTAGAAGTTATGAGAGAACAGATGAACAACCATACATACAGGTCAAAACCTTCCTTATTGCTTCGCCGTAGTCGGGTAGAAAAAATGTTGTAAAAGTGTTCAAACAACATTTTTACACCATGTTCAACTTTATTTGGTAGATTTTATTTTTAAAGTACCATTAAGAAATGGGATTCATTGCCGGGGTATGTATTTCCTCCTTTCAACATTTTTGTCTAAGAACCATCCCATACAAATATACACATTTACAAATATACACATTTAACTTCCGATACAAACATTCAGGTGATCACATTTGTGTAAAGTAAGTTAACATTTTTTGATCACATATTAGTTATGTAACAGGAATAGGACACAGACAAAATATTAAACATTATGAGGACTTTTTTGTTACACGTTTTAGTAACTATCGAGGCGAGCACGAAATTCAACGAATTCGTAGCCCACGCAATATTTGTGCTACTGAGAATAAAAAGGTTCGTCTCCTTAACGTATATATTCGCTTGCACGGCAAAAATCAGTTATACCAACATACCGTTTTAAAAAGATCTGCCAACGTTCTTTAAATTTTCTTTACATCAAATGGAATCAATGCTATCTCTTCTGGTTTCCTTACAATGTTTTACCTTCGGTACCTAATAATAGCCTAGCATTGTTCCTTTCAAAATGACAAGTATGAAATACTTATTATATTAAACAACAAGTTAAACTTATGAATGCATCAACGTGTCTCGCGAACAAAGAGGGTGTCCACAGATCAGCGAACATAATAGTAACTTAGAATTGAATTTTCAATGCTTTACCTCACCGACAGCTACCTTGTTGTGTTTGAACTTGAGACTAATTGATGCTCATTAATTTAATTTTCAACCTTCAACCAAAAACGATGGGATATTATATATTTGAGGTGTCTTTGTGTGTGTGTATGTTTGTGTGTCTGTCTATAACATCGTAGCTCCCGAAAAAATTAACCGATTTTGATTTTGTTTTTTTTTTGTTTGAAAGATGAATAAGGGGGGGGTGTTCTTAGCTATGTTGGATAAAAATCGATCCAAGATGGCCGCCGTCACAAAGATATGGATTGTATGTTTTAACACAACTCCCACAATATGGGTATCATATAAAAGGGCTTGAGTAGCAGAATATATTTACTGTGACAAATTTCAAATCCAAGATAGCCGCCGTCGGAACGTCATTTTCCGACGGTGGCCATCTTAGATAACCTATTGGTTTTTGTCGGGGGCTTTTTAGATTTTTTTATGGATGGATCACCTGACGGTAAGCGATTGCCGCTGCACATGGACACACTAGAGTCTGCAACACCACTGGAGTCACAAGTGCGTTGTTAGCCTTTAAATTTCCTTTCTGCTGGATTGGGCCTCCGGTACCATAACTCACGTGGCGGAACACAGCACAGTGCGGCACACGTCGGTTGTCTGTGAAGCTAACTGTCCCGACACTGGCTGACAAGGCCCGATTCGTCAAGTCTTTATCTAACGATAAATCTATGGTATAGCGCAGTTATATGCAGTGTAAAATAAAAATCCGTTCTACCAACTACTCATCCAACAGTCAACGCCTATCCCTTAAGGCGACGGGTAGGGCACACTAGCAATGCCAATCGATTTTAATCTTTAGCTACTAAACCAGATCTATTTTAAACAATTTCGGGGTTACAACCTCTGGACAAACGCTCACACTATTTATTAAATAACCATGCACCAATGTTAGGTACAACACGTACGCGAAAAATTGATTACCGCCAAAAGTGGCCACTTTTGGCGTGAATCAATTTTTCGCGTACAAAAACGGACCCAAAATTTGTGCATGGTTATTTAATAAATAGCATAAGTGTTAACCGAGAGGCTGTAACCCCGAAATTGTATAAAATAGATTCGGCTTGGTGGCTAAAAATTAAAATCGATAGGCGTCGCTAGTGTGCCCGTCACCTTAAACGGAATGTTGCATTAGGAAAAAACGTCACCGAGTGTGAAAGAGATCCAACCGACCTTTGTACGCACAAACTCACGCGAGTTCAACTCCGCTAGACTAATCTAAAAAAATAATAATTGACCAATGAGATCCTGAAAAAAGGAAAATAATTATCGGAATCTCTAAACAGTCATTGCATTTTCGTAGACATCGTAGCAGCTACGACGTAGTCTTATACTACGAGTCTCGTAGCAATGCTACGAGGCTACGCGTGAACTATGTTATACTTTTTTTTCCCATGGGAAACCATCATGGCCGTCACCTTGCTACGTATAGGGATCAAGGACTGTTACCCTGTAGCTGTGTGTGTGACTTTAACCCTTACCATTACTCCTGGAGTGTCCATCATCGGAAACCTTACAGCCAAGACTAGACCGTACCGCTGATCGCGCTTGCCGCTTCACCTCTACCTGGCGCAATGCAGCCCTTCTTTGCTGTGCGACTTATCAGGACGCCTAGTAAAGTCGTCAACAATGTTATATTAGTCCAACACTCTGCCACGCGCACTCTGATGTCACATCTGATGTGACAAGTTGTCATACCTAAACGTGGGAGAGCCACGCTTCGGGATCAATAGGCCAGCGCAACCGAAGTAATACTACTTACAGAAAACCAACATGAAAGTAGGAAGGTACCGGAGACCCCAACAAGAGAGAAGGGATATAAAGGTTGGCAGCGCACTTGTGATTCCAAACCTGGTCGGCGCCAATTGTTAGAGATCAAGTGATCTATCAAACACAAATAAAGAAACCTCCTAGCTAAATCTTTCATTCTAGCCCACATCACGTCTCGAATGCCTCGCTGATAGTCTCTGAAAGTTGCTAACAGTCACTGACAGTTACTGACAGTCACTGTCAGTCACTGATCTCCGCTGATGATCACCGACACGTCTACCGACAAAGGTTCGCAGTTGAGGTCGCTGACTAGCAGTCACCAACTGTCACCGAGGATGATTTAATCATAGACTATTTTATACGACTAACCGGATGGCGCAATGGACAACATTTCAAAATTGCTAAGCTCTGAAACAAAAAATACCATTTCTTTGTTTACTTTTCCGCTGCTCGAATATATATTTATTCATTTTTTATATTGCTTATATACTGAGAAAAAAATTAAAAACTAAAAAACGTAAGATGACGTCATCGGACGGCCAAATGTAAAATATTTCTTTGCTTAGCACATTATAGTTTTAAATTTACGTAATGCCAAACTCATGACATGTAACTGTCAAAAAAAAAGACAACTTGTCAACGTCGAATGTATGAATGACGTTGACAATGTTGACACTAGTATTATTTACCTTTGACAGTAGTACCTTTTTTTTATTAAAACAATGATAAGCAAAGGAATATCGCTGTATTCAGCCGTCCGATGACGTCATTTGGCGCTTACGTCTATTTAGAATATAAAGAATTTCAATAATTATTTTAAGCATGAAAATGGAAAAATTTTGAAAAAAGAAAAAATATGGGTCTGTTCATTTTATGTCTACTTTCAAATAAAAAAACAATATGGACATGTTAAAAATATGAAATGTTGTCCATTGGTAGTGACCCTGCCACTTACGCCAAAGGTCGTGGGTTCGATCCCCACCCTGGACAAACATTCGTGCGATGAACACTTGTGTTTGTTCGGTGTCTGGGTGTAATATATGTATTTAAGTATATATTTGTGTTCCTCTGTTGTCTGATATCTGTAACACAAGTGCTTAAGCTACTTAGTACGGAATCAGGTCAACGTATGGGATGTTGTGAGAATTATTATTATATACTGAGATAGAGGCATTAGTCGCTTAGTCAGTTAGCGCCATCTAGAGGAAAACGACCAATACTCAAAAGCTATGTAATATGCTGAGCAAAGGCCTATTAGGTGCCTACTTTTTTTTATTAATTGTATTGGACTAAGTATATTACTACTGTACTGTTTGAATTTTATTTTACATTGTAAAACTGTATTGTAAAAATTTAAGGTGCCTAATGAACCATTATCTTATCTTATCTCCAAGAAACAGTCAGAGATACGATGCCTCGATTATGCGCAAAAGGGCTGGCTCGGTGGCGCGGCGGACACGGGCCAGCGGCAACAGCCTCCTCGTTGTTGTAGCGGACCGGATAGATGGTCCACTTTTGGGACACTGGAGGTCCTTACACACTCCTGTCCCTAATGATAATAATTGGATATACTAACATACTTTTTAAGCACCAAAATGTTACTAACGAATTTGTATGGATTTATTTATCTGCTATAAAAGCTTAATAATAATAATAGCAATTCCCAATACCTTCTAGGTCTCTGGTTTATTTCCCATATTTTTTTAAAATTGCTAATATGGGCAGGCGGTTTGAGTTCGTTATTTCGGAAATACACTTTACTAGCACGATGTAAACACGCATAGTGACATCTACCGAAACAACGCCGAACTATCTACTTGATTGCTTTTTAAAGCTACATCTGCTTTTTACAAGCTCCATCTAACGAAAACTGCTGAACTATTTTTGCCACACTAAGGAAAAAAAGTACTAAATGAAATGATCCTGGATTTTATTTCGCAATCCCGTATTTTACGCAGTCGAGCAACAAGTAACTCAGCTAATTGAAGTTGCACCTGGCTTAAATAGTGGCTGTGTCTACTCGCGCCGGCAATCGTATCCGATCCAATAACTTTGTTTGTTACTTCATTAAAACGGTGTCGTGGCTAGCGGGCATACAGACTGGCGCTTGTGTACCTAACCATCTCACAGTTGCTGTCAGTCGCTGCCAGTCGCCTATGACAATCACCGACATTTATTGATAGTCACCAACGGTTACAGTCGATCGCCACCAGTCGCTAACAGTCGCCGACAGTTAATGACAGTTGCCGACGATCACTGTTAATCGCCGCCAATTACTTACAGTCTCAAAATTCACTGCAGTGGCTGAAACTTTGCTTGTGTACCTAACCATCTCACAGCTTACGGTCACTGCAGGTTACTGTCAGTCGCCGCCAGTCTCTTACAGTCACTGACAGTCACCGAGAGTTATTGATAGTCGCCGACGGTTACAGTCAATCGCCGGCAGTTACTTTCAGTCTCTAAAATTCGCTGACAGTTACAGACAGTCGCTGACAGTCACTGATCTCCGCTGATAATCACAGATGTTCGACAATGTCCACTTACTCGCAAATGACTACTGTAGTCGACGTTAGCTAAAAATCGCTTACAGTCACTGACAGTGGCGGTCGCTCACTGATTGTTGCTGAGATCGCTGACGGTCACTGACAGTGGCTGACAGTCAGCGACGTCCGCCAACGTTTACTAGCGATGATTTGTAGTTATGTACAGTAATCGACGGTTGCCGAAGGTCGCCGACAGTCACCGACGGTGAATCACAACTGACAAATGAATAAATGAATGAATGAATGAATGAATGAATGAATGAATTTATTTACATAATAAAGCATACAATTTCTTAGTGACTATAGATACTTCTAAAAAAAAAAAATGGCGCCGAGATTCACCGAAGTTCTCCAACGTCTACCAAATATGACTTTCAGTTAACGACAGTAGTCGATGGTCGCTTACAGTCACCAACTGTCGCTGACGATGACGACTGGCGCTAACCGTAATGGCGATGGTCAGTTCCATGGCGATGGTCGCCATGGAACTGCAGTTGACTACGGTAGTCAACAGTAGCGGAAAGTCGCCTAAAGTTGCCGACTGCATGTTGATGTCGCTGCAAAAACTTGCCGCTGACGGCTGGCGCTGACAGTCGCTTATAGAACGATCACAGTTACCTATTTCACACGTGGCAAAAGTCGGAAATATCGCTGTTTTTTTTTACAAGTGTCAGTGGATTTGACAAATTACTGAGACGTAATTGAGACTCGCTGACAGTAATCAATGTCCGCCAACTTCAGCCGACGATGACTCACAGTTGACGACGAATGTAAACGGTAGTCGAAAGTCGCCTACATTTGCCGACAGTAGCTGACTAAAAGTCACCTACAGTTGTCGACAGTAGCTGACTAAAAGTCGCCTACATTTGCCGACAGTAGCTGACTAAAAGTCACCTACATTTGCCGACAGTAGCTGACGAAAAGTCACCTACAGTGGTCGACAGTAGCTGACTGAAAGTCGCCTACATATTTGCCGACAGTAGCTGACTAAAAGTCGCCTACATTTGCCGACAGTAGCTGACTGTAAGTTGCCTACATCTGTCGACATTAGCTGACTGAAAGTCACCTACATCTTTTTTCTTTAATTGTATCTCTGTATACCTAGCTTTTAAGTTTTGTATGTTGTGCAATAAAGAGTATCTATCTATCTATCTATCTACATTTTCCGAAAGTAGCAGACTGAAAGTCTCATATAGTCGCCTACTCCGCTCGTCTGTAGGCTCCCTACAGCATTTAAAGTTTTAGATAAACGTATTTGTTGCTTTTGTCATATAGTGTTTGAGGCGGTGAGTATGAATTAAATTGAATTTATTAAATTAATGGCGCAGTGGTTGAGGCAATAATGATGTGTTATGACGTATAGTATAAATGGCCCTCACTCAGCTTATGTCACAGCCCAGACAAAGGCCATGACGCTGGTGGCATGAGGCTTTACGCCTTGCCAGGTGTCCTGCCCATCACCCATTAGCTTACACACTCGCAACCAATGATCAATGGTTTTATTTTTTACCATTTAAATATGGAACCCTTTTTTTGTTTTTTTGCGTTGGGGGAATGCCGCCGGCCCGATGTTCAATTGACCGACGTCGCTAGATATGGAACCCTAAAACAGTAGAGTAATGTATGAATATCATAACCAAACAAACACCCATCAACCTGCCGAAATATACACAAAATGTGACTCAGATTCAACCCCTGCTATCATGACAAGTGATCTGCCGCGTGTGTTTGTGTGACATTTGATTCATTACTATGATAATGTTGGATTCAATTAAAAGTTACATTCGTGCGGCTGCGGAAGGCGTGTCATGTGTGATGGGTAGTGGTACTATCGGTCTGATGTTTTGCTAAAAAGTGTTTTTAAATTTTGATTTTTTTTCAATTAAATTCAGGCATCAAAACTAGCTTAACACTTTAGTACCATGTCGAAGTAACATTTTTACGTACCCCTTAGAAACTGACTATAATAGACGGAACAGTTACTTTGACACGGTACTAAAGTAGTTTGGGCCTGTTTGAACTCCTCATCTTGCTGAATTTGAATTTGGCGCCAACGCCGTATAACAGGAGTGAATGGCGGATTAAGGTAACGGGTAGGGCACACTAGCGACGCCAATCGATTTTAATTTTTAGCTACTAAACCGGATCTATTTTAAAACAATTTCGGGGTTACAACCTCTCGGCAAACACTTATACTATTTATTATATACTTACTTACTTATACGCCAAAAATGGCTGTGAATCAATTTTTCGCGTACAAAAACGGACCTCACCTTTGTGCATGGGTTATTTAATAAATAGTATAAGTTTTTGCCGAGAGGATATAATCCTGATATTGTTTTAAAATATATCCGTTTAGTAGCTTAAAAATTTAAAAAACCGATGTTTTCGCTTAGTGTGCCCCGTCACCCTTAACGATCGAACAGTACGTCAGGCATCAAAAGTAGATTAACACCTTGTACCATGTCGAGTAACATTTTTACGTACCCCTTAGAAACTGACTATAGAAGGCAGAACAGTTACTTTGACACGGTACTAAAGTTGTTTGGGCTGTTTGAACTCCTCATCTTGCTGAATTTGAATTTGGGCTCCAACGCCGTATAACCGCAGTGAATTGCGGATTAAGGTGACGGGTAGGGCACACTAGCGACGCCAATTCGATTTTAATTTTAGCTACTACACCGGATCTATTAGAACATTCGGGGGGTACAAAAACCTCTCGGCAACGGCTTTGGTCGAACGCGTACGCGAAAAATTGATTTCACGGCCATTTTGGCGTGAATCAATTTTCGCGTACAAAAACGGACCCAACATTTGTGCATGGTTATTTAATAAATAGTATAAGTTTTTGCCGAGAGGATATAATCCTGATATTGTTTAAAATATATCCGGTTTAGTAGCTAAAAATTAAAACCGATTGGTTTCGCTAGTGTGCCCCGTCACCTTAACGATCAGACAGTACGGTCAGGCATCAAAAGTAGCTTAACACCTTAGTACCATGTCGAAGTAACATTTTTACGTACCCCTTAGAAACTGACTATAATAGGCAGAACAGTTACTTTGTCATGGTTTTTTTTATGATATAGGTGGCAGACGAGCCGACGGATCACCTGATGGTAAGCGATTACCACCGCCCATGGACACCTGCAACACCATTGGTGTCACAGTCCGCTGCTTATCTTTTAACCCCCCTTCCCTGTATTGGGCCTCCGGTACCCTCACTCACGCAGCGAAACACAGCGCATGCACTGCTTCACGCCGGTTTTCTGTGAGGACGTGGTATTACTCCGGTCGAGCCGGCCCATTCATGCCGAAGCGTGACTCTCCCACGGTCAATTCAAGATGAATCTTGCCAGATAAAAAATGCCAAACTCATGATCGAAAACGTTTCGAGTTCTGTCCGAAATTTGGACCAATAGTATGGTATTTGAACAACTCTCACGCCGGAAGTATGGGGACGCGCCTCTCCGATTGTCTATGCCCAGTATAGAACACCATAGTTTGATGTGGGTCACATTGATGCTGAGGCGACTTGAAATACTTGACAAAGTCGTCACGTGTGAATAGAGCTGTTATTCGGAACTGAGGTACTGTTTTCTAGAGCGCGTGTACAAATTATTCGTACTAAATTAAGTTTAAGATAAAATGAAACACAATACTACACCTATATTTCATTATTCGGTTATTTTAGCAATATTCCTGAAAATGAAAATGAAAATTGTTTATTCAATTTAGGTCCATACAGAACACTTATGAATGTCAACATGTTTACCACTGGTTCGGAATGTAGTTTTCTGCCAAGAAGACACCAGCAAGAAACTCAGCAGTTAGTCTTTAAAAAAAAATGTTTTACAAAATGTCACCATTAACTTAAAAATATGGTACATCTTTTTGTGTTACTAATATGTCCCTAAATTATTGTCATTAAAAAAATCGTCTATTTTATTTATTTTATTTAATATTGCACAATGTACATATGACACTTACAAAGATAGATTCTTAGGGCTATGTATGTACATGACCCTGTTAAGTAGGGTATTGCAACAGAATTAAAATAATCTTAAAACTATCTTAATCTTAACTTAATAATTACGTATTAGATCTGGGATGTTTTGTCATTTAGGAACTCATCCACTGAATAATAGCATTTTTTAATAAAAATAATTTCAGGTGCTTACAGAATAACTGGTCTTTTTCTTGACGTTTGATACAATCTGGTAACTTGTTATATATTATTATTGATCTGTAATAGGGGCTAGTTTTAATAATAGCTTTTCTTCATTAAACAGTTCCTAGGCGGGATATTGCAAAAATTACCGTTTTGACTTACTGAGTATGAATATATGTAAATCAAAAATTGCGTAACCGATTTCAATTTTGTTTTCACCATTCAAAATCAAAATCAAATAATTCTTTATTTGCATAGGCTTGTACACAGCACATACAAATCGTCATACATTTGAATGAGTACAGCACATACAAATCGTCATACATCTGAATGACGTAGACTATTTATAAGTACTTATGTAATAATTCACATGTTAATACACATATGTTGATACATAAAATATACTAAAAAAAGTAATTAAACATAATGCGATTCTACCACCGGCTCGGAAAGTTGCTTCTGGTCGAGAAGATCCGCCAAGAAACTCGCCAGTTACTCTTTTTAATCGACAACTTTTTATACAATGGTTTATTATCCTGTACCAAATCATACAGTCTAATGCAACACAAAATAAAATGAAGCAAATTAAATCCATTACAATGATACATTATCCTAAAATAATAAAATTTGTAGTTACTTGGGGATTTTTTTTATTCTTACGGGAAAACATCAATCATTTCAGGCGGGGCACGTTGTTAAGGGGTAAATTTTAGGCCCTAAAGTTTTAATTAAATAAATTAAAAAGCTATCTCGCTAAAGAGGTACGAGTAGTATAGGCGACGTTTCATACAAATTACTGAAACCTTGAATGGAATGCTACAAACGTCTCAGTTTCTTGCTCCGTGTTTTGAAATCGGTTATCCTTTGATAGATTTAGTCATAAAATCAGGCAAGGCGTCGCTAGTGTGCCCTACCTAAAAATGAAATCGGGTACGTAGTTTTTGAGTTATATATTTTGACGACCCGTTTGGAACAGTGGTAGTGAACGCTGCCTCTGGTGCAAGGGTTGCGGGTTCGATCTCCGCACAGTACAAACATTTGTGCACACACATGAACCTGTCTGTTTGTATTGGTGTGGGTGTTTTTATGTATTATAAGTATGTATTTACAAAAGAAAAAGTAAGTATTATATGTATATATTTGTAATTCCGCTGTTGATTCTGATATCCGTAACACAGGTGCTTGAGCTACCTATCTCGGAGTCAGATCAATGTATGTGATGTTGTGAAATATTTATATTTATTTTATTTATATTTATACTTAAAATGTCAAAACGGTATTTTTTGCAATATCCCTAGACAAAATTGAGGTATACATTGAGTTAGTCGATGATTTACGTAAAGATCGTCCTCACGTCGTTTCCGAACATTTGTTCCACTTCATACCAATAGATGGCGCTAGGTTTCGAAAATGCGCAACCGTTTCGTGTTTACGGAATAATCGGAAAAAACCCTTATTATTTAAACTGAATCCTTAATTCTTTCTTTGTACGTTATTTTGGTGAGTGAAAAAGTTTTAATTTCAAATGTCGCGATAACCTATACAGGGTATATTTGTGAACATTGACATCCTTTTAAGCACTTGCTTACCAACACGTGTGTGAACGTGGTTGGAGGGATGTAAATGTTCACAGATACACCCTGCATAATAGGGGTTAAAGTATAAAATTGCCGTTTATACAAAAAGATTAATCATTCCTAATTTCCAAACTTCTCAAATCCTGGATGATGGTGCATCCGTACCCAGGCTCTGAAGCGACAGCTTTGGACGCAACTGGGAGTTACACGCTAAGATGAGGATGACGGGAAATTTCAATGGAGAGGTTCAATACGTAACGTTGGAATCCAATACCGAGAATCTCACAAATACATTCAAACCTAGGACCAAAGCTTCGAAGAGATAAACCAAAACTCATCTCTCAGCATCCCGCGGAACTAAACGCAGGAAGCGACGCCAGCGCCTTCCGGTCAGCCGTGAAATTTGAATTCAGAACTGATAGCGCAGTCGGGCCTCGACTTTTGTTGCGAGCGGGCGTGTCGGTGAGCGGAAATTGACGGCGCCGATCGGTAAATGCGTGTTTGGAAATGTTCGTGTTGCAACTTGCAGGCCATTTATTTTTTTCAATTCAATTCAAATCATTTATTGCACATGTCGGTATACATATGTCTTAGAAATATCATAGTTCCATAACATGACCCTTAATTATTATTTTTTTATGTAGAAGGATTGAGGGGAGACAATGTTCATGTAAGCTGTGTATTTTTATAGGTTAGTTAGCTGCCTGGTTGGCGCAGTGGGTGCGTCGCACTTTAAGAATTTGTACCTGAGTTTTTCTGTTAGGAAATTTCAGCGTCAGCCCGATGTCTGGAAGTTGACGGTCTTGTATCTCCGTGCCTCGGAAAGCACGTTAAGCCGTTGGTCCTGCGCCTGATCCCTCTCCGGTCGTGTCACACTGATGTCTCATCGGAATAAAAGGGCAAAGGAATAGAGAGTGCATTTGTGTTTGCGCATACACTTGATCACTATAATATATTCTGCGTAAGTAGCTGATCGTTTAGATTGGCCGCCTTAGCCGAAATCGGTTAGAGGATATTATCATTGGTTAGTTGTAATCAAAATTTTCAAAAAAATTATAATATCAAATTATCTACTCACTATTACCATGGCCTTACAGAAAACTGGCGTTAAGCAGCGCCTATGTTTCGCGAAGTGAGTGAGGGTACCTGAGGACCAATCTGGGGGAAGGTTAAAAGTTGCAGCACACTTGTGACTCCACTGGTGTAGCGGGTCCATGGGCCGCGGCAATCGTTTACTATCAGGTGGTCCGTCTGCTCGCTTGCCACCTATCAGATAAAAAATCATGTTTGTGTGAAAATGGGATCACTTTAACGTACTGTTAATTAAAATCCTGTCTAACATACACCATAGCAGTGTTTATTCACCCTCATTTTTCATTACAAACTGTTTGAAGGGTTAAAAATGTTAATGTTGTTTTGGCGCGCTGTCACTTTTGACAGATGACAGTCATTTGCGCGCGAAACGATTTCCAAAGATGGCGCCGCCGTGCCCTATCTAACGATCGGTGTTCGTGTCCATTGTTCAACGAAAAACTTGTTGCATCTACGTCCGAGGGCATCATCACAGCTTGTCGTCCTCGGTTGTGTCCAAAGCTGTTGCTTCGGAGCCCGAGGTACGCTTGGATCATGAATCATGATCTAGGATTTGGTGGGTCTGGTAATTACAATGAACCTAATGTCAGTGCATAATAAAAGAAAGAAAGAAAAAACATTTATTGACCATTACAACATTCACAGCATAAAGAGCAACATTATAGAAAATATAACAAGCTTACAGTATTATAAGTACGATACAATAGGCACACAGGACATGAGGAACATGGAGGACACAATGACACATGGATACAAGGAAGATAAGTAGCAGATATACAAGCAGAGGTGTGAGTGTGTGTGGTCAATCAGATCCCAAGCTCAGCATTTGCTGCTACGGCATTACGATGCCGCAGCAGCGCTGGTATTGTGGTGGAACCTGGCTGCAAGCAGGGTTTAAACAGTAAAAATAGTATCTTTCATAAATAATCCATACTTAAGTACTTCAGAAATACTTTTCTTTCTTGTTTTTAAAACAAAACTAATTTATTGTGCTTTTCCTGTAATGCGGATTTCTACCCGCGCGCTACTAATACAATTCTATGTTTTTGTTTTTCGGGTTTCGTAGCTGATTGAAAAAAAAACCGGAATACTTATGGATTCGTTATTTCTGTCTGTTCGTCTGTCCGTCCGTAATTCACAATAAAACCTTTTTTTCTAAACTTTTGCTTTTTCTATTTCTATACGATGCGGCCCATAGAATACATTTAAGTACTTCCCAAGTTTCAACAGTACCATTAGTTCTTATATCTTTTTTTTTTAAATATGGCTCTGCCCGAAGATAATTTGCAAATGTCAAGTAACTTATTGAGAATAAGTAAGTAAGTAAGTTCTTTATTGTGGAAACGGGTTACAAAAGATAAAAATTTAAAAATACATCCTCCGAGTCCTGCCCATTCCTGAGCTTACAATTTGCCCTTTCATTCAAATAATTTACTTTAAACAATAGTAGAAATTAATAGCAATAACAATACGACACACAATAAATAAGGAAAAACGAAAATTCTAAGTGTCAGCAAAAGATATCATTTACATAGCTATTTAGGAAATATTCATCAGTCAAAATAAAAGGAACATAAAAATCAATAGTTAATGTCATAATTCATTAAAAATAATAGGAATTACAATAGGATAAATAATAAAATTGCTCATCCTTTTGCTTGTAGGCTTAAGGGCTTAATGACAGAGTGCTTAAGTTTTTTTGGGAATATACCAGTGCTTATTGATAAATTTATAATGTGACTGATATATGGAGTAGGTAGTCAACAGTCGAAGCCAGTCAGTCACAGTCACTCAATGCCGATGTTTTTACGTTTTAAAGACTTACGGATTCAGCGGATATCACTCTAAAAGCAATCGCAGGTTTTAAGACTATTAGGTCCAAGTAAGTTGTCACGGTATAACGCTGTCGACACACAATAGCAGTGTTAAAAACGATACAATCCAACGAATTTTATTATTAGGATCACTTTGCGGCACTTGACTGCATAAATAAACACCAAATTTGTCCACTTTAAACCACTAGACACTAATTTAATGTCAGCCCACGCGGCTTGTTTTAGCCCTACGGAAAAATGGCAGTGACAGTAATATACCGACGGACAGACAGACATGACGAAAAAAGACCTCAAAATAGATCGGAAATCTAAAATCATAAACCGGTCAATATCTAAATATGTACGTGTCTCATTAAACACTTGATATTGGCGGAATCACACGTGCGGCCGTCACCGTGTGCGGGATTAGGCCCATAAAAGATAAATACATGACGAATCTATATGGGTTCCATTTTTTTGCTAATTGTCTACGTAACCCTAAAAATGACCGTTACCAGATTTTGGTATAAATTAAACCAATACTCTAATTGCACACTAAAAGTACTAATTGCACAACAAACTAAGATTTTGATGTGCATTTAGTATTTTGCGCTGGGCAAAAAGGTATGGTTAGGTTAGCAATTTATTAATTTTTAAGGGAACGTTAGCCGTGTGGTCCCCGGCAGAGTAGAATAGACCACCCTCACTCTTACCGAGGTGTCGTAAAAGGCGACTAAGGTAAAGCTGCTGGTATGATCATCAGCACCCAGAGAAGGAAAACTCTGCAATTTATATGAAAACCCTCGCCAACCCGTCTGCCAAGCGTGGTGATATGGCAATTACCCCTCATGTGATTGAGGGAGGCCCGTGCCCCAACAGTGGGGACTTAAATGGGCTGACGATGAGGGAACGTTAAATAGGCTTTTGGAATTGCACAGCCGTGTTGACGTCACGTCTCCCACAGTGAAAACGCACCAGCTAATCCAGACACAGTATAAATATCGGCGCTTGTAATTTTAAAAACGAAAACATTACGCGATGGCGATATTACACACTCGAGACAGTTTATTGAGTATTAAAACAATTTGTTTGCTTTTGAACTGCAAGCCTAAAATGCAGTAATTTTTTATTAGTTTTGTGATTGGAATTTTAATAGGGAACAATAAGTTAAGAAAATATAACTGGTGCGATGGCGTAAAGATATTAATTGTAAGTGGAGTGGCCTTACTTTGTGGACAAATAGGTTTAGGTTTAAAGAAATTTATTCTCATAAAAAAATTACGTTTCACTTATAATGAGACATACAAACAAAATATATAATTCACTTAAAGTAACGATGTGTTGAATCATCGACCGGCACTCTTTTCCAAGGAACACGTTATCCTTGAGTTTGTGTTTAAAAGTCAGCATACACTCACAATAATCGCACATCCTCTGAAAAACTGTCATAACACATAAAGCTACTTTTGAGAAAAACGCGTTTTCACTATTGGTTACTTCACTAATGTTATTGCTCAATTTATCAATGCTGTGTTTTTGGTTTCAAAATATTTTAAATGTTGTCGAGTTTAATAAAGTATTTTCTAGAATGTAAAAAAGGTTTAGAATTAAGAAAAAAGGCGTTTACGCAATGTGAAAGTGTTCTTTTCTTATGACAGTTTTTCAGAGGATGTGAGACATGTCTTTAGCTCATCGGGTAACTCATTAAATAGCTTTGCCCCCTCAAAGAGTACTGCCTTGGTTCCATAGTCAGTTCGAGGCATAGGGAGTCTAATTTTGATTTTATTACGAAGATTGTGTTTGTTGGTTTTTATGTCAAGTTCTATGTTCGTTTTGATTTTTTTTCCAATTATTTTTTTTTACTTACATGCATGTGTTGTATTTGTATAGATCTGATATGTTGAAAAGCTTAGTTTTGTTATACAGTTTTTTATATAAGATTTTTATATTTTTATTTTGGATATGTAACCAGGTCACTGGATCACCGTTATACGTTCAGAATAATTTGTTTTGAGAAACTATCAGAGAAACTATCAGCAGGTTTCCTCACGATGTTTTCCCTCACCGCCGAGCTAATGGTAGATATATGTCAAAAAAAAGTCACGGGAGAGCTAAAGGCAGCTACCTCGCCCAGCGAATTTCAATCGCGCTTCAGCCGGGTAATGCTGCCAGCATTTTGGGGACACTGCCACAGGGACCTACTTTGTTTACTTTTAGCTTAGCTTGAAGTCTCAGTTTTGTCTTAATTTTTTTTGAGTTTTTCTTCTTTTTTTCAATATTTATTTCGCACTTTAAAAAAAAATCTCATCTCATAAAAATCTGAATCAATCATTATACCTCATCGTTCATGCTCTCACCATTGCAGATTCTTCTTGGTCATAGAGCTGTCCAGGGGCGTCTTCAGAAGTTAGAGGGCGCCAAGAGCCCCTAGCTACACATAGAGCCTCCACTGTAACGCTCCGCAAGGAGCGGGCGCGAGAACTGATTGTTTTCCTCATCTTAGCGTGGGATTCCCAGTTGCGTCCAATGCCGTCGCTTCGAAGCCCGGGGCACGCATGGACTACCATGATACAGGATTCAGGATGTCTGATAACTGTGTTTCCGGACCGATACGACCTGCAAACCTTCAAGAAAAGAGCTTACTCCCTTTTAAAACAACCCACAGCGCACTTGTGACTCCTTTGACGCGGCAAGTGTCCATGGGAGGGGTAATCGCTTACCATCAGGTGATACGTCTGTTCGTTTGCCCCCTCTATCATAAAAATAAATTACAATGAAGCGACTGCCTAGGTAATCAAACATGTTGTATTTTATTTTGTTCGCGCGTTTTGAAACAAGAGGGCGTCAGGTTGTTAAATGCGCCCGGTCGCCTCTGGGTTAAAGCCGCCCCTGTAGCTGTCATAAGCTTTCCTATAGACTTCACTTCTACCTCTCAGCGTGACTGAATTTCCGGCCTCAGTTGGAATACAAAGCAACAAGTACGGACGCCCGTCTGCCTGCGTTGCGGGGCCGATACCGCACTGCGAGCGCGACGCGGAAATATTAGAGGGGATATTCTAGGCAAAGATATGCACCATGCAGACATTTGCCTTTTCATAGAGAACCATCATCATCGTCAGCCCATTTAAGTCCCCACTGCTGGGGCACGGGCCTCCCTCAATCACATGAGGGGAATTACCATACTCACCACGCTTGGCAGACGGGTTGGCGAGGGTTTTGATATAAATGCAGAGTTTTCCTTTTCTGGGTGCTGATGATCATGCCAGCAGCTTTACCTTAGTCACCTTTTACGACACCTCGGTAAGAGTGAGGGTGGCCTATTCTACTCTGCCGGGCACCACAAGGCCAATAGAGAACCAATATATAGAGAACCATACTGCCACGCTAACAGTAAGAGCATTAAGTCAGAAATTTTGAAGTTAAGAAAATGGCGGTTAAAGTTTCTGATTAAACTTTTGCTTACTGCTTTCTTAGCTTAACTTTGTAATTCTGTAGGTACATTTATATGAGATTACAAAGTTATTCATGCAGTTGGTGTATTTAGAAAACGGGACAGACATTTCAAAAAATTAAGTTTTCCCATAATTAAGACATTAAATTCTATTAGTCTAAGATCCCACCTTGAAACGACCTTCACCGAGCTGGTTAATGGATGAAAATGATTTTATATTCAATAAAATATGTCAATAAATAAATTGTAATATGATATGATGGGTGGGATATGATGGGAATAATTGTAAGTGGGAGTCGCGCGCGCTTCCCACCCGCGCAGATGTGTTTGAGCGAAGGAAATTATTAAGTTGTCGAAAATGTCGAACGTCGTGAAGTGTAACTCCTGCAATGTTGTAATTAATGAACTACTTTCATATATACAAAACAAGTTGTCAGTGATCGATGAAGATACCTTAGTGCGTGTATGTACGTCTACTTTCTCGTAACAGCGTATTGTTAAATGTAAGAAGCAGATAAGAGGATGGAATAAATGTGTGAGCGATGCTCACAGGGATGCCAGGGAAAAGTTTGCGTCGTGGGTGTGCGACGGTAAGCCGCGGGAGGGTCGTGTATGGAGTGATATGCAGACGAGTCGTAGGATTTTTAAATCTCGGTTGCGATGGTGTCAAAAAAAGAGTGAGCAAATAAAATGGATACCCTAGCGACATATCACTCCAAGCAGGATTTTAGCGGTTTCTGGAAATCCACGAACAAACTCAGTGGTAAGCCAGGCCTACCTGTGAGTGTCAACGGCATTAGTGACTTGGGGGGAGTGGCCAACATGTTCAGAGAACAGTTCACCATAACATCGCCATTGGGGCCATCGCGGTCTAAGAGCTGTGCTGGCTGCGGGGGACGCGAGATCGGAATAAGCTTCAAAGCTAGGGATGTGAGAAAAGTGGTTAGTTCCATGTCACGCGGGAAGTCCCCGGGTCACGATGACCTGAGTATAGAACACCTCAAATTTGCAGGAAATCATTTGCCCAGAGTTCTCGCGATGTTTTATTCATTGTGTGTAGGGCATTCATACTTACCGGCGCAGATGATGAGAACCGTGGTGGTGCCAATTGTGAAAAATAAGACAGGTGACATTAGTGGCGCAATTAGTAGTGACCCTGCCTCTTGCGCCAAAGGTCGTGGGTTCGATCCACACCCTGGACAAACATTCGTTCGATGAATACTTGTGTTTGTTCGGTGTCTGGGTGTAATATATGTATTTAAGTATATATTTGTGTTCCTCAGGTGTCTGATATCTGTAACACAAATGCTTAAGCTACTTAGTACGGAATCAGGTCAACGTATGAGATGTTGTGAGAATTATTATTATTATGTTTGAAATATTTAAATACATTCTCCCATTTTGGGGTACGCTAACAAAATTGCGGGCTTTTCCAAGCAAAGTTGTGGAGGAAAAATATATGTTGTTATGATGTCACAAATCAGTCAGAATCCGATTCAAGCTGTAAAAATTTGCGGACTATCCTGCAAGTGTTAAGAATCGCTGCTTTTTGGAAAGTTAGATAGGTGAATTTTGGCAACTGTAAATTGTTGAGACTAATATGCCAGCCCACTGCCACTTCAGTTTGCTAATTCGGTGGGCTATGTCGGTGACTCTGGTTCTCTGTCGGATTACATCATTTCTGATGCGGTCCTTCAGAGATACTCCGAGCATAGCCCTTTTCATAGCTCTTTGAGCGACTTTGAACCGGTGGACTAGTCCAGCCGTGAGTGTCCACGTCTCGGCACCGTAAGTCATGACCGGAAGGACGCACTGGTTGTTGTAAATTGTGTTGTCTGTCAGAATGGTGCGATCGTAGTAGAGTTTGTAATTTGTGTTTTCGATGACGTGTTTGGGGGTGTACTTGTAATAAGGAGTGTGAGGGTCATTTGTGAGATGATATTTCTGAACTAGTTTCTAATGAATTATGTTAGCAAGTTATTATTATTATTCTCAAACTACTGGTTCAAATTGACTTAAATTTTAAATATACCGTGTTTATACAATACCTAATTGGTTACTGAAAATTCAGGCTTCTTGTTTTATCCGCAACGAAATTATAGAGGGGTCGAAAAAAGTAATCGAGAAAAGGTTGGTACGGCCCGTGCCGCTTTTTTTGCTCGATTTGGCAGGGGCACTGCCGTGCCCCCAGATTATCTGAAATGGAGAGTCAACATCGAGTTTTTGCTACTTCCCGGCGGCCATCGCGTTGCCCTAGTGGACACGAATGATAACAGCCTCTAATGCTTACTAACACATAGGGATAAAGCATGCTGCTTTCTTTAAATTTAGTACAAAAGTTCAAAATTTATAGAAACTAACGCCATCTACTGTCACAAGGAAATGTCTGCATTTCTAAAATTTTGATTGGATTCGGTGGGTAGGGCTAAAAAAAACTGATGCAATTCAAAGGTTTTAAATTAGTGTCTAGTGGTTTTTAGTGTTCAAATTTGGTGTTTATTTGTGCAGTGGAGTGACGCAAAGTGATCCTAATAATAAGAATCTTTGGAT
Organism: Marasmia exigua; assembly: GCA_019059595.1. Classification (NCBI taxonomy): domain Eukaryota; kingdom Metazoa; phylum Arthropoda; class Insecta; order Lepidoptera; family Crambidae; genus Marasmia; species Marasmia exigua. The sequence continues at coordinate 11,380,722 of CM032489.1, read as the reverse complement.
TGTATCGTTTTTAACAATGCTATGTTGTGTCGAGTGAGTTGTCTCGTGACAACTTGATTGGACCAAATAGAGTCTGAAAACCTGCGATTACTTTTAGAGTGATATCCGCTGAATCCGTAGGTCGATAAAATGTAAAACACCGGCGTTTTGTTGAGTGACTGTGACTTTGACTGACTTCGACTGTTGACTACCTACTTATTCTCAATAAGTTACTTGACATTGGCGATTTATCTTCGGGTAGAGCCATAAAAAAAGAAGAAGAAAGAAAAGAAATATTTTGATTGACATAAAAGAAAATAAGAGTAGTCTAGGCGCCGTCTAGCGCGGCCTTGCGCTGTTTCGACGAGTGAGTGAGCGTACAGGCCCAATCCGGGGGAAAGGGGGGTTTAAAGGATGACAGTGCACTTGTGATACCACTGCTATTTCAAGTGTCTATCGGCGAAAGCAATCGGCAATCAGCTGATCCGTCTGCTCGCCAGCCCGATCCGATCACAAAAAATTAAATAAAAATACAAACCTTGTCGCATCCACCATACTCTTTCGCCATCCTCGCGATCTGTATAAAATACCAATTATTGTCGCGCCGTCTATATCTGTGTTCAGATTATAAAGTTTAACTTCTACGATTTGTTTTTATAGTTAAAACCGGGGCCCAGATGTGGGGTCTATGGGAAACTCATAATTTGTAAGCTTAGGTTTACGGTACAGCTGGTCTTGCAAATAAAACCTTTGAAGACTTTTGCATTATCTATAATGTTTATAGGACTAAGTTCGTTATTAAAATGCCTATGTAGATATTGTAAGGAAAATGGCTGGTTTAACTTTATTCTGTTATAGAAAAATAGAATAGAAAAATGCTTATTTGGCACCAAAAATACAGATAACAAAATATAGGTCTATACATTACTTATTAATTTAATCCTAATCTAGGTATCTAAATTCTAAGTGGCGCCAAAAAGGTCTCCACTCAGCTTTTTGTCGAGACACCGAGCCTCGACGCTGATATTCTGCGGATACCTAACAAAATACATAATTCACATACAAGTTACTTATAACAGAAACAGAGATCGCTTCAGAATGCACCATACATCATGTTTAAATCTAATACTCTTACAAATTTAATATTTGTATATATATTGAGTTAAAGTATGTATTAAGTATAGAACTGTTTTGTTTTTACCCGACTACGGCAAAGCAAAAGGAGGGTTATGATTTTGACAGGCTATGTATGTATGTATGTATGTATGTATGTATGTATGTATGTTCATCTGTTTCCACGTAACTTCTTAACTACTTATCAGAATTCGACAAATGACATATCATTATAAGCGTCTTGATCGTCCGCTGGTTATAGGCTATATGAAGTTTCACAAAATCTAATGTGGCGCCCTCTAGCGGACAAAACATACAGAGTAAAAAAATAAAGTTATGATAAATATGCCGTGTTTGGTATCATTTGAAAGCGCTTGACTTGTACATTTTGAATATATATATATATATATATATATATATATATATATATATATATATATATATATATATATTACTAGCACTTGGACACCAAAATAGTACAAATAAAATAAAAGTAAAAAAACTAAAACCCAACTACGACAAAAAACGTCGCTGAAAAAGTATAAAACAAGCCTTCGTTGTCAATTTATGCAATATTCACTATGTAGAGATAAAATTTCATGTTTGGAAAGGCGTAGTCACACGTTAAATATACTACCCTTTGACAACGTGTGACTGCGGATTTCCAAACATGAAATTTTATCTCTACATAGTGAATATTGCATAAATTGACAACGAAGGCTTGTTTTATACTTTTTCAGCGACGTTTTTTGTCGTAGTTGGGTTTTAGTTTTTTTTAAGTTATGCTTTTTTAGGGTTCCGTAGCCAAAATGGCAAAAACGGAACCCTTATAGTTTCGTCATGTCCGTCTGTCCGTCTGTCCGTCTGTCCGTCTGTCACAGCCGATTTACTCGGAAACTATAAGTACTACAGTGATGAAATTTGATGGGAATATGTGTTGTATGAACCGCTACAAAAATATGACACTAAATAGTAAAAAAAAGAATTGGGGGTGGGGCCCCCCATACATGTAACTGAGGGATGAAATTTTTTTTTTCGATGTACATACCCGTGTGGGGTATCAATGGAAAGGTCTTTTAAAATGATATAAAGTTTTCTAAAAAACATTTTTCTTAAAGTGAACGGTTTTTGAGATATCAGCTCTCAAAGTCGTAAAAAGTATGTCCCCCCCCCTCTATTTTTATAACTACGGGGTATAAAATTCTAAAAAAAATAGAGGTGATGCATGCTAATTAACTCTTTCAACGATTTTTGGTTTGATCAAAGTATCTCTTATAGTTTTTGAGATAGGTTGATTTAACTGTAATTTTGGACTTTGCTGCTACGGAACCCTTTGTGCGCGAGCCCGACTCGCACTTGGCCGGTTTTCTTTTACTTTATTTGGTTGACCAAGACCCCAATTCTCGTGCTCGTGACATTTTTTTTCATACGACTTAAAAGTCACTAAAACATAGTTTTTTTTTTATGTTTTTCAGGTGATATCCGCCATGTTTTTCAAAATATCACGAGCACGAGAATTGGGCTCGAAGTCTGTACGTATAAATGATATCGCTTTTTGGCTCAAATAGGCGACCTTTTATGTGACAGGTGGCAGACAAGCAGACGGATCACCTGATGGTAAGCGTGTGCCGCCTGTGGACACCCGTTGTCATAAGTACGCTGCCAACATTAATAATAATGTCCTCCAACCGATTTCGGCTGATAGTTGAGATTAGCCGCCTTGGCTAATCTCAACGATCAGCCACTTACGCAGGATAATATTATAGTGCTCAAGTGTGTGCGCAAACACAAGTGCACTCTCTATTCCGATGGGACAACAGTGTGACACGACTGGAGAGAGATCGGGTGCAGGACCAACGGCGTAACTTGCTTTCTGAGGCACGGGGGTACAAGATCGCCAACTTCCAGACTCCGGGCTGGCACTGAGAATTTCTGAACAGAAAAACTCAGGGTGCCAACGTTAATGACACCCGCAACAACAGTGGAGTCACAAGCGTGCAGCCAATCTTTGAACCCCCTCTCGACTTGGGCCTCCGATACCCTCACTCACGAAGGGAAACAAAGTACAGCGTTTTCTGTGAGGCCTAAAATACTCCCTAAGGGGAAAAACAGTTCGTATGAAATGAATATAAATGAAATGAAAATAAGTGGCAACGGGCCATTAGTACATTTAAAAAATCACAAATTATTTTATACGACCCGATTGGAACAGTGGTAGTGAACGCTGCCTCTGATACAAGGGTTGCGGGTTCAATCCCCGCACAGTACAAACACTTGTGCATGAACATGTTTGTTTGTATTGGTCTGGGTGTTTGCTATGTATTATAAGTATGTATTTACAAAAGAAAAGTATTATATGTATATATTTGTAATCCCACTGTTGATTCTGATATCCGTAACACAGGTGCTTGAGCTACCTATCTCGGAGTCAGATCAATGTATGTGATGTTGTGAAATATTTATTATTTATTTTTTATACCCAAATATAGACCCAACATTTGGGCATGATTATTAAATAAAATAAATAAATAGTGTGTTTGCCGAAAGACTGAAGTTTTTTTGGTAGTTAACAATTAAAATCAAGTCGCCATAAGTATTAAATAAATAGTAATAAGTGTTTTCCGAGAGGCTGCAACTTCGAGATTGTTAAAAAGATATCCGGTCTGTTTGCGAATGATGTCGCTAGTGTGCCGTACCCATAATTCTTGAATTTGATTTCTATATTCTGCAACACAGTCCACGAAATTTTTTGTAAACTAATGTTACTGGTTTTAACAAAAAAAAAAATGTTATTTATTGAAAAGTCTTATGTATAAATTATCTTAGGAAATAAATTAAAATCAAGTGGCTACAGAAACGTGCAAACCCTAAGTCTTTCACATTAAAAGTAATATTCTGAAAACTAATTATAATGCCAGACTAGTACCACAGTAATAGTTTCAATAAAAAAAACACGTCGTTTGTTTGTTTTCATAATTATTTGCAGTTGCATTCACTCCATCAGTAAAAACTCAGCCAGCCGTTATGAGACATCGTTAGCATACAAATTGAGCGGGGGATTTTAAATTCGCCATCTTTATCGTTTAACACAACCCTCAGAAGCCTTGTTATAATTGCAAACGGCTTACACTCTGAGATGTTTTGATTTTTTATTCTTAGAGCAGTGGTTGTTCATTGATTATAAGAACGCGCCTTCCATACTAGAAGACTTAGGTTCGAATCCGAGCTCTGGATTTTTCAAATCTATATGAGTATTTGATGACCCGTTTGGATCAGTGGTAGTGAACGCTGCCTCTGGTGCAAGTTGCGGGTTCGATCCCTGCACAGTACAAGACATTTGTGTGCATAAACATGTCTGTTTGTATTGGTGTCTTCTATGTATTATAAGTATGTATTTACCAAAGAAAAGTATTAAATTTATATTATTTGTAATTCCGCTGGTGGTTCTGATATCCGTAACACAGGTGCTTAAGCTACCTATCTCGGAGTCAGATCAATGTATGTGATGTTGTGTAATATTTATTTATTATTAGTTCTATTTAACCATAAACCTTTGTTAGCCAAAGCGGTGTTATAGAGCAGTTTTGACGTATAAACCAAAAAAAAATCATACATAACAAAATTCTTATATAAGTAGAACAGACAATTACTAGACAGATGTTCTATAATCAATTTAAGTAATACATTTGTCCTCTTTTATTACGATTCGCGAGGTGGCGTGGCGACCAAAGTGAACTTCCCCAGCCACGCCATAACTCCGCTCAATTTCTCTTTAATTCTTAAGCGACATCTTTCTTTTAAACAAGGGACTAAAATGGAGATTTTATGGACAATTATATTGCGAAATTTCATTGCATTCGTGGCGTGGCCAGGAAGTAGGGCACGATCTATTTGCTCGTCTCCTACTTAAAATCTCCTTCTTATGGTGCCTCTTCAGGCTTGAATTTTGGCTGCCAGTTTCTTTACTCTCTTTATCTTTTGCGAGACAGAAAAGTTGCTCATGCTACCTATTACCTAGAGATAAGAATTAGTCCATGCTATCACATACAGTGGAAGCATGTGATAGCAAGGACTAATAATAATAATATCCTCCAACCGATTACGGCTACGGCGGCCAATCTCAACTATCAACCACGTACGCAGGATATATTATAGTGCTCAAGTGTGTGCGCAAACACAAGTGCACTCTCTATTCCCTTACCCTCAACATTCCGATGGGACACTACTGTGCCACGACCAGAGAGGGATTGAGCGCAGGACCAACGGCTTAACGTGCTTTCCGAGGCACGGGGGTACAAGACCGCCAACTTCCAGACACCGGGTTGTCACTAAGAATTTCTTACCGAAAACTTAGGTACAAATTATTGGCCCGACCCGGGGATCGAACCCGGGACCTCTTGGGCAGCTTTAAAGTGCGACCCATTAACCACTGCGCCACCGAGGCAGTCAAATTAATAGTCAAAATAATAGCAAGGACTAACAAACTGTGGAATTAACTATTGCCATGCGGTGTTTCCGGATCGATACGACTTGCAAACCTTCAAGAAAAGAGCGCACTCCCTTTTAAAAAGGTCGGCAGTGCACCTGTGCTCCTTTGACGTGGCAGGTGTCCATGGGCGGCGGTAATCATTTCATCATCATCATCGTCAGCCCATTTAAGTCCCCACTGCTGGGGCACGGGCCTCCCTCAATCACATGAGGGGCAATAGCCATACTCACCACGCTTGGCAGACGAGTTAGCGAGGGTTTTGATATAAATGCAGAGTTTTCCTTCTCTGGGTGCTGATGATCATGCCAGCAGCTTTACCTTAGTCGCCTTTTACGACACCTCGGTAAGAGTGAGGGTGGCCTATTCTACTCTGCCGGGACCACACGGGCGGCACTGGGTAATCGTTTACCATCAGGTGATACGTCTGCTCGTCTGCCCCTATATCATAGGAAGAATATTTTTTCTTTACTGGATATCTAGCGCACGACCACTAAAGCTGCCACATTGGAGCCAATCAATAGTTAACGATTATCGGAAGAAATCGCTACTCTTGGTAAGACAGCCAAATTGTATGTTGTCACAGCATAGCAAGAGCTGTCCTTAAAACTTCTTGTTTTCTTTTTTTTGGATAGGTGGCAGACGAGCAGACGGATCACCTGACGCTAAGCAAATGCCACCGCCCACGGACACCCGCGACACCAGTGGAGTCACAAGTGCGCTGCCAAAATATGGGATAGTGAATTACAATGTCAAGAATAATTATTGAAATACTATTTCAAAATAATTTAAATGGAAACACAATATACAATTTATACTATATATACAATTCATACTAGGTATATATTGTATTTCCACTTAAATTATTTTACATATTAAGTCACCTACTTACTATAAAATATATCGTAGTGGCCGTGTGGTCCCCGGCAGAGTAGAATAGACCACCCTCACTCTTACCGAGGTGTCGTAAAAGGCGACTAGGGTAAAGCTGCTGACATGATCATCAGCACTCAGAGAAGGAAAACTCTGCATTTATATCAAAACCCTCCCCAACCCGTCTGCCAAGCGTGGTGAGTATGGCAACTACCCCTCATGTGATTGAGTGAGGCCCGTGCCCCTGCAGTGGGGACTTAAATGGGCTGACGATGATGACGATGGCTTACTATAAAATATATATGATTTCAGAATTATTGTAAGTCAAAGTACCTAAAATTCTTCTATATAATGTATAGACACCTTTCCAAGAGAAATGATTGTAACTTGCTTCCAAAACTGGAGTGCTAAATAGAGCTTTTAAATCTTATGGTATCACTCCGGTCGAGCCGGCCCATTCGTGCCGAAGCGTGGCTCTTCAACGGACACTTCTTCTTGTTATACTGTCATGTGGCACTGTGATCTGTATTAGGCATGTGTTTTATTTTATCTTGCTGCGTGTGGGAACCGGAGGCCCAATCCGGGGGAAAGGGGGGTTAAAATGTTGGCTGCGCACTTGTAACTCTACTGGTGTCGGGGTTGTCTAAGGGTGGCGGCAACCGCTTACCATCAGGCGATCCGTCTGCTCGTCTGCCACCTATCACATAAAAAAAGATAACAAGAGGTTTTAAGGAAATCTCTTCCTATGCTGTATACTAAAAATTCTTCATTTGCGTAGGCTTGTACACAGCACTTACAAATCGTCATATATTTGAGTTATTTAAAACCATTTATGCCCCCATAATATACGGCGAATAAATAATACATAAATATATGTATTATTTATTCGCCGTGTGGTCCCCGGCAGAGTAGAATAGGCCACCCTACCTTACCGAGGTGTCGTAAAAGGCGATTAAGGTAAAGTTGCTGGCATGATCATCAGCACCCAGAGAAGGAAAACTCTGCATTTATATCAAAACCCTCGCCAACCCGTCTGCCAAGCGTGGTGAGTATGGCAATTACTCCTCATGTGATTGAGGGAGGCGCGTGCCCCAGCAGTGGGGACTTAAATGGGCTGATGATGATGATGATGATGAAAACCATTTATAAGTACGTACTTATGTATAAGTTACATTTTAATACATATATATGTTGATACCTAAAATATAGTAAAAAAATAAATACACATAATGCGATTCTACCACCGGCTCGGAAAGTTGTTTCTGGTCGAGAAGATCCGGCGTGAAACTCGCCAGTTACTCTTTTTAGACGCCATACTTCTTATAATGTTGTGTTATCATTATACTAAGCCATACTGTGGATGTAAACCGAAGCAGTTCAGTCCCCAAAGCACCTGGTCACAAGTATGACGTCGCTTTGGGGTCTGGAGTACGCTTGGACCAAGATCCAAAATTTAGGAAAACTGGTTAATTACCATCAATGACGACCCGTTTGGAACAGTGGAAATGAACGCTGCCTTTAGTACAAACATTTGTGTGGATAAACATGTCTGTTTGTATTAGTCTGGGTGTGTTTCCTATGTATTATAACTATGAATTTACAAAAAAAAAAGTATTATATGTAATACCATTCAACAAAATACTTTTACAACATAAAGTGTCCCAACTTTCAGAGCCAAACAAAATACCTTCCAAAAGGAATAAACATCGGAAAATAACCTTGAAAGATCCCAAGAAATACACGGGGTTACTAAAAAATACACATTATTAGCTCGAAAGTAACGCGGAAATCAATCCATTGGCGTGCCTGAGACCGCCATAAAAACACGGACATGGAGCCTCCTGAAACATTCATGAAGCTGCCCGGAACGCCCGAGGTGAGTATTGATTTTCAGTAGTTTCAGCCAATGGGGGACGGATCGGACGCCTACTAGAAGTGGCGGCGATGTAAGAAAAAAGGTGAGCAAAGGTTTGAGCGTAGTTGGGAAATGTTCGTGTAAAAAGTTTTTTTTTTTATGTGATAGGTGGCAGACGAGCAGACGGACCGCCTGATGGTAAGCGATCGCCGCCGCCCATAGACACCCGTCACCAGTGCCCCCTTTCCCCCGGGTTGGGACTCCAGTATCCTCACTCACGCAGCGAAACACAGCACAGTGCTGCTTCACGCCGGTTTTCCCTGAGGCCGTGGTATCACTCCGCTCGAGCAGGCTCAATCATGCCCAAGCGTAGCCAAGGTACTCCTTGGCTAGTGAGTCGCATTGATACAAAAGATGTTCTATGATTTCCGTCTCCTCCTTGCATAGGTACTCTGCAGTCGCTGTTGTCGTGCCATGGATAAATTTATCCCATAGGATAAATGAAATTAATAATTATGGACAGCTGGAGACCATTGCATTCTTCACGAAATTCTGATATGACAATGATGAAACTACCTTTCAACCTTCACAACTCCTACATAGGGGAATCAGATGGATCATGATTACACCTTCAGAATCATTATCTCAACAAAGAGAAACTATTCGAAATATGCACGTTTCCTCACGATGTTTCGATAGTTGCATGAAGGAATGAATGAATATACTTTTATTGCACTCAAAATAAAGTATGAGCGATCTCTTCCAATCAATCTGTGGGTAAAGAACAGTTGATGAAGGTGGCATGCTGGGGCGCAAGGCACGGAGGGGGAGACGACGCCTATATGTGCGTCTCCTTCCTCTCCGAGGAGGTGGTCTGCTGGTGAGTGGGGCTATAACCCTACCACCGGCATTGCACGGACCTCCTCATACGTCTGGTGGGGACGACTCTACTCTCCTGGCTGTCCTCATTCCCTCTCCGACCCCGGGGGAGGGAGCGCCGTGCCCGCAAGACGGGCTTCCGTCCGGGAGCAAGTCGTGATGGCAGGTTTCGTACCTTGGCCCACGACTTTCTCCCACTGTGGTCGATGAGGGAGAGTTCCAGGAGTTTTAGTCGGTATGCCTCTGGCCGGCATCTCGTTCTTCTCGTTAGGAGAAGCCGTCGCCAGAAGAGAGTCCGACATGACCCATCCGTTTACAGACGGATGGGTATGCGTAACGCATTTCTCCTGGGTCATCAAAAAAAAGGTGGCATGCTGGGATTCAAACCAACAACCTCCAATAGGAAGACGCTTTTTCATATCGACTTATCCATAGTGCTAAACCATATTGCCTAGCCTTTCATGGGATTTTTATCCTTAGTTTAAGAAAATATGCTTAGTTTTTTTTTTAATCAGCCTATAAACTGTCCCACTGCAAGGCAAAGGCCTCCATCATAGAAATCAAGTTATTGCTACTATGATGGGATTAGGCTTAATCACTACGCTTGCCAAATGCGGGTTGGTGATCACAAACCCGAGCTATGTCCGAAAAATTCGAAACATACTTTTCGCTCGACCCGGGAATCGAACCCAGGAACCTGAGATCACGGCCCGGTACTTAAACCACTAGACTAGACTTTATTGTGTATGGAAAACAAGGTTAAAAAAACTTTTTTTTTTATATGAGAGGTGCCAGACGAGCAGACGGATCAGCTGATGGTAAGCGATTTCCGCCGCCCAAAGACACCAACGCCCATAGACGCAACACCTAAACCCCCCTTTCCCCCGGATAGAGGCTCCAGTACCCTCACTCACGCAGCGAAACGCATCAAAGTGCTTCTTCACGCTGATTTTCTGTGAGGCTGCCGTAGACTCCGGTCGAGCCGGCCCATTTATGCCGTAGCGTGGCTTTCCCATGGTCGTCTACGGACGGCAACAATCGCTCATCATCAGGTGATCTATCTGCTCAACTACCAACTCTTCCTTATCTTCGTGTAGAGTTCCCGGTTGCGTCCAAAGCTGTCGCATTGGAACCCGGGGTACGCTTAGACCATGATTCAAGATTTGGAGAGTCTGGTAATTACAATGAAGCTCTTCGCAACCCTTTAAGAGGACGGGTAGGGCACACTAGCGATGCCAACCGATTTTAATTGTTAGCTACTAAACCAGATCCATTTTAAACAATTTCGGGGTCACAACCTCTCGGCAAACACTAATACTATTTATTAAATAACCATGCACAAATGCGGACCCAACATTTGTACGCGAAAAATTGATTCACGCTAAAAGTGGCCGCTTTTGGCGGTAATCAATTTTTCGCTTACAAAAACGGACCCAACATTTGTGCATGGTTAATTAATAAATAGTATAAATAAATAATAATAAATAAATATTTTACAACATCACATATATTGATCTGACTCCGAGATAGGTAGCTCAAGCACTTGTGTTACGGATACCAGAACCAACAGCGGAATTACAAATATATACAAATAATACCTACTTTTATTTTGTGAAAACACAGTATATATGTTTGCCGAGAGGTTGTAACCCCGCAATTGTTTAAAATATATTCGGCTTAGTAGCTAACAATTAAAAACGAATGGTGTCGCTAGTTAGGGCTACCCGTAGCCTTAACGGGGGAACCAGACCAACTAAATCATGGTTACACGTTTCACGATTGATCTTGAAAAAGCATTCAAAAGCCAAACTTACCATATCCAACATTCGCCCATCTCAGTTCTTCTAAACACGCCCTCTGAGAGGCCACGCCTCCCCGACTGGGCGGGCCCCATACATAGCTGTCATACAGAGATACCTTATACATGGATGTATATACACTCTTTGTGTCCTTTGAAAACTCAGTACATTGTTTCAAGTTACCACTGTTCTATAACATTGCATAGAATAAAATTCACAACACTTCTGGTATTAATTTTTCTACTTTTATTTTGATGTATTTGTGTAGATTAATATCCTCTAACCGATTACGGCTACGGCGGCCAATCTCAACGATTAGCACGTACGCAGGATATAGTATAGTGCTCAAGTGTGTGCGCAAACACAAGTGTCCTATCTAGTCCCTTGCCCTCATTATCCGATGGGACACCAGCGTGACACGACCAGAGATGGGTTGGCTAACCATACTGTTTTAATGAAAAAAAACAACAGTAACAGTGGGAGAGCCACGCTTCGGCATGAATGGGCCGGCTCGACTGGAGTAATACGACGTCCTCACAGAAAACCGGCGTGAAGCAGTGCATGCGCTGTGTTTCGCTGCGTGAGTGAGGGTACCGGAGGCCCAATCCAGGGGAAGGGGTGTTAAAAGGTAAGCAGCGCACTTGTGACACCACTGGTGTTGCAGGCGTCCATGGGCGGCGGTAATCGCTTACCATCAGGTGATCCGTCTGCTCGTCTGCCAATTATATCGTAAAAAAAAAAGTTTTTGAATGAAATCGATGATTAACAATAGGTAACTGTTAGTGATCGTAGTCAACTTTGAGTCATCATCGGTCGTCAGTGGACATGGATTGGGCGCAGGACCAACGGCTTAACGTGCTTTCCGAGGCACAGGAGTACAAGACCGCCGACTTCCATACTCCGGGCTGACACTGAGAATTTCTTATCGAAAACTTAGTTACAAATTTTGGCTTGGCCGGGGATCGGACCCGGGACCTCTTGCGCAGCCGTCGCTTTATAGGGCGACCCACTAAACACTACGCCACCGCGGCTCATTTTTTTTAATACTCTTTTTTTTATGTAATAGGTAATAGACGAGCCCACGGAGCAAAACACAGTGCTCCTTCACACCGGTTTTCTGTGAGGCCGTGGTATCACTCCGGTCGAGCCGGTCTATTCATGCCGAAGCCTGGCTATGCCATGGTCAAAATAACAGCGATAACACGATAACAGTACTATTATGGAATACATTCCAGGGATGTTGCGAATATCTGCATCCGCATCCGCATATGCGAAACATCCGCATCGATTTAGGCATCCGCATCCGCATCTGCATCCGCAAAAATCGATGTGGAGCTGATGCGGATGCGAATGTGTTGCAGGTCAGGACAAGAAAGAAAGGGGCGGGACCGGCGAGTGGCGCGTGCCGCGCGCTCGTGCTAATTGACCAATAGAAATCAATTAAGATCAAGATTTTTGTAAAGATCCGCTTCCGCATCCGCGGATGTTTGCCCCCTGGAATCCGCATCCGCATCCTCATCCGCGGATGTGAAAAAATCAGCATCCGCATCAACCCTGATACATTCCGGTTGTATCATCACCTTTTCTGATAATTTTTTTTTGACTGACCGGATGGCGCAATTAGTAGTGACCCTGCCTCTTACGCCAAAGGTCGTGGGTTCGATCCCCACCCTGGACAAACATTCGTGCGATGAACACTTGTGTTTGTTCAGTGTCTGGGTGTAATATATGTATTTAAGTATATATTTGTGTTCCTCTGTTGTCTGACATCTGTAACACAAGTGCTTAAGCTACTTAGTACGGAATCAGGTCAACGTATGAGATGTTGTGAGAATTATTATTATTAATAATTAGTTTTTCAGCGAAACCAACCTACTCCAAAAAATAACGCTGTATACAATACTGATACAAAAATTAAAATCGATTGCCGTCTATAGTGTGCCCTACCCGTCACCTTAAGTATAGAAATAGAAATCAATCACATGCGAGTACATTCAAAGGTGCCGCAGGTCATAAATAGACCTTTGACCTTCAAACTGATTAGTTTAATGAAGGTCGCAGGTCCGAAGGGTGACCTTAGCAAACAGATGGTTTGGCTCCTTGGACGTCGTAATATTACAAAGGAATATTAAAAGGTTCTGTATAGAGTCTGTATCGAATAACAATCATCTTTCTAAACACTTAATGGACAACATTTCATATTTTTAACATGTCCATATTGTTTTTTTACATGAAAATAGACATAAAATGAACAGACCCGTATTTTTTCTTTTTTCAAAATTTGCCCATTTTTATGCATGAAATAATTATTGAAATTCTTTATATTCTAAATAGACGTAAGCGCCAAATGACGTCATCGGACGGCTGAATACAGCGATATTCCTTTGCTTATCATTGTTTTAATAAAAAAAGGTACTACTGTCAAAGGTAAATAATACTAGTGTCATCATTGTCAACGTCATTCATTCATTCAACGTTGACAAGTTGTCTTTTTTTAAAGTTATAAAGTTTGGCATTTCGTAAATTTAAAACTATAATGAGCTAAGCAAAGAAATATTTTACATTCTGCCGTCCGATGACGTCATCTTACGTTTTTTAGTTTTTAAATTTTTTCTCAGTAAATAAGCAATATAAAAAATAAATAAATATATACTCGAGCAGCGGAAAAGTAAATAAAGAATTGGTATTTTTTGTTTCATATCTTAGCAATTTTGAAATGTTGTCCATTGATACTTAGGTATTCCACTTGTGAAGGTTTGAGACTATTTGATGAGTACGTTTGGTTGTGGTATGGAAAACTGAGTAGGTAAGAGTTAAGAGAAAGAGATCCGCGTACAGAACTCATTGCGATGCAGCGCAGCCTTACGCAAGGTGTTGGTGTCCAAGCTTCTAAGTAGACGAACTAAAATCCGTATTTATAAAACCGTGATACGGTTTTATAAATACGGATTAGTAGAGTAGAATAGGGGCAGTGCGGCCCCCGGCAGAGTAGAATAGGCCACCCTCACCCTTACCGAGGTGTCGTAAAAGGCGACTAAGGTAAAGCTGCTGGCATGATCATCAGCACCCAGAGAAGGAAAACTCTGCATTTATATCAAAACCCTCGCCAACCCGTCTGCCAAGCGTGGTGAGTATGGCAATTACCCCTCATGTGATTGAGGGAGGCCCGTGCCCCAGCAGTGGGGATTTAAATGGGCTGATTATGATACGGCCCATCCTAATGTACGGTTGCGAGGCTACGACGCTGACGCTAAAGGAGAAGAAAAGGCTTCTGATCGCTGAGCGAAAGATTTTGCGGAAAATCAAAATTTGCCGAGATCAAGCACCTTTTGTGTGAGCCTAACATAATCGGAGAAATAAAAGCTTACAGACTCTGATGGCTTGGCCACATGGCAAGGATGGGTGAAGATCGCAGTGTCAAGAAAGCTTATCTGGGCTGGCCAACCGGCCGAGGTCGGCCGCCCCAGATGTCGCTGGGATGACGTGTGCAGGCAGATCTTCGCGAGCTGCGAGTCAGGGACTGGCGTGAAACCGCGAATGATCGAGACCAGTGGAGGAGTCCTGTATCGGAGGCCAAGACACACTTTGGGTCTCTGAGCCATCGGAGTAAGTAAGTAAGTGTTAATTGAGTAAAAAAACCGGCCAAGTGCGAGTCGGGCTCGCGCACAAAGGGTTCCGTAGCAGCAAAGTCCAAAATTACAGTTAAATCAACCTATCTCAAAAACTATAAGAGATACTTTGATCAAACCAAAAATCGTTGAAAGAGTTAATTAGCATGCATCACCTCTATTTTTTTTAGAATTTTATACCCCGTAGTTATAAAAATAGAGGGGGGGGGACATACTTTTTACGACTTTGAGAGCTGATATCTCAAAAACCGTTCACTTTAAGAAAAATGTTTTTTAGAAAACTTTATATCATTTTAAAAGACCTTTCCATTGATACCCCACACGGGTATGTACATCGAAAAAAAAAATTTCATCCCTCAGTTACATGTATGGGGGGCCCCACCCCCAATTCTTTTTTTTACTATTTAGTGTCATATTTTTGTAGCGGTTCATACAACACATATTCCCATCAAATTTCATCACTGTAGTACTTATAGTTTCCGAGTAAATCGGCTGTGACAGACGGACAGACGGACAGACGGACAGACGGACATGACGAAACTATAAGGGTTCCGTTTTTGCCATTTTGGCTACGGAACCCTAAAAACCGGCCAAGTGCGAGTCGGACTCGCGCACCGAGGGTTCCGTACAAACCTGCAAGGTTTACAAAGTTCGTTCATTACGACAATCGAGTCATAACTATGGTATTTTTATTGCAAAATGAAATTCATAACATTACAATGGGGAAAGATGGAGGAGCATAAATTTAAGACAAATATTTCTTTATCGTTTAAGTAATCCTTTATTTTATATTAACACATATCATTTATCTATAATATAACTGAAACACTTATACTAGCCTTGCAGCAGACTTGCGAAAGTTCTTTTATTAAGTTTCAAAATATGCGGTATCAATGGTTGTACTTTTGCGTTTTGCGTTTTTGCGTTGACTTAGAATTTTTTTTTTCACGGTTAAAGACAATTAGATCTAAGTATTTGATATGAATTTCAACTTGATAGCTCTACGCGTTTATGAGGAAAAAAGTAATAAGTTTATATTTATTAAAATATATATATTTTGTAATGTAACTAAAAATTTAAGGTTTTCGGAATTTTCCCTTTATGTGTGCTATAAAACGTTGCTTCATGCCAAATTTCAAGATTCTAGGTCGACTGGAAGTACCCTTTAGGTTTGATTCCCTTGCGAGTACTTGCGAGTTTCAAAATATGCAGCTTAAATTGCTGTTTCTTTTGATTGCGTTGACATAGAAGTTTGATTTTGTTACAGCTTAAAGGTATTATAGACCTGAGTATTTGGTATGAATTTCAATTTAATACCTCTACGCGTTTATGAGGAAATGGGTAGTAAGTTTAATATTATTAAAAAAATATATATTATGTGATGTAACTAAAAATTTATGGTTTTCGTAATTTTTCCTTTATTTATGCTATAAGACGTTGCTTCGTACCAAATTTCAAGATTCTGAGTTCACGGGAAGCACCCTGTAGGTTTTGATTCCCTTGCAAGTGTCGAAAATTTGCGGCATAAACGGCTGTATCTTTTGATTGCGTTGGCTTAGAAGTTTCATTTTTTCACAGCTTCAAGGGACAGTAGACCTGAGTAATTGATATAAATTTCAGCTTCATACCTCCACGCGTTCCTGAGAAAAAGGCTCTTGACAGACGGACGGACAGACGGACAACAAAGTGATCCTTTAAGGGTTCCGTTTTTTCCTTTTGAGGTACGGAACCCTCTCCTTTTGCTTTGCCGTAGGCGGGTAAAAAAAGTTGTTTAACAAAATGTCACAATTAACTTAAAAATGTAGTAAAATTTTTGTGTTACTAATATGTCCCTATTCTCATTCAAAAATCGTCTATTTTATAATAGCCCTTTTTTCATTATATAGTTTTTTTATATACAATTTAACTTCTGTGTGGGCAAGGTAATAATAATCTGAAACATTTTATGCTCAATCCTATAGACGAACTGCCGACCATATGGAGCCTGATATTTGGAACGGCCAGTCTGTGCTTATTTCTGGTGTTAAGGCTGTGACAGTCGGACTTCTTCGAGAACAGATGGAGATTCTTATGTACGTACATAAGGCAATCAAGGATGTATCGAGAAGCCACGGCAAGTATGTCGATTTCTTTAAACAAATCTCTAAGGGAGTCACGCGATCTAAGGCGATAAATGGCGCTATCTAGATGGCTATCTTCAGTAAGTTTTCCCTTCTAAGGCTAGCCAATATACTGTGTGACGACCCGCTTGGAACAGTGGTAGTGGAAGTGTTCTCTACCGCCTCTAAAATGGGGAATGCTCTGATGAGTTATTTCAACTTATCCCATCCTCCCGTTTTCACTTCCGAACAACACATGCTGGACAGAATTGCCATCCGCATACCATCCAGACAATGGCAGCGCGCAACAAGAGTTGGCTCCTCGTTCCTGCTCCGAGCCATCAAGGCATGGAATGCCCTCCCAGCTCATGTGTTTCCTCCTTCATACAATCCGGGGTCTTTTAGGCGGGGCGTGAAGCGGCATCTCAGCAGGCCATCAGGGTGAGGATGGCAGACTCAATGAGTAGGTACTTTGTTAGTTCTTTTGTGCCTGTCAGCCATATAATATTTGGATTTTACGGCCGCTTACCATCAGGCGGAGTGAGGTCATCCTGATTGGCCTTTCTATAAAAAAAAAACGCTGCCTATTGTCCAAAGGTTGCGGGTTCGATCCCCGCACAGCACAAACATTTGTGTGCATGAACGTGTCTGTCTGTATTAGTCTGGGTGTTTTCTATGTATTATAAGTATTTATTTGACTGACCGGATGGCGCAATTGGTAGTGACCCTTCCTCTTACGCCAAAGGTCGTGGGTTCGATCCCCACCCTGAACAAACATTCGTGCGATGAACACTTGTGTTTGTTCAGTGTCTGGGTGTAATATATGTATTTAAGTATATATTTGTGTTCCTCTGTTGTCGGACATCTGTAACACAAATGCTTAAGCTACTTAGTACGGAATCAGGTCAACGTATGAGATGTTGTGAGATTATTATTTAAAAAAAAAACAAATAAATAAAAAATCATTGCATAAAGATAATAATAATAATAATTTACAAAAGAAAAGTATTATACATATTTTTTTTATATAAGAAGTGGCAGACGAGCAGACGGATCACCTGATGGTGATGATGTATACATATATTTGTAATCCCACTGTTGATTCTGATATCCGTAACACAGGTGCTTGAGCTACCTATCTCGGAGTCAGATCAATGTATGTGATGTTGTGAAATATTTATTTATTACTGTATCACTAAAAAAAATAGAAAAAGCTACACACATATAAAACCTGTCACACCAATTCACCCATGCTGCAGTTGCAGTCCGTCTGACCGTAATGCCGTATTTACGATGCGCCTAGGGTGACCTCTGTGAATGTTTTATGAACACCTGCCAACGACTTTTATTGTGGCCAGACGGGGGTTCGATTCCCGGCCGTGAGATGAAAATTTAATCAGGGTGCACTGGGACTGCAAATTGTGGTGTTTAGTTTTGGTGTCTGTACTTTATTTGAGTTCAGTTTGTTTAGGGGATTGAAGGCTTAAATCAAGTGAACGTCTGAAAAGGGGCTACAGAAAACCTTTTTCCCTCTTTTTACAAAATACTACTCTGATACCGGCTTCAATCCTGAACTAACAAGTTCATGATTATTACGGAATAACGTTAGTTCTTAATTTCTTATTACAGATCCTCGACTAACCATAGACCACTTAGTGCCGCAGGATAGTGTCAAAATTGATCGAATCATTCAATCATTCGTTCAGTGACGTTTCATTATACATAACGTTGTTTTGTTGTCTGAAGTAAAAATATTTTTGAATGGTTGTCAAGTTGTGCCTCAGATAAATTAATATAAATATTCATAGAGTCCGTGCCACGAAAGAAGTGCCCTGACAAATCACAGATCTATGAATTTAAATTCCCTGCGTCTATGGATATAGAGCTCAAAATTTGAATGTTGATAGCGACTGAAGCGCGCTTTTCACGGGACTTATTTGGAGGCGCGAAGCCTAAAGGATTTGATAATCCTATTATCTATTATTTAATGATTTACATGCAAGCAGCACTTGCTCAAAAGTAGCATGCTTTAAGCATGAAAATAAGCATGTGAAACAATAGCTTTATGTGTTGCCTTTTTAGGGTTCCGTAGCCAAACGGCAAAAAACGGAACCCTTATAGATTCGTCATGTCTGTCCGTCTGTCCGTCCGCATGTCATAGCCACTTTTCTCCGAAACTATAAGAACTATACTATTGAAACTTGGTAAATAGATGGATTTTGTTAGCCACTTAACTATTTTTACACAAAAATTGGAAAAAATAAAAAAATTGGGGGGTCTCCATACTTGAAACTGAAACTCATTTTTTTTTTCATCAAACCTATACGAGTGAGGTATGTATAGATAGGTCTTTATAAATGATGTTGAGGTTTTTAACATCATTTTTTTCTAAACACAATACTTTGCGCAAGAGACGCTCCCAAAGTGGTAAATTGTGTCCCCCCCCCCCTCCCCCCCTAACTTCTATAATAAATGAATTGTAAAACTAAAAAAAATATATGGTGTACATAATCATGAAAACTATCAACGAAAATTGGTTTGAACTAGATATAGTGAGTAGTTTTTTTTTAATACGTTATAAACCGTAAACCGCAATTTACCATCCATATATCTTACTTGCTGCTACGGAACCCTTCATGGGCGAGTCCGACTCGCACTTGGCCGGTTTTTGAAATAGGACGCTCTTCTCTTGAAGGTCCCTAAGTAGTAGCCGTCGGGAAATACTCCTGCAGCCAAACCGTACACATATCGAAGATACATCTAATTAGACGACAACCCGTTAACGCAGAAGTTTGTGCGCGGGTTGAGACGCAAGGGTCACGTGTTCGATTCCCGCACCTACACAAATGCTTGTTTCATCATCATCATCGTCAGCCCATTTAAGTCCCCACTGCTGGGGCACGGGCCTCCCTCAATCACATGAGGGGTAATTGCCATACTCACCACGCTTGGCAGACGGGTTGGCGAGGGTTTTGATATAAATGCAGAGTTTTCCTTCTCTGGGTGCTGATGATCATGCCAGCAGATTTACCTTAGTCGCCTTTTACGACACCTCGGTAAGAGTGAGGGTGGCCTATTCTATTCTGCCGGGAATCACACGGCTAATGCTTGTTTATGAAACAGATATTGTAGTACCTTCGTTGTTCTTGGTTTCAATAGTACAAGGAAAAACCTTAGTTTGGGACTAGGACAATGTCTGTGATGTTGTCTGAATTTATTTATTACTAGTGACCCGCCCTCACTTCGTTTCGAGACATTAGTTTCACTTTATACCAATAGATGGCGCGAGGTGTCGGTTACATCGCGCAAGCGTAGCGTTTCGTGTTTTCGGATTACCTATAACCGCCGCTATTGCCGCTTTCTGTAGGATTTAACTCTTTATTAGACCCGGCAAAAACGTATCTTTCAAAAGATTGGAACATTCGCATCTAGAACAGTGCAGAGTTACGGAACAGTGAAACGCTTCAATTGGAACATAATATAATATCCTCCAACCGATTACGGCTACGGCGGCCAATCTCAACGATCGGCCACGTACGCAGGATATATTATAGTGCTCAAGTGTGTGCGCAAACACAAGTGCACTCTCTACTCCCTTCCCCTAATATTCCGATGGGACCAGGGTGACACGACCGGAGAGGGATCGGGCGCAGGACCAACGGCTTAACGTGCTTTCCGAGGCACGGGGGTACAAGACCGCCAACTTCCAGACTCCGGGCTGACACTAAGAATTTCTTACCGAAAACTTAGGTACAAATTTTTGGCCTGACCCGGGGATCGAACCCGGGACCTCATGCGCAGCCGTCGCTTTGAAGTGCGACCCACTAACTACTACGCCACCGAGGCAGTCAACAAGTCTATGTTGTATTGGAACATAGACTCTCAGCAAGATCCGTGATTCATTCCACTCATTCGGATCATTCGGCTCATCGGCTCATTCCGCTCATTCGGATCTTCGGTTCACTCGAACTCGAGATCCATTTGAGTCGAACAATACATTCGGAGCGAACATTAGAGATTCGGAACAGTATATCATTTTGCTGAGTCGTTTCAGTAAAGACACGCGTCCACTCCTTATAATATAATGGATTTATTTATGAATTATTTTGTGTAATAGGTACCCTCAATACTTCCAAATCGCTTACAAGATCTCCCATAATCCTTGCCAAGTAAACACAGACAATATGATAAAATAAGACGCGCCTGTAAGTAAATAATTTATAAGTTGTCATAATAATCCATCCCCTATATAATAGCTTAAGCCCGAGTACAATGGTGTAGTGAAGTGAGGGGAAATTATAGGGAGGATGTTTCTTTTACAATGAATTTCTTTTGTTTGATTGTTTTATAAGGGGTGAAGTGTTTTTGGTTTACCCTAGAAACGTTAGCAGTCACCAAAGTTTCCTAATCTAAAGAATCGACTGCCGTCTGACCTTCGCAACCCTTTACAGAGAAACCAGACCAGACCAAAAAAATTTTTTTTTATGAGAAAGCTAAGCATCCAATGGCAAGTAATAACCACCGCCCATGGACATCAGCAGCACCAGAAGGAGCGGAGATGCGTTTTTTTTATGATATAGGTGGCAGACGAGCCGAGACGAACCTGATGGTAAGCGTTGGCGTGGTAAGCGTCCACGAACCAAATGGGCAAATATCACACCACTTTCATAAGACGCCACACCTATTTTCTATCAAAACACTTATTTATATAACACAACACAGAACTGACATTGTACCCTAAAAAATTCCTACTGCGCCCCAATAACTATGACACAGAATCTTTGTTGAAGGACGGATTGTTACACTGAACTTATAGCACGAACCCTAATCACTCAATTGTTCACTCACACACACACATACACACGCACGCACGCACGCACGCACGCACGCACGCACGCACGCACGCACGCGTCCTTCTTCTTTTCGTTTTTGTCTGAGATACAGGATTTTCCTAGTTCAGGCAGTAAAATTATAATTGATCCCATAGTATAAATAGGTAGATTATAAGTATCCTGTTGTTCTAATGTTTTTTCAATAAAGCTTTATTTATTTATAGGGTCGTTTCTTGAAGATCTCAATGTTGTACCGGTTCGGAAATACCGCTGCGGGAAATTGAGTCCACAATGAGGAGGTGCGTGGCAAAAAATGACGTGTAAAGCGTACGGTGGTGGACCTCCCCCCATCCAGATGGTACGGGTGGAATCCTAGTTTACGGCGTGTAGTACGGTGGTGAAATTCAGCAGCGGGTATTAACTCAAACAACTTCTCGGAACACTCACCATGGTAAAGGCGGTAAAAGACACATTAGAGATGCGACTCCTCTCCGCAGGGCCAGATAGTGTACTCATGGTTACACGTCTCAGAAACCATCCGAAACGTGCAGGTTTCCTCACGATGTTTCCCCTCACTGCCGAGCTAGTGGTAGAAATAGTAAGTAAGTAAGTAAGTAATTGTTTATTTGCCAGAATATGGTTACAAATGATCTTAAATAAATAAATTCCAACATATTCTATCGATGAGTCGATGTGCAAATGTCATTCAAAATTTTAATTTTACAATTCATAATTATTTTGATTAGTTTTATTTTTATTTTTACATCATTATTCAGCAAGCTATCATTACATTTTCTTTTTTATTAAATTGTCAAATACATATAATTCACCAAGTCAAAATATATCTAAGTATGAAATTATGGTCAAAGTCAAAATTAAATTATATGTCAAAATATATATATGTAAGTATGAAATTATGGTCAATGTCATAATTAAATTAAATGTCAAGAAATTTCAAATCCTATCATCCAGAAATTCATTGATTGTATAATACATTTTGGAAATTAGAAAATTATGTAATGTCTTTTTAAATTTATGGTCTGGTAACAATTTAAATACGCACATAGATTTGAAAATTTCAAAGGTGCTCTGTTTCTAAATGGAAGGTTCAGTTTGAAACACAGTAATTTACTCCACGATGAAGCTTAAAGCTCATTTCGTCAGATTTACGCTAAAATTTCCGGCTAGACGAAAATCGCCGAAGCACTCTATCGATATGCACATTGTGTACGATAATTAGTGCAGTGCATTATCGACATTATGACGTCGGGACTGCACTTTGCTAGGGCGATTAGGCCAGTGCTGGGGTAAGGTGTTTGTCGATATTTTAGTTGGCATTTTAGATCTAATATACTGTCAATTAAAAACCAAGTTTTTATAATAATAATGACTCTTGCGTAAAACCTCTCTTATACGGAACATTTCTTGAATAAGCTAGTTAGTATTTTTATGTGAAAGGAGGCAGACGAGCAGACGGATCACCTAATGATAAGCGATTGCCGTCGCCCATGGACACCCGCAAGACCAGTGGAGTCACAAGTGCGCAGCCAATCTTTGAACTCCAATTCGGGGGAAAGTAGGGATTGGGCCTCCCTCAATCACGCGCCGGAACACAGCACAATACTGCTTCACACCGGTTTTCTGTGAGACCGTGGTATCACTCCGGTCAAGTCGGCCCATTCATGCCAAAGCGTGGCTCTCCCACGATCAAAAAGTACACTAAGAATACGAATTCCACCGATCTGTTTATTATCAAATATTAATATTCATACGAGGAGAACAGACGGCCGTTGGGGCAGAAAGGTCCTGGAGTGGAGGCCACGCACATGAAGTCGCAGCCGTGGCAGGCCCCCCACAAGGTGGACCGACGATCTGGTGAAGATCGCGGGAATCCATTGGATGCGGGCGGCACAGGACCGATCTGTGTGGAGAACATTGGGGGAGGCCTATGTCCAGCAGTGGACGTCTATTGGCTGAAATGATGATGATGATTAATATTCATTACCAGTGCTGTAGATATTTTTATCGACTATCTTTAACGCGGCCGTGTCCCATCACTATTCCATAGCAATGCAATAATTTTCGTACAAAATACAGCACTTACCGTCGGATACTTTCGATATTCGCTCGCAAACATTATACACAGGGTGCTCGCATTTTCACTTACATTTGGGGATCGCTATTCCTATAATGTGAAAGATATATAGAAATGTATATTGCAAGAAATATAGGTACATATAATAATAATTCTCACAACATCTCATACGTTGACCTGATTCCGTACTAAGTAGCTTAAGCACTTGTGTTACAGATACCAGACAACAGAGGAACACAAATATATACTTAAATACATATATTA
Source organism: Marasmia exigua (assembly GCA_019059595.1). NCBI lineage: Eukaryota > Metazoa > Arthropoda > Insecta > Lepidoptera > Crambidae > Marasmia > Marasmia exigua. The sequence goes on along the minus strand of CM032489.1, from coordinate 11,356,819 downwards.
CACCCAGACACTGAACCAACACAAGTGTTCATCGCACGAAATATATACTTAAATACATATTTACACCCAGACACTGAAACACAAGTGTTCATCGTCCACGAATGTTTGTCCCGGGTGGGATCGAACCCACGACCTTTGGCGTAAGAGGCAGGGTCATTACCAATTGCGCCATCCAGTCAGTCAAATATTAAGGCATGATGACTCGTTTGGATCAGTGGTAGTGAAGGCTGCCTCTGGTGCTAGGGTTGCGGGTTCGACCCTGCACAGTACAAACATTTGTGTGCATGAACATGTATATTGTTTTAAGCTTTCATGGTCACTAACATTAGAATAGTTATTAACAGGGTTTCTGCTACCTTATTTTTGAGTTTCCGATATTTCGGCACTGTTGCAAGCGCCATGGTCACGGAGTAACTGAAGTGTTTGCGGGTAAGATGTTACTGGCAGACAAATCGGTCTACCCTCCTTCGCAGTCTTTTACTACGCGCACCTGCGGTACCACTGTTCACTAACTCACTATTGTCTCGCACCTAAGGTAAGGTAAGGTATAAGGTACATGGTAGAAATCCCGTAAATGCCTAACTATTCTAATGAACATATCTTGTATCATATCACATTGACCTGGGTGTTTTCTATGTATTATTATGTATTTACAAAAGAAAAGTTTTATATGTATTATATTTTTCTATTTTTTTTATCAAAAAAAAAATATATAAATATATTTGTAATTCCGCTGTTGATTCTGATATCTGTAACACAGGTGCTTAAGCTACCTATCTCGGAGTCAGATCAATGTATGTGATGTTGTGAAATATTTATTTATTATATCTTATAGTCCTTTATAATTTCATTTTAATGTAAGTTAGCCCTAAGTTATTTATGTTAAAAGGTTAGTTAAGGTGACGGGAAGGGCACAACACAACACAAGGGCAGGGTTGCTAGTGAGCAACGCCAATAGATTTTAATTTTTAGCTAGTAAACCGGATCTATTTTAAACAATTTCGGGGTTACAACCTCTCTGCAAACACTTAAAGTATTTATCAAATAACCATGCACAAATGTTGGGTCCGTTTTTGTACGTGAAAAATTGATTCACGTCAAAAGTGGCTGCTGTTGGCGTGAATAAGTTTTTCGCGTACGCGTTAGACCCAATTTTTTTGCGTGGTTATTTAATAAATAGTATAAGTGTTTGCCGAGAGGTTGTAGCCCGAAATTGTTTAATATAGATCCTGTTTAGTACCGTCACCATAAGATTGTGTAATATGTATCTGTACTTTAAAATTAATTCTGAGATTTTATACATTTCCGGTATGTAACATCAGTAACATAAACCTACAAAATGCCGCACCCTGTAGACACGGTAATGAGTGCGCACGTACAGTCGGGATGTATATTTAAATTGATACCGGTCTTAGTACACTCCAGCTCGCGAGCTACCGTCTAATACGTTATGCATCCCGAAAAATTGTGGGGTAAACAAATGGCCAAGTTTTTTTATGTTATAGGCGGCAGAGGAGCAGATGCCTGATGGTAAGCAATGGACAACATTTCATATTTTTAACATGTCCATATTGTTTTTTTATATGAAAGTAGACATAAAATGAACAGACCCATATTTTTTCTTTTTTCAAAATTTGTCCATTTGCATGCATAAAATAATTATTGAAATTCTTTTATTCTAAATAGACGTAAGCGCCAAATGACGTCATCGGACGGCTGAATACAGCGATATTCCTTTGCTTATCATTGTTTTAATGAAAAAAAAGGTATTACTGTCAAAGGTAAATAATACTAGTGTCAACATTGTCAACGTCATTCATACATTCAACGTTGACAAGTTGTCTTTTTTTTTGACAGTTACATGTCATGGGTTTGGCATTACGTAAATTTAAAACTATAATGTGCTAAGCAAAGAAATATTTTACATTCTGCCGTCCGATGACGTCATCTTACGTTTTTTAGTTTTTAATTTTTTTTCTCAGTAAATAAGCAATATAAAAAATGAATAAATATATATTCTAGCAGCGGAAAAGTAAACAAAGAATTGGTATTTTTTGTTTCAGAGCTTAGCAATTTTGAAATGTTGTCCATTGCCGCCGCTCAAAGACACCCGCGACACCAGTGGAGTCACTAGTGCGCTGTCAACCTTTGCCAAGTTTTGCAGCTTTCAAGACATGCGACTTACATATACCCGCACAGTACAAACATTTGTGTGCATGAAAATGTCTGTTTTTATTGGTCTGGGTGTTTTCTGTGTATTATATTTATATATTTAAAAAAAAAGTACTTATAATATGTATATATTTGTAATGCCACTGTTGATTCTGATACCGGTAACACAGGTGCTTGAGCTACCTATCTTGGAGTCAGATCAATGTATGTGATGTTGTGAAATATTTATTCATTTATTTATATATCACCTCCAGAAGGGCGAATGTTAAAGGCAAAAAAGATAAAGATGAAAATATCTATGAAACGTTTCCCATCTCATCATCAGATCATGACATCCTAGTAAATGCCAGCCTAAAAGTACATTCAGTATTGAATGAGTTATCTTGTAACTCTTAACCGTTAAGGAGTTGACCTTCTATCATCAGCTGAGCCACAAAAATTATACAATCAGGCGTAAATACGGGTGCAGAAAAAAAATACAAAAACATTACATATGCCTGTAAAATTTGTGGATTTCCCTCAATTTCTCTGGGATCCCATTATCAGATCCTGACATGGTGACAATGGTACCAACTTGGGAGTGTGTTCTTATAAATAAAAATGCAAATAATTATGCAAATCGATCAATAATTGGCGGAGAAATAGGTGAATATATCTATATAACAAAAAAACATATACAGTCGAAATTAGATCCTCCTCCTTTTTATAAGACGGTAAAAATAAAAAGCTCACGTTATACTTAAATTAATTTCTGCACACAGGTTACGCTAGACATTCTAGCCGGGACTTATACCTATGTGCGAAACTATAATCTGTACCTCAAATCTTCACACACCATGACTTGGCCCTTTTTTACCGTGCCGGATTATTTTACCCGGATAAAATACACGCCACGCTCCGCACCTGAACGGATGGAGTGGGCGCGTGACCGGAATACCTTCAGGGGATACAGGTTCGATTCCCGGAAATAGTTTAGATTGGCAATTTGATTTGTTGTTCTAACGGTAAAATGATGAGGAATGTGAAAAGTTTGAAAATGGCTTTTGTGGAAAGAAAGATAACAATATTTTGAGTGTAGAAAACTTAATAATATAAATAAATTCATTAAACATCTCATACATTGACCTGATTCCGTACTCAGTAAGTATCTAGTTTAAGGTAACGGGTAGGGCACAATATCGACGCCAATTGGTTTGAATTTTTAGCTACTAAACCGGATCCATTTTTAAACTATTTCAGGGTTACAACCTCTCGGCAAACACTTATACTATTTATTATATAACTATGTACAAATTTTAGGGCCGTTTTTAGACGCGGGGGAAATTGATTACCGCCAAAAGCGGCTACTTTTAGGGTGAATCAATTTTTCACGTACAAATGTTAGGTCCGCATTTGTGCATAGTTATTTAATAAATAGTATAAGTGTTTGCCGAGAGGTTACAACCTCTCGGCCTGAACCCTGAAATTGTTAAAAATAGATCCGGCATTTGTGTGCATGAACATGTTTGTTTGTATTGGTCTGGGTGTTTGCTATGTATTATAAGTATGTTTTTACGAAAGAAAAGTATTATATGTATATATTTGGCCGTGTGGTCCCCGGCAGAGTAGAATAGGCCACCCTCATTCTTACCGAGGTGTCGTAAAAGGCGACTAAGGTAAAGCTGCTGGCATGATCATCAGCACACAGAGAAGGAAAACTCTGCATTTATATCAAAACCCTCGCCAACCCGTCTGCCAAGCGTGGTGAGTATGGCAATTACCCCTCATGTGATTAAGGGAGGCCCGTGCCCCAGGAGTGGGGACTTAAATGGGCTGACGATGATATGTATATATTTGTAATCCCACTGTTGACTCTGATATCCGTAACACAGGTGCTTGAGCTACCTATCTCGGAGTCAGATCAATGTATGTGATGTTGTGAAATATTTATTATTTATATTTATTATCTGTCTTTCTTTGTAGGTGACCGAGATCTTTTTCGTCCTGGTCTACCCAGCGATATCTACCATACCAAGATCCGTGTCTACAAAACTGTTATCAGACCGATCCTGGTGTATGGGTGTGAAACTTGGACACTGACACTCAAGGAGAAGGAAAAACAGTTAAGGCGACGGGTAGTCCTAACTAGCGATACCATTCACACCAGTCATACCGAACAGATACTACCTGGTGATCTTCAAGAACAGAGCTTATTCCTCCCTTAAGTGCCGGCAACGCATCTGTGATGCCCCGTGTGTCGCAGATGTCTATGGGCGGCGGTAATTCACTTACCATCAGGTGAGCCGTCTGCTCGTTTGTCTGCCATAATGTAAAATACAAAAAAATACCATTCACTTTAATTTATCATCAGCTCATTTAAGTCCCCACTGCTGAGGCACGGGCCTCCTCAATCACATGAGGGGTAATTGCCATACTAGGTATATGTATGTAAAAATGCATAGTGACATCTACCGAAAGAACTTCGAACCATGTGTTTGATTGATTTTTAAAGCTACGTCTGCTTTTTACAAGCTCCATCTAACGAAAACCGCTGAATAATGGTTCCCTACTGACGAAAAAAGTACTAGTGAAATGACCCTGATTAAATAGCCTTAAAACACTTTAAAATCACCTAAAAACGTTGTTTATCATAAGTCCTGTACAGTCACGCTGTAACCAGAAGTGCAAAATGTGCACAAGCGTCTCGTCTCTCCATTCATTTTTAACTCGGCACAGACAATTTGGGAAGTGGTGCCGGCGCTTAAAGGCGGTCGTGACACGGTTCTGTGGGTGTTCTGTAGGGGGACCATGGTTTTGGAGGTATGTAGGATAAATGGGAACTCAGATAAGAAAGAAAGAAAGAAAGAAAGAAACATTTTATTAACCATCACAATAAATAATTTAACAATGAACATTCATTAGAACCTCGCCAACCCGTCTGCCAAGCGTGGTGAGTATGGCAATTACTCCTCATGTGATTGAGGGAGGCCCGTGCCCCAGCAGTGGGGACTTAAATGGGCTAACGATGACGATGATTCATTAGAAAACATAGGTAAGGTAACATTGACACATTAAAACTACAGACAAAGGTGAGTACGAGAACAGACGATAGGTAGGTAAATACACAGTTATATAATGAAAATATTCTAAATAAGTATGCGTGTGTGAAGTGTGAGGTCAATCAGGTCCTGGCCTCAGTATTGCGCTGCCACGACAGAAATGCCGCGGCAGCGCTGGTATTCTGGCAGGACCTGTTGTGAGTGACAGAGATAACACAAGCTATATGCGATAAGACGGATGAATCTCCTGATATTATTTAGGCGAACGCGTTACATCCCAGACCTCATCGGCACTTTCCATCAGGTGAGATTGTGGTCCAGCGTTGGCCTAGTTCACCCGGACAGTAATATGGAATCGATTGATACTCTAAGTTAGTATTTTTTTTATGCTAGAGGGGGACAAATAAGCAAGCGAGTCATCTGATGGAAAGTAATCAACGCCGCCAATGAACATCCGCGAAATCAGAGAGATCGCTTATGTGTTGCCAGCCTCTTTTTAAAAAAGAGCACGCTTTTTAAAAAAAAGTACGCTTCTCTCTTAAAGGTCCGTAAGTCATAGCCGTCCGGAAATACTCCTGCAGCCAAACCGTTCCACAGAACTGAGGTACATGGTAGAAAGTTCCGCGAGAAGCGTACTGTATCAGACCGCCATACATCGAGATGACAATCGCTTGCGCAATTGCAATTATTGTTTGAATGAATGAATTTTGTGTTGACATGATTTTATTTTTATTGCTTACTAGCTAACCCGACAGACTTCGGTCCTGTCAAAAAAATTGTAATGTGGCAACAAATATGAACTTTATATAATAGCAATAAAACTCAAATTGATGATCTAATGTTTTAGTTAAAAAACGTTTGTATGTGAAAAAGAAAAGGGCTGTTTTAGGGTTTTCCCGACAATTATTCGATTTTTTCTATATAAAAATATAAGTCTAGGTCACCCGGACAGTAATAAGGAATTAATTGATACCTCGTTCATCAAATCGGATTGGTAATTTAGGCAGTTTTGGAACATATAAATATACTTATATACATATAATGACAGCTAAAATCATAACCCTTCCTTTTTGGCTTTTCCGTAACCGGGTAAAAAGATCCACTTATTCCATAAAAAGAGGTACAGTGTGGCCACCCTTACTCTCAGGCTGTTAAAGTAATTTTATAGTACATTGACACGAACATATCGCATTGTATCTGTCGTCTGAATTAGCCCTAACTCCTAATGGCCCCTTAACGCATTTCAGTTAATTTTATTTCTATACTTGGGCGTTTAGATGAGCATCGTTCCCGTAGCGTATGCATTTGTGTCAGTGCACACACTTGTGCACTACTATATTAAAGTATTAGTCTATGGTTTCTGCCAAACAATGAGACTTTAAGTGTGGGAGAGCCACGCTTAGGCATGAATGGGCCGGCTCGACCGGAGTGATACCACTCACAGAAGACCGGCGTGACGCACCGCCTGCGCGGTGTTTCGCCGTGTGAGTGAGGTTAAAAGGTTGGCAGCGCACTTGTGACTGGTGTTGCGGGTGTCCATGGGCGGCGGAATTGCTTACCATCAGGTGATCCGTCTGCTGGTCTGCCACCTCTCATATAAAAAAAAGAAAAAAACTAAAAAGCATAAAAAAAAATCTGCGAAAAAAAACCGCCCTCAAAAACCACGAACTAAAAAGTGTAAAATAATATTTTTAACACTTTATACACTTCAAATAACATTTTAAAACAGTACACTCGAGAAAAGGTGTTACCAAAGTCGGCGTCCAATACTATCTTGTAATTTAATACAACATTCAATTATTCAACAGGGATTAGGCGCTGACTTCTGTAACACCTTTTCTCGACCGGAGTCTTAGATAATTCACAAACCCGTGTAATACCACGGTGTGTACACAGCACTGTGCTGCGTTTCGCTGCATGAGTGAGGGTACCGGTGGCCCAATTCGGAGGAATGGGGGGTTTATACTCCACTGGTGTCGCGGGTGTCTATGGGCGACGGCAATCGCTAAATCTACCATCAGGTGATTGGTCTGCTCGTCTGCCACTTATCAGATAAAAAAACACGATTTATACTGTGCATGATCTGTTTAATGTTGGCTGTGTCCTATGCCTGTAAATCTTGTATATGGTCAATAAATGTTTACTCACATGACTGACCGGTTGGCGCAATTGGTAGTGACCATGCCTCTTACGCCAAAGGTCGTGGGTTCGATCCCCACCCTGGACAAACATTCGTGCAATAGTTTTTTAGATTTTCGCGTTGCATTATAACTATAATGTATCAATATACGTTATTATACCAGAATAGTACGTGAAGCGATTGAGATCAAGAAGTATAAGACTTCGGGAGGATGGATTCAAAATATCATCGACATGGAATCCAGTAATTAAACAAGTGCAAACCCCGTGCTAGGCCGTTACTAACGCAAACAAACACCGATACTGTTAGTGTAGTGTAGGTTCACTGACAAATTCATCTAGTGGCGAATTAATATCAAAAAATGTGAGGGTGTCCGAAGATTCACAGCCCGGCCCCAGCAGACGACGCCGTGCTCCGCCAGTCCGCTCGTGACCACGGCTGCTGTAACGTAGCAGAAACGTCGAGCCAAATATGTGAGTACACACTACACAATGTTGTTTCACATAATAAATATCGTGTTAATCCCCGTATTGATACATTATGAACGTTCGTGCGATGAACACTTGTGTTTGTTCGGTGTCTGGGTGTAATAGGTATATGTATTTAAGTATATATTTGTGTTCCTCTGTTGTCTGATATCTGTAACACAAGTGCTTAAGCTACTTAGTACGGAATCAGGTCAACGTATGAGATGTTGTGAGAATTGTGAGAATTACTTACTGACTTACAGCAAATCATGGAAATGTTGCTTCCTCAAAATAACTTCCGAAATTCACTACTTGATACTTAAAAGCACGCCTCAGACGAACCTGTTTAATATTACAAGGTGGACGTGCATTTTATTAGCTCCGGATGAAATATTAACTTGTAATAGCAATGCTTTTACGGTATTACTGCACTTTATTGCATCTCGGTGGACCGTACCAAGCGACAGCCCGGTACAGAAGGTTACGAATTAGAAGAAAACGCGTGAAAAACAATAGACAGGCTTTAAAACTCAACGAGAGTTGAAAATAACATGTGAAAATCGAATAAAAAAACAACAAAAAAAACAACAGTCGAAAAACAAAAGACAGGCGGAATAACAAAAGCCAGTCGAAATAACAAAAGACAGTCGAAATAACAAAAGACAGTCAAATAACAAAAGACGGTCGAATTAACAAAACAGTCGAAAGAACACAAATCAGTCGATATAACAAAAGAAAGTCGAAATAAAAAAGACCGTTGTAAATAGCGATAAAAGTCCAAGAAAACAAGTGAAATTCCATTAATTTATTCACATGTGAAAATAAATAAAAATCGGTAGATATTAACAAAAGACGGTCAAATTATAAAAACCGGCCAAGTGCGAGTTGGACTCGCCCACGAAGGGTTCCGTAGCAGCAAGTAAGATATATGGAAATTGAATTGCGGTTTATAACGTGTTACATAAAAAAACTACTTATAATAGTCCATTCAGTAGGCATGTGAAGGTGAATAGGACAGATCTATTTTGACATCAAAAGCGAGACGCTCCTTTTAAACCTAACCGATATTTTTAAGAATCGAGAATATTTTCATTAGAAATCTTATCGACTTTTTATTTGTTTGATTTTAAATTTTAAAAAACATTTTTTCTATGAATTTGAACTATCTGGATATGAAATACAATATGTAAATATTCTTAATGGTACACACGCAACAAATCACCTTTTATTAAATAATATGATTTAATTCATCAGAAAAATAACAACACTTTTTTTTTTGTGTTCTCCCAGAGGAAATGCGTTACGCATATGTCGGACTCCCCCCACATGACGGCGGGGGTCTACCGACTAAGACCCCTGGGCACCCTCTCATCGTCCATAGTGGGGGTCGTGGTGACGGGCACGAAGCCATGTGCACGACAAAATAACAACACTCGCTTGACGTGTCGGAACCACCTTCGTCACCGAGAGAAATTGAAATTATTTACTAGTTCTTGGTCCCTAATGAGATTGCATTAGGGACATGCGGACATATTTTGCACGAGACAATAATCGTGATTCGATGGTCGACATACCGATTACTGATTTAATGCGATTGTTTGTGTCAATCCATTATGCAATTCATAAAATATTTTTACAAATTTTGTTGATGATAACTCTTTTAAGTTCTTGTTCAGATTAATTGATAAATTTTAATACTTGTTATTTGGAAAAAATTTGAACACCAGAAAGATAATGGATTTCACAACTTAATATTTTTATTCCCTTATTTGTAGAAAGATGCATGATACAAAACGTTTGAACTGTCCTATTCACCTTCACATATTGAATGGACTATAAACAGTTACCCTTCTGTATCATAAGGTGATGCAACTCTTTGCGAATGAGTATGCAGTTTGAAAGATTAACCGTTCTGTTAGTTTAGGGCGTTTTTATCGTCACTCTGTAATTCAGCTGAAATTGAATTCGTGGGAGTTTCTTGTAATGTTTAAGTACAATAACGGAACACAATTTAGATCAAATGGTTTTTCGTTATTGTACTTAAAATCTTAAATTGTTTGTTTTATAAGAAAATGTGTTGGTATTATTTTAGTATGAGGTGAAGCAAAATTAAAGTTAATCCTTATTTAAGGTGACGGGTAGGGCACACTAGCGACGCCAATCGACGCCAAACGTGGAAGTTTTTGGTGTGAATCAATTTTTCGCGTGCGCGTTGGACCCAACATTTGTGCATGGTTATTTAATAAATAGTATAAGTGTTTGCCGTGAGGTTGTAACCCCGAAATTGTTTAAAATAGATCCTTACCATCAGGCGATCCATCTGCTCGTTTGCTACCTATTACATAAAACAAAATACTCAATCGTCCGTTTGGCATCGTATTTGTAACTCCACTGGTGTTGCAGATGTATCGCTTATCATCAAGTGATCAGTTTGATCGTCTGGCATCTACACTATTCACAAAGCGGCAGATTCTTTAGACAGCGACAAAGCTTAAACGAAAACTTAAAAGGCGATAGTGCGATTTAATCGACGCTCAGCGCCATCTGTTGGTACTGTTTGGAACTAACAGCAAAATTAAGTCCCAAAAGAAATGATGAATGAAAAAAGAGAATGATAAGATAAAAAATCTGTCTTTAGGAAAATAAAAAACAAAATATCATTCATTATTACTTTATTTACCTTCCACAAATCCTTTCCATTCCTATAAATACAATCGTCAAAATTAAACTATAAATGATATATAAAAAGGCGTTCAGATTCCCACACGCGACGCAAAGAGAGAAAGAGGAAAATAAAGAGTTAAGTCAGAAAGGGACAGTTGAATACGTACTAATGGTTATGCCAAACACTATTTATGAAAGACAATCAAACGAGAACCACCGCCCATGGACATTACCAACAGCAAAATGTACATTTTTATCATTATTTTTTTTCTAACGCAAAGACGTCAACCAAGGTCCAGCCTGAAAACCAGCATATGCCGAGGCTGAGCCTTGCTGGCCGCAACTTTTATGCTCTGTACCGTTCTTGTGTTGTGGTCAATACATGGTTTCTTTCTTTTTTCTTTCTTCCAAAAGGTATGTTGACTCCAGAGCGTTGCCGGCCTTTTTACCCGACTGCCAAAGAAGGAGGGTAATGTTTTTCGAGTGTATGTATGTATGTATGTCTTTTCCTTTGTGACCTCCTGTAGCCTAAACGGCTTGATGGATTTTGATGTATGAGGTATCGTTAGATTTGTCTTGATTACGGGAGTGTCATAGGATACATTTTATCCTAAAAGTCCCACGGGATAAAGACATAATAATATTTTTTCTAAATTTCCCTTTAAAAAAATATGTATGCGGTATCATTAGATTCATTTCAATCACGGGAGTAATTAATATAGGATACGGTTTTTCTCAAAATTCCCACGGGAACATGTTAATTCTGCGTCAACGCAAAGCAACTTATGCGTTAGCAAGCAAAAAGATAGGGCGTGGCCTGGCATGCGGCGCGCGGCGCGGTGCGGAGGGGGATATGCTCGAGTATACAGCCCGAATGCGGCAAATGTGGTCGAAATAATTTAAAATGTAAGTACTTACATATACATAGTCTTCTACATCTACAACATTTTCGTTAAATAAAAACAGCTAAAAAGTTATAAATAAAAAAAAATATTATTAAAAAAACAAAATACCCGACTGCACACTAAAAAAAGAGTAAAACAAGCCCCACAATAATATTGATCAATCAAATGCTAAAAACTAATTATGTAATACCGTTTAAACAATACCTATATTAAAATACACTACAATATGTGTTCGTAATCGATAGTTAAATAAACAGAAACTTATTTTGAATACAAATTTACTGAATATAATTTATAAATGTTGATGGAAAGCATCGCAGGCGGGGACCACCTTGACCGCCACCAACGAAAATTCTGCTAAATGGTGCACAACCGAAATGACTATAAATAAGCCTCTGTTGGTCCCCGCCTGCGATGCTTTCCATCAACATTTATAAATTATATTCAGTAAATTTGTATTCAAAATAAGTTTCTGTTTATTTAACTATCGATTACGAACACATATTGTAGTGTATTTTAATATAGGTATTGTTTAAACGGTATTACATAATTAGTTTTTAGCATTTGATTGATCAATATTATTGTGGGGCTTGTTTTACTCTTTTTTTAGTGTGCAGTCGGGTATTTTGTTTTTTTAATAATATTTTTTTTTAGAATGATAGAATAACGACCAGTACGACATTGGGCTATATTTTTTTTGCTTTATAACCATCACCCACATCTGCGAGATTAGAGAAGACGCTGATGCGTAACCGTCCTTTTAGAAATGAGCTCTTCTCTTGAAAATTCCTAAGTCATAGCCGTCGTGAAGTACTGATGCAGCAAAATTGTTCCACAAAATCAGAGGTACTTGGTATAAAGTACTGGCTTGGAAATGTCGCTAAGATTGTGGGATTAGTTTCAAAATCTGCACTTATATTTGCAAGTTTAAATTAATTTCCCTTTCGAAGACTCATAAAGTCTTAGCTAGGAGACCTAATAGGTATTGTATCTTCATTTACTGATGTTGAAAAAGAATGGACTTTATTATCTTAAATTCAATTCTCAATTCTCACAATTTGGGCATTATCAAAACCTTCCATTTCATCTTTATGAACACTTTTATATGTTGTCGACTTTTTTGCGTCATATAATGCTCTGTAATATACATCCTGAAGGTTTCTTTTCTCAATAGATGGTTCATTGTTTTCTAAGTAATTTTTATCCTCATTTACATCTTTGGTTTCATCGCTGGCTTTATTCATTTCTGTATTAGGAAACGCATCATAAATACTAGCTGTAGTCTTTGTACGCTTTTTTCCATAATTTTTCACGAATCTTCTTTTGATTCTGACATTTCGTCGTCTTTTCTTCTGCTGATTTTTGTAAGTCTTTCGGTCTTCTGATAATTTAGTCAAATCTCTTCTGTAGCGTAGATATGGGTTTTGTTCGTCGAACATGTTTGGCGTCTGCAACAAATGCTTTTAATAGATCATCATCATTAGCCTGTACTATGATCCCACTACAGGGTATAAGCCTCCTCCTGTGTTCGACACTCGCAACGGTCCCGAGCCAGCCTCATCCAAACCTTACCTACCGATCTGCCTATATCATCAGCCCATCTGGCTAATGGGCGTCCTCTTTTCCGTTTCCCTTGCTTTGGTCACCAGTGTGTTATGGATTGGCTTCATCTACCGTCACCCCGACGAGGCAGGTGAACTGCCCACTGCCCATTTGATTGACATCCCACGTTTCCCAATATCCACCACCTTGGTTCGTATTCTTATCTCTGTATTGGGAATGTCTTGGAGCTTGATGCCTAACAGGGACCGCTCTGTTGCCACACGGAGCTTTTTATAGATATAGAGGCATTTGTTAAAATTATACTTTATAATAGAGCCGTCTCTAGTTGAAGCTTATAAATCGCATGATGGTTTGTAAATACCATTGCATATGAACACATAAACACTAAAAGGATTTCCCAATCTAGAGATGTGTGCTTTGCTCCAAATGTCATCAGCGTAAATATGTAGTATCATTAATCTATATGAAACCTTTTATAATTAAACTAACCTTATCATCATCAGGTGTGAGCTGTTTGTGTAAAAACTGAAGTTGATTCTCCAAATATTCTCTAATGCCAGTCATTTTGCTCTGTAAACAAATATTATTATTAGTTACTGCGGCTTTTTATACAACTTTTTTCTTCAACAGACCAGAATCAGGTGATCCGTCTGCCACCTATGACATAAAAAAAACTCAAACCTTATCCTCATCACTCATATCGTCAAACTGCTGCATCAGATCCTGTACCGCATGCAAGGTCCCAAGGCAGTCCGACCTGATGTCCGGGTGCACCTCCTCCTTCTCGCTAGATGGCGTTGTTATCAGGTCCAGGACTTGTTCAGTTGGTCTCTCTGTCGAAATTATGAAGTCTCTTAAGGTGCGTCTACATTTCACAAATGCGCTGCGAATGTGAAATTTGTTCTACGACTTTACAAAATCCATAAAAAAATGACCAAGTCACGTGACTGATGTATGAAAAGTTGATTAAAGACTAAAATATTTACTTACTTACAATTGCTACTGTGTTTTGCTGTGTGGTCCCCGGCAGACTAGAATAGGCCACCCTCACTCTTACCGAGGCGTCGTAAAAGGCGACTAAGGTAAAGCTGCTGGCATGATCATCAGCACCCAGAGAAGGAAAACTCTGCATTTATATCAAAACCCTCGCCCACCCGTCTGCCAAGCGTGGTGAGTATGGCAATTACCCCTCATGTGATTGAGGGAGGCCCGTACCCCAGCAGTGGGGACTTAAATGGGCTAATGATGAATTGCTACTAGTCAGTGAAAGAATATTTTCAGGATAAAATATAAGACAATACAAGTACATGTTGATTATAAATATATCATACATATTACAAATTTCAAATAATAAAATTACTTAGATATAATTAATGTAAATGGGACAAAACGCGGTTATCTAAAAAAAATAACCTCGTTTTGTCCCGTGTACATTAGTTATTTGTTTAATGCAACGCGAAAGTTTAAAATCTTAAATACTTAAAAGAGTGTATATTAAAAGCAAATACATATTAGGTAAATAAAATAAAAAAATATGCCAATTTGCAATGCCTACCAAGGCGCGTATGTTCTTTTGATTGAGTAATGTTTACCAAGTCATATGTATCTAATACAAATAAATTAAATATTTTTTTATGCCAATTTCTAAAAGTCATAGAACAAATATTGTTCACAGCCGTGTGGTCCCCGGCAGAGTAGAATAGGCCACCCTCACACACCGTGTGGTCCCCGGCAGAGTAGAATAGGCCACCCTCACACGCCGTGTGGTCCCCGGCAGAGTAGAATAGGCCACCCTCACACGCCGTGTGGTCCCCGGCAGAGTAGAATAGGCCACCCTCACACGCCGTGTGGTCCCCGGCAGAGTAGAATAGGCCACCCTCACTCTTACCGAGGTGTCGTAAAAGGCGACTAAGGTAAATCTGCTGGCATGATCATCAGCACCCAGAGAAGGAAAACTCTGCATTTATATCAAAACCCTCGCCAACCCGTCTGCCAAGCGTGGTGAGTATGGCAATTACCCCTCATGTGATTGAGGGAGGCCCGTGCCCCAGCAGTGGGGACTTAAATGGGCTGATGATGATGATGATGAAATATTGTTCCAAATTGTTAGCAGAACACGTGGTTAAAGGGATGTCAATGATAATAATAATTACCACAACATCTCATACATTGACCTGATTCCGTACTAAGTAGCTTAAGCACAGATATCAGGCAACCGAGGAACACAAATATATACTTAAATACATATATTACACCCAGACACTGAACAAACACAAGTCTTCATCGCATGAATGTTTGTCCAGGGGGATCGGACCCACGACCTTTGGCGTAAGAGGCAGGGTACTACCAATTGCGCCACCCGGTCAGTCATGATGATGATGACAGATTTACCCTATATAACTTTTAAAGCTTTAAAAAATAATAAATTAACTATTCATTAAAAAAATTGGGCTTCCTCAGGCAGCCAATAAGGCACATACCCAAAGAACTCTCATCAGAATACCCGATATTCGAATTAGGATTCTTCATTTCAGACCGATCAGCAGAGTCCGGCAAAGTCATCCATTCCAGAAACTCTTGCAGATCTGGTGGCAGCTCTGAAATGTGTATGGATTGGAGAATATTAATAGGTGTACGAAATTGGTTAAACCTATAGTTCCAGTAGAGCTAATACACAATCTATACAAATACACAAGTTTTTGTTTCATCAAAAAAGACCAAGTATTAATGAATTAAGAGAAAATTACAATTTCGCAGGCGTATTGTGACGTCACCGTACAACATTTTTTTTAAAATTATGTATCTCGGGATATACACGACGTATCATAATAATGTTTTCAGCCATGTTTTTTTTTTATTTTCAACCAAGTTGATGGAGATACTGGCGATTTATTACCGAAACACGCGAGTGGACGACGCTGGGACGGCGATGACGTCACTTCACAACCCGTGTAATTTGAAATCGAATAACTCGGGCAACTAGACGACGTATCGTAGTCTTTTTTTCTATCATATTTTTTATTTACAACCAAGATTAAGGAGAGCTAAAAAATAAAATTAGTCATTTTTCTGAATAATAAAACTAATTAGGTAATGAGTTATTTTGAAGTTAAAAATCGATTAGGCCATGAAACCAGTTTGTCCCCCCCAATTGTCCCTCCTCTCAAAAATGTTGTTACTCTAAAATATCTCGGATTTTTTTTTTAATTCCATTATGCTCCCGTCTCGGTAGAACTATCGTTTTTGCCATATTCCTCCCGCATGTATGACCCTAAGGGCTTGAGTTTTAGTTAAAACTCGTACTAACTGACACAAGTCTGCTGTTGCACTTGAATGTCGATGAGGTCCGTCATGAGCTTGGCGCTCTCTAAAAAATGTTGTTACTCTAAAATATCTCGACTTTTTTATTATTCCATTATGCTCCCGTCTTGTTAGAACTCTCGATTTTGCCATATTCCTCCCGCATGTGTGACCCTAAGGGCATTGAGTTTTACTGATCCCGTTCGGGGGTTAAATTAAGTATTAGTTAAAACTGGTACTAACTGACACAAGTTTGTTGTTGCACTTGGAAGTCGATGAGTTCCGTCATGAGCTTGGCGAGCTGCTGCATCAGGGTTGTCGTCATTGAATCTTCTTTTTGCTCTTCACGAACTTAAACACAAAGTTTTTTTTAATATTTTTATATTATTTTATTTAAAATATAATAATAAATAGTAATATTTTCACAACATCACATGCCTACTAACATCATATATATTGATCTGACTCCGAGATAGGTAGCTCAAGCACCTGTGTTACGGATATCAGAATTAACAGTAGTGGGATTACAAATATATACAAATATTAACGGGATGGGGGACCAAACGGCTAATTAATATTAAATATAAGAGCAGAGTAGAATAGGTCACCCTCACTCTTACCGAGGTGTCGTAAAAGGCTAAGGTAAAGCTGCTGGCATGATCATCAGCACCCAGAGAAGGAAAACTCTGCATTTATATCAAAACCCTCGCCAACCCGTCTGCCAAGCGTGGTGAGTATGGCAACTACCCCTGATGTGATTGAGGGAGGCCCGTGCTCCAGCAGTGGGACTTAAATGGCGATGACGATGACAAATATTACTTTCCTTTTGTAAATACATACGTATAATATAATAAACAGACATGTTCATGCACACAAATGTTTGTACTGTGCGGGGACCGAACCCTTGGACGGAAGGCAGCGTTCACTACCACTATTCCAAACGGGTCGTCAAAACGAGTTACATATTACAATTACACATGTATTCTAATGCCATAATCAATGTAACATAAACTAGCGTTGATGTTCGGCGTCGAATGCTTTTAAACAAAGTAGATATCCTACAAGAAGTTCGTACCTACGACTCGAAAACAAAATCTATCTATCATGAATACAAGAAACAAACAGAAAGGTGATCACAAAAATTATACAATAATAGAATTTATCTAATTTAGACACAGACGTGGTTATTTTCACCACAGCGGCAGTTGATATGGGTAGACATATGGTTTCTTAAGGCGATGGGTAGCCCTAACTAGAGACACCATTCGTTTTTAATTGTCTGTCGTATATACATACGTATAGTATACACTAATGGAACTAATTCTATTCGTTGCCTGAACTAGGAATATCCTGTATCTCAGGCATAAACGAAAGAATCTAAAAGGACAAAATGAGCTTATCAATTTTAATATATTATATTAAAAAGTAAAGTATCAGCCTATATACTGTCCCACTGCAGGGCAAAGGCCTTCATCATAGAACTCAAGTCATCGCTACTATGATGGGATTAGGCTTAATCACCACGCTTGCCTAATGCGGATTGGTGATCACAAACCCGAGCTATGTTCGAAAAAATCGAAACATAGTTTTCGCTTGACCTGGGAATTGAACCCAGGACCCCGAGATCACGGCATGGTACTTAAACCAGTAGACGAACAGGGCGTTTTATATTAGGTACCTATACTAACACTTAATCCAAATTTACTTAATTCAAATTTACTTAATCTAACGGCCATGTTAATAATGAAAACATCTGACCAACAGAAGCAGTAGACGGATCGCCTTATGGTAAACGCCTAGAGACATCCGCGATACCAGTAGAGCCACAAATGCGCTGCCAACCTTTAAACCCTCCTTTACCCCGGGATTGGGCCTCCGGAACCCTCACCCACGCAGCGAAACACAGCACAGTGCCGGTTCACGCCGGTTTTCTGTGAGGCCGTGGTATTATCCATGTCCGGCCATGGTATCACTCCGGTCGAGCCGGCCCATTCATACCGAAGCGTGGCTCTCCCACGGTCTGGTCATATCCGCGCACATCTCCCACGATCCGGCCAGTATAACCGCAGTGTTGGTATGGCCATGGAAGGTAGTGGGTTGCCATGTTAAAGTAAGCTGTACCTCTCATCACACAGGGTTCAAAATACAGACTAATAACGATGACTGATACCTTTGATGTTCTTCGTCTGCTGTACCGTCTTCGCTGCTTCTTTGCAGACTTCTTTCATCCTTGCCGTCAAAGCTGCGAAACCATTTGACTTGACATCCGACTCATCCTTAAAACAATAAAAAAATGCGTCTGTATTTTTATCACAAGGTGGACCGACGATCTGGTGAAGGTTGTGGGAATCCATTGGATGCGGGCGGCACAGGACTGATCTTTGTGGAAGAACATTGGGGGAGGTCTATGTCCAGCAATGGGCGTCTATTGGCTGAAATGTTTTATATGCTTAGAATAATTTTTAAGTGGTATGGTATATGATCTAAGCATTCTTATTTGCCTAAAATATCTGATTATTTGATTAAAATCATTTTCAGCAAAATAACGTGATGCATCGACGATACTAGCGCCGTCAATAGATTTGTATTAAAAGTGATAAAGCAATTACAAAATTATTTATGGAAATAATATTACACAAGTACATTCTCAAAAAAATCTTGATACTTTCCTTTATGGATTAACAGATCGCACTTCTTTTAAAAAAAACACTCATAATCGCCACAGTTAACCTTTAGATATTTATTTATTTTACCAAGTCCATATAGAATACTTATGAACTTTAAGTGTGCTTTTATTTGTTGTCATTTGTTAACAACAAATTGCCATTGCTTATAATGATTCTTAGCGTATTGACATACAGTTGTCTTTTGTCAAATGCTCAGATGTTTTTGGTAAGGTTTGAACGCTAAGACAATACAAAATTCTAAACGTTGTACAGAATATATTGAGGTCACTCCTAATGTTACTACGAGTTAAAACTGGTTATATAAGTCTGTCCAGGACAGCTTCCTTGGGTTTTGTTTAGTTTTTATATTTTTTTATTTATCTCGACAGGAGTTATTTTTTTTGTTTATATCATCTTGTAAAAATTCTACTAATTAGGTCTGTATTTTTTATTTAATTATTTTAATATATTTATTTTCTACTCTTTACGCGTCTACTTTCGTCTGCCACAAAGTCCTAAAAAAAGATGTACACATTTTTGTTTCCTTCTTTCGTACCTAAATACATATCAAAACTTTCCTTATATATGAGTATAATTGTCAAAACTTACGTCGTCATATTTGATAGATCTTTTCATGTATCCGTTTTGAATTCCTTCTGGATAAGGATTATTACTAAAACAAAACATGTTTTATTTTAAGCTATAAAATTTTAATAATGCTAATTATATTTCAATAATAAACTGATCCAAGATACCCAGCTCTTCTCAGCGGTCTTTTCTTCTCTTTCTTCGCTTTCTCGTCTCTGACTGTCGCTTTCTCTTTCACGCGAAAATTGTTAGCAAACGTTCTCACTTTATTTTGAATCCAGTTGCCAGATTTTTTCACGAAATCTATTCCTTTTACATTATGTTTATCTCTGATCGCCTGATCTATTGGATCCAACCTTATGCCATACTCATCGTCATACATGTCATTCCAAAATATCAAGTTACTTTCTTCCGGTACGTTTCTTTTTACTACTGTTTTATTAGCAGTAGAGTTAGGGTTTTTATCATTATTAGAATTTTCTGATAAGAGAGTAGTTGTAGATTGAGGTGTCTGTGAATCAGTATCGAGACTGTTATTTTCTGTAGTATTTATCAATGATGTTGTAGTTTTTTCATTGGTCCCTGAAAAACATCAAGTGTAAGCATTGAAAGTCTATTAAAGAGAGGTTGATATGACATCTTCGATTGCGTAGTGACTAAGATTCCACTTTACTTTCTCTCTGAATTCAATAATATTAGTTCTCATTGAAATAAGCATAAAGATCTTGGCAAGTGAATTTCGAAGTTGTATTTGACGACGAAGCTTTTCCTGAAATTCAGAAAATTTGATTGGACCACGAATAAACCGCTAGACTTCCGATATTCACCTCTCTTTAATACACATGCTCATTTACGCAATGGGTAATTTAAAATCACAAAAATGACATTGGAGACACAAAAGATGTGTGACCCTAATCAGATGGTCTGTTAGCAAAAAAATACTTTTTGAAGACATTACTGCATAAGATAGATAACTAATGAGTAATTTATAACCACAAGTCATCATCACCCAGTTGCAAAAATATGCGTTTAGAATCGTAATTACTCGTTAAAGAAACTTTACCTGTACTTTCGAAGGAAACAGAATTTACTCTGATGTGCAGACATGAGAGTAAGATCTTATGGTTTCATCGTTACAATACCTGCACTTTCTGAAGATGGTTCACTCTTTTGATCGACATCACTGGCTTTTGCTTCTCTTGCATCAGCCACATCTGTAGATACATTATCATGATCTTGTAATTCTACTTCTTCAATACCCAACAAGACTCTTGATCGATGTCCTATATTCTCAATCATATCGGAATCATACATAGGATATTCAATGGTAGATTTTTTTGTTGTAGTATCAAGTTTCTTGGTCGTAAATTCATTTAAGCTTGACCTGTGAAACATGTTTAACTTTACAAAATATGTATGTCATTCTTACATTACCATCATCATTTCATCGTATCATTCCCATTGCGTCCAAAGCTGTCGACCCCAGGATATTCTTAGACCATGATAAACAATTTGATCAGCTAAGTTACAGTATATTTTATAAATATTTATTATTAACAAAGAGTAAGAAAACAGGCTTTTGATTGGTTGGTTGTAAAGCTTTGAATTTAGTAAAATAAACTTACTCTGGCTGATTCCTTACTGTTGTGGTTTCATTAATTACATCGGATGCTGCTAACAAACTGAACCAATTTGACATTAACATGAAAAATTCACTTAAATCCATATCCGACGACTTATTCATTGCTTTATTATTATTCAAATTAAGTAATGTATTAATTAAATGACTGCCAAACAAAGTTGAATTTTCATGTTTTGTGAGATTAGTAGATGTTTCTTTGATTATTGAAGAGTTTCGGATATTATCACCATGTTTCGCAACTTCTCTTTTAAGTCTTGATAATTTTATTTTATTAACAATTTCACCAATTTTTATCTTGTTGAAATCTGAATTCAGAATACTTGTTTCATTAAAATATAATGGATACATTTTTTTATTTGTTAATATTACATCTTCAATGCTATCAATAGATTTTATTCTTGTATCGATAGGTTCACTTTCTTCGTCGATAGATTTCAAAGACCGTCTTTTGATGGAAAAATCTTCTATGTGAACATTATTGAAATGTCGTTTTGACTTTTTAGTAGTAGTTTTACTATCATCTCTAGCTATAGTAAACACAATAGTATTATCCGCATATTCATCTACATCTTCTGTTTCTATCAGATGTTCGTTTTTCAGATCTGGAACAATTAAAAAAATCTATCTTTGTGACTTTGAGACTGCTTTTCTACTAGAGATGACGAGGTTGTTGAGAAGTTTATATTTGATCAAATATACATATCGTCGCCGTAGAGTGAAAACCTTTTAAGTGTTTTTGGACAAACTTTTCAAGAGGTCAAAAAGACCGTCTGGTGAAAAGAATTGTACTACGTAGATTTTCGTTTTAATAGTTATTTTAAGTAAAACTAAAGCTCATTCAAACGTCATTAATATATATTTAAAATCTTTATCCTATATGAACTGGGTGGTTACTTACGAGGTTTTCGAAAAAACTACATGATTTTTGTTCTAATTTACGAGGTTTTTGGAGAAATAACTACTGTTAGAATTTTGAATAATCAACTTTATTTTGGTATCAATCATTACGAAGTAGGCACAATACGTCTCATAATAGTTAACATTGATAATAATAATAGGAACCTTAGTTTACACCCTCATTTTTGAGATAACCATGGCACAGTAAAGACT
Organism: Marasmia exigua; assembly: GCA_019059595.1. Classification (NCBI taxonomy): domain Eukaryota; kingdom Metazoa; phylum Arthropoda; class Insecta; order Lepidoptera; family Crambidae; genus Marasmia; species Marasmia exigua. The sequence goes on along the minus strand of CM032489.1, from coordinate 11,334,564 downwards.
ATCTCCGAAGAAAGTGGGCGAGCGACGCTTCGGCATGAATGGGCCTGCTTGGCCGGAGTAATACCACGTCCTCACAGAAAACTGGCGTGAAGCAGTGCATGCGCTGTTTCGCTGCGTGAGTGAGGGTCCCGGAGGCCCAATCCAGGGGAAGGGGGGTTAAAAGGTAAGCAGCGCACTTGTGACACCACTGGTGTTGCAGGTGTCCATGGGCGGAGTCTGCCACTTATATCATAAAAAAAGCACTTTGAACGTCTGTTTTTACGATTTTAACATGCGCCGACCTGGTCGTCTCGAGGTAATCACACCAGACTAGTTCACGCGAGAGAATACGAGGTCCTCATTGAACGTCATAGATGGTGCTATTTGTATCAGATAAGCGAGTGAGTTAAACTAGAATGTGCGTCGCGAGGTTTTCTTTCAAATAATGTAATTTAAGAAAAAATAGCAAAAATGTACACCCGAGGTTTTCACTCTACAGCGACGATATATATATTATTTGTTATAATATACACATAAAGATGAGGTCAACGAAAAATTCGAATGACTACGATATAACAGCGTCTACAACAGCACTTAAACACAAGAAAGTTTTAAGAAATCAGTTAAATCACATTTTATCGCTTTGATCACAAATCAAAATATTTTTACCTATTTCATTGTTCAGAAAAAGTTTAGTTAAGAAAGATAATTTAAATGCAAATTTAGAGAGATACCGATATGTACGAATGTGGAACATTTTATACAAGGCATATTATAGAAATCTTTGGGGTGTTCTGTTCTTTCGACAGTTATTCTTATTATCACTTTTTCGGTTGAAACCACATAGTTTTTTGAGTCCTAATGTTCAACTACCTCGCCCAACTTTAGGTGAAAAGCAGCCTTTAAATTATTTAAATCTGTATCAAAAGATTTGGAATTACTTTTAGCATACACTTTTATGGTGTAAACAACATCGTTTTCGGTTGTTTTCTCTACATCAGGTTTCTTTGGTGTTGTTGACGTTAAGTCAGTATTCTCAACATTGTAACCTGTATTGTATGGTTCTGGAAGTTGCATAGCAACGTTTTTATTGGGGGTCAGCTTAACGTGCTTCGCTAGTATGTTCTTTATTTCCTCTAAATCATCCTCCCATGTGGTTGTGCTTGGGCAGATCTCGAATCTGATGCCTTCAGAAACTGTCCCTACAATTTAAATACCTGTTAATCAATAGTGGATGCTGTCAAATCAATTTCAATAGATTTTGTAAAATGAGCGGGCGTTATTATTATTATGTATGCTAATATAATTTTGTGTATTATTAATGTATGGGATGTTCTCTTAATTTATTAATTTTATTTCCTATGCGAAATAGGAGATTTTAGAATAATTATCACTAAGAGTATATTGAATAAGTACTTATATTACAAAGAAGCTACTGCCTTTAGACCTTAGCAACCCTTAGACAGGGGAACCGTTCCAAATGGATCATGGTTGCACGCTCAGAGTTATTATTTTATTATATTAGAGAAGCTACCCGAAACATATACCTATTTTTTTTTGTGAATATGTGGCAGACGAGCAGACAGATCGCCTGATGGTAAGTTTCGGTATGTATTCCCTCACCACCGAGATAATGGAAGAAATACACAAAATAAGAAAATAAACTTACTCACATTTATTCCTCTTAAAACTCTTTAACTTATCAATCATATCTCTGAGAAATCTCCGTTCATTCAGCGAAAGATTGGTTCTCCTCTCCCCTTTGCCATCCATAGCTTTATTCTCATTTCTAACGGAATCTTTTTTGGCTTCCAAAACACCATAGTCACTATAAGCCTGTGCCATTTTAACTAATTTATCATTTTTGTTATCAGAATAGCTTTCTATATATTCAATGTCACTTAAATCGTTTTCTGCTTCATCAATTTCTGCAGGTAAATCTTTGGTGTTGATTGGAGTTTTAACTTTGTTAACATTTTGTATGGCTGCTTGTTTAATCATGGTGCTTAACTCGTCAGGGTACAGGGGCAAAGCTCCTTTCCAGTTTGGGTTGTGAACCCCAGACGTTTTAGGAGGGCTTGGTAGCTTCTGTGGTGTTGGTACTTCTATCACGCTGTACTGTAAAAAGAATAAGACAGTAGACCTTTCATCTTATTTGAAATTCCGTTTCTATAAGGAGTCCATCATTTTGATGGTTGGCAGTCTTCAATTGTACGTTTCTCAAGAAATGTATACCTCGTACAGCAAAACTATGAAATGAAATATTGCCTGCGGTATTTCCAGACAGATACAACCCGCAAACCTTCAGGAAAAGAGCGAATTCCTTTTTAAAAGGCGCGCACTTGTGACTGACTCCTCTGGTGTTGCAGATGTCACTCACCATCAGGTGATCCGTCTGCTCGTCTGTCCCCTATCTCATAAAAAACGGGAGTAATACTTAGACCATGATCCAGGATTTTGCAAGTCTATTAACTACATTGATGGTATTGCCTTCTAACTATAAACCATCTCGGTCGCGATTTCACGCTAGAAATAAGTTTTGGATATATACAAATACCTGAATGAATCTGAAACGAGGAGACTCCCTCTCGATGTTTTTTCTTACCACTGTGCTCATTATAATACGTACAAAACACACGTTTACTTTTTTCGCAACCGTAAGTATATTTTCAATTCGAAATGGAATAGCTGCACTTAGGCTAGTGTTATTTTGTTCTTTGTTTTTCTTATCCTAAGAGCTCCTTTCCACCAAAGATGCGTTTGATCAATCATTAAGGTACATTGCCATGGATGTGTCTGATATCCACCAATCATATTTATTTTCTTTCACATGATTACATATGAAATCGTGCTTGGTGAAAAGGCACACTTATAGTACTTCAAATCAAGGAGAGAATCAGATGGGGGGAATTGATGGATTGTATGTATAGCCTAACGTGTAGCTGTGTATACCTACATTACTGTCATCCATCCTCTTATTTCTTTCTTGTACTTTATCATTCTCATCGTGTGTGTCACTGTCATCAGTGAGAACTTCCTTAAAGTCTTCATAACCAAGACCCTCATCGTCTTCTTGCTCAAATTGCATTAACTTCCTGATATGTGGAACTCTTTCTAAGAGACTTGGTGTTCTTGGTAAGGAGTTGCTGACAGGTTTCGTTAACTTTCGTAAACCACCAGAATTTCTGCGAATGATATTTAGTTACACTTATAATGGCTTAAGTTACTTATTACCTGGGATCATAATAGGTAGAGTATATCCAGCTACAATTTTAGTAGGGACATAACATAGAGCTGTTAATATCATCGAATTTTAATTGCCAAAAACTCATTATTTTGTATTCTTCTCTGTCTGTGGAGTAGTCATTTTAATTTAAACAAATCCAACCGCAGAATTTGGCGGATTGAACTCGTTTTAGGAAATTCAAATTTGGTGGTAATATTGATGTTCCATATTATGTCCGATCAAGTCATTAAAGGTAAATATGGTCTACCTATTCCAATCACTGTTTATTATGGAATCAGAAGTTGAATAATTTATTATATATCAGCGATAATCATCATCCCTAACATAATGATAACCTATTAAAGATGGACAACTCCTTGGGAGATGGCCAATTGTGCGTCCACTCTATCACTGAAAAGATGTAGAGAACGCAGACCTGAAAGAACTGCAGGCAGAAGAGTGGCGTCAAACTACATAAGATCGAGACATGAGTATCGGATACCAAGACGTCAATTGGAATGTTTGAGACATGGGAGTAAGTAATGAAAAATGAGACATAGTAAGCTAGTATGTACCTATATTATGTAGTAATGCGGACAGCTAAGGAATGGAACTCCCTGCCAAGGTCGGTTTTCCTAACCACTATACTCTGGACAAATTTAAGGCAAGAATGAGCAGGTATCTTTTAGGCAAACGCGTATCATCCTAGACCTCGTCGTCGCTTTCCATCAGGTGCGATTGTGGTCAAGCATTAGCGTTTAGACTAAACAAAATGAATATGGTTTAATTTACTTACATAATAGTAGAAACACTCAATAGTACAAACGGAGGACCAGTTGAACTGTATCGTGTTTTTCCAACCAATTTCTTCTGGTTTGTTGCTACATCAAGGTACTTATTCATTTTGGGCTTATGCGGGTTAAAATGTACTCTATCATTCTTAGCAATGAATGGGTTCTCATCAGGATTTTCCATATGGCTTTTATCATCAATATTGTTATATTTTAGGTTTTCGTTGTAGTTGTTTTCTTTCATTTTGCTGTTAGCTTTGACATCAGTTTTTTTCGTCGTCGACTCTAAAGGTTGAATATTGAAATTTGTATTATAAGTTTTCAACTTATTTTTGTTCTTCTTAAATAACACGTCTACTCCAAATGGGTCTGCCATCATATCCGGTATATTTTTATCAAGAAACTGATCGAGAAGTTCATCTAATCTTTGCGAATTTTTGTAAAATGGATGTTTCATTTGTTTCTCGTGAGATTTAGACTCTTTAGGAGTGTGTGAACATTTCGGGACTTTCTTTTGGCTATCACTAGGTTTATATTGGACGAGAATCTGTTTCTTTTCCACTAGGAATCCTGTTGGTTCTTCCGAGCCGTTGGCATATCTTTTAAATTGTCTGGAATTCTTTTTTGTGGAATTTAGAAATGGCGGATAAAACAAATTGAACTGATGCAAATGTGCCTGTTGGTCGAGTAGATCATTGCTTCTTTCTTCTTTCTTCATTATTTCTTTCTTCACATCATAGTGAAGCAAAGTTTTTGGACTCATAACTTTGAGTGATCGTTTTGATCTGTCCGAGTTGAATTGGTATTTGCTGTCGTCCATGTTGATTAGCGAACTGTAGTCGCTAACGCTTTTTTTCAAATTCCTTATTTGGGCGTCCGTTTGTATTAGCTTTTTATAGAAAACCTGCAAACCGTTATTGAATTAAATATGAAACCAAATTACGTAAACGTATTATACCATCGTAACGTATTACGTATACGTATTTATATGTACTGTCTGTTGTTGTTGTATCATGCTTGTATTTTCTTTTTGTGCAATAAAGAATATCTATCTATCTATCTATCTACCATCATGAAGTCGAAGACGAATCGCCGAAATCTAGTTATTGCTAATGGGAACAGAAATAACATTGCATTTATTAATAAAGCTTTAGTAATGTAGTATTTTTAAATTAGTAATGTAGTAAAACGTGAAGTTCAAAAGCGTTCGAGATGGCGGAGCACTGTGGACGCCCTTTGCCCCACCTAGGGGACATAGGACATTAAGTCAAGTAAGTCAATGTAGTATTTTATAGCGATAGGTGGGAAACGAGCTGACGGATCAAGTGATGATAAGCGATTTCCGCCACCTATGGACACCCAACAACATCAACTATACGAAGGTGCTGCTCGCACCCCGCAAACGGGTACCAAAGATCAATATAAATGTATTTATTTCTAGCAAACTTTACAGCACTTCAAAGTTCATACAATCTTACGTAGCAAATTAAAAAGTTTCTCACATTAAAATTAATTTTGAAGAACGGTCGAACATGGCCTATTTACAAAAAAAAAGTGATATCAACAGAAAAAAAAACAAACATACAAACTTGATATTAGAAAGACTTATGTCTGGTAAAGGTGTCCAGGTGAAGTTATGATGTGTGTGACGTAATTATGAGGGTGAAGTTTATGATATGTGTGTATGTGAGTCAAGTGTGGGGTACTTCTGTAGATTAGGGTGACTCACTAAATTGAGGCAGTTTCCATATAATGTATGAGATGAACTGAGATCGTGTTAGAATTAATCTACCTACTTATTAATAATATATTTATATATGTAGGTATTTTATATAAATAAATAATAATAATAACAAATAAATCTTTATATATTATCTTAGGAAACTCTTATACATTTTAAAGACTCTCCGACGATCAGCCCCTCGCGACGTTCTTCTCTTGGTATACACATCACTATGCCAAGCTATCTTGATATATTGCGTGGGTGTCTGGGGCGGAGCAATCAAAACCAGCTTCATCGAAATAGAAAGAGCTCAGCGCGCTGTTCTGAAAGTCATGCTCAACAAACCCTATCGATTTCCTACAGACTCTCTATACGAAGAAGCGAAAGTTCTCCGAGTTCGCCAATTATATATTTGGCGGGTAACATGTGCCCAACACAAAATAACTATTAACTCTCCAAATTATGATGCCTTACTAAATTGTCGAATTTTTAAAGTTCCTGTACCTTCAGTCCGCTCAACATTCGCCAAACGGCTACCCATGTACTCGCACCCATCTGTATACAACAGAGTGAATAGGAGTTGCCCTATTAAGAAACTTAAGCTTTACCAAGCTAAACAAGCAGTTAAATCTTGGCTCATGGACCTAACATACGCGGACACTGAACAGATTCTTCCTACCAAGGACTAATGATATGCTGAACCACAATTTTCCCCATAGCACACACACACACGCACACGTACACGCACACGCACACGCACACGCACACGTACACGCACACGCACACGCACACGCACACGCACACGCACACGCGCACACACATATAACCCACTCACTCAATCATGTACCCCAATGCTGCTTATATTATTGTAACTAGTTTTTTTTTTAATTATTTTTCCTCTCATTCCTTTTAGCCGAACCGGAGCAAATTAATCATTAAGCACAACTTATTATTTATATTCACTCATAGTTATTGCGATACAGGTCTGCGAGCCTAGTGCAATAACTAATGTAACTCGATAATTGTAAGTGCTTTCATGAAATAACCATTTTGAATTTTTTGAATTTTTTTTTTTTAATTATAGTAATCCTGTCTCTTAGGGACTAGAGTTGATGTTTTACATTATCTAGCTGTTGTTAGCTTGTATGTGTGTGTGTGTGTGCGTGTGCGTGTGCGTGTGCGTGTGCGTGTGCGTGTGCGTGTGCGTGTGCGTGTGCGTGTGCGTGTGCGTGTCATTGTATCAAAATTTGTGCAATAAAGTTTTAAATAAAAATAAATAAATAAATAGAAAGACAATGTCAACATCGCTAAATCTATTTTCAAAAGCCTGTGCAATTCTGTGTAGGACAAAGTGAGCAGCGTATTTTGACCTAACTGTACCAGTGGGAAATGTGCGCGTGCATTTACGTCTTGAGCGAATTCTGAAGGTGCATAATAACAAACAATGCGTTCAGTGAGCTGCGGGCTGTCCAGCACCGCGCTCACCACGTCATGTAATAGCTTCATATCTGCGACAAGGCGCCGATCCTCCAGCGAGTGGAGGCGTAGGGCATTAAGTCTCTTGAGGTTTAATTAAGTGTATCAAAGGTTTAACAGAGTACTCACTTCTCAGTCTTTCGCTGCTCAATCCATCATTCAACTTCTCAGCGTCCAGCACACTGGATAACTCACTGTCTGCTTTCATCCCGGTTTCATCCATAGTGTTCTGTAAAAGGATTCCAACAAATACGTTAATCCTAATCAAGGTCAAAGACATAGCCCAAAGTGGCAATCAGCAGGGCACATTGCGACGAGATCAGACGGCCGGTGGGGCAGAAAGGTCCTCAAGTGGAGGCCGCGTGGTGAACCGACGATCTGGTGAAGGTTACGGTACTCCCTTGGATGCGGGCGGCATAGGACAGATCTGTGAGGAGATCGTTAGTGGAGGCCTATGTCTAACAATGGACGTCTATTGGCTGTCAAAAGCACTTCAGTGACATTTACAAGGGGGCATTGTACAACTTTTATTCTATGAGAAAATATTAAAACAGCATTAAGAATAAGAATAAGAATAAGAAATAATTTATTGACCACAACACATTACATACAAATCTAAATAAGGACAAAACATTATCAAGTTGCGGCCATCAAGGTTCAGCCTCAGCATGTGCTACAACAACCGCTAAGCAACCGCTGCAGCGCTGAGTTTCAGGCTGTACATACGAGCGACGACTCATAATAAAACATACAACATGAAAAAAATACTGACAATATTAATAGGAAACGGAAAAGTACATCTATAACGTGAACATGAATAACAAGACGCATACATAGAGGTCCAATAAAAGTTCCGTTTTTTGCCACGTGCCTAATAACCGTGGGGGACTAACAATTTTTTTTATTGTACACTAGCGGCCGCCCGCGACTCCGTCCGCGTGGAAAAGTAACTTTTTACCCCCCTTTCAACCCCTTACAACCCCCTTTTCGCAATAAAAAGTAGCCTATGTGCTTTCTCAGGGTCTAGATTATCTGTATACCAAATTTCATTTAAATCCGTTGAGTAGTTTTGGCGTGAAAGAGTAGCAGACAGACAGACAGACAGACAGACAGACAGACAGAGTTACTTTCGCATTTATAATATTAGTATGGATATAGCACCGACACATCACATTACGTTGAGCCTCAGGACTGTCACTTCCGGAATATTAATAAATAAGTTTAAAATATATATTTCAATAAAGACACATTTGATTTTCTTTCTTTATTAGGAAAGCGTATAAAATGCTTTTTTTTTATTTAATTGGGCTCTGCGGATATTGCTTTTTTAGTGATTTGGCAATAATAATATAAAAATATGGCTAGTTGCCGAAGTAAAATTGACATACCGCCAAAATCCTTAGTAATTTTAGGGAATAGTGATATAGAGAAAACTTTCTTAAGGTGACGGGTAGGGCACACTAGCGACGCCAATCGATTTTAATTTTTAGCTACCAAACGGGATCGATTATAAATAATTTCGGGGTTACAACCTCTCGGCAAACACTTATACTATTTACTAAATAACCATGCACAAATTTTGGGTCCGTTGTTGTACGCGAAAAATTGATTCACGCCAAAAGTGGCCGCTTTTAGCGTGAATCAATTGTTCGCGTACGGGTTGGCCCAACATTGTTGCATGGTTATTTTATGAATAGCATAAGTGCTTGCCGAGAGGATGTAATCCCGCAATTGTTTTAAATAGATCCGGTTTAGTAGCTAAAAATTAAAATCGATTGGCGTCGCTAGTGTGTCCTACCCGTCACCTTAAGGGTTTTTCTATACTTTAAAAATGAAATACCTCTATAAGGCTTATTTTATTTACATTCGTATTTTTCTAAGCTATGCGATGGCATAAAAAACTTTTTTTTTTGAGATACCACTTTTCAGGGTTCACGCAATTGCCTCAAAAGTTGCCCCTGGGTACGCTTGGACCATGATCCAGGATTCGGGAAGTCTGGTAATTACAATGAAGCGACTGCCGTCTGACCTTCGTTACCTAGACAGGGAACCAGACCATGAAACCCAAATGGTCTCGCACAGTACGGTACCAGAGGAATTTGCTCCTGCGAACGCTCCGGCTGAGTGAGCTGCCATTAGAGGTTTTTCATACAGCATGCTGTTCTTCAAAAAAGCAGTGTTAAGGTTTTTAAGGGGTCGGCAGTGCTTATGCAGGTCCTCTGGAGTTGCAAACGTCCATAGGCTGCAGCTATCGCTTACCATCAGGCGAGCCGCACGCTTGTTTGCTACCGATGTATGTGGTGGCGCTATATGGCGGGTCTATACCTACATTCATTTTAATATGTTTGAGTGAAATGATGGCTGACACATACGTCATACTTGTGAACAGGTGCCACCTTTGGGGATTGGTCCGCTTCGGTTTACCTCATATTTCGCTTTTAATTTGTTTCATTCAATTTTGTATTGCATTAGACTGTATGAGGATAATAAACCATTGTATAAAAAGTTGGCGATTAAAAAGAGTAACTGGCGAGTTTCATGCCGGATCTTCTTGACCAGAATCAACTTTCCGAGCCGGTGGTAGAATCGCATTATGTTTATTTTTTTCTTAGTATATTTATGTATCGGCACATGTTGTTACAACATGTGCCGATATATATTATTATTTTAATTTTAATATATATATATTATTTTAATACTTATAAACAGTTTCAAAAGATATTAAAGTATGACGATTTGTAAGTGCTGTGTACAGTCAACTCCAAAAATATGTATACACTTTAGGACGTTGTCACAATATATAATATAAGAAAGTAGACCTCTACTTTTTTATAGATAAGTATTGTGACAAGGTCCTAAAGTATCTACACATATTTTTGGAGTTGACTGTACAAGCCTATGCAAATAAAGAATCTTTTTACTTTGATTTTTGTTTTTAATGTCTATTTGTATTGGTCTGGGTGTTTTCTATGTATTATAAGTATGTATTTACAAAAGAAAAGTATTATATGTATATTTTTGTAATCCCACTGTTGATTCTGATATCCGTAACACAGGTGCTTGAGCTACCTACCTCGGAGTCAGATCAATGTATGTGATCATCATCATCATCATCATCAGCCCATTTAAGTCCCCACTGCTGGGGCACGGGCCTCCCTCAATGACATGAGGGGTAATTGCCATACTCACCACGCTTGGCAGACGGGTTGGCGAGGGTTTTGATATAAATGCAGAGTTTTCCTTCTCTGGGTGCTGATGATCATGCCAGCAGCTTTACCTTAGTCGCCTTTTACGACACCTCGGTAAGAGTGAGGGTGGCCTATTCTACTCTGCCGGGGACCACACGGCCAAATGTATGTGATGTTGTGAAAATATTATTATTATATTGTAGTATAAAAAAAAACAGGGACACCAGACCACCTGGATCATGGAAACACGTTCAGAATAATTATCTCAAATATTGTAGGTAACCAATTACCTTTAACGTACAAACTTAATAAATAAAGTAGTAAACTTATTTCTTCTTACTTATCGCTACACCCCTCACCCGGGTTCGCTTGAGGGTGACTTATACATCGTGTGTTCAAACAATTGCTTCTCTGTCCCGCTCACACGAGCACCGTGCGAGAGGGAGGTGGGATGATTTAACTTGATACGTACGTCACATGTTAATAATGACGCTTAATTTCGAGATCTGTTAAGGGGAAGTTGTTTAAAGAGCGTGTGTAGATATTAATCTTAGATTTTAGGTAAACTGTGGTTTTATAAGCGTCCTAAAATCTTTTCATACAGGATGTATCTGTGGACATTTACATCCCTTTAACCAGAACAACACAAACAGTACAAACATTTGTGTGCATGAACATGTCTGTTTGTATTGGTCTGGGTGTTTGTATGTATTTACAAAAGAAAAGTATTATATGTATATATTTGTAATTCCGCTGTTGATTCTGATATCCGTAACACAGGTGCTTTAGCTACCTATCTCGGAGTCAGATCAATGTATGTGATGTTGTGAAATATTTATTATTTATTTATTTATTTAACCTCGTGTTCTACCAACCATTTTGAACAACATTTGTTCAACGACTTTTTGAACGACGAAATTCATCAAAAACTTATTCGACTTTATTTTCTTGTATGAGAAATTGTAATTTTTTTCATGCGAATTTCCAAGAGTGATAGAACAAATTTTGTGCATAATGGTTAGTAAAACACGTGGTTAACGAGATGTAAATGTTCACAAATACACTCTGTATAAAAACAGCATTTTTTCCCAAGGCCTAAGGTAAAAAAAAAAAAATACAGGACCACGATCTTAAAGAAATCAATCAAGAGGATCAAATACTATTTTATGGTATATTTTTTATGTGATAGGTGGCAGGTATGGTGGCATTTTAGTAACCTTTTTGGATAAGTATTTCTTGTAAAATTTTATTATCTACATCAAAAAATGGTGCCGGTTGCAATCCATTCAGTCAGTTTCACGTTAACAAACTGAAAGAGATTACAGAATATCATTCTTAATATTTTGCGATGAAAAAAAACTTTTCTATGACGATCTTACTTTACAAACAATCTACTTCGTATGCTCCAAAAAATAGGTATTTAGCAATTTGGGACAAGGCGTTCCCATTAAATAAACATCTACAGCCTAGTTATGAGTTTAAAAAGTAGTTTTTGTAACACGACTATACCTGACTGTCTTTAAATACCCGATAAACTTATCAAGGGTATTTAATGACAGTAATGAAAACAAGTAGATAAACATGTTTCCCCAAGGAACATAGAGCCGTATCTAATAATAATAAATAAATAATAAAAAGAATTTATTCAGTGTTACAAAATATGACACGGTTACAATAAAATAAAGTAACTTACAAGCTATTACAAGGTAAAAGTTTATAGTTAAGTATACTGTTGACTATGAGTAACACTAAAAAGGTTTCCTCTCAGCATCTGTCGAGGTGTCTGGTAGACTCCTCGACGCTGGTCTTCCGAGGATACCGGAAGAGTGGTTGCCATTGCGTGCGCCAACGCCGACCACATAAACATTTAAACGGATGAATAATATCACAATTAAAAAAACACTACCCCATACTAAAATGATCAGCTGATTGATGTTTGTATGGAAAGGTTTTTTTTTAACATTAAACAATTTATTCCATAGGGAAACATTTTTGTTTTTAATAATTTCTCGATTCAACAATCACGGTGCTACTTTTTAATTTATTAATTAACTAATCTGTAGACGTATTCCCCTTAAATTTCCACACAGTTGTATGTTGGTGCCTCAAGTTTTAACACGAAAAGTTACGGGAACATTCCGAGTTCATATCGAGAAGTCAATCGATTTTACATTCATATCGATTTCAATTTCGTCACTTACATTATTGTGTTATACACACACGAATAATCGGCAAGTTGACAACGGTATAAAGATTTTGGCAGTTGGACTGAAAATCAACCATTCAAAGGTTGCCATTGAAAAATGACACATTATTTTTATGTCTTAAGATGACGGGTAGGGCACACTACAGATGCCATCGATTTTAATTTTTAGCTACTAAACCGGATCTATTCTAAACAATTTCGGGGTTCTGGGCAAACACTTATACTATTTATTTAATACTTATAGTTAAATGTTTCGTCGGCTTTTGCACTCGAATTTTGGAAGTAGCCGCTTTTGGCGTGAATAAATTTTTTGCGTACAAAAACGGACCCAACATTTGTGTTGGTAATCGTCTATCTTCCACCATTTCTTAGCCTGAATGAAAGGATCCTTAGAAACTCTTTTGTGCGCATTAAAAGTAGGTATTTAATGTGAGTACCGTAATAAGGTGACCAAGGTGGTGTGTTCATCAAGTGTCCTTTATCCAAAGGTTGCCTGGAAGAGATCGCTCATAGTGATAAGGCCGCCTTCGTTGTACACATCCTGTAATATCTAGTTTTTAAGTTTTCATGCTTTTTTTTGAGTGCAATAAAAGTATATTCATTCATTCATTCATTCATCTACACTAATATTATAAAGTGGAAATATTTGTATTTTTGTATGTTTGTACTGAATAAACTCAAAAACTACAAGACCGATTGCAATAATTTTTACACCATTAGAAAGCTGCAATATTCAGAAATAACATAGGCTATATTTTATTCCCGTACGGGAAGTAGTTCCCTCGGGACGCGGGTGAAACCGCGTGAAACAGCTAGTTCATTCATATAACCGAAGCGTACTCAGTTTTAGATCTCACTAATGAGTTAAATAACATTATCAACGTTTCAACTGGTTATGAGCCTAGGTAGGCAGTGAAAACAAAAAAAAACTTGATCCGTCGGCTCGTCTGCCACATATATCATAAAAAACCAGCCAACGGATCACCTGATGGTAAGCGATTACCGCCGCCCATGGCATGGACACCTGCAACACCAGTGTGGTGTCACAAGTGCATCGTCAGCCCATTTAAGTCCCCACTGCTGGGGCACGGGCCTCCCTCAATCACATGAGGGGTAATTGCCATACTCACCACGCTTGGCAGACGGGTTGGCGAGGGTTTTGATATAAATGCAGAGTTTTCCTTCTCTGGGTGCTGATGATCATACCAGCAGCTTTACCTTAGTCGCCTTTTACGACACCTCGGTAAGAGTAAGGGTGGCCTATTCTACTCTGCCGGGGACCACGCGGCAGTCACAAGTGCGCTGCTTACCTTTCAACCTCCCTTCCCCTGGATTGGGCCTCCGGTACCCTCACTCACGCAGCGAAACACAGCGCATGCACTGCTTCACGCCGGTTTTCTGTGGGGACGTGGTATTACTCCGGTCGAGCCCGCCCATTTGCCGAAGCGTGGCTCTCCCACTGTTAAAATCAGTAGGTATCAGTAAATAATATAAATATAATATAAATAAATATTTCACAACATCACATACATTGATCTGACTCCGAGATAGGTAGCTCAAGCACCTGTGTTACGGATACCAGAATCAACAGTGGGATTACAAATATATACATATAATACTTTTCTTTTGTAAATACATACTTATAATACAAACAGATATGTTCATGCAGATACAAACAGATATGTTCATGCAGACAAATGTTTGCACTGTGCGGGGATCGAACCCGCAACCCTTGCACCAGAGGCAGCGTTCACTACCACTGTTCCAAACGGGTCGTCATACATCAGTAGTACATTATTTAAATTATGTTTAGAAATATTTACCTTGATTGAACTTCCCCCCCTTTTTCCCACAATTATACTCTAGACTATTACTCCTAAAGCCCCACTTTAGGGGCCATTTTCAAAATTAACCCTTGCAATAAACAAGTCTAGTATTTTATTTAAACGCCATAGTACAGCCACACTGTAGATATAGTCAGTAGCTCAACATTCACTTACGAACCAAATTTAGGAATATTTAGATATTTAGATAGATAGATACTCTTTATTGCACAACATACAAAACTTAAAAGCTAGGTATACAGAGATACAATGTACAATTTAGGCGGTCTTATCGCTGGGAGCGATCTCTACCAGACAACCTTCAGGTAAAGGAGATTAGATAGAAGAGGGGAGGGTGGTGCAATCCTTTTAATTTTGAACAATATTTCAACAATGGAGAATGTGAATAGGTGTACAAATCGCTTAAAACGGTCCCAGTAGAGTAATATCTATACAAATACAGAAGTTTTTGTTTCATCAAATAAGATCAAGTTTTAATTAATTTACAGAAAATTAAAACTTCGCAGGCGCGCGCTAGTATTGTGACGTCACAGTAACACTTTTTTTTTTTAATTTGACGACCCGTTTGGAACAGTAGTAGTGAACGCTCTGGTGCAAGGGTTGCGGGTTCGATCCCCGCACAGTACAAACATTTGTGTGCATGAACATGTCTGTTTGTATTGGTCTGGGTGTTTTCTATGTATTATAAGTATGTATTTACAAAAGAAAAGTATTATATGTATATATTTGTAATCCCACTGTTGATTCTGATATCCGTAACACAGGTGCTTGAGCTACCTATCTCGGAGTCAGATCAATGAATGTGACGTTGTTAAATATTTATTTATTTATTATTTATTTATTTTAATTATGCATCTCTGGAAATACACGACGTATCGTTATAATATTTTCAGTCATGATTATTATTTTCAACCAAGTTGATGAAGATACAGTCGATGCATTACCGGGACACGATGAGTGGACTAAGCTAGTGTTGCGAAAGTACTGGGACGGTGATGAAGTCACTTTACAACCTGTGTATTTTGAAATCATATATCTCGAAAACTATACGACATATCGTAGTATTTTATCAATCATATTTTTTCTTTTCAACCGACTTTAAGGAGAGCTTAAAAACTAAAATTAGTGAACATTCTCCATTGCGTACAAAGCGCTTTTCCTCTTCGTTTGTAATGCGCACTGCCAGGGAGTGGAACGTCCTTCCTGCGTATGTTTTCCCGACCGATTACAATCACAAATTTTTCAAAGCTAAATTGAATAGGCTACTTCTGGGTAAGCTCGCTCCATCGTAGGCCTGTTCTCAACTCTTAGAATTCAGTGTAAGGCCAAGAGCAAGCCCATCTATAATAAAAATAAATATGGGCCAAGTTTTTATGTAACTAGCAAGTTAAATGGTGGTTTAATCGAATTTCTGATAGAATAATTGCTACGACTGATTGTTTTTTTTTTGTGAACACACAAACACACACATATTAAGGTTACAAGTCAACTTTTTTTATACGATTATACCCTATCTTATGTTACCGTAAACTGTAACCACCTTATTCTAAATCGCGATTTAAAGTTATTACTGTACTAAAGCTCATGTCATCCCGGTCCAACACGCAATGTTAAAAGGGGCTGGCACGAATTTTGTTCCGAGGACTATCCTTAGTTCGCGATTTGTAATAAGGGGGTAAGTGTTAGAAACTTTGCACAGAGGTTCCTTTTATAGCATAGAAAAGCACTATTAAAGGATTTTTGAAAAAAAAAAACACCCCTAAGGGGGTAAAACGGGAGCTTAAAGTTAGTATGAAACTTTGCCGTTTTTGAAACTATTTAAGTCCCGTAACAAAGTGACGGCGGGCCACTAGGTATTTTTCTAAGACAAGAGCTACTGGGTAAGTTTATACTGTGGCCGCGCCCAGGTGGGCAGGCTGGGCCATTTCGGCAATATTTTTGCAGAGGTGACTAATGTTCTGTTTTCATTTTAAAGAGCTGTGGGTAATTAGCCAGTAAGGGGGTTTTTTGCTATGAGTTAAACGTGCTTTTAAACCTGTCAGTTGTTTTGAAAAGAAAACATAATTAGGCGATTTCGTAATTGACAACATAAGATCGAAAAAATATATAAAATTAGAACTCCATTCATGTTTTTAGTCTTTCTGAACATGATTTATACTTATCTCGGTATTTATTACTCTCAAAATTACGACATATCTAAAATGAATATCATAGGATTAATAGCCTATATTCGATTTACCACAACTTTTTTATTTTCGGGATGTATACGATTAAAATATAAGTAACGGTATATAAGAAAACTCAAATAAACAAAAAGATATAAATAGGTACTATTCCACCCTAAGAAAATCAAAACAGCATAAACTTAACTTAAAAGCTATATAAATCAATTTCCCCATAGAAACACAAATTCAAGTGAATCTATGCAAAAAGACATTTCGACTAAAACATAATCCCATGGATGGGACGGACAAATTTATATTTTCACTTTACCACAAGCGAATTTCGACTCTAAAGAGTAAAGTTTAGGGTTGAAGTGGGAGAGTGCTAGGGGGTACCCTTTGAAAGTATTTGTGTAAGGAGTCCGGGTAATAAATATTAATATCTTAGGTCGGTGTAATAGAAGTCAATTGGTGGTGCCACCTTTGTACTATACAAGGGGTTGTTTTTTTTAACTTCGAAGTGACGAGATATTTCTAAAAAACTTATAACTGCACTGCCTTCCTTAATAATCCTCCAACCGATTACGGCTACGGCGGCCAATCTCAACGATCAGCCACGTACGCAGGATATATTATAGTGCTCAAGTGTGTGCGCAAACACAAGTGCACTCTCTATTCCCTTACCCTCATATTCCGATGGGACACTACTGTGACACGACCAGAGAGGGATTGGCGCAGGACCAACGGCTTAACGTGCTTTCCGAGGCACGGGGGTACAAGACCGCCAATTTCCAGACTCCGGGCTGCCACTAAGAATTTCTTACCGAAAACTTAGGTACAAATTTGTACCTAAAAAAAAATTTGTGCCTTCCCTTATTACGAATACGATATTTCTTTCCTCTACCCAAAGGTTGTCTGGAAGAAATCGCTACAAGCGATAAGACTGCCTTATGCCCTGCCAACAGACAGTTCTGTTGCTGTTGTTGTAATCATGCTTGTATTTTATTTTTGTGCAATAAAGAATATCTATCTATCTAATATACGAGTCGAATTGAGAACCTCCACCTTTTTTTTTGAGGTTGGTTAAAAATTTAAGTACCTATTGTATTTTGAAGACACCTTGTAATATTAAAAATTAAATTGACATAAATTTTTAAATGAATATAAAAATTAACTGTTTTGGTTTTTAATTATGGCGTTTCTTAAAAATCTTTGTTTTATTATGTGAACAGACGAGCAGACGGATCACCAGATGGTAAGCGATTGCCGCCGCCCATAAACACCCGCGACATCTGTGGAGTCACAAGTACGCTGCCGACTTTTAAGCCCCCCTTTCTCCAGGATTGGACCTCCGATACCCTCCCTGACGCAGCGAAAAACACAGCACAGTGCTGCTTCACGCCGGTTTTTCGGTGAGGCCTTGGTATCACTCCGGTCGAGCCGGTCCATTCATGCCAAAAAGGGGCTCTCCCACGGTTTATAGAGTGGTGACTTGAAATTGGAATAAAAAGTTTCAAACTTTCTTTTTTATTATAACCGCACTGAAATGCACGCATAGCAATATGGCGTTGTTTGCAAGTTTGTGACGAAACCCTACGTCAAATAGTAACAAATTCGTGTTATCTGTTATTCAGTTTCAGTTGGTAACGATGATTTACTATGTAACAGTGCTTATAGTGAACGTAGCAGTTCTTGTAGAAAAACGTAGTAAGCTTGAGGCATCGTGGCAATGTTTGAAGCATCGTTGCAATATTTGTAACATCGTAGCAATTTTCGAGCATCGTAGCAACGCTTGAGGCTTCGTAGCAATGTTTGAACCGTCGTAGCAATGCTCGAGGCACCGTGGCAATGTTGAAGCATAGTTGCAATATTTGTAACATCGTAGCAATTCTCGAGCATCGTAGCAACGCTTGAGGCTTCGTAGCAATGTTTGAAGCAACGCAGCAATATTGAAACATCGTAGCAATGCTCGAGGCATCGTAGCAATGTTTGAAGCATAGTTGCAATATTTGTAACATCGTAGCAATTCTCGAGCATCGTAGCAACGCTTGAGGCTTCGTAGCAATGCTTGAACAGTCGTAGCAATGCTCGAGGCACCGTGGCAATGTTTGAAGCAACGCAGCAATATTTGAAACATCGTAGCAATTCTCGAGGCATCGTAGCAATGCTTGAGGCTTCGTAGCAACGCTTGAGCAGTTGTAGCAATACTCGAGGCACCGTGGCAATGTTTGAAGCAACGCAGCAATATTTGAAACATCGTAGCGATTCTCGAGGCATTGAACCGTCGTAGCAATGCTCGAGGCACCGTGGAAATGTTCGAAGCATAGTTGCAATATTTGTAACATCGTAGCAATTCTCGAGCATCGTAGCAACGCTTGAGGCTTCGTAGTAATGTTTGAACCGTCGTAGCAATGCTCGAGGCACCGTGGAAATGTTCGAAGCATAGTTGCAATATTTGTAACATCGTAGCAATTCTCGAGCATCGTAGCAACGCTTGAGGCTTCGTAGTCAATGCTTGACAGTCGTAGCAATGCTCGAGGGCACCGTGGCAATGTTTGAAGCATAGTTGCAATATTTGTAACATCGTAGCAATTCTCGAGGCATCGTAGCAACGCTTGAGGCTTCGTAGCAATGTTTGAAGCATCGTTGCAATATTTGTAACATCGTAGCAATTCTCGAGGCATCGTAGCAATGCTTGAACAGTCGCAGCATTGCTCGAGGCACCGTGGCAATGTTTGAAGCAACGCAGCAATATTTGAAACATCGTAGCAATGCTTGAGGCTTCGTAGCAATGCTTGAACAGTCGCAGCATTGCTCGAGGCACCGTGGCAATGTTTGAAGCAACGCAGCAATATTTGAAACATCGTAGCAATGCTTGAGGCTTCGTAGCAATGCTTGAACAGTCGCAGCATTGCTCGAGGCACTGTGGCAATGTTTGAAGCATAGTTGCAATATTTGTAACATCTTAGCAACTGTTGAGGCATCATAACAATGCTTGAGGCTGCGTAGCAATGCTTGAACCGTTGTAGCAATGCTCGAGGCGTCGTAGAAGCGATGCTCGAGGCATCGTAGCAATGCTCGAGGCATCGTAGCAATGCTCGAGGCGTCGTAGCAATGCTCCTTCCGCCGTAGCAATGCTTGAGGTATTGTAGCAAATGCGCGAAGTAGGCTGATATTATTTGTATTAAGACACAATTCACCTTATTATAAATTGCGATCTTAAGTTATTACTATACACAAGCTCATGTCATCCCGTTCTAACACGCAATGTTAAAAGGGGCTGGCACGTATATTGTTCTAGGACTATCCTTAGTTCACGATTTGTAATAGTATATCCATCACTTATTGAATAGGACTTCGCTATTAACCAAGATCAAAATCTGCGTAAGCATAACCGCGAGCAAAGTAGCATTAGATATAATAACGTCTAAGTAAGACAGAAAAAGGGAACTTTTTCTGTCATAGAAATTTCGTCCACTAACAAGGAATGAAATAAACAAAATTCTTTCTCGTTCACTCTCCCCTGTAGAGTCTAGCCCCCTAAATCATATCGGTGTTTGGGCTCAGCCACGCGGGACCCACTAAGTGATTTGTGGGCGCGTGCGTCCCGATACAGACTGGGACATCGGTTTCCACCCCGCCATACAGAGTGACATACTTCCCACATCTACCGTATATCAAGATTTTCTTGGGATATTTCAAAAGAAAAGTATTATATGTATATGAAATATGTATTGTAATCTGTGTACCTTTGAGAAGAGGAAATAAAGTGATTATATTTATTATTAATTAATTTTTTTTTCTTTTTTTTTTACATTATAGCGGACAAACGAGCAGACGGCACACCTGATGGAAAGTGCTCACCGCCGCCCATGGACATCTGCAACACCTGAGGTATCACATATGCGTTGCCGGCTCTTAAGAAAGGAGTACACCCTTTTCTTGAAGGTCACCAAGTCGTATATTTATAATTCCGTTGATTCTGATATCCGTAACACAGGTGCTTGAGCTACATATCTCGGAGTTTCAGTCTCGGAGCCTTAGATCACATGACTCACTTTGGGGAATATTAAAAAAATATATATTTTTAGGGTTGCTTTCCAATTTTACCTCCATTGCTTCATGTATGTACGTAAGAATAAAGTCCGATAGTCATAGTCTTAACACCAGAAATAAACATAGACTTGCCGTCTCAGTCCTCAGACTATATAAAATCGGTAATTCCTTCGTATTTGTACGCGAAAAATATTTTTTATCCGTGGATAAATATATGGTATCGCATGACAACACTTTACTATAGATTTACTATTCTATCGGCAATTGGCAAAATTTTTTTTTCATGCCGCCGCCCACAGAGACTAGCAAAAAACAGCCATGATTGATGAGATTCATAAAAACTTTTTACACTGTTATAACAATTTCGAGACGCACGTATCTTGAGACAATATCTAAACGGAAAAACTCGAAACGTCTTCAATAGAGTTATAAAAGCCCAAAACATACCTCCCAAATAGTTGCAAAGTAGCTGTTAAAAACTGTCTGGCGTTTAAAACGCTCGTAAAAATGCTTGTTTACGTGTATAGTTGCTGTAAAGTATTTCAGCGTAGAATGGGTAAATGAAAACGGTCTGCCACCAAAAAGGCGAATTTAGAGGCTTCATCATAATGTTGTAGGCAGAGAGAGATGGTGCAAAAGAATTCAGACAAATAAATAAAAAATATTACGCAACATCACAAACATTTGTGTACATGAACATGTCTGTTTGTATTGGTCTGGGTGTTTTCTATGTACTATAAGTATATATTTACAAAAAAAAAGTATTATATGTATATATTTGTAATCCCACTGTTGATTCTGATATCCGTAACACAGGTGCTTGAGCTACCTATCTCGGAGTCAGATCAATGTATGTGATAAATAATAATAAATAAATAAATATTTCACAACATCACATACATTGATCTGACTCCGAGATAGGTAGCTCAAGCACCTGTGTTACGGATATCAGAACCAACAGTGGAATTATAAATATATACATTTAATGCTTTCCGCGGGAGTACAAGATTGCCAACTTCCAGACTCCGGGCTAACACTAAAAATTTCTTACCGAAAACTTTGGTGAAAATTTTTGGCCCGAATCTGCGACCGAACCCGGGATCTCTTGTGCAGCCGTCGCTTTAACGTTTGACCAGGCAATGGATCATACGAGACCACCAGATTTTGAACTTTGTGCCGTTGAGACAGGGTTGAAAACCAATGAAATAAATGATGTCTAGTTGCCTGGTAAAGGGTTAAAGTGCTACCCACTAACCACTGCACCACCGAGGCATAGAATGAATGAATATAAATTAATAAATAATATTACAGAGATATTGATCTGATTCCGAGATAGGCACCTGTGTTTCGAGTATCGGAACCATCAGCGGAATTACAAATATATACATTTAATACTTTTTTTTGTAAAAACATACTTAAAATACATAAAAAAACACCCAGACTGCACCTAGTTCTTGCACACTAATGTTTGTACTGTGCCGGGATCGAACCCGCAAGATCGAACTCTTGCACCAGAGACAGCGTCCACGATCACTGATCCCAACGGGTCGTAGATACATTCAACTGACATTCTGATTTTCAATGAATTAGCCTATATCTTTCTTAAAATCCTTCAGCATTATATACCGCATTTATTGGAGTGCTCTGAAGAACTGTTTGATCTACTCGCTGCAGCTGAATTCTTTCATCGAACCACACGCAAGCGTTTGTCATTCCATCCTCATCATCTCGATTGATGACGATCTAGTACTATGCGTTTCTCACGGAACTTTCTAACCTCAGTTCTGTGGAACGGTTTGGCTGCGGGAGTGTTTCCTGACGGCGAACATAAATTAGGGACCTTCAAGAGTAGAGCGTACAACAACGCACTCGCAATTTCTCTGATTTCGTAGATGTTCATGAGCGGCGTTGTCGCCTTTAGCATAAAAAAGAACACATTTGGAATTCCTTATGCGATCATTGGCAGCATTGACTTGTTAGCTGTTTCTGTAGAATATAAAAAGTCTGACATGGTCGCGTAATGTTTCGAGCACTTTAAAATGACGATTGCGCTTAGGTTCCCGGTTGGGCCAAAATCCAAACTTAAGTTTTTCTGTTTAGAAATTCTCAATGTTAGTCTAGAAGAACTTTATGTGCTTTCTCCGCTGGAAAGTCGTCGACGTTGGTACGGTCATGTCCAGCAAAATCCGGACATCTACGAGGAAACAAATGTCTGGCCATGGCACCACCGGGTCCTATCATACATTTACCAGATTCATTGTTGTCGCATCTTAATGCTGATGAACATACAGTAAATATATCCTGAGAAAGAGGCATAAGTCGGCTAGCCAGTGCTAGCGCCATCTAGAGGAGACTGACTAATACCCAACGGCCATATAGATCGGCCATCTTCGAGAATCAGTCAGGTAGACGATTGTATAAAATATCAGAAATCATTTTATTATATAGCAAATAAAATTATTTCTGCAGGCGGTTTAAGATCATTGTTTCGGAAACACGCTTTACCAGCGCGATGTGAAAATACATAGTGACATCTACCGAAACAACGCCGAACCATCAGCTTGATTGCCGAGACCATCTGACGAAGACCGCTGAACGATTTTTTCCAAACAAAGGAAAAAATTACCAAGTGAAATGACCCCGCTGACGAATCCCCACGTCCCC
The DNA here is from genome assembly GCA_019059595.1 of Marasmia exigua. Taxonomy (NCBI): domain Eukaryota; kingdom Metazoa; phylum Arthropoda; class Insecta; order Lepidoptera; family Crambidae; genus Marasmia; species Marasmia exigua. Next base: position 11,311,249 of record CM032489.1, on the reverse strand, counting down.
AGTCCCCTGGACTACAAGGCTAGATTGTCCCATCCGCCGCGACGGACAAAACTTGAACTGTAGAATCAACAGTCTGTCTGTTCATTTTTTTATACATCGCCTGGCCCTTTGTGCCTAATGATACCCGTCTCTTGGTCTGCCGCACTCTATTCCGAGGTAGACGTCTCGAAAGTTCAGCTAAAATTGGATAGTATTGATGAGATGCAGACGAAAAAAGATTGTGCAGTTTAGAGATTGTGAATACGGATAGCCGCTGGCTGGTGTTACATCACTTTTAGAGTAAATTGTCTATGGAAAGAGCATCTACGTGTTGGCTCCACGCATGCCTCAAAATAGGGAGGTTATGGATCTAACGACAAACATAATAATAATATCCTCCAACCGATTACGGCTACAGCGGCCAATCTCAACGATCAGCCACGTACGCAGGATATATTACAGTGCTCAAGTGTGTGCGCAAACACAAGTGCACTCTCTTTTCCCTTGCCCTCATATTCCAATGGGACACTAGCGTGACACCATCGGAGAGGGGATTGGGCGCAGGAGCAACGGCTTAACGTGCTTTCCGAGGCACGGGGCTACAGTACCGCCAACTTCTAGACTTCGGGCTGACACCAAGAATTTCCTACCGAAATTTTAGGTACAAATTTTTGGCCCGACCCGGGATCGAACCCGGGACCTCTTGCGCAGCCGTCGCTTTAAAGTGCGACCCACTAACCACTGCGCCGAGCAGCCATCTAATGTTTTACTCATGTCCCGGATGACACGAGCAAAGGGAGATGTCACTGACCGTGGTAGATCCAAAATTCAATATTCATGTGTAATTAATTAATTTATTATGGCATACACTACAGTAACATAAAAATACAATAGGCCTGTTTACTAGGTCAGGGATTGGCAGACATTTTGAATAGCATTAAGAAATAACGTTACAAAATTTCAGCTTGAAACCTTATGTATATTTTAAGTCTTAAATTTACGAAATATTTTTATAGCAATCGATATCTTATTTAATTTATGGCAACTTTTGTACAGGAACCATTTTCATAAACGCACTATTTCATATAGCTATCGAACTATATGAACTATAACGAAAGCTATCTCGCGATGCTTACAAATCCGTGAGGGCTGACGTCACGCCTCGCGTCGCTGTTTGTATTGAGCGTTATGGGCAAGTCTATTTTATTTGATTTTTAAATTGTACTAAGCATCTCGAAGAGTTTCCAAGCTAACAAATCCATTCTTGCACCGATGTTTTCACTTTTTAGGGGATATTATATTACCAAGAAGAGAAAAAATAGGACACAAGCCAATTGTACTAGATTTAAACCAAAGATCGTGTACACACAGCATGAATTATATTTAGCACGTAAAGGAAGAAAGAAAAACAAGTAAACGAAATCTTGATAGTTAACATCAGTACCCTTACCACGAGTTTGAAAAACTGTTCTCGCTATCGAAAACTATCGCTCTGTCACTTTCATTGTGGTGCATGTGAAAGAGACAGAGCAATAGTTTTGGATAGCGAGGATAGTAGTTCAAACTCATGGTAAGGCCTCTGAATCTTAAAAAAATACCGAAGTATTTATACGTTTCTTATGGCTTCTACGTTTGAGTGCGACACTGAAATTGGCCACTTGTAAGCTAATCAAGAAAATAAGTTTTTTTTATGAGATATGCAATAGACCAGCAGACGGACATCATGATTAAAACAAATGTCTAGGCACTCTTACTAAATTGCGCGCGCGTGTGTGTGTGGTGTGTATGTCGCTGGTTGTGTGTGTGTGTGATTGTGAAATAAAAAAAGAATTGTGCAAATCGGTCAACAATTGGCGGAGAAATCTGTGAACCATGCTTAAAAATAATTTAAAAAAAACATACAGTCGAGCATACAACCTCCTCCTTTTTGAAGTCGGTAAAGCAAAATACCTATTATATGTATATATGTATTGGTAATCCCACTGTTGATTCTGATATCCGTAACACAGGTGCTTGAGCTACTTATCTCGGAGTCAGATCAATGTATGTGATGTTTTGAATGACTGCCTCGGTGGCGCAGTGGTTAGTGGGTCGCACTTTGAAGCGACGGCTGCTCAAGAGGTCCCGGGTTCGATCCCCGGGTCGGGCCAAAAATTTGTACCTAAGTTTTCGGTAAGAAATACTTAGTGTCAGCCCGGAGTCTGGAAGTTGGCGGTCTTGTACCCCCGTGCCTCGGAAAGCACGTTAAGCCGTTTATTCTGCACCCAATCCCTCTCCGGTCGTGTCACGCTGGTGTCCCATCGGAATACGAGTGTAAGGGAATAGAGAGTGCACTTGTGTTTTCGCACACACTTGAACACTATAATATATCCTGCGTACGTGGCTGATCGTTGAGATTCGCTGTAGAGGTCCTATAAGCTAAAATGACGCGCCCTACCTTCCTAAAGCATATATAATTATTCGTTCGTTAGTTGCTGGATACACACAGTATCTTATTAGTTTGTGGTATCGTTTGAATTTAAAAAAAACCGTCAATATTTCTACAAAAACCATCTTTGGAGCCAGGTAATTAAGAAGTGGGGTGCGTCGTTTCAGTTAAGACAATTTTTACACCACCATTTTTCCCAATCGGCGGTCGGAGGATTTTATTATTAAAACATTGGAACGCCAAAGATGGATCATATTATATGGCCACTTTAACAATGAATCGCAACCGCATTTATGTATATACAATTTATTTTACTTGTAACATACTACAAGTAGGTAGACAGTCGACAAAGGGCCGCGTCCGCCGGCCAGAACAATGGCGTCCCGCGGCGGTCTGTAGATTAAAAACCAGCATTACAGAGCTGAGAGATTACACGGCACATAACTGTAGTTATGCACCCACTATGAGTACAAAGAAACGCGATACAGTGAGCTCTGTTTGAACAAAAGTCTCGAATGATAGAGTTAATATAAAGTTAAGAGATGACACGGCCCATAACATAACATAACTACAATGCACCCACATGCATAACTTCAATGCACCCGCTATGAGTACAAAGAAACGCGATACAGTGAGCTCTGTTTGAACAAAAGTATCGAATGATAGAGTTAATATAAAGTTAAGAGATGACATGGTCCATAACATAACATAACTACAATGCACCCACATGCATAACTACAATGCACCCACTATGAGTACAAAGAAACGCGATACAGTGAGCTCTGTTTGAACAAAAGTCTCGAACGATAGAGTTAATGTGACGGGTATGTGCCTAGCGACGCCAATCGATTTTAATTGTTAGCTACTAAGCCGGATCTATTTTAAACAATTTCGGAATTACAACCTCTCGGCAAACACTTATACTATTTATTATATAACCATGCACATATGCGGACCCAACATTTGTACGCGAAAAATTGATTCACGCTAAAAGTGGCCGTTTTTGGCGGTAATTCAATTTAGACTTAAAAGTTAAGTATAGGTATTAAATACATATTAAAAACGTTTGCCGAGCGATTGTAACCCCGAAATTGTTTAGTAGATCCGGTTTAGAAGCTAAAAATTAAAATCGATTGGCGTCACTAGTGTGCCCTACCCGTGACCTTAAGTATTTGAACGAAATTATGAATGAAAAATACGACAATTAATATATTTTACCTATGAAATTGCCGTTGTGTATGGCGATTTTGGTTCTAATATTTTCGGAGAAAAGTGGCTGTGACACACGGACGGACGGACAGAAATGACGAATCTATAGGGGTTCCGTTTTTTGCCATTTGGCTACGGAACCCTAAAAATGGCATTATTAAAAAAATCCTGGATAACCTTATATTTACGTACCATATTTCCACTTCTATTTTATACTTGAAATTCGACACTTAACCCTCTTTTAATTCAAATTCAAATTTCATTATTGCAGACAACATACATAGGTCCATGGCTTAGTACAATTATAATAAAAAAACTTAATAATAGGGTTAGTAAATAGGTAGGGGGTTTTTATTTTATTTATTTATTTAAGTTACTTATTGTACCATGTACGAGATAGGACCAGTATACCATCAAGAGATGGTCAACTCTGCAGAAGGTTTTCGACGATTGCGTGCGTTTGCACACAAAAGGCTTAACATTAATAATTCTCACAACATCTCATACATTGACCTGATTCCGTACTAAGTAGCTTAAGCACTTGTGTTACAGATATCAGACAACAGAGGAACACAAATATATACTTAAATACATACATACATATGTATTGTTGTTAGTGAGACTGAATAAATAAATAAATAAATAAATAAATAAATACATATATTACACCCAGACACTGAACAAACACAAGTGTTCATCGCACGAATGTTTGTCCAGGGTGGGGATCGAACCCACGACCTTTGGCGTAAGAGGCAGGGTCACTACCAATTGCGCCATCCGGTCAGTCATAGGAAGGAGTTTGATTGATGTGTAACTGCCCGAGCGCGAGTCGCTTGTGTTGTGGTGTTTCACGCCCCATTTGGGGAGAAGTGACATTGAGATGGGACACAGACACAGACTTTGTAGGGAGTGAAGAAACGCACCGGGGAAAGAGCCCTTAGCAAGTACCTGGTGATCGTCTTCCAAGATTCGGTCCGTATGCCGAAACGGTAGGAAGGACCATGGGCTGGTGGAGGGACTGTATTGTACCATGTACCTTAGGGGCACTCGTTGCAAACTCGACCCGGCGGATGTGCCCATTAAAATTTCGGTAATGGTTCGCACGTAGTGCCTCACCACAGGTGCATGCGGATCATCTGCCACTACCCTCAGGATGCTGTTGTCGCTTCCCCACACTCGATTTACCAGTGACGCCACTTTCTTTCTCACAAGCGCTTTTAGTTAACGAATGGCAGTACTGTTATATTCCTATACTGTGCTATGGGGTTGTGGGGTAAATTTTAGGTCTAGATTTAGCTTAAAGATAGATTAGTTTGTTGTGGAATGTGACGGGAGGACTCCCATCCGGCTGCGGCAGAGCGAAAAAGGTGTCGAGATTCGAGATTTTTTTGAGATTAAAATTTCTAATCTAAGGGGAATTCCCTACGCCTACTACCCACAAGCTATGATGGCGATAGGTACCAAAACCACATTCAAATAGAAACGGGATTACAGAGCGCGATCGAAAAAGTTCTTTTCGGTCGTAATGATTTTTACAAAAAAAAAATGTTTGTTTTTATTCGTATAATGCCATGTTATGGTTAAGTATGTCGATCTCTTTTAATATAATAAGACCAAATATGTACCGTATTTATGTAAATATCATCGTCATCGTCAGCCCATTTAAGTCCCCACTGCTGTGGCACGGGCCTCCCTCAATCACATGAGGGGTAATTGCCATACTCACCACGCTTGGCAGACGGGTTGGCGAGGGTTTAGATATAAATGCAGAGTATTCCTTCTCTGGGTGCTGATGATCATGCCAGCAGCTTTACCTTAGTCGCCTTTCACGACACCTCGGTAAGAGCGAGGGTGGCCTATTCTACTCTGCCGGGGACCACACGGCTAATGTAAATATAGATTCATTCATTCATTCCTTAAAAAGTTTCTAAATCCTGATTCGTCTAATATTTATCTAATGATAAATCTTTGGCATAGCGCAGTTATATGGAGTGTAAAATAAAAATCCATTCTACCAAACTCATACAACAGTCAACGCCTATTCCAATGGTAAATCCTTATACCTACTGCCAATTTTGACCGAATAAATAATTTAAAATGGCGTTGTCATTGTCACAGCTTTTGACTTTTGACATTACTTGTACAACCCTACTTAAAGTGACGGGTAGGGCACAATATTTTAAACAATTTCGGGTGTACAATCTCTCAGCAAACACTTATACTATTTAATAAATAACCATGCAAAAATGTTGGGTCCAACGCGTACGCGAAAAATTGATTCACTCGGTACAGAACTTTTCAATTGGAAGAAGCGATTGTGCTTTCTAGCCAGCCGACAGAGCTCAAGAATGTATTTGTGCAGTGAAGTGCCGCAAAGTGATCCTAATAAAATAATCGTTGAATTGTATCGTTTATCACACTGATATTGTGTGTAGAGTGAGTGGTCACGTGACAGCTTCTTTGGACCTAATAGAGTCTTAAAACCCGCGATTGTGTTTAGACTGGTATCGGCAGAATCCGTAGGTCGATAATACGCAAAACACCGGCGTTTAATTTGAGTCACTGTGAGTTCGACTGTTGACTACCTTTCACTTAATCTCAATAAGTTACTTGACATTGGCAAAACATATTCGGGTAGAGCCATAATATAAAAAAAAGATATGGTATAGCTAAGCTAGCTTTAGACGAACACAAATGAGTTTATTACGAAAATAAAGTAGAAAAAAATTAAAGAAAGAAACATTTTATTGACCATCACAATAAATAATTTAACAATGAACATTCATTAGAAAACATAGGTGTAAGGTAACATTAACACATTAAAACTACAAAGGTGAGTACGAGAACAGACGATAGGTAGGTAAATACACAGTTATATAATGAAAATATTCTAAATAAGTAGGCGTGTGTGAAGTGTGAGGTCAATCAGGTGCTGGCCTCAGCATGGTGCTGCCACGACAGAAATGCCGCGGCAGCGCTTGTTGAAATTGTCTTGCGGATAATAATGGACAACATTTCATATTTTTAACATGTCGATATTGTTTTTTTACCCGACTACGGCAAAGCAAAAGGAGGGTTATGATTTTGACAGGCTATGTATGTATGTATGTATGTATGTATGTATGTATGTTCATCTGTTTCCACGTAACTTCTTAACTACTTATCAGAATTCGACAAATGACATATCATTATAAGCGTCTTGATCGTCCGCTGGTTATAGGCTATATGAAGTTTCACAAAATCTAATGTGGCGCCCTCTAGCGGACAAAACATACAGAGTAAAAAAATAAAGTTATGATAAATATGCCGTGTTTGGTATCATTTGAAAGCGCTTGACTTGTACATTTTGAATATATATATATATTACTAGCACTTGGACACCAAAATAGTACAAATAAAATAAAAGTAAAAAAACTAAAACCCAACTACGACAAAAAACGTCGCTGAAAAAGTATAAAACAAGCCTTCGTTGTCAATTTATGCAATATTCACTATGTAGAGATAAAATTTCATGTTTGGAAAGGCGTAGTCACACGTTAAATATACTACCCTTTGACAACGTGTGACTGCGGATTTCCAAACATGAAATTTTATCTCTACATAGTGAATATTGCATAAATTGACAACGAAGGCTTGTTTTATACTTTTTCAGCGACGTTTTTTGTCGTAGTTGGGTTTTAGTTTTTTTACTTTTATTTTATTATATGAAAATAGACATAAAATGAACGGACCCATATTTTTTCTTTTTTCAAAATTTGTCCATTTTCATGCATAAAATAATTATTAAAATTCTTTATATTCTAAATAGACGTAAGCGCCAAATGACGTCATCGGACGGCTGAATACAGCGATATTCCTTTGCTTATCATTGTTTTAATAAAAAAAAGGTACTACTGTCAAAGGTAAATAATACTAGTGTCAACATTGTCAACGTCATTCATTCATTCAACGTTGACAAGTTGTCTTTTTTTTGACAGTTGCATGTCATGGGTTTGGCATTTCGTAAATTTAAAACTATAATGTGCTAAGCAAAGAAATATTTTACATTCTGCCGTCCGATGACGTCATCTTACGTTTTTTAGTTTTTAATTTTTTTCTCAGTAAATAAGCAATATAAAAAATTAATAAATATATATTCGCGCAGCGGAAAAGTAAATAAAGAAATGGTATTTTTTGTTTCAGAGCTTAGCAATTTTGAAATGTTGTCCATTCTCTTGTAACTGTCATGTTGATCAAATCCGACCTAAGACGGTTAAGAAGCACGATGTATGAAATATTCGGAACTCACCAAAACATATTTATCCCTTTCCCACCCTTTCCTACCCCTTCCCTTCCAAATCGCGTTTCAACGAGATTCATTGCCGCGAAACAATTAGTGCGACGTTAAGGAACGTAAATACTGCGACTTAATTTGAGTACTACTTACAGGTGTGAGGGGGAACAGGATTGGAAAGTGGAATTTATATTTCGGCAGAGTAGAATAGGCCACCCTCACTCTTACCGAGGTGTCGTAAAAGGCGACTAAGGTAAAGCTGCTGGCATGATCATCAACACCCAGAGAAGGAAAACTCTGCATTTATATCAAAACCCTCGCCAACCCGTCTGCCAAGCGTGGTGAGTATAGCAATTACCCCTCATGTGATTGAGGAAGGCCCGTGCCCCAGCAGTGGGGACTTAAATGGGCTGACCATGATGACGATTGTGAAAGACAGCCCTGTTGGTCTAGTGGTTTAACTACCGGGCCGTGATCTCGGAGTCCTGGGTTCGATTCACGGGTCGAGCGAAAAGTATGTTTCGAGGTTTTTGAACATAGCTCGGGTTTGTGATCACCAATCCGCATTAGGCAAGTGTGCTGATTAAGCCTAATCCCATCATACTAGCGATAACTTGATTTCTATGATAGAGGCCTTTGCCCTGCAGTGGGACAGTATATAGGCTGCTACTACAATGTGAAAGAGAGAGTTTGAAAGCTTGCTGTTTGGTTCTCGTGCCACAGAAGACAATATTATGTAGAATCAGTCGCCATTACATTGATGAATGAATTTAATAGGTTGTTCGTGAACTTTCATGATCACTAACATTAGAATAAATATAGATGAATGAATGAATGAGTAAATTAATGAATAAATGAACGAGTGAATGAATGAGTGTATAAATAAATGAATGAATGAGTGAATAAATAAATGAATGAATGAGTCAATGTATGAATGTATTGAATGATCTTTATTCTTCTGAAAAGGCTTACAATAATTTGCAAAGATTTCTAACACGGTTTAGTCGTGGTCCGAATCCTAGCATGCACGTCTAAATGTTTCAAATCTATAGGCGTGATACAACTCAAATGGCAGTGGGCAGGACATTTGCCTCGTCGTGGTGATGGTAAGTGGAGTCAATCCTCAACACATGGTGTCCATGACAAGTAAAACGAAATACAGGGTTATTTTTTTATCGTTTAGATCCCGAAAACCTCATAAACGGTATCGTGAATAGAGTCCAATTAGCATGTTAGATCAACAAAATAAGCAAAAAAGAAATTTGCTCACGATATCTATTAGATTTTTGGAATGTAAACGATAAAAAAATACAATTTTAGTGATGGGTAAGAGCTGGAGGAGGCCTTTACCCTGCAGTGGGATCACGGAGACTAATGATGATTATGATAGATATATAAATAAAATGTAAGCGGTCTTATCGCTAATAACGATCTCTTCCAGACAACCTCTGGGTAGAGGAAAAGTATAGCGAATTAAAAAAGGGTAAGGCAGTGCAAGTCAGAAAAAAAATGACATTGCATTATGTATGGTATCGTACATTAGGTACATTAAATATATACTTTTTTTTTTATATGAGAGGTGGCAGACGAGCAGACGGATCACCTGATGGTAAGCAATTCCGCCGCCCATGGACACCCGCACCACCAGTGGAGTCACAAGTGCGCTGCCAACCTTTTCCCCTTCCCTTTATTATTATTATTGAAACCCACTAGGTACATGATGTTGAATGATTCTCTCCAGGCAGGGTTATTCTCAGCGGCAACGGCTATAGCAATAAACAACGAAGACAGCCGGCAGACACACGGCTCCCCGGGCGCGGGGCTAAGCCTTTGACGGCCGGGGAGGTATTTTTATCAATCAGCCCTTTGTTCGCTACCACGAGTTCACGATACAAATAAATAAATATTTGACAACATCATATACATTGATCTGACTCCGAAATAGGTAGGATATCAGAAATAACAACGGAATCACAAATATTTATGTCACCGGAAAATAACAAGAACCGTAAGTTTCTCAATTTACTAGGAAGTTTATAAACTTTGTTCTAACCTAACCCAACCAATATTTTTATGACGATAATACATACTGAACTCTACACGACCAAAAAAAAAGGTTAGGTTAGGATAGAACATTTAAAATTTTTAACAAATAAAATTCTGGGACAAGTTTTGATAGGGCGAGTTTCCCCCTAACCCGGCCGCAACGCGCTCGCTTTTCAAATGTTGTATATCCGCGACGCGCTCGGTCGCAAAAGTGTTTCGAATTCCAATAGTACTCCCCCGCAGTATCGTGAAGGCTTGTGTCGCGGGATCTAGCCACACTGTCGATGGGCCAGCGTGAAATAAGCTACACTCATCCTACTATATGACGTCACGTTGTGTCGATACACCAGGAGCCCAATTCTCGTGCTCGTGATATTTTGAGAACATGGCGGATATCACCCGAAAACCATAAAAAAAAACTATGTTTTAGTGATATATGTCGTATGAAAATAAATTTCACGAGCCCGAGAACTGAGCTCCTGGCAAATAATGTGATATACTTAGGCAATGTAATCTTATAGTCGAGCCAAACAAATAGACCAGATTTGACGTTTCTCAATTTTAGCTTCATAGAGAATTGACCTACTAGAAAACTCCGATTATAGTGAAATTTGGGAGAGCCACGCTTCGGCGTGAATGGGCCAGTTCGACCAGAGTGATACCACGGCCTCACAGAAAACCGGCGTGAAGCAGCATTGTGCTGTGTTTCGCTGCGTAAGTAAGTATTGGGCCTCCGGGTAAGTACCGGAGGCCCAATCCGGAGGAAATAGGAGTTTAAAGGTTGGCAGCGCACTTGTCACTCCACTGGTGTCGCAGGTGTCCTCCATGGGCGGAGACAATCGCTAATAAGGTGATCCGTCTGCTCGTTTGCCATCTATAACATAAAAAAATCGATGGTACTTCAAACAAACGTGACTTGAATATTACAATAATGGAAAATATGTTATTAGTACTTTTATTTGGAGGAATGTGAATCAAAATTGTTAAAAAGAAAGAGGAAAGCAGGTACCGAACTACCGATCCTAGATATCGATCCGCGGCCACTTTGTTTATATGGTATATAATAGGTATGAGTTATATACCGTGTATTACCGAATATTTACCGTGGGAGAGCTTCAGGTACCAGAGGCCTAATCCGTAGGAAAGGGGAGTTTAAAGTTTGGCAGCGCTCATGGGACTCCACTGGTGTCGCGGCTGTCCTCCATGGGCGGCGGCAATCGCTTACCATCATTTAATCCGTCTGCTCGTCTGCCACCTATGACATAAAAAAAATGTAACGTGATATAGGCAATGTAGAGTTATTGGAGACAAAGAGCGACAAATCTATATGTTTATTTCTACCATTAACTCGTCGGTGAGGGAAAACATCGTGAGGAAACCTGCACTTTTCGGATAGTTACTCAAAATTGTGTTTACCTACAATATTTGAGATAATGATGCAGAACGTGTAACCGTGATCCAGTTGGTCTGGTTCCCCTGTCTAAGGGTTGCGAAGGTCAGACGGCAGTCGCTTCATTGTAATTACCAGGAATCCTGGAACATTTATTATTTATTTATTATTATTATTTTTGAAATTGTTTAAAATATTGTGCCCTACCCGTCACCTTAAGTAGGGTTGTACAAATAATGTCAAAAGTCAAAAACAGCTGTGACAATGACAACGCCATTTTTAGGGTTCCGTAGCCAAAATGGCAAAAACGGAACCCTTATAGTTTCGTCATGTCCGTCTGTCCGTCTGTCCGTCTGTCCGTCTGTCACAGCCGATTTACTCGGAAACTATAAGTACTACAGTGATGAAATTTAATGGGAATATGTGTTGTATGAACCGCTACAAAAATATGACACTAAATAGTAAAAAAAAGAATTGGGGGTGGGGCCCCCCCATACATGTAACTGAGGGATGAAATTTTTTTTTTCGATGTACATACCCGTGTGGGGTATCAATGGAAAGGTCTTTTAAAATGATATAAAGTTTTCTAAAAAACATTTTTCTTAAAGTGAACGGTTTTTGAGATATCAGCTCTCAAAGTCGTAAAAAGTATGTCCCCCCCCCTCTATTTTTATAACTACGGGGTATAAAATTCTAAAAAAAATAGAGGTGATGCATGCTAATTAACTCTTTCAACGATTTTTGGTTTGATCAAAGTATCTCTTATAGTTTTTGAGATAGGTTGATTTAACTGTAATTTTGGACTTTGCTGCTACGGAACCCTTTGTGCGCGAGCCCGACTCGCACTTGGCCGGTTTTAATTATTTATTCGGTCAAGATTGGCAGTAGGTATAAGGATTTACCATTGGAATAGGCGTTGACTGTTGGATGAGTTTGGTAGAATGGATTTTTATTTTACACTCCATATAACTGCGCAATGCCAAAGATTTACCATTAGATAAATATTAGACGAATCGGGATTTCGAAACTTTTTAAGGAATGAATGAATGAATGAATCTATATTTAAATTAGCCGTGTGGTCCCCGGCAGAGTAGAATAGGCCACCCTCACTCTTACCGAGGTGTCGTAAAAGGCGACTAAGGTAAAGCTGCTGGCATGATCATCGGCACCCAGAGAAGGAAAACTCTGCATTTATATAAAAACCCTCGCCAACCCGTCTGCCAAGCGTGGTGAGTATGGCAATTACCCCTCATGTGATTGAGGGAGGCCCGTGCCCCAGCAGTGGGGACTTAAATGGGCTGACGATGATTATTATTTTTGTTGAGAATTTTTCTTTCTCGAAACATTGTTCAAAATATTTGGGTATTTTGACTGGGCTCACGGGCCTAGACCAAGTGAGTCCCAGTTTCCGCTGTAGAATGGTTTATTGGTGAGCTATCATCCTGAAGAAACTTTCGAACAATACGGCAGGTATTGAGCGGCTTTCTGCATCGCCATGTAAGTGCTTTCAGGTAAGTCTAGATTTCTTAGGGACGCCAACAAATGCTTGTGGATTACTCCAGTGCTAGAGAGCACCAGCGGCACGATGTATACCTTATTCATTTTCCAAATTTTTACTATTTCTTCTTTTAAGTCTGTGTATTTGTGTATTTTATCTGTTATGGTTTTATGTAGATTATGTGTGTTTGGTATCGATATATCTATTAAATGAACTGTATTCTTATTCTTGTCAATTAAAGTAAAGTCAGGTCTATTATTGTGAACGGTTCTATCTGTTAGTATTGCGCGGTCGTAGTACATACATTATTATTATTATTATTATTATTTTAAATAAATATTTCACAACATCACATACATTGATCTGACTCCGAGATAGGTAGCTCAAGCACCTGTGTTACGGATATCAGAATCAACAGCGGGATTACAAATGTATACTTATAATACTTTTCTTTTGTAAATACATACGTATAATACACAGAAAACACCTAGACCAATACAAACAGACATGTTCATGCACACAAATGTTTGTACTATGCGGGGACCGAACCCGCAACCCTTGGACCAAAGGCAGCGTTCACTACCACTGTTCCAAACGGGTCGTCGTTAAACGGTGATTAAATTTTTTTTTATTTATTTTGAATTTATGAAACAATGGTAGTGAACGCTGCCTTCGGTCCAAGGGTCTTCAAGTCTTCGCGTACAAAAACGTATCCAACATTTGTGCATGGTTATTTAATAAGTGTTCGACGAGAGATTGTTATCTCGAAATTGTTTAAAATAGATCCGGTTTAGTAGCTAAAAATTAAAATCGATTTGCGTCGCTAGTGTGCCCTCCCGTCCCCTTAAAAACTACTTCGTCTGCGTCGGCGACCCTCTACAAGTAACCTCTCTAAGCCCTCTAGACACTCTCCTCAGGAGTCCACATTCAAAAGCATAAACTTTCTTCTAAATGACTGACATTAAACCGATAGCCAGCAACGAAGGATTTCACCATCGTTACAGTACCTATACCTATGTATGTATGTATGTATTGACTGCCTCGGTGGCGCAGTGGTTAGTGGGTCGCACTTTAAAGCGACGGCTGTGCAAGAGGTCCCGGGTTCAAGCCCCGGGTCGGGCCAAAAATGTGTACCTAAGCTTTCGGTAAGAATTTCTTAGTGGCAGCCCGGAGTCTGGAAGTTGGCGGTCTTGTACCCCCGTGCCTCGGAAAGCACGTCAAGCCGTTGGTCCTGCGCCCAATCCCTCTCTGGTCGTGTCACAGTAGTGTCCCATCGGAATATGAGGGTAAGGGAATAGAGAGTGCACTTGTGTTTGCGCACACATTTGAGCACTATAATATATCCTGCGTACGTGGCTGATCGTTGAGATTGGCCGCCGTAGCCGTAATCGGTTGGAGGATATTACCTATGTATCGTGTGAAAGCGTTGGACATGTTATAAATAAAACTTTATTAAAATCATTTGCCTTTGAATTTAAAAATAAAAGAATAAGCTTACCATGTCTCGATAACCGCCATCATCAAAATCTGTAAATATATCATTATCTATACCATTTATAAAGAGGTAAATCTTAATGACAGGCGGCGACGCTATCCTAAAACACGAAATACTTGTCCTATGTTACCGACTAAATTGTTTTTTATTTAATAATAGAAGCCCAAATAATTATTTTCAAGATTCTCACACAAAAACGCGGCGTGAAGCAGCACTGTGCTGTGTTTCGCTGCGTGAGTGAGGATACCGAAGGCCCAATCCAGGGAAAAGGGGGGTTTGAAGGTTGGCAGCGCACTTGTGACTCCACCGGTGTCGCGGGTGTCTATGAGCGGCAATCGCTTACCATCAGGCAATCCGTCTGCTCGTCTGCTGCCTATCACATAAAAAAATCTAACATTGCAATTGCTAAACCCTCATACCCCACAATACAAATTTTCACATTCCTAACATCAAATATGGCGGATTTTCATACAAACTGCTAACCCCCCTAAAAATCCCTTCTTAGTAGTCGCTTTAAATATTAAAAGAATCCCCTGCCCAAATTTCTAATTTCTTTAGTTTGGGCTGTGGGTCCATTCTGTTAAGAATTTTAAAATCTAGAAAAACTATATTTCAATTTACAGATTTATTTATAATATTTTTGTGTAATTTATTGATTAAAATTTAATTCACATGATATTTAATCACTCAATATTTGTCACTGTTATATTGTGATTAATATGATAGGCCACACTGCGCGGTGGCATTCTATTTCGGGACTCGCTAGGCGAGTCATTACCAAATAAATGTTTTTATGAATTCTTGAGGTTTTAATTACTTAAAAATTCCTAGTCACTTAGTCACTCAGGTTCTCCTTTCATTATTCCATAGATTAATAATGCGATTCTCGAATTTTCTTCGAATTATTCTACGATAAAGATTTGGTCGAAGCGCGCCTTATTGGCGTAAACAAACAGGTCATCTAGATATACTAAAGTAATCGAAAAGAACAGTATTTTAATTTCCAATTATAATTCTGGTCAGAAACACTTACCATTTGTATGTAAGCCTGTGAGACTGCTCAAATGCCTTGATATTGTGTCATCCCAGTTTTTTCTAGAAAAAAAAATTAGCTTACTTATACATACGAATAATTTTAAGTAAAAAAAAACGGAATTCATCAAAGAGATAAATAAATATTTCACAACATCACATACATTGATCTGACTCTGAGATAGGTAGCTCAAGCATCTGTGTTACGGATATCAGAATCAACAATGGGATAACAAATATATAATACCTTTTTTTGTAAATATATACTTATACCATAGAAAACACCCAGACCAATACAAACAGATATGATCATGCACACAAATGTTTGCACTGTGCGGGGATCGAACTTTCAACCGTTGGACCAAAGGCAGCGTTCACTACCACTGTTCCAAACGGGTCGTCTAACTAGTATAATACCATAGACTAAGTATCTATCTATTTATCTACGTACCCATCTTTCTTCTCCCTGAAATCCACCCCAAACATCCCCTTAGTCTTCCTCAGAATTGGCTCATCCAGCACTGGTTTGATCTGCATACACTTCTGATGGTCTTTCAACTCTATCGGAACTGTCTTGAAGAGGACCAGGAATGCCACCAGCACCGACAGGAAAAAGAGTATGGAGAGACAAGCTATGCACGTGTACTCTGAGCTGGCGAGTTTCTTTAAGCTGGTAAAATAAATGAAGTTTGTTTTACATGGATCCTGTTAGGGTACGGCAAATGGTACGCATCGGATAAAAAATGTTCACACCTCTCGAGTGTACTGTTATATATTATTTCAAGTGTATGAGTTGTTTAAAATATTATTTTACACTTTTTAGTTTCGTGATTATTGAAGGCGGTTTTTTTTCTGTAGAATTTATACACTTCAAATAACATTTTATAACAGTACAGTCGAGAAAAGGTTTTACCGAAGTCGGCGCCCAATACTATCTTTGGTTTTTTTGCTGATTTTTTTTTCTTTTATAAATTGGACAGTGATGTGAGTTAGTGAATCTCTTTAATCGAGTTTATTATTATTATTTTAAAATAAATAAATTTAAATACTGACAGAACACCACGTAAAAAACAGTAAGTACAATAGAAAAATAAAATAATTATAAATTATATGGAATTACGTCACTCTGACGCTGTCACTTTGACTAGGTATCTCATAGGTTGACCTGATTCCGTACTAAGTAGCTTAAGCACTTGTGTTACAGATATCAGACAACAGAGGAACACAAATATTTACATTAAATACATATATTACACCCAGACACCGAACAAACACAAGTGTAAAATAAATGGAGTTTTTTTTTACATGGATCCTGTTAGGGTACGGCAAAAGGTACGCATCGGATTAAAAATATTCACACCTCTTGAGTGTACTGTTATATGTTATTTCAAGTGTATGAGTTGTTTAAAATATTATTTTACACTTTTTAGTTTCGTGATTTTTGAAGGCGGTTTTTTTTTTACAATTTTGTTTAGTGTGTCATTTTTTGGTAGCCATAGGACATTAAGACAAGTCAACAACTGGTTACTTACGCGCAGGAAACACAGGAGCATGTATCCTGAGATTCTATCAACTTCGGTATACTTTCAGGTTCTGTTCTTCTTTTACCCTAAAATACACGGAAATTTAGAATAGTTATTTACGAGATTTCTACCATGCACCTTATTTTTGAGTTTATGATATTTCGGCACTGTTGCAAGCGCCATGGTCACTGAGTAACTGATGTTTTTGCGGGTAAGATGTTAAGAGTAAAAAAATAAGGTACATGGTAGAAATCCCGTAATTAACTATTCTAATGTCAGTGACCATGAAAGTTTAAAACAATACACAGAATTTAGTTAGGTACTTCAACAGTGGTGATTGGTGATCACATTATTTTTTTATGTGATAGGTGGCATCCGAGCAGACCGATCGCCTGATGGTAAGGAATTGCCGCCGTCTATAGACACCCGCGACACCAGTGGAGTCACAAGTGCGCTGCCAACCTAAAGTAAATTGATTTAATTAAAGACAGCATGATCCATCCCTAAGGAGAACGAAGCCTTCAAGGTTTGTTTCTTTCTATGAAAATTGAGTGGGGTCATTAATTATGTGGCCATCACTGTACTTTACGTCATCGGTGATACTGAAAAAAAACGCTACTAGTGTTGCTTATCCATAGTCCATTATCGATTGTCTATCGATAGTAAAAGTAAAATCAATAGTATCGATAGTCTATCGATAGTATTTCTGGATGTCAACAGTATCGATACTATCGATAGTACTAATAGTAAAAGTAGATCAATGCTATTGATAACGCTAATACTATCGATATAGTATTGCTGGTTTTCAATAGTATCGATACTATCGACACTATCGATGTTAAAATTAGATCAATACTATTGATAACGCTAATACTATTAATATAGTATCGATACTATCGATTTTTTAATGTATCGATAGTACCTATTGGACACATTAAATGCAGCAATACTATCGAATCATAGCTGACTATCGATAGTACAAAACTATCGATAGTATTGGGCATTAAACAATCGATAGTATCGATGGTATTAGCTTTATCAATATTATTGATCAAATTTTACTATACTAACGATGGTATCGATAGATTTGACCAATAGCAGTACTATCGATAATCTGAATGATTTTCGAGGTCAACTATCGATTGGGTAAACTATCGATAGTT
Source organism: Marasmia exigua (assembly GCA_019059595.1). Classification (NCBI taxonomy): domain Eukaryota; kingdom Metazoa; phylum Arthropoda; class Insecta; order Lepidoptera; family Crambidae; genus Marasmia; species Marasmia exigua. The sequence continues at coordinate 11,293,213 of CM032489.1, read as the reverse complement.
CCGCAACACTAAACCCTACCTAATTCAAAGTATGCGTGCGTTTTTCACGTCATTTCCTACCGTGTACAGTAAAAGCATGGAACCAGCTGTCATCCGCGGTGTTTCCGAAAGGTACGACTTGGATACCTCCAAGAAAAGGGCTTATTCCTTTCTTAAGAGCCGGCAACGCATGTGTGATCATCAGGTGATGTCCATGGGCGGCGGTAATCAAATACCATCAGGTGTGCTGACTGCTCGTTTGTACGCTATGAACAAATCTTTACATCATCATCATCAGCCCATTGAAGTCCCCACTGCTGGGGCTCGGGCCTCCCTCAATCACATGAGGGGTAATTGCCATACTCACCACGCTTGGCAGACGGGTTGGCGAGGGTTTTGATATAAATGCAGAGTTTTCCTTCTCTGGGTGCTGATGATCATGCCAGCAGCTTTACCTTAGTCGCCTTTTACGACACCTCGGTAAGAGTGAGGGTGGCCTATTCTACTCTGCCGGGACCAGACGGCATCTTTACATGCCTACAATTTTTACCGTGCAATTTTACCGTGGGAGAGCCACGCTTCGGCATGAATTGGCCGGCTCGACCCGACTGATACCGCGGTCTCACAGAAAACCAGCGTGAAGCAGCACTGTGCTGTGTTTCGCTGCGTGAGTGAGGGTACCGGAGGCCCAATCCGGGGGCAGGGAGGCAGCGCACTTGCTATTCCACTGGTGTCGCGGGTGTCCGTGGGCGGCGGCAATCGCTTACCATCAGGTGATCCGTCTGTTCGTCTGCCACCTATGACATGAAAAAAAAAACAATTATGATTTCAGCCAAGAGACACAGAATGAATTCAATTACACATAGATCAGCTTTATCTAACATTGGATAATAATAATATCCTCCAACCGATTATGGCTACGGCGACCAATCTCAACGATCTGCCATGTACGCAGGATATATTATAGTGCTCAAGCTTAAACACAAGTGCACTCTCTATTCCCTTGCCCTTATATTCCGATGGGACACCAGCGTGACACGACCGGAGAGGGATCGGGCGCAGGACCAACGGCTTAACGTGCTTTCCGGGGCACGATGGTAGAAGACAAAATTGAAACTTTATGTAATATACTTAACTGAAACTTACACAAGACCACCTGCATTTTTCGCCTGGCTAAAAAAAAAAGATATACCACCATATTACAAATCGCGATCTTAAGTTATTACCGTACCAAATCTCATAACATCCCGTTCCAACACGCAATGTTAAAAGTTTGTTCCAGGACTATCCCTAGTAATAAGGAGGATAGTGCTTAATTAAATTTTAAAATCCCAATGAGCATCTTCTATATAATATCTATCTATACTGCTCCTGTTCTGAAACAGTAGGTTTCAAGGTAATTTAGGAGATACGGCCTAAATTGGTTATAGAGGGGTAAAATAGATAGGGGGTTTTCTAAAGAGATGTAAGTAAGTAAGGTAAATTTATTTGGCAAAATAAAGATACAAGCCTAACATGCTGAAGAAAAGGATCGGTTAAATACAATACAGTACAAGATATGAAACTTATTATAACTCATTACTGCCCGCTCAGCATATTACCCTGGTCTTCCTGAACTGGCCAGCCAGGGCGCTGATTTTCAGCGGGATCCACTTTAGATGTGAAATTGTAGTCAAAATTGATGTATGTGCAATAATTCAAAAGATACGGAAAAACAATGATTTTGTGTGGCCAGAGGTGAATGTGAAGAGGGGTATCCAAACATGACGTATCTGCAGTAATTTAGGAGATACGACCTAAATTATTTCTAAAAAACCCCGAAAACCCTACCATTTTGCGACTTTTTCTCCAATATCATTTGAAAAAAACATTAAAATCCCAAATCTATCTATTTAAGAGTGAGTTTGTAAAAACTACAAATACAACGTAAGGCTTTTAAAACGCCGTTTAACCCCTGACGCAAAGAGTACGGGATGTTATAAGCTATGTGTCTGTCTGTATGTGTGTCTGTCATCGTATCTCCCGAACAGAATAACAGATCTTGATTTTAATAACATCACTTACTAAACTTGGCGTTTTGCACCGATAGTCTCGGACTGTCTGGTGGTGTATCCCAACACCGTCCTTGTATTGGTTATTATGCCTATGATTTTCTGAACTGCTCGAGTCGCATGTTCTCTGTAAAGAATTAGTCAACTAAATATCGACCGCTCCATTTTTTTTTATGCAAGAAGCGACAAACGATCTACCGTGTCAACTATATCAACGCCGCCAAAATCAGACATCGATAATGCATTGCCGGCCTTTTAAAAAGGAGTACGCTCTTTTCTTGAAGGAACTTACAACGTAACAAACGAGAATATACTTGTCACGGGAGATATGTGTTAAAGGAAGAAAAAAAAAATTCGGTCGTGCTTTCCGTTTTGATATTATAAGTCCCTAAGGTGACGGTTAGGGCACACTAGCGACACCAATCGATTTTAATTTTTAGCTACTAAACCTCTATTTCAAACAAATTCGGGGTTACAACCTCTCGGTAAACACTTATACTATTTATTAAATAACCATGCACAAATTCGGACCCAACATTTGTACGCGAAAAATTGATTCACGCTAAAAGTGGCCGCTTTGAGCGGTAATCAATTTTTCGCGAACAAAAACGGACCCAACGTTTGTGCATGGTTATTTAATAAATAGTTTAAATGTTTGCCGAGAGGTTGTAACCCCGAAATTGTTTAAAATAGATCCGGTTTAGATTACAATTAAAAACGAATGGTGTCGCTAGTTAGGCTACCCGTCGCCTTAAAATGAATCGTCAAAAAGACATTTTGGACAATGATAGTGATTGGTCGTATAAGCCATTTTGAAAATTAACTTTCACGATTTGGATTCTGTTGGTAGGACTTAAACCCAACGTGACGGCTGAACTGAAGTAATTCAAAGGTTTTCAATTACATAATAACTAATGGTATTTAGTGTATATATTTTAGAGTGTTCACGTATCTGCATAAGTAATGATAATTATTTAATATAAGAATCGTTGAACTGTATCGTTTTTAACAAAAAAAGTGTTTATATTATGGCTCTACTCGAAGATATTTTGCCAATGTCAAGCAGCTTAGGTATTGAGAATAAGTGGGTAGTCAACAGTCGAAGTCAGTCATAGTCACAGTACTCAATAAAACGCCGGTGTTTTAAGTTTTATCAACTTACGGATTCTGCCGATACCACTCTAAATACAATCGCGGGTTTTAAGACTATGAGGTCCAAGCAAGTTAGCCGTGACAACTCGCTCGACATTCAATAGCAGTGTTAAAAACGCTACAATTCAACGATTCTTATTATCACTGCACTAATAAAAACCAAGTTTTTCACTAAAAACAACTAAATACTAATTTAAAATCTTGAATTGCATCAGTCCACGCGGAGTGTTTGACTCCTATCGCCCAATCGTTTTTAACATTGCTATTGTAAGTCGAGTGAGCTCTCACGAACAAATTTCTTGGACCCAATCCCTCTTATTCCAAAACGTGGTTTAAAATAAGTAGTGGGAATAATACTAGGAATAAGTGAAGAACTAGAATAAACATTATTACAAAACTAAGTTTAACGTTATTTAGTATACCAACTATATATAGTTGAACCATCCGGACCCCTAGTTTAAAATGAGTACTAAAATAATAACCTCGAAATGTCGATTCAGTAACCAAGACAACTTATCCCTGTGACAGGTCATTCCGTTTTACGCTATAGTTATTTGTGAGAAAGTAGTTAATTTATTTTTTGAATTTAATACCAAAAATATAAGCAATTCCTATGCATATTACATGGAAACATGTTTTAATTTATTGTTGCTCAAAAACAATTCTAAAATAATTTTACTTCCGACAACAAAATAAGGTTATGTAAAATAAAATGTCACTGAACGCATGAATGAATGATTCGATCGATTTTTACACTATCCTGCGGTACTAAGTGGTCCATGGTTAGTCGAGGATTTGTAATAAAAATTTAAGAACCGACATTATTCCGTAATAAATAAATAAATAAATATTTCACAACATCACACACATTGATCTGACTCCGAGATAGGTAGCTCAAGCACCTGTTTGTGTAATAATCATGAACTTCCTAGTTTAGGATTAAAAACTGCATCAGAGCAGTTTTTTGTAATAAGAGGGAATAGGTCTTAAAACCCGCGATCGCGTTAAGAGTAGACTCGGTATCTCTCAGTAATCTCGGTAGAATTAAACGTAAAACACCGGCGTTTATTGAGTGACTGTGACGATGACTGACTTTGACGGTTGACTATCCATATTTATAATATATTTTTCATGTCAACATTGACATCTACCCTGACACCAGAAAAGGAGAGTCGATAATAGGGAAATGTTTACGATATATCAACATTGGTAACACAGGATGACGACCGATTAATTTGGAAATTCTTATAGTAGGCCTATGTCCAACTATGGGTCTCTTGGCTGAAATCATGATAATCTTGGAAGCGTCAATACCATCTCCGTGTCTGCGTTCACACTTTTGCACTATATCCTGCGTTCTAAGCAGATTGTGTAGATTTTTATATGAAAGGTGGCAGACGAGCAGACGAATTACCTGATGGTAAGCGATTGCCGCCATATCCGAATTATAAGAAGAAGTCAGTTACACATTATTTACATTCCAATAAAATAAATGAAAACAATACAATACAAATCACACACAATTTATCACATAAACAATAAAAATAAATTAAAAAAAAGGCAAATTACCCTACTGCTTTTAGGGGGTGGTCTATACCAACATCCATCTTCACCCTATGGTGGAAACAGATGGACTCCTGTCCAATACCACATTAGAAGCTGAACCTAACTGAACTTAACCTAAACAGTCTCTCTGGAGCCCAGGGTTCGCTTAGACCATGATTCAGGATTTTTTTTTATATGAGAGGTGGCAGACGAGCAGACGGATCACCTGATGGTAAGCAATTTCGCCGCCCATAGACACCCGCAACACCAGTTTAGTCACAAGTGCGCTGCCAACCTTTTCCCCTTCCCCCCATTGGGCCTCCGGTAACCTCACTCACACGGCGAAACACAGCGCAGGCGCTGCTTCACGCCGGTCTTCTGTGAGGCAGTGGTATCACTCCGGTCGAGCCGGCCCATTCATGCCTAAGCGTGGATTTGGGGAGTCTGGTAGTTACAATGAAGCGACTGCCGTTTGACCTTCTTAACCCTTCACAGGGGAACCAGACCAACTGGACCATGGTTACACATTTCAGAAACTATCCGCAACATGCAAACTTCCTCAGTATACCTTCCTAAAAGGCCGGCAATGCATCGCCACTCCCTCTGGTGTGGCTGATGTCCATGGGCGGCGGTGATCACTTACCATCAGGTGTCTCAATTGCTCGTTTCATAAAAAAAAAATGATTTCCCTCACCACCGAGCAAATACTAGATATATAAACATAAATTAGAAAAAAAATACTTTATTTGCATGGGCTTGTAAACAGCTCATACAAATCGTCATACATGAAAAATATAAATTATAACTATGTATATTATACATGTAATTACACATATTACCTATGTCGCACACTGGGGCAAGGTATATGGAGGTGATGCGCAAAATTAAAGTTGATAAAACTTACGACAATTCATCAAATTGTGACATATTTCACGTCAGTTAACATCGATCATAATTATTACTTGACGACCCGTTTGGAACAGTGGTAGCGAACGCTGCCTTTGGTCCAAGGGTTGCGGGTTCGATCCCCGCATAGTATAAACATTTGTGTGCATGAACATGTCTGTTTGTATTGGTCTGGGTGTTTCTATGTATTATAAGTATGTATTTACAAAAGAAAAGTATTATATGTATATATTTGTAATCCCACTGTTGATTCTGATATCCGTAACACAGGTGCTTGAGCTACCTATCTCGGAGTCAGATCAATGTATGTGATGTTGTGAAATATTTATTTATTTATTACAAGATTACTGTTTTGAAAAACACATAAGTAAAAAAACATAAGGACTGAATCAACTTATTTAATTAATTATTTTTCGTTTTTATATTGTCCTGACCTTGATCTTCACTTGCCATAACTTATTTTTAATATAACTATCCCCTGTCTCAAGCAATAACACTTTGTTTGCTTTAATTAAATTATTGCAAATGCATACGATGAACTTTAGGGCACTCTGATAGCAAAACAATAATCTTGTAATAATTATGATCGATGTTAACTGACGTGAAATATGTTACAATTTGATGAATTGTCGTAAGTTTTATCAACTAGCCACATTTTAAAATTTCAATTTTGCGCATTACCTCCATATATCTTGCCCCAGTGTGTGTCGATACGAAAAATATACCTACTAAGAAATGCATAGATGTGATAATGTGATTCTACCACCGGAATCGGAAAATTGATTCTGACGAGAAGATCCGGCAAAAAACACTTTTTCACTGACTTAAAAAAAATGAGGTTCTCAATTCGACATGTATATATTTCGACTGACCAGATGGCGCAATTGGTAGTGACCCTGCCTTTTACGCCAAAGGTCGTGGGTTCGATCCCCACCCTGGACAAACATTCGTGCGATGAACACTTGTGTTTGTTCGGTGTCTGGGTGTAATATATGTATTTAAGTATATATTTGTGTTCCTCTGTTGTCTGATATCTGTAACACAAGTGCTTAAGCTACTTAGTACGGAATCAGGTCAACGTATGAGATGTTGTGAGAATTATTATTATTATATTATATATTTTTAATCGCCAAAATTTTAAGTACAATATCATTAGGTACATATATTTGAAAATGTTAGAGGCGCATGTTTGGATCCGAACCATGATCCCCCGTCTGGAGGTGCGTTCTGAACAACTGAGCTAGCATCGCTCGTCTACCAGCAATAAAAAACAAATTATAATCAGCTCATTTAGTAAATAAATATTTCACAACGTCATACTTTGATCTGACTCCGAGATAGGTAGCTCAAGCACCTGTGTTACGGATATCAGAATCAACAGTGGGATTACAAATATATACATATAATACTTTTATATACATACACAGACACACACACACACTAATACACACACACACACACACTCACTCACACACTCACTCACTCACTCACTCACTCACTCACTCATACACTCGCTCACGCACTCGTTCACTCACTCACTCACTCATTCACTCAATTACTCACTCACTCACTGTCTCCCTCACTCACTCACACACTCACTCACTCACTCACTTACTCACTTACTCACTCACTCACTCACTTACTCACTCACTCAATGCCTCACTTACTCACTCACTCACTCAATCACTCACACAAACACTTAATCACTTACGCACGCACGCACGCACGCACGCACGCACGCACGCACGCACGCACGCACGCACGCACGCACGCACGCACGCACGCACGCACGCACGCACGCACGCACGCACGCACGCACGCACGCACGCACGCACGCACGCACGCACGCACGCACGCACGCACGCACACACACACACACACACACACACACACACACACACACACACACACACACACACACACACACACATCACACACCCAAGCATATATACACAAAATTAAATGTTTTATAACTGAATACTTCGGAACGCTGACTACTTCTAGTCGGAGGTGGGCGTTATTAGCTGCGACACAGTTATTAAACTAATGTGGCTGTTTTCGAACACTTACTGTTATAGCAAATCTGAATAAATTTTATTTTATTTTTTTTCTTTTGTAAATACATACTTATAATACATAGAAAAGACCTTAATAAACTATGTGATTGAATTCTAACCTGCGCATGATTTGATTTAGGTCGTGATGTACTCGTAGAATACTGTTTTCTCTTTCCCAGTTTCTCCTTCACCAGGTACGCTTTCTCGGGATCGCTGGAAAATAGAAAATCCGATATCTTATACAGGGAACTAGGTAGATATGTCCCCGAAAAAATAACAAGATCCGTAAGTTTATCAATTAACTAGGAAGTTAATAAACTTTCGTAGGATTCTAAACGGGAGATAAATTGTATTATTTTACGTCCACACTTTCGTATATTGATAAACTTACTGAACTCACTCGTAAAATAATAAGTAAGCAATATCCAAACGCTACGCGCGATCTGATTGGCATTGTCGCTATGAACATTGACCAATCAGAGAGCAGTGTGTTATTTTACGTATTTCAAAAATTCGTATATTTAAAGGAGTTTCAGTGATTGGTCGAACCACATAAAATTTTACGAATAGATATCTGTTAGTTCATAAATTTACCGTGTGACGTCGGAAATTAATTAATTTACGAAAGTGGGTACCTACGTAAAATAATACAATTTATCTCCCGTTTAGAATCCTACGAAAGATTATAAACTTCCTAGTAAATTGATAAACTTACGAATATTGTTATTTTCCTGTGACAGATACATATCTCTCTTGTGTCTCAGACCTCAGACCCACGGTCACGTGGGAGAGATGTGTTGTTTCGCTTCGTGAGTGAGAGTACCGGAGGCCCAATCCGGGGGATAACAGGGTTTTACGGTTGGCAGCGCACTTGTTACTGCACTGGTGTGGAGGGTGTCCATGGGCGACGGCAATCGCTTACCATTAAGTCATCCGTATGTTTGTCTTCCACCTATCACATTAAAAAAAACTTACTTATTTTCTCTTTGAATCATTTCTCTGAACACCTTCAATACTGGCGATTGGGTTTCTTTGTCTGTTTTCTTGCCATGTCTGAAAATAACACACAATTTATTTATTTAAATTAGGTACGCAAACAATACTCAGCTAGTGGGGGCTATGGCGTGTGAAATATTCGCTAGATGGCGTGCCTGTGAATCGAGGTCCAACTTCAACATCATTGGTTGATTTATTCGTTTACATATCACGTCTAAAAATACCCAATCCCCTTGTAGATGGACCTCAGGCCTATCAGTACGCCATCTTGCAGATTTTCACACGCGAAAACCCCCATTAAATAAAACAGAATATTTTCACCTTAGCGAGTAATTCCCGGTTGCGAAACCCTGGGTACACTTAGACTTTCCTTCAGGATTGGGGGGGTCTGGTAATTACAATGAAGCGACTGCCGTCTGTCCTTCGCAACCCTTTAACAGGGGAACCAGACCAACTGAATCATGGTTACACGTTTCAGAAACTTTTTCAGAAACGTGCAGTTTTCCTCACGATGTTTTCCCTCACCGCCGAGCAGATGGTAATGGTAGAAATCTAACTAACTAGGTTGGCGCAGCGACCCATAGTGAGTCTTGGCCCCCGAAAATAAGAGCCTCCATCTTGGTCGATCCTGCGCCACCTCCTGCCAGTCATCTGCCGGGAGTCCGCGCAAGTCTTTTTCGACCTCATCCTTCCAGAGATATCTCGGACGGCCGACTGGCCTTTTGCCATTTAGGACGTCCCTGATACGCTCGCTTTACCGCACGATCGTCTCCCTTTCTTTCTAGGTGGCCGAGCCAGCGAAGTCGATGAAAATGAAATGGTAGAAATACGCACATAAATTTGAAAAACACCATTGGAGCATGCTCGGATTTGAACCTCGACGCAGGTGCATGGAAGGCACGTTCGTATCCATTGAGCTACCATCGCTCACGTAAGTACAAATAAAACATAGAATATAGGAACAAAATTATTTGTTCCTATATTCTGTGTTTTATTTCTTGGGTCCAACGCGTACGTGAAAAATTTATACACACCTAAAGCGGCCACTTTTTGCGTGAATAATTTTTTCGCGTACAAAAGTTTTTCGAAGTTTCCTTCATAGCTACCAGGTCAGAATCTGATGACGGATCCCATCTCAGGGAACTTTTAATTATTTTTTTATTGCATAAAATAGTAAACGGTAACCGCCGCTCATAGGCCTAGAACGCAGTAACGGTAGGCCGCGATGCGGCGTGCCGCACATCAGCTCCAGAACAATCGGAGCGATTGACGGCTGGCCGCAAATGAGTGCGTTGTTATCAAGCGGTTTTATGCAAACATTGATGTGCGGCCTAGCTAGTGCGTTCTAGGCCATAGACATCAACAATCCTTATCCATCCGGCAATCCGAATCCCTCTCTATTTTCAAGTCCCGAGTTAAAGATCATTTCTTATCTTTCTAAGCCTTTGTAGTTCCTTTCATTATCTCCTATTTCCCTGGTTACGTATCTATCAATCCAATAAGCTGTTAGTATGTTTGTTTTTTTGTTTTGTAATGTACTAGTATGTATTAGTATTTATAGCTAGTATATATTTATTTAATATTATGTATGTATATACCATACTCGTATTTATACAATGTCTTTTTTGTTTTTCTCTCTTTTCTGTCTTGCACTGTCTTACCCCTTTTCTTAATTCGCTATACTTTTCCTCTACCCTGAGGTTGTCTGGAAGAGATCGCTATTAGCGATAAGACCGGCTACATTGTTTTAGTATATTAACTTAGGATCTGTAAATTTTGTACAATAAAGTGTATCTATCTATCTATCTAATGCCGAATCACTGTCATGCCTAGGGTATGCTTGTAACGTGTTGCATGATTTGGGATATCTGGTAATAACAATGAAGCGACTGCCGTCTGACCTTGGCAACCCTTCGACAGGGGACCCGCCCTCACCGCCGAGCAGATGGTAATGGTAGAAATCTAACTAACTAGGTTGGCGCAGCGACCCATAGTGAGTCTTGGCCCCCGAAAATAAGAGCCTCCATCTTGGTCGATCCTGCGCCACCTCCTGCCAGTCATCTGCCGGGAGTCCGCGCAAGTCTTTTTCGACCTCATCCTTCCAGAGATATCTCGGACGGCCGACTGGCCTTTTGCCATTTAGG